>JARFIX010000059.1:0-1404843 GCA_036346125.1 Lycocerus yunnanus
TAAGGTGCATAGGACACTCAAATTTACCAGTAAGCAGTATGACGATGTTATCTACGTATCCTATGGTGTAGGACCCCATGTTGTTTAAGAGTTAGAGAAAGCCGTCTACAACCAGGTTCCACAGCAGCGGGGAGAGCCCTCCCCACCCCGGGGCAGCTTTTATAACAACTCCTTTAATATCAATGTTTCCAACACTGATCTCCACGCACCTTAATGCGGGATGCTCTCAAAATCTTAGAGAAATGGTGCAAGAGCGCTCTCTTTCGGTCAATCCGGCAAAACAGAGCACGTTATATTCACCCGAAAGAAAACGTTACCGGACATGGTTATGCCCTGCTTAACAGGACCACCCTAAAAATGGCCGATCAAGTCAAGTATCTGGGAATAATGCTTCCCGGAGAATGATGATGGAAGATGGATTCCACTCCCTTCTGGCAGTGTCGGGGAACGATAGGACGGTCGTGGGGCCTATCCCCAGGATCACCCTCTGGCTCTATACGGCATCAGTCATACTCTGCTATAGAGCCCTTGTATTGTGGCTCAGAACCAGACAGGTAACAACAATGTTCTCCCTGCACCAGACTCAGAGATCAATCTGTTTGGCTGTAACTAGAGTAATGCGAACGGCTTCGACTGTGCACTTAAGGTCCTTCTCTGTCTTCCTCAACTTAACCTTCATGTTCAGAAGACGGCAGTGAAGGCAACCCTCAGATTACGCAGTTGGAAAGCCTGAACTCATAGGTAAATAACTGCGGGCCATACACAGATTTTAGAGGAATATTCCAAAAGAATACCTCTTCTGCGTCTTGAATTTGACAGAATCCACTCTAAATACATATTTGAAAAGAAAAAGCAAACAAAACATCTGACTACGACATACACCTGTTTTCAGATGGTTCCAAAAATAATGCCGGATCGAGTGCAGGAATTTTCTCTGCCAAACTCAATTTAAACATAAGCAAACCTTTGGATAAATTCACATCTGTGTTCCAGGCGGAACTTATGGGTATCATACACTGTGCAAAAATAGGCCAGGATAGAAGCACCCGGAACAAAAATAAACAGATACTGTCAGATAACAGAGCGACTCTTGTGGCACTCCGGGGCGACAAAGTCATTTCTGGTCTGGTGCTTGAGTGCATCCAGGCACTGAATGGCGTATATAGTCAAAATGTTCTTTTCTCAGTTGGGTTAAAGGACATGAAGGCAACGAGGGTAACAAAAAGGCTGATGAGCTGGCAAAAAACGGCTCCAATGGTCTTCTCTGAGGCCCAGAGCCCATGTTGGGAGACTTCTGGCCTGGCATGGTCAAAATTAGCGACACACGCTCGCAACGATCCTAGAGTTTATCCTCCGGTTGGGATGGCTTGGGGAGTGACCAAACTGAGTGGGCGCTAAAAATTGGAGGTAGTGTAATGGGCCCGATTTAGTAGCCTGTGAGTTTATCTTACCCTCCACCCATAATCCAGAATTTCAATACACGTGACCCCATTTTTACAAAACATTAAAAGAAAATCAAATATATAACCCCCCCAATATTTAAGTGTGGGTAGTGGATTCAGATCCAATAATCTGCAAAGCCCAGAAGACAAAACAAGTGAGATTTATTTTTCATTATTTGTACTTATTAGGCACGCAGCCATAGTTATTTGTCAACTGAACGCAGCCATGGGGATTCAACTGTCAATGTTTATAACCTAATTTAATAACATTTTTAAATGTTTAATTAGCAGTACCTATTAATTATCCAAAGTGGTGAATATTAAAACATGCAAAGATAAAATCATACTTGGTTTTCGTTTCTTACAACACAAAGAAGATTTTGCAAAATATCACTGAAATGAAAGTTTGAAAATGGAAGAAAAATTCAATTTAGTTGAAAATCCAATAAAAGAAGAAAAAGTTGATTATTTTAACAACGAATTAAGAACCTCAAGTTAGTATCTATAAACTCATGCTTGTGTTTTCAGTTTGGCATAGTTTAAAAAGAACGGGCTTAAAATATTTATGTAGTCAAAAGTTTCGTCTTGATTTTGAAGTAACTGGGTACATTTTTAGGTGCTCATTATTATGTTGAACCTAAAATAGAAGAATTGGAAGGTAATCTCAAAGACTTCGAATGTACCTGGGATAATAAAGAAGAAGTTAATCTTTTGCATAACAAAAGTATTGCTACAAGGAAGCTGTCGAAAATCAACAGGATGGTGTAATTATGCAAACAACATTAAATTTCTTAAATTCAAATCAACAGTCTAATATTAATAATCCAGAATTAAAACCGTTTGGATGTGAAATTTGTGAATATAAATGTGCTTACAGGAGCGTCTTGCAGCAGCATTTGAGAATTCACATAGAAGATAAACTGTTTTCGTGTGAAACATGTGAATATAAAACTGCAATAAAGGGTAACTTTAAAGCACATTTAAGAATACACAGTGGAGATAAACCGTATGCTTGTGATGTTTGTGAATATAGAGGAGTAAGTAGCAGTTCTTTGAAATCGCATTTAAAAATTCATTCGAATGAGAAACCATATTTCTGTGAAAATTGTAATCGTAAATTTGCACATAAGGCTAAATTAACTGGCCATTTAAAAATACACGCCGGAGAGAAGCCGTTTGCTTGTGAAATTTGCGGCTATAAATGTCTACTTAAAAGTACCTTGGAACAACATTTTAGAATTCATTCAGGAGAAAAACCCTATTTTTGCAAATTTTGTGATTTTAAAACATCACTAAATAGTTCTTTACGACGCCATTTGAGAATTCACACGGGGAAAAACCCTATGCTTGCAAATCGTGTAATTTTAAATGCTCGGTGAGAAGTAATTTGCAACAGCATGTAAGAACTCACACTGGTGAGAGACCGTTTCTATGTAAAATATGTGACTACAGATGCGCTCTGAGCAGCAACCTGCAACAGCATATGAGAATACACACCGGAGAAAAGCCCTTTGCTTGTAAATTTTGCGACCACAGTTTCACCTGTAGAAGTACATTAGAAAAGCATATAAAGATCCATACAAAAAAGAAATCGTTTGCATGTGATATTTGTAACTATAAATGTTCGCTGAAAGGTAATTTAACACGACATTTAAAGATTCATAAAGGGATTAGTAACAAATTAAGCCCAAGAAAAGATCAAGATATTGTCTAACTGGGTCGGGAAATAAAAGAAAATTTCCATGTCGGGAAAATAAATTGTGCATGAAATCAAAATATTTATTATAATACACTTGGTTATACAAATTTAATAGCAATCTAATCAGTTTATTTTTCTATTTATTTAATAGTGCCGCTTATAGTATATTATAATATTGTAGTGTCAAGACTTATTACGATCCAATGTCAAGTCAGTTCATGGCACTAATTGAATAAAGTCAGCCTTCGGAGAGAACCGGGAAGCCTGAAACAACTAAAATCAATTCATTTAAGAAGGTAAATAAATTTACACTTTAATTGACTTCACCAACGTGGGGCACGAACAGCTCCTGCGTAATATAATCATTTTATCATACGAAGCATCAGCATCACAATATAACAAACACTACAATATATACACTAGAACCCCGTTTATCTGACGCTCACTTATCCATTCTTTCGAGAATTTTTACATGTTATCCGACTGAACAGGCCGATGCTTATGTACATATATAAACTTGCCGACTGAGACAGAAATAGTCAGGTAGACAGATTGATTAACTGCATGTGTGCTGTACTATGATAATATAATGCAAACAATGTTAATTCCAACAAAATTTTTAACTTTTACTTTATTGAATTATCTTAATTAACAATGATGTTCACCAAATTATATTATAATTGTACCGTTTGTTGTTCAAATGTTAAAACAATAAACAAGAATGATATGCTAAAACAATTTAAATGCAGTCTCCAAAAACTGTAGGTACATAAATTTTATTTTTCAATTTTACGAATTACGAATTACGCTACATTTTATTAAAATTTCTGTAAGCATGTAATTTGTAATCATAATGAAGAATAACATGATGTCATTGCAGACTTCAATTTCATGTTTTGATATTCATTTCAGCCTTCATGATTAACCGACCTTTCGCTTAACAAACCTGAAATGGGTCCCGTTTAGATCGGATAAGCCCACCCCCCCTCTTATTGTGTACATATTCAGGAAATAAGATTGCTTTTTTTGGAAAAGTAAAACTTGATTATATTATGTTTTTTCAGAGCAGTCACTGGCCTAGTAGTTAGAGCGATCGGCTACTGACGCTAAGTCGCCCGGGAGGAAAGCTTTCTTTCTATCTTTGACCATCTTCGTGCTTTGGAGGGTACGTAAAGCCGGCGGGTTCCCCTGCTTTGAGGGTAAATCGCCGCTCGGCTGTGCGACACTTGGCCAGTTGAGCCGGGTTCGTGGTCAGAGAGCTATACCCAGCGACTGCAGTGGGATCTGGCAATGGTGGAGTGCGAATCGCAGGGCTTTTTGACTTGGTCCTCCGGTGAACATCGACATGCTGCAGTTAATACACAGCATTAGCTTGGTGTGATCACTGGTGGATTGCAAGGCGGGGAGTCCTTAGTTTGTAACACCTACCGCTGTTGGGGGCACGAATTGGGCTGGTCACCTAACGGCTGCATACCTAGCATAATGCGAGTACGATTTCAAATCTGGGGGTAAGCAAAGACGGGGTACCATAAGCTTCAGTGCAAGTAGGCCTAAAGACACACCCGCAAAGATTAATTAATGTTTCTGTAAAATTGTGATTGTTGTTCTTTGTTAATGCAAATGTTTGTAAATTGTCAAGAGTTGTCTATAAAATAAACAACAGATAAGTTGATAATATATAAAAAAGTCAGGGTTTGAAATGGGAGTTTTCATAAACCGTAACAGCATTTCAAAAAATCTCGTTAATCTATTCGTACGCATCACTGATGAAACAAATTATGCCCGTACTAGTAGCCGAAACTAAAACTTGCTGTAGGATTTATTCTCGGATTACCTACTACAATATGATTCAATTTCGGTAATGTTATCCTGGTTATAGGGACTGAAGTCCCTGAATCATTGGAAAAGTGGAAGAAAATGTAAATAATAGGTGATTAGTAATTAAACTTCAACCTATTTTTGTGCGGGGATAGGGACCGCATAAGAGAAATTGTATAAAAATATTTTATAATATGCATTTGATGGAATTATTTTTATATATCGCACAAAAAGGACATACACAATTACACAAGAAAATACCGCATAAAAACAGGTTTTACTGTCATTATCGAAGTCTTCAGTCGAATGACCGATTTGAAGCAGCTCTTCATTCATAACTATCAGTTTGAATGTCTTTCATTATCTGTGTATGTATCTTAGACGGGCCCTTCCTCTGGGGTTTTAGCCTTCGACTTTACCCTCAATGATAGTCTTTAGCAATTCTTTTTTCCTCCGTATGTGCCCAACTAACTGATTTCTTCTATTGACTATTTGCTTTTCCCAAAATTTTTTGCCCTTCTCCCATCCGCCTTAGAACCTCATCGTTGGTTGTTATATCCATCCAGCTGATCTTTAATGCTCTCCTGTAGCACCATATTTCAAACACTTCCAACCTTTTCCTGTTTGCTTTTCTAATGGTCCACGTCTCACACCCATACAGTGCTACACTCCATATGTAGCCGTTTTTGTTATAGAAGGCTCTCTTCTGCTCTTTATTTCTCTGCTGCTCCTTCCGTCTTTGGTTATTAAGCTGCCCAGGTAAGAGAATTCATTCACTTCTCTTATAGCTTCACTGTCCACAAATACATCGCCCATACTCCGTTCGATCTTTCCGCATTCCATCACTCGGGTTTTTCTCTTATTTACTTTTATCGTATCCTGTCCCTCTGTTCATATCAGCAAGAGAGCGCGTCAGCTCTTCTTTTGTTTCCGCAAATAGGGCTATGTCGTCCGCATATCTTATAGTGTCGATTTTCTCTCCGTGTATCGTTATATCTGTCTCTCTCACTTGCCGGAACTCTTCCATTGCTTTTTGTATGTACAAGTTAAATAGCAATGGGAAAGGAGCACCCCGTCTCACTCCTCGCTCTATCTTAGCTTCCTCCATCTCTCCGCCACATTCAATTATAGCTGTTTGATGTCTATATATGTTATAAATAACTCTTCTCTCTCTCTTGATTCCACTCCAATCCCTTCCAGAACACCAAACATGTGATCCTCTCATCTCTTTGCCAAGCCCTTATTTTAGTTTTAGTGTACATAATAAGTAATAATGTGGATAATTGATTTTTAGATCCATTCCGCCTATAGGCAAGGGAGAAAGTGCAAGTAGGGGGGTAAAACAATCTAAAATTCAAAAACTATGTTCTTCAAAAATATATCATAAAAATGACTGAGTTGACTGACTCCCTATGATAGAAAATCGGTCAACTTGAACAGGTGGTCAACTTAGAAATATTTTCTTTTCGTATCACGTTGATAATGGCCAGCTTAGCAAGCTACTTTGGATGTAAAACACATAATATGATCAGAGTACTAGCAGTGACAAAGGAACATCGCCGAGGCAAACAGTATGTACATACTCTTTGGCCGAGGCTAAATATTACAGGACCTAGTCCTAAATTAAGCGAAATGGCTAGAGTTAATATTCCCGAACTCTTAAGTACACTTTTTTCTATAAAAATAGCTTCACCAAATCAACTCTTTGACCAAACGAAATAGGATATTAATATCGGACTTGTGTTTTACCGAACACACCCATTTTAAATTATTTTTTGTGTCCGCGCCATCTAAAATTTGTTTCTAAAATCGCATCATAATAAAAAAATATGTTTGACATTATTTTTGACAAAACTTTTTCAATTTTGATTCTGTTTGACATTTACGATAAATTATTGAATATTTTATTAAATTCTAATACATTTTATTTAAATTAAATTGTTTTAAATAATCCTGCCAAAAAAACCTGGTACGTACCCACTTTGAATTGTTTAATTATGAGGAATCTATGCCAATCGAAAAAGCCCAAGTTTGATAATTTTTTCTCGGAGTATGGTGTAATTAATAAATTTGCACAGAAGTAATGATAACATAGTGTATAAGTCATTGCATTTTCATTAGCTCATTTATCTACCAATAACTGTGGAAGTTGTCATGGTTTAAACCAAAAAGAAAAGAAGATTCAATCACGGTATTGTTATAATTTGATTCGACACATTTATTTAATTGTGGAACAGACCGCATAATCTCATAATTTTAAAGTCATGTTTTGTGAAGCTTGGATTAAATCGGAAGACGTAGGAACAATTGCAAACGTGGAAGTAAAAAAGGAACCACAATTCAATGAGTTGGAAGAAAAAGGTGAGTGTAAATTGTTTACTTAGTTTTACAAAGAAGATGGTTAACAACGAGTATTTTGGGAGAGATAATTTAAATTTTTTGTCGTCGTCTGCTTTACGATATAGGCCTGTTCCGATTTCTAGTTAACCCATCTCTTCCTTGGATGTCCAACGTCTCTCCTCCTGCTTGAATCATACAGCATGGCACTTTTGGTTTAATAACATAAAATTACAATTTTTATGATGGTTCAAAACGCATCACACGATTTTATCTCTGCTGTACTTGTAAAAAAGTGCTCCTATTTAACCGAATCTTATTGAACTAATCGAAAACTCCTACATATTGTCTAATTTTTATTTGAGGTTTTTTCTTTTCAGAGAAGACTGCAAATATGAGTGATTCTGACGAATTAATTACTGATGATAATAAAGGAGAAGATCCTCTTGCTTTAAGTGACGACGATTCTTCATATCTGAGACGATTACGAAAGAATTTAAAAAGAAGAAGTTGTCAATACATTCAACGTCGTGGAAATAAGGAAGATAACGATGAGAGTGACGACACATCACAAACAAAAATGATTAAAATAAGTTCCGAGAATGACAAACTTCAACCTTCAACTTTTATTCCTAAAAGCTTTACTTCAACTAGCCCCAACGAGAACACCAAGTTTAACAAATCTGCATTGTTTGATGGTATTTTTTTTACAATTGTAGAAGAATCGGGTGAAAATATCAAAGCAAAGTGTCAACTTTGCTCGCCCAAAAAGAAATATATCAAGGGTAAAGTTTCTTCCACAACCAACTTTTTATCGCACTTACGGAAAATTCACAAGTCCTCGTTTACAGAATATCAGATGTATAAAGAAATAAAAAAAAAAGATCACTCAATAAAAGATATAAAAATTGTGAAAGATAAAGGACAGGTTCAAAAAGAGCAAGTCGATATAAGAACAAATAAAGCAAACGAAAATTTGCAGCAGGACGAATTTGATCAGAGAATTGTAAAATTTATGGTTAAAAGTATGTCTGCAGTTGCGGTTGTAGGGGATCCGGCTTTTATTGACATTTTTGATGGATTAGGGGTGAAAGTTATGTCTCAAGGATTTGCTTTGAAAAAAATTTCAGTTTTATGTGAAAGTTCTCTAAATAATATTAAAAATGAACTTGAAAGTGTTGAATTTGTCTGTACAACGGCAGACGTGTGGTCGTCGAAAAGAAGAAGTTTTTTTGGAGTTACCTGCCATTGGATTCGAGAAAACTTTGAAAGGAAATCTGTCGCCTTAGCATGTAGACGGTTTAATTGTAATCTCTCGTTTGATAAAATTGCTGAAATATTAGATGATGTAAGCGTAAAATTTGGATTAAATCAGAAAGTAGTTGGAACGGTGACCGATAATGGTGCAAATTTTGTCAAATCCTTTAAAGAATATGGAGTGGAGTTATCGGAACGAGTACTAATGGCGGATATAAATGAAAAATCACACGAAGATCAGGACGAAGACGAATGCATCGATGTTGAAGAGCAAGATCACGATATGTGCAGTATTTTAAGTTTATCCGCAAGTTATGAAGAATCGGCTAGCGGTTCTGAAAACTTGTTTTTTTTGCCAAATCACACCAGCTGCATCAGTCATACTATAAACATTATTGCAACCACCGATATAATGAGAACAATCAACGGAAGCAGTTTGCTACAATCGAAACACGCTATCATTATGAATAAATGTTCCCAATTATGGAATAAAGCAGGAAGTGCAAAGTCAGCAGAAATTATTAAACTAGTTTTAGGATATTACATGAGCTATCCGGGAGTGACTAGATGGAACTCATATTATAATTCTTTAATGCAAATTTTGAAAGAAAAAGAGAAAATAGGCGAACTCTTTGAAACATTAGGCATTAAAAATTTTGTTATAAAAAATAATGAGTTTGATTACTTGGAGGAATACGTTCAAATATTAAAGCCTTTGGCTATGGCGATCGATATCCTACAAAGTGAGAACAACACATATTTTGGAGTTGTGGTTCCAACTGTTGCCAGTCTCAAAATCAAATTCGAAAAAATGGAAACAAAAATTTTAAATATCTGGCAAGCGTCATCGAAACTTGTATAAATTCAATAAAAGCCCGTTTTAGCAATTATCTGACTTGGCCCTTCAAATTGGAGCATGCAATTATTGCTAGTACGACACATCCGAAATTCAAACTTCGTTGGTTAACTTTGCTAAAAGATGTAGATGCGGAATTAGAAAATAACGTAAAGAAACTCATAATAGAAAAAGTTAACATTATAGAAGGAAAGAGGAAAAAAAAACATATAAAGACGTGGAAGCAGAAACTCTTGCAACACAACTGGAAAAAGAATTTTTTGAATTTGAAAGCCAAAACGTGAAATCGGAAATACAAAATGTAAGTGGACAATGTGAAATACAATTTCTTCAATATTTACAGGATCACGACACCGATATAGCCATGTTAAATAAATACCCGTTAATAAAAAAGTTATTTTTAAAATACAATGTTATATTACCATCGTCAGCTCCCGTCGAAAAGATTTTTCCATATGAAACGTTTATAAATGCGCCTGCGAGACATGTTTTATCAGACAAAAACTTTGAGAATTTAATACTCCTTAAATCCAATGAATTTTAAATTCATTGACCAGATTTTATTTCCATTTATTTGTATATAGTAATTATTATATGGTATTATTTATTTATACTGACTCATGGATCTAATAGATTCGAAAATGCTGGTTAAAATTTTAAATAGTAAAATATAAATGCATGTGTTGACCGATCAAAAACTGATCTCTTAAAAATATAATTTTCTTGATTGATCAGTACTTGCGCCAAGCTTTTGTAGAGATTTCCGTTGCATCATTGAATATTGAAATAAAAGAGTTTAAATATGTTTTTAATTTGTTCATAATTTTACAATCCTGACATAACATTTATAACATTTTGTTATTTTACTTTACGTATTAGATTTTAGTTGAAATTGCTTCACGGAAACTATTTTTTTAATCATATGACGATGATAATAATAAATTAGTTTGTCAATGGAATGGAAATTATGCTAATAACAGCTCAGTTGTGTGATAGAAACGTATGAAGTGTACAGAAATAGTGGGATTGACTTACAGTCACCTTTACAATAGACGATTAAAGGCGTTCGGAGACCGACTGCACTATATTAATAGAAAAGTTTACGGACCGAGTTGATGGTTCATTTTCCAACCTATCGCACTTCTTCCGCATTTAGACTCTTGAATGTCTTATCAGCACTTCTCTCTTTTAGGACTGCGAATCCTGAAATTCTTACCGATTTCTAAATTGAAATGTAGAACTCCAAACAAAAAGGTGAAATTTTTGTATTTCAGAAAAATAGTTATCAAGTGAAGTTTTGAGATTGAAAAAAAATGAAAGTACCTACTTCAAAAGTATGTAACAAAATAATCGATTTACACCTACTTACTGGTGTTTTATTTTAAACAATCGACAAAATCAAAGCATGCTTTTAGGTATTATGGGCCGGAGGCAAAGTAAATAGAAATATTTACAAACTGATATATTACAAAATTTGCAGAAAAATATATACAAGAACATTTTACCCATGATTTATTTTCGGTGTTTTCAGAATACAGATTCTGAGAACACCAAAATCTTTTTAATTTTTTTAATTAGCAATTATATTGCTTATAAATAAAAAACTGTAGTATTGCGTTACATTTACTTTTGAGTGAGAATGTCATATAATTGTAAACTGCCCTTGTCGCTAAAATTGGTTGCATACGTATGATGTGGTAACACTTGTCCTGTCAGGTTGGTAGCATGGTTGGTACGTATGACAGTAATGGCCGTGTGTTTATTGTGAAATCGATAAAATTGCGAATATTATTCAACTTTTTAATTATTAAAAATAATTAAGCAAAAGGGAATTTAATTACACCAGAAATGGAGGCTGAATTTATTTCCGTAATTGAAAATGTTATAATCAAGCAAGAAATTGATGAAAATATCACGGATACGCCTGACATAATATCAGGTTAGCATAATGAGATGTCAAATTAAAATTAATTTAATGTTCAATTTGTTGAATTTTTCCTGTGGTTTATTTGATTACATTTGCTTTTGCCCTAGAAAACGACAAGTTTGCTTTTTTACTCAAGTCTGGAAGGATAATTTTTTTTTGTTGAAATTAAATTAAAATTTACCCTTTTCGATAACATTTTGCATATTCAATAGATTTTGTGTATCTAGATCGGTGACAAATCATAAGATTGTCCCCGTGTTTTTTTGCGATTTTCGCATTGAAATACGAACAAATTTATTAAGGTCATTCACCTTGTCAACCCGAGTGGTATTCAAGCATGACATTAGTAGTATGAGAATATACTTTGCAATTTTATTTTCAGATGCCGATTTGAATGCAGAAATAAAAATAGAAAATAGTGATTACAGTTCAGAAAATTTAGTAAGCCACTCTGTGTATATCAAGGAAGAAAAATCGGATGAAATTGAAGCCCCAAAACCGAAACGAGAGGTACCTATACCCACGCTAGATTACAAAAAACCTTATTTGTGTGAATTTTGTGATTATACAAATATACGCAAGATCGAATTGAGACGCCATTTAAAAATTCACACCGGAGACAAACCGTTTGCATGTGAATTTTGTGGATTTAAATGTGAACGGAAAAGTAAATTAGAACGTCACATAAGAGTTCACACCGGCGAAAAACCATACGCTTGTGAGTTTTGTGATCACACAACCGCACAGAAAGGTTCACTGTTGCAGCACTTAAAAATCCATACTGGAGAAAAACCGTTTGCTTGTGGAATTTGCGAATATAGAACGTCGCAGAAAAGTCGTTTACGGGAACACGCTAGGACTCACACTGGGGAGAGACCTTTTCCGTGCGGATTTTGTGATCACAAAGCCACATCTAAAAGTAACTTGCAGCGCCATTTAAGAACTCATGCCAACGAAAAACCGTTTGCATGCGATCTATGCGATTTTAAAACTAAACAAAGATGTATTTTGCAAAGGCACATAAGAAGTCACACAGGCGAGAAGCCTTACGAGTGCGATGTTTGTGGTTTAAAAATTGCAGACAGGATAAGCTTACGTCGACACATTTTAAGGATGCACACGGGGTCGTTTGAATGTGAAAATGAAAATTGTGATTTTAAGTGTTCTAATAAACGCGATTTACAAGAACACTTAAAAAATCACCTGGTAGAAAAATTATTTTACTGTGAGTTTTGCGAATATAGCACTCCTAAAGAGTGTCACTTGCAACGACACCTGAGCGTTCACACGGGGGATAAGCCTTTTGCATGTGAAATATGCGATTGTAAATATGCCGACAAAGGCGGTTTACGGCGACATTTAAAAATTCACACTACAGAACAGCCCTTTGAATGTATTCTGTGCGACTATAAATGTGTGGAAAAAAGTAGGTTGCAACGACATCTAAAAATTCACACCACGGAGAGGCCCTTTTCTTGCGAACTGTGCGATTATAAATGTAAAGATAAAAATTCGTTCCAAATACATTTGAGAAATCACTCAGGAGAGACGCCGTTTGCGTGCGAAATTTGTGAGTTTAAGTGTTCGGACAAACGTCGCTTACGGCGACATATAAAGCGGCACGGTAGTTAAGCGCTAATTTGTATCCGAGGTGCGCTATTTTTTGTTTAAAACTCTTCTTGGAACTGTGCCAAGTTCTTGAATGCATTAAGCAGTACAATATTCTGTAGATACCTTCAAAAATTGATCTGGACTTCTGTAGTTGAAGTACATTGAATTGAGCGACGTGCAATCGAAGAATCTAATGAGGCGAGGGACTAAAAATTGACCAGATGAACTAAATTGAAATAAAACGTAGAACAAAATAATGCATATACTGCAAGAGCAAGTGCTGTCATGCAATGGATTATTCAAAAGCGAGCAAAAGATGTCTAAAAATGATGAAAGAGGAGGACTTATTTCAAAAACGGGAAATGTAGTCGACAATAACTTTTAATAATTTAAAATTAATTTTCTCTTTCTTCGAATTGTTTTTTAGAGACGGTCATTGGCCTGGTTGTTAGCGTGATGAACTTCTAACGTAAGGTGCCCCGGGTAGAACTCACTTTTCAATGCCGTCTCCGTGCTTCGGAAGGCACATAAAGACGGTGGTCCTCCTATGGTAATGAATTGCCTTCATTAACAATATAAAATAGGGTCAGCCTAGCAAGCTACTTCAGATGTAAAACAGTACTAGCGGTGGCTTCGGATATCGCCGATGCTGCTGCTGGAAGAAAACAGGACTTGTCCTAAATTAAAGTTAAAGGAGGAAAAAGAAAATTAATTTAAGAAATGAGGTTGTTTGAGCTTTCGATAATAATTTTTGAACACAAGAATGCAAAACTTTCGAATAAAGTTTAACCAAAATATTGTCGCTATAATTTTGGAATTGAATTTTATGTTTACTAAAGTAGAAGATTACATAGTTTTACTACAATCTGTTTATTATTTTTGTCATAGCAATAAATTTACATGCTTGTGTTTTTTAAAATATAATATTATCCAAAGCTCAAACCTTATTTTGTTGAATTCTATTTCGGCAAAAAGAATTTCAACTGCAAAAGTTATTTGTTTTGTGAAAATGACATTTCCCCTTTTAGAAATAAATGTCCCCCTTCCTTCAAATGCAGAAAATTTAGATTGACTTATGTAGCATTCACTTATGTGATGTACCAATGGTGGATGCTTATACCTCAAATATGAAATCGACTGTTTGGATTGGACGATTTTGTGCTAGAGTTAGTCTCGATTATGAGATTAATGAAACTCGTACCTGGAATTTCCACTGTGTAATCAACCCTTGATTGCACCAAGCTACCATTGTAGTCTTAAAGTGTATTTAAACCTGATTACAATTACCCAATAATTGCGCACGTGTATTACTCCTCCCAGTGATGGACACAATTCTATTCTAAATCCTATAACTCGATGGTTATATTGAGGCTTTGTAAACTCCCGTAGTATCTACCTGTATTATGAGACAACTTATAGTTTGGTAAGGGTTATCGAGCTGAGATAGATTTTAGGGAAAATCCTGTAATTTTTTTTATAGTTGAGTTAAATGGTTAATTTAAATGACACCGTTAATATAAGCTCTTTTAATATACACTCAAACCTGTTTTTGTGCGGAGGATAGGCACTTTTTATTCATAATCTGCCTTTGATGGAATTTTTTTATATACCGCACAAAAAAGACCGCATAAAAACAGGTTTGGCTGTAATAAAACAAAAAATAAGCAATATAAATTATTCAAAACCACCAACATTACGTTGTTCAAACAGATTTGATGAAGCTCATCGAGAGGTAAAAAACTGAATAAACCAATAATCGTTCCGTTTTGAAAATAATCTGCATAAAATGAGTACACCTAAATCTTTTTTTACACGGTGGGTAGATGCGTTCTTCAGAAATTCGTTTAAAAAGAAATTATCCTTATAGCAAATAAATTTTACAAAAAGGAAGCCTTTTTAAGCCGTATAATTTCAAATTCAGTAAAGAGTTGGGTGTACATAATATTTTTTTTACAACATACAGGGCTGTACACTGGAGCCTATTTTTATAGGGGGAATAGGGAAGCATAAATGAAATTGCATAAAAAAATATTCTGAAACTTCCCAAGTAGCTATAAAATATATTTTTGCAACATAGGGTAAGAGTGGGTCAAACGGACACTCTAAGGGTTTTATAGTTATATTTAATAAAAGCAACATAATATTTAAGAACTAATTATTTGGTTTGATATCTCAATTATTAAGCTAACAAATGATGAGATTAAAGTTGAAAAATAGAAACAGTTTTGAGAACTTAACCTAAAACAAACATAGTGAAAATGTCCGTCTGCCCCACACTCCTGGGCAAACGGACATAAGGTTTAATATACGTTATAAATAGTTAAATTCGCACTTTTAGTCGCAATGAATGATGATAAGAACGCTATTCAACTTATCAGCTGAATTAAGAGCCATTTTATCTTTATTTACAGCAATTATGACAAGATTCATATTTTCTTGATTCCACGAGCTCCTCTCTGTAGTTCTAATCCGGATCTGTACCATTTTTCTGTAAACATTGTTTAAAAAAGCATAAATACTGTACTATCCGGTTCAATCAATATCGATCAATCAATATGTCCGTTTGCCCGCATCGGAACTTTTTTAAATTCAAAATCTAAATAAATATTAATATTAGGACAATGAAATTACGTGGCAGTAATTCCAAAGACACTTGGTTTTAATTGACCTAACTATAAGTTTTAAATTTTTACTAAAATACTTAGATTCTAAATAATTTCTAACAAAAATATAACAACACGTTAATTTTACTTACATTTCCTATCACTCCTCACTTTTAACATGCAATAATAGCCTTAGATTGGAAAAATTTTAACAAATTACTTTCTTATTAATTACCTCAAATGTCAACGACACTAGTAATACTGCAATAATAACGCGGCGCCTTTTCTGAAAAATTTACGAATTTTTCTAAAAAATGTCCGTTTGCCCCATGTCCGTTTGACCCATCTTACCCTATTCAAAAAAATTATAATTATGCGGTAAATAATGAAAAAAAATTATAAGTGAAAATCAGTTGACCGTGATTTTGATCTTGTTCCCAATAAATGTGAAATTGATCACTCAGACCCAGACTGACGAAAAGAATTTTCAAACAACTCGACAAGCTCTGACCATCGAAGGCCTTGTGGTTTTGTAATTACATGTATTGCTTATTTTTTAACTTTACGTAAGTTAAAATAGTTTTCATTTTAATGTCACTTGTTTTTTTTAAATAATTTTAAACTTCCTGACAATTAAGAAAAATTACTGCTATTAATAATTAATTCCGTACCTCTGAACAACCAATTTAATTCAAAACCAGTTCTGTACCGTAATTACTTGGTAGCCTAATGCTTGATTTTTAAAACCTTTCACGCAGTGTTAAATTACTAACCAATAGAAAATGTCTATTAGTAGTAACAAAGCAATAGTAATCAACGGTTAGAATTAACAACTTGTTAAAAGTTGACGAAGCCAAGCATTAACGTGTTTGTTTGACTGGTGATTTACCTTTACAAAAATGTTTGTTCCGTTATCCTTATCCAATGCAGGTTTACATGGTTTTATCCGATAAGCTTGTGCAGTAAAATTTTGGTTTTAGGAATACTGGTTCTAACAATCGGATTCTACTGTTCGTTTTATTAATTTATAAAAAAGAAACCGCTTAACTTTTTATGTAATAAATTTATATTTAAAAATAAATCTGATTTTATTTCCATCATTTTGTTAATGGGTGAACATGCTTAATAAGTTTTACGCCGAGATTCATAGATAAGAACTAATTTTAAACTATAAGTAGTGCTTAAGTGTCTTTTTTTACATTCTCTCCGATAAGTAGATGGGGGTTAGTAAAAATTAGTGTTCTGATTGGTTAGAAAAAGGTCGAGTAATTTTATTAAACTGTCTAATTCTTATGTTATCCGGCAAAATGATATTATATTATAATTGATTTATTAATTTGTGATCTCTATTTTAAGAACGAATTTAATGATTTTCAAGTTAAGTGAAAGTTTTAATTGGTAAATTTTTCCACTTAAGTATTATAAACGAATTTTTTACTCTAAAACATAATTGATCAACCATGTTTCAATTTAAGAAATCTCCTCGATCAAGAACTATCGAATAAAGGATTAACTTGTGAAAAAATATAATTATAATAAGAAAACCATGAATTATTTATTTTGTGAAGAAATTCACCAATTTATAAATTCAATTAAAACTTTCACTTTAAAATCATTCAATTCGTTCTTAAAACATAATATAAATACTCTGAATAGTGGAAAAACTGCTCATAATAGGCAAAAGTACATAAGTATAAGCAAATACTTGAAGTAAAGGTATTTCCGATGGTAATCAAAATATGTTGCCAGGCGTCAAGTTATTTTGGCTCTTTTTACGATTGTTGGCCTTGCCTTCGGATCGTGCATCAACTTACATGCCTCGGATTAAAAACAACAGTTTTACATCCTTTCACTTTTATTTCTACTGCTAAAGGATTTACTTCAAATACAAATCACAGATGCTCCTACGAACCTAAAAAATTTAAAAATTGTTCAACACTTCAAGGTTTACATTTTTTTGTTGCTGTTGTTTCTTATCAACATCCTTCAAAATTGAGTCTACCAATAATTTTGTAGACGGTGCTTTTTGCAAATAATCGGTAACTAATTTACGCGGAGGTTTTCCACCACCATGCGCCAGGCAATTTCGCCGATAAAGTTCACCTTGGGCACGATTTAAAGGATCGTTTTCAAAATAATTTTGCCAAATATACGAGGCCAAGGCTCTGGATACCAAGTAAGAGTAATATTTGGCTCCATAACTCACCAAGTGGCTAAATCGTAACTGCCAGGTTGTATTTGGCACATACGGAAGGCTGTAATACTTTTCTTGCGTTTTAGCAAGCACGTCGGTTGTTGAACCTTCCAAAGGATGATTTCCATGGTATATTTGATCTAAAACGGAATAAAAAACTTGCATTTGGATTTCGCTGGTTGCAAACAAATGTTTCGACGCGCACAGTCGTTGCAGCATATCTTCCGGCATGGATTCCTTAGTTTGAAAGTGTTTGGCAAAGGTTCGTATCACACGAATATCGTTAGCAAAGTATTCCATTAAAACGGAAGGCACTTCGGCAAAATCAGTGCTGCAGCGTGTACCGGTCACATGCTGGTACTGTGTTCTTGCTAACATCGAATGTAAAGCGTGACCCATTTCGTGAAACAGATTGTCAACCATTCCAGGAGAGAGCAAAGTAGGTGTAGACCATCGGGGTAATGGTAAATTTAACAAGAGAACAACTATAGGATGCTGATATGAACCGTCTGGTAGGGTACGTCCTCCACGAATTGTAAAATGACAATCTTGATTTAGTTTACCACGCCGTTCATAAAAATCGCAGTATATATACCCTAGTAATCCCTCTTTCTCGTGAGTTACTGCTAATTTGTAGACATTTTCAGCCCAACATTCTCCCGGAGCTAAATCTGTCACCACCAATTCTATACCATACAGTTGATTGGTAAGATTATTAAGACCGTCCATGCAAGTGCCAAGCGAAAGGTAGGGTGAAAATTCTGAACTTTCGACGCTAAACATTCGATTTTTAGCTTTTTTTGTGAAATACGGTGTATCCCACATCGCCAAAGGTGTGTTACTGAACGATTCGTTCTGTTTCATTTTCGCCATTATTCTGAAATCTTGATCGGCTCGTTCTCGAAGACCATCGGAGAGCTGATTTAAAAATTCCATCACTGTTCTAGGATCTTCCAATGTGCTTCCTTTAAGTGCTCTGTGAGCGTAAGTTGAAAATCCGCAGATTTGCGCCAATTCGTGGCGTCCCATTAGTAACTGATTTAAAATGTAGTCTTGCCTGTCATCTCCGTAAAAATAAATACGATACGTCATTTCTCTAAGAGTGGAATTAGAAGAATCTGCACATAAACCTCCAACGATTGCATTATTTCCATCGATTGTAAAAATGTGTCTCAAATTTTTAGGTATCACCGTTTTGTCGACAATTGCAGGTCCGGTAGAACCAGCAACAAAAACTTGCCCCAACTGTAGTAACCGATCGTTAAGGGATACAACCTGATGGCGTTGCATTGAAGAAAGATGTATACCACTTTGTTCAAAGTCAAATAAGAATAGTTTGGCGACGTGGTTATCCATATCGGTCGTGGGTACTTTGTCACCATTTTTCACCACGTCAACTAATGCGGTATACAATTCGGCGTTTGTGTTTAACTTTTCAACCACGGTGCTGACGTCCACACTCGCTGTTTCGGCTGCTTTAACGACATGGTCGGATGGATGTGCTATTCGTATAAATTCCGCTAAATCTGCAATTCTACAAAGCGAATCGGAAAGATCGTCAAAGATTTGAACCATCTTACGTGACCTATGTTTACTTGTAGCTTCTTCGACTAGTCGACTGGTTGCAATAACGCATTGTTCTTTCAGAATGTTAAAACCTTCGTGTGACTGTAACTCAGGGATACCGAATAATCCGGTGTTGTCTTTAGTCAACTCACCTTTACGTTCTATTTTGTTGTTGAAGGTATTTGCTAAACGGGACCAAGTCCCAAACCAATGTAAGGTAACCAAATTTACTACACGACGTTTTATTAACTTCTTTAATATGTTGTTATTCATATTTACTAATTATGTCGTTTAGAAAAGTTTACACTTAAATTGCACCAGCGAATACGACTGATTTAATTATATAACCTAAAAATTTGACACTTGCATATTTATTTATTTTGTAAAAGTTCATAGTGTGTGCCCTCTAGTTTTTATTAGTGAACTAGTAATTTTCGTTGTTTGTTTACTTACGAAATCTATTTGACATTCTAAAATCGTAGTTTCTTCTATTTTATCTTCTCAATTAATTTATCTAATGCATTTCTACCACAAATGAAGCAGAAGAAATTCTTAAATATTATTAAATAAACGCTCAAAGTAAATGAAATAAATTAATTTCAAAGTTATGTATGTAAACTTAACCTATAAATAATTTTATTTCAACTCAGCGTTTCTTTTTTTTTCCTGAACATCTTCCATTAGTAATCTGAATTAGCTTTAAAATGTTACCCGAGGCGAGGTTGGAGTGCACCTTGTTGAAAAGGAAAAATTTGTTACCTTTTCAAATTGTCCTATTGCTTGACAGCCCTTTCGCAGACAATGAAACACAGCTTGAATTCTCCAGCTCTATCGCGTCTCCTCTTCTCTTGCATAATACTTCGATATCGATGGCATGTTACTGCTTGTACAAGCTGGTCTAGAACACCATGTTTCCATAAAAATAAAACGGCAATGTTCTCGGCTTACAAAACAGGTGTAAAGTAACAAAAGAAATAAAAAACATTAAAATTTAAAATTAATTTGTTTTTCAATTATATTTTTTGAATTAGATTAAACGATACAAGGAGTTACTTATTGGAATATTAAACAGTTATTAAAGGTCGGCCGTAGAAAGACCGCACACTATACCGGCACCAAAATTTCGTTTTTGTGATTATTAAAATGGAATTATCTTTTATATAAAAACTTTATTATAAAATAAATAGTTTACTGATCACTCACTGATTTGAAAGTTAAATAGAAAATCACTTTGCAATTTTTGAACATCAACATTACTGTCGATCGGTTTGTCATGCCCCATTCCTTTTTTAATAAACGAACTTTTAAGATTTGATTCCATTGGTCTAATTTTAACAACCGGGTTGGCTAAAATTGAAAAAACTTAACACGAATCACTTATAAAAGCACAAATCCTACCTCGTTTCTTTTCTTGTTCTAACATCATTTTTTTGTAATCTTTAAAAAAACTTCGCATAATTTGTCTCTTTTTCACCAAAGGTGCTGTTGAGCTTCCAAGAATATTGATTGCTTTTACTACTTCTTGGGTCTGTTTCGGATTAAGTTTTCCTTCGTTTAATTTGTTTTCTAATTCGCGAATACACCAACAAATTTCCAATTCGATTTGTTCAGTATTTATAGAGATTTCTGGTGCAGCCGACGTAGGTGGTTGCGGTTTGGATATGGGGCCTTTCTTAACTTTATTCTGCGACATTTTATCGATAATAAAAAATTAGGAATGATTAAAGTTAGGTTAAGTTGTTATTTGAAATAAAGCATCTTTTACACTACACTTCAATACAGGGTAAGGTATCTTCTTTGTAAAAAAAAATAATCTGCGTTTTCATCGCTAGAAGGATTTCCTAAGTCCTGGTGGTAGTTCATTATAGCCTTAGATAGCTAACACTGACTAGGCCGGAAGAAGAAGTTTACGTAGAATCCAAACCACGATTTTTTTTTTCATAAAATTTTAAAATGCTAAACTTCAATAACGCCATCTAACGCAATTTTATCAACTACGATGTTGGTCAAATGTCATTTCCATTTCTGTTATTTATTTCTCATTTTATGAATTTAAATTTAGTATTGAAAACGTAATAACAAATACTTTTCAAATCTTTAGGAAAATTACGTTTAATATTTCTTTTTAGGTAAGGACAATAAGGAATAAAAGGACTTTTAAAAAGTGCACCGATTTAAATTTTAATCACAGGATTAGCAATGAAAACTATGATTAAAAAAGAACTTGAGGATAACGATGATTGCGATTATGAAATTAAAACGGAAATAAAGGAAGAGCCGAATTTGTATCATTTAAATGAGGTTAAAGAAGAAGAGACTTTCGAAGAACTTCAGGAGAACGGAGATATATTACATAAAGAAGAAATTTTTATACCAGAAGTGTGTAATTTTAAATATCAACACGTAGACGACAGTACTAAGCCAATTTCTTGCAAAATTTGTGGATTGGTATTTTTACAACAACAACAGCTTACGAATCAGCAAAAAACGTATTCTACCAAAGTAACTTTTGCATGTGAAACTTGTTTCAAGAAATTATATTCGAAAAGTAACTGTCAAGATCATTTGAGAACCCACATACAAGAAAAACCATTTTCTTGTAAAATTTGCCATGGAAAGTTTTCACGAAATTATAACTTACAGAAACATGTTATGACGGTTCATCGATATAAACCATTCAAATGCGATGTGTGCCGAAACGAATTTTTAACCGAGGAATCATTACGAAGACATTTGCGACTACATACAGGAGAAAAACCATTTATATGTAAAATCTGTGACAGAAGATTTACATGGAAAGAACACTTAAGCACTCACATGAGGTTTCACAAGTGAAATTTTCTGGATTTTTTCTTTGACAGAAAATTTTTATCGAAGAACTCCGGTAAGCCAAAAACTGTTTAATGCAAAGATGTATCGGCAAAGTTCAAACTTGATGCCTTCATTATATTTCTAATGCAAATTCTACAAAATATAGGGTCAATGAATGTCCTCGGCAGTTGAACAGAAAATCTCAAGTTTGACACGTCGGAAAACAGTAATTGTATTACTTTACTTTTATTTTTTACTTTATATTATTTGTAAAATTTATACTGAATATTAGTTGGAATGTTTACCACTGTAACTTGACTTCATTTCAATTTTCCCTCTATGACGAGATGGAGAAGACGATATCATTTATGTTGGAAAATATGACCAAGGTATAATGTTTTCCGTCTTTTTATGTTCAGCAACAACTCTTTTCGCTTTTTCGTTATTATGTGATCAATTCACGGTATTTGAAACACGAATATGTTAAAACAATTAAAATGCAGTGTCCAGAAAAATATAAATAAATTTTACGTATTAGGTAGATACATTCACTTAAACATGTTTTTGTGCTGGGGATAGGGACCACATAAAAGGAATCCCTTAAAAAATTTGATGAAATTTTTGATATATTGCACAAACAAAATCGCACATATACAATTCCACATAAAAACCGCATAAAAACAGGTTTGACCGTACTATATTTTATTAAAATTTCTGTAAACGTGTAATTTGTTATAATCGAAAATAACATGATGTTATGATGGCAGACTTCAATTTTATGTTTTGATATTTAATTCAGCCTTTACGATTATCCGAGCTTTCGCTTCACCAACCTGAAATGGGTCCCGTCAAAGAGTATGTAGATGTATATACTCTTTGGTCCCGTTTAGGTCGCATGAACGACTTGTATAGTACAACATGCCTATGTCTGATTAAATAAAAGAACTTTTCTTTATTTAATTGCTTTTTACGTAAACAGGTGATTGTGATTAATTTAAAAAAACAAAATGTCGTGAACACATTTTCTTGAAATAAGACAAATAATTTTTTATGTCGGTAACGAGTAAAATTGGCATGTGTAGTCTCTTCGTGATATGTAATTTGTGCCCATCAATGAAAAAGACAAAAGAAGTTGCAGGCGTTATCCATCGTAAAGAAATCAATAATTTTCAGGTGATTTTTATATACGAGGTTGTCGTCATACGACGCATAAGCCGTACTGTGTTGTTATAAGTAACTTCCATTACATTAATCATCACTATCACAGTATTTCGTGTAATAAAAAATAACTCTTCAATGTAGTACATTCGAACGTAAATAGCTAATATTTACGATATTTAACAACACAGCACGGTTTTATATGTGAAAATTTTTCTTAGAGTCGGAAAATGGGTTATTGAAAACTCCCTATTGTGATGATCGTAAACAATTACCGCGGATACATGCGGTCGTTAGTTCGAACTAACCTTAGTTCGATCTAAGCTAGTTGCTTTTAATTTTATTGCACAGGTGTATACATGTTTTTAGTTCAAACTGAAAGCAATGATATAGCTCGATCTAACTAAGGTCGATCCAGCGGATTAGGTCGCTTTATCTAAGTGTACACATGTAAGGACTAGCTAGGTCGAGCTGAGTTAGTTCGAACTAACGACCGCATGTATCCTCGGTAAATGTCGTCGTCGTTTGCTTCACACTATAGGCTTGTTCCGATTTCTGGTCTGCCCATCTTTTCCTCCAGACGTTTCCGTTCAACGTCTCTCTCCTCCTGCTTGGACCATACTGCATCACACTTTTTGGCAAACGCTGATCTTCCATCCTTTGTACATGCTTCTTTCACTGGCGCTTATAGTCGTAGACCTTGTCTTTCATTTGGTAAACACGATGTAATAGATTATATTCATATTTAAAACCTTTTTAGCAAGATTATGTGCTGAAAAAATGTTCCTCAATGTGGATTCGAACCCGAGCATATGAGCTGTGAATGCGCATGCTAATGGGCCGTCCATAAATAACGTCCACAATTTTTTCCAAATTTTTGATGCCCCCTTTGTCAAAATTGGTCACAATCTTTTATCCCTCCCTCTCCGGAACGTCCAATGGTCACAAATCAAGGACACCCCCTCATTTATTATTATATTTAAAAAATACTCAAATGCAATTTTTTTATAAATCCCAAAAATGAAATTTGTATGCGAACGTCACATTTAGCTAACCCCCTCTCTCCCTTGTCACATTTTGTGACCCCCCCCCATCCCCAAGACATCTTCTATAGACGACCCCTAACCAACTGCACCACTGA
Source organism: Lycocerus yunnanus (assembly GCA_036346125.1). NCBI lineage: Eukaryota > Metazoa > Arthropoda > Insecta > Coleoptera > Cantharidae > Lycocerus > Lycocerus yunnanus. The sequence continues at coordinate 24,421 of JARFIX010000059.1, forward strand.
GGCGATTAGTTTATGTAGCGCGGATCTGCTATATGAATTACTAATTCTAGGACCGCTGCATTACCCTGCTCCTAGTAGCCATGACGGTTGCGAATAGTAGCCGTGGCTATTGACTGTGTAACCTTGTCGGTTGTAAGCAGTAGCCGTTGACGTGGCGGTTGTGGCTTAGTTAGCCGTTTTCGCTGATTAGGAGGCAGTAAGCGAGATCTTTTCAGAAATTAGATTTAAGAACAGAAGGCTGCTTGATGTTTTTGTCGAGGGTCACCAATTAGCGAGATGATGTGCTGAAAAAATGTTCTCCAATTTGGATTCGAACCCGAGCGCATTAGATGTGAATACGCGTGCTAACCGGATGTGTGTGTGTGTATGTGCCTGTTTTTTTCATCCACGATTTGGGACAAACGCATGCATCGACTGACTTGAAATTTGGCACATTGGTTGGAAATCACCGTTTAAAGAGCTAATTAGATTTTGGTTGAAATCCGTTAATTTTTACTTCATTTTTTGAAAGAAACATACTTTTTTTTTAATTTAATAACCTTGGTTTAGTAACCAACCAAAAGGTAGTCCGAGGGAAAAAGGTTTAACCAAGAGGCGAGGCCTCTTGTTTAAAAAAATACGTTTACCCCTTCCATTGGTTAAGCTCCGAAGGTATGCGAGGGTCATGAATTCATCAGGTAACCTAGAGAACGAATAATAAAACATAAGATCTAACGTTTTAATTTATTCTCCCTATAAAAAGGAAGGCGTGTGTACTTATCAGAATATGAGACATACAAACGTAGAACAAAGTAAGTAAAAGTAAACTCAGGTTGAGGCCCTGAAGTTCACATGTTCAAACAACAAAAAAACACCGTTTGGTTTCCCTGAAGGGGAAAAACAAACAATCGAAGTAAGCTACGTTATGACAATGAAATGCTACATCGACATAACTATACAGTCGACACCAAAAATGCCATAGAATTTCATCAGTAAATAACAAGCATTGTACGATCTTAAAGCTTCAAAACTCACCCGCTCCGTACAAGAGAATCGTATTCATCTCGTCAAAAATATTCTTTTAATCCTACTAAGTTTGATATATTCCTGGTCGATGTCAACAAACTCCGGCTTTCCTGTAACAAAGGAGGGGGGGGGTTGTTAATAACTTATCTCACCGCTAGCATCATTGTAACAAAAGGGGAGTTCTATTAATAACTTATTCTGCGATAGGCATTATTGTAGTAAAGGGGGTCTCTATTTAGGACTTATTCTGCTACTAAGCCACCATTATAACGAGGGGGTGATATTAAAAACTTGTATAATATTTATTATACCAGCTGACCAGCAGTATAGCGCGAAGCATGCACGGGTCGACTGCAAAGCGGTAAGTCGCGGTTCGAACCCTGCTGGCGCTAGATACACTGCTGTGATCAAAAAGTCCAATATCGATCTGTGGACTATGGGGAAGGCAACGGGAAACCACCCCATGAATTACACTCCCAAGAAAAGTCATCTTAGCTTCGGCCAAGTTTATGATCGCTAACATCCGGTAACGGATAGGCACCTGAAGAAGAAGAAGATAATATTTCTACGGTTAGTGCGACCAGAAAGAGGATAAAGTAGCTTTAGGGGCGGGGGGGGGGGAGTTGAGTAGCGTAAGTATGCTGCCACCACTTCCTGCAAGAGGAAGAAAATCAGGGTTTTAGAGGACGTGGGAATTAAATGATTTCTTACTTTCGCAAAATTCACAAAACAAATAAAAGAAAATTGATTTAACATGTAGCAATATTTATTGATATCTAATACTTAAAAAACAGATTAAAAACTTAAACATGAATCATGAATAACAGCTTTGTTGTTGCCGAGTTTCGAATTATGTAATAATTAAAAATTGAATTTAAACTTACCCTTTCATACAATTCGCAATCAGATTTTTGTTTGGATAAAATAACGCACAATTAAAGAAGTTAAAAAAAATATTAAATAAATTTAGCAGATACACTTGATAATAATTGATAAGAACAAATTCAATTTCTTCCTATTTACAAATAATTTTTTATTACGAATGCAGAATTGCCAAGACTTGCGATTTGAGCGTTATTGTAATTTGATAAAGGTCAATCAAAAGAGTAGAGGCAGTCACTGGCTTAGTAGTTAGTGCGATAGACTACTGATGCTAAGACACCGGAGTCAACAAACAAAAGTTTTCTTTCTGACTATTTTTCTATCTATGACTGTCTCCGTGCTTCGAAGGGCACGTAAAGCTGGTAGTCCCCCAGATTTGAGGGTAAATTTGCCCCATTGGCTGTGCAACGTCTGGCTTTGTTGGAGCATCGAGCCAGGTGGCATGGTCCAGTGACTGTACCAAGCGGCTGCGGCATGACCCAAATCATGGGGCTTCTTGGTTCAGCCCTCCGGTGAACATCGCTTATGCTGTAGTTCTACACATAGCATTAAGCCTAACGGTAGACTACTTAGCACTGTCAGGATGCGAGTCTGGGGTGACCAAAATCAGGGTACAATAAGCTCAGAGGTTTGGTACAAGTTGGGCCAGAACCACACCCGTAAATTATTGATTTATTAGAATCAAAAGAGTAAGCTTGTTGTTGATTCAGATTAACATTTTTCTTCCGTGAGTTTTTAAATGGTTCCGTAAACTACATCTTTTGGCATACTTATAATTACAGATTTCACAGACGTATGGTCTCTCACCCGTATGGGTTCTCAAATGGTACTTCAATTTAAATTTATTTGACGACCTATAATCGCACAATTCGCACGCAAAGGGTTTCTCCAAAGTATGAATTGTGGTATGAATTTGCAAACTATTTTTCCGTGCACATTTATAATTACATAAACTGCATGAAAACGGTTTTTCTCCCGTGTGTATTTTCAAATGTCGCGTCAAGCTACTTTTATCTGCAAATTTATAATTACAAGTTTCGCACACATAAGGTTTTTCCCCGGTGTGGATTCTCGCATGCGTGTGCAAGTTGCTTCTGCTGGAGGCTCGATGACTACAAATTTCGCATGCAAATGGTTTTTCCAAGGTGTGGATTCTAAAATGTTGCTGTAATCTACTTTTGAGCGTGCACTTATAATCACACAATTCACACCCAAAAGGTTTCTCACCGGTATGAATTCGTAAATGATATTTTAGTTTGTATTTGTCCGAAAATTTAAAACTACAAATTTCGCATGAAAACGGTTTTTTTCCTGAGTGAATTCTTAAATGTCTTTTCAAATTACTTCGATCGATACATTTGTACTCACAAATTGTGCACATGTACGGTTTTTCACCCGTATGGGTCCTTATGTGCAACTGAAGATGACTTTTATGTGTAGTTTTATAACCGCAAAATTCACACACGAATGGGCATTCTCCTACACAAATTTTCGACGCTTTATCTCGGGGTTGTAATTTTCGCAACCAAATACTATTTCTTCGTTTGGGTGATTTGAAATTTCTTCGGTCCAGGTTTCTACTTTAACATTACAGTTACATTCAATATCCAGAAATTCATCTTCTTGTTTAATTATCATTGAATCCTCTGAATGTAATTCAACTTCAGTGATTTCCACTTTGATGTTTGAGGTTCCTACAAAAATAAAACTTTTATTTCTGAAGTACGTTTCATAAAGAACACAGAGAAAGCACATAATATAACTTAAGCTATGCCGTAGTCTTGAGTTTGATCCTCGACCAAGTGCAGTAGATTTTTCTGAAGACCGATTTGGGTTGTTTACTATGAAAAAATATATTTGAACTAAATTTTTTAATTTTGCTCCTCTTCCGAAAAACTCCCATCTACACCCACGAGTCTGATCTCAAAATTTAAAGAACCTGGGAAAAAAATTAAACAAAGCCAATCTGCATTCTTTCGTGAAGAATGAACTTCCTATGGAAATTTTGAGCTGAAAATTACTCTTACATACCAGCATAACTCTTTCAATGGAAGAATCTTGGTTTTTGTCCTCAAAATTATTTAATAAAGTTTTTTTAATTTCCAAAATAGCTGCGTTACAATCGCAGAGCATTACGGCTACGTATTAAATTGTCACATATATTTATTTCTCTTTAGGTTTTCTTAATATTAACTACAGGCGGTCCTCCTATTGGATGTTCTCGTCGCATTGACTTAGCACAAGTTTCCCGAATGGACCTGCTGCTAATCGACCACAAATGAAAGCACTCGATCAATACGTGATTTTCGTGGAAGTTTCAAATTAGTTTTGAAAAGAAATTTCTAAAAACAATTGAATATTACCAACCTGTGTCTTCTAATTTGATATCAAGTTATCAGATTTTTCTTCTTTTATTAGTATTTCCACGCCAACTACTTGATTTTTAATTTCGTTATTAGCCAAATTTGGAGGGGGGGTCATTGTCAATAAAAAAAGATTTCCATTAATTCCAATTTACAATTCAAATTATCTAAAAAAAAAAGAAAGGGCAATGTAAGATGTTATTAATTTTTTAATTATCACAATTTGAATTTATTATTATGGCTCTAACTTACCCTTAGGAACATTTTGTATTTTAAAAACTATTGTTACATCAATTTACAATAAACAAGTTGCAACAAACCACGAAATGCACACAAAATAAAAAAAATTTCTGTCAAATATTTCTAAAATAATCAAAATTTTTAATAAACAAATCAGTGGCTCTCAAACTTGTACTGTGTACTCCGCGGTATGTGAAACTTAATTTCAGTACGCCCACAGCTCCTTCAGGGGGGAGGAGGAATAAAGCTCGATAATTTACCCTAATTGATTGGTTGGTTGATTACAGCGCGACAGAACTCTTCCCGACGCGCGCGAATGGATTAACGAGATTTTTTGCCACGCCTGCAAATTTTAGTTCTTCTTCATCGGTTGCTTCTTGCCAGAAGCGTCGTGACCCAACTTGACCAAAGCTTAGATAAATTTTTATGGGAGTATAATTCATAGAATGGTTTCCCGTTGCCTTCCCCATAGTCCACGGATCGATATTGGATTTTTTGCTCGCAGCAATGCATCTAACGTGAGTAGGGTTCGAATCACGACTTATGCTTCTTAGTCGACTCGTGTATGCTTCACGCTATACTGCTGTTTTTCTAGTGAACTACCCGCCGGGCAATGTTGCGTAGAGCAGTTCCTAGAGGTAACTGACCTCCGAACAAATCGGAGACAAAGAAAAGCACCCCATTTTGCCACCGGACTCTGACCCAATTTCCGATTCTCGGATTTGAGCCCAATTTTAGGCGGAAAACCGTTGAATTTCCGCGGGAAACTGTTTTCACCTGAGAGGGAAACTGTTTTCACCTGAGCGGGAAACTGTTTTCACCTATGGGCTGCCGACCGGGGCAAAATGTTGGAGAAAGCAGCAGTCGGAGAAGATTCGACCGGGGATTTTTAAGTCCGCACGAGCCGAGTACCTTTCCGGATGTTGCTCGGAGCAAAAGTGTAATAAAACTGTTTTATAAAATAATTTAATCCTCTCGGGTAAGCTGAAACCTGGGACATTTACGTCCTCTCAGGTCTAAATCTCATCCGGAAAATTTATGCATGCACCACCACCACCTATCTCGCGCATTTTATCTCACACCCGTGGGGGATAACTATCGCGATTTGCCGAGCTGTGTGCGTCCATCCCTCCGAGCCACGAGTTCCCTCTGCCGGTTCGGACGTCGACGACGGCGTCGACTTGGACAAAAAGCATATGAATTTGATCGCGCACCAACGATCTTTTGAATTAAGTTACCGCGCGGTACTTTATTCCTCTAAGAAGAGTTTGTATAGATAAAATCTATACCATTTGTGTTCATGCACCACCACTACTACCAATATCGCGCATTTTATCTCACACCCGTAGGGGATAACTATCGCGATCATCAGCATATAGGTAGTTCGCCGAGCCGAGTGCGTTCTAGCCTTTTTACGAGGTCTCGCCTTTTGACAAGACGAATCCCCAAGCGATCGGACGTCGACGACGGCGACGACGAAAAACCGGTTTCATAATAATAACCGCGCCTTCGGCGCGGTATTTTAATCCTCTCGGGTAAGCTCAGACCGGGGACTTTTACGTCCTCACAGGTCTAAATCTATACCGGAGGATTTGTGTTCATACACCACCACCACCTGCGCATTTTATCTCACGCCCGCGGGGGGATAACTATCGCATGGGTTGTTATAGATTCAGATACTCCGTCGGACCAGGAACGACCGGGGACTTTTAGGTCCTCTCGGGTCGAATCTAGCCGGACGCTATAAATCCGCGCCGATCGCCATCCGACCGGGGACCCAGAGGTCCTCTCGGCATCGGAAAGCGACCGACGGCGAATTATTACGGACAATTTCAATTTTGCGACCAGAGCTTCCGGGAGGGTTGACCTACGAGCGTCATCCAGTTAGCTATCTCTGGGCTTCCATCGAGACGCGGCGGAACTCTGCCGCGCCTTCGGAAGGATTTCTCGTCTGTCAGTTACCGCTCAAACCAACCTCCTCCGAAACCTCGGGAATTTACGTTCGCCCAGTTCCCGTGCTCGACGCCCTCGGACTACGTCCTCGGGCGCCAAATGGCGTCGTCGCCCTCGGACTTCGTCCTCGGACGCCGAATACGCGAAACAGTTCTCACTATAATTCCCTCGGAATTCGTAGTCGGTCGGTTTTCCCCCGAAACTACCCAGCCGACCGTCGTCCCAGGCGGGTTTTGTTTCGGGGCAAAACAAGCTCCGAGGATAGATCGGCAGGCGGCGGGCGAACTGTTTGAACGGAAATTCCGAGGACTCGTTTGGAGGAGGCGGTTTGAGCGGTAATTGACCGACGAGAAAACTTTCCGAAGCCGCAACAGAGTTCCATCGCGTCTCGTTGGAAGCCCAGAAATAGAGAGCTGGATGATGCTCGTCGGTCTACCCTCCCGGAAGCCTGGTCGCAAGATTGCAATTGTACAAATGTCAGTAAAATTTATTAAATTCGCGGTCGCCTCCGACGTCGAGAGGACGTTCAAGTATCCGGTCTGTGGGCGAACGGCGCGAATTTCTAACGGTCGGGCTAGATTCAACCCGAGAGGACGTAAAAATCCCCGGTTGTTCCTTGCTCGACAGGATTAAATGCCTATACAGGTCCAGGAACCGAACGCGATAGTTATCCCCCGCGGGCGTGAGATAAAATGCGCGATAGGTTATGTAGGTGCATAGACAAACCCCCGATATCGCCCTGAGAGGACGTAAAAATCCACGGTCAAATTTTCTCCGGGAGGACGATAGGTGATGTAGATGCATGGACAAACCCCCCGGTATCGATTTCGGCCTGAGAGGACGTGAAAATCCCCGGTCGAATCATCTCCGGGGACTTAAAATACGCGTGTTAACTTCAGAAACTTTTCGTCTTCGAAGTTTTTTCTTCCTCCCGAGATTTTGCTCCGAGCAACATACGATAAGTGGTAACAGTTTCCCGCGAAAAGTGGGGCCGGATCCGAGGATTGGAAAATGGGTGAGTTAACGGTCACAAAATGGGGTATTTCTCATTGTCTCCGATTTGTTCGGGGGTCAGTTACTGAGAAAACTTCCGGCTGACCTATCCTCGGAGCGTGTATCCGCGGAAACAGGTTCCTCCTCGGACGACGATCGGCAGGGGAGTTTTCTCTCGGGAGCTGCCAGGCGAATTTTTTCATAATTTATTTGCCGTGCAGCTCCCACCGACCTATCCTAGGGCCCTTTTTCGGCGAAAGAAGCCCTCGGATTTGCCTTTCGGGATGTTTTGCGCCGAAACAAGTTTCCCCTCGGACGACGATCGGATCGGTACTTTCCTTTAGAAACTGCCCTGCGAAAAAATTACGAAAATTTCGTGAGTCAGTTTACGGGGAAATCATCTCGAGAAATGGCTACAAGACAAATTTTTGGCGAGGAGCCATTTTGAGAAAAGATTTACTGGTTACAGCCCAACAAGAGAGCCTTCCGAATCGCGCGACAACGTCTGTTGCATTCTAGGGGCTTGTTCGGGAAAACCAGCCCTCCGACCGTCCTCCGAGCCGGGTTTGTTTCTGGGGAAAACCGACCGACGCGAGAGTTCCGAGAGAATTGTAGTGAGAACAGTTTCCCGCGTATTCGGCGCCTGAGGACGAAGTCCGAGGGCGTCGAGCTGAATGACGTTCGTCGGTCCACCTTCCCGGAAGCCTGGCTGCAAGATTGCAATTGTACATACAAATTCGCGGTCGGTCGCCTTCCGGCGCCGAGAGGATGTCGGAGTCCCCGGTCGGTTGGCGAACGGCGCGGTTTTATACCTTTCGGGATAGGTTCGACCCGTGCGGACTTAAAATCCCCAGTCTGAGCTTACCCGAGAGGATCAAATACCGCGCCAGAGGCGTGGTATTATACGCAGATTGGATTTTCGGCGGCCCCTAAAGCAGTACCGTAAATCGGACGCGATAGTTATCCCCCGGGCGTGAGATAAAATGCGCGATTTAGGTGATGTAGGGGCAAGGACCAACCCCGGTTTAGACTTAGGCTTGAGAGGACGTGAAAATCTCCGGTCGAATCTTCTCCGGGTGTTACTTCCCCCAAGACTTTGCTCCGGGCAACATCCCATAAGTGATAACAGTTTCCCGCGGAAATGAAACAGTTTCCCGCGAAAATGAAACAGTTTCCCGCCAAAAGTGGAGCCCAAATCCGAGGATCGGAAATTGGGCGAGTGTCCGGTGGCAAAAAGGGGTAATTTGCTTTGTCTCCGATTCGTTCGGAGGTCAGTTATGGAAAAAACTGCCTGGTAGTTGCAGCCCAAGGGCAGATTTCAAAAACGCCCTAAAGATAAATCGGCGGGCTGTTTATCGGAAACTCCCTACGCTAGATTGCCCATCGGGCAGTTTACGGGAATCCTCTCGCGGAGTTATTTCGAGAGGAGATTTATCGGTTACAGCCCATCAAGAGAGTCTTCCGTATCGCACGACAACGTTCGTACCGCGTGGAGGGACGGGCTGGACCCTGGCTTCGCAATAGCGTATATTAAAACATCAGGTCGAATCCGCAGGCATTCGGAATCCGTACGTCGCGCCGGAACGTCGTCTTAGGTTACCACGCCGTGGAGACGCTCCGGGCGTCCTCCGACCCAAGACATATGCGGATAAAACAAACCAACATTCGGCTTCCGTGCGTTGCGCGGGCTCGTCATCTTAGGTTACCGCGCCGTGGTGACGGACCACGCGTCCTCCGATCCGAGACGTTCGAGATTCGCTGTCGGTCCTACCCAAGAAGCTTAAATACGCGCCGCAGGCGCGTTGAGATATTCAATTTGACCGCTACAAAGTCTTCCCGATGCCCGTTTTATCCCCTTTAAAGCGTGAGGTAAACAGCGTCGAAGTACTACCCGAGAGGATTAAAGCCGCGCTTCGAGTGTGGCATGTGCGTCCTTATCGAACGCTGAAAAGTTCTTCCGACGTCAAATTTATCCCTTTTTATACGCGAGATAAACGGTGCCGAAGTGGAACTATTTTTTTCTGCTCTAAATTTTTACTAAGCAAGACACTTTACTCCGGGCAACATACAGGAGCAGATTCAGAGTAGAGTATTGGTAAGAGCCAAAAGCAAAATCCCGGGATTTTGCCGTATTTAGGCGTTCTGTGATGTTTTGGCGAGTTGTAACCGATAACGTCATGCACGTCGGGAGGCAGGACTGCAACAAGTGGACACCAAAGATAATAAACTGGAAGCCGAGAATGACCAAGAGAAGCAGAGGCAGACCCCAAAAAAGATGGCTCGACGATGTAAAGAAGGTGGCAGGTTGGGAGTGGTTGAGGAAGGCGCAAGATAGAGAGTTTTGGGAGGAAATGGGAGAGGCCTATGTTCAGGAGTGGACGACTACGGGCTGATGAAGAAGAAGAACCGATAAAGCAGCACTTTCAATTGATACCTCGGAACTCGAATGAAGATACTATTTCTCCCGTTAATAACTCTCAAATTTGGTGATAAATATCCTTGCTTACCGCGGAAGTGCCTCCCGAACGCTTTAACTTCTACATAATTAGTTAAAACTTTACCGGTTTTGTGATAAATCTGCTCTATTGAAAAACATGGCAACAACTTGTGTATCGCTAAAAGAGATTCTCCAACCACGAGAAGGCTTATCTTAAAATTTATAAAACCTAGTACTGAAATTTAGACGGATTTTTGGAAGATAGCGAAGCGCTGCCCTCGGCAGCGGTGAACTTGTTAAATATATCTCTGAAATCAAAACAGACTTCCAAAATGTGGATGTTAAGGTTCTAAGACTGAAATGCGCACTCGAAGCAACAAGTTTTATCCTATTTTGTGACACCAGTGCTCTGCCCCATACTCCCTGTCGTAAATTAAAGGCAATATAGGCGTTTTTAGGACGGGATCGTACCTGGTTTGACCTTGATCGGGTTGCTGAAGCAGAGTCAGCAAATTCGGTTAGGCTGCTTACAAAAGGAAAAGGTAAATTTCGTTGTGATGACCATGATGGGGTTCTTTACTTTAGATTTCCGTGCTTTGACAACCACGCATGACGCTTACTCTTAACTCAGGTTAGGTACCTAGTAGCGACGACTTGATATGAATTGAGAGCGTCCGTACTTCGCATACCAAACATTATTCTTCGCACTGCGAATGAATTCTTCAATAGATTCCAAATAATAATTCTCCTGTGGCTTTTAGTTCCAACCACGGGGCTCTCATGGTTCACTTTGTGGTGATGTTTTGCATCCTCCAGATCTCAGCTATAGGATCGGGTAGTTCGGCGCAGATCTTATTTGGCGCAAGTACAGTCCGGCGCAGAGTACGGTTAGGTGCAGACCCGATTTTGAAAAAATGCGCTTTTGAGGTGAATCCGAGATTTTGCGTGGTTGCGTTCGTCAAAATCGATTTTTTCTCAGTTTCCGCTATGCTCCAGCTGCTACAAGCCGTTTTGAAAAACGCTTTATTCATTAAAATATCCCCTAAAACAATTCAACTCGGTAAAATGTGGATGTTAACCTAACAGATATCAGGGAGCTCTCATCAGGGGATATCGTAGAGGGGGGACCGATAGCTTCCCACCGCTTGTGATTGTCGACCCATCTACAGCGCACGCACTGGTGTACTTCTTATGGAAAATTTGTGATTTTCTAATTTAAATTGTAGAGTTATTAAAGGACCCACCAAATTTTATTAAATGCCTTGGAGACATCGAGGAATGCCTCTTTAGTTGTCTTGTTTCCATTTAAATGGAAACGGAAATGGTCGTGGATAGCTGTGGACAAAAACAAAACTACTTCACAGAGATAGATTGGCTTTCTTCTACGCAAGCCACAAGTTTCGATTATATACGTAAAGTCTAAAGTGAAGTACTCAACAGAAAGTGGGGGAAACTCTTCCAATCAGAATGAATCCATATTATATTTCTATAGTTAAATTTAGCAACTTTAAAGTCGATTTTTTCAGTTATTAATCGATATTTTAAGTTCATACTCACATTAATCGACTTATTTTAATATTATATAACTAAATGATACACCATCAATTGCATAATTCGAGGTTAAAATTAAAGCTAAGCCTTTTTGAGAAAAGTTAATTAGATTAACGATTTTAAAAATTATTGTAAATTAAGGGATAGCAGTAGAAAATTTTAATTGTTTCTTTTGGTTTTAAGTTTTTGTAAAAACTTTTCTAATTCTATGAAACGAGGAAAGAATCAGGGTGACTACTGGCGCCATCTTTGTTACCGTCCTCTGGTAATAGAATATCCCTAGTATACTACGACCGTGTTCGACTTGGACGCATACGCGCTGTTAGTACCATAGGTTAGTACCAACGGACGCTTACGCTTATAGCACGCAAATTTTGCCGTTCGACTTGGAAAATATGCGCTTACAACGCTCACGCTGACGTTCCAAATCGAACGATATGACAGCACCATCAGCGCTGCAATTTAAAAGTGACAGTTGCTTAACCTATAAAATATTCAAACAATCTAAAATAATAATTGTTTTTAAATGCGATTACATTTTAGCTATTTTTCACAAATTAATAACTATAATTTCATACAACAATTTATTTTGGGTCAATTAATTTCATTTACAATCTTGTCACTAATTTTTTATAAAAATTGAGCGGTTAAAACAAGGAAATAAATTATTGAAGTAATAATTAATATAGGACAACTAATTTTATGTTTAAATTTAAATATTGAAGTTAAATAGTAAACCTAAAATATTTAGGTTTCAAATAAATTCAAAAATAGTTACAATTTTTACCACTACAGCGCCGCGCTTACGCTGCCCTACCTAAATGAAATTTGCGTTGTGAGCGTGAGAAAATGGCGAATCCATGACGTCACGGTTGCGTTTACACGGTACCGTAAGCGCCAACAGTTCCCAAGTCGAACGCTTAAAGCGTTTACAATTGCGCCAGTTCGTACTAAAGCGCTGTAAGCGTCCAAGTCGAACACGGTCTACATCAATGGAAGAACAAACAACAAAACACACTGTAAAGGATAATTCACAATTAGGTGTTTATCATCTAAACATCAAAATTTAACTTGGCAGAAAAGATTACGAATTAAAAAAATGGATGTTAAACATCCTATCGAGGAAATATCAGGCAAGATGATTTATTTCTTTGTTTACTTGTTGATAATAAAAAAAAATTTTCAATATCTCGTATGTTTAGATACTGCAGTTTTCGATTTGAAAATAAAAATTGAAGAAGAAGAAGAGGTCACTTCAGATCCTTTAGATTACTTCTTTGATGTTCATACCTACATAAAAACTCAAGATGAGGAAAAACCATTTTCGTGTGGAATTTGCACCTACAGGACGTCGAAGAAAGGTAACCTGCAGAGACACGAAAAGATTCACACCGGAGAAAGACCATTTGCATGCGTAATTTGCGAATCGAAATTTAAAGAAAATAGTGCACTGCAGAAACATTTTAAAATTCACACCGGTAAAGATTCGTTCAAGTGCGAAGTATGTGGGAATAATTTTTCCACAAAGGGTTCGTTGAAACTACATTTAAAGATTCACTCGGGAGAGAGGTTATTCAAGTGCGAATTTTGCAACTACAGAGCCATAAGGCAAAGTCACCTACGAAGTCATTTGTTGGTTCACACAAACGAAAAACCGTTTTCCTGTCAAATCTGTCACTACGCAACTAGAAGTTCGACAAACTTACAGAGACATTCAAAAATTCATGTAGATAAAAATTTAAGTTCAATTGAAAAACCATACCAATGCAAGATTTGCGATTACAAAACTGCAGATAAAAGTTACTTTTTGCAGCATTCTAAAATTCATACCGGAGAGAAGCCGTTTTCATGTTATATATGTGAGTATGCGACTTTAAGGAGCCGAGATTTAAAAAGACATTTAAAAATTCACTCGAAAGACGAACAATATGAATGTGCAAGTTGTGGTTATAAAACGGTAGACAAAAGTAACTTACGACGGCATTTAATTAAAAAATTAGCGCATCATAAATAAATTACTTAATTGCATGTTTTGAATTATCTATCTACATTTTAGGTGTAAGTAAATTTAAGTGTAAGTGAAATAAATGTAAATGGAATAAACTTACAGTTTTATTTCAAATTACCTTTTTTATGTTTTAGTCGTTCTGTTTCTTCAGGTTGGCATCATACGAAATGGGATTGGATTTTAGTTCATACTTACTGTAGGGTATGTACCATCCATTTTTTTCTTAATCTACATACCTTACTAAAAACTAAAATAAATAATATATATTTAATACAGAAATTGAAAAGTAATCATCAAACTCTAACTGAACGACTCGATGAAGTTACATTCACGTTTATGAGCACAGTTTGTTGTTTTACAACTGAGGTAGCTTGCTAGGCTGGCCTCAGATTTGTTTGTGAAACTATTTTTATTGTTAGTGATGGCAATTCATCAACACAAGTGAACCACCGGCTTTAAGTATCTTCTCCTTCTTACTTCGCAGTAAGTTCGAGCTATCAATTTTGTTTCTTAGCAATTTATGTAAGAATGAAATGAATGTTACACTCCTGCGATTTTTAAGTAATTGTTGAACTTTATTAAATCTCCCTAAGCTTAGGTGGATGCGTACCATTTATCATGATAAATGATATTTAAGTATACCGTTTTTCAGGTTGGCATCATACGAAATGGGATTGGATTTTAGTTCATACTTACTGTAGGGTATGTACCATCCTTTTTTTCTTAATCTACATACCTTACTAAAAACTAAAAATAAATAATATCTATTTAATATAGAAATTGAAAAGCAATCATCAAACTCTAACTGAACGACTCGATGAAGTTACATTCACTTTTATGAGCACAGTTTGTTGTTTTACAACTTTTTTTTATTGTTAGTGATGGCAATTCATCAACACAAGTGAACCACCGGCTTTAAGTATCTTCTCCTTCTTACTTCGCAGTAAGTTCAGAGCTATCAATTTTGTTTGGTAGCAATTTGAACTTGATTGAATCTCCCTAAGCCTAGGTGGTTGCATACCATTTATCATGATAAATGATATTTAAGTACACACCGGCCGACTAGAAAGTGGGAGATTGCGGTTGAAGTTCTGATCGTGTCGGATACGCTGCTGTGATCAAAGGTCCGATATCAATCTTTAGGCTGTGGGAAAGGCAACGGGAAACTATTTCATTAATTATATTCCCTAGTAAGGCCAGCTTGGCTTCGGCTAATTTGATCGCCTACTACTGTAAAGTGTATGTCACTCGAAGAAGAAGATATTTAAATGCTTCTGTTAAATGAAGTGTGTTCCCATATTGAAAATAACTATTCCCTTTACTCCACTTCAAGTATTACGTCCAAGAGCGATGATTTATCGTTCACTTACCTATTCCATTACATTTTCTCTAAATTGTATTACTGCTCCCTGTGTATTAATTTGAAGGTCCCGAAAGCCCTCGCCTAGAAGTATTATGTTTGCTAGTTGCGTAGCAGCCATCTACTTTGCTGAAGCAAAACATACAGTAGCGGTCATAAGTATGGTTGCATTTAGTTTTTGTGATAACTTTTTAAATTTCAAAGAAATTTTCCTAAATTTTCAAAATTTATTCTTTAAATACCTTGGAATTATAACACATAATTAAAATTATTTGAAAAATTTTATAAACAAGTAAAATTTAAAATCACAAAATAGGAAATATTTGCTTATAATAAAGTATTATTAAAAGCACTTAAAACAAAATTTAAAGTACTTTATTAAAATATAAAGATTAAAAACAATTAATACTTTGTTGCATAACCTTTGCGGCTATAACTGCTTTGCATCGAGAAGGCATAGAGTCAATAAGCTTACTAAACGCTCCAATGGAATCTTTTGCCATTCTCTCCTTAAAGCTTCCATAACTGACTCCTATTTTGGTATGTCCCACTTCTAATTTGTCGCTCGAGCTCTTCCCACAAATGCTCTATAGGATTTAAGTCAGAGACTGACTAGGCCACTCAAGTAGGCGGATATTAGCCTTCGCCATGTAACCTTTAACATGCTTTGAAGCATGTTTCGGGTCATTATCTTGCTGAAACATCCAGCCGCGTGGCATTATTCTCTTCCCATGTGGTAGCATGTGATCTTTTAATATGTCAGCATACGTAAACCGATCCATAATACCATCGATTAAGTGTATAGGTCCAACACCATCACGGGAAAAGCAGCCCCACACCATGACACTTCCACCGCCGTGTTTTACAGTGGGAACCTGATACTTAACATCATATCTTTTATTTACTGGACGTCGAATATACTTAATACCATCAGAAGAAAACAAATTATATTTGCTCTCATCGCTCAAAGAATTTTAGACCATTCTTGAACTCCCCAGTTTAAGTGATCTTTGGCAAATTTTAATCGGGCTATCCGATTCTTCTTCAAAATTATTGGTTTCTTAGAAGGACGCTACCAAATAGTCCAGCTGACTTCAGTCGACGTTTCACTGTCGAAACACTAATATTATCTTCGCGATTCTCGTTAAAATCACGGACAATTTCGGTAGCCATTAAACGAGGATTCTTTACCGCATCACGAACGATCATTTTATCTTCCCGTCCGGTTGTTTTCGTGGTCGCCCGGTTCTTGGTCGATTGGCCACTGATCCATATTGGTTTATTTTACGGATCCAACGACCTATAGTTTGATTTGGTATACCAAATTTGCGTTCTGCTGTCCTTAAAGAGTCTCCATTTTCAATGATTTCAAAATCGCATTTTCAGATCTTCGGAATATTCTTTCGTCTTTACCATAATTCTTACTGTTGAAGCAACTACTCTAACAAGTTTATTTCGAAAAATTAATTTTATTTACAGTTTTGACGTTTTAAAGAATATGCCACTTTACTTTTGGACACTGAATAAGAAATAATTATATTTTATACTGTTCACGTTATTAACAACATTAAATTTTATACGTCAAAATCTGTATTAGCCTACTTACTTTTAGGAATGATACAACAATTTGCAAAATAAGTTTTGCTTTTATTAATTTTGCTAAAAATTTAGTGCAACCATATTTATGAGCGCTACTGTACCTTATTCGCCTTACGTTGAGGCAAATATTCAACCAAAAAATGTGTGCTCATGAATGATATATATTTTCGATGCCAACAAAAAATTTTGGCTTTATCTTTTATTAATTTATTTTTTATGCAAATTGTAGGCGGACCAAGTTTGGAGAAATTTTTTATTTTTTAAATTGTATTTGGCGGCGAGTCTGTCCCAAGCAGAAGTTTTAAATAAGATAAGGGGTCTGCCGAGGTGGTATTTTCCAGTCTGGGCCTTTGAATTTTTGATGATGGTGAAAAATTAAATTTTAAGAGCAGGTACCATGAGTCCCCCATCTTTCTTTAAAATTGATATTAATTATACCTAGAATTTAAAAAAACAATTTTTGAAAAATAGCAGGTGCTTTTCTAAATAACTTCAAAAATATTCCTTCTAAATTTCATAGTGATATTTCACCACTGTTAAAGAAAGACGGGGGGCATGGTCCCCAATTATGGTTAGAGGGATGGTATTTTTATTTCGTGATATTTTAACAAAGTGGTAAACAAATGATATTAAGAATTTCACAAATTTTAGGTGAACCATTATTAAAATAAAAGAAATCCTTACCTTTGGTCTCGGCAAGTTACCAATAGTGGATAATGCATCTGGAATATCATAAAAAATTTAACTTTTTTAGAAATCATAACACTGACACCGCTCCCGAGGATAAATATTGAAGGAAAGGTACCGATAAAATTATTCGGCGGAAATAACATAAAGGACGTCCGGAATTTTTTCCTAATTTTGGACCCCCCACCTCTCTTTGTCACAGATGGTCACAATCTTTTACCCCCTCGCCGGAACGTCCAATAATCACAAATTAAGGTCTTCCCCTCATTTATTATCATAATATTTTTTAATTTTCCCAAAAATAAAATTTTTATACAGACTTCATATTTGGCTACCTCCTCCCCCAAATCAAGGACGTTTATGGACAACCCTTAACAAACTACAATTTCAGTCGTCAGGAAAAGCAGCATAAAACCCTATAATTTCACTCATGCGCGTCCTTTGTCCATGGTGGGATTACCTGCCACCATAAATTATATACATGGTAGGATAATTAATTGTAACAGGGATTTCTGACAAAGTTTCGTTACATTGTTATGAAAATTTAATACAGTCAAACCTGTTTTTTGTGCGGTTTACGTACTGTAAAAGTTTTTGACTATCAATTGTTTGCCTTGATATATTTGAATTAATCAATTAGAAATTATGTGCACTCAGTTGTTTTTAATTGTACTGTCAATGTACAAATAGTTAAAATGTTTTAATTCAACTCTGTAAGCAATTCTTACTAAGCGAGAATAACATGATATAACTTTTAATGTTTTAAACAATTAGCATTGAAATTCGATACATTCAATGTTACATTAATGTAAACGCAGCAGAAGGTAAATTTATTTTGATGCATACATACATATTTTCTACGTGCGACTGTTTTATGCGGTAAATTTGTCGCAAATTTTTTTTAATGTGTTGCAAACAATATATTTTATAGCTACTTATGAAGTTTTAGGATATTTTGTATGCAATTTCATTTATGCCCCATATATCCTGCACAAAAATAGCTTTGAGTGTAATTTTAGAAAAATTGATTGCTTTTAAAAATTACGAGTCGTTTTTGATAAATAATGCGATAAGAGGTGTCTAATTGAAATAAAACCGCAGCATGGACTTTGATTATTTAAAAATTTAAATTTACGAATTTTATTACTTTATAAGGAGAAATACACCCTTCATTTAGAATTGGAGCAATACAAACAAAGAAGTAGCAGCCAATCAAAAATTGGATATGTGTTGTTGCTGTCACTATTTCTAGAAAGTTGCTAGATAGGCATCTGCTGTGACTGAAAAAACAGTGCGGCCTCATGAACGACATTTGCAAACAAATGGCCGATTGCAAATTATGCAGCAAATTTTACTAAATAAAAATTATTTTGTATTCATGTTGTTATTACCAAAATAACCAACACTTTATGTGCCGGGTATACGCTAGTTGCGTAGCTCAAGTGGCGCCACCATCAGTCAAAGTAAATGTTACATGGACGTGCAGATTAAACGGCCGTAGTCAGATAACAAATAATCGAGAAATTTAATTCTACTAACATTTTTTTGTACTAAATTGCAAGTAGAGACGGTCATTGGCCTGGTTGTTAGCGCGATCAACTGCTAACGTAAGGCAGCCCGGTTCGAATCCGAGTAGAGACTGACTTTGTATGGCCGTAAAGTAAAGACAGTGGTCTTCCTATGTTGATGAATTGTCCGCATTAACAATAAAAAATAGGGTAACAGGCACATCTGAGGCAAAGCTATCAAGCTACTTCAGATTTAAAGCAAATAATGCCCACGGTACTGATAGTAGCTTAGGAATATCGCCGATGCTACTGTTAAGTAAACAGATCTGAGCATACAAAGTTATCAATAGTCAAAAGAAGAATTGCAAGTAAACATTGGGGTTAATTGTGAAATTAACTCGAATTTCCCCGACACAAATTTATTTTGTGTCGCCTTTGATGTCCGTGATTCGGCAAGCTGTAGTTGGGGCGGTAAGGAGAGGTGGATCCGCCCCTCTTTGTCTTTGGTTGCTTTTGTTGATCGCCAAACAATTAAACTCAATAAGTTTAAAATAAAATTTATTCAAAATATTAATAACAAGGTTTGCTCTGCAGAAAGCTACAAAATTGCGTGATAAATGGGTCAACAACCCCAACAGAATTCAACAATTCCAGCGACAATGGGTCGCTACTGAGTAATTAAAACAATTACTTCTTGAAATATCAAACTCAAACGGAATATACCCCAATTAAATTAAAGTAAGAAAACTCACCGATCGGTTTGTCTTGTACAGGTGTAAGATGTCGACAATGATATTCAATCAAGGCACACTCCGGAGTTATTTTCTGAAGAACTGAGACACACCAATTGCACTGGCACTCGTGATGAAAATCCGTCGAGGGTTGCCCTTGGAGCTTCTTGTAGACGTCGATTCGGTGTAGGGTGGCACAGGTAACTTCGAACGGATCACTCACAATTACTACTGGGATGGTTGAAGTATTGGAGAAGCAAACAGTAGTCAACCTTATCGCACTAAGGGAATATCGGTAACGGTGGTCGTAATTTAATAATTGATTACTCGACATTCGCAGGCTGTTAGTTTACGCTGATAACTATTGCGTAATAAGAAAGATGATTTGCAAAATATTTGCTCGCACAGCGACAGATGGTAACTTTTCAACTTATCAGCGCGCTCGAGGAAAAATGTGTTGAGCGGTCGGCGTTGAAAATACACGTGCGTGGACAGCTGATTTTTACGAAAATACGTTTCTGACGATAAAATCCGCATCTAAACGTAATAATTGGTCACTAATTAACCCACTCACTATCGGAACTACAAAACTTCCACTCAATATGGTGAAATTAAAAGGGTCTTCAAAATAAAGTTTTGAAAGACGCAGCGCTCGCATCGAGAGTTCGTTGACCACTCTCGAGTTTTGACCTAAATTCGGCGCAGCCTCTGCCCTCTCCGGTACCCTCGTGACCTGGTGACCTAGAGAGGGGTTTGATGGTGTAAATTCATATATTCAAGACGACAAATTGAACAATTTATCGTTACATGCTACTGTCAAGTAAACAGATCTGGGCATACCCCAGTCAAAGAAGAAGAAGAATTGCAAGTAAACATCAACAATCGCTTTGAAATTATAGGTCTATGAATTACCAGGATCGTCCCCCAAAGATGGCGCTTTGTATGTTTATCGGAGCTACGCAACTAAATAATTAAGATTATTTTAAAAATATTTTGTCAAATATAATGGAACAATAGCTGAAGAGTTTTTGGAAAATATGGCAGACATGTTGTTCATCTCATCAATTGTGTCGACGACAACACATCATTGGTCCGCCATTTGTTTGCAAATTTGAGATCAACCAATAGAAAATGCGACATTGTATGATTATAAAGTCACTGTACAATCATCAAGTGTACGGTGACATTTTTCAACGCAATGCTAAGGGGACATCCATTAATTACGCGAGTTAAAACCCGGGGTAAATCTCCCAAATTTCATTTAAAGGGGGTAATGAAAATCTCACGTCAACTTTGTAATTCAGACAATTACATTATTATGTAATTTTAGTATTATATTTATTTTTATTATTATAAGCGACGGTCGTTGGCCTGGTTGTTAGCGCGATCAACTGCTAGATTTGCATCAGAATTAAAAGACCGGGGTGGTAAGACGCCCCGGTTCGGATCCGGGTAGAGGCTCACTTTGCAATGACGTTTCCGTGCTTCGGAAGGCACCTAAAGACGGTGGTCCTCTCACAAGGTGCTAGCAACATTTTTGAAGTATTAAATGCTGGAGTACCCTCTTAGGGGAACGAGTAAAATGACGTAAGTTGTATCCTAGCAAAAAGGAAGCCTGAAATAAAGGTACATACATTATTATAGCAGATTCATTTTAAAAAATTACTGGTCTCTGTTGTGGTAAAAATTGCAGGGTAAATCTCTCGTGAGGGGGGGGGTGTTAAACCACATCTTATCAAATCTCATCAAAGGGGAGGGGAAGGAATATCTCATTAATATTACATTTGTTTAATTTTTATTTGATATATTTTATTTATCCAGCCCGGTATATTTCATAAGAAAAAATCAAAATGTTATCTGCTGATAGTAATAGCAGATGGCATTATTGTACAGTAAATTGTGCACGTTAAAAGAGTGTTATGTAATTTAAAGAAGTAAAAACGTAACGTAAGAAAAAGATTTCAAATTTTAACATAACAAAGAAATTATCTTAAAAAATAAATTAAAAAAGATAATTTAAAATTAAATAAAAATTTCACGTATGTAACAAACCAATATTAATTATCATTAATTTTGTTTTTTTGCCAGTTTGTTTACAAATGGCATCTGCATTTGTTTGATTATGAAAAGGTTAACCTTTTCGAATCGAAATGCTTATTTGGGTCTATTTAATGTCACATCAGACATGTAATCAAAATTGTATTACGTTAATTTAATATCGATTTGTAAATTTGGTAATTTTGAGAACATTAATTTTAAAATTCAGGTACTCTCAAAACTGTTTTTGTGGGGGAATAAAGACCGCATAAAAGGAATCCCTTAAAAATATTCCAATTTTTATTCATACTATGTATTTGATGTAATTTTTTGATATACCGCACAAAAAAAGTCGCACAGAAGCAAATTCCAAATGTAAAAACCGCACAAAAAAAATCGCATAAAATATGGCAGTATAAGGTTTATTTAAAAAAGTTTGATAAATTTCTTAGATTTTAGTTGATAGGAGGTAATTTAAGCAAATCTAAGGCAGTGGTTCTCAAAATGGCCTATTGCCGGACATTTTAAAAACATCATTGAGCGATTTATAAAAGATTCATTCTTTAGGGATCTACTCAAATCAAGTCTATAGCATGAATGTTGTGAGACTGTCTGAGAAAACCGAGGGTTAACCGCTGGTGAAGTTTTTGTACACATCTAATGAAGTACATGAAGTACTGGGAGGGAGGTGTAGAACACCTTCCAGTGCACAAATTGTGGAATGAAGAACATTGCAGAACCCCAGACCGATAGTTTACTTTTTATCAGAAGTAAACTGAAGATCTCCGTTGCAAGCACTGGAGGTGTTCCACACCCCAGACCCCAGTTTAAATAATTTATTTTTATTAAAAGTTAATTAAGTATTTAAGCATATCTTAAGTTTATTAAAATTAGCTATGGCCAAGTAAATGTGTTTAATTCGTAATCTGACAATTAATTATAAACTACCTAATTATAAATTTCGTACTCCTGGGAGGTAGATCTCTGCAACAGGAGAGTTCAGTTTACTTCTGATAAAAAAGAAACTACTTGATCCGGGGGCCTGGGGGGGGGAGTGAAACACCCTCTAGTGCCTCTGCAACAGGAGATCTTTAGTTTACTTCTGATAAAAATAATCTACTCAATCCGGGGGGTCTGGGGGGTGTGGAACACCCTCCAGTGCTCAAATTTTGGTATTTCTGTAAGTCTCAGAAATTGAAAGTCTCTGATACTGAAAGTATCGATGTGAATTATGCTGAATTATTGAACTGCTGAATTATATGAAGGACAAAGAAGTATAGAGAATTATGATGAAGTACGTGAAGTTAATTGTACACGATTTCCTCTAGCGGTTGACCCTTGGAGAAAATTTACCCCATAAATCATTTTGTTTTCTTTATGCAGGCTCTCGATTGGAGTTAATTGATTGGAGAAGAATGTTTTGTTTATTTAAGGTATTGTTTCATTTTGGTAATAGTGGTCACCATGGTATTTATAAATGTATAAAATTGAATTAAAAATGGATAAATTACTGATTACCAAATTCGTCTTCGTTGTATGTTGACCCATCGTTAACGCAAAAATTGTTCTTAGTACAACATCAGCACTGGTGAACATTTACCCTAAAAATAAAAATACGTACCTAAACTTTAGTTTTTAATAAATACAAACAATTAACCATATAAATTGTACATTTCACTATTATAATATAAAAATAACCCATCCCAGAGTGATGTTTTGTGGTTGCACTGTAACTCATTTTTTATGTCGTTTACTTTCAAGTTTATACTAAAATATAAAATTGCTAGTTTTCATTACAGTGAATTTAAGGTACTTCATAGGTACAGTGACGACAATAGCCCCACACGTCCATGGTTGAAACAAAAGACCCCTTATTCGCCCCATGTTGAGGTAAATTTATTAAAAAAAAAAATTTCAGTGTTTAGTTTCTCATGCCAATAAAATATTCTACCATGTTCGTTTAGACTGCATGTAAATAAAAAAAATAGTAGTCGATCAAACATCGGACATGCGTTGTCACCACTATCCCATAAAGTTGCTCTAGTTTTCACCAACCTCGAAACATCCTACGTTTATATGCAAACACGAAAGCAATTGACTAATTCATTTAATACATCGTAAAATTAAAATTTGGGAATCCTCCAATACTAATTTTCATTTAATGTATGAGAAATATTTTCCGTGTTTGTATAAAAGTGATATTTCAAAATTGGAGGAAACTAATAATTATTTAAATTTATTATATTTAAGGAATAAATACCCTAAAATTCACAAATTTTGTATGATGTTAACTTCGGTTTTTTGTAATTTAATTTCACGAGCTTTGTGCCGTCTTATGTGCACCAATAGATTACATTTTTCTGCGCACCTGTAATCACAGAGTTCGCACTCATACGACTTTTCTCCGGTGTGAGTTCTGGTATGTCTCTGCAAATGGGATTTTCGTGTAAAAGTTTTGTCGCACACCGCACAAGGAAAAGGTCTTTCAGCAGCGTGAGTTCGCAAATGTTGTCGCAGACTGGACTTCCTTAAAAATGTATTACCACAAAGTTCACAGGAATATATCCTTTCACCCGTGTGAACTTGAATGTGTTGTTGCCAACTTTCTCTTCTCATAAAATTCTCGTGACAAATTTCACACGAATAAGGTTTTTCACCAGTATGAGTTCTGAAATGCCTTTCAAGATGTCCTTTTCTCGAATAAAACCTGCTACAAATTTCACATATAAATCTCTTTTTCCTATCGTGAACGTTTAAATGTTTATTCAAATTCTTCTTTTGCGAAAACACTTTGTCACAATTTTCGCAGGAAAAAGTTTCCGTGGTATCAATTTTACCGTCTGGAAAATGTATCCGCATGTGTTGCTGTAAACTATCTTTTCTTGAAAAGCTACTCTTACATATTTCACAGGAAAATGGCTTCTCGCCCGTGTGACTTCTTAAATGCCGCTGTAAGTGTGTATTACGAATAAAAGCTTTACTGCAATAGCCACATACAAAAGCCTTTTTTTCCGTGCGAGATTTAGAACGTTTTCTTGTATTTAATTTTTGGACACACTCCTTGTCGGAGAATTCACATGGCAAATTATCTTTTTGTTCACATTTTAAATCGAATACTTCTTGTTGGGCTTCAAATTCTTCGTGGAGTTCAAAAGGTTGCAATTCATCTTTTATATCAAGTGAATGATGTAAATCTTTTAAATCTTCACTAGTTTCGCTATTTTCCTCTTTATTTTTCTGCTTGTCGTTTTTATTATTCGGTGGTTTAATTTCCATAATTATAACTTCTGGTTGCATGGCTTTGTCGTTTGAAGAAGACGACATTTCTTGTGTTAAAGCGTATTGGTACGCATTATCAAATGTTAAATTATCTTTCTTCAATAAATTTGACCTTATTTTCTCGTCGATTATTCCACAAACAAGTTTATCACGCAAGTAATCGTCTAAAAAAGTTCCAAATTCGCAAGTTGTTGCCAACCGTTTCAATTCGTTCACAAAACTTTTGACGGTTTCGTTTTTCAACTGATCTCTTTTAAAAAATCTGTATCTTTCTGCTACTAGCACATTCTTTTTAACGTAAGTGTTTTTTAAAACTTGTTCTAACTGCAGCAGTGTTGCGTGCTCAGGTACGATGGGAGCAAGCGATGCTTTTAGTTTATTGTACATAGTTGGTCCCATTACTGCGATGAAGGTAGACACTTTATCGACATCGTTTACTTTGTTTGAACTGAAATAATGGTGCAGTCGTTCCAGGTAGTCGTTTATGTCTTCGAACTCTTCATCAAATTGCTTCATTATTTTAAAATCGGACATTCTAAAAACTAAAGATACTTTTGGCACTACGTTCTAATACTGAATTAATTTTAAAAATTATGGTTTTTAGAATGTTTCGATATTTTCATTTGTGCAAGTTTGTAGGTTATGGGATAACTGTCACTACAGAAACTGTCACTTCAAGATTCATGAACGCAGAGACGGACTGCCCATATCTCACATTTTATAATATTAAAAGAGTAATATACTTTTATTATTTAGTACTAAAAGAAAATAAATTGAGGATGCATTCTATAAAATTTATAAATAACAAAGTTATGTC
The DNA here is from genome assembly GCA_036346125.1 of Lycocerus yunnanus. Classification (NCBI taxonomy): domain Eukaryota; kingdom Metazoa; phylum Arthropoda; class Insecta; order Coleoptera; family Cantharidae; genus Lycocerus; species Lycocerus yunnanus. The sequence continues at coordinate 49,871 of JARFIX010000059.1, forward strand.
ATATCTCAATCAACAACAGTCAGTGGCGTAACAAATGTTGTCTTCTAATGCACAAATCTTGGTGAACATATTTTGATGTTTGTACAGGATAACTCAATTAGTACTAAAAAAGATAAGGACAAAAAATGGATGTTTCGTTACCCTATGCCTTATTTACAGAAAACGCAATTCCGCTTCAGTGTTAAGCTGTTAGGGTCGATGCCTACACAAGCTGTTATGGATGAATTTTTGCATCTCCTGGATAGTTACGTTATAATTATAGAAAACTTATAATTAGTTATTTAATATAAAAAACAATGACATTACCGAATATGTAATCTTCAGTTCTTATCTTATCATATTTTTTGTATAATGCAAGTATCCACTTCAAAGTAAGGATTCATCAAAACCAGATTGAATATTATAGCATGTTTAGTAGTGCAAAATGTGTTCATCAAGTAGCAGTATAATTAATTTTAAGGTCGACGCCGCAATAAAAAAAATTTTAGCGGAAAAGATATCAGTGACTACGATGTCGAACTATCAGACGGTTCTTCAAAAGGAGATGGCTATGTAGGAATAATAACGCGAGTTCAAATTCGAACTAAAGGGAAAGACCATACAACAAAACCTGATTTGGATTTGATAGTGAAGCGTGCATCAGACAGCGCTGCTTTCAGAGAAAAATTTCCTTTAGATAAAGTTTTCAAAAGCGAAATCCACATGTATGCTAATGTATTTCCTGTGTTTAAATCATTTGAAATTGAAAATAATTTAATCCCTTCGTCAATACATCCTCGATCTTATTCTACCATCGACGAATACAACTACGAAACTATAATAATGGAGAATTTGATAAGTCAAGGTTTCAAACTCTACAAAGAGGAAATTTTAAATCTAGAGCATTTGGAGTTAGCAACGCACGAATGTTCTCGTTTGCACGCGCTATCGTTTGCTCTGCAATACCACCAACCAGAAAAATTCGAAGAAATTCTTCCACCCTACAGCTTATTTGTAGAATTTTCCCAAAAAATTCTGCGACAGAGTATGCAAGACTTGTGTTTCAAGTCGTTATCTATTCTCGATCCCGTTACCGATGAAGACGCAATCGAGAAATTTAATTCTTGTTTTATTGAAAATTACGATGCCATTTTTGATCCTTTAAAAGAAAATGGCGAAGAAAAACATTTCGTTATAATGCATGGCGACTTTTGGTCGAACAACATAATGTTTAAATATGAGGTAGGTGAAAACTTCGATAGTATCAGATACAACAACCTTATGGAACTATTAAAAAGCTCTATTTAATATTTAAACCTGGTGACTAAATCGAATATTTTAGGATTCCAGTAATGGAACGAAACCTACCCAAGTACGATTATTTGATTATCAGGCTTCAAGATTAGGGCCGCCTGTATTGGATTTGATTTGTTTGTTCTACAGTGGCTGCGCTCCAGATGTTTACGAAGAAGTCGATCAATATTTGACTTCATATTACACAAGTTTGTCCAAGCATCTAAAAGAACTTAAGTGCGATTCTTCGAAATTGTATCCGTTCGACGTTTTAAAGCAACAATGGAGGACGTTTGCAAAATTTTCCGTATTGTTCACCGTATTTCTTGCACAAGCTAGATCTACAGCAAGTAAAAATGATTTGGTGAATTATGAAGACATTGCTGAGTCCGGTGGAGATTTTGAGTCCTCATTTTCTTGTAAATCATCGAGTAACGACAGAATTTTTAAATCTATCATGAGACCTTTAATATTGCACTTGGTTAGAAATAATTTTGTGTAAATCGCTTGCCTTCAAATAATTAAAACAATTAATGCTGTTCCTCTGTGAATTTATTTAATCCCTTCAGATTATAACAGTTTTACCCTCTTGCCCTAATCACTTGGTCGTCCAGAAGAAAAATGTTAAACCAAGAGGAAGGTTCTCTTGTTTCAAAAAATACGATTACGTCCCTGTCCTTACGTTGGCTATACTCCGACGGTGTGGGAGAACCGTAAAATAAAACAATAGAATTAACAGTTTCAATTTATTCTCCCTAAAATAACAAACTGTAGGCGTGTGTATAAATACTTGAATATGTCAGTTGAAAATTTCCCCGACTACGACATATTACTAGTCTACATACAACGGTGCAATTTTTATTTGATAAGAGATATTATTGGGACATTATTGAGCGGTTGATAAGGGATTCATTCTGTGGTTAATTATTAAATGTTAGCTTGAATGTTGTGCGATTGTTTCACAAACCCCATCATATATCATATTTTTTTTCACGAAGGCTCTTGATTTGAGTTAATTAATTGCAGGAGAAGATTTTGTTAATCTATAATTTTAGTAAAAAATTAATTTAAACTCAACGAATCTTGATGAATTTGGTAGTTGCTCTGATGAATATAGTATTTCGGCAATAAATAACTCTTAAAGTTAAATTAACTTGTGTATTCTTATTTATTCTTTTTAATTTTTTCTTTTTAGGAGTAAAAATTCAATCTTATGGAGCTAGCCAACTTTGCCATGTCCACGCCACTGGAAGTTCTAGGCAAATGGTTTGACAGGTATAATGTTAGTTAAGGTTACCTTCTTCACGAATTGTGAATCCATTTTTTGGGGGACGTCCATTAATTACGTGAGTTCAAAATGGGGGGGGGGGCATACACTGTAAAAAGTTACAAATATGTACATGAAGATATCAAATAAATTAAATTATTTAAAGATTTACAGGGTAAATCTCACGTGAAGGGGGGGGGGATCCCACTACATCTTTACCAAATCTCATCAAGGGGGGGGTCCAAATTAAAATAACACCATTCACGTAATGAATGGACGGCATCTTTAAAAAAGCTCGCACGCAACGTTTGATTACCAATCTCACAACATAATAATATATTGCTATGATTTTTTTGAATAGTTTTTTTTTTTTTTTAATTTAATTTGTTTAAATGTTTTTGAAAAAATTTAATTACCATAAAGCAAACTAATTTACTAAGTTTTCTTTTTACGTACTTACATACATTGAAATTTACCATCTGATTTAAATTTTCCAATCCTTTGACATCCAAATTTCCTGGTTTGTATTCTTTTATAATTTTCCTGTTTATCACTTATAACTGAATCGTCGTTGTTTGTATTTATTTATTTTTCCAATTTGGCCGTCGATGCCTAATTCCTTTTTGTAGTTTTTCAATGTTGCATGCGATGCTAACTTAAAAACTGACCTGTTTGTGCGAGTTTCTTGTATCTTTCATTGGTAAGTGTGAAGCCTGTATGACACTATCACACTTTCGTTGAACTTTTCGTTCAACTAGTTGTCAAATGTTTGCTGAAAAATTTAAGCTGTATTACACTATCACATTTTCGTGTTGTTTTGCGTCAAACAAAATAGAGCCGGTCACATTTTCGTTACACTTTCCGGTCAACTTTTAAATAAATCATGCGCATTGCTGCAAAAGTAGGCAACGCCCATCAACGCCAACTTGATGAAAATATTATAAGTTACCATAAGCATTGACTAACTAACCTAGACATTCAACCTATAGTTAAATTTGTACCCACGAGATGGCGAAGTGAAGTAGTTGTTTGACCTCACTAGCGTACAAAAGTAAATTATTTTCTAAAAGTAAATTATATTATCTGTAACTTGCATTATAATAAAATTGTATTTTGAACATAACCTAGAAATATAAATGTTTTGTTTTCAAAGTTAAGTACGTTTTGTGTTTATAATATTATTATACATGTTAGCAAATATTGGATAAATGGTCCTAACGACTTTTTTAAATACATCTGCCCTTAAGTCCTGCCCTAATCTAACGGTAACTATTATTAACTTAAATACCATTACCAACTCCCCTAATGAAGTGCAAGTTGTTCTGTGTTGCACGTGAAGTGAATAAATGTGAACAACAGTTTGATAAGGAAGATCGGAATATAATTATAATTTATTGTAAATATCGTCATATATTCAACATTTGGTAAGTAAAATTTTAATTCTTTGCGGTTTGGTATAAAGGGGTTAAGTCAGAAAACATAGTTTTGAGTAATACAAGAAAAGATATTGTAATGCAATTTATAAATCGAGTAATTATTTATATTCATTTTCAGTAATATAGGTTTTTAGATTTAGTTTTCAATTGAAGGCAGTATATATAAAATGTTGGAATCTTTTATATTAACGTTTATTTCAATGACTTATGCCCTTATGATCACCGTATTTTAGGATTTTAGTGATACTAGTGCCAGGTATAAAGGGGTTAAGTCAAAAAATTTATTTTGTTTCTTTTTTTTATTTTTCTTAATTTTATTTCTAAAATTAAATCTATTTAGAATGCTCTTTCTACTGATATAAAGGAAGATAATGGAATGGTCTAAAGGTATTAAGGGCGCAAGTCGACTTAAGCCCTTTGTACCAAACGGAATAAAATTATAATAGAGGTATATTCAGGGCTTAAGTCAACTTATGCCTTTTATACCGAACGAAAGAAAATTATACTTATCGGTCTCAAGGACATAAGTCAACTTATGCCCTTTATACCAAACGAAATAAAACTACATGTATTGTTTATATAAGAGCTTAAGTCAACTTAAGCCCTTTATACCGAACAGTATATAATTATTTTTGACTTAATACCTTTAGACCATTTCATTATCTTATTAATAAAAAATATTTAACTTTAATCTTTTATACCAGTAGATAGAGCATTCCAAATAGATTTAATTTTAGCAATAAAATTTTTTTTCCAATTTTTGACTTAACCCCTTTATACCAAACTGCAGAGAATTACTATCAACATAATATTATTATTACATTTCGTGCAGGTCATTGATAATTTTAGTGATCAGAATTAAATTTATTTCCGTTACAAATAATAATTAATCAATCTTATTTTTCTAATTTAAATTTTTAAAATTGATATAAATCAATTGCTATTGATAAAATGATAAATTTTGTATGTGTATAAGTAACCAAATTGATTCTAAACTTTTTCTTTATTTTAGTATAATGGCTGGTAACAAATGTTCTTACATTAACTGCAATAATTCCTCAAGAAGCAATTCAGGACTGAGGAAATGTTTTTTTCCTATCAAAGATCAGGAGAGATGCAACAAATGGATTTTGTTTTGTGGAAATTCATCATTGCTTGAATTAGATGAATCCGTACTTAAAACAAGATTTCTCTGTGGTAACCATTTTCTGCACATCTCTTACGTTCTAAGAAATTACCTTCTGGTTCGTTACCCGTTGATCATAAAAAAATAAATCATCGATTGATGTTACTATGGTTAGTTCTGAAATTACTTATAATATGAACACTAACTTATGTAATTAAATTAAAATTTTATAGACTGAAGTGGAAGAACCGATTAGTGAAATTTACACGATATCGCCAAGTGGAGTTTTGTCACCTGAATCTGGACATTCAAGAGCAAATTCTCCTAGTCCAAGTAGACCACTTAAAAGAAAGAGAAATACGAAAGAAACACCTGAAGGTATCCTGCGAGCTACTTTGGACAAAATAGTGGAGGACAAAGACGACCCCATCGATTTATTTACCGCTTGGATAGGAAGCGAGTTAAAAGGAATTAAATGTAATCGAATATTAAAAATGGCAAAGCGGAAAATAGTAAGCCTTATACAAGATGCACAAGACGAAGATGAATTAGTTTAATAATTCATCCGCTTCGCCATTTTTAATATTCGATTACATTTAATTATTAAACTAATTAGATAATTAGTTCAATTATTTTTATTTTTTGTTTATAATTGTAGATAATTAGTTTAATTATTTTTATTATTTATTTATTTTTTGTTTGTAATTGTAGATGTAGATAATTAGTTTAATTATTTATTTATTTTTTTTTGTAATTGTAGATAATTAGTTTAATTATTTTTTTATTAAGATAGGTAATTATATATTACGAAAATTATTAAATAATAACTGACGAAAAATATTGCAAAGTTTTTATTATTTTTTGAATTATTCAGAAATATATTATGCACTTGGCCGGATTTGCAACAAAACACTGGTACTTATCTAAATATTGAAAAAAATTACTTAGATATTATAAAATAAAGAACTAATAATATTATGATAAAGTAAAAAATTATTAAAAAACCTTAAAAAATTAAATTAATATCTAGTAAGCACATTAAAGATACAAAGTTAAAAAAAATTAAAAATGTAAATCTTCGGCAAAGATGACCATTTTTGTAAAATGTGACTTGTCCGGTTGTTATATCATGTTTTCTTGCCACTCTACCCTACCATGAGTGTTAAAATATGTCATAAATGTTTCACGGATCTTGATAGCTTCAGTACTTGGACGTCCTCGATGATAAGTTACATGATTCACTGTCATTTGGCCGAAAATTATTTGGCCGAATTCTATTGGCCGACAGTTTTGGCCGATAAATCATTTGGCCGACACATCATTTGGCCGACACATCATTTGGCCGACACATCATTTGGCCGACAGATTATTTGGCCGACCAGTTTTTGGCCGATAGTCATTTAGCCGAAAATTAAAAATATTCTTTAATAATAAATAAATTATATTATTTTATTTACTAAAACACAAAACTAAAAAACAAAACAAATATGAAATATTCAATTCAAATCAACGAATATTTCTAAGATCCGTTGGGTTTAAACTGGAGATTATGAGCAATGCCACGAAGGAAATCGTCGGGAGTTTTGTTGGGGAAATCCAGGGCAAGTCGTTTGAGCCTGTCCGCCAGTTTGACGTACGCTTTCTTAGGAGGATTGGGCTCGTGGCCTGCAATATACTGAGCAAGGCTGAATTCAATATTACCTTGCTCACGTTTGAGTCCATCGATGAATTTCCAAATTGTGGGGTGATTGGCTCCGAGAAGACGACTGAATTTATTATTCCACCCTTCAATGGAATTATTTGTTTTAGGAAGATCCCGAGGCAGGCATCGTGACAGTTCCAGATCGAAATCCCGAAATTTACGGGTTTTCGCACTGGATTGTTCCTACTTCGAATCGCACCAATCCAAGTGTTTTCAAAGTAATCAAGTAATGGTTTCAATACTTCTTCATTTTCCAAAAAGAACTCAGTTTGCATCAAGTTTTCGAACATAAGCTCCACATTCTCTTCCGGAGCAAAGGCCAGAGCCGCTAATTTTCTTATATTTAGGAAAACAATGGCTCAGCCAAATTTTCGTAACGAATTCTAATTGGATGGTTAGCCTGTATTACACGCCAAATACATTGATTAAAGTGGAAAAAGCATCCATGGTGAGCGATACCAGGGAAAACACTTTGATACGCTTTCTTCTGCGCAATTTCGAAGTCGGTCATAACACTTACGGGTTTTAACTCGGGTTTCAAGTTTAGCATAGCTTCTAAAACTCGAATGTAAGTGTCCTCTCTTATTCGGAAGAAGAGCAAACACAGACGGAATGACCACTTTGTACTTAATGGAATGGATCGTGTACAGTTGAAAGAACAGTGATGGAGCCGACTTGAACGTCCCATCGGCGAACCAATGATCGCAATCAGCCAATAACTGTAAATTTTCTGCGGTACTAAATATAAGGATCCTATTCTCACTGGGTCCGCTATCATAAAGGAGGAAAGGTTCTCCTTTACCAGTTTTTCGGTAATCTCCTTCAATCGCTAAATCGGTCAGGCTGGTAGGAGATGTTGGAACAGCAGGTCCATTTGTATTGCGAGTTCTGCGAATGATCTGTTTCAACAATGTGGTGGAAGGAAGATGCGGGGCCACTGCTATATCAAGATTAAGAGTAGCATCTGCCAGAATCTGTTGAGGGTTTTCCTTGGAAGTTTTCGCCACTTGTTTGATATCGGCAAGCACAGTTTTGCTGCGACTTCACCACTCTCCACCGTATGACCAATATGGGTGCCACTAAGTCCAACAAGTTCATCGCCTTCAGTGATTGCTCTTGCTTTGCACTTTGAAGTGTTGTATTTGATGCATTTCCAATAAACTTTTGCACCACCTTGTTTATCGCGAGTAAACAGAAATCCATTATGCAAAAGCTGCTTAACTCCACGACTACTTTCAACATATTCCAAAGGCATATTTGATGTAATTACGATTTAATTTTAATTTCAAATTTTCGAAAAAGTAATATTCTTCCTTCTGTTCTATTATGTATTGTTCTATTCTATTCTATATCTCCTATATTATTCTTCTATTATCTTATTTTCTGTATTATAATACTTGGTATATTACTTGGTATATAATATTTATATTGGTACCTATATAATAATATTTGGTATATTATTTTAAGTTGGTAGTTTAGAGCAAATAATATATAAGAACTTATGCTTTTTCCCTTTATAAATAGATGGCGTTACTAATTTTGTTTCCATTTGCAGATGGCGCTATTAATTTGGGGTAAATTAACAAATAAATTCACAATATTTAAAAATAGTAACCGCAAATTAGTAACGCCATCTGCAAATGGGGGAGAAAATTAGTAATGACATCCATTTTGTAATATATTCTTATTACGGATTGAGGGGGAGTCTAAAAGTAGGATAAAATGTCTTCCGTAATATATGAACGGCCCCTAAGTACATGAGATATTGGTATAAATGATTGCCGCTAAATAACTGTCGGCCAAATGACTATCGGCCAAAAACTTGTCGGCCAAATAATCTGTCGGCCAAAAACTAGTCGGCCAAATAATCTGTCGGCCAAATGATGTGTCGGCCAAATGATGTGTCGGCCAAAACTGTCGGCCAAATGATTGTCGGCCAAAAATTCGGCCAAATGACTGGATACCAAGTTACATCATGTAGCCCCGAACCATTTTGTCTCCACAATCCTTCGACTACCTTTCCATTTTCAAGTTCGGTATCAACTTCCTTCATAATTACCTGCGGACGTTGTGCTTTTAAAAAATTATGCAAGGCACAGCATGCTTTTGTAATAGCAACTACTTTGTCCCTTGATAAATTGATGGGATTAAGCAGTATTCGAAAACGATTCGCAAGGATACCAAAGGCATTCTCTACTACCCTCCTTCCTCGACTTAATCTATAATTATAGATTCTTTGTTCCCGTGTCATATTCCGAAAGGGGAATGGTTTTAAAATATGATGTTGCAAAGGAAATGCAGCATCTGCTAATAAAACATATGGTACGGGATCTTCCATGTGTGGTAATGCTGTGTTATTTGGCAGGTTTAGCAATTGATTTTCCAAAGCTAACGCAAAGTCACAATCTTTGTAAACGCCTCCATCACTAACTCTCCCGTTTGTTCCAACATCAATATATACAAAGTTGTAGTTAGCATCTACAATTGCAAGTAGTACAATACTGTGTGTTCCTTGTAATTGTAGTAATGAGAACCAGAACTTCGGGAGGTCGGAATACTACGTGTTTACCATCCATGGCACCAATAGCATTTGGTACATTCCACTGCTCATGAAATTCCTGCGCAATACATTTCCATTCTTCGGGGCTTGATGGTACCTAAAAAACGATTCTAATAAAATAAATCAGTTGTAAGTGTAGTCTAATCAGTAAATGATTAGTAAGCGTTGTTTACTTTTAAATATTTTCATGAAGACACTCATATATTGCTTCTAGAACTTCAGGTATGAATTTTGTTATTGCCGTTTGTGAAATTCTTGTGTTAAACGACAAGCTCTGAAAAGTTTCTCCTGTAGCAAGGAAACGTAAGGTTACGGTTAACCGAAATTTTGCTGAAATAGCTTGTCGAAGCTGAGTATCATGGCGTCCAATTTTATCTTCTACTGCATTTAATAAAATATTGAAACTGTTCGAGTACATTCTCAGATAATTGGCATACGAATGAGCATCTTCACACAACAATTCACTATGTACAAATGAACAAGCCCCAAGAAGCATTTGGTCCCTTCTCAACAGCCAGGCTCGACTCCAAATACGTTTGGGTTTCTTGGTAGCTTGCTTGTAAATTTCCATTACTTTAAGCGCCTTTGCAATTTTTTTTAATTTGCTTTTTGAACTGCTCATAATTAAGTTACTATTTTTAACAAAAAATATACAAACAAAACTTTTAGGTTAAACACATTAAACGGTTAATTTCGACACTAGTAACTTTGGTAGTTGGCAACGCTAATTATGTAAAGCAGTGTGAAGTATGTTCCGAATGTTTTGTTGCCAGCTTCACTACAAACACATCCCCACTTAAAAATTTTCGTTCAACTTTCGAACAAATGTTTGACAAAAAGTTTAACGAAAAGTTCAACGAAAGTGTGATAGTGTCATACAGGCTTGATACTTCACCTTTCCTTATCTTTTATTTCACAAAACTTTATCCACAATGTCACTTATAACTTTATTTTTTTTTAATTTACGACTTCCAAACGTTGTTGGTTCATATCAAGACAAAATTCAAGATGGAAGTCCTCATTCTTTCTTTCTAGCCGGTCCCCCCTCCTTCCAAACTTATAAATTTGTGATTGGTTTACCTTTCAAGACATAAAAATTCATGAAACCTACTGCTGGCGACATCTGCCTTGTTTTTTTTTTATATTAATTAAAGCTTTTTTCTTAAATTTGGTTTTGTTTGTAAAATTCTTATTTATTCTCGGATTGTATCCCTGAAATCCTCCGTGATAAAAATAATGTTTATCAAGCGGTTTTAAAATTTAAATAAGTTTTGAATTTCGGGGACGGTCACAAACCCCGAATACAGATTTTCATGATTTTTGAAGTGAATTTATGAAAGAGGACATCATTCTCTACACATTAAAAAAAAATTGCGGTCAGCCCACAAATTTTAGAAAAAAACTTTAAAAATTCAAAATTGGCTGTGATTGCGTTAATCAAAACGGCTTGTAGCGGCCGTAGCGGAGCGGAGGCAAAAACGCTTTACTAATTACAAATATCCCCTACGTGAAAAATTGAGGATGTTAACCCGACAGATAGCAGGGAGCGATTGCAATAAGTCGGTATTGACCCAAGGTGTTAACCTACCTACAGCGCACGCACCGGTGATAGAATGCGGACAATTATGATGTAATATTACACAATAATACACTTACATGTATTTCTACCTCAAGAGGATTTCTCAGAGGAAATCTACTTCACCTTAAAAGTCTTGTATTTTAGTGCTTTTTTGTTGGGTGAAGCAATTTTTATAGAAAAATTGTACTTTCGAGTTTGGTTTTTTGACTCTACTTTGAATTTTTTTTTTTTTGGAATTTGTCAATTATCTCTTTAGCACTGACGCGCACGAATGGATTAACGAGATTCTAAAAATAATCTGATTGCCCCCCATAGACAATTTTTAAATACGCCACTGTCTAATCCAATCTATAAAAATCAGGATAAAAACTACCCTTAAAATTTACAATTATGACATTTTTTCAAGGAAATAAAATAAAATGTTGTTTAATAATTTGAGCGATAACTGTTATTTTTATAATTTTGTTGTAATTAAGTTTTAAAGTTTGATTTTTATTAGTTTGTTTTCAATTTTCTGTTGTTAATTATTAATTTCAAAATTTTTACCGTGCTTTTTGTTATTGTTTTTCTTGCTGTTTTCAATTTGTTCCATATTTCCTCTGTTAAGCCTGTATGACACTATCACACTTTCGTTGAACTTTTCGTTAAACTTTTTGTCAAACATTTGTTCGAAAGTTGAACGAAAATTTTTAAGTGGGGATGTGTTTGTAGTGAAGCTGGCAACAAAACATTCGGAACATACTTCACACTGCTTTACATAATTAGCGTTGCCAACTACCAAAGTTACTAGTGTCGAAATTAACCGTTTAATGTGTTTAACCTAAAAGTTTTGTTTGTATATTTTTTGTTAAAAATAGTAACTTAATTATGAGCAGTTCAAAAAGCAAATTAAAAAAAATTGCAAAGGCGCTTAAAGTAATGGAAATTTACAAGCAAGCTACCAAGAAACCCAAACGTATTTGGAGTCGAGCCTGGCTGTTGAGAAGGGACCAAATGCTTCTTGGGGCTTGTTCATTTGTACATAGTGAATTGTTGTGTGAAGATGCTCATTCGTATGCCAATTATCTGAGAATGTACTCGAACAGTTTCAATATTTTATTAAATGCAGTAGAAGATAAAATTGGACGCCATGATACTCAGCTTCGACAAGCTATTTCAGCAAAATTTCGGTTAACCGTAACCTTACGTTTCCTTGCTACAGGAGAAACTTTTCAGAGCTTGTCGTTTAACACAAGAATTTCACAAACGGCAATAACAAAATTCATACCTGAAGTTCTAGAAGCAATATATGAGTGTCTTCATGAAAAATATTTAAAAGTAAACAACGCTTACTAATCATTTACTGATTAGACTACACTTACAACTGATTTATTTTATTAGAATCGTTTTTTAGGTACCATCAAGCCCCGAAGAATGGAAATGTATTGCGCAGGAATTTCATGAGCAGTGGAATGTACCAAATGCTATTGGTGCCATGGATGGTAAACACGTAGTATTCCGACCTCCCGAAGTTCTGGTTCTCATTACTACAATTACAAGGGAACACACAGTATTGTACTACTTGCAATTGTAGATGCTAACTACAACTTTGTATATATTGATGTTGGAACAAACGGGAGAGTTAGTGATGGAGGCGTTTACAAAGATTGTGACTTTGCGTTAGCTTTGGAAAATCAATTGCTAAACCTGCCAAATAACACAGCATTACCACACATGGAAGATCCCGTACCATATGTTTTATTAGCAGATGCTGCATTTCCTTTGCAACATCATATTTTAAAACCATTCCCCTTTCGGAATATGACACGGGAACAAAGAATCTATAATTATAGATTAAGTCGAGGAAGGAGGGTAGTAGAGAATGCCTTTGGTATCCTTGCGAATCGTTTTCGAATACTGCTTAATCCCATCAATTTATCAAGGGACAAAGTAGTTGCTATTACAAAAGCATGCTGTGCCTTGCATAATTTTTTAAAAGCACAACGTCCGCAGGTAATTATGAAGGAAGTTGATACCGAACTTGAAAATGGAAAGGTAGTCGAAGGATTGTGGAGACAAAATGGTTCGGGGCTACATGATGTAACTTATCATCGAGGACGTCCAAGTACTGAAGCTATCAAGATCCGTGAAACATTTATGACATATTTTAACACTCATGGTAGGGTAGAGTGGCAAGAAAACATGATATAACAACCGGACAAGTCACATTTTACAAAAATGGTCATCTTTGCCGAAGATTTACATTTTTAATTTTTTTTAACTTTGTATCTTTAATGTGCTTACTAGATATTAATTTAATTTTTTAAGGTTTTTTAATAATTTTTTACTTTATCATAATATTATTAGTTCTTTATTTTATAATATCTAAGTAATTTTTTTCAATATTTAGATAAGTACCAGTGTTTTGTTGCAAATCCGGCCAAGTGCATAATATATTTCTGAATAATTCAAAAAATAATAAAAACTTTGCAATATTTTTTCGTCAGTTATTATTTAATAATTTTTCGTAATATATAATTACCTATCTTAATAAAAAAATAATTAAACTAATTATCTACAATTACAAAAAAAAATAAATAAATAATTAAACTAATTATCTACATCTACAATTACAAACAAAAAATAAATAAATAATAAAAATAATTAAACTAATTATCTACAATTATAAACAAAAAATAAAAATAATTGAACTAATTATCTAATTAGTTTAATAATTAAATGTAATCGAATATTAAAAATGGCGAAGCGGATGAATTATTAAACTAATTCATCTTCGTCTTGTGCATCTTGTATAAGGCTTACTATTTTCCGCTTTGCCATTTTTAATATTCGATTACATTTAATTCCTTTTAACTCGCTTCCTATCCAAGCGGTAAATAAATCGATGGGGTCGTCTTTGTCCTCCACTATTTTGTCCAAAGTAGCTCGCAGGATACCTTCAGGTGTTTCTTTCGTATTTCTCTTTCTTTTAAGTGGTCTACTTGGACTAGGAGAATTTGCTCTTGAATGTCCAGATTCAGGTGACAAAACTCCACTTGGCGATATCGTGTAAATTTCACTAATCGGTTCTTCCACTTCAGTCTATAAAATTTTAATTTAATTACATAAGTTAGTGTTCATATTATAAGTAATTTCAGAACTAACCATAGTAACATCAATCGATGATTTATTTTCTCTATGATCAACGGGTAACGAACCAGAAGGTAATTTCTTAGAACGTAAGAGATGTGCAGAAAAATGGTTACCACAGAGAAATCTTGTTTTAAGTTCGGATTCATCTAATTCAAGCAATGATGAATTTCCACAAAACAAAATCCATTTGTTGCATCTCTCCTGATCTTTGATAGGAAAAAAACATTTCCTCAGTCCTGAATTGCTTCTTGAGGAATTATTGCAGTTAATGTAAGAACATTTGTTACCAGCCATTATACTAAAATAAAGAAAAAGTTTAGAATCAATTTGGTTACTTATACACTACAAAATTTATCATTTTATCAATAGCAATTGATTTATATCAATTTTAAAAATTTAAATTAGAAAAATAAGATTGATTAATTATTATTTGTAACGGAAATAAATTTAATTCTGATCACTAAAATTATCAATGACCTGCACGAAATGTAATAATAATATTATGTTGATAGTAATTCTCTGCAGTTTGGTATAAAGGGGTTAAGTCAAAAATTGGAAAAAAAATTTTATTGCTAAAATTAAATCTATTTGGAATGCTCTATCTACTGGTATAAAAGATTAAAGTTAAATATTTTTTATTAATAAGATAATGAAATGGTCTAAAGGTATTAAGTCAAAAATAATTATATACTGTTCGGTATAAAGGGCTTAAGTTGACTTAAGCTCTTATATAAACAATACATGTAGTTTTATTTCGTTTGGTATAAAGGGCATAAGTTGACTTATGTCCTTGAGACCGATAAGTATAATTTTCTTTCGTTCGGTATAAAAGGCATAAGTTGACTTAAGCCCTTGAATATACCTCTATTATAATTTTATTCCGTTTGGTACAAAGGGCTTAAGTCGACTTGCGCCCTTAATACCTTTAGACCATTCCATTATCTTCCTTTATATCAGTAGAAAGAGCATTCTAAATAGATTTAATTTTAGAAATAAAATTAAGAAAAATAAAAAAAAAAGAAACAAAATAAATTTTTTGACTTAACCCCTTTATACCTGGCACTAGTATCACTAAAATCCTAAAATACGGTGATCATAAGGGCATAAGTCATTGAAATAAACGTTAATATAAAAGATTTCAACATTTTATATATACTGCCTTCAATTGAAAACTAAATCTAAAAACCTATATTACTGAAAATGAATATAAATAATTACTCGATTTATAAATTGCATTACAATATCTTTTCTTGTATTACTCAAAACTATGTTTTCTGACTTAACCCCTTTATACCAAACCGCAAAGAATTAAAATTTTACTTACCAAATGTTGAATATATGACGATATTTACAATAAATTATAATTATATTCCGATCTTCCTTATCAAACTGTTGTTCACATTTATTCACTTCACGTGCAACACAGAACAACTTGCACTTCATTAGGGGAGTTGGTAATGGTATTTAAGTTAATAATAGTTACCGTTAGATTAGGGCAGGACTTAAGGGCAGATGTATTTAAAAAAAGTCGTTAGGACCATTTATCCAATATTTGCTAACATGTATAATAATATTATAAACACAAAACGTACTTAACTTTGAAAACAAAACATTTATATTTCTAGGTTATGTTCAAAATACAATTTTTATTATAATGCAAGTTACAGATAATATAATTTACTTTTAGAAAATAATTTACTTTTGTACGCTAGTGAGGTCAAACAACTGCTTCACTTCGCCATCTCGTGGGTACAAATTTAACTATAGGTTGAATGTCTAGGTTAGTTAGTCAATGCTTATGGTAACTTATAATATTTTCATCAAGTTGGCGTTGATGGGCGTTGCCTACTTTTGCAGCAATGCGCATGATTTATTTAAAAGTTGACCGGAAAGTGTAACGAAAATGTGACCGGCTCTATTTTGTTTGACGCAAAAACAACACGAAAATGTGATAGTGTAATACAGCTTAAATTTTTTCAGCAAACATTTGACAACTAGTTGAACGAAAAGTTCAACGAAAGTGTGATAGTGTCATACAGGCTTCACACTTACCAATGAAAGATACAAGAACTCGCACAAACAGGTCAGTTTTAAGTTAGCATCGCGTGCAACATTGAAAAACTACAAAAAGGAATTAGGCATCGACGGCCAAATTGGAAAAATAAATAAATACAAACAACGACGATTCAGTTATAAGTGATAAACAGGAAAATTATAAAAGAATACAAACCAGGAAATTTGGATGTCAAAGGATTGGAAAATTTAAATCAGATGGTAAATTTTAATGTATGTAAGTACGTAAAAAGAAAACTTAGTAAATTAGTTTGCTTTATGGTAATCAAATTTTTCAAAATATTTAAACAAATTAAATTAAAAAAACTATTCAAAAAATCATAGCAATATATTATTATGTTGTGAGATTGGTAATCAAACGTTGCGTGCGAGCTTTTTAAAGATGCCGTCCATTCATTACGTGAATGGTGTTATTTTAATTTGGACCCCCCTTTATGAGATTTGGTAAAGATGTAGTGGGAACCCCCTTCACGTGAGATTTACCCTGTAAATCTTTAAATAATTTAATTTATTTGATATCTTCGTGTACATATTTGTAACTTTTACAGTTATGCCCCCATTTTAAACTCACGTAATTAATGGACGTCCTCAAAAAATGGATCCACAATTCGTGAAGAAGGTAACCTTAACACATTATACCTGTCAAAGCATTTGCCTAGAACTTCCAGTGGCGTGGACATGGCAAAGTTGGCTAGCTTCATAAGATTGAATTTTGCCCTAAAAGAAAAAATTAAAAGAATAAATAAGAATACACAAATTAATTTAACTTTAAGAGTTATTTATTGCCGAAATACTAGATTCATCAGAGCAACTACCAAATTCATCAAGATTCGTTGAGTTTAAATTAATTTTACCAAAATTATAGATTAACAAAATCTTCTCCTGCAATTAATTAACTCAAATCAAGAGCCTTTATGAAAGAAAATGTGATATATGATGGAATTTGTGAAACAATCGCACAACATTCAAGCTAACATTTAATAATTAACCACAGAGTGAATCCTTTATCAATCGCCCAATAATGTCCCAATAATATCTCTTATCAAATAAAAAATTTCACCGTTGTATGTGGACTAGTAATATGTCGTAGTCGGGAGAAATTTTCAACTGACATATTCAAGTATTTATACACACGCCTACAGTTTGTTATTTTAGGGAGAATAAATTGAAACTGTTAATTCTATTGTTTTATTTTACGGTTCACCCATACCGTCGGAATATAGCCAATGTAAGGACAGGGGCGTAATCGTATTTTTTGAAACAAGAGAAACTTTTGGTTTAACATTTTTCTTCTGGACGACCACGTGATTAGGGCAAAGGGGAAAAACTGTTATAATCTGAAGGGATTAAATAAATTCACAGAGGAACAGCTTAATTGTTTTAATTATTTGAAGGCAAGTGATTTACACAAAATTATTTCTAACCAAGTGCAATATTAAAGGTCTCATGATAGCTTTAAAAATTTTGTCATTACTCGATGATTTACAAGAAAATGAGGACTCAAAATCTCCACCGGACTCTTGAACCGAAAGTTCAACGAAAGTGTGATAGTGTCATACAGGCTTAAAGCCTGTATGACGAGTTTCAGATGTTTACTTTCTCTAAAATTCTCCTTGTTGGTTCTTTAAAAACTTTTCATTCTTCAGTTTTTGTTCTACGTTTCCTTGCGCACACTTAGCTCTATTTATAAATTTTTAATTTTTTGCTAATTTTTGTTTAAAATCGCCATCTTTGCGGCCTCCATTAATTTTAAATATTCAATTTTTTATTTCTTTTTAAAACAAATTTCATATATTTAATTTTAGCTATCCAATTTTTTATTTTATTAAATTTATTTAGTTTACTTAATTTACTGCAGAACTCTTTTCAAAATTTTTCATTTCACCAAATGCATTTTGCATTCGCATGCATCCTTGGTTATCGTGGAACTTTACTTTCCCACGTACGGCTTTGTTCGTAGAACTCCTTTCTTTCTGAAATTTGGTTAGTAAGCCATGCGCCAAACTTTAAGTTGCCTCAAACCTTTTTTTGTGCGTACGATAAGGACTGCATAAAAGGAATTCCTCAAAAAAATATTTAATTTTATTCGTACAAATATGCATTTGATGAAATTTCTGATATATCGCACAAAAAAAATCGTATATGCACAATTCCACATATAAAAACCGCACAAAAAAAGATCTCTAAACTAACGGTTAATTTGTTTGGTTTCATTCCAAAATTAAATTAATTACTATAATATTACGTAATATACTCGTTTCCGATATGGAAACATTCCCTTTATTGTTCTGCATCGACCTTTCAGTGAGATGCCATTTAGAAAAATTATTATAGATTAAATTAGAATACCAAGAAATTCAGACAAAGCTTCTTTGCCAAGACGTTTTGGTGAACGCAGTAAAAATTTTAACGCGCGTGCCGATCGTGTGAAGCCGGCCTTAAACCAAAGTTGACGTTTGAAGGTTGCTTCACAATTTGAAGGTTAAGTTTTAAAATATCACTTAAAAATTACTTTAACATATTTTGGTGCCGTCTGTCGTAGTATATTACCGAAAAAGAAATGTACGAACAAAATATGTTATCATTTCCGACGACATACCAGGATGTGGAAGAGGTGGAGGATCCTATTTTTGGTGAACCCAAGTGGGGTACTATTTTTAAATTTGTGCATGTTACTGAACTTTTCAACTTATCAAACGAATTTATCCAATATATTCGAGAAACCCCTTTTCTTTAATGTCCAATGTTAAGAGCAACTTAAAAAACAACTTTTTTTAGGTAATTTTGACGATTATGATAATATAAGCCTGCCTTTGTTCAATAATGGGTTACTTAGAAATCTTCAGTGCTGTGTACCAAATTGCCAAGATTTATCATCACCCAGGCATCGATTTCCCAAAAACGATCCATGCAGAACTTTACTGTGGATTAATAAAATTAACTCAAAATTACTCGACATCGGCATGAATAAAATACTAAAATCATGTGTTGTGTGCCATACCCATTTCAGAAAAGAATTTAAAGTGGGTAAAAACAGTCTCACTTTAAATGCCGTTCCAACGCTGCATTTACCAGGTATGACTTTTGTTTGTATATTGTATGTGCTAAATTTAATTTTATTATAGAATCGGAAGTAGTAACAGAAGATTTGCACATAACAGGTATGAGTAATTCAGCTCATCTTTGTATCAGAAATGTTAAGTATAACGGGCACGTTAAAGCAAGGTCATGCAATATGAATTCCTACTGTGTATTCAAAAATTAAGCACCTATTGCATGTTAAATATTACATCTACGTTAAGTTAGGCTGGGTATGTAACCGAGTGTCTCAATTATAACGTCAAGTTGATATCAATCGACGTTATGCTTTTATGTTATTTCTAAATTGGCAAGTTTGTAGTGGAGCGTTAAAAGTGGCTGTTTAAGTATAACGTAAGGCGTTAACGTTGGAAATGAATGTATAAAAAATAAAAAAAAGATATAGTAGCTTTTTAAAAAGGTTTAAGGACATACGTATGTAGAATATTCAAGTATTCCTGCTCCCTAAGTACTGAATTTGCGACTATGAAATTTAAACTAAAAATACTTCTGTATGAAAGAAGAAGAAACTATAAAGGAAGCTAAAATTTGTGTAAAAGTATAATTTTTGTTTTATTGCATAAAATGATCATAACTTTTCTGCACAAAATTAAATCATAATTAATCGTATTCATTGTTTTTTAAGCTGATTGTTATTATTATTATTTCGGCTTGTTTTTGCAAGGATACAACTTACGTCGTTTACCTGTTCCCCAAGGGGGTACTTGAGCATTTAATACCTCAAAAATGTTGCTAGCACCTTGTGAGAGGATCACCGTATTTATGTGCCTTCTGAAGCACGAAGACGGCCACACAAAGTGAGGCTCTACCCGGATACAAACCAGGACGCCTTACGTTAGCAGTTGATTGTGGTAACGACCGTCTCTGATTGTTATTCATTTTCAATAAGTATTTGAAATAATTTTATAAAATGTTAACAATTATTAATTAATTAATGGCTCTAGGCCTACTTGCACTGAAGCTTATTGTGCCCCGTCTTTGCTCACCCCTAGACTCGTAATCGTACTCGCATTATGCTAGGTGTGCAGTCGTTGGGTGACCAGCCTGACTTCCCCATCGATTTGTGTTCCCAATAGCAGTAGCTGTTACGAACAAAAGACTCCCCGCCTTGCAACCCACCAGTGATCACACCGAGTTAATGCTGTGGATTAACTGCAGCATGTCGATGTTCACCAGAGGACCAAGTCAATAAGCCCCCATCAGTGCCAGGTCCCACCGCAGTTGCTGGGTATAGCTTTCTGACCACGAACCCGGTTCAACGCTCAGGTGTCGCGCAGCCAAGGTGCGATTTGTCCTCTAAGCAGGGAGACCGCCGACTTTACGTGCCCTCCGAAGCATGGAGACGGTCATAGTTAGAAAGAGAGTCAGAAAGAAAACTTTTCTTTATAGACTCCTCCCGGGCGCCTTAGCATCAGTAGTCGATCGCGCTAACTATTAGGCCAGTGACTGTCTCATTTTAACAATTTATAACAATAAAGATACAAAGTTGAGCTGATTGAGTAATTATCTGATTATTTATTTGAGTAATTGTCATAAAATTAATGACGAATTACTTTTAGAATCGCATAATGAAATTCAAGCAGATTATAACAAAGTTTCAGAAGAGATAAATTTGAGTACACCAAACGGTAAAAAATTCTATAATTATTCTTCGTTGAGTAAATTTTCATTTCTTTTAGAATCGGCTGAGGAAACTAAAATGGAATACATTGTAATTACAGAAATGGACCATCAGGAATCGGGTACATTCAAAGGTAAATATAAATGTTTGCTTTTTTTAGTAAATTAATTTGGTATCATTGCAGAATTTGATATGAATATTGAAATGGTGGCGTCCTTTATAGCTGCTGCAGCAAAAGTTTTAAAACCATTGAATATTTCGGAAGGTAAATTATCAATGGTTTATTCCTAGTCAAATCAACCTAACGAACCCTTTTTTTAATATAAACCTTTACCGATTTCAATGAAAATCCTATCGTTGGTGATACCTTGAAGGAAGTAAGAAATTATTTTTTCAAAATTTTATTTGATTTATGGCACTTGCGGAATGTTCTAAATTCTAAAAATTTGCATGGGTTGATAATAAATTTCTTGCGGAATCTTGCCACGTCGTTAGACATTCACCAATCTATTTTCTAGGGTGGATTAGTCCTTTTTTCTTTCTCGCTGACTACAATTCTCTGTGGTCTTTTGCATCTTCAACTATCTTTCTCCATTTTTTTTCTATTCAACACAGTCTCTCTATTTTCCAACTCCCATCACTCTTAGATCGTTGCAAATCTCATCTTCCCATCTTGTCCTAGGTCTCCCTCTCAGTTTCTCGATGTTTGGTTTCCAGTTCATGACACTTCTTATCGTACTATCCTCTTTCGCCCTCATTACGTGTCCATACCATCTCAATCTCAGAGCTTTGATGTGCTTCACTATTGTTTTTCTTTGCATTTCTTTTCTATTTCATCATTCGATCTCGCTCTGTACAGCTCTTCGCTAATCTTTACTGGTCCTAAGATTTCCCTCATTATTTTCCTCTCAAAAACCCGTAGTCTCTCCTCCTCTTTTTGTTAAGCATATCACTTCCATTCCGTACGATACTACGGGTCTTATCAGGGTCTTGTACATTTTCGTTTTCTTCTTTATTTGTCTGCTCATTAATAATTTCTTGTTGCTGAAGAAAGCTTTATTTCCGGCCATTATTCTTTCTTCAATTACTTCCTCTCTTTCGTTTGCGTTGTTGATCTGTAACCCCAGGTATTTAAAAGTCTTCAGTTCTTCAAAGCTATAGTCCGAAGTTTTTCTTTCTTCCTCTGTAGATTTTCATTACTTTGGTTTTTGCTTCGTTTATCACCAATCCTGTCTTTTCTGCCTTTTTTTCAATTTTATAAACGTCTGGATCATTGCTCTGTGAGTTCTTGCAATTATCACAATATCGTCGGCATATGCAACCATTTGTACTTCTTTTTTTGTGATAGTTCCATTGCGCTTGGTTTTTCTTACTATAGGCTATGTGCAAGTTCACAACTAGCGCCAACTGGTTGGGCGCGCCGGCATTTTCACTGTACTTATGTACCTTGTAATTAGGTAATTACTATATACTACATACTGTAAACACCAATTGACCTGTAGACCACCAATGAACTTGGAAACACTGTCAAAAGTACAGCAAAACTTTCCATATTTCATCACCGTAATCGCTGACATCGAATTTTTAAAATTTCAAATCACTTGCACATAACCCTTGAGTACTATGTTAAACAAAATAGCCGACAGGGCGTCACCTTGTCTCACTCAAGCATTTATGTTAAATTCCTCATTATTACCATTTTTTGTTGTTATTATCGCTGTTGATTTGTTGAGTGTCATCTATATCAGATCTATCATCTAAACTTCTTGTCATCTAAAACTTGTCTAAAGTCAACAAACATCATTTCTATTTCTATGTCATGTTCGTAACACTTTTCCATTATTTGGCTAACCACAAAATCGCATCTGTTGTTTTTGAACTTTTGAAGTGTGGAGTGTATTATTTACGTTATTTAACAAAGATATCCTCTGCAATTATTGCACTTTTTCGTGTTTCCTTTTGTATGTATTTGCTAGACTCCATTGTTTAGGCATTCATTCTTCTCGCCATAAAGTCAAAATCAGTTCATATTATTCTTCTCTTTATCGTTTCGTCTCCCATTTTATAAGTTCCGAGTCTATGGAGTCCGTTCCTGGAATGCTTTTGTTTTTCATCGACATTAAGGTTTTATGGAATTCTTCGTAGTCTGGTTCTCTTACTGCTTCCTCTTCTGTTGAACCTTGCATGGGGTGATATTTGAAATTAATACCCTGTATATTTCCGGTTATATAATTCTGTTTGCATAGCTTCTGGTTTTCCGTACCCGTGTCTGTTACTTGTTGAAACTATGTGTGCTAGGTACAGGGGACCTACAATTAGATGTAGAATTCAAACTATGGTATACCTTCAAATATGTTTTTGTGCTGGAGATAGGGACTATATAAAAGAAATCCTTTAAAAAAATAATTTTTTTTTATTCCTACTATGCATTTGATGGAATTTTTTGATATATCGCAAAAAAAATCGCGCATAAATAATTCTACATATAAAAACCGCATAAAAACAGGTTTGGTTGTAATTCTTATAATAATAACAAGAAGTTAAAACCGTTTTTCAACCCTCAGTATGGGAATTTCGTTAGTAATAGAGACGGTCGTTGGCCTGGGTAATAGAGCGATCAACTGCATTCCGGTTCAAATCTGGGTAGAGCTCACTTTGCAATGCCGTCTCTGTGCTCGAAGGCACGTAAAGACGGTGGTCCTCCCATGTTAATGAATTGCCATCATTAACAATATAAAATAGGCCCAGTCTAGCAAGCTACTTCAGATGTAAAAGAAGTAATGCTCACAGTACTAGCAGTGGCTTCAGAACTTCGCGGAGGTTACTGTTTGATATTACAGGACGTAGTCCTAAGAAATACCTTTTAGGTTCGAGATTATTATTGCGTTAAAATCATCTGTGAACAGTGGCGTATTTAAAAATGCCCATGAAGGGGGCAAACCAGAGTATTTTTAGAATCTCGTTAATCCATTCATGCGCGTCGGTGGTAAAACGTTAACTGACAAATTCCAAAAAAATCAAAAAAATTAAAGAAATTCAAAACTTATCTCCAACTTATTTAAATTTTCAAACTGCATAATAAACATTATTTTTATCATGTCTGTGAATATTGCGATGTTGGTAACTGTAACTGGCTTTTGTTCGAAACTTTATTAATTCACGTTTAAAGTTTGAGACTGGAGACTGAAAGCTTTTCTTGTGAATTATTAAGGGCCAGTTGTATAACCGAAGTTAATCCTAAGATCACATTGATCCGTGGATCAAGTTCGAAAATTGGTTGGTTTTTAATTTTCAACCAATCACCGAACTTGATCTACGGATCAACGTGATCCTATCATTAACTTTGGTTATACAACTGCCCCAAGTCGAAAATAATTGCTTCTAAGCAAAATATTAAGATTTTCAAACTAAAATTTTTATTTTAAGCAAATCCGACTTTGCAATGCCGTCTCCGTGCTTCGGAAGGTACGTAAAGACGGTGGTTCTCCTATGTTAATATGAATTGCCAGCATTAACAATAAAAAATGGGGTAACGGGGACATCTGAGGCAAGCCTAGCAAGCTACTTCAGATGTACAGCAAGTAATGCTCACGGTACAGGGTTATCCATAGCCAAAGTTGAAGAAGATGATTAAATCATCTTCTTCTTTACAATTACAATTTTGTCTTACAATTACAAATTTTGTAATTGTAAAAGTGCCATAAATCAAAAAAGGGTCATTAAACAATAATTTTTTCATAAATATCAATTTTATTGTTTGAATTTGGTGAGGTCAGCTTGTACATTTGAAGTTTGATTTGACATGGAAGACCTTGATTAAATTTTGATTTATCATTTGACAAAAAAATATTTTTGTAGGAAGTTTTGGATCGAATTTCAACATACCAACAAAAGAAGAAGAATTGGCTGTGAAAGCAAAAAGGGATGACGAAGAACGTAAAATTTTGAATGCAAAAAAGTACCTTAAGTATATGCGACCGTATGAGTGTAAGATTTGTGACTACAAAACTGTTCAAGCTCGTCACCTAACTCATCATTTAAAAACTCATGAAGAGAAAAAGTTCAAGTGCAAGAGTGCTGCAAAATTATTCGCCTGCCAATTATGCGATTATAAAACCACACAAAAAAAAGTGCTAAGAGAACATTTAAGAACACACACCAAGGGAAATTTATTTATGTGTACGTTTTGTGATTACACAAGTAAAAGACGAGTAAACTTAAAAATCACCTGAGAACCCACACCGGAGAAAAACCGTATATGTGTGAATTTTGTGGTAAAAGATTTACACAAACGTATAATTTAAAAGAACATCAGAGAATTCATACGGGAGATAAACCATATTTATGCCAATATTGCAATTATAGAACAACACACAAAGTTATGTTGAAACGTCATTTAATAACCCATACCGGTGAAAAGCCATGCATGTGTAATATATGTGGCTATAGAACATCACGTACTATACTATTACGATATCACATGCGAAAGCACACGGGAGAAAAACCGTACATGTGCAAAGTTTGTGGTTACAGAGCTTCTAGAAAAAACCGGGTGACGACCCATTATAAAATACACACGGGAGTGAAGGATTTTGCTTGTAATTTGTGCGATTACAAATGCAGAAATGGAAATCGCTTGAAAGAACACATAAGAACTCATACCGGAGAGAAGCCCTTTGCATGCACAATTTGCGATTTTTCATCTGCAATTAAATCAAATTTACAAAGTCATTTCAGTTTGCATACAAAAGAAAATTTTAAGTGTAAAATGTGTAATTATAATACTTCACATAAACGTTACTTTGCAAACCATTTAAAAAGACATCATAAAATGTGAAAAGGTATTATTTTATATTATTGGAGTTATTTCCAAAAAAATGTTTTATGGTTTATAAATAAAGTTTCCAGATGTAGAGATTTATGCCAGGTTATCCACAGTCTAAACTCATTTTGTATTTAAGAATGTTACATCTCAGCAACACAAAACAGAACAATTTGTTGGTGTGGATAATTTGCTTTATAAAACTCTCTGGGTTCAACTTCCACCTTTTTGAGTTAAATTTTGCAGCAGGGATGTTTTTATTAAGTGTGGCGATGCCGTAGGCATCATCCCCATTTGAAATTAAATTATTTCTATCCCTAAAAATACATTATAATATATCTGTACATTGTCGACATCATGCAGTTTCGTTCGATTTTATCTGTAACATAAACGAAGAATTTCATTTAAATTTCAAATTTTGTAATTTTTAATTGTTCATCTTGCTTCAAGTGCTTAGCTGTGGATGTTTGCAAGATAATGAACATCAAGAAACCTTGGCTGCTAGGAAGAGAAGGAAACTTATCATTACAGCTTACTTGGTTATATTTTGTTTAATTAAAATTTTATTTTAATTTAAACAATCTAAATGGCAGCTTGTAGTAGAAATACAAATGGAAAACTGAATTTTATTTTATTAATATAAATATATTAAATTCTAAAAAATAAACAACTATTCGAACGCTTCACGGCAACCAAATTTGTTCCTAAAACCTTCTTATTCTTGATCTTTGCAGTATACGGTCTTTGCATAGGAATACATTTTTTATCAGGGGAAAGACAATAGGATCTTCTCGAAGTAGAATAATTATCATCGGCGAGTCGTTTGGAATTTTTATAAAATTCGCCTTTAGAATTTGGTTTGGAAAGAACGATAACATTTTTGGTAGCACAAGACAGATTTTCAGTTTGCACATCGGAATAGCTGTCAGCTTTTTGCCAATATTGAAATCTTGGAATTCGGGATGGAGAATTCGTTTTCACAAAGCTTGGACTTAAATATTTCTTAAATTTTAAATTCGGTAATGGTTCAATTTCTCCTAGTTCTGTTTTCTTTTTTTCAAATTTGTATTCCCGAACAGCCTCAAACTCATTTTGTGGTTCAGTTTCTTCAAAAAGTAGAAGCCTAAATGGATTGTTATGTTTTAAGTCTTCTAAAACTGCTCGATTATTATTTACAAGTAAATTTGAAGAGCCAAATGAATAGTTTGATTTTTCGGGCACACTGTGCAATTTGTTTTGAATTGATGAAGTTGAGCTATTCTCCTTATAAGGTGTTTCTTCGGAACAGGTTTTGTTTTTGGAAATGCAACATTAAAACCTCGGGTTTGATCAGTAACTATAAAAAGACAATCCTTTGAGTGCTTCTCATTGATCATACTTGTTTCGGAAGCTTTTTCTCTTCTTACAGCCACGGTGTGTGGTCTTTTCATAAAAACATAATCTCTTCGGGGAGAAAGATTGTCAGATGAGTACAACCCTTTAGGCTTGATCGAAGAGTTTATTGACTTGGAACAATCACCACATCTACGATCAGAATATTTTAGGAATCTTTTCTTTAGACATGGTTTGCTTATTTCAGTTTTAGTCACATTTACTTTTAGCACATTGCAAAACCTTTCGCTCCCACATGATTTTGGAATATTGGAATTCGAGATGGAGATAAATTAGTTCCTGCAGTGGTCGAATTTGAAACGTTTTGCTTGTTCATGATTAAGCTAGAATGCGAACGTGTCTTTCGTTTCGTGTGTAATTTTTTTCTAAATGAAGGATTTGAACGACTTTTTTTCAAAAGGTATTTCGTCGAAATGTTCTTTCGCGATGTAAAAATAAATTTCCAGTACTTTGATATACTGCGTTTAAATGTTTTTAAGATCGATAAAAACATAACTGATACTTTGGATATTTGACAATTATTGGATGACGTTAAATAAAAATGTCATGGATTATAATTTTTTCGGAAACTTTCCCTAGCAACATAAAATTACAGATAGTACTCAAAATGCAAGTTACATCATCCGTTCCTGCATGTCGCTAGGCTAGAATTCTCAAGAAAGTACAGTCAAACGTCAAATACCTCTATTACTCAAATTTGTTGAACACTCTATGTGTTTATTAAACTATTTTAATCGCACCTTAAATTGTGCGATGCAAAGGAGATTTTGATTTGAAGATCTAGCAGTTCAACGGAGCAACATTTGAAATATTACTGTATTATTATAAACAGATGCTTCAATACCGACCGAGAGGAAGAAGATGTGGGCCGCCCCAAAAGATGGAGCGACCAATTCGAGTGACGTAACGGGCCACAGGCCTAAAACTTGAAGATGATGATGATGATGTGAACTTGGTATTCTTCGCTTTAAGACATGAGAGTGTTGCAACGAAAGCGGTAACCGTCAATCTACTGTAGGTTGAGTCGAACGGATAATGTGTGTTCCTTTTAACTCTGTATTGTTTGAAACAATATTTATAAAAATATAATCAAGACATTTGAAATCGGGTGAACTTATACCTAGGGACGTGTAAGTATCATTATGATGTACTTTTTAAAAAACAATAGTAATGGATACCGGGTTGTTTATTTTATGTAACCTAGATGAGGCACTTTCGATTGTTTTAAATAAATTTGAATATCCAATGTTTTTGAGAATTTTTAGCATTGGTTTGTTTTAGAATTTTTATTTGGAGTTGGAAAATTATGTTTTATTGAGAATTTAATGGATTGTTCAGTTTACTTGGATATTTTACAAAAGAATATTTTGTAAGTTTGGTCTTGGAAATTACTTTATATCCCAACAAGACAATGATCCGAAGCAATAATTTACAATAAAGTACCCGCTTCGCTCCGGCCGCTCCAAGTCGTTTTGAAAAACGCTTTACTCATTAAAAATATCCCCTACATCGGTCCTACTCGAAAAATTGGGGATGTTATCCTGACAGATAGCAGGGAGCGATTGCCGACCCACCTACAACACACACACTGGTGATAGAATGTGGTCAATTATGCCGCAATAATACACTTACATGTATTTCTTATGGGAATATGTTAAATTTAAACTGTGGGCTTATTAAAGGACCTATCAAAATCTACCTCAAGCTTAAAAGTCTTGTATTTTAATGCTCTTTCATTTGGTGAAGCAATTTTAAAGGTAAGTGTATTTTCGAGTTCGGGTTTTCTGACTCGACCCCCAATTTAAATTTGTTTACATTCAATAATTTAAATATTTTTGGTTTGATAATTTAGTAAATTGATTTTGGTTTAATAATTAAATTGTTTTCAATTCAATAACTCGTTCATTCTTGATTCAACAATTTAACTGTTTTGTTCAATATTTCAACTGGTTTGTTCAACAATTTAATTATTTTTGGTTTAATAGTTCAATTCCTTTTTTTGTTCAACAATTATTATCCTTGATTCAACAATTCAACTATTTCTTCAACAATTTAACATATTTTTCAACCGCTCTAACTGTCTTTTCAACAATTAAACTATTTTAAGCAAGAAAACTACTACTTTGTCCAATAATGCAACTGTTTGGTTCAATAATGCTGCTGTTTTGTTTAACAATTTAACTATTTTTGGTATAATAATTGATCCATATTTGATTTTGTTTAATTTTGAAAAATCAGGAAAAATTATCAATGATCTTGAAAAAGTCAGATAATTTGTTTTGAAAAATTTGGTGAAAATTCTGTAATGCTTTAATGGATCAGCTCATTTTTGAAACGATTGAAATTGAAAAGGTTGAAAGCCAAAAATTAGATTATTTAAACAGAAAATTAAATCGGAAAAGAATAAGATTAACTCCAGTAATCTTTTTTGATGCAAAAAAGGAGATCTAGTTGTTTAAAATAAACTTTTCTATACGTAGTTATATAAGTTGAAATAATATTTTTCCAATTCATTTTTTCCTACGGCATAGGTATAAGTTTTGAAGAGTAAATTTTTTCCATTCTTCAAAACATTTTTGCACTAACATTTTTTTGATGGTGTTAACTAACTCTTCTTTTCAATTTGTACCACAAATTTTCAATCGGTTATAAATCTTGAGACGGGGGGAGGGGACATAGAGTCCCATTTTCTTCAAACCAATGCATATGCTACTTTTCGATTTGTGACATGGCGCGTTCTCTTATTAGAAGAAATAATCCGGATCCTCTTTTGAAAATAATTTCACAATGATAGGTTCAAAAACCTCCTCCAACGTGGCAATATAGGTTCATCCGACCATCGCACAAACCCCTCTAACTTCTTCCGGTCTCCTACGCACATATTGATTTCTAGAATGGTGGAATAATAAAATAATTCACCCTCAATTGTTATAAATAAATAATTTTGGAAAAAAACATTTGATTCAATTTTTCTCTAAATATATTAATTTAATTAACAATAAAGCATACCTAAATATTTGATTTGTCGGACCAAATTATTTTGGCCCAATCATCGACTATAATTTACAGTTAATTTTTTTGCCCAATTAAGTTTTGCTTTCATTCCCGCTAGGGTCAACTTTCTACCATGTAAATTAGTTTCCTCCAGGCGCCCGATTACTGTCCATGCAGAAATAATGACTTCGCCCTTATGTTTTAAATCATTAGTTGGTTCTTCTGCAGTAGCCCTGCGATTTTTACAGCCAATCTCTCTAATAATCATGAGTTGTAAGTCGTTTTCGTCTACTTTTAGGTCGATTTTCGTAAGAACCAGTCTCTCTATAACTTCAAACCGTAAGATGCCCATCTTGAACATTTGATTTTATTGGTATTTTCACCTGACTAATACCTTGACCCAGAGGAATGAGAGATGAACACGGTAACCCAGAGAATGATGAAGAAAAAATAAGAAAATATGAAGAAATAAGAGTGACGATGGAGTGGTAACCGGATACGGAGAGATATAGGGGAAGGCTGAGAATCCGATGGTGGGACGCAGTGGTAACCGATCTTAACGATATGGAGATTGAAATGTGCCGATAGAAAACATGGAGAGCTATATATAAGAACAGTAACAACAGAGGAGTGATCCACTGAGAAATGGATCGTGAGGACTCCCGAAAAGGGGAGTGGTTATATTCCGTCAGGAATGGAAACCTTTATTCATTCATTCATACCTTATGAATGTAAAAAATGTAATGTCTGGCCACATTCAACTTGAGTTAATTGGCGAATTTTCGGCCCTTTCACTTATATAAGTCATGATTACAAACAAAATCACAATAAAAGTTGCCTTTAAAAATATAATTTACTGACGATGATGTTTTACTACACGTAACTGAAAATATTCTGAAATGAAATAAATATTTGTATTGCACAGCCTATCACCAATAACTTGAATTTTTGAATATAAAAGTTTTTGTTAACCCTACCTGAACCCTCCCTTAAGGTTAAAATTCAATAATCTTAAATACCTACTTCGTTTTTGAAATAACCGCAGAGTGCTCAAGACATTTGCTGTTATATCGGTAATGGCATCCGGAGTCGTATCATTAACATGGACTTCAGTGCGACCAGCGTACTGAAGCAGGGTTATGGGTTTGCATTAATATTAAGAACAAAAAATATGATGGGAACAATTTACCGTTCACTTCAAGTCTTTCCTGCCTATTTTGAAAAAATACACAAAAGAAATACTCAAAAATACATTGGCTAGGCTTAGTATTGAATACGATGGCATCCTACTGTTGGGAGACTTTAATGTAGAAATGCTCACCAATTTTGATCTTTACACTGCTATGAAGTCACTGTTCTCATTCAAATCACTGATCACTCGACTACCCTCATCGATCTCATTTGTGTGAGCATTGATATCAAGTTTTCGAAGGTGAACATTTATGATATGTCTGATCACTGCTTGGTTAGTTGTGTCTTGGATTTTCTCTGCATAAGCGCTTGTCTGCAATATTTGACGATGAGAAATTTGAATTATATTAATGCCGAGGGGTTTGCCAGTGATTAACTGGACACGTGCAGTATATTTGGATGATATCAACAATAAAGTTAATTATGTCAACTCTGTCATTAGTACATTTTAGACATGCATGGTCCTATTTCTACAATTAAAATTGGTTATAGATCGCTCGGCTGGCTAACCTTCAATGTGCGATGCATGACAAATCTTGCAAAGAAATTCGTAACTTCGTAACTCATGCTATTTTAAATGAAAAGAAAGCATATTTCAAGCATGGATAACCCTTAAGAAGTTATGGAAATTTTTGATCAGGGTAGATCCAAAAATATAATGAACCTGGAAAATGCTGGTCCTGATATGTTGAAGAGATTTTTTGGCGACTTTGCCATCAAGTACCATTTTCGATGCCAAAATCATCGAAAACTATGAATAATTGCCATCCTTGAATCACTAATAAATTGGTATTTGGATTAGTCAGTCCTGATGATGTTGCTAGTGCTATTCTTGGGTTGAAATCTAATGCAATTGGTATTGACGGTCTCTTATCCTAGAATGATGAAACTCATCTTAACTCATTTGATCGACTACTGTTTGGAGACATCGTCACTCTCTGATTTATGGAAAAATCGATTATTATTCCATTCCTGAAAGTTAACGATGCAAATACTAGTTTTAATGACCCAAGACCCATCAGCATCTTACCTGCGTTCTCGAAGGTTCTTAAACCGTTTATCCATGGGCAGTTGCTTGAACATATTGAAGGATTGACGTTCTTCCCAAAATTCAATCTGGATTTCGTTAGTATGGCCGCTGTATTGGCAAAGGTATCGAGTGATGTCATTATAAATACGAATAACTCAAAAGTAACTCTTGTGACGCTACTTGATTACAGCAAGGCGTTTGATGTGATCGATCATGAACTTCTTGCTGCCAGGTGTGTTATTATGAATATAATAGCTCTAATTTTAAGCTTCTCGTTAATTTCCTGGATGGTAGAATCCAACGTGTTAAACTTGAGGGTAGTGTATCTGGCAAACTCAACAATGAACGAGGAGTTCCTCAGGGTAGTTTATGGGGACCGCTGTTCTTTGTGATTTTCACGTCTGATCTACCGAAAGTTCTGTTCGATAATTGGGATGCTCACTTGTATGTTGACGATACCCAGCTATATATTTCAAGTGATCCTTTAGCTGTCAATGGAATTCTAGATAGTATCAATGCCAGTTTTGTAGCTGTCCTACTCTGGTCTTCTGCAAATGGCTTAGTACGTAATCTGGCAGAACGGTGTACCTTTGTACAGGCAATGTCCGCTGTCGAGTAATTGCTGACAACGCAAGAAATAGGTACACAATTCTGCAAGTAAACGCATATCGCGTATGTAACATAGCTGTGTGTTAAGGGGTTAATAAATAGTATTGTTATTATTTGACGTCGACGAAATTTCTTTTTAAGATGTGAATCCTACTCTAACACTAAAACTAGTTACAACAAATAAAGAAAATTTAGAAGCTTGCACTAGAAGTTCTTACAAAAAAAGTTAAAAACTAATAAAATGACCTATTAAAAAAGGTTTTTAAGAACGCGAGTCGAATTAAGATGTTTCTGCCAGCGGATTCTGCGACCACGAGGAAGTTGACGATATGAAGAAATATTATGATAAAGTGAAGTGCCCGATATGTGATTGTTTCAGTAAAAACGATGATAATTGATTCCAGATTTATTGTAGATTTGCAGTGGAGTTGATATGCCAGAACCCTATGCCTGCAATTTTTGTGAACCCTAATTTTTATTCGACATTTCAGATAAACACCGTTTTGTAGTTGATCTTCATTTTTTTTCAATATTGAGAAGTCTGTCTTTACTAACAGTAACCTCAGTGATGTTCCGAAGCTACTGTTAGTTCTGTGACCTTTGCTAAGTTGGCTTCGAGCCTCGGAATGGTTCATTAGTCAACTTCCCCTAAATATATTTTACAGGCAGGTTTTTAAAATTGAACACTTTTACTCAATTTAATTTTTTATATTAAAAATAATTTAATACTTACAAATTAATGTTGTACTTAAATAATGCACCAAATCACACAAACTTATATCATATGTACTTGTAAATGTCTTCGAAGGTTTCGTTTATGTAAATACTTACAATCACATAGAGTACATGCAAAAGGTCTGTCGCCAGTATGAATCCTGGAATGGGTTTCTAGCGAACCCTTATATGCAGTTCTAAATTCGCAAACATCACACATAAACGGCAATTTTTCCCCGTGTGACTTTTCATATGTATTTTTAAGGAACTTCTATTTACACTTTTATAGTTACACATGTCGCAAGCAAATGGTTTCTGTCCTGTGTGAATCTTGATATGTTTTTGTAAGTCTGTTTTGGTTACACTTCTATAATCACACATTTCGCAATCATATGGTCGCTCTCCCGTGTGAATTCTTACATGTTGTTTTAGATTATTTCTATGAGCAGATGTAAAATCGCAAAGTTTACAAGCAAATGGTCTCTCACCTGTGTGAATTCTTACATGTTCTTGTAGGTAAGCCCTACTTACACATTTATAATTACACAATTCACACGAAAACGGTTTATCTCCCTTGTGAATTCTCAAATGTTGTTGTAAGTGACTTTTTTTAACGGCTCTATATCCACAAATTTCACACGCAAAGGGTCTTTCTCCAGTATGAGTTCTTATGTGTTCCTGTAAGTGACTGTTGAATGCAGCTCTATAACCACAAATTTCACATATAAATGATTTTTTAATTGTACGATGCAGTCGGTGCTTTTTACAATGTATTCTTCTTTGCAAACGCCAACTGAATGTGTTAATAAATTATTTGTCGTTTGTTCACCAGTTTCGTTTTCTGAAAAATTATCGTCGAAAGGTTCTTCTTTAATATAAACAGAGTGACATGCACCTTCCAATTTACATTCAACGTTTTCCAATTTTATTTCCATATCGGATTTTCCTACAAAAAAGATAAAATGTACAGATCTTCGGTGACCATTTATTCTGAATGAAAGTAGAATACACAATAAAAAAAATGTATATTTCATTTCCATGACCTGTTATAGCTTCACAGTACAAATTAGAATATAAAGTGCATTCGAAGTATTATCGAGTCAAGTACGGCCTTCGAAAGCAAAGGATTGTACTTTGAAATCGAGTAGGAATGGTCGGATATGAGTTTCTGCATTTTATTTTTCCTTTAATTTGAATTATTACGTCATGTGAAAATTTCGGTTTAATTTTTTCTGTTTCAAAATTTGAAAAATCTAAACATAACCTAACCTGTTATTTTTGAGATTTGCAAAATGTTCCAAAACATTTAAGTACTTCAGTTAAAATCTTCAATAAATCGTCTGCATTTTTTATAAATAAACAGATGTATTTTTTATTACAAAATCACAAGTGAAAAATAATATTCGGTGAAAAATGATGTTTGGCCATCAGTAATGCCTAACTTCAAGAAGTTAAATTCACTAATACCTATAGGGTGCGTTCGTAATTAAAATCTGTAGATCGATCAGATTTCATGGATATTCGCCGAAGCATAAGTTAATTTTTTACGAACGTGTAGAGCAGTTTACAAAGGGCTATGAGTGAAGCTACAAAAGGGGGTGGATTAGGGGTTCTAAGCACTCCTAATGCTCCTATTACCTAATTTATGCCCCCCCCCTCAGGTATCTGAGAGAAACGAAATACTTCAGAGCTTGTAATAAATATTCTCACTAGAATATTTCCCCCCCCTCAAAACCTATTCCCAATACAGTGAACTTTTAGATTTCCTATTCCTACAGTTTGGTTAGTCCCTTTATCTCTTTACTGACCACACCCCTTTAGACACACCCTTATTATTCCAAACATTTAAACCGCGCCTGCTTAACTATTTGTAATATGTACACTTAAACCTGTTTTTGTTGTGAAACAGGTGTTTTGGTCAAAAAATTTTATTTGAAAATTTGTCTTAGAAAAGTATCCTTTATCACCACCTCAAGGTTTTCCACGGTAACGGGGACACCCTGTATATAAAAAATGTATATTAGCTTGTGAAATTATATTTTATATATTAAATAAATTAATATTCTAAGTTAGTATAATAAAATTTCAATTAAATTTGACAATTAGTGAAATTTTTCTCATACTCACTTGTTCAGTCTATTTTATAAATGTACATTCATATTTCGTGCTATAGGCTACTCGTCATTTAATTGTTATTTATTTAAAATAGTTATTTACATTTTAAAATTTAATTATCAAACCAAGGTCCATCTGACGAGTTGCCTATAGGACGAAATATGAATCTATAATGCTATAATGAACTAAATAAGTAAGTGCGGGAAAAAATGCACTAATTTTCAAATTTTATTATGTTTAACTTAAAATTTAATATTTCAAATATTTATTCAAAATATGCATTTGATGAAATTTTTCTATATATCGCACACAAAAAAATCGCACATAAAAAATCGCACAAAAGGAACCGCATAAAAACAGGGTGAGTGTACATAGAGGGCCAGCTCTAATGCAACTAAGTGTCATACTTTTTTACACTTTACTCCTCCTGGCTAACTCCTTCTCTCCCTTGTCACGTTTTGTGACCTCCCCTCCCCACCTCAATACAAGGACGTCCTTTATGAACGATCTCTTGGGTATAAGTAGGTACCCGTAGGTAAAACTCGAAATGAAAACATAATTTTTATTGCCTAAACATATTTCTAATAAAAATAATTTGTGTTCAAACGCATAAAATTGTTTCTTTTGCTCCGCTCGTTTTTTAACTAAATTTTTAAATAATTTAAAAACAAAAAAGGTACAAACGAAAATAAAGGATGCATAATCATGCACAAACGTTGCACAATCAATTTCAACTTTTTTCAAATTAAAAATTTGAAATGAGGGGGGGGCACACGCACCTATACTTAAGCAGACTTACAGGAAAGTTTTTTAAAATTATAAAATCAATTTTAAAAATATATGACAAATTTATGAATATAAACTCCATATTGTGATAATATCAAAACTTTTGAGTTAGCCAAAATGATCTTTATCTTTAGTTTAACTACAAAACTGTTGTTCAGTGTAAACGCTTGGCATTTTGCGTTTTTTTTGAGAAAATATAAACGGTGGCTTGATTTATTTTACGCTTAAACTAAAAATCACTAAACCTGTTTAGTTAACCAAAGTTTTAAGTTTAACTGAATAGTCGGATCTAAGCATCATAACAATCATACCGCGCCAAGCTTGATTCATTATTTTGATAAATCAAAATATAAAATAAAAAATCTATATTAACTTGTTAAATTAATCTGTCAAATTAACAACTGTCAATTTGATGGAAACGCATCTTGTTTAACTACCGACCACTTACCGACACCACCGACCAAGAAAACACTGAATTAACAGAACCGTGACAAAAGAGAACACTGAAAAATGAAAACATCTAGATGAAGTTTTGTCAATTGTTTGCATGAATTTTGATTATTTAGTTTTGAGTTTTAAGGACGTATTGCACCGAAAATAACGTATTTTAACAATTTTTTGGTCCAGCCGACACGTATGTGTAAGAGAATGATATAATTTCTATAAAATATTGAATAGTGACGTCCTAAGTAATACTATTATTAAAAAATATAATGTAGCGTATATTTTTAGGGTGAATCCGAGATTGGTCGTGGTTGCGTTAGTCAAAACCGACTCTTCGCAGCCTCTGCTTTGGTATCCTTTCCTCCGGCCGCTACGGGTCGTTTTTACAAACATTTTATTAACTAAAAATATCTCCCTAGCCCGGTCCTACTCGGCAAAGTGTGAAAGTGTGGAGCGTCTTCTATATATGTGGAGAAGAAATATTACGATATTGAGCACCAATTAAATAATCAAAACTCATAACAAAATCATAACTAAATATTAAAAACTCATGCGAATGATTAACAAAACTTTATTCCGTTATTTTCATTTTTAGTGTTTTTTGTCATAATTCTGTTCTTTCATGGTCTGATTTTTCATGTTCTGTTTTGTCCGGTCACCCTTTAAAGGTACCTGCAATTATACCTGCAGGAGGCGGTATACATTCAAGAAATGAAAGTTTTCACAATCCGGGACGATAATATACTATAAATCTGTAGTTCCGTAATATCATTTCGAAATGATGCAAAATTTTGGAAAACCGACAACAAATTTTGGATAAGTAGGAATGGTTCTGAAAACAAAACAACTTTGTAATTAAAAAAAATAAAGTTTATGCCACTAGAGAGCAATAAACCGTCAAAAAATTTTTAATTGACTACCAAAAATTAAGTTTAAGGTAAGATTTATGGTTTATGGCGCCCAAATTTCAACAAATATGCAAATATCAAAAAAAA
Organism: Lycocerus yunnanus; assembly: GCA_036346125.1. Classification (NCBI taxonomy): domain Eukaryota; kingdom Metazoa; phylum Arthropoda; class Insecta; order Coleoptera; family Cantharidae; genus Lycocerus; species Lycocerus yunnanus. Next base: position 87,830 of record JARFIX010000059.1, read on the forward strand.
ATTGGACCATAGCAATATATCGAAATATCGAAAGCAGCAATTCAAAAATAATTAAAATTCGAACAACTTAAAACTACGACTACAGTAATTATTGAAAGGTTGGTAGGATTATTGTTAGTAGCAGCGAACAATAAACAAATTTAATCAGTCTTGCATTCAGGGCCGTTCTAAGATAATAATGCGCCCTTCTTCATAAAAAAATACACGGGAGAGGAAGTTGAGCGGGGGTGACCGGTGAACTTTAAAAAACGTTTCAGGACTAGAAAAAGTCAATCTATTAGCAATAAACAAATAAAAATATAAAATATATATTATAAAGCTGTGAAATTAACATTAAATTAAAATTTAATTTAAAATTTTATTAAACGTCTGATAACAGCAATAACCATTGCTGAAAGCTTACAAATAATTTGGTTTTATTGTTCAGTTAATCTGTTGATTTTTAAAATTTTATTTTGATGTTAAATTTTTTTGGATATTAACAAAATTAAGTCAGTTCATTAATTCTAGAATTTCGGTATTATAGCAACAATATTTTGGTTTCTTTGTAGTCTTTTGTTTATTGACGATATTTTTTTTTATTTAAAAAATATTTCCCTTTTGAAAACGGTCTTTAGCTGTCGAACTAATTTGATTTTTTGAGTGCAACAAAAGTTGGTGCCCCGGGCCTGTAACCCATTTAGACCTGTGGTTTGGGTGACCCTACCTGTATTGCGTTTAGTTGAAGGCACTACAGTTTTTGAACAAAAATTTCATGATCTTTTTGTGCTATTTTTACTTTACACTCAAACCTGTTTTTGTGCGGGGGTTAGGAGCCGCATAAAAGGAATCCTTTCAAAAAATATTTAATTTTTTATTTATACTATGCATTTGATGGAATATTTTTATATATTTCACATATAAAAACCGCATAAAAACAGGTTTTACTATATTTTCAAATTTCTTCTTCGTTTTTTTAAATTCAACATTTTTTCTGTAGATTTACCGTTTTTTTGCAGCAAAAAAGCAGTTAGTAAAAGCAAATGCTACTTTTGTAGTGAATGAAATTTTACGTTTATTTATTAAAAAAATGTAATTTGAGCATTTTCATTTTAAGCATATGTCAAAATTGGGGCATTTCTCAATAGTAAGTGTCGTCAATGTAATTTATAAGGACAGTGATGACATTAACCCCCTAAACTTTCCTCTTTCTTTGACTCTCCCAGTAAAGTAGGTAGCACTTTCCAGCCTTGATACATAAACTACTATTCAGTGTTGACCATAGAAAATAAAATATTATTTCCTGCTTGGAAACTGTCATTTTGTTTAAAACAGGCGATGACATATTAGTAATGAATTTATTATTTTTTTATTTTTATTGCAAAAAAAGTTAGCTCTAATTTGTTGAGAACTAAATTGGAAGGTGAAAATTATAATTTGGAAAAAAGTTTTGTGAGTTTCATTTCAAAGTATGTAAATATGCTTAAACGTAAAATTATCATTCAAAAAGCAGAATATCCCAAAAGTCACTTTTTTTCAGACATGGATAAATCTAAGAAAAAAAATACGCGTACATCGCTTTGTGCCATTCCCAATTGTAAAAATAATTTCAAAACACATCCCAATATTGCATATCATCTTTTTCCAAAAGACGTAGGAATTCGAAAAGCGTGGATTAGTAAATGCCAAGGAATGGATAAGTTTAATCCACTAACAAGCCGAATCTGTTCAAAGCATTTCAGCAGTGACGATTATATAAGAGATTTGCGCAACGAATTGTTGGGTAGGTAAATTCATATTATTTATTTTTGGATTATAGTGCAAAATAAATTATTAATGCTTTAATTATTGTAGGTATGCCTACGAGAAAAAAATTGAAACCAACTTCAATTCCTTCGCTTTTCTTGCCATCTTCTGTTGCGAAAAAGCAGTTTATGGGCCCTGCACCCACCTTAGTAAGGCCGCTAAAAACGAAAAAAAAAGAAATGAAAAAAATAATCCTTAAATCTACTCCATCAGTAAATGAAATTCAAATTCAAAAAATGAAAATGTTTCCAATCTTAAAATGTCGACTGTATTACACGAAACTGGACCAAATGGACCTGAAAAGACTATCGATTGGAAGGATAAATACAAAAAGCTCCTAGGCAAATATGCAAAATTGGAGGAGATTGCAGTATATTGGCAAAATCAAACTAAAAGAATACAGCCGAAAAAAATTCAACCAAAGAGAAAACCCAAGCTAACACCAAAGAGCCGAAGAAAACAAAAATTACGGAATTACAGAGCTTATAAACTGAAAACATTTTGACATTTCAATTATTTGATCAAATTGTTGCTAGAAATTATCAAATGGATGTACCCATTAATGTGACGTAAAATAAATTTATTGTTTACAATTTTCTCTGTGGAAATAATGTGTCGATTGTGGTTTAAGCGGAAGATATTAAAAATTTGAAGTAACCCATGAAAATATAGTAAAACTTCGATATATCGAACCTCAAGAGAAACGAGAAAACTTCGAATTATCGAAGATTTCGATATCCCGAAGTTCGATTTATCGAGGTGATTTCTAACTGACTTTAATAGAGGTGGTAACATGAACGATAGTTATTCAAAGAACAAACTGAGTTTTGTCTAACAAACAACTTCAATATATAGAGGTTTTCCTGATCAATCCTTCGATATATAGAAGTAAACATAACATGGGAGTGCTAGGTAGGTTTAAGTAGAATGGAAAAACTTCGATATGTCAAGAAATTCGATTAATCGAGGTTCCATTGTATACCCAAATTTATTCTCTTCAGTGGGCGGGGTTAACCATTGGAAATGGTTTTAAAGCACTTCCGCAAACGTTTGTTGCCATCCTTTGTTTTGATTGGAAGTGTTATGTTTTGAGGTTTTCTAGTAAGTTTTGAATGGTTCATGGTAAAGGAGAGGCTAAGACCGTTGGATTATACTGTTCTGTCATAGGTTTAGCTGGACGAATATTTAGACGAGGATGGAGTATGCAAATACCTCACCTAGCTGGTAGTTATATCTTCTGAGTATCCTTGGAGTTGATCTGTCGTCTGTAAGCTCTAGGAGACGAAAGTAAAACTCCTAAGATGGATGACATGCTAAACAAAAAACAGCTGATTTATCAGCAAACACTCAGACGAGCGCGTTTGTTCAAGATGTTTTGTCCACAAACGTGGAGACAGTGCAGAGATGGAAAGAAGTCAAAACCTTTAGTAGTGCCATCCAAGGCGGAAGAGCTCTGTTTCTAGGTACATTTAGGTAAGTGGAAGGTAGACTCACCACTTTCCTGAATGATTTCAAAATTCAAGGCTTTCGATTAGGTAAGAGTGATCACCTGCAATAATTATTGGAAGTTAAATTTAAACAAGAAAAGAAGAGAAAAAAAGTAGAAAATCAAAGAAATAAATTTTTTGGAAAAATGGGATTCATTGCTATTAACCTTCCACATTTTTTATAACTTCCACAAAGTTTTCATCCAAATTGTTTTTTAAGATCTTCCTGGTGACCGCCTTGCCCACCAAAGAGATACATAGAGAGATAACTAGACAGCTTAATCTTTCGTTTTCAGAATCGGACGTCCTTCCCTAGACGTTTGCAACCAAAACTCTACCATCTTTTGTTTGTATCACCTTTTCTGGCCTTAGCTTTATGGTTGTCAGCTGGTTCCATTTCAGCCGCAGTCCTATCTGGGTACGTGGATAAACAAGCACTTTGAATTTCTTAGCGATTTCCATGCCAATTTGTTTTGCAGTTGCTGCCTCTATTCGTTGGAGAAATCTGGGAGTTTTGGAGCGACGTCTGTTTCTCCAGCTTCCCAAAGCTTTCAAAGCTTTCCAAAGTTAACGTTCCAACACCCATGTCGGAACTGTCGGAAATGATGCAAGGATTACTTTCTTTCTCTCTCTCTCATCATCATCATCATGCATCATCATCTGCACGTGATAGACTTGTAGTCTGTTACGCCACTCTATTATTTTGGTCAGTCCATCTTTTTTTTGGTCGACCGACTTTTCTTCTACCTCTGGGTTTATATTTAAAAATTAAAATTATTTGAACTGCAAACATCCCAAAATGACAGGCAGGATCTTGTAAAACAAAAAATTGAAAATTAGAAAAATTAAAAAAACGAAAAATAAGTCTGTTTGAAGAGTATGGAATACCCCCTCCCCTCTAGAACACAAATTATAATAGTTATGTATATTTGAGAACAAGACATCGATTGGAAGTGTCGGGTTGGGGAGGGGGATAAAGTATACAAATAATGGGTGTGTTTTTATTATTTCTTATTTACAACTTTTTAAGTTATTTAGAAAAGCATTTGCTATTGTATTTTTTTAATTTCTAGGTATAATATCAATATCGGAGGTAAGGGGCGGGAGACAACAACCAACATGAACATCATAGCCACCCAATTCTTTTTCTTGGTCGTTTGCTTCTTATCAGAAGCGTCGTGACCCAGCTTGGCCAAAGCCAAGATGAATTTTCATGGGAGTATAACTCATGGGGTGGTTTCCCGTTGCCTTCCCCATGGTCCACGGATTGATATTGGACCTTTGATCACAGCAGTGTATTCGACTCGACTAGGACTCGAACCGCGGTCTACCGCTTTCCAGTCGGCCGGTGTATGCTTTACGCTACACTGCTGGTCGCCACCTAATTACCAATCTCATCTACACGTGGTATACTCTGCTAGATAACCAACGAGACTCTGGCGACCGAGTATTGACTAAATCCCTGTTATTGAGAAAGGCAACGTGAAACCACCTCGACCATGAAAGTCGTATGGATCCACTACAAGTTAAATACCTCGGAGGTAAAAACAATCCCTCAATCGCATAGTTAAAGGGGGGGGGTGAGAAGGGGAGGCGGATAGGTGACCAAAGGCGGAACCACAAAGATTATCGCAAGTAGTCTATACTTGCATATTGAGATACAGTGGCGTATTTAAGGGTGGGCAAGAAGACAATTGCCCCCCCCCCTCCGAAGGAAGACTAGGATCGTATCTTTGAAGTCCTCCGTGATAAAAATAATGTTTACCACGCAGTTTTAAAATTCCAATAAGTTTGAGTTGGAAATAAGTTTTGAATGTCTTTAATTTTTTTGAATTTTGAATTTGTCATTTGTCTCTTTCCTTTGACGCGCTAGAATGGATTAACGAGGTTTTAAAAAATAAACTGGCTTGCCTCTCTATAGGCATTTTTAAATACGCGACTGTTGAGATACTTTGGTCACATAGCTCGAAAAGAAGATAACAACTTAGAAAAACTGGTAGTCTAGGGAAAAATTGAGAGAATCAGACAGAGAGGAAAATCTGGGAACGCTGGATTGATCAGGTGAAAAGGCTACATTCCAACAGGCCACAAGAAGCACTCAAAACCGGAATAGATGGCGCGGTATTATTTATGAAGTCTTGAACAAGGGGTGTGAGATACGACCACGACTCCTCTGCAAAGAGAAAAATGAAGAAGAAAAAGAATATCAATTTTTAAATAGGATAGAGAAACTCATTTAGCCTACCTTTAAGTTTAATGCTATAGCACTGACTCAATGAATTTTTTAAATCATAACCTTGCAACTACGTTGCTAAGATTTGTGCGGCCTAAAGGCCGCACTCTTAAAATCTTTTGAGTGTGTCTGTAACATACATAAAAAATTTAGGTTACAAACTTAGATTTTTATAATACATTTCATCACCTACCAATGAGTGAATACAATGCAACTCGATTGATGTGAAATTCGATTGATTGATAAGTTTTAATTTCAATTTTCTTAAACTAAACTCTGAAACCTAATTTTTTGCGGTTTATCCTTTGGCATTGTTGTTCGGCCTTCGGCCTCACTTAGGGAGATCTGACAGAAATTGTAGACTATTGTTATTTGACCCCACTCAGAGAGTTAGGGCAAAAATTATAAAATAACTTTTAAAATCAATCAAATCAATTCGATCGATTTAACAATCAGATTAAGATTAATCTTAATATATAAAACTGAAAGTTTATATGTTCCTCTCATAAAATTTTTTCCAACGGAAAGCTTTAACAAAGTGAAATTTTAATTGGTGATTTTTGTACGAATTCTTAGGTCAACGCCGCTATTCCCAGCTCTAAACACATTTCTCAAAAATTTTTATTATTAAATCCATAAATTTCATCGCAAATTGTTTTACCTAAGTATCTAACATCTTCTCCGTGTTTCGGAGGGCACGTAAAGCTGTCGGTTCCCCTGAGAGTCATCATCAACAATGAAAAGGGTTCTAGGCACATTTTCCAACCCAGACTTAGCAACCGTGGGGTCTTAATGTTTAAACCTTTTTTTTTTTAGAAAAAAGGCTAATGCTCAAAAGTGGGCGGAGAAGGCTGTAACTGACCCAACATCTATAAACTGTTCATAAAAATTTAAATTGCGATAAACTGCAATGTGGTCAAATATGTTAATAATTTATAAAACAAAAATTTAGCTTTTTTATAAGCTTACTAAAAGAAACACTGTTATTTACATTGTACCAAGACGTACTTTTCACGATGTCTACAAACATCAAAATTGGAATTCTGGAGCTACTCTTTTGTTGGTTAAGTTTTTTAAACTTTAAATTTAAATTGTACAGCCAATTGGCCACCTATAGTTAGTTATTTAAGATGTGTAACTATGAGGTGGAAATGAATCAAAATTAAACCCACATAGAATTTCATATAATTTAAACCCGGGCGAAGCCGGGTATCTTGCTAGTAAATTTATAAATGACACGAAAAAAAGAGCGCTCTAAACAGAACTGTAAGTATATTATTTTTTCGGAGAGAGAGGGGGATTCTTACGGTTTTCAACTGTTCTTCGGTTTAGGGGAAGGGTCTGATCAAGTTTGAGATACTCATTGCTTATGAGTAATATTCCCACTTTAGACTAATTCGAAAAGGAGTAGATTCAATTCCCACTTACTGCCGCTTGCTGAAAATGTATTTCGTGAAGTTTTTAAAACTTACCCCTTTTGATTGTCATTGATTTTATCGCATAAATAACTGAAATGTCATTGCACCATAGCAACGGCAAATATGCTGAAATCTTCATTTCACCACTGAAAAAATAAACTGTATAAACCGGGTATAGATCACCCTCCAGTGGCCCAGTACCGGGAGGCAAAAAAATGATTAAAAATTATGTAAAATCTTTATGATGTGTTCAGAGAGTGATAACACTGGAAGGGGGGGTGCTCAGTATTCAACTATTCTTGGAATATACTCCAGCCTACATACATACGGGTCTAATTTACATCGGGTGACCCCCTCTGACTATGATTCAGAACTAAATTAGTAATAACAGCATTCTCCTTGGATCAAACCCAGAAATCAATTTGTTAGGCTTCAACTGGTCTTTCTCTGCCTCCCACCACTCGACCTTCATGCACAGGATGGTGGCGGTCAAGGCTGCTCTTAGACTGCGCAGTTGGAAGGAGGAGAGAAGTAATGCCGGATGGAGTGCAGGAATTTTAACTTATAACTTAGTTTCGAAAATTTGTTTATTTTAATTTTTTCAATGAAATTTTGTAAATCGAGAATTGAATGTTATTCATCTCTCTCTTTCTCGTTAGCCAAAGTGCCCGAGTGTAGTAAAATGTTCATTGATAAAAATAATGGATTATATTATAAAAGTGACGGCAATAAATTATGTTTGATAATTTAAAGTATAAAAAGAATAATAACTGCAAATGATTCACTTCCAAAAGAGAAGTCAAGTGGATTGAAAGCTTTTAAATCTGAAAAATGTAACAAATTGGAGCTCCCATTAAATAAAATTATGAGCATGCGTCAACAAAGTACACAAATGTTAAATCGCAACATTAAACAACAGTCAATGAAAAGCGTGTAGAGGAAACGGCCGGGAAACGCGAGCCTTCTCAACGCTTGACGTCACATTCGACGCTCCAATAACAAGCTCAGAAATTTATTGATTTTCATAAAAATGGCAGAGGTGTGAAAACATATGGAGTAAATTTTCCTTAACAATTTACAATATGAAAATCGGTTTTATATGCCTTGCCATTTTTTTTTCGTTTAGTGGTTGTGCAAATGCAGATCTTGAATTTTATCCAGGTAAGTCCATCCATATTTTGCAATAAATTTTATTAAAATTGCGTTACGCTGATCGGAAGAAAATAGCGCCAAAATATATTCTAACCATCTAAATAGTTTTGCAATGCACATTTAATTATGTTTTTGAAAAAGTAAATCTCAAAAAACAAAAGAAATATCGAAAATTTAAAATGTTATAAAATTTAGGACAAAATTGTTAAGTATGGATTTTGTAAATTTGCGTGGGAAGATAAAGACATTCTTGTTCTATATTATTTAATTTAGACGAATTACAGTTTTTCATTTTTTGAATTCGACATGACATCGAAAACTTTCAAAAAACCATTTAAAAAACACCGAATGCCTTTTAGGTTAATCCGTTGGATTGTTTGCTGGCAAAATCTGTTTATTATTTTTGAAATTTTTGAGTTTTAATAAAATGCGATAGAGAATTTTCTTTTTCACGTCGAGCATCTTCCATATGCTTGTCCAGAACTTCTCAATTTTTTCCCAATTTAATGATAATAACAGAATAAAAAGAAAATTGCTTGAAACTCATCTGCATGAGAAATTTTAATTTTGATAATTTTCGGAAATAATTTTTGGAAAATATTATTTATATTTTTTGTTTGTCAATTCAATTTCAAGTTTAATGCCACTTGAATAATGCAAAATAGCAACCCGCATATATTAAATATTCCAAGTATTATTAGAAATGTGTTAACTTAAGTAAAAATTAAGTTCATTGCAGTTCATTGTTAAAGGCGATCGATGGAAAATCTTTTAATAATTTAGCAAGTATTTCATTTGGGTAGAAGCTTCATTTTTCTAAACCAAAATTTATTTCATTTTCATGATGTTACCCGAGGTCAGCAGGTAGACATTGGAAGTACACTCAAATCCGTGAATTGTAACTCAAAAGTTGGTTTTTAAACTCCCCAACCATTCGCCAATCAAAAAAATTGGATGTGACCATCGCCATACTTTTACTAAAAAATATCAAAAAGAAATAATTTTTAATAATAAAAGAAAAAATATTTTCTATTAACTAATTTGAATCAAAATCTAATCAGCTATAAATCTCAATATAAAGGACGAAGACCTAAATTTGGTTTCAAAAATTTCTATTACTTTTTGAGGTAGAACGCAAAACAAAATTTGATTTCATACACAGAAATTTTTTGGAAATGGTCTCATTTCGCTCATGAGACCTCAACAAGTGCAAAGCAATCACAATCTTAATTTTTTTTCTGCACAAAAACAATTCTTTTCATATTACATAAGAATACCAAATCCTAAATTTGGTTTCAAAATTTCTGTTACTCTTTGAGGTGGAGAGCAACCAAAATTTGATCACAGACATGGAGACAGACACACATACACAGACATTTTTTGGAAATGACCTTATTTTGCTCATTGGACCCCAAAAAGTACAAATCCATCAAAATCTCAATTTTTTCTCCACAAAATAATTTATTTTCTTATTACATAAGAATACTAAATCCTAAATTTGGTTTCAAAATTGCTATTACTTTTTGAGGTAGAGCGAAACAAAATTTGACCACAAACAGACAGACATACACACATTTTTGGTAATAGCTTTATTTCGCTCATTGGACCCCAAAAAGTACAAATCCATCAAAATCTCAATTTTTTTTGCACAAAACAATTCTTTTTCATATTAGATAAAAATTAATGGCGAACAATGGCAAACAAAGTGGAACTCGGATGACCGTAGTTTCTAGACTTCTATACAAGTACCTTTCTGGTTTACAATACAGTCAAACCTATTTTTATGCGGTTTTTAAATAGGAAATTGTTTATTTGTTACTTTTTTTGTGCGGTACATAAAAAAATTTCGTCAAATGCATAGTATGAACAAAAATAAAATATAGTTTAATTTCTTTCTTTCTTTTTTTGATTTCTTTTATGCGGTCCCTATCCCCGCACAAAAACGGGTTTGAGAGTAGTACAATTTTTATAATCTATAAGATAAGCTGATAATTCTTCATTTTTTCATTGCAAACATAAATTTTCTATATAAGAACATTTCAGACTAAGGTGATTCTAGGGTGAACTCCTGTTATATAATTGTAATCTCTATTTAAAAAATGCGGACGGACGGACAGACACGGAGCCGGAGTATAAGGCTTCTCCGTATACTGCGTATTTCTATACTTAAACGGTTGGGATTCGTTGTGGTCTACTTTTAAACATCTAGGAATTCAAAATTCCAGTTCTTAATTCTTCCAAACCGCCATCTTGAAAATAAATGGTCCAATCCAGTTGCTCCTTAATCGGAAACACTCTCATTTATCTCACTCGACTCATATCACCTAAGTAAATAAATGGTTTCTAAATTTTTTTGTAGCTTTTATGGACTGTTGCTAAAATTTAGTAGGACCCTTCTTTTCCAACACCCTGTATCTGTCAAAAATGGGACAACAAAAACTGAACCCTTTGCCTATACTCCATGTTTACCGGGAAGAAATGTGGTTCATCAATGTGGACGATATTGCGAATTTATGAAGTTGATTTTAAGAAATGTCCTTAACACTTACCATAGAAAAAAGTTTTGAGCGGAATAAAGCCACCTACTTTATAAAGTCTTTTTTAGCCGTTTGTAAGGTGGATTACGCCGGTTTCCTTTTCATGTTACTTTTTGTACAATTTTATTCTTTCTACCATTCTTCTCCATTTGTGTCCATGCCCAGATTACGCCTCACCTTATTCATTTATCTAGACATTGGTATTTTTCTGATTTATGTTATTGTTTGGTCTCTCCTCCGCCAAGATTAGTGCTTTTCTAAATATGTTTTTCATATTTCTTAATTTTCTCTTCGCTATTTTCTACATTCCATCTTCGTCTCTGCACTTTTCTTCCAATTACTCCATCGTATATGTATGTTCTATCCATTTATTATTTTTTGTTTTGCACATCTTACTTTTACGTACACTTCTTTCCTTCCTTCTCAGTTCGTTTACCCTTAAGAGGGTTTGGTGACTCCATTTTTAGAGTTCTCTTGGAATTCTACCTCGGTGGTTTGCCATTGCCTGCCGAGAGAAGACGGTCAGAAAATTCTCACTCGTCCGGATCACTCTTCTTTATCCGTAGTTTTATTATCCATTTTATTCTAGTTTTTTCTTTCACATTTTTCATTGAACTATTTTTATTTATTTGCCTTTTTACGCGCACCTTTTATAGTGGATTTGTTTTCTCACATCTCACCAACATTTTCATACTCTTCCAGGTTGGGTAAGTACTTCTCAGTTTATTTTATCTTCTTTATTGCTCCTATATATGTATTTTTTGAGTAATTGTATCATTAAACTTTTCCATTGCCCATTTTTTTATTATTTGTTGTTGTCAGTATGATTTCCAGCAACTTCACTTATGTTTTCCTTGATAATTTGGGTACGAGGTCGCCCATTATTATAACGGTATCGTGTTATGGTGTCCTTTCTGTTACTTTCTCCAAATTCGGGGCTTGCGCCCAAGGTTATAGAGATTATAAATACCGGAAGCACCAAGTTAGATTATCAGCTGAATCAATGTATGCACCAAGGCAGAAGGTTTATGCAGTTCACAACGACTGACGTAATATAATGCTACTATTTTGGATATGTCATGTAAAGGATGTTGTTGTCTAGATTTATTTAAGATAAATCACTGAATTGAAGTCACTTTTTTTTTATTTAAAATTTAAATTTTAAATCCTCAGGAACTTCATCTTTACCTTCCATCTTACTTATTGTACTGCTTCAGCTTTTAGCCTGTTCATTTTATCATCTGTCTCACGTATTTTCTTTGGTTTCAACAGCGTTTGTACGTTTTATGTCCCCAATACAGTAAAACCTGTTTTTATGCGGTTTTATATGGGGAATTGTTTATGTGCGTTTTTTTGTATGCGATATATAAAAAAATTCCATCAAATCAAAATAAAATCATTTTTAAGAAATTTTTTATATGGTCCCTATCCCCGCACAATAACAGGTTTGGGTGTATTTTCTGTTTTTCCGTCGTATTTTTTTTGAAATTTTCCCGACTATGTTTTGTTTTTCCGTTTTCCACCTTTATTTCATTAATTTGTTTGATCCCGTTAGTTTTGAGTTAGTTTTAATGTTTGGGAAACCCACGTCATTATGAATTTTAGGTGACTTGCTTTTGTTGTGCTTTCTTTTTATTTTTCGTTTCTTTCTGACCTCTTACATTATTTTTCTGTCTATTACCGCTAGGTTGCTATCTGCGTGTGTTTCACTTTCTCGTAATTTAGACTGATCATTTCTTCTTCTCATCTCAATCAACCAGCTCGCCTTTGACCAAACTTTAGCAGTAACCTCCCATATTTTCTCTTTCTTCATTTTTCTTTTATATAGAATCGTTAGATTGTCTGACCAAAAATCATTAAAATTTCTTTACAATTGCTATCAGCATTTCTTCGGTGAACTATTCGTTCGCTGTTCTGATTTTCCGCCCTGTCGGGTTTCTATTCTCTTTTGATTTTTCAAAAGTATTCCATAGTATAGGAATAATCCGTCTTCTATTATTGCGTTTTCTTATTTGAAGTACATTTTGACCCCATTGCAAATTTTAGTAAAATTGGTGTCAAGTGTTTAAACCATTTCCATCGTTTAAAGCACAACAGCCGCAAAGTTATTCGTGAAAAGTTTGAGAAGAAAATGTTGAATCCCCCAGTTGAATTTCAAATACCCATAACTTCGTAAATATTTAAATTAAAAATATGATATTATAAAAGCTCATTGAAGGTCACACTGAGTTCAATCGATTGACATCGATTTTACACAAAATTTTAATAGAAAACCCTTCCTCCCCTTACCAAGTTTTTCACGGTTATGGTGAACAATGAGAGTGAATGAGAGAGAGAGAAAATGAGAGTGGATGTTCATTGCAGCATAAACAATTACCAGCCTTTTGTCAACAACTTCACCCAAAAATTCGACTTTTGATACCGAAAGAGAATATAAGGCAATAAGAAAGCACAAAATTAGTTTAAAAGTTTATGAAATTCATGATCATTCATGTTTCGAATTACAGATTCTCATCAGTTAGAAAAAAAATCAGAAATTCAAAATATAAATGATCATGAATTTCATAAACCAAAAAAGTCCATTAATAATAAAAGTAGTGAGTATAATTTTTGGGGTGGTTTCCCCATAGTCCACAGATTGATATTGGACTTTTTGATCACAACAGTGTATCTAACGCGAGCAGGGTTCGAACCGGCACTTACGCAACTAACGTTAATTTATAGTAAATTCAATTAAAATTTCTAAAAAAACAACTTTCCAATGGTCTACTATCAAAAGATTTTGGATTCAAATTCGGCCGAAAATTTTAGTTAATATTTTTTCTATATCTTTACCTTTGATATCGTGTGATAAAATAGAACTAAAGTTGAATGGTAGTGCGCGTCACTTGCTCGGAGTTACCGCAAATTTCAAATACTTACAATTTCGTAAAAAATGAAATTAAAAGTATCATAATAGAAGCTTATTGCAAAAGCTGATTGACACCGCATTAACACAAAAATAGAATAACAATCCCCCTTCTCAGTTTTTGCGAATAACTCACGACGGTTGTGGTTTAAACGATGGAAATAAAAACTTATTGAAACTCAAATGTTTGACACCAAATTCACTAAAAAATCGCGATGAGGGGCGGAGGGGGGGGTGTTTATTTAGCTATCTTCTTAGTACTTGAGCATTTGCAGGTTCCCATTTCGTGTCCTGCATTTGAACAATATCTGGAGTAGCTTCGCCTTAGAGCTTGAACTATACACGTGTTTATCCTTACTTTTGCTCCCGAAAAATATAAAGGTTCCACTTGCTTTCTCCAACTCGGATCTAATTTGTTTTACCGTGTATCTGTGCTTCTTTTTTTCCGTGCACTTTTTATCTGCTTCAGCATGTCCGCGTAGGAAAGTACTCGTGCTCTCCTTTTGCTTTGCGCTTGTTTTCTGTTCTCTTTTTTCAGTATCGCATTGCTTGTGTCTCTCCATAAATAAGATTTCTCTTGCTGGTGAAGCACGGAGTGTTTTTTTCTTCTGCCTTTTGTCGGAAATTTACTTCAGTCAATGTCGTGATCGTGCACTTGCAAACGTGGCAGCGTTCAATCATAATAAAGTGTTTAAAATATTTTTTTTGCTCAAAGCGCATGGTCATCAGCGTACCTAAACCCTAAAGGGTAAGAAAGTTAAAAAAATATTTAAAAATTCTAGTGATTGTTTAAACACAAGTAATATAACAAACGCTAACTATAGTATACTATACTTTATTACTGGGAAGAGAGGGGGGGGGTTAATTTTAATCAAAACTAACATTTTAGAAAAAAAATTTCAATTTTTAAAATTTAGGTTTTAAAATTTTTTGATAATGGGAGTAAATTGGAAATGCTATAATGTGAGTATTTTAATATTATAATAATTAATTATGTTTGAAAAATTGAAACTGCCTTCCCCTAGGAGTCAGTTTCCCTAGAAACTCTTATATAATACTTCTTCTACAATGTTTCACCTTTTATGCTTTAATTAATGTTTGTTATAAAGGAAATATTAAATTTGCAAGGGACGATTAATATCTACACTAGCACATGCAGTTTTTTTATTAATTTACAGCAAATTTTAATTAAAACTTGTTAATTAAGTTACAAATTTTCATCCATAATATTTTATTTCCACCTCAGATAGGTAAAATATTTAAAATATCCAACTATGACGTAGGTATGTATGTTAACCGCGTTAGATAATGTTGTACACATAATATTATAATTAGCTATGTATGTACATTAACAATAATAATTCTTATCGGCATTTTTTCTATTTTTAACGGAAATGAGCGTCGATAACAACAGTAAATTTTGCATAAGTGTTAAAAGTTTGTTTTCAACATTTTTTATTTTTATGTAAACAAAAGTTTTAACATTTTTGCTAATTAAAAAATTTAAAAACATTATTTATCTAATAGCAACGCCAAAATTTGAATTTGGAGAAATTAAAAAATTAATTAAAAAATTTTTTTTTTAATAATTTTGGAAACTTTTAGAAATGCAAAAAAGACAAACATAGTCGACCTGAATTATAAATTGAAGAGAAAATTAAATCCTCAACTAAATTTTCTTTTCAAATTATTAATCTAGGTTAGCTATATCCAACTGAATTAGTTAGGGAACTACACGAATTATTTTTCAAAACTTTTAGCTACTCTTCTAGTGCAAAAAATGAAAATTTTTGTTAATTATTTTGAAAACCCAAAGAAGATTATTATTTTGGAAAAAAATAACCATACGAGTGGATTAACGTTAAGAGAAAAACGCGCAAGGAGTAACAGAAAGATTACCTCGAAGAGGAAGTAGCAATTTAATGTCATGAAGAAGGCGTGGCTCAGGATAATTTTGAGTCTTCAATTTTGGGGAAATCTTTGGGGTCACATTGGTTGTTCTGATCGATTCATCTCTTTGTAATGATTTTTGGCTTGGTTTTTAATGAAATCTTTTATGATTTCTAAGAAGGCATCAGAGTGGAAACTGTGGATTGTAACGCAGAACGGAAAGCCAAAGATTTCATGTATTCTTTTGTTTTGAATTACCTGATGATGGTCTTATAGATGCGTATTTTGTTGGCGAGATTTAGTATCTTGATATGTTTCTTCATCATCGGATAGAGCTTTCCGAGGCAACTCTGCAAATGTTTTTCATGGGATTCTTTGGTGGAACATCCACAGACATTTGATTTGGATTTCTTTTTGTACTTTGTAAACATGATTGCGAAACTCTTATTTGAGTTTCAAACCACGTTTCGAAGATGCGAATACCTTCTCGAAAATGATGTCTGGATAAAATATGAAGTGCAAGAACTTTTATTTCTTCTGCAACGTGGTGAAGCTGGTTTTGGAATGTCATGCATGTATATTTTAAAGAATAAGTTGGGGAGTCAGTAGTTCCATATGAAACCTTGGGAGAACCCCGCTGAAATCTCTCTTCCTTGTGAACGAATTCCTTGTAATTTGATTCCAAGTTTGGGGTTGCTGAAGAAGAAAGCAATTATGTGCATTCTTCTTTTGTCAGCCCTTTCCGCCCACTCCTGAGCATCAACCTCTTTCTCTAAGAGAAAGGTTTTAGCATTAAAACCCACGGCTGCTTAGTCCGGGTTGGGGAATTTGCCTGTAACCCTTTATAGAGACGGTCATAGATAGAAAAGTCAGAAAGAAAATTTTCCTTACTAGACTCCTCCCGGGATCGAACCGGTGCCTTTGCATCAGTAGTTGATCGCTCTAACTACTAGGCCAAGACCGTCTCTCTCTATGTGCATTAGTGCAAGCTAATTTGGAGTGTATCTTTATACCAAACTTTGCCGAAAGCCCTCGTTACGTTTAAGAGTATCACTCCTGCGGATTCATTTTTATTTATTTTGATTATTTGACTTGTTCTTCTTCTTCTTACTCAGTCCATATTTGTCCCCTGTTGGGCATAAGCCTCTTCCATTTCCCCAAACCTCTCTCTAAAGGAAAGCCGCGCTTGCGAAACCTGTGGGCGCAGAAGACGGTCAGAATATAATTCTCATTCCACCCGGATTCGAACCGGGTTGCTTGGTTTATTAATTGACGCACTTAAGCGCCAAGCCGCGACTTCCTCCTATGTGACTCTATTGACTATTGATTAAAATTTTAAAGTGGATCCGAGATTTACTGTTGTTGCGTTTGTCAAAACCGTTCTAAGACCTAGACCGGCACTACTCGCCAAAGTGTGTTACTAGGAAGGGGCGGATCTCCCTCAATGTGCGAGTTGGATCTCTAACAAAATTATACTATTATTATGAAAAGAACTTTAGATAATACTTCTATTAATTGAACTGTAAGGCTCACTGCAAGACTCAAGCCTTAAATTTTTGCAATAGATGAAATTATTGAAGGTCAAATTACCGGGACCAAATTACTTGGAGATGAAATCACATAGTGACCAAATTACCGAGAGTGAAATTACCAGGGATCAAACTGCATGGGGTGAAACTACTAGGATCAAATTACCGGGGACCAAATTACCGGTTGTCCAATTACCGGCTACAGTTCGAATACTATAAGTGCTGTAAGCAAGAATATTTATTCACGAATAACAAGGCTGTCGGGGAGAATCCAAGAAACTGAACTAGGAATTTTATTTTTTAAAAACAAATTTTATTTTACAGGTGAAAATTAACTATAATTAACAATAACATTAAGCATTAAGACCCCACGGTTGCTAAATCCAGGTTGGGAATGTGCCTGTAACCCTTTTATAGTTGATGCTGGCAGTCATCAACTAAGGGGCCGCCGGCTTTACATGCCTTCCGAAGCACGGGAGACGGTCCTAGATAGAAAGAAAATCAGAAAGAAATTTTCCTTCTTAGACTTCTGCCGGGATCGAACCGAGTGCTTTTGCATCAGTAGTTGATCGCTCTAACTACTAGGCCAAGACCGTCTCAACCTTAAACCTTTCCCTTAGAGAAAGAGGCCAATGCTCAAAAGTGGGCGGAAAAGGCTATAACGGAACAATAACATTAATAACAGCAACAGAAATAAATAAGTATTAAATACCTATCCAGTATGATGGAAAAATTCGTTCATAACAGTTTGCGTAGGCATCGACCCTAACACTGAAGTGGAATTACCCCGTTGTATACACAAACTGATTTTCTGGATTAAAAACTCTTAGCTCGTTTATCATCCGAGACATCAATAATTAGACGACCGATCTTAGCGACCAATTCCTTTGCATCGTTACTCCAAGAACCGAGGGTCTCGACAGCGAAAGCTGAAAAATCCTAATCAGCTTTAGCTTTTTTGGCTGCCAAACTGGAAATTTTGCACGAAATACCTAAGTGATTGGGAGCCAAAGTATCTACGCATGTCGCGTTCTATACT
Source organism: Lycocerus yunnanus (assembly GCA_036346125.1). Taxonomy (NCBI): domain Eukaryota; kingdom Metazoa; phylum Arthropoda; class Insecta; order Coleoptera; family Cantharidae; genus Lycocerus; species Lycocerus yunnanus. Next base: position 105,808 of record JARFIX010000059.1, read on the forward strand.
AAAGCTCTCCCTTGCCGCCAAGGTACCAAGGTCACCCCGTCTGGTCTCTTTCCATCATCGCTTGAAAGTCCCACGGGTTTGAGAATGCTGAGAGAGGCGAGAGTTAATCAACTCTAATTGCAATTTTTTTTAATTTCCTATTTTAGTCACTTCTCCACAATTGATCCCGACTATTAAAAATTAAATTTTAGTAAATTTTATATTTAAATGTATGTGCTGAAAGTTGACGCCGCCTACGGCGGCGCCCACTATAAAGTATGTCACTAGGGTCCGAAATAACTCGAAAATTATGGATATTTACGCCAACAGATGCAAGGATCGACTAGCAAACTCCTCGTGTTGTAAAATTAGGCTCCGCCCACTAGAATATCTAAGTAGGTCTCTACAAACATACATATGTACCGTCTACAGAATAAGTTTAATATTACGTTATTACGTAAGCAAAGCATTCTTTGCTTGCATCAGTGGCGTATGTAAGAGTGGGCAAGGGGCAATTGTCTCTCCCCCTAGGATAACTCGGATTGTATTCTTAAAGCCCTCCGCGATTAAAGTAATACTTATCACGCGGTTCTAAAATTAAAAAAATTATGCAATAATAATGAAATAAGTTTTGAATGTTTTTAGTTTTTAATTTTTGGAATTTATCAATTATTGTTTACCACCGACGCGCATGATTGGATCAACGAGATTCTAAAAAACTGGTTTGCCCCCTCCCCATAGACATTTTTAAGTACGCCACTGGCTTGCATGTGTTTTTTATGGAAAATTTGTGAACTTCAAACTTAAAATTTGGGTATTTGGAAGATTCATCTCTCGGACGATTCATTCCCCGGACAGTTCATCCAGCGAACGATTTATCCTGGGAGGATTGATTGGAAATTAACCAAAAGTTGCAAAAACTGCAATCCCGTTTTGACGCAGTCCATGTTCGGCGCGAATGCAAAGAAAGTAAAGAAAATGTTAGATAAAATCCTGATCCACTGGCCGAGCTTAGGGTAGAGTTAGGAAATGTTATTTCTTTAATAAAACCGGGTCGAGGTAATAAACCTGAACTCAAAAGTACACTTTTTTCTATAAAAATGGCTTTACCAAACGAAAGAGCACAAAATGCGAATCATTTAAGGTGAGGATGAATTTAGTCGGACTTCTAATAAGGCCACAAATCAAATTTGAAAATTACAATTTTCACATAAGAAATACATGTAAGTGTATTACGTCATTATAGAGTTCATATTCCATCACCAGTGCATGCGTTGTAGGTAGATCGACAGCTTAGAATAATATTCTAAGCTGCTAGTCGCTCCCTGATATCAGTCGGGTCAACATCCACACTTTACCGAGTTGTACCGTTCTAGGGGGCTGTTTTTAATGAATAAAACGCTTCAAAGCAGACCTCCGCAGCCTCTGATTTACCCCGCTACGCTCCGGCCGCTACAAGCCGTTTTGACAAACGCAACCACCACAAGACTCGGATTTATCTTAAAAATACACGCTACATTATATTTTAGTTTGGAGCGGAGTTTTTTTTGTATTTTAATATATTAAAAATATAAAAAAACTTATTTATAATTAGTTTAATGCTGAAAACTTATTTTAATTGTCGATGGGCAGGGTTACAGTTCAAAAGAGCCAATGAGAAAATTGCATTGTAAGTGAATTTTTAAAACCGTTTTTTTCCAAAATTTGTGAACCGTCCGCAAATGTTATTTCTTTCGTACGCTAATTAGGCCCCCATCTTTCATAATCCACTTTAAAAATGGTCAAAATCAAAGTTTAGGTTTTTTATCCGTCCGACGCGTCGTCTAAAAACGAACGCCAAAAGTGAGATCGTAGTGACGTTTAATAAATCAAGATGGCCGTCGCTGTGAGACCCTAAATACTATTTTGCATATTTAAACAAATTTATAGGTTAAAAATTTTAATTTTTCATTATAATTTAAAAATTAATGATTTGTTTTCCGTTTTTATATTTCAAAGCGCTGGCTGTAATGCGCTCTCAGGAAGGCAGTTTTGGTTTACCATTAATACACATTTGACGTTTAATAATCCAAGATGGCCGACGTTGTGAGACCCCAAATACAAATTTTAATATTTGACTGCAAATTGAAATAAATTTATACGTTTAAAACTAAATATTTTTTATTATAACTTAAAAATTAAACATGTTTTAAATTATTTATAAAGTGCTTTTAGAAAGGCAGTTATATTTGAATGCGCAGTAGCTGGCAAGTTTTGGTTCACCATTAGATCATACCTTGTATTCTGTTTACATTGGAGATCCACTGGTGGAGCTTAGGATAAAGTTAGGAAACAATATTTCGATAAAATCGGTATTTTTTTATAACCAATCAAAACACTATTTTTTTTCGTTTCGCACTATCGCCATCTACGAATGCCAAAGAAAAGTCTGAAGAAAAAGATGCGCATAAATTTATAAAGAATTTTCGATCTTGACAGTTTTTATATCTGTGGTTAAAGTTAGGAAACAATATTTTTAAAATTATTTAATTTATTTTTTTAAAGCAATTGACGAGACGGTAATTGGCCTGATTGTTAGCGCGATCGACTGCTAACATAAGGCGTTCAGTTCGAATCCAATTTTGTATGACTTAAAGTCAATGGCACCTTAAAAGTCTACCTGATCTTAAAATTTTTTAGTATTCATTAAACTTTTGAGTTTGGTTTACCCTTAAGAATTCACCTCCCTCTCCCGTGGAATCTCGTTAATCCAATCATGCGCGTCTCAGGAGAGGCTGCTGTTGTGCTGTAATAACAGGGGGCATTTTCAAACTTTTGCCACAAAAGGTTTTCGAGTTGGGATTACCCGAAGGTATAAGCTGAGTTCCAAACAATTACATATATAAAGCATAATTGAAAAAAAATTTGGAAATCCTAGATTTCTATTGGTTTAAAATTTTTTTTTGCAAATGCCTACTTGGACCTTTAGATATAACATTATGTTGGTGTTCCTACCTCTTTTGTTATAACGATTACTTCTAAAATCATAGAGGAAAGACGATGGCAGGCTACCGCAAGCCACGCACTGTTCATGAGATAGTAGGTCAACGTTTTGGCTATCATCAGAGTACATTTTTACCCAACGTCGAAACATAAAAATTTTAAAGTTGCTCGCAAGATTTCTTTCGTCAGCAGAATTTTTATTATTTGCTTTCTTTTATTTTAACTCGATAAAGAACCTGAATAAAATTGATTTTTATTGCTTTTAAATATTGCTCTTGATGCAATTTAGGTTGAGTTTTCTACTAAAAGCTTTTGCTATTAATAATCAATTTCTAATATAAGAGTTGAATCTTGTTTCCTGCTTGCCTGACTATACTTTTAAGACCCCAACATGAAGCACATGTAATCGATAAAATCTCGGCGGTTTAATAAGCGAACAAGATTAAATAAAAAATTTATTTCCATCTTTTATTAATTATTTACGTAATCTTCGTAATTGCGGTTTCTAATTTATTTCGTTGTTTCAGATTACCAAAAACCAGATGCACCGGATGAGAATTGGGTTAAAGGTAAAAGAAACTTTCGTGAAACATTTCTAAAACTACCCGCAGGGTGGTGAATCGATTTAATTTTCATGGTTAACTTTTTAATATTTAATTAATGTCTTTCCTAATTACTATTTCAGAAAAAAACTTGAAATTCGTTTTTGCTCAAATTAATTGAGCATTGGAAATCCTATTCACCACCATGATATAATAATAACAAGATATGATATTACGCAGATTATGCACTAACCACGTGACGTAAATGGGTACCAATTACTAAAATGTAAGTTAAGTAACATCTCTCACATCATTGGTTCAAGACAAGTTATTGCGCAAAATATCACAAGCCACGTGACGTCATGCGCAAAAATTACCGAAATATAACCCGGATATATCATACCTTGTATATTATTGTATCATGATTCACCACCCTGTATGACCATTGCAATGGAGAAACCTGCCTTTTCATTTTGTTTTTTGTCTTTTAACGATTACATTGTTTTCAGATCAAGCATTGAACCCCAACTTTCAACCATATTTCGAAAACCAACGTCAATTCTTGTTTCCCCAAGATCGTGCAGGTCTTCCATATTTAAATGCTTTACATAAATTCAGACAGTCGGACCTAACATGGCCTAACATAGCGGCCGAAAATATATTCAAAAATCAACAATTAGCTCATAGAATATCGGAAATATCAAGAAAATTTGAAGAAATGCATCGACGACCACAATATTTCTTCAAAACCCATGGAGGCCACAAACTTAACCATTACAATATTTTTGATACAATCGACGATAAAAATGACGCCGATTTTGAATTAAACTATAAGCCTAACTCGCATATTTTAGACGACGTTAGAAGCAGACCTAATGACGAATCTATGGAATTAAGTCTTCCAAACGATGATTATGTCAATTTTGAACCCTACATTGCAAAAACCGAACCAAAACATGGACCGCTCCATAGCAGTCAAATGGGCACCGAAAGTGTTAATACCAAGAATGAATTTGAAAATGTCAAAACTGCCGATGATCCAACTGAATTTGCGTATCCTCCTTCAGATGCGCGATATTTTGAAGATGCAACTACCGATCGTAAGTATTTTTTTACCATGACCATGACGTAGAAACGCATAAGCGGAAGTTGTGGTTTAGATAAATTTTATTGTAATTTGGGAAACCCTAAATACAAATGTTAATAATTTTTGTTTTAGGAATTAAAGCTTCGAACATAAACGAAAAGAAATTGGAAAAGGAGGAATCGGCTAGTAGTGGAACGAATTTTAATGAAATCAAAAATCGAAATAACAATTACCGAAATCAACAATTATTACCTGTAATAAGCAACGTAAAGCACCAAGTTATCGATAGTTCGGATGTCGTGGCCATTAAGCCACACCAAGATGATACCACTGGAGTTTACATCATCGCAATAGTTGCTGGTATTAGTGCGGCTGCAACCGTTGGACTTATTGCATTTGGTATTGGATGGTACAAGTGAGTATTGCAACAAATACGAATGCTAATTTTAACTGGAAGGGACGACGATCATGATCTGGTGATTAGCACGAACAACTGCTCACGATAAGAGAATCGAACTTTTTTATGATCATCTCCATGCTTCGGAATTATCGTATGTTGACGATTACCACCTCTTAAATACAAAATAGTCACAGGTACATTTACTAACCTGATCTAAGCAGCCGTGGGGTCTTAATGCTAAATCCTTTCTCAAGAGAAAAGAGGTTAGGATAAACTATAGACTGATAACGAACTAGAAACAGAGTTTTGAGCTGAGCAGGATTTAGTAGGAATTCTTACCGATAGGTTTTCTTTAGTTCTTTTTTATAAAAAATTAAATCTAACAATTTAATTTTTTGCCGTTTCGACGTTTTCGTTAAAATTCTAGTTTGGTTGTAGTTGACTGTCGAATCCGGTGACTTACGGCTTAATGATTCAATTTTTGAATGCTCTTATGGTCTAGGGATAGTTTTAATGAGTGGTGGCTGTGCCGCAGGTACCGCAACTATTTGCAATTATATTATAAGTATAAAATTTACTAACTTGAAATCATTTTTAGCATATATTAATTTTTGATAGGCAAGGCAATTTTTGAATTTTTAACCGTTAGGACGTAAGATCTTGAATCATCCGTAGTTGTATCCTCTTTCACGATCGTACTTAATTTCTGTAGGATATTTTGAATTGCAAAGTCCCCGTTACTGAACTCTCTCCTGTAGATTTATAAAAAGAAAATTACTGAAATATTTAAGAACGCTCGCAGCGAAATGTCTAACCTCTAGGTTTGTCTGTCCTGTCAGAACTTCAGAATAAATTACTACTCATTAGATTTTAATATTAAGAGACTTACGCCATTTTGGATTCGCCATATTGAACATCCTGATAGTGAAAATGATCGAATCGAAGAGAAAATATAAATATGAAGATAGTTTTAATGACAAAATAATAATAATAATAGCATTAACAGGTGGTTTTAGTGTAAAGATTAAAACAGTTTTCCCCTTTTCCAACCAAAAGGTAGTCCAGGAGAAAAATGTATAACCAAGAGAGGAATCCTCTGGTTTACAAAAAATAAGTCTAACTCCTGCCCTTGCATTGGCTAAGCTCCTACGGTATGTGAGGGCCGTGAATCTATGCAGGTAAACTATAGGGACGAACAAATAAAACAAAGAACTAAAAGTCTAAATTTAATCTTCCAAAAAATGGAAGGCGTGTGTCCTTATCAGAATATAAGACATACAAACATAAAACATAGCAAGTTAAAGTGAACCTAAGGCTGAAGACCTGACATTTACAAAATCGAACAAACAATGCCGCTTTTATTGAGAACGGAAAAGCGGACAAAGCAACAAAGAACTGCCCGTCGACTAAACAATAACAGTCAATACAAAAATGACTGCAAATGCCTACAGAACTTTATCATTGAATAACAAGCATTGCACGTCTTTAAAGCTTGAAAAACTCACCCAGCTCCGCACAAGAGAATCGTATAACAATCTCGTTATAAATATAATATAAAAATATAAATAAACCATCCGTGCGTTTTTAGGATTATCTAACGAGAATCCCATTAATGTTAAATTCACTGAATGGATTATCGAGATTTTCAGTGACCTTTGATTGCTTAATGAATTTCTACACTAAACATTGGAAAGCGTTCAACGGACAAGTTTATAATCTCTTGTGGCATTTAAAAACAGGATTAATAAAGAAAAGTAAATGTCATGTCGAAAAGTAGATGTCATCACGCAAATCAGTTTGGCTTTGTATTTCTCATACCATAGTTACGAGAATAGTAACCCACTCAAAATTTTCATAATAATTATTTTTAAATTATATTTCATATCAATTATTTCACATAATTAGGTATTTCAAATATAATCATTTCATGGAAAAAATTTCATAATTTTTTGATTTTTTATAAAAATAATTATTATTATGATAAATGTTATTTGGAAGAATAATGTAACAAAATTTAACCTTCAAAATATACAAAATTGTTTACTTATATTTAAAAATAAAGCTTAAAATGGTCTTAAACATGCCCAGGAGTGTCACTAAAATTTTTTGCAGCCAACTAACAATTTTGGTATTCTGCTAACGATAGTAGCCTTTAACGCGACTATGCATACGGTTTACACAGTTGGCTACTAACTAGTTAGTTAGTAGCGTGCTAAAAGCCAACTTTCTGACTATGCATAAGGCTGATTAAGATTAAAAACAATTAATACTTTGTTGCATAACCTTTTGCGGCTATAACTGCTTTGCATCGAGAAGGCATAGAGTCAACAAGCTTACTAAACGCTCCAATGGAATCTTTTGCCATTCTCTCCTTAAAGCTTCTCATAACTAACTCCTATTTTGGTATGTCCCACTTCTAATTTGTCGCTCGAGCTCTTCCCACAAATGCTCTATAGGATTTAAGTCAGAAGACTGACTAGGCCACTCAAGTAGGCGGATATTAGCCTTCGCCATGTAACCTTTAACATGCTTTGAAGCATATTTCGGGTCATTATCTTGCTGAAACATCCAGCCGCGTGGCATTATTCTCTTCCCATGTGGTAGCATGTGATCTTTTAATATGTCAGCATACGTAAACCGATCCATAATACCATCGATTAAGTGTATAGGTCCAACACCATCACGGGAAAAGCAGCCCCACACCATGACACTTCCACCGCCGTGTTTTACAGTGGGAACCTGATACTTAACATCATATCTTTTATTTACTGGACGTCGAATATACTTAATACCATCAGAAGAAAACAAATTATATTTGCTCTCATCGCTCTAAAGAATTTTAGACCATTCTTGAACTCCCCAGTTTAAGTGATCTTTGGCAAATTTTAATCGGGCTATCCGATTCTTCTTCAAAATTATTGGTTTCTTAGAAGGACGCTTACCAAATAGTCCAGCTGACTTCAGTCGACGTTTCACTGTCGAAACACTAATATTATCTTCGCGATTCTCGTTAAAATCACGGACAATTTCGGTAGCCATTAAACGAGGATTCTTTACCGCATCACGAACGATCATTTTATCTTCCCGTCCGGTTGTTTTCGTGGTCGCCCGGTTCTTGGTCGATTGGCCACTGATCCATATTGGTTTATTTTACGGATCCAACGACCTATAGTTTGATTTGGTATACCAAATTTGCGATTTGCTGTCCTTAAAGAGTCTCCATTTTCAATGATTTCAAAATCGCATTTTCAGATCTTCGGAATATTCTTTCGTCTTTACCATAATTCTTACTGTTGAAGCAACTACTCTAACAAGTTTATTTCGAAAAATTAATTTTATTTACAGTTTTGACGTTTTAAAGAATATGCCACTTTACTTTTGGACACTGAATAAGAAATAATTATATTTTTATACTGTTCACGTTATTAACAACATTAAATTTTATACGTCAAAATCTGTATTAGCCTACTTACTTTTAGGAATGATACAACAATTTGCAAAATAAGTTTTGCTTTTATTAATTTTGCTAAAAATTGAGTGCAACCATATTTATGAGCGCTACTGTATATGGGTACCAATTGCCAAAATGTAAGTAACATCTCTCACATCATTGGTTCAAGACAACTTATTGCGCTAAATATCACAAGCCACGTGACGTCATGCGCAAAAATTACCAAAATATAACCTTGTATATTATTGCATCATGATTCACCACCCGTATGCCCATTGCAATGGAGAAACCTGCCTTTTCATTTTGTTTTTTGTCTTTTAACGATTACATTGTTTTCAGATCAAGCATTGAACCCCAACTTTCAACCATATTTCGAAAACCAACGTCAATTCTTGTTTCCCCAAGATCGTGCAGGTCTTCCATATTTAAATGCTTTACATAAATTCAGACAGTCGGACCTAACATGGCCTAACATAGCGGCCGAAAATATATTCAAAAATCAACAATTAGCTCATAGAATATCGGAAATATCAAGAAAATTTGAAGAAATGCATCGACGACCACAATATTTCTTCAAAACCCATGGAGGCCACAAACTTAACCATTACAATATTTTTGATACAATCGACGATAAAAATGACGCCGATTTTGAACTAAACTATAAGCCTAACTCGCATATTTTAGACGACGTTAGAAGCAGACCTAATGACGAATCTATGGAATTAAGTCTTCCAAACGATGATTATGTCAATTTTGAATCCTACATTGCGAAAAACGAACCAAAACATGGACCGCTCCATAACAGTCAAATGGGCACCGAAAGTGTTAATACCAAGAATGAATTTGAAAATGTCAAAACTGCCGATGATCCAACCGAATTTGCGTATCCTCCTTCAGACGCGCGATATTTTGAAGATGCAACTACCGATCGTAAGTATTTTTTTTACCATGACCATGACGTAGGAACGCATGAGCGGAAGTTGTGGTTTAGATAAATTTTATTGTAATTTGGAAAACCCTAAATACAAATGTTAATAATTTTTGTTTTAGGAATTAAAGCTTCGAACATAAACGAAAAGAAATTGGAAAAGGAGGAATCGGCTAGTAGTGGAACGAATTTCAATGAAATCAAAAATCGAAATAACAATTACCGAAATCAACAATTATTACCTGTAATAAGCAACGTAAAGCACCAAGTTATCGATAGTTCGGATGTCGTGGCCATTAAGCCACACCAAGATGATACCACTGGAGTTTACATCATCGCAATAGTTGCTGGTATTAGTGCGGCTGCAACTGTCGGACTTATTGCATTTGGTATTGGATGGTACAAGTGAGTATTGCAACAAATACGAATGCTAATTTTAACTGAAAGGGACGACGATCATGATCTGGCGATTAGCACGAACAACTGCTCACGATAAGAGAATCTAACTTTCTTATGATCATCTCCATGCTTCGGAATTATCGTATGTTGACGATTACCACCTCTTAAATACAAAATAGTCACAGGTACATTTACTAACCTGATCTAAGCAGCCGTGGGGTTTTAATACTAAATCCTTTTTCTAGAGAAAAGGGGTTAGGATAATCTATAGACTGATAACGAACTAGAAACAGAGTTATGAGCTGAGCAGGATTTAGTAGGAATTCTTACCCATGGGTTTTCTTTAGTTCTTTTTTTTTTTATAAAAAATGAAATCAAACAATTTAATTTTTTTGCCTTTTCTACGTTTTTCGTTAAAAATTCTAGTTTGGTTGTAGTTTACTGTCGAATCCGGCGGCTTAATGATCCAATTTTTTGAGCGCTCTTATGGTCTAGGGATAGTTTTAATGAGTGGTGGCGGTGCCGCAGGTACCGCAACTATTTGCAATTATATTATAAGTATAAAATTTACTAACTTTAAATCATTTTTAGCATAGGTATATTAATTTTTGATAGGCAAAGCAATTTTTGAATTTTTAACCGTTAGGACGTAAGATTTTGAATCATCCGTAGTTTAAAACCTTACTAGTTGTATCCTCTTTCATCATCGTACTTAGTTTCTGTAGGATATTTTGAATTGCAAAGTCCCTGTTACTGAACTCTTTCCTGTAAATTTATAAAAAGAAAATGTCTAACCTCTAGGTTTGTCTGTTCTGTCAGAACTTCAGAATAAATTACTACTCATTAGATTTTAATATTAAGAGACTTACGCCATTTTGGATTCGCCATATTGAACATTCAGACAGTGAAAATGCTTGAATCGAAGAGAAAATATAAATATGCAGATAGTTTTAATGACGAAATAATAATAATACTAGCATTAACAGGTGGTTTTAGTGTAAAAATTAAAACAGTTTTTCCTTTTCCCAACCGTAGTCCGGGTAGAAAAATTTTTAACCAAGAGGGGAGTCCTCTGGTTTACAAAAAATACGTCTAACTCCTGCCCTTGCATTGGCTAAGCTCCTACGGAATGTGAGGGCCGCGAATCTATGCAGGTAAACTATAGAGACGAACAAATAAAACAAAGAACTAAAAGTCTAAATGTATTCTTCCAAAAAAATGGAAGGCGTGTGTCCTTATCAGGATATAAGACATACAAACATAAAACATAGCAAGTTAAAGTAAACCCAGGCTGAAGGCCTGACATTTACAAAATCGAACAAACAACGCCGCTTTTCATTGAGGATGGAAAAGCGGCCAAAGCAACAAAGAACTGCCCGTCGACTAAACAATAACAGTCAATACAAAAATGACTGCAAATGCCTACAGAACTTTATCATTGAATAACAAGCATTGCACGTCTTTAAAGCTTGAAAAACTCACCCAGCTCCGCACAAGAGAATCGTATAACTATCTCGTTATAAATATAATATAAAAATATAAATAAACCATCCGTGCGTTTTTAGGATTATCTAACGAGAATCCCATTAATGTTAAATTCACTGAATGGATTATCGAGATTTTCAGTGACCTTTGATTGCTTAATGAATTTCTACACTAAACATTGGAAAGCGTTCAACGGACAAGTTTATAATATCTTGTACCCTTTAGAAACAGAAATAATCAAGCAAAGAAAATGTCATGTCAAAAAGTAGATGTCATTACACAAATCAGTTTGGCTTTGTATTTCTCATACCATAGTTCTCGAGAGAGACGGTGATTTTTTTGCTGTTTTTCTATTTTTTATGCTTCCATCAGTATTTTATTTTTGGAACCTCAAAAATTTGGTACTTAATGAAATAATTTTTTGCAAAACTTAAAAAAACTTCGTAAATCTTCAAACTTAATAATAAATCGCCTGCGGCGCTCTTAATTGTATTTGCTGTAAATTAAATTTACTCCAAAATTGGTAATCTTAAAATTATTTCAAAAATTTCATTATTCTACGTGTTTCCTTTTAATATTTTTCTGTAAATATCTTTCATCAAAAACTATCACTATCTGCGTTCACTATCTTCTATAATATAAATAAAAAATCTTATCGAATGCAAACTTTTTAAATAAAATTTCGACGGTTTCACATTTCTCTTGTTTATTTCAGGATTTGCTGAGCACCTTTGTAAATTTTAAAATTTCTAAGTAAGTTGGAAATAGGTAAATATTTTCTATAGATCGAGACTCAGCGTTTCTTATTTGGTTTTCCTTAAATCGAATTTTTCCGTATGTCTATTGTCTAATTATTTTCCTAGAAACAAAAAGTTTGCTTCGTTTAGTTTAGTATAAAAATCTTATAAATCTCCTTGATCCCTCAGGAGGAAAATCCCTCCTTCCCTATTTAAAAGTATATTCGAGATTTTTTTTTGCGCCGAAATCGCCGGCTCATACATTGAGAATGTCTGTAATTATGTAATAATTATATATTTTTAATTTTGTATCTTTTGAAAATTTAATCGCCCTACTGTGGCCCATTGCCGTTTATTTTTAAAACTAAGTGCTCACTAGCCGAAACTTATTTATCATTGTGACTTTATTTTTAAAAATTTATTAATGATTTCTTTTCATAATATTTAAAAAAGTTAAACCTGTTTTATGCGGTGTTTTTATATGTGGAATTTTTTTTATGCGATATATCAAAAATTCTACCAAATGCATAGTATGAATAAAAATGAAATATTTTTTAAGGAATTCCTTTTATGCGGTCTCTAGCATACAAAAACAGGTTTGAGTGAATAATAAGATTTGATTGATTTGTCCAGTAGCTTTGAAATTGAAAAATAATTAAAACCTCATATTAGCCACTTATGAATGAATAATTAAATTGTATTCATTAAAAATACTCATTATTGAACGAGAAATAACACCATTAACCTACTTCATGGACTTAGAATTTAGACTTAGGATTAGAGGTTACAAAATAATAGAAAATAACCACACAATTTTATTTAATTTAAAATAAACAAACGAAAGTTTAAAACTATTATTTAATTTCTGTATTAGCAAATAAATAAAATTCTAACATAATCTATGCAGAGCTGACAGCTAATAAACAATTGAGATAGCACTTCAGTGATGGCGCTCCACCTAGTGGTTTAGTTCAGTTTGTATACAATTAAGAACCCGTCCATAAAAGACGTCCGCAATTTTTTCCAAAATTTTAAACCCCCTTCGTCACAGTTGGTCACAATATTTATTCCCCCCCCTCCCCCAGGAACATCCAATGGTCACAAATCAACGACCTCCTGATTTATTATTATAATATTTCAAAACTTAAAAATTTTAAAATTATAAGAAAAAAATACTCAAACATAATTTCTTTACAAACCCCAAAATGAAAATTTTATACGGACGCTAAACCCCCCCCCCCCTTTCCCCCAAATGTCACATTTGGTAACCCCCCCTTCCTCCCAAGACAAGGACGTCTCTTATGGACGACCCCTAAGCGCACGCTATTTTCGGCATTTTAACGAATGAGTTACCAGTAAATGCACAATTTCTTTCCAAAAGATATCTATTAGATAGCTGTCACTTAGATAAATTAATGAAGAAATCAATCAAACAGCAATAAAACAACGAAACACAGAAATATGATTAGTTACTTCGTTAATTTATCTAATAGGTATCTATTGATAAAGAAAACGAGCATAACTCCATAGAGTAGAACCATAGAACCAAGTCCATAACCGACTTGTTTAGAACTTTAACTGGCGTGGACAGAGCTTTTGAAATAATACTCAACTTAAAGCTTTTAGATAATATTATATCTATACCGTTGTTTAAATAATACTTCGATATATAATAATTTAAATCTATAAATACTGTATTGACCCCTCATTATCTAATAAAATCACACCACTGATTAATAAAATATTCTTCTGCAATCAGTTAACTCAAATCAGGACCCTAAATAAAGAAAGATGAAGATATAAGCGGTTTCAATGCAGTTAGACACATGCAAACTATTAGACTGAATTTAAATAAGATTTAACTACTGCATGATCACTTCACTACAGTAATGGGGACGGGTAAAAAACCCGTCATCCGATTTTGACCATTTTTAAAGTGGATACTGAAAGATGAGGGTCTAAATGGTACATAAAAAAAATTTAAATTTGCGAATTATTTGCCCAATTTGGAAAAAAACGGCTTTAAAAATTTATTAACAATGCAATTTACTCATTGGCTCTTTTGAACTGTAACCCCGCCCACCCAAATTAAAATAACTTGTGGCGACAGTAAATATACCATAATCTCGGTTTTTACAACGAATTGTGAAAGATAATAGTGTAATTAGCTATTAAAAAAATTAAATTTGTGATCGCACAACAAATTTGGAAAAAATCACTTTTTGTGTGAATTGTCAAAACCGCTCGTAGCGCCCGAAGAGACCCCGGACCTTTACTTACTGAAAACATCCCCAAGTACCTCCAACTTGAAAAGTATGGAAGTTGAGGCAACGGATCTCAGAAAGCGACTGGTATCTCCCACCACTAGTCACTGTCAACCCAGGTATAGCACGTCCCGTCAACACAATGCATAAACGATTAAAAATATTATGCAATAATACACTTACATGTTGTATTTCTTATGGGAAAATTGTAATTTTCAAAATTAAATTGTGGCCTTATTACAAGTTCGACAACTTTCATCCTTACCTTAAAAGATTCGTATTTTTATGCGCTTTCGTTTGGTTGAACCATTTTTATAGGGAAAAGTGTATTTTTGAAAACGGGTTTCTTACCTCGACCCTCCTCCCCGAATCTATAGAGCTAGCACCATTATAGTTTTTTTACAAATCCATATTGAAACGGGGGGTTAAAGCACCGCTAGCCCCTGTATTGATAGCTGAGCAAGGGGGAAATTGCTCCCCAAGAACGACTCGGATTGTATTCCTGAAGCCCTTCGTAATAAAAATAATGTTTACACGTGGTTTTAAAATTGAAATAAGTTTGAGTTTGAAATAAGTTTTAAATTTATTTTATTTTTTTGAATTTTGGAATTTATCTTTCATCTCTTTACCAGTAACGCACATGAATAAATTAACGAGAATATGAAAAATAATTTGATTTGCCCCTCCCAAAAGCATTTTTTAAATACCCTACTAGAATCAAGTATCCATTGGAATTACTGAATCTTATAAGACATTTTTAAATGAATCGGGCTGACTATGACTACCGAATGTTATTGCAAATTTTATCATTTAGTTTATTAATTGAATTTTTAATTAGCCCCATAAAAAAAAATCAAGCGAAGTAAGATCCGGAGATCTAGATGGCCATTCAAGTGTTCCGTTTCTCGTTTCCGATTGTGGAATAATATACTATTATCACAGGACCGTAGCCAGGATTTTTTTTAGAGGGGGTCCCTGTAAAAAGCCCTTTCTTTTAATTTTTTGTATAAAATTAACTCATTAATTACTTATTATTTAATTTATTCGCATGCTACTTTACTTTACAATTTATGCTTTGTTCTTAACGTTACATGTTTTTTGTTATCAATTCCGTCGTTTTTAGGTAAAAAGGGAGTCGACCTGTAAGTCGACAAGGTAAATAATAATAAATTATGGCAGTTAAATTTGAAAAAAATAATTTTCAAACTTGAAACTGTACCTATTTTATTTTTGAAACTCAAATTTTCTACTTTCTAAATGTTTTTTATTTTTAACATTGGGAGGAGGGGGCAGGTTAAAAAACGGGGATACTTTCTTTAATTTAAAATATTGGTAAAACATATGAAATTTAATTCCATAAGATTTGATGTCAAGATGTAGTAAGAGGGGGTAAATTTAGAGAAAATGATCTATCGATATTATTGATGTAGAAAAACGGTGTTTTAATTAGATCTAACCCTTAACGCTAATTTAACAAAAGGGTGGGGGTAAATCAGAGTAACGTAGGAGATCTGCTACCATTTTGCCAAAGAAAAAGAAAAGCAGTGTAAAGCCAGCCACACACGACGCTTGTATTGCTGATGAATTGCTTGATGGCCGCTTTGATAGGAGTCGTGCTGGCTGCCCCGATGGAAAGTGACGTCACTGCTGGCTCACTTGCTTGTTTACGTGCTGGATTTGTGATAGAACATGTAATATTTGTCTTGCTGGTTTTCCTGGTGGTTTTAAACGTTAACCAATGACAAGGTCGCGTCGTTTTCGTAAACACGAGTACTACCGGATTACCACGATATGACGATGCTAACAGCTGATCGTCTATTGTCAAGTGAGAAGCGTGTTTGTGAACATTGAAACCACAAAGACGTTTGAACCGAACACGCTGAGGAACCATCACGATACCAGCCGTTTAAAAACCAGCAGCGAAACAAGCAAGCAACCCATCAGCAATACAAGCATCGTGTGAGGGGAGAACCAACGGATGTTTTTGCAAAAATTTCGCTAAATAAAGAATGTAATAAAATGCGAATTGATGACTAGAATTTTTAATATTGACGTTTTAAAATTTTCTGTTTTCTTTCCTCTATGTTTAAAATTTTTGTCTTTTTTACGTTCTCTAGAAACGTGGGAAATGCATTTTTGAACAGTGTAGTAACCTGGTTACGTAACCGTTATCAAAAGCGATTAAGAATTTTTACAGTAAATAGTTTAATTATTTGCAACAATATAAGTTACCTCGTCTTCCGTGCTTCGGGGGGCACGTAAAGCTGGCGGTCCCCCTGAGTTGATGACTGCTAACATTAACAATAAAAAAGCTTACAGGCACATTTCCCAACCCGGACTAAGCAGCCGTGGGGTCTTAATGCTTTAAACCTTTCTCATAGAGAAAGAGGATAATGTCCAGCAGTGGTCGGAAAGGGCTGACGAAGAAATTGGCCTATTAATAAATATGTTTTAATTGAATTTGGTTCAGAATCTTCATTCAATTATAAATAGCGAAAAAAAATTATTAAATTATCATAAGTTTGAATATTTTTGTGTAATTGTAATGTTGTGTGGAAATCTACAGTACCGTGCAATCGAATTAGGGCCACCCATTAAAAATTGATTTTTTTAAATTTACCTATAATTTAATGCAAGAATACAACTATATTTCGAACAAATCTTTATTTCTATTATTTTAACACCTTTTGATTAATATTTCGTGGTACCACCCCTAGCTTTAATTACTGCAGCCACCCTTTTCGGCATACTCCTAATACAAGCTTAAGCTACTTTTTTTTAAATGCTCATCTGTTTTCCATACTAAGCGAATATTTTCTTTTAAAGTTGCTATTGTGGAGTTGTTTCGTTTGTAAACTAACAACTTGAATGTTTTTCAAACATTTTCTATGGGATTTTGGTCGGAAAATTACTTGCCCAAGGCAACACATTGATATCCAACCGTTTGAATGTGTCCATGAGTGTTTTAGCCTTATGACAGGGTGCTCCATCCTGCATGACAGTGTAGCTTTTACGGTAACTACCTAAAGTACCCATATAAGGTACCAAAACCGTTTCAACCACTTCTTTATACTGAATTTGGTTCATGGTTTTGGTAACAAAATGAAGTGGTCCAAGTGCTTCAGCAGTAATGGCCGACCAAATCATCACTGCCCGTGGGTCCTTGATTGTTTTACAATGCAGCACTCTTTTAAACGTTCAGATGATCTTCTCTTCACATATTGCACCTTTTTCAGTTACACACCCAAGCCGTGTCTCGTCGCTGAAAATAACCTATAAAAAATATTAATTTTTAGTAATTAATTAATTATGAATAATTATAAATTTTATGGGTAAATACCTTTGACCAATCTGCTCCAGTAAAATTTTTGTGCTCTCTGGCCCATTTAAGTCGAGCAATTTTCATTTTTTAAGTCAATTTTGGCTTCTTTGCTGGTTGTCGACTTTTATTCCAGCTTCGGAGATTCGCGATTTAAGCACACGTTCAGAAATTGAAATTTCATCTTGGTGTAGGACTCGATTAATTTTTTTCACAGTCCATTTTCGATTTTCTAATGTCCTTCGAACTATTAACCAATCTTCTGGAGTGGTAGTTTTTATTCTACCCCTACAATTTGATCGCCTGGTTGACGTTGTAGGAATATTTTCCTTAATTGATTTTGCAATCCGATTGACTGATTGACGCAAAATTCGTTCCATTTTGGCAATTTCACGATTCCTGTGATTTTCAGATCTCAAAAGACCCTCAATCTTAACTTTTTTATCCTATTTAAGGTCCTTATTTTTACCCATTACGTAAAATTAATTTTTAAAACTTGAAATTTTAAATTAACACGTGGTTGAATAAAAATATTACTCAAAGTCAAAATACACAAAATCAACTTCTTCACAACACTTGTAGGGTAGATTTAACCAAAATACAGCACAGTTATATTCGCCAGTCCCTTAAACAATGACCAACAACGGACAAAACTACCCGACGTTAAATACCCATATACCTCGAGTTTTGATATTTAAGCCGTTTTATAACTGTTAGGGTGAAATTTGATACCTGCTTTTAAAAAGTGAGTTTTAATTGTTTTGAATAGTTATTACTTAGTATAAATTCAAAATTTATCAAATATAACAAATTGCATTAAAAACTAAAAATTGTGAGTGGCCCTAATTCGATTGCACGCTACTGTAGTTGTGTTCTTGAAAGATTGGCCAATAAGAGCCGTTTAAAAATGATAAAAAACTGGTAATAGGTAATTTTGTAATAAAAGTTTTGAATTTTTGTTAAAAAATATCTTAGGGTACAACATAAAAAATTTTGAAATTACAAATTAATATAATAGTTGCCTCTACTGAAATTATTTATTCGGCGCCCATGACTGTTATTGCTGTATTTATTCCAAGATAACAGTAACATTTTATTTTTTATTAATTCTGAAGATATATAAATTTTCGTTCTTGTTCTTTTCATATTTGGAGTAAAATCAATAGCTGATTATTAAGAATTTGTTTTTCTGTAACATCCTGTACAATATGTTCGTTTCTTATCGATTTTATTTTTACTCACGCCACTACTTATTCAAGTGCCCAAGTCATAAATTACTAATTAAATATTATACACAACTTATCGATTGTAAAATTTACTGATAAATAGTTCGCACTTATCAGTTGAACGAATGAGAACAAGGGAAAGGGAAAGGCGTTGTTGACGTTTGAAAATAAATTTACACACGTGAAGCTACTGTGCATCTATTAAGTGGCCTAATTTCCCAACAACAATGAATTTCAAAGCAAATGGTAATTATGCCTTAAATAATTTTTTTACTATTAATTTAATACCTTTTTTTTACAGAACATCAACATATACGGTTCAATCCATTAAGAAATGAGTGGGTTTTAGTGTCACCTCATCGAATGTTACGACCTTGGGACGGTCAAGTGGAATCAAATGAGTCCGATCCGATTGTACCGGAATCTTATCCCAACAACCCACTCTGCCCCGGGGTTACCCGCGCCTCTGGATTAATAACGCCCAATTACAAATCGACTTATGTCTTCACCAACGATTTTCCCGCGCTTTTGGAAGATGTTCCCGAACCACCACAATCTGACGATCCGTTATTTCAAGCTGCTTCAGCTCGTGGAACATGCAAAGTTATGTGCTACCATTCTAAATCCAACATGTATTTCACAACCATGACAAAACCAGAAATTTTAAACATCATAAACGAATGGATAAAACAAACTGAAGAGCTTGGTAGGATTTATAAATGGGTTCAAATTTTCGAAAATAAAGGTGCCATTATGGGCTGTTCAAATCCGCACCCGCATTGCCAAATTTGGTCGTCCAACTTTATGCCCAACGAACCTAAATTAAAAGATAAAACTCAATTGGAATATTTTAGTAAGCATGGAAGGCCAATGTTACAAGACTACGTAACCAAAGAACTGGAAAAACGCGAACGTGTGGTATGGGAAAATGAAGATTGGGTTGTTTTGGTGCCATATTGGGCGGTTTGGCCTTTTGAGACTATGGTTCTTCCAAAACGGCAAATTCAAAGGTTCACGGATTGCGATGACGATCAGAAAAGTGGTTTGGCGGACGTTCTTAAAGTTCTGACTTGTAAATATGATAACTTGTTTCGGTGCATTTTCCCTTATTCCATGGGATGGCATGGTGCTCCAACAGGAACCAGCTTGACGGAATCGCAAGAACATTGGACTTTTCATGGTTCTTACTATCCTCCATTGCTGCGATCTGCACATATCAAAAAATTTATGGTTGGTTATGAATTGTTGGCCCAATCTCAAAGAGATCTTACGGCTGAACAAGCTGCCGATTTATTGAGAAAACAACCGGAACAGCGCTATGCTTAATATTATTTGGAAGCGGTTCCATTTTTCTCATATTTATATTTTAATAATAATAATTTGTTATTTTTTAAAGAAAAATTATATTTTAATTTTTCCCTGTTTGGAAAAATGAAAAAGTGTACCCAGTAGGGTAAAATTAAGAATAAACCCCCACTTTGGGTGAAAGATCAGAAATTTTTAAGACTTATTTTCCATCGAATCCAAGCGGTTCTGGACGAAAAAAAAAATTTATTTGATCGAACCTTGTAGATACACATTAAGAAAAAAAACAGGTTTTGCTTGATATCATAATATTAATCATTTGGTTTTGTGAATTACATTTTTATTTGTTTATATTATTTAGTAATAGCATCGAGGGGTCAAGAGACACAATAAAAAAAGTTCTGCTGGTACAAAAATGTTCAATTTATTCATTTTTTGGAAATTCTGCTGTTAACGTTGATGTTATCAAATTTGGTAAATTGCAAGTGCGACTCATTTGGAAGTGTAAATATACACGTGGTACCCAAGACTGGTAACCCATTTGACACCATGGTGGAAGGATGTATGGAACGTTTATCGTTTGATGAAGGACGAATATTGGTGAATGAAATTTACGCGAACAAGCAACCAATTCAGCATATAAAAAAAGATGCAGTGAAACATTTAGTGAATTTAAGAGTTTTGTCGTTCACCGAGTGCAATTTGAAACCATCGAAGAGGGCGCTTTCCGAAACGTCCCCGTTTTGGCTACCATCACTTTGACCTACGGCCATTTAAAAACAATTCCAATAAACGTATTTAATGATCTGGAAGAATTAGAAACGTTGCAGTTAAACAACAACGAAATCGATTCCATTGACGACGAAGCGTTTGCTGCAACATCCACCTTGACGACAGTCAATGTTTCGCATAACCAACTTCAGGTTTTCAATAAGAACTGGTTTCTAAATAACGTTGCTTTAACACAAGTCGATTTCAGTTATAACAAAATCCAAAAAATCCCAAAAGGTGCATTTCAGCAATTACCAAATGTGACAGAAATCTATTTTAACGATAACGTCATAACGGAAATTCAATCCAAGGCTTTCCATGGTTTAAGAAGACTTTCCGTTCTAAGTTTGAGTAATAATTTTTTGACGGTATTGAATTCTAATAGTTTTCACACAAATGTTCGAATTCGCAAATTTTATATCGATGCCAATCGGCTCAACTTCATTGGAAGCGACGTTTTAAGTAAGATAAAGGTTAAGCAAATCACCTTGGAAGGTAATCCATGGAAGTGTGCCTGCTGGGATCGTTTAAATTATTGGGTTTATCAAAATAATGGTACCGTGGAAAGTTTGGATAACTGTCGAAATATTAACATACCAAGTTGTATTTATCCGGAAACATTTTCCGAAACATGTTTGGAAATAGTGGATGAAGAAGCGACTCAGACATTTTTTGATCGAATTCGTTCTGCTGTAAGTGATTTAGAAAAGTTTAAACTTAACAAATGTGTTCACTTTGACGATTAATTAAATAACAATGAGTGTCAGTTTACAAAAAGCTTAAGTAAATATTCATAACATTTTATATTGCCACGTAGGTATAATATAATAAAGTTTTGTAAATCCAAGTCTAATGTTTTATTGCTTCTTTCACTATACTGCAGTAGCGTAGCATTCGCGTTGAGAAGGGGTGAAAAGTCCAGAGTCCCCAAAGGTACTTTAACTTTACGTTAAATAGGTCTTTGTAGTAGGAGAGAGGTGGGAAGGAGGGACAAACATTTTTAATTAATGTATGTTTGTAAAATTTTAAGAATTTTTTCATTTTGAAATCAAGAGTATTATAACAAAATAAACATAATTGACCATTGTAACCTTAAGATATATTTTTTTGGATTGTAAAAGATTTTAACAAATTCATAAACTTTGTTACATCACTTGCAGTTTGATAAGCAATAATTTAAGGTCAAATTTTATCGGCATTAAAAGTAAACGTGATACGAAAATAAAATTTATACGAGGAATTGTGAATAATTTAACAGATTAAATCTTAATTGCATGCATCATTTAAATAGTTCGTTTTTCGAGCAACTTTCCCAATCCCCATCACCAGTTGCAATAGTATACTACTTAACGAAACATTCGCGCACCCGGTCCTTTTCAGGACGACGCGACGCAACGGCGACGCTCGGAAAATATTTGCTTAATTAAAGACTTTTTATTTTAAAATTGCAGTTCCAGAATTTTTAAAATTTAGAACCAAGTTCTTAATTTTAAATTTGTTGTCACTGTTTGTCAAACGCTTAAAGGGTACAAACCAAGCGTCTACTAGACTTTCGAGCGTTCAAATTGAGTCTATTCGACGCGCCTCTGGCGCGTATTTAAGCCTCACGAGTAGGACCGATCCAACAAACCTCGGACGTAACGGATTGGAGGACGCGCGGATCGGAGCTCGGGCGAATCGTCGACACGGTGTGGTAACCTAAGACGACGACCTCACGCAACGTGCGGAAACCGAAAGTCGGATTCGTAAGTTTATATGTCTGATCCCCATGCGTCTCGGATCGGAGGACTGCCTAAGCGCCGCCACAGCTTGCTAACCTAAGATGACGTTTCGGCGCAACCCACGGATTTCTAATGCCTGCGGGTTTGACTTTGTGTTTCAAATGTACGCTATTGCGGAGCCTGGATCTGCATATCCCTCCCCGCGCGACAAACTTTATCGGGCGATTGGGAAGACTCTCTTGTTGGGCTGTAACCGGACAACCGGCTTCTTGTAGCCATTTCTCGAGACGATTCCCGCGTTTACACCCTGTCAAATAATCGAAGAATTTACTTTTCCCTCTGAATTCCCGGGATTTTGTTTCTATCAAAATTTAGATAATCTGCTTACGGGGAATCATCTCGATAAATGTCTACGAGACAAAAATTTGGGCGGAAGCACCTCGAGGGCGTATCGCGCGATAACGTTCTTCGCGCGAGGAGGGACGGGCTGGACCCTGGCTCTGCAATAGCGTATATAAAATGAAAGTCGAATCTGCAGGCATTCGGTTTCCGTGTGTCGTGCCGGAACGTCGTCTTAGGTTACCACGCCGTGGCGGCGCTCTGCGGTCCTCCGATCCGAAACGCATGCGGTGGAGACTTATAAACTTACAAATCCGACATTCGGTTTCCCACGTCGCGTGGGGTCGTCGTCTTAGGTTACCACGCCGTGTCGACGATCCGCGCGTCCTCCGATCCGAGACGTCCGAGATTTGCCGGGTTAGTCCTACCCGAGATGATTAAAGACGCGCCAGGGGCGCGTCTAACGTTTTCTTCGAATTGAACGCTTGAAAGTTCTGCCGATCTAGATTTATCCCCTTTTAGGCGTGAGATAAACGGCGTCGAGTAGGACTACTTTTAGTATTACCTGAGAGGATATACAGCCGCGCCTCGAGTGCGGCACGTACTTCCTCGTCGAACGCTTGAAAGTTCTGCCGACGCTAGATTTATCCCTTTTAGGCGTGAGATAAACGGCGTCGGAGTGGAACTATATTTTTTGCTCCAAATTTTTTCCCGCCAAGACATACCTCCGAACAAGATGCAAAGCAAATTCCGGGATTTTACCATGTACTTTTCCATAAGAGCCGAAAGCAGATTCCCGGCTTTTGGAAGCAGATTCCCGGATTTCATCGTTTCTAGGTGTTCCGAGATGGTTTGGCGGGCTGTAACCGCCAAAATTCGGAGAATCTGCTTCCAACGATTTTGCGGCTGCCGTGTGTTGCTCGGAGCAACATGTTGTTTCAATAAAAATTTAAAGAAATAAAAATATAGTCTTATTTTGGTAAGGTAATGTAGCCATTTCTCGAGTTAAGTTCCACGTTTACAGTCCGCCAGATATTCGAATTTTTTTCTTTGAAATCCTGGGAATCTGCTTTTTCCGAAATCCGAAAATTCTACTTCTGAATGCCAATTGGCAATCTTGCCAATTGCGGAATTCTGCTTCCACCGAAAACGCGGTAGGTGTATGTCGCTCGGAGTTGTCTTCAATAAAAATTTAAAGATAACAGCATAGTCTTACTTTGGCGCATTTTTTCTCGCGCCTAATAGGGATGATAACTACCACGTCAAGAAAAATTTTGAGCGTTCGACAAGGAAATCTTGGTCGCGACCCATGCACGACTTAATCCTCTCCGGTAGAACAGCCCTGACAAATCCATGGCGTTTTGGATCGGAAGACGCGCGAAACATCGCCACGGCGTGGTAACCAAGACGACAATGCCGGATTTAAAAGTTTTGTTATCGATCTGCGGAGTTTCGCGTAGTTAACCAAGACGACGACTATACGCAACGCAGATATTTGACAATATTTTTGTATACGCTATAGCGGAGCCCGGATCCAGTCCCCCAGCACCTCCGCGCAACGACCGTTATTGCCGATCGGGAAGTCTTTTCCGTGGGGCTATAACCGGATTATCATTTTTCGAAATAGTTCCACCCAAAAATTTGTCTTGTAGTCATTTCTCGACTTGATTCTTACTGTACTGAGTTCTGTCTTACTACAAATCATGGCAATTCAGCAGCACATAATGCCCATACACCAAATTCAACTTTTTGTCCTCGTCGAACGCTTGAAAGTTCTGTCGACGCTAGATTTATTCCCTTTTAGGCGTGAGATAAACGGTGCCGAGGTGGAACTATATTTTCTTTGCTCCAAATTTTTAATCCGCTAAGACATTTCTCCGAGCAAGATGCGAGAGCAGATTTCCGGGATTTTGCCATATAGTTTCCGTAAGAGCCCAGAGCAGATTCCCGGGGTTTTATCGTTTCTAGGCGTTCTGTGATGTTTTGGCGGGCTATAAACGATAAAATAGCACTGCCGTTCGTTCATCGAATCTTGTATCGGAAAAAACTACCCTCGGACTGCGTCCTCGGATCAGATTTTCGCCAGTACGAGCACTCCTCGGAATTCGAACGGAGATACTGTTTTCCGGAACAGCCCTGTCAGGAAGGCCTCTAAAAGTCGTGATGTTATTCATTAAAGAGCTCCTTGGATTGAGAGGCTCATATTTTTCTTTGGACAAACATTCTAGACTAAACTAAACATTCTAGAATCTCACATTTGTCTCATCGGGAGTGTTTATCTATGAAATGCACTGTGTAAATTTGATAACAATCTGTTACTATATAAATTAATCACAGCACGGAACGTTAACAAAAAAGAACAATTGACCCTCAACGGCGAAGGCGTGGTTTTTACTTTCTGTTATATACGTGTTGTTGCCAAACGTTCAATTCTGCAAAAATGTCAAAAAAAGTAAGGGTGTCACTGTTATAAAATCAAACAACGCGGCGCTACTAGATCAGTCGGAAAGCTCAGAAACTGTGAAAAAAACAAAAGAAAACACCAAAAACACTGTAATAAATAAATCTACAATGAACTTTGCATTAAAAATAATTTATATCGCGTGTCCTTGAAAAAAAGGAAAATAATATTGACGCGCCTCATGGGTTAACGATATTCTTAGTTCTTAAAAAATTTGGGGTAGAGTCAAGAATCCCAAACTCAAAAGTACACTTTTTCCTATAAAAATGGCTTGACCAAACGAAAGAACGCAAAAATACAAGCTCTTTAAGGTGAGGATTGATCTTGTCGGAGTTGTAAAACGCCACAATTTAATTTTGAAAATTGCAATTTTCCATAAGAAATACATGTAAGTGTATTATTGCGTAATATTACGCAATAATACGCGTAATATTACGCAATAATTTTATGCATTTTCATAACAGTCCGTGCACATTCATGCTAGCGGTTCTACCTTAGGGCGGGGCCAACTAGAGCAGCGTTAGGAAGGAGTCAGTCGCTCTCTGAGATCCGTCGCGTCAACTTTCAAACTTTTCGAGTTGGAGCCGCTTAAGGGATGTTTTTAATAAGTTTAGCGCGTGTCAAAACCGCTCGGGGTAGGTTTTGACAGCGCAATCACATCAGAAACGAATTCGCACAAAAAGTGATTTTTTTTCGAAAATTTGTTGTCCGATCACAAATTTAATTCTTTTATTAGCTAATTACACCATTATCTATCATAATTCGTTGTAAAAACGAGATTCTGGTATATTTACAGTCGCCACAACCTATTTAAATTTTGGGGGCGGGGTTACACTTCAAAAGAGCCAATGATAAAATTGCATTCCAAATTAACTTTAAAGCCGTTTTTTTCAAAATTGTGTGAATATTCCGCAAATTTTATTTTTTTTATACGCTAATTAGACTCTCATCTTTCATAATTCACTTCAAAAATCATGAAATTCCGAATTCGGGTCCTCTAAATGACCGTCCTCAAAATTTGAATTAAAGAAGTGGAATTTTAACCAACAGTGTAGAGTTAATTATGCATTGGAAACCATCATTTTAGGTATGGCAATTTTATGAACTTTATATGCTTAGAAAATCTCGTTAATCCGTGCTGCGCGTCAATATAATTTTATTTGTTGAATATCTCGGAAGGCAAAGAGATAAAAAAGAAAATAAAAATTGTTCAAGTAAACTTAAGTAAATTCCAAACGATCTAAACTATTTTGAATCCAAATTTCAAACTGAGTCTGCCAGTAGGCCCTCGGCCCCTCTCCGACAATATTTTTAAAAACAATAAAGGTACAGGAACACATTTAAAAAAGTTTCTTTTTAACATGTAAAAACAGTCATGCGTAGAAAATATGTAGGTATTAATTAAAATAAATTTACCTTTAGCTGCGTTTGCATTAGTCAGCTCATATGATTCAAGTCAGTTGAATGTATCGAATGTGCGGTACAATTAAAAAACGACAGAGCGCACATAATTGATTAATTCAAATATGTGAAGGCAAAAAATTGATAAGCAAAAACTTTAATAGCACGTATACCGCACAAAAAATCGCATAAAAACAGGTTTGACTGTACAAATGATCTAGACTGTTTTGGATCCAAAGTGAAAAGTCACCTTAAATTAATGATAGTTATCTTTGAACCAAATAGCATCAAAATGATAGCGATGCACGCGTAATTATATAAATTATCATATTCTTGCAGAAAATTTTTGGCAATATTATTATCAGGGCTAAGAACGTTGATTGCGATGTGTAGAAAGAATTGAAAGAGACCTACATCCAGGAACAAATGGATGCTGGTGATATTGATAACTTTTTAATTGGTTTATTCTTATTTAATCCATTCTGGATGTACGTTTTTTCTTGAGAGAGGTTCTGGTATTAAAACCCCCACGGCTGCCGAAACCGGGTTGGGTAATGTGTCTGTAACCCTGTTTTTGTTGTTGATACTCGTAGTCATTAACACAGAGGAGTGTTTTCGTGTTTTTCGATCGTTGCTCAAAAAATAATTGACCTACAAACGCAAAAGTTGAGTAAAATCAAGCGGTAAATTTGAATAACAGCATTTGATTGGTTATTTCATTACGTGTGGGATAAAATTGAAGATGAAATTCGTCCATGTCGGAGCACTTACGAACAATTACAGTAACGAATGTTGCAATTTGTTCTTGTAAAATTGCATTTTCTTAACAACTAAAGTAGGCAACTTAAATTTTACCATAGAAATTAAATTTAAATATTTAACGTTCACGTAACATCAAATAGCAGAAAATAATTACACTTATTTTTTTAACTAATTGGACCCTACGCCTACATAATAAATTGAATTGAAGTTAATGGATTTTGTTCCAATTAAATTGAAAAATTATGGAAAATCCGTAATTCTTTTGAGAAATTTCAGCTTTGAAGGATTAATGTATTAAATACTGGAATAACTCTGGCATACAAAATCGGACCATGCAGATTTGACTTTTGCGTTGATTTTGGTAAAATTTTATTCCTTTACTTTAATTAAAATTATTTTATCAGATTTCATGTGCCTACTTAACTTTACGATATTCCCTTTGGAAATTTTTTTGTCGATTTCTTTTTCTACTAAACAAAGATAGCAAAATTATACTTCGGTTAATGCATTAGCATTCATTTAAATTAATTTGCTGTTCTAGAAAGTTCTTTGAACAAGCAATAATTTGCAGAGCCAACTTGTATGCCCAAAACTGCAAGTTAGGCTGGATTTTTTGTTAAGAAAAAATATTCATAATTTCACCCTTACCAAGCAGTTAGTGCATGACAAATTTAATTATTAAGATTGACGCTAAATTTTTGCAAATTAAATTGAAATTAAATAAATTGAAAAACATTGTATGCTACTTCTTTACTTACGCGGCCTGCGGCCGCAATATCACACCATCTGTAATATTATATGCACAAGGTTTAATTAATATTTTGAAATATATCAAACCATTGGGTGCTTGTCTCTCTCTAACTTCTTCCAGGCACTTCACTGTCAGTTTCAAAAGTATAAGTAATCGGCTTGTCGATAATGGATGGGCCTTACGGCAGTCTTTCTGCCGCTTTAAAAATAATTTTAATAATTTCAAAAAGCGCTAAGTGCTTTATTTAAATTTTTACTATTTTTCTCTCGCAGCACCCCCGGTTAACACTTTGCCAATACAAAATACTCTGAAAAGCAAATCTTAATTTAAAGCAAAAAGAAAAATCGAGTTTTCTGCTATTTCCTATTACGAATACTACAAAATCTTCACTCACGTACATAACTTACCCTTCACGCTATAACCCTTGAGGATTTAAGTTACATTGAATAATTTTTTATATCAAAGCTGCGTGTGCTCTTAAAAAATTAAAATTTAAACTTGAACATCAGAAGATGATGATGTATTCGTGCTTAAGCAAATCGATTCCGTTTTAAAGTATTGTAAAATACCTTAAACTTGAGAAGAACTTGTAACTTTATATTCCAAATAAATGGTCGTTAAAAATTAATGACTCTCAATTTAATCGCACCCCTTATTATTTAAACAAGGTTTAGCAACCGAAAATTACGTTGTAAATTTTATTATTTGCTTTAAAATATTAAAAAGTTTCCCGTTTTCCCTTTATCGAATTTCCTATTTGAAGAAGAGAACATAAAATGACCATAAGGGATGAACAGGGCAACGCTTCCCAAAGCGCCCCAGTCTTGCGTGAGTGCTCCACGGGAACGCATGTTTCAAAATGTTTTGAACTTTTTGACTTGTGTCAAAAATGGAATTTTTAACGTGACAAACAACATGTAAGAAAGTTTATTATTTTGCATTTAAAAAAGGTAAAATTTTAAAAAATGAAAAATTACAAAATGAGAAAGTTAATAAATTGAAAAGTTTGTTTGCAACAAAAAAATTTTTTGGATTTAGTTTTTTCCAATGCTAAATTTAACATCAGATTAATTCTTCTGATTAAAGTCTAAAAGGATTTAGGGTCAAAGTGAAGTCTGATCTTTAAAGAGGAATTTCTATTGATTACATCTAAATTTTCACCACCAACCTAAACATTTAATTAAAAATCACTTGAATTTAAATTTAGGTATGTCCAAGTTAAAAATACCACAAATATTAAATTGCAAAAAATTTTGATTAAAAAAATTCCGCCAAATTTTTAAAGTAATATAAATAATAGCAAGAATTTTTAATGCAAACCAAGTAGAAATAATTAATAAGCAGCATTATGAAATTGGAAACTTTTAAAGAAATTATCCAACGAAGGGTTTAAAATTGACCAGAAATGGTAAAAAAGGTTGCTTGATTTATCCCACTCTAATACACTTTCGATCATCAAGAAAATGATTTTTTAATTCACTTAATTCTAAGATCCAGATCTCAGTGGCGTCTCAATTTTGATTGAAATTACTCTTATTTTTACAAATTTGACGTTATTTTAATCATTTAATTGGAGTTGTCATTCAGCCTAATCTTGAAAAAAAATTTAATTAAAAAGTTGTCTTAGACCGTAGCTAAGTAGCTGTAAGATTTGGCTGTAAGATTCTCATGCTGAATGGCAACTCCAATGAAATGATTACAATAACGTCAAATTTGTAGAAAAAATGAGTCGATCTAGGACAATTAGGCGCGGCCGACGAGGCGCGGGTCATATAGGCGCGGAGCCATTTAGGCGCGACCCACTAAGATGTCAAGCCATTTAGTCGCGAAGACACATGTATAGGTACGATTCATTCAGACGCTAAATTTTCTTTTATGTATTTTTTTTATTTTTGAATCGATGTTTGCTTTCCCAAATCTTACAAAATTATTTTGTAATAATCTACACCTAATTCTGTTTTTACGAGAAAACACACTAACTAAGATGTCTGTTTAATAAAAAAGAGAAAAAAGATTAATATTATAAATTAATATTAAAGATTCCAGAAATGTTATGTTCCAGCATTTATTCGACAAGCTCTTAGTCGACAGCATTTGTTTGTTACGGAATTTTATTTGAGTTGCATTTGTTCAACTCATGCAAATAGACATTTACATGTCGACACGACAAACGTACTATTGACTTTAGATATACATGAAATGTATATTGATTTTAGATTTTATGGAGGATTCAAGATTTTCGGTGGTTGCGTTTGTCAAAACGGACTGACCGCACGCTCTAGACCATTTTAAGAAACGCTTTACTCACTAGAAATATTCCCGTAAACCGGTTCTACTCGGCAAAGTGTGTTACTAGAAAGGAGGTGAAATGAGGATTTTCCTTGATGTGGGAGTTTTCTAACACTGGCCTAAGTTCGACCGGTGGTGGATTTCTAACAAAATTACGACGTACACGCAATGAATACAGAAGAGGTTGCTAGCTTAACTCAGCGCGAGGACGTGGTTCTTAAATACGCGTACACCGGATCTTAAAACAAAAAATCTAAATCGTGATGTCGTTGACAGGGTGCCACAAATATAAACCGGTATGGCCGGCAGTCAATGATAGAAAATTAACGAAAATTAACTGAAGGTTATGGCGTTTTTTCTATTATTTTTATAAATAAAATAATACCAATGCATTAAGTTCGTTTTTACGAATTACGGATTAATAAAATATTCTCCTGCAATCAATTAACTCAAATCAAGAACCTAAATAAAGAAAGATGCAGATATAAGCGGTTTAATGTATTCTTAAATCGATAAATCTGAATTGCTGTTATTGACAAATCAGTAGTGTCATTATTGGTATACTACGTCGCGAATACGATACAATTTCGAAAATCGGTAACTTATTCGGTAAGACAACATTCTTCTTCTTAGTCAGCTCATATTCGTTCATTGCTGAACATAGGCCTCTCCCATTCCCCCGAACTTCTCTTTAAAGGATTGGTTTGGTTTTCTTGGGCGGTTTTGGCATGCACGCCGCGCTCGCCGAACATGTTGGCACGGAAGACGGTCAGAATACAATTCTCATCCCACCCGGATTCAAACCGGGTTGAGACTGGGTGCGACCGTCTTCCGGCTTCAGCTTTCATATCAGCAACATCAGCATTATTGACACATAATCGACATTTGATTGATTCAAACCCAAATAGCACAAGAAGAACAATAAACAACCGTTTTAAATCCAGAAAGGTTCTAATCGTAAACATATTTTATACGGTTGTCTAATGTCCATTTATGGACAATCTTTATACGTGAAAATATAACGTAGCCGTTAATTTGCTCCCCTGATAATTTCATTGGCATTGGAGACGGTAATTGGCATGGTTGTTAGCGCGATGAACTGCTAATGTAGGACTCCCGGTTCGCATCCGGGTAGAGTTCACTTTGTCATGCCGTCTCCGTGCTTCGGAAGGCACGTAAAGACGGTGGTCCTCTCACAAGGTGCTTGCAACATCTTTGAGGTATTAATTGCTAGAGTGCCCTCTTGAGGGGACGGGTAAACGACTTCGGTTGTATCCGTACATACGGAAGCCCGTTTCTCTATGGGGTATCGGATAACGTCGCAAGACATTTAAAACCGATTATATGTATATAATTTCATTCCCGGTAATTTTCCCCCAGTAATTTCACCCCCAAAGTAGTTTGATCCTCTGGCAGCTGCCCGGCGAATTTCTTTGTAATTTATTCGCTGGGCAGCTCTCAGAGGTAACTGACCTTCGAACAAATCGGAGACAAGGAAAAATTGCAATAAGCGGGCAACTGTTTCATTTTCGCGGAAAACTGTTACCACTGATTGTATAATGCTCGGAGCAAAATCTCGGGGGAAGAAAAAACCTTGAAAACGATAAATTTCGTAAGTTAATACGCGTATTTTAAGTCATTTCTCGCCCCCTCTCCCCGGAGAAGATTTGACCGGAATTTTACGTCCTCTCAGGCCAAAATAGGGGGGGGTTGACCATGCACCTACATCACCTATCGCGCATTTTATCTCACGCCCGCGGAAGATTAATATCGCGGTTTACGAGACGGCGAAAATCACGCTTGTGTTTAATACCGCGCCTCCGGCGCGATGTGTTAGTAAAACACAGAACACTTAAATACGATGAAATCACAGGATTCTGCTTCAAAATCCCGGGAATCTGCGACGGATTAAGCTTTCGGCTCCTAGCAAGACTTTACGGCAAAATCCAGGGACGAGGACGTAAGTGCCACATTCGAGGCGCGGCATCCTCTCAGGTAATAGTAAAAGTAGTCCTATTTTGAAGCCATTTATCTCACTCCTAAAAGGGGATAAATCTGGCCGGCGTCGACAGAACTGTGAATCGTTCAAATTGAATATGTTCGACGCGCTTCCAGCGCGTATTTAAGCCTATCGGGTAGGACCGACCCGGGAAATTTCGGACGTCTCGGATCGGAGGACGTGCGGATCGTTGACACGGTGTGGTAACGTAAGATAACAATCCTACGCGACGCTCGGAAACCAAATGTCGGATTCGAAAGTTTATTTGTCTAATCCGCATGCGTTTCGGATAGGAAGACTCCCGGAGCACCGCCACGGCGTGGTAACTTAAGACAAAATTTTGGCGCGAAGCACGGATTCTTAATGCCTGCGGATTCGACTTTGTGTTTTTAATATACGCTATTGCGGAGCCTGGGTCCAAGCGTCCCTCCACGCGCGACGGACGTTGGAAGGTTTCCTTGTTGGGCTGTAACCGGTAATTCCCTCTCGGAATGGCCTCTTAACAAAAATTTGTCAAAAGCAGTTCTCGGCCTTCGGCCTCGCCCTATTTTTGCCAAATTTTCGTCTTGTAGCAATTTCTCAAGACGATTCCCCGCTTACAGCTCACCAAATCATCAGAAAGCCAATAAATACGACGAAATCCCGGGATTCTTCTCTCGGCTTATCTACAATTTCCATAAAAATGCAGGAAATCTACTCACGTACAGTACCGGTCAAAAGTTTGAAACATAAGATGCATATACAATAACTTTAATATTTTTGATATTTTTACATATTTGATTTTATTTATATAAAAGTTTTAAATAAATACATTAATAACTTACATTTAAAGGTAAAAAAATAAAAAATTGAAAATTTACATTAATTAATTACACTTTCTGTTCATCGAAGTAAACCTTCATTACTTTTAATAACTTACTGCACAATTCCGGGTATTCTTGAAACAATTTTTTATAATTTAACTGCGGTTAGGGCATTTCAGGACTCCTGTAGATTATTTTAAAAGATGCTGCTTTGATGTCACGGGTGTTTTCTAATTTGTCTATCGAGTTTATCCCACAGCAACTCGAAAAGGTTCAGATCAGGCAACTGTGACCGCCAAACCATGTTTTTCGGGATAGATCCTTGCTCCTGATCTTCTAAATAGCCTATACATAATCAAGATGAATGTTTTGGATCGTTATCCTGCTTTATTGTGCAAGGAGAGCCAATTAGTCGCAACCCTAGTGATAATATGTGCTGTTGTAAAATTTTCAAATTATCTTCTTTACGAAAGATTCCGTGAATTTCTACTAAGTCTCCTACTCCAGAAGCACAAAAACTTCCCCAAATAAGCACTGACCCCCCCTCATGTTTTACAGTTGGAGCAATATATTTAGATATTATTTTTCAGACTTCTCCCTATGAATTAAAACCTTTCTTTTTTTCCCAAAAATGTTCAATTTAGATTAATCGACACAAAGGACCTTTTTTCCCTTGACCCAACGTCCAATCCTTATATAATTTTGCTCATTGGAGACGCTTTTTCTAATTTTCAACTTTAGTTTGGTTACACGTCTTAAAAGTCCGGGAGCTACCAATATTCTTTTAATCGTACATCTTGACGCTGGATTTTCCCTTGTTTATGTACCCTTTGCGCTTATTTCAGGGGATGTTTATATTTTTTTCCGCTTGCTAGTTGTAGCGATTAAGAAATATTTTTGATTTGAAGTCACTCTTAGTCTACCACTGGGTTTTTTATCACTTAAACTGCCAGTAGCTGTAAACCTCGCAACAGAGTAGCGTACTTCTTTAAAAGATAAATTTAATATTTTTGCAATATAACGCAAAATTGTTTTTTTGTTATAAAGCCTAATAACTATATTACATTTTCTAAACTAATTTGATGTTTTTTAGTCATTATGACACAAAATTTTACTCAGTAGTAACTTGGAATAAATTTAAGAATGATTTAAATTTTTGAATTCAGCTTATTTTATATATGCAATTTACGAAACGGCTGTAAAATAAATAAATTTAATGTTTTTGATTGTTTGAGCCATAAAATTTCAAAAAAAAGTTGAAAAATAGTTTTAAGGGCTCAAATTAGTTTAAAATCGCCGATGCCGCCCGGCACGTGCTACTTAGGTATAAATCCCAACATCTGTTTATTTCTTTCTATTCAAATTTGAACACATGGGCAGGCAGTTTTTTTTAAATTTTATATTTATAACCCTAAACTAAAATTGTGTGACATTTATTTTAAATTTCAGTAGTGCATTGTAGTAAAATTCTTTATATTATAAAAAAATATTGCTGTGTTTCCAAACTTTTGACCGGTACTGTATGTTGTCCGGAGCAATGTCTTGCTAAATAAAAATTTAGAGAAAAAAAATATTTTGACAGAACTTTGAAACGTTCGATAAAGACGTACGTGCCGCGCTCGATGAGCTGCTTTAATCCTCTCGAGTAGGACTGACTGAGTACGTGTGAACCGTCGCCACGGCGTGATAACCGAATGTCGGATTCGTAAGTTTATCTGTCTAATCCGCATGCGTCTCGGATCGGAGGACACGCGGAGCGTTGCCACGGCCTTGTAACCTAAGACGACGTTTTCTGAATAACTGAGAATTTGACCTGGTGTTTTAATATACGGTATAGCGAAGCCAGGATCTAGCCTGTCCCTTCCCGCGCGACAGACTTTATCTGGCGATCGGGAAGAATCTTTTGTTGAGCTGTAATCAGACAATCCCCTCTCGAAATGGCTCCCCGTTAATTTCTAACTCGGTAATTTCACCGCTGGTAATTTCACCCCGGTAATTTTGTTTTCGGTAATTTGACTCCCGATAATTTTACCTATACTTTACCTTACAGTGCAATTAATAAAGTTTTTTTATAATAATAGTATAATTTTGTTAGTGATCCACCCTCTTCCTAGTAGCATACTTTGCCAAGTAGGACCGGTCTAGGGAAATATTTTTAGTGAGTAAAGCCCTCGCATCCTCCGCTCCGGACGCTCCGAGCCGTTTTGACAAACGCAGTCACGGCAAATTTCTGATTCACTCTAAAATCAATAGTCGATAGGAAAAAGTTCAAATTGTGGTATCAATATCGTTACAGATCTTTTTTTTTATAATTACGACCGTTTAAAGAGAGATTCACCGATGGAAACTATCTCATAGCTTGTTTAATGCTGCTTAAACCAATTACGTAATAATTCGCAAGATCTTTTTTTTTTCTTCAAGGAAACACATTCTATATACTTTTGATGATTGCTAAATAATATAATTAGTTTTTAATAATATAATATTATAATTAAATTAAATTGGCTTCTTATACCAAGATCCTGAAAAGTAGCGTGGCAGTCAACGTGTTAAATAAACCTTATAACCACTTTATAACTAATTCATACTGTTTTAATACCTGCATATAATTAGAAAATTCTCCCACAATATCATTTTATCTACCACGTTTTAAAACAAATTAATTAAACTCAAATTATCCTGTAGAACTTAAGATTAATTGAAAAGACCTCAAATTAAACACGTGAGATTTTCATAATTAATAATTATATAATTTAAACTTATTAAAGAAATTCTCTTTGTTTTCTGAAAACTTTTTGTATTACGTTACCGTCTTTACTTTTCAAAACTTTATGACTATCTCCTAACTCCTAATAGTAGGTACTCCTGTTTAATATACCGAGTTGAACAAAATCATCATATAAAATAAAAATTAAAAATTCCACAATCGGAGGTGGAATAAAATTTGTCCATGATGGGATTCTTACCAGCCATATCAAAAAAGAATGATCTGATTTTAGATTGCAAAATTACGTTTTCTTAAAGCAATTTTCTACAGTTAAACCTGTTTTTATGCGACGTTTTTTGTGCGATTCTTATATGTGAAATTGTTTGATTGCGATTTTTTGTGAGCGGTATATAATGCGGTTCTATCAAATCCACAAAACAAATAAAAAAGTAAAATACTTTTTTAAGAAATTCCTTATATGTGGTCCCTATCTCCCGCACAAATACAGATTTGAGTTTTTTTCTTAAATTCCTGCTTCTCATTATAACGGATTTTAATGAAACAATTGAAAGATATTTTTTTTCGCGTTTAACAATTTGCAACATTTAGTATTTTTTTTTAATTATTGCTAAAAATAAAATTATAAATAATTTGTTTTATATAATTTTTAAAATTTTATTTCTCCATTTTTAGCAATAATTAGAAAAAAAAAATACTAAATGCTGCAAAATTAAGTAGTGAATTGCAACGATTCCTCAAACTCGGCGACTTAATAATGAATAACTGATATTTAATAAAATTCACGACTTGTAAAGTTGTTAACGGTTTAATATTCATTCTGTATGCTTTAATAATAAATATTCAAAAGCGTTCGGCGTTGCTTTCGTGTTGAAAAACGTAATCAAGATCAAATCAAAATGGACTCTTCGGTTTAAAATTTTCAGTAAAACTTGTGACCTTTAAAAACAGTTTAAAGACGTTCAAAATGGACAAACTTCACAAATATTATTTTATACCACCGCAATCGGAGAAAACATTCCGCATGGAAACATTGTTACAAAAACTTTTTTACAAAATTTTGTTGTTACAATTGTTGCGGTTCGGACGTGGGTTCAATCCCCGCCTATTTTTTTCTTCCTATTGGTGGTGAGAGAGATGTTGGTATCATCTTTGAGGTATTAAATGCCAAGAAATAATCGTCGCAGGAAAGCCAGCTAAGACTTATTAGACGGAAATTGAATGGAAAACACCAAAACAGAAAAAAGAAAGTGGATTTTCGGATTCATTGGATTTACTTAGCAAAAACATTGATGAAGATGCAAATTCTTCAATACAAAGAGTATAAAAAGAATAACTTTATGTTTTGCTAGAAAGTGAGCAGAGGCTCGTTCACTCGTTGAATTCGTTAATCCATTCACGCGCATTTGTCATATTTCCTTTACAAATTTTTTAATTTTTGTCTTTTTTACGCGAGGATAAGTCTACAGGAATTTATTGTTAAACTTTTGCGGCTTTCAAACAATTGTTGAAATATAATTTTTAATTTTAATAGAATTAATAAAACTCAGAACTAAGATAGATTGCACTGCTAATTATTTAGAAGATGTTTATTTTTTTAAACTTGAAAATTTAAAGAAAAGAATTACTTTTTTAAAGATTTCGCTTTGAATACCTAACTTTTCAGTTTAATTAATTCGCCTGCGGCGCTATTGAACCGGCGACCTGAACGCAGATAAGCATTTCTTTCAAATTTATTAATTATAGCAGTAAAGTTTAATTTTATCTTAAACTTAGGATTTCTGGAAATATTTGCCTGTTTACCTCGCAAGGATTGTATGTGATTAGGATAGGCTGCGAGAGAAAATTGATTGAAATGTTAAATTATTGCATTATTTAGTAGGAAACGTGTTACCTATTGTAAATTTATAAAGGTCAGTCGATAATTTTGAATTTTCCTTCCAATTCGTCCTCTTTTGTTAATTTTATTTATTTTGAAACTCATTGCAAATTTTATGTTCAAAACTTACTTTCGATACTTGTTTATCCTTTGTTACATTCTCCATCACCCGCAAGCCTTTTACGTTTCTCTTATTTTTGCAATCAAACTAATTTAAGATGTCATACAATGAACGGATCATAAAAAGCAATTTAAAATAAGAAAAATTTAATAAAATCCTATTCGTTCTAATTTTTTCTTCCGCATCATAAAAATATAATTTGTTTTTATCAAAAAATATTTAATCAAATTTATAAAAAATACGGATCCTATATTCCAAATAATATCTTGAATAGATTACATTAATGTTGAATAAAAAAAATTTATTTTAAAATTTTCCAACTTACATTTTTAGTTTAAGACACCGCTGTACAATATTGTTTCGCCTTTAAAAGCCTCCTCAGTTAAACGTATCCCTAAATGAATAAATATGGATTAAAATCCATTAAAAATTGAAATCAAAAATTATATTGAAAAATTAATTTTGAAAAACCACTTCAACTCAATTCTCAAACTGAATACCACTAATGCTCGTTTGTACCGTTTTGACTTAAGTAAAACTTAAGTTTTCTTTAAGTTTAAAGACTTTTAATTAATTTGCTGGTTTGCATCGCACTATTTAAGAAAAACTAAAGTTTCAGAAAGTCGCACCGCTAATAAAAACGTTTGAATTATACAATATAAAAGCAAAAAATTAATTATTCTTAAAATAAATTAATTATGCTTACATCAAAATATATTCGTGTTTGTTCGTAAAGACGAGCGCTAAAATAATCTTAATTTTGAGAACAATACTAAAGTTACATGCGGAGCATACTTTAAAGAAATTCTTAAATCTAAGATTTTTGCGTTCGTATGTTGTTCGTGTTTACGAACAAATACGAGTATTGTTTTGACGTAAGCATTACATATATATTATTAAATAATTAATTGTTTCACTTTTATATTGTATAATTCAAAAATTTTATTAAACATTCAGTTTTTTCTTAAATAGTGCGATGCAAATAGGAAAATAAATTAATCTTTTAAATTTCTGTAATATTAAATTTGGTGCTGTCAAAGAAAACTTTGCTTTTTTGCTTTTAAGTCAAAAAGTAATCCTGTGTTCGGATTTAAACCTGATACCATATATATTAATTTGGATCAATATTTTTCTCATATTTGATCAGATTGTATTAATCTTTAAAAGTTTTTGCATCATCAATCGACGTAATTCTTTTACAGAATTATGCAGTATCCGCTTCTACATATTTTTTTTTTGGAAAAAATATCATTTTAAAAGGTTTAATTATTTTTAATCTAAGCCCCCCCCCCCATTGAAATCAGCCATCTTTTGCCACTTATTGCTCCAAACAGATTCAAACAACTGTTGTGTAACAGGGTGAGAGTTCGAATTTAGGGGTTCGTAAATACACTTTTTCCTATAGAAATAGATTTACCAAACGAAAGAACACAAAAATACAAGCTCTTTAAGGTGAGGATCAATCTTGTCGGAGTTGTAATAAGGCCACAATTTCATTTTAAAAATTGCAATTTTCCCATAAGAAATACATGTAAGTGTATTATTGCGTAATATTACGCAATAATTTTATGCATTCTATTAACGGTACTTGTGCTTTGATACTCACGAATCAACCATAGGGCGGGGCTAACTAGAGCAGCGTTAGGAAGGAGTCAGTCGCTCCCTGAGATCCGACCCGTCAACTTCCATACTCTTCGAGTTGGAGGTACTTGGGGGATGTTTTTAGTAAGTAAAGCGCGTGCCAAAGCCGCTTGTAGCGCCCGAAGCGACTCGGAGAGACGCGCAGGGTGCGGAAAGTGGGTTTTAACAGCGCAACCACATCAAGAGTTGAATTCACACAAAAGTGATTTTTTCCGAAATTTGTTGTCCGATCACATATTTAATTTTTTTATTATTTAATTATACCATTATCTTTCATAATTAGTTGTAAAAACCGAGATTCTGGTTTCGATAATTTCGATGGGAGGGTTACACTTCAAAATAGCCAATGAATAAATTTTATTGTTAATAAATTTTTAAAGCCGTTTTTTTCAAAAATGCGTTAACCGACCCCAAATTTTATTTTTTTATACTCTAATTAGACCGTCATCTTTCATAATCCACTTCAAAAATGGTAAAAATCGCGATCAGGGAATTCGAACCGTCACCGTGTAACAGTAGAAGAATAACAGTAAAGTACCAAATATTTCAAACTAAAAAATATAAAAATTACATTTTAAAAGAAAATAACAAAAAATAACGTAACAAGACCAGCAGTGTAGCGTAAAGCATACACCGACCGACTTTAAAGCGGTAGACCATGGTTCGATTCCTAGTCGAGTCGGTTACACTGCTGTGATCAAAGGTCCAATATCAATCTGTGGACCATGGGGAAGGCAACGGAAACCACCCCATTAATTATATTCCTAGTAATGTCAGCTTGGCTTCAGCTAAGTTGACTCCAACATCCGGATACGGATAGGCACCGAAAGAAGAAGAAAAGAAAATATGTAAATTTAGCTATTCGAATCACTGCTATTAAGCGACATCATATCCGGTTGTAGTACGGCAAAGAGGGGGGGGGTTCTTAGACTATTTTCCGTCACTAAGCTTAACGTAACTAGACGAAAATATAGTATATAAATATAGTAGCTAGGGGTGCTGGCAAACATTTTAACGATCTTTCTTATCAGAAGATAATTCAAGCAGTGATGTCCGAACAAGAAGTAAATTTTCTCAAATTGTAAGCTGTCATATCTTGAACAATGCGTCGTTCATTGTTAGGACAATGAACGACGCTGAACGTCCTAACGTTTAGCGCTCGAATTTTATCTTCTTATAATTATGAAATTATAATTTGTTCGTAAAATTGTTCGCCAACAGGTTGACCTAGGGAAGGTTGATTGGTTGACAATGAAGTTCGCTCGTCTAGATACTCTTTAAGGATGCTGCCACCACTTTTTCTACAAGAAATAAAATCACCGTCACGGAGAACGTGGGAATCAGATGATTCCCTGTTTTCACCCTGATCCAATTTTTAGATCTAAATTTGGGGAATAAAAAAAAAATCGTAATAAAAGATAGATTTGCCATACAATAATAAAAAGTTTGTAACAAATTCTACAGAATTACGACGACACAAGAAAGAATAACAATAGCTTTTGTTGTTACCAATCTTGGTGGCGGGGGACAGCAATAGCGGAAATAAAATTTTTCTTGCCCTTTTAAAGTAATTGGTAACCAGGTCACTTTCATTCAGATAAAATAACGCTCAAATTTGCTTATTATGTAGATTGTCAAAACTATGGATTGAATTATTAAATTTAAAGATGAAAGGAACTTTAAAAAATCGTCACGTGCAGTTTCTTTTTATAAAAAATCAAAAACGATTGCTTCAGCTAAACTGACAGTTTGGCGTAACTCACATAACCAAACTCTTTGAGCTTGACTGTCAATCTGGCTCAACTTAGCTTGATTGAACTCCTTGACGCAACTTTGAGCTTATTTGAACCAACTCTGTGACGCAACCGACTATCCGCGTTTTTGGCGGCGATATTTATGCCCTCGCTTTTAAGGGCCATGTTTCTCTAATTTTTTGGATTTCTATGAGACGTAGGAAGTGCACTTTTGACAGTGCAATGACCTGGTTACGTAATCAATTTAAAAAATAATTGAAATCTTTAAGATAAGTGGATTGAAGAGGTCTTTGCTAAGAACATAGATTTGCTATTCCGTCAAAATTTATCTTGAATTAAAAGGTTATGACGACACCAAATTTAATTAAATTATGAACTTATTATTTTGGCATATAATTAAAATTACGAAATACTTCTGTTTATTGTTAATTTTTGGAATTCGGCGGTTTACCACAAGGTTCTGAACTTTTGTTGTCTTTTTAAATCCGGGAGGCGAACCTTCAGAAGGTGTGCTCACAAGTAGATCTGCACGATTCGCTAATTGACGAATCGATTTTTCTCGATTAATCGATTTAAATCGAATCGAAGCGTATTGATTAATGATTGAATAATTGTGGATTTGGACTAATTTCTATTAAATTTTTTTAAATAAGCACCGTTTTTAATGCTTTTTTGATAAAATAATACTGATTACTTTCTGTAGTACTTAGATCTAAACGTTTAACCAAATTTTAAAAAATTGTATGGTAACTGATTTAATTTATCTTAACTACCGTAAGATTTATCGTATTTGTAGTGAATCATTTTATTGCTATGAATACTAAATTAAGAAAGAAATTAAAAATTCATCACTACGAATCGAATCGATA
This sequence comes from Lycocerus yunnanus, assembly GCA_036346125.1. Classification (NCBI taxonomy): domain Eukaryota; kingdom Metazoa; phylum Arthropoda; class Insecta; order Coleoptera; family Cantharidae; genus Lycocerus; species Lycocerus yunnanus. The sequence goes on from JARFIX010000059.1 coordinate 148,198, forward strand.
GAACCGATTAATCAATAATGAATATAAAATCGATTTCGGGGATATGTAAGTCATCAGAAACTTATAAAATAATCCAAAGCTTTGAAATATTAACACTAAAACACCTACAGCTATCACAATCCGATTAGAAATTGAGAATTGAAGAAATACAAGTTTAGAGTGTCACGAAATATTTTTGTTTGTTCATTTGTGATCTCAAAGTTCTAAACAAATGCAGCTATCGACTTAAGTTTTTCACATAAAGTTAGTTCACGTTTTCTTATTTTCATTATAACTTTTTTTATTAATTTTGTTGGTTTTTCATAGCTATCGGTTTATGTTTGTATTTGAAAATTTATAGTTTCTTTCGAATAGATAAAAAGTTCTTGTGTTTGTGAATAAAAAGCTTCTAGGGTGAGATTTCGTGTTTTTAGTGTAACAGTAAAATCAAAAGAAAATAAGCAAGCAAACATATTTCAAAATCCTGTAGCGATTCAGCGTTCTCGAGTTCAAATTTGTTACCACACTTTGCACCCGGGTTCGCTTTTAGCTGCCTACATTAAATTTATTTGTCTACTTTTAGGAAATATGTACACTTCGCTTACAATCGAATTTTGTTCATAAATTTAATTTAATTAAAATTATATTTATTTCTGTACGTGGCGAGTGAAGTTTTAATTAAAAGTTACAATATTTTTTGTATTTTTGTAAATTTGAATTTTTAATTCAATCGATTCTGTATCGTTTGCGCATGATTGTGCATCCTTTATTCTCGTTTGTACCTTTATTGTTTTTGAATTATTTAAAAAATTAGTTGAGGACATGCTAACCCCATTCATTTTGAATTTATGATCGAAAATGAACGTAATCGTTTATGCATCGTTTGTACACAACGGCGAATCTTTAATTTTTGTATATAACTTCTTTGTTTTTGCGAAATTGAAAAAAGTTTTGGGGGGAGGTATGCTAAATTTGAAATTTGAATTTCAGATTCAAAATAGTTCAGATCGTTTGTTTTTCATTTAGGATTAACGAGATTCCTAGTACAGGTAGCCCTCGGTTTACGCCGATTCACAATAACACCGTAGCACAAATCGAAACTTTCAAATTTCATTTATTTTTCTTAAGGTTTTTTAATAAAAATATTTGACTTTATTTTACCATAAACAAAATTATTTGCTTATTTTTTACTCATGTAGAGTTTAACCCTATGCCTTCTTCTAAATTAATATGGGTTCATTTTACGCAGATTCCATTTGCACTGGCTTTGGTAGGAGCAGAATTGTGACGCAAACCTGTACTTTATTTGAACCAAATAATGAAATATTTAAATTTTTGATATACAGATAAGAGACGGTCATTGGCCTGGTTGTTAGCGCAAACAACTGCTAATGCTAAGTCTCTTAGTTGAATCCGGGCAGAAGCTCATTTTGTTGTGGCCGTCTCCGTGCTTTGAAGGCACGTCAAGCTGGTGGTTTTCCTATGTTAATAAATTGCCATCATTAATAATAAAATAGTGTAACAGATAATCTGAGGCAAACTCGCAAGCTGCTTCAGATGCAAAGCAAGTAATGGTCACAGTACTAATAGTGGCTTTGGAATATCGTCAATGCTACTGTTAAGATATAATACGACCTTATTCGTATTTAATTATTTTAATTAAAATAATTAATTAAATAAATAATTTAATTATTCAAAAATTAGTTGGGGACTTGGTCTTAAATTAAGAGGAAGAAAAAGATGTACAGATAATCGATTTCTGGAAATATAAGTCGATTTATCGTTGGTGCATCAATTATTGAAAAATTAGTTTGGGGTTTACAAGTATAGTTACAACATGCAAGCCATTTCCTATTTAAAATTGTTCAAATCGATTGTTCTTCGTTTGCGCATATTTGTGCATATTTTATTTTTGTTTGTACCTCTTTTCGTTTCGAATTTTTAGGAAATACAAAGGTTAAATTGACCCGCAGAAGAATTAACGGGGACGGGTAATGAATTCCAATTTTGACCATTTTTAAAGTGGATTAAGAAAGATGAGGGTCTAACTAGCGTATAACAAAAATAAGATTTGCGGTCGGTCCACAAATTTTTAAAAAAACGGCTTTAAACATTTATTTACAATGCAATTTTTTCATTGGCTCTTTTGAACTGTAACTCCGCCCATCGACAATTAAAATAAGTTTTTTGCGCTAAAACTTTTAAATTTGTAAAAATTGTAAAAGAGTTTTTTTTACAAAAAAAACTTTCATCAATAATCATTGCTGAAAGCTTAAGAATAATTTCATTTTAATGTTTATTTAACCTATTACTTTTAAAAATTTTAATTTAATAAGTTTATTTTATATTTTTAAAATATTAAAAGACAAAAGATTTGTAAACTCCGCTCCGAATTAAAATATAATGTAGCGTATATTTTTAGGTGAATCCGAGTCTTGTGGTAGTTGCGTTTGTCATAACGGCTTGTAGCGGCTGGAGCGTAGCTGAGGCTGCAGAGGTCTGCTTTGAAGCGCTTTACTCATTAAAAATATCCCCCTAGAACGGTCGAACTCGGCAATGTGTGGATGTTGATCCGATAGATATCAAGGAGCGACTGATAGCTCCACAGTATCAGTATCATGATTGACAATGCGGAGCATTTGGCGGCGGAGCCGCCTTCATCTCAAATTTTGAATTTAAATATACCCAAATGTGGGGACGTGGGGAAAACCTTTGACTGATTCGAGTCATTTTCCGCTAGCTGCAGGCCTTGCCGGTGTAAACTGGAGATCAGCTGCATGTTTCCGGGTAGCTGAGCCGCTTGGTCCGCGCAACTGATGGTTCTGCGGTCTCGTCTATAGAATGTGGACTGTAATGACGCAATATCTCGCGATAATACACTTACTATATGTATTTCTGATTAGAAAATCGTAATTTTCAAATTTAAACTGTGGCCTTATTAGAAGTCCCACTAAATGCATTCTCACCTTAAATGATTCGCATTGTTGTGCTCTTTCGTTTGGTAAAGTCAATTTTTATAAGAAAAAGTGCACTTTTGAGTCTGGTTTATTACCCGGACCCGAATTTATGAGATTTCTAGCGATCAAACCTGTTTTTATTCGGTTTTTATATGTGCCATTGTTTATGTGGGATTTTTTTGTGCGGTATATAAAAAAATTTCATCAAATTCATGAATGAATGAAAACTAAACAATTTTTTTAAAAAATTTCTTTTATGCGGTCCCTATCCGCACAAAAACAGGTTTGAGAGTACTTTATTTGAACTTAATAATGAAGTATTTAAATCTTTGAATTTATAGGTTATCGATTTCTGGATGTTAATCAAAATGTTAATCGTTTGTTTTAATTTAGTTTAGTTTGTATATTTGTTGTTTTTGAATTATTTAGAAAATTAGTTGACGGGAACTGGTGGAAATATGCTAACCTCCTCTCCCTCCATTTTAAATTTTGGTATTAATCCTTTCGATTCAAATTTTTTTAAAATTATAAGGTTAAATGAACAATAAAACGAAACATTATTTGTGAGCTTTCAGCAATGGTTACTGCTGTTATTATTAAATGTCTGATGACAGCAGTAACCATTGCTGAAAGCTCACGAATAATGTTTCGTTTTATTGTTCATTTAACCTTATAATTTTAAAAAATTTGAATCAAATATTAATCCTTTCTGCATCCTTTGTGCATCTTTTATTTTTGTTTGTACCTTTTTGTTTTGGCGTAATTTATAAAAACTTTGGGGGGAGTTAAACTATTTTTGACAGCTTGTATTAACCCCATATGTACGGGGTTTTGTATATACACAGGTATATACCTGTATAATAACAGGCTATTTTCGTTCTAAAATTTGGAATGATGAGCAAAGGAGGTATACTAATTTTGAACCAATGTTTCTTAATACCGAAAAGCATTTTTTTTTTAATTTTTGCCCCTAATAAAATAAAATTTCCATAAACGAGTACAATCGAAGAACAAACGAGCTGAACTATTTTGAATCTAAAATTCAAGGTTCAAATTTAGCATATTTTCAGCTCTCCACAAAACTTTTCTAAATTATCTAAAAAAGATACAAACTAAAAAGAGATGCACAAACCATTAAAACCATTTTTGATCTAAAATTTAAAATGGGGGGTCTCCAGCCTCCTTCAACTAATTTTTTAAATAATTCAAAAATAAAAAAATTAGTAAGAAGCATAAAGGATGCACAAACAATGCAAATCGATTTTGACTTTTTTGAATTAAAAATACAAAATAAGGGGGGGGGGGAGCTGAGGGCATGCACATATACGAATATTCACATATACGAACGTTCGATAAATTCAAATTTACGAACATTGCATAAAATTTCTATTTCGCTCTTATTGGTTTGTTGGGTATGGGTACTTTTAACTCCTTACGGGCAGTTGTATAACAGAGGTTAATAATCATCTGATCATACTGATCCGTGGTTAAAGTTTGGAAATTGGTTAAAAATTTAGAAACCAACCAAGTAACGGTCCATAGCGCACAATGTTTTTATTCATTTAGGCTAAACAAAATCAATTTCTGTTTTTGCAGAAAATGAGAATTTACTTTATTTTTAATTATTTATTTTATGTAATATAAAATGAGCAAGGTAAACAAAATACGACCCATAATGCACTTCTACAAACCTAAATTATTAGATAAAATCAATTCAATATCAAACGATTTAAAATATTTGAATAATAAGCAGAATTGTGTGGGCCCGAGACTGCCATGTAGCTGCACAATTCTGTAGGTAAACGCATTTTATGTATGTCATGCACAGCTGTGTGTTAAGGGGTTAACAGTACTTGTCAACTTAATAATACCAAAATTAAGTATGATTCACGCAACTTGTTTTTGATAAGGATCGTAATAAAGGATAACGTCCATTTTGACGTAAATTTTTGTAAGTTGCGCTTCTTGTTATTACGATTGGTCGAATTCGAATAACGGGATGGCATTTATAAGTACTAAACAAAACCGTAATTAGGGAATATCATGTATTACTATTGGTCGGATCGTAATAAGGGAGGTCGAGTGTAGGTGACGGGTATTAAACCCGTCATTCGATTTTGACCATTTGTGGATTGTTAAAGTGGATTCTGAAAGATGAGAGTCTAATTAGCGTATAAAAAAATTTAAATTTGCGGACCACTCATAGATTTTTGAAAAAACGGCTTTAAAAATTTATTAACAATACAATTTTTACTCATTGGCTCTTTTGAACTGTAACCCCGCTCACCAAAATTGAAATAGATGTGTGGCGACAGTAGAGAAGCCAAAATCTCGTTTTTTATAACGAATTATTATGGAGGAGGGTCTAATTAACTAATAAAAAAATTAAATTTGTGATCAGACAACAAATTTCGGAAAAAATTTACTTTTTGTGTGAATCCGACTCTTGACGTAGTTGTGTTTATCAAAACCCACTTTCCGCGTCGCTTTGAGCGTTACAAGCGGTTGTAATAAGCGCTTTACTTACTAAAAATTTTCCCCAAGTACCTCCAACTCGAAAAAGTATAGATGCTGACGCGACGGATCTCAGGGAGCGACTGGTATCTCCCCACCATTAGTCATTGTCAACCCAGGCGCAGCACACGGACTGGTGATAGAATGGCCGCCTATTGACGTAATACCTCGCAATAATTTACTTACATATATTTCTTTTGGGAAAATTTTAATTTTCAAATTTGAATTGTGACCTTATTAGAAGTCCAACTAAATTCATCCTCACCTTAAATGATTCGTATTTTTATGCTCTTTCGTTTGGTTAAACCATTTTTTATAGGAAAAAGTGTACTTTCTTACCTCGGATCGGTTACAAAATTTAACCAAATGGGACAAGGGGTGGAGGCAGGGTTAGCAAAATGTGACGTCCGCATAAAAATTTTATTTTTGGGATTTGTAAAACAATTGTACTCGAATATTTTTTCTTATAATTTAAAAATATTATGATAAACGAGGGGGAGGTTCTTAATTTGTGACTATTGGACGTTTCGGAATAAAAGATTGTGACCAACTGTGACAAAGAAGGGAGGAGGGGAGCCAAAAATTTGAAAAAATCGACCTCTTATTTATAGTACACAAAGGAAAGCAGCATGCAATGAAGTAAATAATCACAATTTTTATTGAACTAAATTTATGAAAAAAATTCAATTGTGGGCGAAGTATTTTACAACAAATAATTATATATTTGCTTATTTTTTTTATTAATTTGTTATCCGTTTTGCAATGTTCTTTGATAAGATCCGCACTAAGATACTTATGGTAGCGTTCAACGCTCTTTTGGTTGTTTTAATATAACCGCACATAGTTGGTAATCCACGACCTCCCGCTGAGTTTAGCAGGCACTTCACCTGTAAGCGGGAAAAAGTAATTTCGCATGTTAAATATATAAATTAAGACAGAAATACTTTGATTTAGTCGAAAAAGCGCTAACGATAATCGCTTTTGACGGTTTGACAGAAATTTGGGCTGCGTTCTGTTTTTACTTCTTCAAATTTAATTAAAAATAAATTGACTCAGAAGTAAACTTTTCAAGATTTTAATTTGTGGTAACTTTTCACAAAGTATTATTAGTTTCTGACAATTTTGTGGGAAAATAAAAATCAAATGTAATAAGATTTACAAGAGAAGGAAATTGTGACGGTTCACTTCTCAATGTAATTTAAAAACTTTTCACAGGTTTCGTATTTGTATATTATAACAAACCAGAACATCTAAAACTGTGGGTTTATTTAAAAGTTTCAGTAAATATTCGCTAGCTTTACAAATTTGAAAGTTAAAACTTTTGAAAGTACTAAAGAGAGGAACGCAAAATGAATTTTAATTATCTAATAACGAAATGTTAACATCATTTTTCACTCGCAGATCCGGCTCTGTTACAAACTTTGACATCAAAAAACGAATTTTACTAAAAGTAAAGTTTCAATATTTTGTCAGATTCTGCTATTAAGTTAACCAAACGAAGAGAAAATTCCCCTACGAATGGAAAACTATAAGCGTCGCTAGATATTTCCAAAGTATTCCGAACATGTCTTGTAATAAAATTTCCGCCATTATAATATTTCCATGAGACGAATATAATCTATCGAGGCAGCAATATTAAAATTCCGCTATTATTAGTTTTCCGTGCGGGAGTTAAACAAAAAGAAAAATTACATGCTTATTGCCAGCTTCGTCATTTTAAAAATAAATGTAGAATTGTGTCGACTTCCTCAATAATACTGACCATTTTTTTTTTTCAGTTTACAAAAGCACGTGAAAAATGCATCCGATGTTGAGTATCCAGCTTACGGGGTCACCGGTCCAAATAAGGACACTTCCCTTCGGGCGATCGAAGATTGGCGCAGTCTGCTCAAATGTATCATTATCAACATCAAAAACAGCAAATCATAGCGATGGAAAGGTTTGTAAAAAATTTAATGTACCTAGAAGTAAATTTTATTTGCAATAAAAACCATACAACTGCCACGATGTAAGATTACATTGGAGGTTATAAATTGGAAGCAGTCTCAAGTTAATTTAAAAATGATTATACTACCCCTATGATGACTTGCAGTTTGTTTTAACAAATTGATCTCGACAAAAAATGATTTGTCAGGCCTAAAGTCAACTACAAATATAAATTGACTGATAACCAGAAGCTCCCCAAAAAATAATCCATGTCGGAAAGCAGCTCAAGTTCGGCTTGGATAGCATCTACTTAGCGCTGAATCGATAAAGCATTAATGCGACTTTGTACTTTTTATGTTCAATTCCTGGAAGACGCATTATTTCCTTTATTCTGTTAATTTTATAAACTTTTGCAATAAAATTGAAATTTAATAAAAGTTTCAATTTGAAAACTATCATAAATTTATTGCTTTTCAGCAGAGCTGCTGCAGGTGAGCGACACGGTTCAGTGTCAGAGGTTGATAGCGACGAAGAAAACGAAGAAGGTGATTATACTGTTTACGAATGTCCAGGACTGGCACCGGTAAGTTTCTATATATTAAGATTAGAAATATCGATTGAAGCTTGTCGGCCCTCTAATGGTGATGGCCGGCATAATGCGAGTGCAGAACGCGAAGACTAGGAGCGTGGTCATCCAAACAACGCAAAACCAGCGCCACGGTATCTCCGTCGTTGATTCCTTTGATATTATCGCACTTTTCTATGAGTTTTCGTGCCACCAAAGACGAAAAAGATTCTCTTAAAATTTTGTGAATTTCCTCCCACTCGATTTCTCCATTACGATTTTGATAACCATATCTCTTCCAGCAACAGCTCAAAAAACTTTTGTACCTTTGATTATCCGCTGGAACGGTGTTGGTGCTCTTAGATTCTAAAACCAAATCTTCCGAAACTTCGGTTTCAACAATGCATGCCTGTTCATCTTCGTCCAAAGTATATTCAATTTCTGATGCAACCTGAAACATACAATCAAAACTTACAAATGTTTAATCTGATCCCTACGCGCAGGCTGGATTAACGAGACTTTAAAATTTCTATCTAACTTCGGAAAACTAACAAATTTATATTTTGTGGATTATTGGCTTAATTTTGGGTATTTCAAGGGTATTAAAAATGCTGTGTAGGTAATTAGTGATTTCCTCATTAAAATTTAAACTAATTAATTTGACTTGTTATCACATCATTGGGCTATGTCTATTTTATGCTGTAACAAATATTTATTTTGTGTAGAAATTTGCTCTAAAATCAAACAAATCGTTTTTGCAATAACTTTTTCGGGAAAATACTCAGAGATGAAAAATTAGCACATTAAAGGCAATCTGTGGTTTTTAGAGGTGGATTGCAGAGAAAATGCAATCATTTCTTATTAGTTGGTTTTCTAAACGGCTATTTTCTGATTAGCTGATATTATTTGCAGTACCTACCGCTAAAAGAATTTTCCATACAGGGTGGTAAATTATTTCACGTAGAATTATTTTAAAGCAAAATTTTAAATTAGTTTTTTAATTTTTTTCCATAAAACTGATTATCAGTTTTCTCTATAATAATAAATTAGGGAGATAGTAATTCAACATTAACAATTTAACATTGAAAATTCTGTGGTGCGTGAATCAATTCACCACCCTGTATGTTTTTTTCATTGTAAAGTTAAAATAAAGCGTCAGCGAATAATACTCCGTTTGGGGATAATATTCATTTTTACTAATGTTCATAACATTCAAAACTTGTGATCTATCCAAATCGGAACAGAAAAATAAGGGTTGCCATTTAAAATAATTTACGATGACTTCATAGCTGAAAAACAAACAAAAAAATTGTAAATAACAAGAAAAATAAGATGGACGGGTCCATGAATTTTCTGAAAAAATTCCTCGAATTTTGTACCAAATTTTACGACCACACTGTAGAATAGCGCTATTACCAGTTTTAAATTGCACTCAAATCTTAATTCTTTAAAAATATTTGATTTTTTATTCATACTATGCATTTGATAAATTTTTTCATATACCGCACAAAAAAAATGCACAGAAGAATTCCACATTTAAAAACCGCATAAAAACAGTTTTGGATGTATATACAGCAGTGTTTATGAGTGAATTTTTTTTTTTTTTGCGATATATCAAGAGATGGTTAGAGTTCGAATTCCCGGGTTCGAAAATACACTTTTCCTATAGAAATAGCTTTACCAAACGTATAAACAGAAAATAACAAGCTCTTTAAGGTGAGGATCATCAATGTTGTCTGACTTGTAATAAGGCCACAATTTAATTTTAAAAATTGCAATTTTCCCATAAGAATACATGTAAGTATCCTTCTCAGCCCTTTCCGCCCACTCCTGAGCATCAGCCTCTTTCTCTAGGAGAAAGGTGGACAGCATTAAGACCCCACGGCTGCTTAAGTCCGGGTTGGGGAATTTGCCTGTAACCCTTTATTATTGTTGATGATGGCAGTCATCAACTAAGGGGGACCGCCGGCTTTACGTGCCCTCCGAAGCACGGGAGACGGTCCTAGATAGAAAGAGAGTCAGAAAGAAAATTTTCCTTCCGTGACTCCTCCCGGGATCGAACCGGGTGCCTTTGCATCAGTAGTTGATCGCTCTAACTACTAGGCCAAGACCGTCTCATTGTAAGACGTAAGTATAATATTCCGTAATAAAACGCCAAATATAGAAAACATTGTATTGACGGTACGTGTGCTGTACCTGGGTTGACAGTGACTAGTGGTGGGAAGTACCAGCCGCTCCCTGAGATCCGTCGCGTCAACATCCATACTTTTCGAGTTGGAACTACTTGGGGATGTTTTTAGTAAGTAAAGCGCTTGTAGAGCCCGGAGCGACGCGGAGCGCAGGGTGCGGAAAGTGGGTTTCGATAAACGCAACTACGTCAAGTGTCGGATTCACACTAAAAGTGAATTTGTTGTCCGATCACAAATTTAATTTATTTATTAGTTAATTAGACCCTTATCCTTCATAATTCGTTGTAAAAAACGAGATTCTGGTATCTTTAGTGTCCTCACAACCTATTTTAATTTCGGTGAGCGGGGTTACAGTTCAAAGGAGCCAATGACAAAATTGCATTCCAAATTAATTTTTAAAGCCGTTTTTTCCAAAATTTGTGAACCGACCGCAAATTTTATTTTTTATACGCTAATTTGACCCCATCTTTCATAATCCACTTCAAAAATAGTAAAATCCCGATCCAGGAATTCGAACCGTCGCCCAAAAGAATCTATCAAATGCATAGTTTGAATAAAAAATAAAATATATTTTAAGGAATTCCTTTTATTGGTCCCCATCCTCCGCACAAAAACAGGTTTGAGTGTATATTATTAAACCGTGAAGGAATATTGAATTGATTTTTTACTTTTAATACAGTCGAGTCGCGAAATAGTGAATCTGTAACCTTTCACTTTTTCCGGGTTATTCTCTAGTTTAGTATTTTCAAAATTTGCAATAAATACATTTTGAAAAAAAAAGCTTTACATATTCAAAAAATAAACGAAAACGATTACGCAAATGATGTTATTTTTATTTCAACACCAACATCAGGATTTCCAAATTTTTTAGTGCCCCAAATTTTCCAAAACAAATTCTGACTTTTCCAGAGTGTTCCTGATTATTTTTCCTGACTTTTCAAAACTTTGTAAAGTGAAATCAAATATGGTTCAATTATTATTATTATACCAAAAATTGTTGAATTGTTAAACAAACCACTTAAATTATTGAATAAAATAGTTGAATTACAACTGAAAAAAAACGGTTGAATTTTTGGACAAAGTAGTAGCTTTCTTTCTTTTAAAACAACTGAATTTTTGAAAAATTAATGGAATGATTTAAAATTTTATTAAATTTAAAAAAAAACGGTGAATTGTTGAATCACAATTATTGTTCAAAATGAAATTATTGAATCAAGGGTAATTGAATTATTGAATCAAAAACAATTACATTTTTAAAACAAATAATTAAATTTTGAAACAATCAGTTGAATTATTTAAACCAAACAGCTGAACAGTTGTTAAACAAAACTGCTGAATTTATTAAACAATGCAACTGAATTATTTAAAAAATACAGTTACATTTTTAATATTTTGTTAGTAGCTTCTTTGCATTAAAAACAGTCGAATAATTATTGAAAATCTTATTGAAATTTTAAAGAATTGGTTGAATTGTTGAAGCACAAAAAATGGAATTGTTGAATCAAGGATCATTGAACTATTGAACAAAAAATAATTAAATTTTAAACAAAAAACAATTGTATTGTTGAATCAACCAGTTGAATTATTCAAATCGAACAGCTGAATTATTGAACCAAATAGCTTAATTTGTTAAACAAAACTGATAAATTTATTAAACAATTCAACAATTCGTAAAAAAAAAAGTTACATTTTTGATATTTTGTTAGTGGCTTTTTGCATTATTGTTGAAAAAAGTCAAATTATTAAAATCTTATTGAATTTTTAAAGAAACGGTTGAATTGTTGAATCATGTAAAATGGAATTGTTGAATAATTGAATTATCGAACCAAAAACAATTAAATTTTAACAAATATAATTGAATTGTTGGAACAACCAGCTGAATTATTTAAACAAAAAAGCTGAATTATTATTGAAGTGAACAGCTAAATTTGTTGAACATAACTGTTGAATTAATTAAACAATGCAGCTGTATTCTTTTTAAAAAAAAAGTAGTATTTTTGATATTTTGTTAGTAGCTTCTTGCATTAAAAACAGTTTAATTATTGAAAAAGCAGTCAAATTATTAAAAATTTTATTAAATAAAAAAAAACTGTTGAATTGTTGAATAAAATTTGTTCAAAATTGAATGTTTGAATCAAGGATCATCGAATTATTGAACCAAAAACAATAAAATTTTTAACAAAAACAATTGAATTGTTGGAACAACCAGTTGAATTATTCGAATCAAACAGCAGAATTATTGAACTAAGCAGCTTAATTTGTTAAACAAAACTAATGAGTTTATTAAACAATTCAACAATTCTTTAAAAAGCAGTTACATTTTTAATATTTTATTAGTGGCATCTTTGCGATAAAAATAGATCAATTGTTGAAAAAACAGTCAAATTATTAAAAATCCTATTGAATTTAAAAAAAAGGTTGAATTGTTGAATCATGTAAAATGGAGTTGTTGAATAATTAAATTATTGAACCAAAAACAATTAAATTTTTAACAAATATAACTGAATTGTTGGAACAACCAGCTGAATTATTAGACTAAACAGCTTAATTTATTGAACAAAACTGTTGAATTTATTAAACAATGCAGCTAAATTCTTTAAAAAACAGTTATATATTTGATATTTTGTTAGTAGTTTTTTTTGCATTAAAAACAGTTAAATTGTTGAAAAAACAGTCTAATTATTAAAAATCTTATTGAAATTTTAAAGAAACGATTGAATTGTTGAATCACGAAAATGGAATTGTTGAATCATTGCATTATTGAATCAAAATAATCAAATTATTAACAAAAGCAATTGAATTGTTGGAATAAGCAGTTGAATTATTTGAACTAAGTAGCTTAATTTGTTAAACAAAATTGTTAAGTTTATTAACAATTTAACAGCTGAATTAAAAAAAAAAGCGGTTACAATATTTTGTCAAATCAAAAATAATTATATGGTAGAACAAAGCAGTTAAATAAACAATTGGATTAATTTGGCCTCTTTGGATTAAAAATAGTTGAATTGTTGAAAAAATTGTAGAATTATTAAAAATCCTATTGAATTTTTAAAGAAACGGTTGAATTGTTGAATCATCAAAATGGAATTGCTGAATAATTGAATTATTGAACCAAAACAATTAAATTTTAACAAAAACAATTGAGTTGTTGGAACGACCAGTTGAATTATTTGTACACAACAGTTGAATTATTTAATTAAACAGCTTAATTTGTTAAACAAAACTGCTGAATTTATTAAACAATGCAGTTTGAATTCTTTTAAAAAAAGTTAGATTTTTGATATTTTGTTAATAACTTCTTTGCACTAAAAACAGTTGAATTCTTGAAAAACCAATCTAATAATTGAAAAATATATTAAATTGTTAAAGAAACAATTAAACTGTTGAATCAAGAATATTGCTTGTTCAACAAAACAATTAAACTATTAAATTAAAATAATTAAATAGTTAAATCAAAAAGAATTATATGGCAGAACAAAGCAGTTGAATAAACAATTTAAATTGTTGAATAAACAAGTTGAATTTTGAGCAAAACAGTTACATTGTTGAACCAAAAACGACTGAATTATTAAACCAAAACCAATTAAATTATCAAACCAAAAATATTTTAATTGTTGAATAAATGAATTCAATAATTATTTGAATCAAACAGCTAAATTATTGAACAACACAACTGCATTTATTAAACAAAGTAGTTAAATTATTGAACAAAATAAATGAATTACTTACCAAAACAGTTGCAGTTTTGGACAAAGCTATATTTGTTAAACCAAAAGAAATTGAATTATTAAATCATAAACAATTAAGCAAAGTTCCACCAAATTTCTCAAAACAAATTCTAGGACTTTCCAGGTTTTCCATGATTAAAATTGGTAATTTTCTCCGACTTCATTTTGACATTTTAAACTAGATTTATTTTAATGTTTTGCTATTTCAAGCTTACCCAAAGTGTAAGCTCCTGACTTTTTTACAATAAAATTTGCACCATTTTAATAATAATAATAATAATCCTAGTAAATAATGTCCCAGTTTTGCAATAGAGTGGGAAATTCAAATTTGTGTTAACGATTTGACCCTCAGTAATTTGGTTCCCAGTAATTTCGCTTCCAGTAATTAAATTCTTTGATAAATTGGTGTGCGATAATTTTTCCCTGGGTAATTTTACCTAGCAGTCAACCTAAGCTCGACCTAGATCTCTCTTTAAGCGATTTTAATTATAAAAAAAGGGATCTGTCACAATATTGATACCACGATTTCAACTTTTTCCTATTGACTATTGATTTTAGATTTTAGGGTGGATCCAAAATTTGCAGTGGTTGCGTTTGTCAAAACCGAGCCTCCGCTCCGGAAGCTCCGAGCCGTTTTGACAAGTGCTTTACTTGTTAAAAATTTCACCCTAGACCGGTCCTACTCGGCAAAAGAAGAAAGACAATTTACATCAGGCATACTTATCATAAGATATCAAAAATATGTTTTAGCCTAATTAATCATGAAACGGGAGTTAGAGGGAATGCAAAGTCTCGGAAATAAGGGACAATCCTGACGAAGAACTTGAGTCAATTTTTCAATATTCGGGACGCCACAATAATAATAAGACTCACGAAAAGCAGATACTAGTACGAAATCATGATGGCCAATCTCTTATCACAAGACGGCACTCTAAGAAAAAAAATTAAGTACTTTAGAATTGGTGTGCGATAATTCTTTGCTGGGTAATTTTACTTAGCAGTTAACCTAAGCTCGACCTACTATAGATCTTTCTTTAAGCGATCTTAATTATAAAAAAAGGGATCTGTCACAATATTGATACCACGATTTCAACTTTTTCCTATTGACTTTTGAGTTTAGATTTTAGGGTGGATCCAAAATTTACAGTGATTGCGTTTGTCAAAACCGAGCCTCCGCTCCGGAAACTCCGAGCCGTTTTGACAAGTGCTTTACTTGCTAAAAATTTCACCCTAGACCGGTCCTACTCGGCAAAGAAGAAAGACAGTTTACATCAGGTTTACTTATCATAAGATATCAAAAATATGTTTTAGCCCTTAATTAATCATGGAACGGGAGTTAGAGGGAATGCAAGGTCTCGGAAATAAGGAACAATCCTGACGAATAACTTGAGTCAATTTTTCAATATTCGGGACGCAACAATAATAATAAAACTCGCGAAAAACAGATACTAGTACGAAATCATGATGGCCAATTTCTTATCACAAGACGGCCCTCTAAGAAAAAAAATTAAGTACTTGAGATTAAATCTTTAGGTAAAAATAAGGAAAAAAGTCCAACCTCCAAAAAAAGATCAAACCAACTTGGCACATAATATGTAGTCGAATACTTACTCTTTTAGGATCCAATAATAAGTTTACTCTGGTTTGAATAGCATTTTTTGTTTTAGGGGTTGTTAAAGGGGTGAAAAAATCGACTACTTTTATCGAAAAATTACAAAAAACTTGTTTTAAAGTAGTAAAAGCTTGTTCTGAAAAAAAATAGGATAAAAACTCTTGGCGACGGGTTAGACGGGGACGGGTGGGGACGGTTGGGGTTGGAGCCGGAACTCCGATTTTGATCATATTTAAAGCGAATTATGAAAGATGAGGATCTAATTAGCGTATAAAAAAAATTATATTTGCGGTTTTAAAAATGTATTTACAACACAATTTTCTGATTAGATCTTTTAAACTGTAACCCCGCCCATCGACAATTAAAATAAGTTTTTGAGCGCTAAAACTATTTATAAATATGTTTTTTTTATTTTAATATATTAAGGACAAAAGAATTGTAAACATCGCTCTAAATAAAATATAATGTAGAGTATATTTCTAGAGTGAATCCGAGTCTTACAGTGGTTGCGTTTGTCAAAACGGTTTGTAGCGGCCGGAGCGAATATTTAATTAAAATAGTCCCATAGAACGTTTTAACTCGGAAAAGTGTAGATGTTGACCCGACAGATGTCAGGAGCGACTAGTAGCTCCTCACCGCTTGCGACTGTAGCTGTACCTACAGCGCACGGACTGGTGATAGAATGTATTATGGGAAATACGTAATTTTCAAATTTAAATTTTCGCGTTATTAGAAGTCCGACTAAATTCATCTTCACCTTAAATGACTTGTATTTTTGTGCTCTTTTGTTTGGTGAAGCCATTTTTATAGGAAAACGTGTACTTTTTAGTTCAGCTTTATTACCTCTACCCAAACTATTTTCCACACCATAACCAAAATTGTGTTTCATGTACAATAAGTAGTTTGATTTAATTAACTCTTTATCTTGCATTCTTTGGAAGATTGAATCTTATCATTCTTTTCCGGGATAAAATATTCTGCTTTTTTGGCATTAGATACATTTTCGCATGTTTCCTTTTGGACTTTTTAAGTTAGTTGAAATATATTAATTTCAGAAGTTCAGATAGTATGAGATCGATCCTATAGAAATTATTTAGAATCTCAAACCTGTTTTTGTGCGAGGGATAAGACTGCATAAAAAATCGCATAGAAAAATATTCTAAAACTTTAAAGCTACGAATAGCTGTGTATAAAATATATTGTTTGCAACAACTTAAGATAAAATTTTCTGCGCTAGATAGAAACCGCACTAAAAAATCCCACATAAAAAATTATTATGTAAATCAAAATAAATTTACCTCTAATCGCTCTAAACTTAATTGTGTCTTAACGATCAAGAGGTATGCACGGTTATTAACTAATGTGACTATGCAGATGCTGCAATATACTTTATAAGTAATAAAATGAATAGAATGTGATGATATAATAGTATCGTATCGTATTGGGTGGATCATCTGTTAGATTCTTTTTAGTTTGCATGATATTTTGACAGCCATCTGTTGTTTTCTTTTTAAATTTCATTTTTTAATTAATTATTATTTATAATATGCATTTGTTGGAACTTTTTACACACCGCACAAAAAATTATATTTAAAAAACCGCACAAAACAGGTTTTAGTGTAGTTCACGTTTGGTTCTGTGGACACAATTTAAAGATTAATCAGTAAATTTCTTACTTTACAAAAATTAAGTTTATAAAATCAGGAACAGAAGAACAGATTCAGCCTTTCTACGCTTTCACCAACTGTAGCTGTACCACAGGAATCCTCGTTCAGAACCTAATCATTAATTCAGAACCTAACTCCACAGCAGGAATTATTTAAGGATCTTGGATAGAACCCAACCCTTTATCAACGTCGACTTTCAACATCCTAAGCCATCTCGCCACCTCGGGATTATTATACAGCAGTTTTAGTTTGACATTAGTTTTTTATCCATTGATGTTCTTTTCCACAGTATCTTTCTCTCAAAGCGCTGCAGTACGCATTCTGCACAGTCATCGCCCCACCTCATGCGTAGGTTTTTTTTCAGCCTAGAATTCGGTGATTCTGCACATAAGCCTCTTTCAGTTTCCCCCAAACCTCTCTGTAAAGGATTGGTTTGGTTCTCCTGAGAGGTTCTGGCAATTACACACGCCTCGCTTCCCAAACGTGTTGGCGTAAGCAATTTTGCTTACCTCGGCCCGGAGTAGGTTACTACTAGTATAATGAAAAACTCTTATTATTTTGGAAAGTTCAATATTTGAAGAATCAAATGTGGATTAAACCACACAAACTTAACCAAAATCAACTTTGTGCAGCATCAAATTGAACAAAAATAAATTTTATAAAATGACTCCCATACCTACTAAATCTCTACCACCACCATCTTCTTAATTCGCTTTTTTTCTTCCGCCTTTCTTTCAAAAGTCAAATGTTTAAATTGACAAAATTTGGTACAATTTCAACCTCTGTGTTGGTGTGAAAAAGAGTTTTACCCTATTTTTTCCGAACAAATTTGCATGGTCAGGCAAACAGTACCATTAAATTGCAGTTTTTTAGGCTTAGAGTGACTGATATAAATCGCACTGTTTTCTAATTTTATTTTGGAATTCCTACTAATGTTTTGAGGTTCTTGTTTTTCTAACCAAAATTTCTTTCCATAAAAGTAGGTGGCGCTATTCAAAACAAAGTTGAACCTTCTTTTGACCGTTGAAATAATTGACAACTCCTCGTATAAATTTTGTTTTGATACCAAGTAGATAAAATTTGACCTAGAAGTTGATGTAATAAAAAATGTTTTTTTAAATCTTACACTTTCTAAAAAATACGAATGTCGGTTAAAAAAATTCTTTTTAGGGTTGCAAGTGTCGGTTGTTTATTTTTTATGTTACTTTTGAATCTCCACGCTATTTCTTTTAAGGAAGATGGATGACGCCATCTGGGATAATGACAAATGACTTCATTCTTCAGAACGAACGCAAAAGTTTGAATCGTCCGTTGTGTCGAGTCAAGAAATTGGTTGTTATTAATTATTCCTATGCTGCAAAAACACAGTTTAGCACAGTTTAATGAGTGAAACAAAGGCTAACGTTTTGATTTTTTACAAATGACTTTATTAAAGCGAAAATCGTGATGATATAATAAATAAATATGAGACAATAGAGAAAACTTTTGATTAATCGTCGAAATGAACACACTTGTTTAGTTTAAACTTTTCTAAATCACTTACAGAGGATCGAATTCGATCAAAAAATGTTCGGGTCGCTTCCTCATCAACTATGTCCAAACATGTTTCTGAAAAGGTTTGCGGATAAACACAGCTTGGTATGTCTATGTTTTGACAGTGATCCAAACTTTTCACCGTGCCATTATTTTGATAAACCCAATAATTTACGCGATCCCAACAGGCACACTTCCAAGGATTACCTTCTAATGTGATTTGCTTAACCTTTATCCTACTTAAAACGTCACTGCTTATAAAGTTAAACCGATTGGCATGGATAAAAAATTTCCGAATGCGAACATTTGTATGAAAACTATTTGGATTCAGAACATTTAAAAAATTGTTACTCAAATTTAACACTGAGAGTCTTCTTAAACCATGGAACGCTTCCAATTGAATTTCTGTTAACGCGTTATCGTTAAAGTAGATTTCTGTAATATTTGGTAAATGTTGAAAAGCGCCTTTTGGGATTTTTTGGATTTTGTTATGACTGAAATCGATTCGAGTTAAAGAAACATCGTTTAGAAACCAATTTTGGTTGAACACCTGAAGCCGGTTATACGAAACATTGACAGTTCTCAACGTGGATATTTCAGCGAAAGCTTCGTTATCGATCAAGTCAATTTCGTTGTTGTTTAACTGTAAGGTTTCTAATTCCTCGATATCATTAAATACGTTTATTGGAATTGTTTTTAAATGGCCGTACGTCAAAGTGATTGAGGCCAAATGCGGAACGTTTCGGAAAGCGCCCTCTTCGATCGTTTCGGAATTGCACTCGGTGAACGACAAAACTCTTAAATTCATTAAATGTTTCACAGCATCTTTTTTTAAATGCCGAATTGGTTGTTTATTCGCGTAGACTTCCGCTACATAAATTCGACCTTCGTCAAACGTTAAACGTGTTATGCAACCTTCCACCGTGGTATCAAATGGACTACCAGTTTTTGGTACCACATGCATGTTTACACTTCCAAATGAGTCGCACTTGCAGTTTACCGAATTCAAAAACGTAAACGTTAACAGTAGATTTTTCAAAAAATTATTATTTAAACATACTAACATTTTGCAACCGAACTTTAGTAGAAATGTTGGAAGCCGAACCATAAGTGATCAATCACACTGGAACTCAACTTGTTTGTGGTATTTCCAAATGTTTACAAATAAAAAGTACCGTACGAATGATGGGTATTGCGATTACGCAAAACTTGTTTACATATTTTCCTATTGCACATCTACAAGGTTTGATCAAAGAAATATTGTTTTGTCAAAAATCGTCGGATTCTCTTCCAAAATTCGTAAAAAAATTTTTATTTTAAATATTAAATTAGCAAGTATTACAGTAGTACCGCAACGAGGGCGTGGCAAAAAAGGCGTCAGAGATATATATAGATGTACATTTATATTTCGTGCTATTGGCTACTCGTCAGATAGACGTATGGTAATTCAAAAAAATTTCAAATTCATTTAAATTTTAATTATAACTTGTAATATTTGCTAATTTCCTTATTAATTTCGTCATGAAACTGAAACTGAACTTTCGAAACTGAAATTTTGTGTGCACTTATAATGGGCGTTAAATAGGTAGGGAAAATTCCAAAAACTTAAAAAAGGGGCCCGTTTTTCTTTTTAGAGGTTTCGTTTTCAACATTTTTATTTTCGATTTTTAGTTTTATGAATTTTTGTGAAGGCACTGGGTAGCGTAATTTTGGGCTAAATTTTAGAATTTCTATTATGTATATTTTAATTAGTTGACAAATTTATATTTTTCTTGTAGTTTTTTCTTTGTAATTTCTTTATTTTCTCTTTCCTTTACTTTTTTGAATTCTGTTATTCCTTCTCTTTAGGCGTCAGATTCTTTGGACTTTTTCCCTTACACTTCCTTTATTACATTCCCTTGAGATTGCTTAACTTTGACTGTTTTTCTCGAGAGGTTAACCGCTGGTGAAGTTTTTGTACACATCTCATGAAGTACATGATATCTCATGTAAAGTACTTGAAGTACTTCACGTGAAACATCCTCCAGTACCTCTGCAACGGAAGATCTTCAATTTACTTCTGATAAAAAATAAACTACTCGATTCGGGGGGTCTGGGGGCGTGGAACACCTCCAGTGCCTCTGCAACGGGAGATCTTCAGTTTACTTCTGATAAAAATAAACTTTTCAATCCGGGGTCTGGGGTGTGGAACACCTCCAGTGCACAAATTTTGGAATGAAGAACATGTAGAACCCCAGACAAAGTAGTTTACTTTTATCAGAAGTAAACTGAAGATCTCCGTTGCAGAGGCACTAGAGGGTGTTCCACACCCCCAGACTCGGTATAAATAATTTATTTTTATTAAAAGTGAATTAAATATTTAAACATATCTCAAGTTTAATAAAATTAGCTATGGCCAAGTAAATGTGTTTAATTCGTAATTTGACAATTAATTATAAACTGCGTAATTATAAATTCCTTACCCCCCGGGAGGCAGATCTCTGCAACAAAATAAAAATAAACTACTTAATCCGGGGTGTGGAACACCTTCTAGTGCCTCTGCAACAGGAAATTTTCAGTTTACTTCTGATAAAAATAAACTACTCGGTCCGGGGAACACCTCCATTGCTCAAATTTTGGAATCTCGATGAGTCTCTGAAATACTAATGATGTGCGTAAAATACAATGAAGTATCGATGAATTAGGTGGAGTACCGTGAATTATTGATGAAGTACGGTGAAGTACGTGAAATCCCGTGAATTACTGCTGAATTATATGAAGTACGAAGAAGTATGGAGAATTATCATGAATTACGTGAAATGTAATGGTAATTGTACACGATTTCCTCTAGCGGTTGACCCCTCGGTTTTTCTACTTTTTTTCATAAATTTTGTTTCACAAGGTTGTAAAGCAACCCTCAAGGTTATCAATAAGCTCAAATTTAATTGAATATCTCAAGTAATAACAATTTTACGACGATTCTTATACATTCGAAATGATTTAAGAAAATATTCTATAATTAGCGAAAATAATGCAAGTAATTGAAAGATGTGGTTGTTTTTTGCACAAAACCGGCCAAAAACTTTAACGAATATAATAAAGTATTGAAAATTCATATAAAAAATTATTATTGAAGTGTTGTGGTTGTAGAAATTTTATTATTTTGTTCATTAATTACATGATTTGGCAAAATCTCACAAAATCTTATTTAAAGAGGAGGGGTCAATAAAATCTCGCGTCAATTTTTAAATTCAGAAAATATACATTATTATAACAAATAACATTTTGTATTACAAAATCAATCTCAGGCATACACTGTAAAAAATTACTGCAAAGAAAGTTACACTGTACACAGTTTTTCATATAATGTAAAAGTCATTTGTAGAAGTTTTGAAATATAATTCTGGGTCGAGGTAATAAACCTGAATTCAAAAGTACACTTTCTCATATAAAAATGGCGTTAACAAGCGAAAAAGCGTAAAAATGCGAATCATTTCAGATGAGGATGAATTTCGTCGGACTTCTAATAAGGTCACAATTCAAAATTGAAAATTATAATTTTCCCATAAGAACTCCATGTAAGTAAATTATTGCGAGATAATCAGTGTTGCTAATTTGACGTTTAAATGACATTTGACAGACTTAGCAAGTTTTCTTATTTTGTAAAGATCGATAGGAATTGTTAAGCTAGCAAGCTTGCTAAGTTTATCAGTGATATCCACGGTTTTATTAAACTTAGCAAGCTTGCTAGCTTAGCAATTGCTATCGACTTTTACAGAATAATGCAGAATAAAGAAAACTTGCTAAGGCTGTCAAATGTCATTTATACGTCAAATTAGCAATATTACTTATAGGCAATATCGCCGTGAATAGCACTGATTACGTCATTATAGTCCACATTCTATCGCCAGTCCGTTTGCTGTAGGTGAGTCGACAATCACTAGCGGTGGAATGCAACCAGTCGCTCCCTGATATCTGTCCGGTTAACATCCTCACTTTTCCGAGTTGGACCGTTCTAGAGGGATATTTTAATAAGTAAACCCTCGCTAAGCTCTAATTCACCTTATATTTTAGTTCCGAGCGGAGTTTACAATTCTTTTCATCTTTTAATATATTAAAAATATAAAAAAAAACTTATTTACAATTAGTTTTGCACTAAAAACTTATTTTAGTTGTTTATGGGAGGAGTTACAGTTAAAAGAGCCAATGAGAAATTGTAAATAGATTTTTAATTTTTTTTTTTCAAAATTTGTGAACCGACAGCAAATTTTATTTTTTCATACGCTAATTAGACCCCCATCTTTCTTCTAAAGTCTTCTAAAGTCTTTAGACTTTCATCTTTCATTGAAAATACGAATAAATTGTAAGAATATTTTTACAGAAAATATTTCTTTCCTCCTTCTTCCACGTAATAGGGAGGGGTCTAAAGAAAAAGAACTTTACGTACTAATTAATGGACGCTCTATAAGTAAACGAGTTCGAAATACATTTCATTATAATTCAGAATTAGAATCAGAATCAGAACAGAATTATAAAACATTCATAATTCGGTTACTCTTCTTTTTCACTCGATTAAATTCATGAAAATTGAAGAACTTCAATTGTTGTGACATTTTTAGAATTTCTACTTAGTCTTGTAAATTGCTTACGAAATCAAGAAAATAAATATTTTTCAAGTATGCAAAAGTAAAATTAGAATTAAAATTTAGCAAGGCTAATATTCATAATAACCCCATTTTTAATTTGTTTTTGGATATTGTGGCTTTCCCATTTGTGATACTAAAAAAATGTTTAAAAATTTTTAATTTTATGAAGCGTCCGGAAGTGCATTCATAGCAGTTCGAAAACTAAATATTGATTGATACACAAGAAGTCTGTAGTCTATTATTTTGGATTTTTTAGTTTTTTTCGAAAAGCTTCAACTATGAAGGTCACAAATTTTCCAAGATTTTTAATTGAAATTCGATGCTTTTTACGTCGACAGTTACTGAGACAATTTTTAGAAAAATAGAAATAAAATTTTTTAAACATATTACTGAATGGTTTTGCTGTAGATTCCCAGCTTAAAATTTGTAAGTGGAAAAATTATATTCAATATACTTTCTCTTTCTATCGTTCACTGAAAAACTGAATTCAGGAGTCGCCCAGTTTGGCGCAAGTCAAAAACCTGAATATTTAAATTTCTAATTAACTAGAGATGGAGCGACCAATTCGAGTGACGTAACAGGCCACAGGCCTAAAACTTAAAGATGATGATGATTACAATAGCTAGAATTAAGATTCCTAAACTTGAAAATACAGTTTTAGTGTTTTCAGTGGTGGGGAGCTTTCAGTCGCTTTCTGTTATCTGTCGGGTCAACATCAACGGGCCACACTTTGCCAAGATGGACCGTTTTAGGAGGTTATTTTTAATGAGTAAAGCGCTTCTGAAAATGGCTTGTAGTGACCGGATCGTAGCAGAGGCTGCGGAAAGTTGGTTTTGACCAACGCAACCACGGATTCACCCTAAAAGTGTATTTTTTTCAAAATCTGTGATCCGACCACAAATTTTATTTTTTTATCTGTTAATTAGATCCTAGTCTTTCATAATACGCTTTACAAATGTAGATTCGGATCTGAGCCGAACCGTACTGGTGCCAAATGGGGCTTGCGTCGAATTGTACTCGTGCCAAACTGGCCTGCATAGAAACGGTGTGCATAAAAACGGTTGCGCCTAAACGGCTGCGTCGAACTGTACCTGACATGAATTCACTCATACTCTAGCTCGCTTTTTGGTTTTAGCGCCAATTTACACGTATATATTGTACGTAAAAATACAAAATTGTGTTACTTTTATATAGTATTTTTCTGTGTAAAAGACGTATACAAAAGCAAAATGAGCTGGCAGATTAATAGAAAACTAGCACATTTGGACAAGCAAGCTTATTCTGCTGTATTCCTGGATGTTAGTCAATGAAGCTAAATCTTATTTTCATATTACTTTCACCATGAATAAACCAACTTGCTCACCAGTTGAATTAAATGGCGAACAAATTCCACAGACTGAAGAAATCAAATACTTCGGTATCCACCTGGATAGACGTATGACATGAAGGAAACATAATCACAAAACGGAAACAGTTCGGTATAAAATTCAGTGAAATATATTGGCTCATTGGCAGAAAGTCAAAGCTCAGCCTGGAAAATAAGTTGCTATACAAGGCAATCATCAGGCCGATATGGACATATGGAATCCAGCTATGGGGTTCAGCAGCCAACTCGAACTTAGAGATTATCCAAAGATTCCAAAATAAGGTCCTGCGAGTGATAGTTGACGCACCCAGATATGTAACCAATGAACTGATACAGCGCGACATAGAATTGCCCACCGTTCGTGAAGTGATAAAACATTTAGTATTAAATACAGTGATAGACTTGATCACCACCCTAACGATTTAATTCAGAGATTTCAAAAACACCATAATATCTAATTAAACATATAAACATTATAGTTGATATAGTATAGAAGTTGTTCAATGGAATAATGTTCTCCGAATGATATTGCTAACCTGTGTTGTCAAAATAGACGCCTAATGCCTACGGGCAAATTGCTGTATATAATAGAGTTAATTAAAAAAAATATAGTATTTTTTCTGTGTAAAAGACGTATACAAAAGCAAAATGAGCTGGAAGATTAATAGAAACTAGCACATTTGGACAAGCAAGCTTAGGGCGGGGGTTAAATTTTAATTTACTTTTGCTGGAAAAGGGAGCGGGAAATTTTATGTAAGATAGAAAAATTATAAAATAAAAAAATTTTAAATTTAAATTTTGATATTGAATAAATTTTGAAAAATTCGTGCGTCTTATCATTTAGGCGAGGGAGGGTTCGCGATTTTCTTATTTTTGCCTATACAGAGGGGCGGGGTCTAAAATCAATGAACATTAACACTTCATATCTGAACTTCCGCAAAGCCCCGACCAAAACAAAATTCCTGGAATCACAATTCAGGTATTGTTTTTTTAAATAATCAAAATGGTCAAACGAAATTTTGAAATAAATAATTCAAATTATATTAAATTAACTTTAAATTTTCCCGTTAAAATGTATAAGAAGCAGTAAAAACTTAATTATTATCAAGTTCTTACTGTTTGAATTCCAAGAGTTTCTTTCTTTTCTTCTTAAAAATGTTCAGAAATTTGCTGGCCACAGCCTCATAAATGTAAAATAAAATATCTAGGTGATTCATCTACTCGGCCCGAGGACCCAGCCTCTTTTACTAGAAAAAGTTATTAAGACCCCACGGCTGCTGAAACCAGGTTGGGGAATGTATATGTGATTTTTTAAGTTTTACATTCTGTTCTGTTACAATTCGACCCACTCCGATCCATTTCACAAGCTCGAAAAAAACGTAAAATAAAAATAAGTGAAAAACAAGTTTTTCTAGTTAAAAACTTGAGCTCAAATTTCCTTCATCAAAATTAAACTTTTTTTTCAGGCTTTGTCATTATTTTTCACACTTGCGAAGATTTAAAAGCTGTAAAAGAAAACTTTCATTTTAATAAAGGAAATTTAGAAATAATTGATTATTTTCCACGGTTTTGAAAAAAAACTTGTTATTTGCTTATTGACAAATAAATTACTTGCTGCTTTCAATATTATTGGAATTTAATACAATATTGCGTTGTAGGTACCTTAGTTACCCACAAAACGATTCGGGTTGTGGGTTTTAGTAATTTACTAAAATCGTGGACCCTTCGTTCAATGGCAGCAATTAATTTGCCTAAAATGAGTTCTGAATATATTACAAAAACCACATTGTGTGTTTAAATTTCGGTAGCGAAAATCGAATGTTTTAACTGCCAGCTTACGAGTAAAATATGTTTTTTGTTCTTTGAACAAAAACCTCCCCAACAAAAGCGTATTATTTATTCAAACAGAAAACTACCAGTAGACTCAACGAACATTTTTATTCGTTGCAACAAAAAATTCTGTTGAGCCTCTATTAATAACTAAAATATTTATTGTTATGACTAAATCTTTGTTTCCGTAGCAAATAATTTTTGTAAGTGTAACTACTAAATAAAAATATAAATTTAGCTATTTTGGAACAAGAATGCAGTAAAAATTGTAGAATTAAAGATTCGCACTGGGAAACGTCAAAAAGTTAAGACAAATGTCAAATTTTTCTAAACCTATCATGAAAACCAAAATCAAACTTAAATTTTTGTATTTAACTTTCGAGAAACCTTCAAAATGCAGTATTTATAATAAAATCGGAAAAATTTCAATTTTTATTTCATTAATATTCGATTTGTGAAGTGACAATCGCAAATGACAATTGCAAGGTTATATTTTTAGTACAAATTTTTACTGCATTCTTATTTCAAGTGGACTATGAGTATATTTAAATTTTCGTGTATGTGTAATAATTTTAGTAAACAAAATATAGAATAACTTACTTTCGTGATTAATAAATTTACAATGTAAATCCCAACAACGAATATTGAAATTGTTTTCATAATTAATCCGTTTATTAAAACCGATACGCACAATATAAACTTTCAAAATAATGTCACTTATAGTAGCAAACAGTTATTGTGATCAATTCTGGCTAATTAAATATTCTGGAAACTAGCAATAGTTTTAATTGACATCAATTAACCGATTTGCGTGCATGTACGTGTAATTCATTGTTACACTCAGTATAATACACGGTCGAGTGTCGTCTAGATGAAGGGGCATTGTATTATTTACAAACATGGGAAAACCTAATCCTTTTGTAAATTTTAACAAAGCCTTAACTGAGCGTTATAATATTTTAATTTTAACTGCAGAGTCGTCCTTAAATTACCCCACGCAATTCTGCCTAGTCAAATTAGACGAAAAATTAAGTTTCACCTCGGAATAATTACAATAGAGCTAAATTTTGGTATATACCTTTATTTCATTGTTATAAACAATGTGTGAAAAGTTGACCTTGAGATCATGTAGGTTTTAAAAGTTATTCGATGTCAAAGGTCACAAAAACTATATTTTTGTAAATATCTCGCTTTGAATTTATCGTACGGTAAAAAGTTTCAAACAAAAGTTGTAGAGGAGATAATTATTTACAAAAAAGGTTTTATGACATTTTCTGTTACAAGTTACTGTTTTTGCGCTATAAGGTCTGCAATGTACAAAATTGAACAGAAATTTAAAAAATAAGATGGCCACAAAATTAATAAAAAATCAACAAATTAAAAGCACAATTTAAAAAAATTCAGAAGGCCTTTGAAAAGTATTAATTCTTGGAAAAAAAGCATCAACCAATAGAAAGATGGGAAATTGGAAAAACATTAAAATATGTGTACTGCAAGAACGGTTACTTTTACATAAAAATGTCATAAGACCTTTTTTGCAGATAATTATTTCCTCTATAATTTTTGTTTCAAACTTTTTATCGTACAATAAATGAAAAGCAAGATATTTACAAAAATGTTCGTGGCCTTTGATTTCGAATAACCTTTAAAGCAAACATGATCTCAAGGTCGACTTTTACGACGTTATTCAGCCTAAGGATAAATTTTTCCGGGTTGAAAATCTAACTTGACTGCCCTTTTTTTAGTTTTAAGCATTTTTTCATAATATATGTTACTGTGAAAGTGGATAATGCTGTGAAAGTATACAATGGGGGATTTTAGGTCTTTTTTTTATTTTATTATATGAAAGTATAGGTTAAACTGAAGTTTCAGTTTTTTCTTCAATTTCTTTGAGTACGTTTAATATAAGAAAAAATGATTTAAAATTATTTTTATAAAAAAAAATATAGGTTTGTGACGTCAGTCCCCCCATTTGAAATCATCAATTAGATGTTAATAACGCAACGCTGTTGCAGTATCTAAATGTTTAACAAGCTGACTTAATGTTAACTGAAACGTACTTGAGAATTTTTAGTCTGTCGTTATGGCAAGATGGTACAAAATAACGCTTTAACGTTTACCATTGCTTCATATAACCTCTAAAACACAGCACAAATAAAATTCTAAATAAAATAAAGAAGAATAAGAAAATAATAAAAATAACTTAGCACATTGAATCCCGGTATTGGTATAACCGGAACGACATAAAAATATCGTTAATCTATTCCTGCTCGTCACTACTTATTATTGTTAGATAAGGATGGCTCAGTTCGGCCGCCTCTATTTCGGTGCAAACACGTTCGGCGCCAATACGGTTCGGTGCAGACACGATTATATTCAGAGAATAATACACCGAGTATACACCAAAATCTGAATATTTAAATTTATTACTAATTAAAAGAGTTAAGTTTTCCAAATTCCGTGCGCTGCAGGTGGGTCGGCAGTTACAAGCGGTGGGAGCTACCAGTTGCTCCTGATATTTGTTAAGTCGACATTTTGCCGAGTTGGACCGTTTTAGGGAATAATTTTTAATAAATAAAGCACTTTTTAAAACGGCTTGTAGCGGCCGAGGCGTTGCGGAAGCTGCGCGAAATCTCGGATTCACCCTAAAAATGTGTATTTTCAAAATCGGATCTGCGCCTAACCGTACTCGCGCCAAATGAGGGTATGCGCCGAACTATACCCGACCCCATAGCTGAGATCCAGAGGATGCAAAACATTACTACAAGATAAACCATGAGAACCCCGTGGTTTGCTTCTAACTAAAAGCCACAGGAGAATTATCATTTGAGATCTATTGAAGAATTCAGTTGCAATAAAAATAATAATTTTGGTATGCGATGTACGGACGCTCTCAATTCTTATCAAGTCGTGGCTACTACGTAAGACGGCCAAGATGAACCAAGGTATCTAACCTGAGTTAAGAGTAAGCGTCATGCGTGTTTCTCAAAACACAGAAATCTAAAGCAAAGGACCCCATCATTGCCGCCACAACGAAATTTACCTTTTCCTTTCTTAAGCAGCCTAACCGAATTTGCTGACTCTACATCCATACTTTGCCGATTTGGACTATTCTATGGGGATTCTTTTAATGAGTAAAGCGCTTGTCAAAACGGCTTGTAGCGGTCGGAGCACAGCGAAGGTTGCGAAAAATAGGTTTAGACAAACGCAACTAACCAAATCGCGGATTCACCCTAAAAGTGTATTTTTTCAAAATTTGTAATCCGACCACAAATTTTATTTTTTTATTTGTTAATTAGACCCTCATCTTGTATAATTTGCTTTACAAATATAGATTCGGATCTGCGCCGAACCGTACTTGCACCAAATGGGACTTGCCCAACTATACTCGCGCCAAATAGGGTCTGCACCGAACTGTATCCGGCCCGGTATCATGGGTAGGGTAACAAAAGTCCACTTTCGCCATCATGGCTCTAAAATTATTTATTCTAAAACTGTTTTTAACCTAACCGGTAAACTGAAAAATGAAACGAATTTTTTCTAAACTTTCAGCTGAAATTTTAGATAATTTAAAACAAAATTTAATATAATATTCATTTACAGATTTTTGCATTTTTGAAATTTTATTTTACTGCAGGCTTATGAAAAAATCCGTTTAATTGTTTAGTTAACCTGTTTAATAATATATAAGCAAATCTGTTTTTGTGCTGGGATAGAGACCGCATAAAAGGAATTCCTTAAAATCATTTTTATTCATACAATGCATTTGATAAAATTTTTTGATATATCGCACAAAAAAAATTGCTCATAAACACTTCTGTATATGCAGGCAAACCTGATTTTATGCGTTTTTTGTGCGGTTTTAAAAGGGGAATTGTTTGTGTACGATTTTTTTTGTGCGGTATATAAAAAAATTCTATCAACTGCATAGTAAAGTGATATAATTTTTTAGGGTTTAAAGTTTGAGTGTAATATAAAACTGGTAACAGCGCTATTCTACAGTGCAGTGGTAAAGTTTGGTATACAAATTCGAAGGACTTTTTCAGAAAATTCTTGGACCCGTCCACCTTATTTTTCCTGCTATTTAAATTTTTTTAGTGTTTGTTTTTTAGCTGTGACGTCATTGTATTCTGAATATCGTCATCATCATCATTTCCATCATAGATTAGGTCTTCGACCTATTCCGGCCCATTTCTTCCTCGGTCTTCCTACGTCTCTGCGTTCTTGGGGTTTGTTTGTTTATTCTGAATATGAAAATGTAAAAAGTAGATCTTGAAAAATCATTACCATACGGAGTATTATTCGCTTAAGCTTTCTTTAAACTTTTAAAGGAGAAAACATACAGGGTGGTGAATCGATTCACGCAGAACCGAGTTTTCAAAGTTTTTATTTTGAATTAATTATTTTGGAGAAAACTACAAATAAGGTTCTTGTAGAAAAAAAAACTGTATTTGCAACATTTTATTACAACTTAAAATTATTATTTTACGGAGGCGGTCACTAGCCTAGTAGTTAGAGCTATCGACTCCTGATGCTAAGGCACCCGGTTCTATCCCGCGAGGTGTCTATGTAAAAAAGTTTTCTTTCTGACTCTCTTTCTATCTATAACTGTCTCCGTGCTTCAAAAGACACGTAAAGCCGGTGGTCTCCCTGCTTTGATATGTCAAGCAAGGTAAAGTCACCCCTATCGGCTGCACAACGTCTGGCTTTGCTGGACTTCGGGCCGGGTGGCCTGATTCGATGGCTACCCAGCAGCTGCGGTAGTACCTGGCATATTGGTGGGGTGCAAACCGGGACTTCTTGGCTCGACCTTCCAGTGAACATTAACAAGCTGCAGTTTGCAACATCTACACTTCCCCGTGTAGGACCGGCCCAGGGGGATATTTTTAGTTAGTAAAGCGTTTGTTAACACGGCCCGGAGCGGAAGGTCAGTTTTGATTAACGCAACCACGGAAAATCTCGGATTTACCCTAAACGTGAATCTTTTCTAAAATTTGTGGACCGACCGCAAATTTTATTTTTTTATCGGTTAATTAAACCCTCATCTTTCATAATTCGCTTTAAAAATCTAGATTCGGGTATCTTAACTGTCATCAAAACGTATTTTAATTTTGATGGGCGGGATTACATTTTGAAAGAGCCAATGAGAAAATTGCATTCGAACTGGACACTGGTTTTCACGGCGCCAGCTTATTATTTTTTTAATTAATTTAAATAATATAATTGTAAATGTTTATTAACTTGTAAAATTATATGTTGAATAAAATATTTTAAAAATTACAAGCTTAGTGAAATATAAAATATTCATTCATTTAGGAATATTTTAACTGACGAGTTCTTGCAAAGACGAAACCACATTACGCAACGAAGTCTTGGACTAAAATATAAGTTGGAAAATTTTCATATTTCACTAAACTTGTAATTTTTAAAATATTGAGTAGTGAAGTAAATAAAAGTACGAGCTTCTTTGTAAAAAAACACTTTGTATATTGCTATGTTTCATTTTTTTAAATTGATAAAATTGGGAGAAAGAGACATAGATTCCTTACCTTTCAGCTTTCTTTAAACATTACTTTGCTTTGCTCTTGAGGAAAATAAATTCTTAAATTTACATGCTTGATGTTGTGGGGAAAATTAAAATTTTCTATTATTGAAATAATTAATTAACAATTTGGTTTTGACTCAACTATAGATTTCAATTTTTTAAATTTGTGTAGAACAATTTCTAGGAAATTTTAGTTTCTTAATGAAGTTGTTTTTAAAATTGGACGGATAATGTCCTTTATTTAAAACTAACCCCAAATTATTTATAATAATAAAAATGACTCAGGTTGTATAAGAAACCCGAAATATATAAAATCCTTAAATTATAATTCAAAATTCTTAAATTTCTATGATTATTAATGTTTTTATAATTTGTACCATGAGTTTTTGTTTTTACTTAAATTTCCAGTTGCTGTTGTTTTTAGGTCCCATCAGCTTTTAATTTTCCAAATTTTGTCGAATTTTCTTTTAAAATTTCTACTAAATCCAATTCTTCCGTGTTGTATTTATAATAAAACCTTTATTTCTTTAGCTAATTTTTTTTTTAAATTGCCGTCATATTGGCCTCCATCAACCATTAATTTCCACAAATACAATTTATTTATTTTAAATTTTAACTTCTTAAATTTTCTAATTTATTAATTTTACTCAGATAATTTAAATTTTCCACATTATTCCAACACTTAAATTAAAATAAAAAATATCTGTTAACTCAACGCATTTTGCGTCTGCACACATCGCTGCTCGTAATGAAACCAACTTCGAAATTTTATGATTTGTTTTGATTTTTAAACTTTTTATTTCACTTGTCTGTCACAGTGGTCACTCTTTCTTAAAATTAATAATTAAAAGTTTTTTGTTAACGAACAATTTTTACAAATTAAATTGTACTTACGAATTTAGTTTGTCGCATTATTTAAATTTTTTCGCAATTAAAAAATTTTCCTGCATCTTTTATCTTACAATTAATTTATTTTTTTGTTTTTACAATTTTTGTAATATTTATTACGCAGTTATCTAAAACTAATCAAAAATTTAATTTCAGACCGGAGAAATGGAAGTAAAAAATCCACTATTTCAAGATGACCCAACTCCAGCCCAAACCCCGGCTCAAAAATCGCTCGAAGGAGAAGATGAAAAGAAGTGAATATATTAATTAAATTAATTTATTTTTGTGAAAAAATTTATAGAACCTACTTATTGTTAAATAAAATTTACTAATTTATTTTTTGTTAAAAATACCTAAAATTATTGTATTTATTATATGTATAGTTTATGGAACAAAGTAGTAGAAAATAATAGTTTGTAAAATTTTAACAGAAAAATGTATCAATAAGATGGTAGGTAGGTACCACTTGGACGATATTTGTTATTTATTTAAATTTCTTACACCTCAGTAGTACCTACACCAAATGTACCTTTCTTATATCTATGTAAATTATGTAAATTTTGATTTTGTATCCGATCGAGAAGAATTAGACGATCGAAGTGGTTCTCAAAATGTTGTAGATGAAAAATATTATTTACCCAAAATCAAAAACATATTGACTTGCTATCTCATGGGGCGATGTGGTATACAAACAGAAACGCAGTCCAAGATATAATACGTTAGCGGTATTAAAAAGGTTTATTTTGTCACCTATTTCATGTTTTTCGTATGATAGGTTAGAAATAAGGATTAGAAAATGATCGTTGATGTCCTGGCTATTTTTATTTTAACCAATATCATTGATTTTATATACTTACAGATAACGCAGCCATGACGCATCTGTTGTGAAAAGATTGTCCAACACTCGTCGGTGTAGCGCATGAACTTAGAAGGTCAGGTTAGATTAGGTTAGGTTGAGTCCATGGCGTTGCGTGACATTTCTATGTATATAAAATCAAAGTTTTTTTTTATTTCATATACGTAAAACGATTGCCTTTTTATTTATTACAGAGCTCAAAACTATTTTAGGATTTTACGTAACTAACAATTAAATAAGTAATTAGGATCAAAATAATTTTTGTAAAATTATGGCAGAAGAGACCTACCGACAAATTTAATTCGAATACTCGTGTGTCAAAGAAAAATGGTCATTTTCTCTGCAACACGAGTATAGATTCCGTTATGTTGACTATCACGCCTACACTCGAGCTGCATGGTGCAACAGGAGTGTAAGTTTACCTCTAAACAACAACCTGAAACTTTACTATTTTTTTAAGACTGAATATTTCTTTAAGGTGTGAAATGGCGCTAGAAAAATTTTTAAAAATGTATTAGAAAAAAATTATATATTTTCTGAAATTCTGTAGAAATGTTAGGGTAAAATGTGCACCAGTAAGAAATGGCTTGCACTCTATACATTAGTTGCGGTTTGTCGAATTCAAAAAATATTTTGTCACAAAACTAAAAAAAACTCCTTTTGGTTGACAATCCGTAACCCATTCATTGCGTCCCCATTAACATCAATTTAAAAGTTTTCTACTAAGACTAATATTAAAGCACCGTAGCTTAATTATTGTAAGGTGATTGAAATGTGGGGAACAGTACCGGTTGTAGGAAAATTTAAATTCAAACCGATCCTGTTGGTTCAAATATACAGCGTCTCCTTTTTTCACCAATTTTTGGCTTCACGCGTTAGTTAGAAATATTATACACTGACATATCTTTAGACCATCACTAATCATGAAAAAGGGACCACAATCCCTCCATTTTTGTTTTGTAAAGCTTCTTATGACTTAACCATTCTAGAAGTAGCAAAAAATCAAACATGTAGTCAAACATTCTCTCAATGTAATACAGGGTCTTTTGAAATTGTTTTGGCGCTAAACCATAATAGTATAATCTTTTTTCTTCACGCTTTAATATTCTAAAGCAAACAATTTACGAAACACCCTGTACATTAAAAAGTGGATAACTTAATATTATTATTTTTAATTGTAGTTTTATTAACACAGCGTTAGTTAAATTATTAATGTTAGACGTAAATATTCTTTTTAATAGAAAACTTTTACGCATGTTTGTGTCATATTTTGAGTTGCGACGTTCTGTAATCTGAAATTTTGTTTTTGATCAAACCGATGAAATCTAAAAATATCGTAACTTGTATGAACTGATGTAGTAATAAACAATTACCTTTTTCAAACTTTTTTCATTTTTGCCCATTTTACTTTTGAGGGGGACCGCATATAAGGGTTGTGGGTTTTGAACCCACGCCCGCCTCGCTAAAGCTTTTAAAAATATATATCACCGATCTCAATTCTGACTGAAGTTATATTTAATTGCTTTTTTATTTGTATTAAATTTATGTCAAAACAAAAGAAAATTTTTATTTTAATGAATTAAAGCCCCCCCCCCTTGGGTGGTCATGGTAATTTTTTGAAAAAATAAAATTAAAAAACTCACTTTTATTTCAAATTTTTTTAAAAATTATATGTATTATATTAACCTGTGAAATTAATGTTAAATTAAAAATTAACTGATGACAGCACTAACCATTGCTGCAATCTCAAAAATAATCTCGTTTTATTGTTCAGTTAACCTGTTAATTTTTAAAATTTTTACTGTAATATTGTTTTTAAAGAAGTTTCAAGTAAAATAAATTTCTATTTTTTAATGAAATAAATAAACAGCTACTAAGAGTTTTGATTAATATACCGGGTGTTTATTTTAAAACTTCCAGCAATAAATATCTCAAAAACCGAACGTCAGATAAAAGAAAGCTTCAAACAAAAGATGTATAATGGCGAGGGGGAAAGAATATGGTATAATTATTTTTTTAATTAGTTGACTTTTTCAAAGTCATTTTTATGTGCAATCTGAATCTGTTAAAAAATATATAAAGTACTATTTAAAAAAACAAAGTTGACCTTCAAATGACCTTGAAAAAGTCAACTAAATAAAAAAATAATTATGCCATATTCTGCCCCCCTCGCCATTGTACAACTTTTATTTAAAACATTTTTTCATCTGACGTTTAGTTTTTGAGATATTTATCTCTGGAAGTTTTAAAATGAACACCCGGTATAATAAACTTGACAGGTTTGGTATATCGAAACAAATTTTTGTCAGAGTAAACGTAATTAAAAAGTAACAGTTTAAAAATGCGGATGCGGCCTGCGGCCGCAAGTATGGTGCAAACATTTTGAATCGCAAAATTTCAGTTAATGGAGTTACCTACTACAGGGTGTCCCCGTAACCGTGGAGAACCCTTGAGATGGTGATAAAGAACACTTTTCTAAAACAAAATTTTAAACAAAATTTTTATCCAAGTGGGGACCCTTGGGGGTACCACTCCTTAAAGCAATTTTTTGAATTTCTGCCTTTAGGCGGCCATATCACCGTAACTATTGATTTTATGGTATTAATAGATTAGTGATTTTTTAAAGATAATTTACTTATCTACAAATTAGTTTATAACCTCCTATTGTCTAGCATCAACGGATTTTGAGTTATGAATTAAATTAAGAGAAGAAATGTCAAAAAACATTCCAAGTTTAATTTTTTTATTTTTGTTGCAAACCCTGTATCTTTTAAACTAAACTACATACAAAAAACTAACGCCCCAATTTGGTAAAAAAATTTAACGGACTATAACTTTAGTCTACTAAAAATTTTGAAAAACCAATTCATCTCACAGAAAATCCTAAAATAATAAATAAGGTCAGTACAAAAAATATGATACAGTCATACAGGGTGTCTCCGCGTACATGGTAAACCCTTGAGGTTGTGATAGAAGACACATTTCTAAGATAAATTTTTAAATAAAATGTTTGTTTTAGTTCAAACCCTTGGGAGGTACCCCTCTTCAAAGCAATTTTTTGACCTTGTTCATTATTTTGGGATTTTTTGTAAAATGGTTTGATTTTCCAAAATCTGTTACTAGATTAAAATTGTAGCCCGTTAAATTTGCTATCCAAATTGGGCCATTAGTTTTTTGTAAATAGTTTCCTTTAAAAGATACAGTATTCGCTAGAAAAACGAAAAAATAAAACTTGGAATCTTTTAACATTTCATCTCCTAATTTAACTCTAACTCGAAATCTTTAACTTGAAAATTTTATTTGAAAATTTGTTTTACAAAAGTATCCACCACCTCAAAGGTTCTCCACGGTCACGGGGATACCCTGTATATCCAAGCAGATTACCAAAAACCTACATAAAAAATTACCATACTTGAATGAAAAAAAAAGTGATTAAAAAAGCACATCATTTAAAAAAAAAGCACAATTTATGCCAAAATCTTTAAAAAATTAATAAATACAATAAAAAGTGCAGCTGTAAATATATAATTTGATGAAATAAATAGGTAACTTTTATTAAATACATCAAAACCTGTTTTTATGCGGTTTTTATATGTAGAATTGTTTATGTGCGACTTTTTGTTTGTGCGATATATAATAAAATTCCATCAAACGCATAGTAAAAATAAAAAATTAAATATTTTTTAAAGGATTGCTTTTATGCAATCTCTATCCCGCGCACAAAAACAAATTTGGGTGTATTTAAAATAAATATATAATTCAAAAGAGAGTTACATAACCAATAATACTGAAAATTTTAAAAACGTATTTTTATATACTACGTACACAAAAAAATTTGGAAAATCTTTTATTCGCAAAATAATAAAATAAATTAAAATGAATTAAGTCAAAAATACGTTCAAAATAAGCACAGGAAAAAACAAAAATTACAGAAAAACAATTTGTTTTCACAATTTGTGAAAAAGTCAAATTACTTACTTCCTTTTGTGTAATTCGTGCAAATTTCCAAAAAAAGTTGTTGCTAAATAGATAACTTATGAATAAAGAGCGGATTTATATGCAGTAACACGCCTGAAGTCAGAGGTATGCAGTTTTTGAGCGTAACTTTTTTCGATCGCAATAACCCTACTTTTGAGACAGTTCATTTTGCTTTACGACTAATTTTCGTTGTTTTTTTCAATTTTATTTGTGCGTCGGGCTTCTAGGAGTCGAATGCGCTGGGAAAAAGTTTAAAAATTGCGTTTAAAGTTTATAAAAAATTATTTCGGAAGTGCTCCGTGCAATATCCGTTATGTGACGCGCATGAATGGATTAACGAAATTCATATTATCACCTGCAAGGTTTTCAAAAATCGCCCCAGCTTCAAGCAAGTACCGGGGGGAGTACTTGATATTGGCTCAAAATTTTCAAAAACAAGATGGAAATCGGAAGGCCGGAGTTTTTAACTCTTTCGGTACCATATGTCCCAAAGTATCTTTAAAAAATTCTGATGGTAATAAAAGCCATTAAAATTGTGCTAGAAGTTGTCCCAGCAGTATTTGTGATAACAGTGCACATCTTTTGCATGCAAGCTAAAATTTGCATGCGTATTTCCAGACAGACCAGGGCAGAGGGCAAAAACAATGTTTAATATTAGTGATCACTTGCCAACAGAAGGGTAAACCCAACTTAAATGTTACTATTGCGCTAAAAAGAAAATTGAGAAGAAAACTAAAACTATTTGAGTATCCTGTGACGTTGTTCTGTGCAAAAATTGTTTTTTGAATTACCATAAGTAGACTGTTTTTGAGTTGAATAAAAAAAAGTAGCTTTTCTTTTTCTATTGTAATATATTAGGTGTCCCAGGAAACATCCTAGAGGAATATATACGTCTCGGAGCCTTTCTGAACAAACCGGCAGTAGAAAAACTCAAAAATGAAATTGCAGTGTTCTTATTCTCTGTGTTCTGTCTCTCGACAGACTCTCAGTCGGAGATCTTCCCTAAAATAGCTGAGACTTCCCACCCGAAACCTCACGATGTTCGGCACCGCGATTCCTGGAAACGACACTTTCGAATACTGTGGGGGTCACCCTCGACAAGGGACGATGTGAGGCCATCACATCAAAGATACCGCAGTAAACGCAAGAGGCGCAGTGGCGGCACTCCATCCTCTGCTCAACCACAACAGCAAACTTTCAATTCCAAATCAACTCATTCTCTATAAATCAATTATCCGACCCATCCTAACCTACGCGGCCCCCGTCTGGGGGTACGCAGTCAAATCCCGTTTAGATTCTATTACTTCTACCAGCAGCATCGCCCTACGACGCGCTATGAAGGCCCCATGGTTCGTCACAAACAAGAGGCTGCAAGCGGACTCCGGTTTGGAGCCCATCGTAGAGTTTATCCGCCACCTAAATGAGAAATTCTACGAAATCTCTGGACACTCCGAAAACTCACTAATCCAAGAGTTTGGTAACTACCAATTGGAAGATTTTTTGCGGTATAAGAGCCTCAGAGCTATTTTGCAACCTCCCAATTAGATTTTTGAACCCCGCAGCGACACCCCCAACCCCATCCCCGCAAGTCTCCGCCTTCAAAGGGCGAGATGGGACTTCAACACATCCACTACTCTCAAACGAAATTTTTCTCGCGAAGAGATCTTGCAGGAAGACCGCGACGCGCAAACAGCTCTGCCCCCCCTCTGCAGAATCAGAAAACTCGTAACTCCGACACAGAGGTACCCACCTTGGGGCGACCCGCAGCAACGCGAAACTTTTTTTTATTTCAGAGTCAAGAATCCAGGAAAACATGCCAGCCAGATGAAGGAGATGTAGGACAAAGCCCCGGTACTCTAAGCGCCGAGAG
Organism: Lycocerus yunnanus; assembly: GCA_036346125.1. Lineage (NCBI taxonomy): Eukaryota > Metazoa > Arthropoda > Insecta > Coleoptera > Cantharidae > Lycocerus > Lycocerus yunnanus. Next base: position 187,826 of record JARFIX010000059.1, read on the forward strand.
GACAAGTCGGGGCTTACTAGAGCAGCGTTAAGAGGGAGTCAGTCGCTCCAACATCCACACTTTTTCGAGTTAGATCGTTCTTGGAGGATGTTTTTAGTAAGTAAAGCGTTTGTCAAAACCGCTTGTAGCGGAGCGGGCTGAGGGCGCTAAAGTGGGTTTTGACAAACGCAACTACGTCAAGACACAAATTCACTCAAAAAATTATTTTCGCAAAAATACTACTTAACTCGTTGCGGTCCAATGTTTTATTTATATAACAGTTCACATCCAAAAATGCGTGATTTACAGTAAAATTACAAAAAAAATCAAAATGGGCTTGAGGTCCGAATTTAGCCTATCATTAAAACATATTGCAATTTTTGATTTTTTTAATGCCTAAACGTCAAAGTTTTTAAGTCGTCCATAGTTAATAATATTTCTAATTACATTCTTTTTCATAATTTATTATCATTTTTACAGGAAATTTTGTATTTTAAAGTCTGGCCTGCCGTACCCTGACCTCGTCTTTCCAGAGCTTCGCTCCGCTTCGGCCGCTACTAGTGGTTTTGACAAACGCAACTACATCAAGACTCGGATTCATACTAAAAGTGTACTTTTTCCGAAATTTGTTGCCTCAACTAAAATTTTATTTTTTTATTTGTTAATTAAACCTTCATCTTTCATAATTCGTTGTAAAAACCGAGATTCTGGTATCTTAACTGTTACCACAACCCATTTTAATTTCGATGGGCGAATTTTTTATACGCTAATTATGCCCGGTTGCCCCGCACTATTTAAGAAAAACTTAAATTTAAGAAAATCTCTCCTGCCAAATTTAGTATTATAAAAATTTTAAAACTTTTAATTAATTTGCCAGTTTGTATCGCTCTATTTTAGAAAACTTGATTTCTGTTTCTGAAGGTCGCCCCTGCGGAGCGAGAAGGCTCGCCTGCGGCTCGCCTATTTGCTGAGAGTAGGTTCGTCGAAAAAAAATTTGGTATCTTTTTAGTATATTAGAGCGAAGTTTTACAAAGTAATAAAAAAAATAATAAAAATGTTTGAATTATACAACATAAAAGCAAAAAATTAATTATTTTTTATCAATAATTTATAATTCTTACGTCAAAACAATACTCGTATTCGTTCGTAAACACGAAATCGCTAAAAAATCTTAAATTTAAGAATTTTTTTCAAGTTTGTTCCGCATGCAACTTAAATATTGTGTTCAAATATAAGATTTTTTTAGCACTCGCATTTTGTTCGTTTTTACGAACGACTACGAGTATATTTTGACGTAAGAATAATTAAATTATTTTTAAGATAATTAATTTTTTGCTATTATATTGTATAATTCAAATGTTTTTATTAGCGGGGGCAACTTTGTGAAACTTTAGTTTTTCTTTAATTGTGCGATGCAAACGGGAAAATTAATTAAAAGTTTTTAAATTTCTGTAATATTAAATTTGGCGCTGTCAAAGAAAACTTAAGTTTTACTTAAGTCAAAAGCGGTGCAAGCGGGCATTAGACCCTCATCTTTCATAGTCCACTTTAAAAACTCTCAAAATCGAAGTTCATGTTTATTACCCGTCCCCGCTTTTTGAACAAAACTTTTAACGGGGGGGGGGCAAAGTAACGAACCCTTGTTACTTCCATAAATTATAAGCAAAAAAAAAGATCTCAACAGCTCAGTTGAGGTACTAAACTAAATTGTACTAAATTGATAAGCTTGCACCATGATTGATTGAAATTCGGTTATGCAGTTTTAGAAAAAAAAACAGACTGTGACTTGACAGATAAGGTTCCCATGGAGTTTTCGAATTTAAATTTAACCTCACTCGTGCGTGTTTGGTTACTTATAAAAGTTTATGAATTTAAAGTAAACATAATAATTTATTGATAACTTCAGCCCAGTCACCCAAATTATGATTGAATAATTTTTAAAGTTACAAAATAATTTTTTTTTAATTTTTAATTTTTTTTTAAATTTTTAATATTTGAAAATTTAAATTATTAGCGTTTAGTTGTGTAAATTGTTTATTTTAAGAAACCTTATCTGAAAGCAATATGTATGTAATTATTTTGCGAAATAACAATTTCGTTAAATTTTAAAAGCAGCCTTTAGTGCAGGCAACCAATACTACAGCCTACTGTGACAGAAGTTACTAGGCGCAGCTGTCAATAAAACCAAATGTTGTGGTAGGGTGTACCATCTGCTCATTTCGTTACGGTTGTGTGTGTGTATAATAAGTTATAATTTTGTTCCATGGTTGTGTTTTTGTTGTGAATTGTGATATTAATTAAAATTAGCAAACAAGAATTTTTATAAATAAATCATCATCGCGCTTGCAGATCAATTGGATGCCATGTTTTGATTTTATACAGGTAAGTTTTGTTTACATTTTGTTTTCGTAACAAATTGGTCAGTGTTTGTGTAGGTGGTGAATTGGCTAATTATTGTGTTGACAAAATTTCGTCTACATTGCGTAAATTATCTCTAAAAATAGATTGAGTATGTACAGAGTGTTTTACAATTACATATTTGTGGGTCATTTGGGTTTTCCTGCAACCATTTTAATATACAGGGGGATTCAAAATTAATTACTTTTTAACGCCTTTCAAACTGTCAAATAACACTAGTTCATCATCATTATTAGTATTATTATATTTAGCAAAATAAGATGTTGTGCCAATTTGGAATCAGTTGAGTATGAAAATTGGTATGGGCGCTTGTGTTTTCATACAATCGTATCTCTCCGTACCCCCCTGTAAGATTTTTTAAATTTACTTTTGTTATCATTCCAATTATACATAATAATTATCGTTTCTCAATTTCTTATCACCGTTATCTTCCCAGTTCCCATTGTTATAATCTTTGTAAAACCCAAGTGGCGATTGTCAATTCCTCTTGGTGTTAATTGCACTCTTGAAAGTGGATCTTGTGTGGTCTTCAAGTCGGTGAAAAGTGAACAAATCTTATGTCATCGGATCTATAACCACTTTCTACTCTTAAATAAATGCATAGAAATCACCATTTATAAATAAATTGGTCTCTTCTGGAAGACCAACTTCTTCCTATCCATAAATTGGAGTAATAATTCATACCACATCGTGACATTCATTCATTGACCTTATATTACCTTTTCTAATATTAATATTGATCTTATATTTAAGGCATCGTACGGGTTGTACTCTATTTTTGATAATCGTAGTAATAGTGGGGTCATCAAACTACGGCCATGAGACGTAAAAATCATTAATTAAAATGGGACGAGGGCAACGTTTTAGGTTCTTGGTTGAGGTTCTTATAGATTATTTAAAGGTGGAAAGTAAACGTTTTGATCGATCCTAGAGCTGTGATGTGCAGAAGTGCATGAAAGGAGAAAACGGTATTTTTAAAGGTTACAGGCGTAGCCCTAGGTCATCTAAAAACTTAATCCAGCCCTGAAACGAAAATTGCTGACATAGTATCTCTTAGGTTTACTTTGTGGTTGGGGATAACAGCCCCGATGGATTGCCGAGAACAAACATTTTGATTGACGAAATTGTCTGAAAATATTTATTCCCGGCTAAAACTCAAACCCTCAACCCATAGGGTTGTTTAACGAATTGTAGCACGACCTGCCACCTCCGGAGAGCTGTTCCCCCCGTAGCCAATCGTTTGATTTCAAAACGCTTATAGAATATTGGATATTTGCATTACCTTCTATCTAGTAAAAAAAGCCCCGCCCCCTCAACTTTATTGACCAGGTATGCTAAAATGCACCTACATTTAAATTATTTGTCAAATTAATAATTCTTGCTTATTTCTATTTTCGCGAGGAGTTCGTTTGGGCTGTTACTGAGCCTAAAATAAAATTTATTTTTATAACATACTCACCCTGCGTAGTTAATGTATTGTAAATTGTCTATTTCTTAATTGTGCGTGACCGGACACATATAGGTACGCCCTATTTTTTTAATTTCCGTCTAGTCATCGAGGGTTGAAGAAACCTTTCAAATTTATGTTTGAAAACAAATTATAATATGAATGTGTTACACGTGCAGCATATTTTTATTTTAGTTTTAATATTTATAAATACAGGATGTTCAATTTTGGCTGTTTAAAATTTAAAGAAAACTTTTATTTATACGAATTTTATTTTTATAAAAATATTTTCATCTGCCAAACTTGTTTGTTTATAATATTTTGTTTTTTTCTATTGTTACGCCACCTGTTGACGACATTTTCTTTTTTTAAAAATTCCTCTCTTAATAGGTGTAAATAATAATATTTTTCTGTTTGAAAATACATTTTTCTACAGAAATGGCTTCACCAAACGATAGAGCGCAATTTCAAAAGTCTTTTAAGGTTAGGATCAATTTGGTGGGTTCTTTAATAAGCCTACAATTTAAATTTGAAAATCGCGAATTTCCCATAGAACACATGTAAGGGTAACGAAGCGGAGCGTACAAAAGGTCAGTTTTGACAAACGCAACCCTAGCAAATCTCGGATTCGCCCTAAAGGTGTATTTTTTTTAAAATTTGTAGTTCGATCTCAAATTATATTTTTTTAAACTGTTAATTATACTCTCATTTTTCATAATTGGCTTTACTAAATTCTAAATTCGGGTAGTTTAACTGTCATCAAAACGTATTTTAATTTCGATGGGCGGGGTTACAGTTCAAATGAGGCAATGAGGAAGTTGCATTCCAAATTAATTTTAAAGCCGTTTTTTCCAAAATTTGTGAACCGACCGCAAATTTTATTTTTTATCTGCTAATGTGATCCTCATCTTTCATTCATAATTCTCTTTAAAAATCGTAAAAATCCATATTCGGGTATCTTAACTGTCTCCAGTCTTTTGTTTTATTTAGAAAATACCTACTATCAGACGCTTTCTTTGTCCTGACGAGGGTGAGGGTATTGAACTCCGCAATCGAAGAACCTAGTAAGTCTAGTATTCTTCTTATTCGTATTCAGATGTTGGATCCGTTTTTTATATGGAAGTGGTTTGCGTGCGAAGTCTTTTTGAAAAAGTCTTCTAGACATATTGCACCTTGGTAGTTTTCCATTGCGTTTCGCGGGGAAACAGCAAATAAAATGTACTGTCATAAACAAAATACAGTTTGATGATGCAACCAGAGTTATCCATAACTTAACTTTTAGTAACTCGACTTACTAGGTTTTTCGATTGTACGGTATCTTTCTGAACCTTCTTCTTCTTTTTTTTCTTTTCTATTTTGGGCATTTTCAATTGACCAATCTGTGCTTTTTATTTCCTCATTTTCCTCTGAAGGATTATTCATCTATAAAATAAATTGACGAAGTAACCAATCAAACAGCAACAAAATAAAAATTTTTTAATGTGGTTGGTTACTTCGTTAATTTATCTAATAGATATCTCTAGCGAAGAAAATGGGCATTACAGTTCCAGGACATGATTGACTTGTCCTCCCCCTTGCACAGAATTCTTGTTTGTCTGAAAAACCTGGAAAATTCGGGAAAAATATAAATTTTGAAATGGAAAGTCGGGTAACTTGAAACTTTGGGTCAGAGAAAATTCTTTTAAATTAAAATACAAATTAATTTCAAAGTTGCGTTTTTGATTTATTTAAATGAAAAAAAATAATACAAAAATCAATAAACTCGATTGATGTGCAACTCGATAGATGAGGAACTCGATTGATTAATCACAATTTATTTTAAGTTAGCCAAAAAACTTAACTGAAGGGAATAATTTCAGAATTCCAATTTTAGTATTTGTAGACACAATTATTGGTGAGGAACTCCATTGACTGCTCATAATTTTAAGTTAGCCAAAACTTAACCAATAAGAATGTAATAAATAGCAGCGTCAAAATTTGAATTTGGAGAAATTAAAAAACATTTTTTTAAAAAGAGAGTAATTCTGAAATTCCAATTTTGATGTTTGTAGACATCGTGAAAAGAATGTCTTGGAGCGTTGTTAATAGCGGCGTTCGTTTTAGTAAGATTTCAAAAAAAAGCAAATTTTGTGTTTTATAAATTATTAACATATTTGACGACATTGCAATTTTTATTTATAGATTTATTAAAATTATAAAAAATTGGAAAATTGTGTCGCGTTGGGAATAGCGGCGTTCACCTTAGACATCGTAGCATAATCACCAGTTAAAATTTCACTTCGTTAGAGTTTCTGTTGGGGAGATTTTGATGGGATAGACATACGAATGAGCTTCTGTTGGGGAGATTTTGATGGCATAGACATACAAATTTTGAGTTTTATATACATTCAAAACCGGTTTTTGTGCGGGAGATAGGGACCGCATAAAAGGTATCTTTTAAAAAATATATTATTTTTTATTTATACTATGCATTTGATGAAATTTTTTGATATTTCGCACAAAAAATCGCACATAAACAATTTTCCATATAAAATCGCATAAAAACAGGTTTGACTGTATTAAGATTAACCTGTTTTTCTATATTATTATATACTTACGCCATTCTATATTATATACGCCATATTATTGCAGCTAAATGTTTATTTCGGGTTTGTAACTTTGCTAACTTGTGTGTTCCAAAGATACCGCATAATAACCAGGATGTGCTTTATGTTATAATGTATTTAATTGTACAATGTTGTAATATAGACGGTCGTTGGCCTGGGTGTTAACGCGATCAACTGCTAATGTAAGGCGCCCTGGTTCGAATCCGGGTAGAGCTCACTTTGCAATGGCGTTTCCGTGCTTTGGAAGGCACGTAAAGACGGTGATCTTCTTATGTTAATGAATTGCCATTATTAACAATATAAAATAGGGTAACGGACACATCTGAAGCCAGCCTAGCAAGCTACTTCGAATGTAAAACAAATAATATGCTCACAGTACTAGCAATGGCTTTGGAACTTTGCCAAGGTTATTGTTGAATAATACAGGACTTAGTCCTAAGTTAAGAAGAAGAAGATGTAATAAATTAGAACATGTTTTATTATGTCGTCTTTTTCTATGGAACACTCAAGTTGGCAAAGTTACGAACCTGAACAGTTAGCTGCACTAATATGGCGAATTAGGATGCACAATTTTTTGTCCAACCATTGTCTCACATTTAATGCATAATATGGTGGGTAACTAATCTATTTTTTAATAGGTTGTGATGCATTTGTCTCGACTACCTTTGTGAGCTTCGGCTCCGCCTCAACTAACAACCATTCTCGATCGTAAAAAACTCGCACTTACTCCTCTTGGTTCATAAATAACTATTCACAATAAATGGTTATTAACTTGTGAAGAATATTGGAAGAAAAAATTCTCTAATTGTCAAATTCAATTTTCATTTCATTATCTTCTTCTTCATGTGCCATATCCGGTTCCCCGGACGTTGGCGATTCAACTTAGCGGAAGCTAAGATGAATTTATCAGAGAATATAATTTATGGGGTGGTTTCCCGTTGCCTTCCCCATAGTCCACAAAATCGATATTGGACATTTTGATCACAGCAGTGTGTCTAGCGGGAGCAGGGTTCGAAACGCAAGCTCACGCTTCGTGGTCGACCCGTGTATGCTTCGCGCTATATTGTTGGTCATTTCATTATATCTTGTAATATTGCAAATTTTAATACTTAAATAACTATTCTTGTTTGATATTTCAATTTTTACCCCTAACTCATAAACGGATCCACTAAATCTGATTTTTTACCGTGAATGAACAAGGATTTTTTTAACCTTTAAAATGATGTATCGCAAGGTAGGGGATGTTATTTAAAAATTATAGTGAGATGATGAGGGGGTTAATCTTAAAATTTATATAGTATTGCTTTTGAATTTCTCCCTTCCCCATCTAAATCCACAAAGAAAGTTGTTTTTTTTAATTTACACAAGAACAAAAGTTATTTCGACTGGCTACTTTTGAAATGAACACTCGGTATGTCCTTTCGCTCTAAATCACTTTCTCCAACGCCTTCTTCAAAGCATCTATCTATGTTTCAGACTTAAACCGTGACCACTTTGGACAGAGCCCTTACTGTCCCATCAGAGTCCTGATGATTATGGCAAGAGACTTCCTTTGTTGATGACCGTCTCCGTTTTTGGCTTTCTTTGGCCCTTTCGGAAATTCTTCTGTCTGCATTTTTGTCCTGGTTTTCGATATTACGTCCACCCTTGCAAAACGGAAGGGTATCACCATCAGCCGCTATTGGTACTGAGATATCGTAGAAGTTGGCCTAGGAAAATTGAAGTGTACTTACCATATTTCCAAAAAATGAAAACAAGGTTTTATTCCTAATGCTGATTATTATTTATTTGAAAGGAAGCAGTAATGACTGAGATGGTATCAATAAATGCTTATGTAACAACCCAAATTTATTAATATTATTTCGTATTGATTATTTGTTTATTAGAAAAGTCTAATTTTGAAATTTCTGTGGAAATTGTTGAAAACCTTTATCCGTTGCTGAATTATTCACACTCCATTACCTTATTGTATTATACAGAATTTTAACTTTAAAAATGCGGTTACTCAATCAATATGTGAAGTTTCATAGCCACTTAATCCAATCTGATTATGGATGTACTCAAAGTAATTACTAATGCTTCATAGTTCAGTGCCTCGCGCATGAGTTTCATAAAATGAAAATCTGAACATCTTCATTTACCATCAAAGCAACTTTGGGTTAGTTGGCAACAATAATCAATTCGATCTTCCAAGATTAGTCACGTTAATTATTGTTATCTTTCCTGCATGCCAATCGATTTCTCTTAATTGGAATGTAATCTTATCGAAACAATTAATTTTTTGAATTTTTGCTGAAATATTTGAATCATAACAAAATCAACGAAAGGTTAATCGGATGTGACCATGTCCATGATTTGATCATACTTTTACCAAATATTAAAAAAAAATCGTTTTAGGGGTAGGTAATAAAAAAAAAAATATTTTCCGTTGAAAAGAAAATATAGTTGAGGTGATTGGCCAGAGTAAATCTAACAAGTAGATATCTTTTCACATTTTTTCGTCGATTGAAAAAAATAGCAAACAAAAATTTAAAATTTCTACAAGTTACTGGATGACTTAGGTTTCAATCTTATCCACAACGTGGAATTGATCTCCTCACTCGGGTAATTTCCAAAATTATTAAAAAAAAAATTCAAATTATTTTTTTTTTCTCCAAATTCAAATAAAAATATTTTTCATTAACCATTTTGAACCAAAATCTAATCAGCTTTAAGTCTCAATAATATAAAATACTAAATTTGGTTTTGAAATCTTATCCACAACGTGGAATTGGTCTCCCCACTCGGATAATTTCCAAAATTATTAAAAAAAAATTAATATTTTTTATTTCTCCAAATTCAAATAAAAATATTTTTCATTAACCAGTTTGAACCAAAATCTAATCAGCTTTAAGTCTCAATGATAGAAAATACCAAATTTGGTTTTGAAATTCCCATTAGTTTTTGAAATATTAAAAAATCCATAAAATTCTCAATTTTTTCTGCACGAAAAAAAAACTTTTTCATATTTCATATGATAAAGTAAAAATTTCTTTAGTTTTATTACCTATTATAGCCAGGCACGTCGATGTTGTCCATGAAAATTCGAAAAATTGTTACAGGTTGGTGCACCAGAACAATGCCTTAAACAATCAACAATTATTAAATTAATGGAAGTTGCACGAATTTGATTTTAAATGAACGGGTGGCGATTAAACTTGTATTTTTATTATACCTAATTGTTAAACAAGGAACTGTATTATTTCAAAATTGTTTATCAACATTTTAAGCAGCATAATAAGTTATTTTTATTTAACTTTGATTAATCGCAAAATTTTGTTTTTCTTTAAACTACATCACCAGTTTATATTTTCAATGCTTCATTGTTTATAACAAATTGAGGTTGAGTTCTCTCGAAAATTAACTTTCCCTTAATAATTCATGTATGCTAGTCTTGTCATCATTAAAAATCATTTTGTGTTTTTATATTATTCAATGGCGTAACACGATTTGTTTTTGCCAACAATAAAAAAATTCTGTCGTCATCCAAATTAAATCTTTAAAAATTAGTTTTCTTATCAAATGTACTGATACTTTTGTAATGATGCAAAATTAACGAAATATTAAACTTTCAGATTTCGAGTTATTACAAAATTGAGAAATTGCGTAAAAGTTGCGGATTAGATCAAAAAATAATTTAATTTCGATGTTTCGAAATTGTTGAAAAATAAAGGAAATATGCGTTGCATTTTTATTTTTGCCAGAAAATTTATGCGAACATTTTCAGAAAGAAATTGAAGAAATGTGAAGATTTTCGGCGTCGTAGATGGTGGGTACGCCACTGTCTATTTCTATTGTTGAACTTTTTGTTTATACGATTACGTATTTTGCGAGATGACCCACTGCTTTAACAATTTTATGTCGTCGAATGTAATTTAGTACATCTTCTTTTTGTTAACAGTGCTGTGAGAAGTGGGATTGTTCCTAATTATTTTTTATTTTGTTTCTTTCTGGCGAAAAGGAAAGTGATTTGGTGCAATCGAAGATAATCGAACAAATAACATCCAATCTGCAGATTGTAAGAAATTCTGATTAACACTTTCTCTTGCGTAGTATTATAATAATTATTATAATTAACCATATTATAAATGTCAGTAAAAAAAATTCATAAATTTCAAGGAAATTAACGCTAGCATAATAAGCATGAGCTCAATCAACATTTAAACAAATTGTATAACAAATATTTTCTTGCAACAATTTTAGCAAATCATAAATACTAATTCAGAATTTTTACAACATTAATCACTACGATTTCTCCAATTCTGTTTAGACTTTTAAAACGCATTTCCGTTTCAATGTGATTAATGAACAAAGTTCAATTTTCTACCTAAAAATTAGTGGGGTTAAAATTTTCCGATATCCAGAACTAATTGGATGTGCGTGCGGGCACTGAGTAATACCGCAGTGAACAATGACGATTATCAAGTTTGGTTTTTTAAAATAAACCACTGATAGGACTTCATTATTTCCATTCCGTCAATCACTAACAACACAAAACAGCAAATCACATAGCCCTCCACAACAGCAACATCTATCAAATTTGCTTAAAATATACAGGGTGTCCCTGTGACCGTGGAGAACCTCTTAGGTGGTGATAGAGGACACTTTTCTAAAACATATTTTTAAATAAAATTTTGTCCAAGTCCAAACCCTTGGGGTACCTCACTTTAAAGCAATTTTTTCAATTTGTGATTTCAAGCGGCCATTGCACCGATATTTTTGATTTTTGGGTTTAATGGATTAGAGCTTTTCTATAGAGCATTTGAATATCTACAAATTATGTTATAACCTCTTATCGCCTAGAATCAACAGATTTTGAGTTATGAATTAAATTAAAGTATTTTAAAAATGTCAAAAATTCCGAGTTTTATTTTTTTACTTTTCTTGCCAACTCGTATCTTTTAATAGAAACATTTAGAAATAAACTAATGGCTCCAAACCGATAGAAATTAACTTCTACAACGTTGATCTTAATAATTTTTGAAACAATCCGTTTTCACTAAATTACGAAAATTAATGAACAAGGTTGTAGGTTAAAAAACTTAAATAAATTTAGATAAATTCAAAAATCTTCAATTTACTTGCAATAATAAATGCGCTTTTAACAATGTCACTAAACTCGTACAATGCTTTTGACATTAAAACAATTGTTCCGATATGGTTATTTAATTTATCTATTTAGATAAATTATCCAAGAGAAATTTAATTTTCTCCAAACGTCAATAAAACTTGACTTTATGTCATTCAATTATTAAACTTCAAGTAAATCTTTCTTGTGATAACAATTGTTCTAGTTTACAATTTTTATTTAACATTTAGTGGCCATCGCCAGAAGTAAATGATAATAATAAAATTCAAACTTACTTCGAGGATATGGGGGGGGGGGTGAATGGCAAATCTTCTAGCGTCATAACTGGCGCCGGCCTTGCCTAATACGAAAATAATATAAATAGAAACAAATTTGGTTTCTAATAATAATATAATAATAACTATCTTGATTAAATCATAACAAAAAAAAGTATATAATTTACAAATTAATCTGATGTAGAAGGTGGAATTCAGCGTGTGCTGGTTTTTATCTTAACGGCTTTTCGATCATGTTGTCTTTCATCTTCTTTTTCGATTTGGTAAATGTGAGATTTTTCATGTTGGGCAGTATTTTGGAGTGTTCCAGAATCGCATCTTAATCCTGGCATATATTGCTATGATATTTTTGAAAATACTGTTTGAAATAGAATTTTTTAAACTTCGACTTTTGAAAATAAAACTTACCATTTTACCAAGTTTTCGCGTACTTTCTGAGTAGTCCTTCCGTACTAGCTCAATATGTCTTTGGGTTTTCAAATAATTGCAATTCATTGAGGTAAAGAAAATTAAATTTTATTGACATAAAATTGATATTTTCGGAAATGTACAAATTGTACAACACAAATTGTATTCAAAAGTATTTATCGCACCCTGTATGAAAAAGCTTAAATTGAAAATACTAACTCTAAAAATTATTAAGTACAAAGAACTTTCTGTTTTATAAATTTATTATTGACATAATATTCGAGACATAGCGTTTTATCGCAATTTAAATTTTTATGAAAATTTTATAGATTTTAGGTACTTGGGTAAAAAAATTTGCGATGAAATTTATGAATTTTTTAATAAAATTTTTTAGGAATGTGTTTAGAACTGGGAATAGCGGCGTTGGTCTAAGAATTTGTATAAGAATCGCCAGTTAAAATTTCACTTCGTTCCAGATTCCGTTGAGGAGAATTTTATGGGACTGACATACAAACATTCAGTTTTATGTATTAAGATTATTGAAACCACTAGAGGCTCAGGGTGCTTCTTTCTGATTTGGGTGGCTCAGAGGTGGTTTTTTGCATGTTCTCTGATGTGGTGATAGAGCCACTTTTCTAAGAGAAAATTTAAAAAAAGTTTTATTTTTTGGTTTTGACAAAAGACTAACGGCCAAATTCGAATTTCGCGGGCTACAACTTGAGTAAAATTTATTCAAAATGAATGGGCGCATCATCATGCTGAAACCACATTCTTTGCCTTGATGGTAGTAGAACATCATTGTTTGATGCTTATAAATCATCTTTCTGGGGCAGATTATACCCTCCGTTTCTTCTCTTTTCTCTCTTATAATTTTTCGTGTGTTTTTGCTTCCTCCACTGGATTCGAGTCTACGAGCTTTCTTCCTCTAGTCATATTATATCTTCATGTTCCTTATGTCGTTCAACACTTCCCTCTTCCATCTCGTTCTGGCCCTTCCTCTTGGTTTCTCAGTACTCGGATTCCAATTCATTAGGCTTGAGATCATTCTGGATTCGTGAGCTCTCTGTACACGTACTAACCATCCTATCCTCATCGCCATCACCTCGATGTGCTTCACTATATCTTCTCCGCCTAATTCATTTTGTATTTCGTTGTTATTTCTTCTTCTGTACTGTTCTTCACTTATCTTGACCAGGCCGAGCATTCTTCGTTCGAAGACTTTGATTCTCTCTTCATGTGTCTTTGTCAGGCACATTATCTCCGTTCCGCACTCCACAACCGGTCATATCAGCTCTCTGTACATTTTATTTGGGTGCTTTTACCAATTAACCCTCTCTTCAGGAGTTCTGGCATTCGTGGAACATCATCTAACAATTATGGAAGTAAAAAAATGTCACGTGACATTTTTACTGTCACTGAGCATTACAAAAAGAGAGAAAGAAAAACTTAAGATTTTAAGACCGATACTTGGTCCTAAGAAGATCAGTGATGGAGTTACTAAAGCGAGAAAAAATAGTGAACTCATGGATGCTGTCGAAAACGAAGAGATTGTCAAGTTCATACAGGCACAGAGACTAAGATGGTCGGGACATGTGATGTGGAAGAGTATGAACACAACGATAAGAAAGGTAACGGATTGGAAACCAAGCAGTGATAGAACCAGAGGAAGACCAAAGTCCAGATGGTTGGATGAAGTAAAGCGAGATCTGGAAAGCATGAACATAGGTAATTGGAAAAAGAGATGCAGCGACAGGAAGCAGTGGAGAAGAGTGGTGGAAAGGGCAAAGTTGCACACAAATTGATAATCCACCTTATTGGTAAGGTGATTACCTAATTGGTGATTACCTAATGGTAATCCACCTTATAAATGAATTGAGAGGACCTAAAAAATGAGGTGGCAATATTCCGCAAGGAACGAACTTCGTATTGATTGATTGATTACATCCAAGATCTTCATTAGCTTACAGGGTTATACCTAGAAAGCAAGCGAATATTTGATGAAATTCTTTGTAATGTGATCAAATTAGGCTCCGTTATTATTAGACTGAAGTTAGTAGTAATCAGTTATATCATAAAAATATGAATCTTAAATGTTGCTTTACAACAGTGCCGCTAAAAAGGATAAGGCCACTACAGGTTCCACAAAAAAGGGGCTAATTTCAGGAAACGTTTTTAAACCGCACAAAAGAAATTCCTTAAAAAATATTTCATTTTTTATTCATACTATGTATTTGATAAAAAAATTTTTATATATCGCATAAAAAAAATCGCCCATAAACAATTGTACATATAAAACCGCATAAAAACATGTTTGACTGTATAATAAAAAGCCAGTGGAAAATTCAGATTGTGAAGAAAACTTAGTTTATTTAACACATTTAAGTGTAAGAAACATTTTTTTTATTTGTTTTTATTCTAAAATAGTGACTTTAAAACCCAAGATTGCAAGTCGCATTTCTTGCGAGGTCTCAAACGGGCGTAACGATTACTCTCGCAGATTTCAACTTAGAACAATAACAACAAAAATTTTTTAGCAATACAGTGGAACATCGAAACATCGCATCTCAAGGGGAACGAGAAAACTTCGAATTATCGAAGATTTTGATATCCCAAGATTCGATTTATCGAAGTTTCTTCTGATTGACTTCGATATATAGAGAAAGAACGAACCGAGTTTCGTCTAACAAACAACTTTGATACATAAAGGTTTTCCAATAAAAACTTCGATATATAAAGAGGTATTGCAAAGCCAAGCAACCCAAAAATTCGAAATATCGATGCCTTTCTGATCAGTCCTTCGATATGTAGAGGTAAAAATAACATGGAAGTGTTAGGCAGGTTCAAGGGGAATGGAAAAACTTCGATTTATCAAGAAATTCGATTAATTGAGGTTTCACTGTATATGTATACCAAAAACTAGTGAATAGCTTACGGAAATTTGAAAATACTGTTTCTCTAAAACTTGTGCACATTAAAAAAAATCGTTTGTTTTTTTTCGAAAAATTGTTTATAAAAAAAAAGTGCGTAAAAGAAAACGTTAAAAAAAACGTTCGTACGTTAAAAAGTCATGTTCAAAAATTTACGAGAATCGATCCAAATTTGTTGGAGTTATCATTTTGCTCAATTTGAAAAATGTAGTTTTAGAAAAACGCACTCACAGTTTTAAATTTACTTATCATAATTTTATTATACCTTTAATCTGCAATGCTCTCTGGGCTATGAAAATTTTTTCTTATTCTTAAGGCTTTAAGGCATTAGCTAAAAAAATCGATATTCTGAAAATTCTGGAGTCTTACTCCCTAACAGGTGGGAACCCGATAAGTATAATTCTAGGGTTTTTCTTATTGTCAACTAACACAAGTGGTCAATTTATAATTCAGGTCGACTATGTTTTTGTCTTTTTTTGCATTTCTAAAAATTTCCAAAATTATTTTAAAATTTATAAATTTTAATTAATTTTCAATTTCTCCGAATTCAAATTTTGGCGCTGCTATCTAACACAAGTGGCATTATATTATGGAAATACTAGAATAAAATGATATTTCGTGAATTTCTGTCAATATTATTGTAGAACTACATTTTTAGGTAATATTTGTTAAATAACAAAATATTTAATCAAATAATTAGTTTAAATAAATTCAATTTTCTAGTTCTTTCAAGATTTAAAACAGATATCCTATCATAAAGTCATAAATATCATAAAGATATCAGAAAGTCAGTAAACAAATGAAGGTTTATCGCCCTTTAATCTGACTTTATTTTAGGAAGAACATCAGATTTTTTGTAAAAATATAATTTAATTTGTGCTATTATAAAATTGGCTAATATAATTATAAACTATTTGGACACGCGACAATTGGACGCATCCAACAAAAAAACAGCCGACTCTCTCTGATAGAAAATTTAAGTGGTTTATTACATTTTCGGTTAGAAATATTTTTTCTATATTGTTTAATATAATTAAAAGTAAACATTACTACCAACAGGGGTATATTTAGAATTTGCTTATGAGGGGGTTGTTATTAAGAGTTTCTAGCATTGACGAAAACATCATTTCGATCAGGAATTCAGGGACACAATCCAAGTCATTCAGGGGGCAATTGCCCTTACCATAAATACGCCACTGACTACTATACCTGTAATTAGAAAGCTATCCCATGAGTAGGTGTAGCATACAAACGGAAGACATTAATGTGGTTTAAGTTTGATCATTTTAGTTACCGGAAAAATAATTAAAGAAATTGTCAATGATTACGTAAACAGGCCAATTTTAGATTATCTACGAGGAATGGCGCACAACTTCCAGTTGCAGATTTAAGAGCAAACTAATAATTTTTTAATATTATGTAACAAAAAATTTTTGGGCGTTCAATTGGGTTCGCGACAACTCGCCGCGAAATGTAATTTTAAAATGAGTTTAGAATTTTATTTGCGGCCATACAAAGTGAGCCTCTACCCAGATTCGAACGATAGTAGTTGATCGCGCTAACAAGCAGACCAATGACCGTCTTTTCGCCTAGTGGATCCGAGACTTGTTGTGGTTACGTTTGTCAAAACCGACTTTCCGCTCCGGACGCTCCAGGCCGTTTTAGGAGGATGGATTTCTCTCGATGTGGGAGTTTCTTAACACTGATTTAAGCTCGTCCAGTGGATTTTAATTAAATTATACTATTATTATAAAGAAAACTTCAGATAATAATGTTATTATTTGAACTGTAAGCCCACTCTAATTGTGTTATAGAATTATTTATTAGATACGCTTTTGTTGTGTACAAAATATTATTTTGCTCACCAAATGCCGTCGTTGAGTCGACGGCGAGTTTTCCAACCCCGTTCAATTGTCTTTTGCGTCCAATTCGTGTGGATCCAATTGTCGTGCTCCAAATATCCGCATTCAATTGCCACGCGCCCAAATATTCGCGATATTTCGACAGGATACCATAAACGCCATTTTCCTGTCTAATTGGAGAAATGTTCTTTACTAAACTAACCACAATTACACTTTTGTTTTGGGTTTTAACTTTGTTTTGCCTTTATTTTAATTTACATAATATTTATGTAGGTAACATAATATAACAAAATTTAAAAATTATTATAATTTTTGAGTAATTTTGTGTTTGTCAAAATGCTTGTAGCGGCCGTAGCGGAGCGCTTACTCGTTAAAAATATCTTTATAGTACGTAGGACTATAGGTCGTAGGTACTAAAATTTATTTTAAATTTTTACATTTGTTTTTGGAACTAAAAGCAGCCAGTGCTGTCTGCGACTTTCTTCCAGCTGCGCCCTGTGTAGCCGTACACATATTACACTAGTTGCGGTATTGTAATTTTGTAATTTTCTGAAATGATTGTATTGATTTGCTAACAACTAAAACCAACGAGGGTGGGCGGGGATGTATACGAAAGCCTTGCAATTTTTATATTTTCTTATTCCAAATAGCATTTTCTTCTTTTATATGACACGCTCGTATTAGAAGACACGCGATAATTTTATTTTTGTAATTAATCAGCGAAAATGTGGAAAGGAGAAACTTGGTGTATCCTTTACGAGAAAATTGCAACAACCATCAAAATTTTTCATAATAAACAAAGGATTTCCAATAATTATGTTTCTACCATTTTTGAAGGAAGATAAAAGAAAAGTTTACTCATATCATTAAATATTTTATTTTTAATTTAAGTGGGAATTAGATGATGTAAACATTTAATTTGTAAAGGCGGAGACCATTTATTTTATTGGATTAATTTTAGCATGCTTATTGCATTAAGTGCGCATTAACTTGTAAAGATTACTTTCCTGTCGACAAGGATTTAGCCCATTCCACCACACTATCGATTTTTAGTTAACAAGATCATTTAGATTTGTTTGTTTATTTAAATCGGAATTATTTTTTTTTTAGAATAAAAAACGGCCATGTCTGAAAATGTTACGCTATTCAGAAATTCCAAGAGACGTATCGGTCGACAGCCTTGCCACAACGAAGTTATCACAAGTGAGCATTTTTCTTCCCTTTATTTTATTTTTTAAACATAACTATTGGTTTTTCCAGACTCCAGACGACAAAAATCGTAGGACCCGACACAGTGACAATACTCACAGAATTCATAATGGTAATAGTAAATCAAGCAATCAAACAGATACTCGTACACGAAAAATGTCTACAAACTGCACATCTCAGGAAACAAACCCTAGGAATTCTTACTATAATTACGGGTGAGTGATCGAGAAAACGAAAACAAATTTCAACTTACCCAAGATTTCTTTTATAGGAGCTCTTTTACGTCAGTTCCAACTCAAGTCAAAACACAAAGTTTACCGAACCACGCCTCTAGAAATTCCATCGATTTTACCAAAATAGTCTTTGATCCACTTCGAGTTACTCCCGAAGATTTTGCTAGTCAGCTAACATTACTCGATCTTCCAGTATTTCTGGCCATCCAACCGGACGAATTGAGCAGTTGCGCTTGGAACAAAAAAAATAAACTCATCGTCGCCCCTAACGTGGTAGCTTTTACGAGAAGATTTAATCACGTGAGTGGAGTGGTTTCCGACGAAACATTCTGTTTTATTTTATTTTTTTTTTAGGTAAGCTTTTGGACTGTTCAAGAGGTCTTGGCTAGGAAAACTCCAAAACACAGAGCCGAAATTTTAGGCCACTTCATTAAAATTGCTAAAAAGCTATACGATTTTAATAATTTGCATTCATTGTTTTCAATAATTTCGGCCTTACAAAGTGCCTCGGTGTATAGGTGAGTCAAAATGTTTGGAGTCTCGAAAAAATTTGACATATGTTTTTTGCAGATTATCAAAAACTTGGAGTTGCATATCAAAGAAGGAGAAACAACAATTTGACAGATTGGCGGAAGTATTTTCGGATACGGATAATTGGTCAAATCTCAGGAACCACATAGAAAGCTTGAAGCTGCCGTGCATACCTTATTTAGGTTTATATTTAACCGATCTCGTGTACATAGACATGGCCCATCCACATTCGGGCGGGTTAGAATCTCAACAACGCAGTCTGAGAATGAACAACATCTTTCGAATCATTTCAAACTATCAAACATCCAACTATTCCAATTTAAGCACACTTCCCCACGTACAAAATTATCTCAACTCAATTCGTTATATAGAAGAATTACAAAAATTTGTGGAAGACGACCAATATAAGTAAATTTTTAGAAAATCGCTTGGTTCAGTTTATTTAAATATTTTTTTAGACTTTCACTTAAGTTAGAACCTCCTTCGCCCGCACCTAGTTCTTCAACTTGCAGCTCAAAAGAATCCGTTAGTGGACTTACAATCGATGCTGCAGCTATTGCATCTCTAAATCTGTCGCCTGCAAAAGCTTCCAGTGGTTCTTTGCGACTACATGCAGTCACAGCGGGAGCGAAATATATACCAGGACATCGAAAGTGTAGCAGTTTGGGGACAAAGTAAATGAATTTCTGTATTGTTTTTCACACACTACCACGATACTCTTACAATTGTATGCCTACGTGCAATTTGTTCAGTTCTGTATTGCTTCAACTGAGTTTGTCATATGTGACGATAAATGTATTGGTGACCATGCTGTTGTAAGTGTATCGTGTGCACTACTTTTAACATTTTCCAATCTTAACAGCAAAGCTCTATGCGCATTCTATGGCTTAAAAGCGTAATAGTTTGTTTACAATTTGAAACTTTAACTATCAGGTTCAAGTGTTTTACAGTACCTAACATTGCTTACCAAAATTTGGTAATCGCCACAAATTGTAAACAAACCTTTCAAGGTTACATTTGCAAGAATTTGAAAAGTGTGTGTTTATGTCTAGATTTCGTAGCGCAAGTCTTCCACGTAATTTTCATAACGTGCGGAATGTGTCTTGCGCTGGCGGCATTTCAGTTGCAATGCCGTGGAGGTGAGTTTTGCTCAAAAATACGTCAAAAATGTATGTGCTTAATGTTGGTGGTTGCTTTTGTTGTATTTTAGATCGTTTTTTTATTTTAATTTTTGAGTTTAATATGAATTGAACTTTACGAGCAGAAATTTTTAAAGGTAATTGCTCCTTACACTCGAATTCCATCTTATTAGTTATGTAAATTCAGAAATGGATAGGACCTCACAGGCATAGTATATAATTTTCAAGTTGCATTGAAGAAATCACTCAGTAAAAAAAAAATGATGGTCGATGGTGGTCAACTGCTAATGGCTACCTGGGCATAGGTTAACTTTTTATGATGATCTGTGTAATTTGGAGGGCATGTAAAGCCGTCGGGCTCTCGGTGTTAATGGATTGTCATCGTTAACAATAAAACAGGGTCACAAGTAGATCTAAAGTCAGCCTAGCAACTAGCTATCTACCCTGAATGTAAAACAATATACATACAGGACTAATAGTGGCTTCAGAACACCATAGAAGTTACTGATGGCAAAAACAGACACAATAACAGGAAAAAGAATAAATTAAATTCATGCACTTGAAGGATTCGACATTGGATAAATCTTCTAGGTAAACATTACAGTCCGAAATAAAGCTATGAAAATAAAAATGCGACCATATGACGTCTGACGTCATAACACAGCCATCGGAAAAACTGTTGATAAAAAAAATCATCGACGTGGGTTGTTTTATAATATTTCCTTATCGACAAGCTATTAGAATTGGCTACAACACTTGAATCTGTCTGATAAAATTGCATTTTGAAGTTTAAAAGTTTAAAAAAGATTCTTTAAGTTATCTAACTAATTCTTAAAAAAATTTATTAAAATCTCTAAAGACAAAAAGTCTCTTATTGAGTTAAGAAGATATTGAAGATATTGAACTACAACCCACTGATTTAATTCAATATTTGTTTTTTTTGGATTCTATGTTAATTTAAATCATCGAAGAAAATTTGAATTGCTCATGCAAGGACAATTTCCATCAAAAGTATGGACACAAACAGACGGCAAGCTTACTAGGAATCTAAAAATTACTAGCACAAATTATTTTTAATTTTTGTAGTTTACTGTATAATAAAAATTATAATTTTGTAATTTAGAGTTGTACTAGTACGTCTACGTGATAGTGTGATAAAGAAATGTCAATGCATGCTTATGTGTAAGGATACAAATTTAACAGGACCGTTAAATTCTAGCATATTTGGTAAATCTCAAGTCGGAAGCATCGACATGAAGGAATTGACCAAAGGTTTGCATTTATTAGACGATTCTGAAATTGAAGACGCGGCGAATATGAGTACTCAAAGTAATACTCCCACTACACCGACTGCTGAAGTACCTTCTTTAAGAGCATCGAGAGGAACGGATGACAATTGCTCATTATTGACCAGGTAAGGCCATTACTTTGTAACTTCTAAGCGCAACAATTGAAAACCTTTCTGTCTATACTTTTGGCGCGGTTTTGAATTTTGACAAGACTATAGTTCCATCCTTTCAAGGCAAGTGAGACGAGATTCATCAGAAATTGTGACTAATTTAAAATAGAACGCTTTATTTATGTCATGACTATGTTTATGCTGCTTTAGTGGATGGAAGTAAAATAAAACTTTAGGTGCTTGCTGCGGGCATACTTATTGGTGGAGGTTCTTGATTTTACAACAACAAATTTTTTTTGTGTGTTACTGTATATTTTAACGTTTTGGTTTATTTTAGGTCAACAGACGAATCTCTGACAGGTGAGGACCAATTATCGGTAATACAAGGTTGTGTGAGAAGAAAAACTATTCTAAAAGACGGACGCAAACCAACAGTGGCTTCCTGGCAACGTTACTGGATCCAAATTTTGGCATCTTCTCTCGCTTATTTTTCGCCCAAGTCTTTCAAAGGGTAAGTTAATTGCTAGGTTCTTGTGATACTTTTTACATGATTGCTTTTTTAGTAACCAGCGTTGTGATTTCAAACGTGAACCATGCAAAATGGTCTCTTTGATTGGTTGCAGTATTATTTTGGGTGGTGATAATTCGCTACATTCGGATCTGTTTCACATTATTGATCATCAAAGAGGTATGCGTAATTTATTTTAAATGCCTCACAGATTTCAATAAATTGATTGATTTTGCAGGTAATGTGTACAAATTTAAGGCTGGTAATCAAAGTATGGCAGTTAGATGGTGCCGTTATTTGCAACAGGCAGCTACCGAAGAACAAATTCCTCTTCCAGCTAATCTCATGTCATTTGAATGAATGAATTTCTTTAAAAATTGTGCAATTGTTATTTAATGTTATATAAATTATTAAGTTTAGGGTAGCCAACGTAAATTTGCCAAAGGTATGGAGAGACTGTCCTATGAGTTGTGTTTTTTTTATTACTTTGTATGTTGTGATTTTAAAATTCATATCCATAAAATGCTAAGGTTTCTTTTTATTACGATTGTTAGTACAGCTTTTTGTACAATAAATACTTCAAAAATGTTTTTGAATTTATATTATTATTTTTATTGTAATAAATGGATGTATTAGGGATACATTCTATGAAGCCGGAAATCACTGTTCTATGTTGGAATCAAAGAAGAATTTAACTGAGAATCTTGTTAACCCTTAATTGCACGACAGTAATATTTCTTTTTCTGAATATCTGGAAACCTCGAGAGATACAAACGAAAATAAAAATGATGTTACATCACCACACCTTCCCCATTTACTGCTAAATTTAACAGATTAATATAATAACTCAAAATTATACCTCAGTTAAATTAGACGAAAAATAGGTTTCACCTTGGAAAAATCACCATTGGGCTGAATTATGGTGTGCACTTTTATTACCATGTGTGAAAGATCGAGATCATGTTCACTTCGAAGGTTATTCGAGGTCAAAGGTCACGAAAACGACCTTTTTGTAAATGTCCTGTTTTGTATTTATTGTTCGATAAAAAGTTTCAAATAAAAATTATAGAGAAGAAAATTATCTACAAAAAAGGTCTTATGACATTTTCATGTAAAAGTTATTGTTTTTGCACTATAGGACCTACAATGTATAAACTTATAAAGAAATAAGATGGCTACGAAATTAATAAAGAAACAAATTATAAGCACAATTTGGAAAAATCCAGATGACCTTGGGACAGTATCGATTTTTGAAAAAAAGCATCGACCAATAGGAAGACGGAAAATTGGAAAAACTTTAAAATTCATATTATTACTGTAAGAACGGTTACTTATACTTGAAAATGTTATAAGTATGGAATAATTGTTTTATATTCAAATTTAAGATTTTAAACCCAATTCAATTAAAGTAAATTTAGTTTGTCTTTTTTTGCATTTCTAAAAATTTCCAAAATTATTAAAAAAAAAAATTTTTCTTTTTAATTAATCCAAATTATTTCTCCAAATTCAAATTTTGGCGCTGCTATCTAAATTAAATTTATTAAAGAGGACCTGAAGAGCCACTTAAATTAATTATCAAAGCATTTCGTAACTTTAATCATACACTAATATAATAAGTTTATAAATTAATTGAATTTGGTCGAATATTTATTTAAATTATTAAATGTTGTTACAGTATTGATGTCATCATAACCTTTTTTAAATAAATTTTTAATAGATCGCTTATGAGATCACGATTTAATTGCTAAAACTCTACGGTAAGTGCCATCTTCAATCCACTTGCCTTAAAGATTTCAAGCGCTCTTAAAAATAATTACGTAATCAGGGCACAACATTTCATGGAAATCCTAAAACGGCACTTGATACGAGGGCATAAATATCGGAGAACAGGAGGCAGTTCAATCTGGGGTTTGGTCGGTCGGTCAAAGCAAATCGCACCTGACTGTTTTTGTATTTCCATTAAGTTCATTTGATTTTTAATTTACCTAATTTCGAGTTATTCCATCTAACCGAAAGAAACCTGACGACGAATTGTTTTAAAGAGTAAGTAAATATTCAATTTTTAATCATTGTTCCTAAACTTGTAACAACAAAACTGTTAGTTACATTTAATTTTTGGTCGCCCTTTTAAGTTTCATTTAGTAAACCTTTTTTAAAAATGTAAGATCAATTTTCTTTTTATTTGTTTTGTTTTTATCCCTAAAGTTGATCACGAAAGGTGAAATTTAGTGAAAGCAAGGAATCATCTGATTCCCAAGCCCTCCGAAACCCTGATTTTCCTTCTTAGAGAAAGTGGCGGCAGTATACTGACGCTACTGCCCCCCCCCCCCTTTGCTACAACAGTAATAGAGGTGGAAATTATGAAATTCTTTACATACCTCCCCTTTACTTCAATGTTCTACCTGAGCACAAGGCAACAAATACGAAACTACTGAACCAGATCCAAGTACGAGGCAGTGTGGAAAACACAGTGTGGAGTACACCTCTAAAACACCCACAAAATCAAAAAGAACGAATGCGTTAATCGTGAGAGCAACACCCGAAAATTTTGAAGTTAAGTGGAAAAGGTAAAATTAAGCAATCCAATCGGACCAAGAAGCACTTTATATCAAGACAAAGTAGCACATTTAGTTGAAGATCAACTCGTGTAGAATATAGCTAATTGCGAAGACAGGTGCTGGATACCCCGTCACTCGGCGGCAGGCTGTAAAGTAGACAACAGAACCAACACGTATTTAAAATGTCGAAATGAGGGCCATTACGGGAGAAAATGTACAGAAGAGCGGCTCTATTGTCTCATCTGCAGGAAAGAAGGCCATCCAGACTAGCGTCACTTGACCAATAAGGAAAAAAGTGCTGGAACTGCGTGGAACACGGCCATTTCCTAAGAGGCTGCAAGTCCGCAGAAAAACAGGGACCCAAAATAGCGTCAAGATGAAGAAGAAGTTGAAACTGGAGTTTCAGATCAACTTCAATAACTGCAGAGCGGCTCAGAATCTCTTATTATAGACGGCAAAACGGGATTCTTGTTTCTTACGGAACCTAAAACGCAAATCCCCGATTCCGGCTGGACAATGGAGTCCTTGGATTCTTGGTACATGTCGTCAAACTACTGTTTCCATGACTTGGAGAGCGATGTGGATGTACTCAAAAATCAAAGTTAAATAAAATACATCAAAAATAGAAGTAGATCGGCGTTGGTGGCAGGAGATTACAACGTCTAGTAACTCGAATGGGGACTAGTGAATGAAGACAGATCACGGAGAACTGTTGATGGTAAAGGCAGTGGTGAGGTAGATCTCGTAATCTTGAACGAGGGCAACATCCAATACCTGGCTATTCATCTAAAACAAAAACGTCAAGATGAGCGTGAAGGAAGCTAAAAAAAATGAGCTATTTAAGCAGATTGGCGTAGGGCTATGAAGAGCAAAATCAGGGCCCGGGGAAGTAGTTAATAAATTTTCACTAATTTATTAAATTGTATAAACAAAAAATCAAAAATTACGGCCCCCCTCCCCAGGTCCGAATTGGCAAGGCTATGGAAATATTCTTCAAATGTGCTCACGCAACAACAACACCTACGGAAGCTAATCCACCATCTAGCAGAAAAAAACAGCTCCGAGTAGCTCGGATCTAATATCTCCACAGGTTCAATCGGGCAAATACCAGCAACTGCTTGAAGAGGTGGATACTGCATAATCGAATGCACATAGTAATAATGAATTGCACAAAAAAGATGGCAAAAGGCACCCTAAAATTGTTTATTTAAATACTCCATTATAAAAAATTCAATTCAGAAATATTTTCAATTTTTTATTATAATAAACAACACAAACAATTTATTACATTTCAATTAAATAAATCAAACTAAAATAAAAAGGATATATAACTACTAACATATCATAATATGAAATTCCGGTTTTATCTCTAATTGTACCGTTTTTGTATGTGGCATCAACAGAAAGCCAGATTAAAAAACCGAAAACTCAGTTTTGGACTTATAAAATTGCAATAAATTATACAATAAACTATAAATTATAGTAAACAAAATTTTTAATGTTTGGAAATGTAAGCAAAGATGATACTTACTTGAATATTAAAATTTAGTGTAGAAAAAATTAAAACAATTTTTAGGGTGAAAAATACCAGTTTACGTAAGTAAACATTTGTGAAAGGAAGAATAAATAAAAACCCAAGTTCACACAGCATCACTTTCACTAGTTAAAAATGGGGAACCGGAGAGGAATTAAACTAAAAGTGCAGAAAAAACTACAAATTCATTCAATACATAACAGAACCAAACTAAATCATTTCGTGGGGTAGTTCTGATGGTAAACTAAAAAATATTACAAATGATCATCAGTTCTTTTGCGTTTACGCAATGACATATTATACATGGGAAACTTGATAAGCGTCTCGATTGACTTGGACAAAATTCTGGAAACTCCCAACCTTTCGGTTAGACTAGGATTGTTCACACTGTTGGTAATATTTTGCGAAATATTATTCGTAATATTTTTTGTTATCTTTTCCGTAATTTCGTTAGAAATCTGGTCTGACTTTCGTGGAATTTTTGTGTCTGGGGATAAACCAATCAACGAATCGCATTTTCGTTTTCGCGTGTCGCCCGTAAAACGACCATCCAAAATTTCGGAATAATTCGGTAAAGCCTGGCGAGGCTTGATTATGGTACGGGTGTATTTATTGACCGGTGTGACTGGTGGCGTGAGAAGGGGGGAATGTGGTATGAAAATACCGGGAGATGTTTGTGTTTTTGAGACCATATCTTCACGCAAGCGTGTTACTTCTGACGATAAATCCATGTACTTTTGGTCAAATTCGTCCACTTGTTTTTTGAGATCTGTGAGTGATTTTTCTTGTTCGCGAAACTTGGCACTTTGTTCTTCGATCAGTTGTTTCTGTTCCGAAATGAGTGCAGTGTTTTCTCGCAGTTGTTTGTGAATTAATTTAAACTGAAAATGTAAAGTTAATTTTTTACTGTGATAAAATAGATTTTTAGCTGACCTTGGG
This sequence comes from Lycocerus yunnanus, assembly GCA_036346125.1. Lineage (NCBI taxonomy): Eukaryota > Metazoa > Arthropoda > Insecta > Coleoptera > Cantharidae > Lycocerus > Lycocerus yunnanus. Next base: position 214,926 of record JARFIX010000059.1, read on the forward strand.
GACAATTTTGTTGTAATTTTGAGTAAAATAAGCCAACTGTTGTTTGAGAGTCTTGCACTGACTGGTGGCCTTTTTTAATTCTTCTAGCATGGTGTTAATGGTCATTGGTTGATTTCCTGGCCACAATTCAGGATCTAAAAATGCCGACATAATTATTCAATTAGTGGAATGCCTTAACTTACGTTTTAAAACAGATTTGAATTTCGGTGAGATCACTTCGTCGAAATGTTCCATCGCCATGCTACTGATATCCCTCAACTCTTGTAGCAATTCGTGGTTTCGCGACGGAATTTCAACAGATTCGACCATACCCAAAACACGCTGAACTTCGTCAAGAACCTAAATTTCTTTTCTTAGTGTGAAACCCAAAATAACGCTTATTTTCCTACCTTTCCTGGTATAAAACAACAAGATTTGCTCTCTATGTATTTCATGTAAGTCATGGTCAACATGCTGAGTCTGGTTTCGATGGCGGACAGCATATCGCAATTTCGAGCCATCGGATGCGATCTGCGTTCTGATTCTCGCCTGGGCAGCATCCCCTTCATTTTTTTGTAGATTTGGCTGTGCCTTTTTTCGATCCGAAGAAAACCGCGGGTCAGCAAACGACCGCCAACTTCATCGAATCTCTTGCACACCTAAAATGTTTAAAAATAAATATAAGACAAAATTAAGCTAAATAATATTCTGTCGAAAGCTTTTATGGTCACAGCAGTCTATAATTATTATATTCATCATTTTCATAAACTACATTACCCATTGCCTTTAATATTGCAATGTTTTACTTAGGTACCAGAGCATGAGGGATCGAGATGATTTTAAATCATCTTGCAAAGGAAATTTTAAAAGCTAAATTCTTTGGACCTAAGCCTTTCCGTAAACTTACAGACTTCCATAGTTTTTTATGTCGCATGCTATGTGTTATTATAGATGCCTATTATAAAGGACATTTGCTAATCTTTCATATGCATACCAAAGCGAGGCAGGGAAGTAAATTCAGTTCTGGGGAGGGGGCGTGCCAACAGTTGAGCCTAAGATTTTGAAGAGAGTAGGAACATGTATTATATACAGGGAAAGCTTTGTTTCTTTAATGACTGCCGTCTCGCATAAGGAAGACATAGGAGGAGGTTGTCGGTGGGGCATGATAAAAGGAGGCAGTTTAAATTGTGGGAGTAAAGGGGCGTGGTCAGTAGTTAAATACGAGTTACATAAGATTACATAATAAATAAGTTAAAGAGACGGTCTTGGCCTTGTAGTTAGAGCGATCAACTACTGATGCAATGGCACCTGGTTCGATCACGGGAGGAGTCTGGAAAGGAAAAATTTTCTTTCTGACTTTCTATCTATGACTGTCTCCCGTGCTTCGGATGGCACGTAAAGCCGGCGGTCCCCCTGAGTTGACAACTGCCAGCATCAACAATGAAAAGGGTTACAGGCACATTCCTCAACCCGGACTTAGCAACTGTGGGGTCTTAATGCTTAAACCTTTCTCTTAGAGATAGAGGATAATGCTCAAAAGTGGGCGGAGAAGGCTGTAATGGAAGTTAAATTATGGAAGATTATGAAAAAAGAAGATAATAAACTATTCAAAAATTTTTTACATTCTAGGCCCAAAAACCCTGAATTGTAATCCAATTATTGTATTTTACGGAAAGGGGTGCTTTTTATCAGTTTTTGGCGAAGCAATCGACACGTATTTGTCAGAAAGTGATGTTATTCGTATAATATTAAATGGTGACGATACATAAGAAGTTTAAAAAATTATTTTAAACATAATCTTACACTTATACTGATTAATATTGTAATGTAACTTGTAAATAGTACATTTTGAGTATTAAAAATGATTTTTATTTGGAGTATTTTGTATTTATAATATGATTCACTAATTAAAAATATTGCATAGTCAAAACAGATCTCTCAAATGTGGATCTTAAAGGTACGAGATTCGAGGCTGAAATGAGAGCTCAAAGACTAGTGAGTCAGAATATTATAAATCGAGTGCCCGGACCGTTAACCGAAAGTGGAGAAACTCTACCCATCAGAATGAATACCTAGGCTTCTATAGAAAAAATGAATTATTTCGATTACTAATCGATATTTTAAATCCATTCATAGTACATTCAACTTATTCAAGGTTCCCACTGAATTTTCTAATTCAAATTCCCTGACTTTTCCAGATTTTCCATCATTAATTCTCACTTCTTGGAACTTGGTAAATTAATTTATAATTTGGAATGTTTATAATTTTTTTCCAGGTTTCGAAGAATTTTCCCTGACTCCAAGTTATAATTTCTCTGACTTTCCAAATTCCCTAACTTTTCCAGGTATTCCTTAGGAGTGGGAACCAAGATAGATAGATTACCAGAAGGAATTCTATTCACCTTGAGTGGGAACTCTGTTATTTAACGTTATCTAACTAATCCTTAAAAAAAATTACAATAAATTTGAAAAACCTCGAGTGAATGTGCTAGAACTGATGAGTTCTTATCAATCTGTTACTTTGACAGAACCTGCACCAAGTTAATAAGTACACACTTCTTAATTTACACTTTGATTTTTTTTATGCGGTTTCTATATGTGAAATTATGTGCGATTTTTTTTGTGCGATATATAAAAAACTTCCATCAAATGCATAGCATAAATAAAAAATAATTTTTTAAGGAATTCCTTTTATGCAGTCCCTATCCGCTGCACAAAAACAGGTTTGAGTGTAATTAATTTAGGTAAGAGTTTGAATTCCCGAGTTCAAAAATACACTTTTTCCTATAGAAATGTCTTTACCAAACGAAAACTCAGAAAAATACAAGCTCTTTAAGGTGAGGATCATTGTTGTCAGACTTGTAATAAGGCCACAATTTAATTTTGAAAATTGAATTTTCCCATAATAAATACATGTAAATGTATTATTGCGCAATAATTTTATGCATTGTATTTACGGTGCGTGTACTGTAGATGGGTTAACCCGGACTTAGTGCAATCGCTCCCTGCTATCTGTCGGGTTAACATCCCCAATTTTCGAGTAGAACCGGTCTAGGGATACTATTAATGAACAAAGCGTTTTCAAAACGGCCTGTAGCGGCCGAAGCGCAGCGTAGATTGCGGAAAGTCAGTTTTAATTAAAGCAGCTACAGTCAATTTTGAATTTTCAAAGTCGTTTTTTTCCAAAATTTTTGGACCAACCGCAAATTTTATTTTTTATATGCTAATTAGACCCTCATCTTTCATAAACCACTTTAAAATATAAAATCCCGATCCGGAATTCGAACTGTCACCTTAATTCAATTAAGATAATTATGATACTTAGCTTTTGATCAGCACAAAATTTTGATAATAAAAGAGTTAAGAAGACGTGCTTAGAGACAAGATAAAAGCTATGTACCCCAATGCAATTGTCCCCAAGAATGTTTACCACGTGGTTTTAAAATTAAAATAAGTTTGAGTTTGAAATAAGTTTTAATAGTATATTACACTACGAGGGCCGAAAGTTGAATTTTCGGCCCTGCGCGTCATGATGCCCCGAGGCGAAGCCGAGGGATCATGAGCGCAGGACCGAGATTTCAACTTTTGGCCCGCGTAGTGTATACGATTTTTCTTCATAGCCGGTCGAAAGTACGTTATTAATTCTACTTTTTTTAACTTTAAATGTTGATAAGCATGTTTTTGATGACAGCGGTTAACGATTTGTTGTAGCAACAGAATAAATAGTCCCTAGTTACGAGTATTAATACGCATGAAAATTCTTTCCTCCCGGCGTTATAGAGGGCGCGCGTGTACTTCTCAAAGGAGTAAATGTTCAACTTTCGTCCCTGCTATTAGGGACGAAAGTACGTACTCGACCGAGGTATGAAGAAAATTTATTTTATTTTTTGAATTTATCAGTCATCTCTTTACCAGGGACGCGCATGAATGGATTAACGAGAATCTGAAAAATCATCTAGTTTGCCCCTCCCAAAGGCATTTTTATATACGCCACTGATGTGCTCGCTTTTAATGAAAAATTACTACAGTTGTGATATGCACTATTTGGTATGTAATAATGATAACTAACATAAAACTAACTAACGATAACCATTTTTGGAATATTTTCTTAGGAAGTTATGCGTTTTCTGGTACTCGAAATTAAAATTTCCTCAAGAGAAATATATACTTATAAAGATTATTAACCCTTAACGCACATCCACATGACATACATGTAATGCATTTACTTGCAGAATTGTGCCGCTACATGGCGATCTCGGGCACAAATAATAATTATTCTACTTATTCAATTTTTTTTTTCGTCTCATATTGTCACGTTTCATATTGGATTACTTTTATCTAATAATTTAGGTTTATATTATGTACATAACGGGTCGTATTTCGTTTACTTTGCTTATTTTTTTTTACATAAAATAATTAAAAATAAAGTAAGTTATCACTTTCTGCAAGAAAAAAAATTTTTTTTTACCCTAAATTTATAAAAATATTGTGCATTAAGGGGTTAACTAGAAAAACTTAAAATTGTAATCCGATTGTTTTATTGGTTGAATTAGTACCTACTTCCTTACTCCGCCCACTGATAGTTACAAAAAAATAATGAATTATTGCAATAATTTTCAATACTCTTTATGGGACCGACGAAGAGTTTTCAATAAGCAATTTTCCGATTTTAAGGAATTTAATGCTGATTTTCACATATAAAACCGTGCTGTGTTGCTAAATATCGTAAACATTAGTTGTTTACATTCAAATTTACTAGATTGAAGAGAATTAAGAAGCAAAATATCAAGTGTTGGTTGTCCAAGTAGGAATATAGAAAAAAAAAAACTAATTTGCTTTGAATTTCCCATGTACGGTTGTTAGGCATGTCAAACGGCATATAAGCAAGTTTTCTCCATAAAATTCACACACAAAATTATATGTAATCTTAAAATTAAAAAGATAAATACAAACGAACAAAATTAATTTATTAATCAAATTCAAAATTTTGATAAAAAAAATAAATAAAAATTAATTGCACTATAAAAATAACAAAAAAATTAAGATTCAGGAACCATCAAATTCAGATTACCATCTGCTACATTAGAATTAGTAAACATTTGTTCGCCCCCGCGTATAGACAGCTTAGGGGCACCTATTTGAACCATATTCTCTTTCATCATACTCGTTTTTTCCCACTTGGCAGCATTACAATTTTTACAAGGATCCACAGGCACTATAGTCAAACACACAGTTCTGTTATTACAGTTCCCACATTTGAAAAATCTTTTTTGTGTATCGAAAACCTTCAATGGATGCTTTTCCGCCTTACAATGATCGGCAGCAGAAAAATTGGTGTACTTGCACTTTAAACATCGTACCGCTTTGCATGGCATTTTAAAAGTGTTAATCATCTTCTCTTCCATGCGCTCTTTCTTTTCCAATTTATCAAAATACTTGTTTTGCTCTTCGTTGTCACGCTGTTCCAATAAATCCAAGTGAGATGATGTGGCAGCCATTAATTTTTTAAACCTATCTGAAAAAAATTCGTTGTCTTGTATCTTGGGATCTGCTAGTTTCAATTTCTTCACCACAGGAGTGGCCGACAATACATCCAAAGTACGTTTTTCCCATTTTCTGCACTGCGCACGCTATTAGGGTCAGTTTTGGAAATGGAGCCGTTATTTTGAACCCATGCCACGGCTTTATTTTTTGCCAAAACCTGTTTTTTACGATACGACACGTTCAAATCGATTTCGGTCATGTTTCTTTGGAGATTGAGAGGAGGAAAATTTTTAACAATGTCAGCTAAAATAGGTTGTTTGGAAACTTCTACGGTTGGAGGCGGTGCAGATTTTTGTTCTTTTAATTTATTCATTAAATTTGCTGCTAAAGTTTTAGATCCTTCAAGAGTGACGTCTTGAGAAGTTGGAGCGGAAAAGTCAGCTGCTTGCTTGTTTGACGAGGATGGAGAGTGAAGACCTAATTGTTTCAAGCGTTCCAAATCTTTCGACCTTTGCGCTTGAGATAAGTCATGCTGAGATGCGGCATTTAATTTTGGCTTTTTAAATAAATTATTTGAACCTTTAAAAATGTCGCTCGATAGAGCTTGCATGCGTTTGTCATCCTTAGCAACTTGTTTTTTATTCTTTTTAGACGGCAAAGATGTGTACAATTTTCCAGCATAAAATACTTGATCCTTTCCCAAAACTTTGTTTCGCAATGCGGTCAATCCACCACCTGAAAACGCTGATTGTATATCGGTACGTTTAGACGCCTTCTGGTACTCCTGTTTTACATGGTAGAGACAAAATTCACAAATGCTCGTATTGATGAAGGAGGTGCAGCGTTCGCCGTTCTTTTTTAGACTTTTGCAAGTTCCCATGTCCTTTGATTGCCCAATAATTAAAACACGTTGATGATTGTATACACTTAGACAAGCTTCATCTTTGGAACCGTCACGTAACTCCATAACCGATGGGTTCAAAATTCCGACAACAGTACCGAGAGTTGTTTTCCACAATTCCTTATAAGCATTACCAAATAAAAAAATCGTAGCCGTTTTACAATCGTTTTTAAGATCACTCAAAGTCCACATACAATAACTTTTACCATTTTGAGATGTCTTGGTGGGACTTTTTTGTACCACCACGCCTGACACCACCCAATCTGATTTATCCGATGCAGTCCTAGCATACATTTTCAGTTCCATAAAAGAAACAACTTTTCGTCCCACTAAACGTTCCTCCAGTAATTGACTCGACACAAGAGGATTTACGACACGAATCCCAAAAATTGGTTCACTTCTTTGAACCGGAGTTACCGTGGCAGTAGTTTTTGTTTTCCAAGTGGAATATTTGGATGAGGGAGCCAACTGTTTAGAGGTTGATGAAGTATCCTCCAGCATGTGTTTTACATTGCGTCCAAATTCGTTGTACTTAGAATTTTGAAAGTTCCTGTTATCTTCATCATCTGAAGAATCCGTATCACCGTTGTGTACCACAGCTCCATTTTTTGAATTACTTGTACTCGGAATGTTGCTGGATTCATTAGGGGAAGTTAAAGCAGCGCCGAAGGAATCGGGTTTTGTTACTTCTTCATTAGCAATTGTTAAAAAACGATCCAACAGGTCATCACTCATTTTTGTAATATAGACACCAAATTTTGAGGTTAATTTAAATAAAACAAAGCACAAATTCAAAACGACAAAAATTTACACTTGAAATGTATTTGTTAACGGTAAAACTTGAAATAAAGAAGTTAACAAATAGGCGCCTTTTTCAAGTGTCAAAAAAAAGCGTCCCCCAACGGTGGTAAATATAACTTAGTAACAAAACGTCAAAATCAAAAAATTAATCAGTGAAAATTCCTAAAATAATTCAAATTCAAGATGGGAATTTTGATTCTTACAGAGAAAAATATATCTGAAAAATACTGACCTGTCTATTTTTTGCAATATCGTCGTAGGACAAAAAACTGAAAATGATTTCCAACGCCACATCGGGCACATCTACGATCATAGTCATGCCATTCATCTTTCCTCCACAAATTGTTTGCAGAGAAACTTCGTACGATTTTTTCTATTTTCTAAATGAATTATGGTAAAAATGACACAATAACAAAGAACCACCACGAATTACTCCGTGTCAAGATTGGCGTAATTGACGTGAACTAATAAAACGCGCCAGTTTTGAATGATCAAGTGCCACTTTTCCTCTTGTAATAAAAAGCGCAAGAGAAATAGGAGAGCCGTTTAACAGAGAGGGGAAAGACAGAAAAATTAGCTGGCAAAAAAAGTAACAGCAGAAAAGCAATTGGAGAGCCTTCCCTTGTATGTATATGGTAATTTTCTTGTTTTAAACTAAAAAATCCCAGTGTCCTCATTGGAAAAATATTATTATGCTATGGGACGAGCATTCCTTTCATTTTCTAATAATAATATATTTTGAATTTTACATATAAATACGTTAATTTTTTTTAATGTCACTAAAAATTAGTCAAAATTGCATGCTCCATGATGTGTAAAGTTAACCTTTAAAGTTGTTTGTGTGGTTGTCATGGAGACTGGTGCTTACCAAGTAGCAATTTTTAAATTTTAGGTGGCCGCAAATTTCTAAACTATAGCTCTAAATATTTGTTAGAAAACCGAGAAAATTTTGTTCATAATTTTTGAAACATTTTATACCGAGTGTCCCTGCGATCATGGAGAATCCCTGAGGTGGTGATAAAAGACATTTCTAAATAAAAACCCTTAAGATGGGGATGCGGGGGTTCTTAAAAGACATTTTTTTGTGGTGCAAAAAACCACGAATTTCCAAGTCCATGGCCGTAATTATTGATTTTTTAGTGTTAATGAAATAGTGGTTTTTTAAATAGCATTTACTTGTCTATTAATTATTTTTTTGTTTATAAACTTTATCGTCTAGAATCAACGGATTTAGAATTATGAATTAAATTAAAAGATGAAAAGTTACAACATTTCAAGTTTTATTTTTTTAATTTTCTTGCTTACCCTATATCTTTTAAATGCAATATCTCACAAAAAATATTTATTCTTTTTCCAATAGTAATTCAGAAAAGGTCAACTGCTATTTAGAAAGCGTCAATTGTAATTCAGATTTGTCAATTGATATTCAAAAAACCTCAAAATGAAATTCAGAGATCGTCAAATGAAAAACAGAAAATGTATAAAAATATTTGAAAAGGAATAATTAAAATGAAGATTAATAGGGGCGTCCGTAAAGGACGTCCGCAATGTTTTCTATATTTTTTACCCAACCCCTTCCGCCCTTTATTACAGTTGGCCATAATCTTTTATCCTCTCTTTCCGGAACGTCCAATGGCCACAAATCAAAGACTCCCCCTTATTTATTATCATATTTTAAAATTATAAGAAAAAAAACGTAAACACAATTTTTTTACAAATCTCAAAAATGAAATTTTTATGCGGACGTCACATATGGCTAACCCCCTCTCACACCAATGCAACATTTTGTGACCCACCCTTTCTTCCCCCAAGGCAAGAACGTCCTTTACGGACGACTCTAAAGACAATTCCGCTACGAATACAGTGAAACTCGATGTGCATTCGAGAGTCCGTCAACCCTGATTGCGATTTTCACCATTTTTTCTGTAAATTATGAAATATAACAATGCTATATACACTTAAAAAAATAAACATTGTAAACGTTCTACAAATTTGGTTAAAAAACGGCTTTAAAAATTAATTTAGAATGCAATTTTGTCATTGGATGTAACCTCTATAACCCCGCCTATCAAGATTTAAATAGGTTATGGTTGCAGTTAAGATACCCGAATCTCGATTTTTACAACGAATTATGAAAGATGAGGATCTAATTAACAAATAAAAAAATAAAATTTGTGGTCGATTCACAAATTTCGGAAAAATACACTGCTATTAGGGTGAATCCGAGTTTTGACTTAGTTGCGTTTTACTTTACTGCTTCTGAATATTAATAGACAAATCTGAATTACAATTGACCATTTCTAAATATCAATTAAAAATTGAATTACAATTGTAGATTTCTGAATATCAACTGATAAATCTGAATTTCAATTGTCAATTTCTGTCAAATATCAACTGACAAATATGAATTACAATTGACCATTTCTAAATATTAATTAAAAAATTTGAATAACAATTGTAGATTTCTAAATATCAATTAAAAATTTGAATTATAATTAACGATTTCTTAATATCAACTGACAAATCTGAATTATAATTGACGATTTCTGAATTTCAATTGACAATAATCTGAATTACAATTGACGATTTCTGAATATCAATTGACAAATCAAAATTTGAATTGTCGACTTCTGAATATTAATTGACAAATGTTAATTGCAATTGATGTTTTCTGAATATCAACTGACAAATCAGAATTACAATTGACGATTTTTGAATATCAATTGACAAATCTAAATTACAATTGACGATTTCTTAATACAAAGACAGATATGAATTGCAATTGACGATTTCTGAATATCAACTGACAAATGTGAAATACAATTTTCTATTTCTGAAATTCAATTGACAATAATCTGAATTACAATTATTGACGATTTCTGAATATCAATTAACAAATCTGAATTTGAATTGTCGACTTCTGAATGTCAATTGACAAATGTTAATTATAATTGATGATTTCTGAATATCAACTGACAAATCTGAATATCAACTGAAAAATCTGAATTACAATTGATAAATTTGAATTACAATTGACGATTTCTGATTATCACCTGACAAATATGAAGTACAATTCACGATTTCTGAATACAACAGACAGATCTGAATTGCAATTGACAATAATCTGAATTACAATTGACGATTTCTGAATATCACTTGACAAATCTAAATTTGAATTTTCGACTTTTGAAAATTTGACAAATCTTAATTACAATTGATGATTTCTGAATTTCAACTGACAAATCCAAATTACAATTAACGATTTCTGAATATCAATTGATAAAACTGAATTACAATTTACGATGTCAGAATATCAAATAATAAATTTGAGTTACAACTGACAACTTCAGAATATCAAATGACTAATCTGAATTACGCTTCACGACTTCGAATACAATAGACAGATCTGAATTGCAATTGACAATTTCTGAATATCAACTGACAAATGTGTAGTGCAATTGTCGATTTCTGAATTTCAATTGAAAAATCTGAATTATAATTGACGATTTCTGAATTTCAATTGACAATTTCTGACTATCACCTGACAAATATGAATTGCAATTCACTATTTCTGAATACAATAGACAGATCTGAATTGCAAATTGACAATTTTTGAATATCAACTGACAAATGTGAATTACAATGTTCTATTTCTGAAATTCAATTGACAAATATGAATTACAATTCACTATTTCTGAATACAATAGACAGATCTGAATTGCAATTGACAATTTCTGAATATCAACTGACAAATGTTAATTACAATTGTCGATTTCTGAAATTCAATTGACAATAATCTGAATTACAATTATTGACGATTTCTGAATATCAATTAACAAATCTGAATTTGAATTGTCGACTTCTGAATATCAATTGACAAATGTTAATTACAATTGATGATTTCTGAATATCAACTGACAAATCTGAATTACAATTGACGATTTTTTAATATCAATTGATAAATATGAATTACAAATAACGATTTCTGAATATCAATTGACAAATCTGAATTTCAATTGACAATTTCTGAATATCAATTGACAAATGTGAATTACAATTGTCGATTTCTGAAATTCAATTGACAATAATCTGAATTACAATTATTGACAATTTCTGAATATCAATTAACAAATCTGAATTTGAATTGTCGACTTCTGAATTCAATTGACAAATGTTAATTACAATTGATGATTTCTGAATATCAACTGAAAAATCTGAACTCTGAATTGATAATTTTCTGAATTGACAGATTCAGATCTGAATTGACATTTCTTAATATCAATTGACAAATCTGAATTTCAATTGACAATTTCTGATTATCAACTGACAAATATGTAAATTACAATTGTCGATTTCTGAAATTCAATTGACAATAATATAAATTACAATTGACGATTTCTGAATATCAATTGACAAATCTGAATTTTAATTTTCGACTTCTAAAAATTTGACAAATCTGAATTACAATTGACGATTTCTGAATATCAACTGACAAATCTGAATTATAATTGACAATTTCAGAATATCAATTGATACATCAAAATTACAATTGACCATTTCTGAATTACTGGTTGAAAAGGTGTAATACAATTTTTTTGAAATCTAACCAATTTCACAGAAAATTATCAAGAACGCCACCCCAGAGATTCTGCACAGTCACACTGTATATACTCATATATTTGATAACACAATGAAAAGAATTAAGTGATATTTTGTTCGTTAAGAGATCCGCTTGACAGGTCTGTAGGGGGGGGGGAGTTATATTTCGTAAAAAAGGGTGTACACCTTTTGAAGAATTATTTCAGTTTTTTTATATTCCGGATGTATTTTTTTATTAAAAAAATAACACAACGTGGAGGTGTATAGATAAGATGATGAAGGTGCGAGCCACCTTCAAATCAGCGGAGGGATGCGTTCGGCCTCTGGATTTTGATCTGTAAACAATAATAGAATTAGCACGCCAAAATTTGAATTTAGAGAAATTAAATAATTAATTTAAAAAAAAATTCTAAGATTTTTTAAAATAATTTTGGAAATTTATAGAAATGCAAAAAAAGACAAACATAGTTAACCTGAATTTTAATAAATAATAGAGTAATGCCCGATTTCTTCACCTAGAGATATCTCTCAGATAATCTATCTATTAGATAAATTAACGAAGTAGCCAATCATATTTCCGTTTGTTTTGTTTCGCTGTTGTCTAATTGGTTACTTCGTTAATTTATCTAATAGATAGATTATCTAAGAGACAAATCCGTAACAGAATTTTATTTGAGGGAGAGGGGGGGGGCACTTGTAAAAATTTTCCAACTTGAAAATATCCCTATTTTATATTCAAAATTCAAATTTTTTACTTACAAAATAATTTTTTTAAACATATCGGGGGTCACCTGACTACGGACCTAATAAGAGGTGAAAAATCTGGCATAAATCACACTCCTGCAATTATTTATATAATACACAATACCTGCATTATTTTAATATTTTTTCTTTTTTACTTTCCCGACTCGCCCGAAGTTTCCCTGTGCTGTGTTGTGGCCTGCCGTTTGCTCCCACCCTGTACATTCCAAAATTATTGTATTTATTTGATAGTTGTCTATTATGCCACCAGTACGCGCTGTTGTATTTAAACCAGTTTGATTGAAATTTTACAGGAATCTGCAGTGTACGCTTATTTAATTTAACTTTCTAACCTCTACAGCTACACGTGCTTTAAAAATGACCGATCACGGTAAGTTTATTTTCAATATTACCATAGAAATACGTTGTAGATCAACATGATTCGTTTTAAAACAAATCGGTCGCAAACTTCGTACATAAATTTCCATTCTATGGTCTTTGAAACGACGCATTAATTTAGTTCAAAGTAAGACGCATTTGTTATTTGTTTAGATACCGCACCGGTTAAAGAAAAAAAGGAAAAGAAATCAAAATCGTTGGGCGAAGTGCAAGCAAACACCGATTTTCAGTTGGAACCCTCGACTCTGCCAACGAAGTTAGAGGCGTCTCAATGGCCATTGTTACTTAAGGTGAGGTGTGATGTTTTTTTTAAGAACGCGTTTTTAACTTTTTGTTTTCTCGCAGAACTATGATCGTTTGAACGTGTACAGTAATCATTACACTCCAGTTACTAGTGGTTGCTCTCCACTTAAACGCGATATTAAAGAATATCTCAGTTCCGGGTTCATAAATTTAGATAAACCCAGCAATCCTAGCAGTCATGAAGTTGTGGCATGGATCAAACGTATTCTTAAGGTGGAGAAAACGGGACATTCGGGTACTTTGGATCCTAAAGTTACGGGATGTCTTATTGTGTGTATCGATCGAGCCACACGGTTAGTGAAATCACAGCAAAGTGCTGGAAAAGAATACGTAGCTGTTTTTAAGTTGCACGCTCCTATTGTGGGTGGAATTTCTGACGTTGTTAAGGGCATTGAAAGATTGAGGGGGGCAAATTTCCAAAGGCCACCTTTGATTTCGGCAGTAAAACGACAACTCAGTGAGAACAACACACGATATTAACCTCATAGAATATGATGAGGCTAAAAATATGGGACTCTTTTGGGTTAGCTGCGAAGCTGGTTCTTACATTCGTACCATGTGCATTCATTTGGGTTTGTATTTGGGCGTGGGGGGACAAATGGTGGAGTTGAGAAGAGTCAGATCTGGAAACATGTCGGAATATGATGATATGGTTACAATGCACGATGTTAAGGATGCTATGTGGTTGTACGAGAACCACAATGATGACACATACTTGAGACGAGTTGTTCAACCATTAGAACGTTTGCTTATTAAGCACAAGAGGCTTATTGTAAAAGACAGTTCTGTAAATGGTATTTGTTATGGTGCTAAAATGATGTTACCTGGTTTGTTGCGTTACGACGATGGCATCGAACTAAATGAAGAAATTGTTCTTGTAACTACGAAAGGTGAAGCCATTGCAATTGCTATTGCTTTAATGACGACATCAACAATTGCAAGCTGTAATCATGGAGTGGTAGCCAAAATCCGGCGCGTTCTCATGGCAAGGGACGTGTATCCCCGGCAATGGAGCTTGGGACCTTTTGCTAGCAAAAAAAAATTACTAATTGCTGAAGGGAAGTTGGACAAATATGGCAAACCTAATGAAAACACTCCTAGAGAGTGGTTAAATTCCTATGTTGATTTAGCAACCACAAATGCATCGACCGTGATTAAGACAGAAAAAGTTAAAGTGGAGGAGGACGATGATGATGACGACGATGAACAGATTTCCAAAAAGCGAAAATTAAGCACCACAAGTTTTGATGCATCTGCAGTTGCAACTGATACTTCCTTAGAAATTAGTCAAAGTGAAAAGAAAAAAGAAGAAGCGAAAAACAGAAGAGATAGCAGAAGAAGTTGCAACCGAAGCTGCTGATGAATCGGTAAGTTTCAGTATTGTTATTTAATGACCAAATTACAGTTTTGTTTTTTAGTCTATAAAGAAAGAAAAGAAGAAGAAAAAGGAAAAGGACGTTGAAGTAGAAGATAATGGAGTTGCAGTTGAGGCTGAAGACGAAGTGGTAAGTTGACTGATTTTTGTGAAAGTATAGGTTTTGAATTTTTTTTTGTGTTTAGCATTCCAAAAAAGAAAAAAGAAGAAAAAGAAAGACAAAGTTGAAGCGGAAAGCGAATAAATATTCTTTTACTTGTAATTATTTAGTCCTAGATTTTTCATATCTATAAATTCAGTTTTATTGTTAAATTTTTTTATAAGTGTGTCACTGCGATATGACAGAATGGAACACTTTTTTTTTTGTAAAATTGAAGTGTTAAATGTTTTCCATTTTAAAATATGAACTTATTTTTAAGATACGTGCATTTTATTTTTACTTCTATTTTATTATAGAAATGTTTTGTTGTAACCAGTTTAGATGCCGTGTTCTTTGCAGCATGTGATGGGGGAAGCTATTGTTATACTGCAAAGCAGCTTAATTATTCAGCTGAAGTTACCAATCGGTTAAAATTGTAGTGGGATTAAAAAATTTGTAAAATGGAAATGCTAGTACATTTATTTTAAATAAAATCGTGACTTGGAAGTTATAGATTTTTGTCTGAAACTTTTTTATTTAATTGTAATTAATCACGCTACAAGGTCAAACGATCTAGTTTTGTATTCTTAAACCACATTGACTACAGTTTTTATAAGTTGTGCAAAAAGGAGTCTGTGTTCAATTTCAGCCAAGATTTTAAGTCGAGTACTGTGACGATACAAGTTAAATTAATGTTCTCTAACTGTCAAGTTTAAAAAAAATGTAAACTGTTTGCAAATATTTGAATTTTTGATAAGATCAATGTGCCTATTCGTGGCAATGTATCGTGTTTCGCCAGGAACATAAAAAGTTAAATAATGGTAAACCCATAAAATAACATTTACAAAAACTACATTAATGGATTTGTTTTGTCAAAACTATTAATGTGATTTTTATGGGTTTAAATCTTGTTTTTACCAATTTTTTAAATATTAGTTATTATTTCCAAGTTTAATTATTATTATCCATTACAATGTCGAAAACTCAAGTCATTGTTTTTGACTGAATTGAAATATTGATTAATAGCATGTGAAATTATGTTTTAAAAGAAGGTTTTAAATTTTTTTTAAGTTAAGTGAAATTTTAATAGAATTCGTTAGTGTGTCGATGTAGTTTTGTCAAAACATAATGTGTCGATTTTTTCATATACTTTAGTTGTGAATTCCATTATATAGTGGATTTTTATCCTCATTCAATTATTAGGCTCAAGTTTAACTGACGAGATTTATGAAAATCGAAACATGATTGTACAACATAAAAAAATATGTAACTAGAAAAATTTACTAATTTAAAAAGATTTTTATTAAAATTTCACTTAATTTAAAAAAATTAAAAATTTTCTCTTTATAGAAATTTTTGACCAAGTGTTGTCTTCCGTGTAAAATTCCTAGGCAGACGCTATCACATTTTGGTAATTTAATAAGTACAGTGGTCCCTCAATAATCTGGCAGATATCAGACCAGAGCACTTACGGATTATTGAAAATGTCGGATTACGGGAAATCTCTAATAATGACGAATTTAAACGGCAGAAGCTATGTTTTACTGTATGCATATATGTACAAAATTACACTAATGAAATACAGAACGTCAGCGAGAGCGAGCACAACATGGAACAGACTGAGACAGTAGTCATTGGCCCTGTAACAAGCAGTCAGGTTATAAAACGCCAGATTGCTGGAAAATTGAGATGCCGGATTATAGAAGGACTACTGTAATTTAATCCGATCAATCAACAATTTTATTTTATCCACGTCTTTTAAATGAAACCTGCTTCGTAGTAAAAATAACTTTCAAGTCATGAACTATCAATCAAATTAACTGCCGCTGGCAGCCAAGATACAAGCCACAAGGAATGAGAAACATAGGTCGACCGAGAAAAAGATGGCTGCCGGAACAGGCTACATAAGCCTAATCCGTGAAGCGAAGTAGAAGAAGAACTAATGAAAACCAATAGTTTTATTTTAAAGACGAATTAAAATTAAGATTTTGCTTTTCATTAGTTAATATGAACTTAAATGCCTTGAGAAATCAATTTTAATCGAAGTAGCTACTGAAAATCAACAGTTTATTTGCCTTTAAAATAAAACTCTTGATTTTTTTTAGTTAGCTTATTTAAATTTATATGAAAAAAAAACACTAACTTGACTTCTAATTTCAGCAATTAATGAAAATTTAATTTTGTCGTAAAGGTGGGGCACAATGGATTATTTTCGTGTTTTAACTGTCCAAAAGTCCTAAATTGCATGTCCAATTTAGCATGAGATTTGTGTCCAGCAGAAATCTTCTACTTTAGGGGTCCGTGACGACTCAGAAGGAAAAGCTTAAAAACTTTTTTAAATCATTTTCTTCAAAATACTCTAATAATAGAAAACTATTAATCATAATTTTACTTTTAATTATTAAATCGGGGGTCCGTTGCGGTATGACATATTTTGAGGATAAAGAAAAGGTTAAGAATCGCTGCTTTAAACAATAAAATTAAATTTACCCTCAATTAAATTTCCAGTTCTGGAAGAATAATATAATAGTGATATATTTCCATTTTTGTTTACTTTTAATATAAATTCGCTATTAATATTATATTTACCAAGTTTGAGAATTTTTAAACAAGATAGGTAAATTAACCATCCCTTGCTGCAAACAACCCCTTAGCGCTTACAATACTTTCTCCATATTTAAGGTTTTTTAATACATATTTGGCCTTGGTTTTTATTTATAGAACTGATGATTAATGAAAATACACAGTTTTAATACAGGAAAACCGTATGATTTTCCACTTGACTTTTAGTCATTTGCTGTAATTAATTAGTACATTTATGTATGTAAATAGATACGAAATTAATAATTATTTACGAAAAAATCAATAATATAATATTACCTAATTAATAAAATCCACCTAAATTTCATAATTCCATTACATAATTAATTCTACGACGTTAAGGGTGTCTTCAATTAGGATTTACAAAACAACTTAGTTTATGTTGTAACAAAAAAAATGGGGGTACTTCTTAAACGGAAATTGTTAAGTTGATAGAGTAGCTGGGGGGTTGAGTAGCGTGAGTATGCTGCCACCACTTCCTGCGGGAGGAAGAAAATCAGGGTTTTGGAGGACGTGGGAATCAAATGATGATTTCTTGCTTTTACTAAATTTCACTTTTTGTGACCAACTTTGGGAATTAAAACAACACGAATAAAAGAAAATTGATTTAACATGTGGCAATATTTATCGATATCTAATACTTAAAAAACAGATTATAAAATTAAATATGAATTATGAATAACAGCTTTGTTGTTGCCAAGTTTCGAAGTATGTAATAATTATTAAAATTTGAATTTAAACTTGCCCTTTCATACAATTCGCAATCAGGTTTTTGTTTGGATAAAAGAACGCGCAATTAAGGAAGTTAAAACAAAATATTAAATGAATTAAAAAAAACGTCGCGCACGGTTTTACTTTAGGAAAAGACGAAAAATGCCTGCTTCGACCGAACTGCCATGACTTGGGCTGACGGCCCGAGCGAGCTCAACTGCCAGGATGCGACTGCCAATTTCCTTCCTTCAATGGAACTTCTTTCATGTTCAAGTACCCTTTTTTGGAGTTCCCACGAAATGTGAGAAACGCCGAGTCGCGACCTGATTACGTAACTGTTTTAAGGGTGCTCGAAATCTTTAAGATAAGTGGATTGAAAATATCACTTCTCGTCGACTTTTAGCAACCAAATGGCGATTTATTTTTTTAGAAATTTATTTAAAATAAAATTATGACGTCGATACTCGTAACATATAATGATTTAAATAAATATTCGACCAAATTCAATTAATTTATCAATTTATTTCAATATTGGGGTATGAACAAAATTATGGGATACTTGAGTTATTAGTTAGGTGGCTCTTAAAATACTTTAGTGAGTGGAAATTATTTAAATATTAAGTAAGTGGAATTTGGTTTAAAATCTTAAATTTGAATGTAACAATAGAAATAAAATTATTCCATATCTTTTGGAATTCGGCGGTTTGCTACAATGTATTGAGAATTTTGCTTTTTGTGGCTTTATTTTTAGTGTCCACAAGGTCAATTTGCTTTTCACTGTTTTGAAGCTAGTTAAACTTGCCAGTAGCTTTTCGATTTACTCGCTTTTGGGAGGAATTGCTAGTTTAACCTGTCACCCGTAGAGGTGTATTTATTTTGTAGGTGTGTTGTGGACGTTAAACATCTGCCTGCGAGTTTTCAGCTCAATTGTAACTATAGAAGAAGTAAAGAACAGTTTTAACTTGATAATTCAATTATTATTTGTAATTATATATAAATTCAGTTTTAGAACACGTTGTCCGATTCGTCCGTACTCGAGCACCTCAAAGATGTTGCTAGTACCTTGTGAGAGGACCACCGTCTTATAAAGTGAGCCTCTTCCCGGTCTCGAACCGGGGCGCCTTACGTTAGCAGTTGATCGCGCTAACAACCAGGCCAATGTCCGTCTCTTATTTGTAATTATAATTCTTTTTAATTTCTGTATATTGGTTGTTACCAGCTTTCTCGTTTTAAGCTTTAAACCTTTAAGGCATAAAATGCCACTAGTTCCCGATGTTTTATTATATTTTCCCATCTAGTGCCTATATGTTATTGGCCGAGGAGGCAATGGCACACCAAACAATTTTTTCTTTAATTCCTGTAGCCATAACGATACTTTTTAACCGCACTTTTTTTTCATGTTTATTTAAATAATTTATTAACGAAAACTGTGATTTGATATAATTTCAGCAATTTTAAAGTTTATATTGTTTTTACTATGTATAGGGAAGAAAGGAAAAAGTTTGTACAAACGTAGGCATTTATAAAATTAATATTTAAAGAAAGAGAAGAAGTTTACAATTTCCAAAAGCTTTTGTAGAGAAATAATATACAAGTAGTGGCTAACAATTTATTATAGATTTATTGATATTTGAGTCCCATTTACAGATTGTCAATAATTATTATTTTACTATCTATTGGTAAGTATATATTATAACATATAGTATATAATTTACTACTTAAACTTTATAAATACTGTTCACAATATAACAGTAAGCAAACATTTTCAAATAATTAAACATTTAAATTTACATTCAGATTTGCTGCTTTTAATATTTTCGTATTATAAGATGGTGGAATTTAAGATGGCGACCAAGATGTATACTATTTTTTATTATAATGCGCGGATTAAACACTATCAAAGAGTATGTAGATCTATATACTCTTTGACACTATCACCCAAAATGCAGCCATGTTTAGTCCTTTACGTGGTACCTAAGGTTGTGGCACCAATGGCATTTGAAAATTCGTTCCAAATTTGTTGTAATGATTTATCTAAGCATTATAATCAAGAATACATTCCCAATTGCTTAAAATCTGGCAACATTCATTATTATTTTATGATTTCTTAAATGTTCAAATTTTCCTAATTTAACAAAACACCCTGTAGAAAATTTTGTCTCCCCTATCACAGCACAATGAAATAGGTATACGTTTTGATAAAAATCGAGCGACATAAACATAACAGAGAGCAGAGAATAGATTTCCGAATCATTTCGTCTTAATATTTCTTAGTGCACGTGCACGTACAAAGCGAAAGCAGGTATACATTAATTTAATTGCTTTTTTATACTTTTCCTTTGATTTCGTTATGTTTTGACGCTCACTCGTATAATATAAATATGCACATATAAAATATATTTTGAAAACATCGATTTTTTAACATTATTTATATGAATCAATCGAAAATATTATTACAAATGGTCCGTTAATTTTATTTCTTACCGTTTATCTACATAAATTTTTGTTTAAAATTATCATACAGTAGTTAAAAGGCAATTTATGCCTCATTTTCTTAAAAACTTTTTTATCTTATATTACGAGATCCTACAGGACCCCACATAAACCCCTTGGCAGCTGATTAGGCGTTTGCACGTATCTTATAAAACTAATTAAAATAAATAGTACTCGTAATTAATAATTGTGGTAAACTTTGTTCTAAATGCATAAAGAGTTTTGATTTTTCCAAAAGAAGTTACTTAGAATGAACAAGATTCAAAAATTCTTCTCTGGTTTTGGGATCGTCTCGGAATACTCCTAACATGGTCGAAGTTACGGTTTTGCTGTTGATTTTTTGAACACCTCTCATTACCATACACATGTGCCTATTTCGTAAAAATATTTTAATTAATTATATATCCTGTTTCTCTATTTACTCATACTTACACTCCTTCGACGACAACTGCGACTCCAGCAGGCTGAACAGCTTTAGTCACCGCCACGGCTATTTGCTTGGTGAGCCTCTCTTGGACTTGCAATCTTCTGGAATAGATTTCAACAATTCTGGCCAACTTGCTTAATCCCAAAATTTTCCCACAAGGTAAATAACCAATGGAAACTTTACCGTAGAATGGAACCAAGTGGTGCTCGCACATGGAAAACATTTCGATATCTTTAACAACCACCATTTCGTCGTGGTCCTCGTCAAAAATAGCGTCGTTCAAGACCTCTGAAAAAATATATTGATTATAAAAATTGTTTTGTTGTGCAATAAGAATAAAGTTTCGAGGAAAAAATTGACGATAAATCATTGCAACAAAACTAGAACCGCGTTTAGAATCGTAAAATGAAGTAACTAATTTTGTTTTCTTGGTTTTCGCGAAAATCTAGAAAAAACTCTTAATTTATTTTGCTACTAATTTTTCAACATTTTTTCCCGAACCCTCACTGGAGTATTCCATGATGGGGTTTGCTATTTTTCGAATAAGGACAAGTAGATAATTAGTCAGCAATTTTAGAAAAGACTTGGCTTCCGTTGCCTCCTTTGCCGCTGTGTGCAACACTTTTCTTAATCGCCACCATAACTAGTTTTTCGCATGTCCTGTACAAAATTTCATTTTGGGCCTCCTTCTGCTCTTTCTTTAAGAAATAATAATAAAGCAGTAAAATTAGAATTTAATACAAATAAAAATAGACAGGCCCGGACTGAGCCGGCGGGAAAGAGAAAATGTCCGGTGGGCCGATGTTTTGATATTTAATCGCATAAAATCTTATTTAAATTAATTAGTGTTTATTAATTTTAAAAATTTTTTTTACATTTTGTTTTAAATTTGTTTAAAATTTTTTATTTCATTTCGTTCTCTTGAACTTTGAATTCATAGGATTACACTGTCCAAAATTTTAAAGCTGTTTCTATTGAAAGGAATATTTTGGATTTTTAAAATTATCTCTACCGGGTGGCCGGCCGGACACCCAAACATAGAGAATTAACATAAAAAAATATTTTTTTAACATATCTGCTTCTCATTAACCGATTTTAATGAAAAAATATATCAATCGAAACATTTTTTTTCCGTGTCTCAAAATATGCAACATTTTGATTTTGTTTCTTTAATTCTTGTTAAAAATACAAATATAAAATTTTAAATATATTAATGAAGCATTGAAAGAAGTATTGATGGAAGCACACTCAAACCTGTTTTTATGTGGGAGATAGAGACCGCATAAAAGAAATCCCTTAAGAAATACTTAATTTTTATGCATACTATACATTTGATGGAATTTGTTATATGCCGCACAAGAAAAATTGCGCATAAACAATTGCACATATAAAAACGGCACAAAAAACACCGCATAAAAACAGGTTTGGTGATTGAAAGTAAATAATACCGATTAAGATTGTAAACGAGATTGAATTGTGTTTTATATTGATTTTTATTGGAATTTATCGTAAATCTATTCATAGCGCCTACATGGGTATTTCTATGGGCATAATATAGAGCTAAAAGGACGCACGCGGATCTGATGAATAGTTGTAAGGAATCGTTCATTAATTACGTAAAGCTTTTATGGGAGGGGTAGTTGTAAGCCTTCTAAATCCTTACGAAGGAGAGAGAGTACTTGTAAGTGTTTCTTAAGGAACGTCTATTAATTGCGTGAGTTCAAAATGGAGTGGAGAGGTCTGGCAAAATCTCATCAAATCTCATTTAAAAGGAGGGGGGGTTCAATAAAAATTTAACGTCAACTTTGTAATTTAGAGAATATTCCTTATTATAACAGATACACTGTAAAAAAACTACTGGTCTTCGGTGTGGTAAAAATTGTAGAGTGATGGGGGGGGGGTGTCTTGTTACATCTCACCAAAGAGGAAGGGGAGTCTAAACTTAAGAAAAACACCTCACGAATGAATGGACGTCCCCTTACGTAAGGTTTCACTTTTTATTAAATTGAAATTATAATTAAAGTTAAATTAAAATTAAAAAAAAAAAATTAAAAAAATTTAAGTTAGGTATTGCACCAACCAAACTGGTGAAAACGTCGCAATGTGGTTCAAAGGGCGATGCAAAGCCTTTTCATAAGTGGATCAATAAATTTGATTTTTAACATTCATAAAATGTTAAATGTAATATTTTTTGCGCAATATTTTGTAATAATTTAAGTTATTCTGCTGCCAGTCCTTGCGTCTTGGGTGGGTTCTCCTAATTATCACCTGGCTAGGTATCACTCCCTCGTAAGCATTCGTCGCATTAAGGATCAATAATTTTGAGTAGGATAGCAATTCAGGGATATTTTTTATAAAGGACGCCGCCGTAGGCGGCGTCAATCTTTACCACATAGATTTTAAATAAAAAAGCCACTAAAATTTAATTTTTTAATTTTTGATGGGCCAATAAAATGATCACATTTCTTTATTAACGTGTTTTTCCAAAATTTGAGATTCCACTTCAAGTTTTATATTTTTAATTCGTCTATTGCTAAATTATCTTTCATAATTAAAACAAAATGTAAAAATTGCAATCAGGGTTGATACACCCTCGTCAAAAGTTTATTTAAAAAAAATTGTTAAAAGTGAACTAGTTACTACCCTTTTGTACTACACTCAAACTTGTTTTTGTGCAGATGATAGCAACCGCATTAAAACAATATTTTGTTTTTTATTCATACATTTAATAATGTATGATACATCGTACAAAAAAATCGCACATAAACAATTCCACATATGAAAACCGCATAAAAAAGGACATACCACAGTATGTGTGGCGATTTCGAGTAGAACCGCATTTCAGGGATGTTTTTTATAGTGGGCGCAGCCGAAGTCGGCGTCAACATTCCGCACATACATTTTAAATAAAAAAATCCACTAAAATTTAATTTTTGATGAGCGGAGTTAATTTGAAGGGGCGAGTAAAGAGCATTAATAAAATGATCGCATTTCTTTATTGCCGTTTTTTCCAAAATTTGTGGTATTATCGTAAATATTATTTTTTCAATTCCTCTATGCCTTAGTATCTTTCATAATTAAAAAAATGATGAAAATCGCAATCAGGGTTGATCGAGCCTTGCCGAAAGTTTATTTAAAAAATCGTTTAAAGTGAATTACTATCCGTTTTTAGTACACTGAAACCTGTTTTTATGCAGGGGATAGATACCGCATAAAAGGAATCTTTTAAAAAATATTTCGATTTTTATTCATGCATTTGACAGAATTTCGTGATACATCGCACAAAAAAATAGAGCATAGACAATTCCACATGTAAATATCGTAAAAAACACCGCATAAAAAAGAACGCACCGCAGTACGTCTGACGAATTACCAGTCGCTCCCAAACATTCATTGCATCAAGAACCCATAATTTAAAATAGAACCGCATTTCAGGGATGTTTGTAATAGTGGGCGCCACCGTAGACGGCGTCGATCTCAGTACATAGATTTTAAATATAAAATCCACTAAAATTTAATTTTTCAGTTTTTGATGGGCGGGGTTAATTGTGAAGGGCTAGTAAAAAGGTTAATTAGGCACGAATAAAATGATTGCGTTTATTTATTGCCTTTTGTTTCAAAATTTGTAATCTTATCGCAAATTTTATTTATTTAATGCGTCTATTGCTTTATTATTTTTCATAATTAAAAAAAAATAGTGAAAATCGCAATCAGGGTTAATCGGCTATGACCAAAAGTTTATTTAAAAGAAACGGTTAAAAGTGAATCAGTACTACTTTTTACTAGACTTAAACCTGTTTTTGTGCGGGGATAGGGACCGTATAAAAGGAATCTTTAAAACAATATTTTGTTTTTTATTCATACATTTGATAGTATTTTTTCATACATCGACAAAAAATCGCACATACACAATTTATAAAAACCGAAAAAAACACCGCATAAAAAGTACGTACCGCAGTACGTCTGGCGAATTACCAGTCGCTCCTAAGTATTCGTTGCGTCAATGACCCATAATTTCGAATAGAACTGTATTTCAGGTATCTTTGCAATTGTGGGTGCCGCCGTAGGCATTAACCTTAGGACAGATTTTAAATAAAAAACCCACTAAAATATAATTTTGATGGGCGGGTTAATTTGAGAGGCTGTAAAAGAAGAAAAGACCACTAATAAAATGATCGCATTTCTTTGTGTCATTTTTTCCAAAATTTGTGGTTTTATTGCAAATTTTATTTTTTTAATTTGTCTATTGCATTATTATCTTTCATAATTAAAAAAAATAGTAAAAATCGCAATCAGGTTTGATTGACTATCGTCAAAAGTTTATTTAAAAAAATCATTAAAACAGTTTTATTTTACTCAAACCTGATTTTGTGCGGGGTAGAAACCACATAAAAGAAATCTTCTAAAAAAATATTTCGATTTTTATTCATATAATGTAAAAGTTTATTGACTTGAGGAATAATATGTTGAATAAATATTTTAAAATTACAAGTTGAATGAAATTTGAAAATTTTCCAACTTACATTTTCTAGGACCCCGTTGCTCATAAGTAAAATGTAAGTTGGAAAATTTTCATTCAACTTCTAATTTTTAAAATATTTTATTCGACATTTTATATTTGATAGAATTTTTTGATGCATCGCACAAAAAAAATCGCAAATAAACAATTCCACATATAAAAACCGCATAAAAAGGACATACCACAGTATGTGTGCGCCATTTCGAATAGAACCGCATGTTTAAGGATGTTTTTATAGTGGGCGCAGCCCTAGTCGGCGTCAAAATTCGCACATTCATTATTTAAAAAAAAAGCCACTAAAATTTAATTTTTGAATGAGGGGGGGTTAATTTGGAGGGCGAGTAAAGGGCATCAATAAAATGACCGCATTACTTCATTGCCGTTTTTCAAAATTTATGGTATTGCAAATTTTATTTTTTATTATCTTAGTACCATAATTAAAAAAATGAAAATCGCAATCAGGATTGATCGACCCTTGCCAAAATTTATTTAAAAAATCGTTAAAAGTGAACTTTCTATCCGTTTTACTACACGAAACCTGTTTTTATTTTTTAATTTTTGATTCGTTTAAATTTAAGGCGAAGTAAAACCGGAAAAAAACACCAATAAAATGACATTTCCTTTTCGTTTTAAATTTGAGCTGGAAAGCGTTTTATTGTAACATTTACAATTAAAAAAAACGGCGAAAATCTCAATCAGGATTGATATACTCTCGTCAAAAGTTTATTTTAAAAAAATCGATAAAAGTGAACTACTACCAGTTTTACTTCACGCAAACCTGTTTTTGTGCGGAGAATAGGAACCGCATAAAAAGATTTCATTTTTTAGTCATACATTTAATAGAATTTTTTGGAAAACCGGAAGAAAACACCGCATAAAAAAGAACGTAGCACAGTGTGTCCTGTCAAGATAACGCATTGAGCTGGTAAAGCGTGCGTAAAACTGACGGAAACTGAAAAATGAGATCATAAAGTCTGTTTCGTTTTTTCTTAAAAATTCGCATTGGAATGCTTAGAGTTTGAAAAATGCGTCTGGGCCTGACGTAAACGTTGCAAAGTAGCTCCAACGTTGTTGCGAAGTCTTTCAAGAGTGATTTGATATGCTCCGTAATTGATGTAAAAAAAGTCTTGAAGACCTAAACTAAATTATTGCCAGTCCGGGCCTGCACTTTTGAATCTTTTTTTTTTCTTTTAGGATGACATTTAAAAAGATAAACCGCAAAAATATGCAGTATCGACTGCAAAATGTACTAATAAAGAAATGTTAATTATGGAAGCGGAATACCCCCCCGTGCATTAAAGAATGTCCATGATTAATTTTAGTTGTCAGAAAAAATTAACTACTACAATCACGAAAAATCCAGTTTCAGGTAGTACCGATCGGGTTGTGGTTTATAAAAAAGATGTTGAAATTTCAAGATTAATCAGTTTAAAATTTGAAAAACCGGTCAACATTTTTTATTTTAATTGAGCCGCAAAATTTTTGACCAGATTCTTCTGGAAGAATTCAGATTATCTATTATGTATTTGGTCATTTTCGTAACGTCTTCTAATGACTTTACTGTTTATTATGAAAAATTCGAAAGTATTTCATGGCTAACATTTCCTTGACATCGACTTTACGTTGAAATGTGAAATAATAGAAAACATTAACGGAAAATAATGAGGAGAGAACTGAAATCTCTAGAGATTAAGATTATTCCTGTCGGTATCCATAGACACGACACGAATCCATCCCAATTTTCCAAATCAATTCTTTCTTTCTGCTGCTGCTGCAATCGCAGTTATTGTTTCTCGCGTTTAATTTATTAGGAGAATAATAATTATTGTGTAACTTTTGCTTTATTTGTGCTATAATTTTGTGTCTAGGTTAAAAGTAAATGTAAAAGAATCGCGAGTAAAAGTTTACGTAATTTTATAAGTGCCAACAGGTTCTGTTTCTAGCACGCGCGATTCACGGCCAACATGAAAATAAAAAATTAGAAAAAAATTTGAATTTTTATTAATCGTGCGCATTTGGATTTTGAAACGTATTCATTGATTTTAAATGGGAGCACTTGTAGAAGCGTGGTTTTGACAGGGCTTTATTACAACCCCCCATCATCAAAGATCGTGTCACACGTCATAATTATCACCAAATTTTTTGCATCCGTTTTTCCCTAACTCGACGCATTGTCGTGGGAGGGTAATTGGTCAAAAGTATAAAAGAAAAGTGGCCTAGACCTTCTGCAGTTTCCTAAGCTTAAAAGCTTGAACGCTCTTATATAATGCTTAAGGAAATATTTTCATTCGCATAGAGCGGCAAATTTTAAAAATCAAAGAAAATCCTGAAAAATTTGTAGTTTTACATAATTTCGGATTAATTTTTCCCAAGATTTTTAAGAACAACCGCGATGCTCTCCCAATTCTTCTTGGTACCTGCTAGATCTAGGATATTCTGTTACATTAAATTTTTATTTTATTATATTATGTAATATGAAAAAATATTGTTTTTGTGCAGGAAAAAGATTTACACTTTTGATGTTTCATGATCTAAAAACCATTTCCAAAAAATGTCTGTGTACGTGGGCGTGTCTGCCTGTGGTCAAATTTTGTATGCACCCTACCTCAAAAACTAATGGAAATTTTAAACCAAATTTGGGTTTTTGTATCTTTAAATTGAGACTTAAGGCCGATTAGATTTTGCTTAAAATTGATTCATAGAAACATTTTTTTTATATTTTTGTTTATATTTTTGTTTAATATTTCAAAAACGAATGGGAATTTTATAATCAAATTTGAGATTTCGTATTTTTATTTTGAGACTAATGTCCGGTTTCACAAACATTTAAACTGCGATTTTAACTTGAATTTAAAAATATTATCTCATTATTGTAGTACCCATGAAGGCTGAAGATGACTCAAAGTCGAAACCGATCTACAAATAATAAAAATATATCGAGAAAAGTGTGATATTAATGATTTATTAAATATTATAGAGATAATTAATATAATCGCAGTTTAAATGTTTGTGAAACCGAGCATTAGAGGAAAATTGGAAAATATTTTTTTTTATTATTAAAAATTATATTTTTTAATATTTAGTCAAAATATGATAGAATCATGGGCATGGTCACATCAATTCTTTTTTTCTAATTCAAATAAAAAATCAATATTCATTTTAATCTCCTTGGTTCGCCAACCGACCGCCGCTACTTGTTCATAAGGGAAGCTACTCCACTTACATTCAGTAACTCGAAGTGCATTAAATTATACGAAGAAGGATTCATTTGAAAGTCTTAAATGGTTATTTATTTGGATTTATTCAACTACCCGACTACAATATAAAAGTCATTTTTATTTAGGAAACACACATTTTCACTTATAAATCAAAAATCGCGTTCTGTTATCTTTCAAAAATCTTAAACCAAAATTATTGTAATTATAATTTTACACGTAAATTAACAAAAACAATAAAAAATTCCTTATTACGTTTTTCAAATAAACCCGAAAAGGCGCTAAATTAATCGTTGGGTAAAACCTACTTAATTTTGGTACTATTGCAGTTAAAAAATGGCACTTAAAAAGTGACTTAAAGAGTAATTGTGAATAAAGATCAATTAAATTATTATTACCTGACAGTTCACATTGTTCAATTTTTTACTAACTTAATTAAATTATCATTATTACTTGTAGACCAAGGTTGTGCGGCCTGAAGGCCGCACTTAGAGAATAATTTTTAATTTATTTATGCGTGCATTACAATAACACAGATTGTTAGATAAATTCAAGCTTTTATAAAAATAACTAGCAGGTTTCGGCCGCCATGCCTTCCTAGTGAGTGAATACAGTGGAACTCGATTGATGTGCAACTCGATTGATTGTTCATAATTTTACGTTAGCCAATAAAGTTAACCAACAAGAGAATAGTTCCAGAATTTTAATTTTAATATTTGTAAACATCCCGAAAAGAACGTCTTGGAGCATTGTAAATAGCGGCGTTTGTCTTAATACGATTATAAAAAGCAAACTTTGTGTTTTATAATAAACTATTAACATATTTAACGACATCCAGTGGCTTATTGAAAAGTGGGCAAGGGGGCAATTGCCCTCCCAAAGATGACCCGGATTGTATCCTGAAGCCCTCCGTGATAAAAATAATGTTTACCACGCGGTATTAATATTGAAATAAGTTTGAGTATGAAATAATTTCTAAATTTCTTTTATTTTTGGATTTTGTTAGTTATATCTATACCACTGACGCGCATGAATGGATTAACGAGATTCATAAAATACCCTCCTCTCATTTTTAAATGCGCTACTGACGACATCGCATCTTAACATGATTTACATTTTTAGAAAAATGTTATAGATTTTAGATAAAAATTTTACGTTAAAATTTTTTTTGGAAATTTATTGGAGATAGCGGCGTTAGTTTCAGAATCACCAGTTAAAATTTCACTTTTTAGAATTTTTCGTTCCGGAGATTTTGATAAAACGGACAAAAATATGTTGGTTGGCAATGGGGCAATTGTCTCCCCAAAGATGACTCGGATTGTATCCCTGAAGCCCTGCGTAATAAAAATAATGTTTACCACGCGGTTTTAATATTAAAATAAGTTTGATTTGAAATTAGTTTTGAATTTTTTTTATTTTTGGATTTTGTCAATTAATTCTTTACCGCGGACGCGCACGAATAGATTAACGAGATTCCTAACATTCCCCCAGGCATTTTTAAAACGCTACTGGTGACATCGCATCTTATCATAATTTACATTTTTATGAAAATTTTATAGATTTTAGATAAAAATTTTAAGATAAAATTTTTATTTTATCTTAATTTATAATTATAATAAAAAAAATATAAAATTATAATTTTTAAGATAAAATTTTTTGGAAATTTATTGGGAATAGCGGCTTTTGCCTCAGAATCACCAGTTAAAATTGCGCTTTTTTAGAACTTTTCGTTCTGGAGATTTTGATAGAACGAACCAAAATATGCAAATCTTATACTTTATATATTAAGATTATTATTACCTATTAATTTTAATTTAATTATTAAAGATACATTACGAAAAGATACACCGTATGCGTATCAATAACAATATTGCATTATTATATTGGTAATAACGCCTCTATGTTTAATTACTACATTACCACAATATTTCCAAATGTTCACATTACAACGTTGATAATATGTTGAAAATCAATATTTTCTTAATATTTTTTTACTACATTGCCACAATACCGCAAGATTTTCAATTTAGCCAGAGAGGGATCTCCATAGTCAGAGAGGGAGGGGGGCAGGCACACACCTTCCGTTTTAAATTATACTTATATATGGGGGTTATATATAAAATATTATATATTTTCAAAAATAGTTAAAGTAGATTTTTCAGCAATATAAAATAAAAAGCACCCCAAAGTGGCATAATTGCAACCACAATATTTCCAAATGTTCACGTTACAACGTTAATAACAAGGGGTCAACCGCTAGAGGAAATCGTGTACAATTAACTTCACACTTCACGTACTTCATCATAATTCTCCATATTTCTTACAGAAGAGACTTACAGAAATACCAAAATTTGAGCACTGGAGGGTGTTCCACACCCCCCAGACCCCCCGGATTGAGTAGATTATTTTTATCAGAAGTAAACTAAAGATCTCCCGTTGCAAAGGCACTAGAGGGTGTTTCACCCCTCCCCCAGTCCCCGGATCAAGTAGTTTATTTTTATCAGAAGTAAACTGAACTCTCCTGTTGCAGAGATCTAAAACTTGAGATATGCTTAAATATTTAATTCACTTTTAATAAAAATAAATTATTTAAACCGGGGATGTGGAACACCCTCCAGTGTTTCTGCAACGGAGATCTTCAGTTTACTTCTGATAAAAAGTAAACTACTCGGTCTGGGGTTCTGCATGTTCTGCAATGTTCTTCATTCCAAAATTTGTGCACTGGAAGGTGTTCTACACCCCTCCCAGTACTTCATGTACTTCATTAGATGTGTACAAAAACTTCACCAGCGGTTAACCCTCGGTTAATAATATGACGAAAATCAATATTTTCTTAATATTTTTTTATTACATTGCCACAATACCGCAAAATATTTAATTTAGCCAGAGAGGGATCTCCATAGTCAGAGAGGGGAGGCACACACCTCCGTTTTAAATTATACTCATATATGGGGGTATTCCAAGAACAGTTAAAGTGGATTTTTCAACAATTTAAATTAAAAAGCACCTCAAAGTGGCATAATTACATAATTTTTAAGAATTTAAGGTTTGGGAGGGGATAATTTTAAAAAACTTCACCAACTAGTTTTTCAGAAAGTTGCAGTCAGTGAAAATTGAATCTATGTCTTTTTGAATTAGTTCCAAAATGGGAATATTAATCATGGACAGGGAGCATCTCAAATTTGTCCAAACTCTCTCCTAAACTGAAGAACAGTGGACAACTGGAAGAATTCGTCTTCCGTCAAAAAATGAAATAGCTACGGCACTGTTCAGAGCGCTCTTTTTCTTCCGTGTCACTTATAAATTTATTAATTTATCTGATTGTTTAATCAATGGAATCGAGTTCCACTCTTAGAAACCTAAAGTTGTAACTTAAAAATGTGTATGCGTGTACAGACACTATTTAAAAGTCTTTAAGTGCGGCCTTTAGGCCGCACAACATTGGCATTCTAATTGTAAGACCAGGCGGTTGGCAGTAAAAATAAAGAAAATTTGAACAAAGCTTTTTATGATTTTAAAACATTCATTGGGCCAGTACTATAGGATTAAACTTAAGGGTAGGCTACATGCCCCCCCACCTTCCTTTAAAATTGATATTATACATGGAAATTAAAAAAAACAGTAGTAGAAGCTTTTCCAAATAACTTCAAAAATTTTACATAAGAAACAATAAAAACAACCCATTATTTTTATACTTCATACTTCCCCCTCTCCATGTTCCATACCTTTCAAAGACTTCTATTTATTTTTTTTTAACTTTTTGTTCTGCATGATTCTGCCTTCCATTTTGCGTTGTTTGCAGTTTAATAAGTCAAACTTAAGTAACAAATTTTACAAGCTCAAATGAGAAAATATGATTTTAAAGACCGGAAAGGGCCTGGGAAGGGGGGGGGGGAGTAAAAATCTCTCAGTGCCCCAAAATTGAAAGACAGAACATTAAATGTTTACAAATTATGTAGAAACATTATGATACCGCAGATACTATTTTGGTTTGGTGAGGCACTGCCTACCTTGCCTATTCCGACAAGTTGCCACTGATTAATATATAATAATGACCTATTCCATAGTGTACACAATATTGGCAAATTATTAATGCAATATTGACTTTCAATACAGTGCCAATATGTAGTAAAATATATTGAGGTAATATTGATTTTCAATATAGTACAATATAGTATTGTTACAATATAGCACACAATATTAGTGCAATATGGATTACTATATAGTGATGTGAACATTTCGCAATATTGTGGCAATGTAATAAAAAATTAATTGATTAATTATATATAATATTATGTAATAATATTGTTACAGATTTAATATATTTGTGTATCTATCCACAACGTACCTCTGATAATTAAATTAACATTAATATGAATTATATTATCTATTAATATGTTCATATCTAATGTTATGAATAATGTAATATGTATAAGAGAATTAAATATTATATCTTAAGTGCGGCCTTCTGGCCGCATAACCATGGCCTTCTAATTAAAAATATCAACAAGTTTTGAATTGTATATTATGTATTTGGATTTTTACTTGAATTTATTGTTAATCTATTCATAGCGCTAATATATTTTTGACATGTTAGACACATTCGCGACGTTTTAAGTATGATACTGCAAAAATTCGCATTCACATGTTCGTACTTATAGATTTTGTCAATGGGAGAGAATTTCTTTACATCTGAGATAGTTACTACGCTAGCATCTAATGTGTACGTGACCTTGTTTTTTTTGTTAAGAGAATAATTTATCAATACAAAGGAATTATGACTGCGTTTAACTTGAATGTTTACGCGTTGTTGATACAACTGCCAACAAACGCCTTAATTTTGTTGATCAAATTGCAAAATACGCGCCGACGTTCTCAAACCGAACGATGTGTTAGCAGTGTCAGCGCTGAGATAGGTATAAAATTTCAAAGTGACAGTTAGGGTTAATACCTAACCTATAATTTTATATTGAAAACAAGTGAAATTATAATTATGTTTAAATGTAAATACAACAATTATTTCACACAACAACTTGTTTTGAGTCAATTATTTCTAAAGTAATAAACAATACATTACAAGTAATTTTATGTTCAAACAAGAGGTTACGCCCGTTCTTCAAACGTTTTATGTGTAGTTTAGTATGGAATCTCATTAATCCAATTGGAAAGTGCAGCATTAATTCGAATCTCGTTAATCCACTCAACGACGCGCATGGTTGGATTGCGAATCTCTCCCTCACGATTGGATAATTACAAAGTTAAAATGCCTAAGTCACGTCCGAGTAATAATACTCAACAGTTCATGGTAATAATAATTCTATTTGTAGATACAAAATCTACTCTTTTGTCAATGTTCTGATTTTTCACTGTTCTGTTCTTCCATGTTCTGTTCTTTCATGTACTGTTCTGTCCGGTCACCGAAAGCAGCCTATTTAATAATCGTATTACGAATTTTGTATTTTTGGCCATTAGGATCTAAACTTTTTGAATCACCGGTAGTTTAAAATCTTCGTCTTCATAATCTTACTTTACTTTTTTAGAAAATTTTAAATTGCAAAGATTTTTTCTGAACTCTTCCTATTTAATTATTTTTATTTGTACATTATAATACAGTGGATTCTGGTTAATTGGCCATCAGTTAATTGGAACAGCTGATTGTTTGAGCAAAATCTTAAAGAACTTAAGAAAATTATTGGGCTAAAATGTCCTGCCTAATGTTCCCCGATTATATGGAATTAAATGTATTATTATTGTTCCGAGATAGCACATCCACCTTTAGGAGATCTGTTTTGACTCAGGGATATTTTTAACAATTGCACCGATGCCAAAAGTAATAAATACTCTATTTTAAAGTACCTAGTACGAACTGCACAGGTAATTTGTTTAGTTTGTATTTTGTCGTCACCCGCTCTGTAGTGGGCAATGACGTCATGGTCCGGACAATAATGTAAAACCATACTTAAATATCCCAACTAATATTATTGACCGGGCATTAATGTTAATACCTGATTTACGTAGGACGTAAACTTTTTTACAAGGATTTTTATACGGTATAAAACTGCATATCCTGGTTATTTGCAGTTTCTCGTCAGGGTCACCAATTGTACTTTGTTGAACTGGATCATTTCATCGAGTAGTTTCAGCTTTTAAATTTGCATTTTTTGTTTGTTTCCAACCTTCTTCTTTAATTGCTAATTTACATAATTATTTATGCACGTATTGTTTTTAGTGAATAAACAATGTAAATCCCAACTTTTTCTAGGTATTATTGCCATACCATTTCATCTCTAACAAACATTTTGGTTTTGCTGAACAAAATATAAACATTTTATTTTCGAACACCTGGCTCTCAACGCTGTGTACCAAATTGTCAAAGTTAGCTGTCGCATTAATAATTTTGCAATTTATTTTCGTCTGTGCAATTTTTTTTGAACTTCCTCGTATTTTATTTAGCATTCAAATTCATTTAAGCAACAAGTAGAAATAAAACGGAAGTGGAAAATGCGAAATCGTTGCTACAAAAGAGTCTGATAATGAGGAAAGTCAGAAGAGGTTTCCTCTTGTTAATAATTAGTTCGGGTGAGGAAATGAACGATGCTCGAAGCTTCCATCAACTTTTAACGCCCCTTTATCAACTCACTTTTAATTCTAGTCCATTCAACGTGTTTAATTTAGTTAAAGTCCAATTAGTGTAACATTTTGCGATTAATCAGGTTTGGAATCGATCACAAGAGGAAGCGCAAACTACAAAATTGCATTAAAAATGATATCGCATTTAGTTATACGTGGCCTGGTATACCTACGTTTTATTTTTATTTAAAATAATAATTAATTAATTGCTTAATTGAATCTTAAGCAACACAAACGAAAGTGTTTTTTGCGTTAATAATTTGGATAATTATTGTACTGATCAAAGTAAGAATGATGCAAGATTTAGATAAATTTCAAACTGATTGTAAAGGTTAGAAATTATATTGATTGAATATTTAAAAAATGTACCTTCGAGACTTTGGTCGTAACCTTTGGTGAAAAACAGCATAGCTTTGGCAGCCCTTTCAGGCGTTTTCAATAATCCTGACGATCAGGATTTTCCCCTAGCGAACCCAAAAGGAGTCTGTAGGAACGTGCCATTTCTGGTAACATAGCTTCTCTGGTCGGTGGTCGATGGTCTAATTCTAAATCGTGATGAAAAGTGCACTTTTCGTGACCTGAAACAAAAAATAAATTACTATTACATCATACAATAAGATGCAAAATAAACAGACTTGAAGCGGCAAGCGAGATATATTAACTGAAAACTTTCAATTTTGTAATAATAAAATTTGCAAGTAATATTAATCCAATAAATTTTTTATTGAAAAATGTAAAAAAATTGTGGGTGCGCCACTTTATGAAATGACGCCTCCATTTTTGCAGGATATGTTTAAATTTCGCACGAAATTAAATCATTCGACAAATATTTCTTAATTACGCGGAATAGTAACTTAAAAATTTATGAAAAGCATCAAAATGTTGCTAAAAAATTAGTTCTTTTCTAGCCCACTAATAAGGGTCTTGTAAGATTGGTCGCAGATTCTCCACCCTGAATACCTGAAAGCATTTGGGACGATAACAAGCTTATCCTTTTAAAGGGACAGAGAGCATCCGAAGGAATTAACTACCACTCCTTTTATCAATATTGCAGCTAGTAATGCTTATATGAAGACATCGGATGTATATCTACTATTTTTCATGTCGAGATTTGAAGAAAATTCAAAAGTTAGTAAAAATTTTCTAATTTTATCATAAACCAAAGAAAGATAATTGGAATTGTGGAAAAAATATTTTTATGCGACAGAATGAAATTATCTCAAAAAGAAATAAATTCTGCAGCGCCCCGACTTATTTTAATAAATTCATTCCAATATATTTTGTGTAGTTCATTCTGTATTTTCTATATTTTATTTTTATTATAATTTATGTGTCATTGTTATTTTTGGGGGACCTTTTTATTTATTTTCAAATCAATTTTAAGATTTATTTAATTTTTTTAATTTTATTTTTAAAATTTTTACTATTGAAAATATTTTGTATATTCCTCTTTATGTACTGCATTAGCTGAATTCGAATTTTCGAATCTAATATTAAAATTATAGCAAATTTTTTAATTATTACAAGCTAATAGTGAAGAGTGGGAGACCACCTCAAAAACAATCTACCCTCGAATCTACCACACCTTTGATTATTAATGGAATTTGGCAGATAATTTAGAAAACCCAACCATTTTTTCAAATTATTATTTAAAAAAAAAAATTACAATTTTGATATATTTTCTAAATTTATTATTTACCAATTTTCAGTAATTTATTAGCTTATAATAGCGCCGGAGACATGGATAGAATTTAGCAATCCTCCCCCCCCCAAAGGTTTGAAGAAAAATCACAATGGAGATTTATTTTTTCCAAAATTTAATAATAAATAAACTAAAAGAAATTTATATGAACGAGAGAATAAAAATAAATAGTATTTTATACAATAAGTTGCGAAACGTGTGTTTCTTATGAATTGTATAATTTTAACCGAAAACGTATTCTACAGTAAAAAATCAAAACAATTCAAAATTGTCGCCAGAAATTTTTCCAAAGAAAGCAAAAATATTTTGTTTCTGAAAAAAAACGGCTTTAAAAATTAATTTGAATCCAATTTTCTCTTTGGTTCTTTTCTACCCATCAAAAATTAAAAATTAAGTTTTAGAGTGATTTTCATTAATTTATAATATAATTACGAATGATAGCAAAGCCTTCGGCTTCTCAACAATTTAAAAACTTCCCTGAGCCGGGCAGAACTCAAAATTATCCTTTTTGGACAGGCAGATCCGACGGTTAATGGTAATACGCATTAAAAATATTCCTGAACCAAAATTAATCTATTGAAAATTTTATATATATTAACCTCTGAAATTAATTTTCTTTATTTATTTTATTTTATTATTAAGCATCTGATGACAGAAGTAACCATTGCTGAAAGCTTACGAATAATTTCGTTTTATTGTTTATTTAACCTTTTAATTTTCAAAATTTTAATCTAATACAAAATTAATCTAGAAAATAATAAATCTGTGGGTTACGGAGTCCTAGAAGAGGTTAAACATATTAAAAATATCCCTGACCGCGGTCCAATTCGAAGTTGTGGATGTTGATCCGACGGATGCAAGGTATAAACTGATGAGCTGCTGCGATGTACTACTAGATTTTTACACAAAGCCGTAATGCACGTTTCGTCAATAAAAAATCTAAAATATTACGCAATAATTCGC
Organism: Lycocerus yunnanus; assembly: GCA_036346125.1. Lineage (NCBI taxonomy): Eukaryota > Metazoa > Arthropoda > Insecta > Coleoptera > Cantharidae > Lycocerus > Lycocerus yunnanus. The sequence continues at coordinate 252,908 of JARFIX010000059.1, forward strand.
TTGGATATGTCTCTTACGGGATTTTCGTTAACTTCAAAATTAAATTTTGGGCTAAATATAGAACCTATCAAATTCTACCTCACCTTAAGAGCCGTGAATTACTTTTTTATTTCATATCTTTATTTTTATTAGATAAATGTTTATTTTTAAACCCGGGGGTTAATTAACTCCAGCCGGATTGGTAAATAGACAAGATTGGACAGAATTTTTAAAACTTTATTGGTACTAAAAAATAGTATAATACACACAAACCTATTTTTGTACGGGGCATAGAAACCGCATAAAATAAATCCCTTAAAAAAATTTAATAGAATTTTCTATACACCGCAAAAAAAAATTGCACATGTAAAAACCGCATAAAAACAGGTTTAATTGTATAAAAAATTGATTATATGTTTAATTTAAAAGAAATTTAAACCGTGTTTACGTAATGTTCAAGTTATGGAACATTTTAATATTTTTACACAAGCATTGTTCAAAAATTGTAACGAAAATTTGTTTCAATCTGTCAGAGTAACTTGATAATAATAATAATTGTATATGAAAGGAGAAGGCAATATTTATAAAAATGTTATTTTAAATTTTATTTTTGTATTTTTAGCAATAATAATTAATAAACTAAATATTTATTATTTTAGACGAAAAAAAATATCTTTTGATTGATATACATATAATTTTTTCATCAATAGAGAAATTAAAAGAACTAATTAAATTTTTTTTAATAATTTTGGAAATTTTTAGAAGTGCAAAAAAAGATAAACATTAGTTGACTTGAATTATAAATTAAAATTTATTTTTAATTATAAAAAATTAATTTAAAATTTATTTCTTGTTAATTAAATATAACTTATAGTGAATATTAAAAACCGAAATTTATGTTTCAATCTGTACATATGTAATGCACACTTAACGAATTGAAAATTATTTTAGCAGTGCGGCCTTCAGGCCGCACAACCTAGGTCTTTTGTTATAGTAATAATAATTTATTTAAAACCAGTAAACCCAATAATAATCGAAAATACAAGTAATTTTGATTAAAAGTTCAGCTCGTTCTTCAAAGGTTTTCCAGTGTCAAATTAAATAAAAAAATTAGAAAAAGCTGTAATCGCTGCAAAAGCGCCTCTAACTAATTTATTAAAAATAAATCATGACAACTAACTCAAAATTCTAAATCAGCATAAAATTTCCTTTTAAATAAGCTTAAGCTAATAAAATTCGGATAAGGGGCAAAGGAGATATAGCTTTTTAAATATTGAGTGATTGATCGACTTTCCTCATCCTTATTAAGGAGGGGGAGTCATAAAAGTTTAGAATCAAGATGCTGCAGATTTATTTTGTCTTTCTAGTGGCGCTCTTAAAATTGTACTTTGAACTAGTAATTCCTGTCAAAATCATGAATTTCATAGTTCACCTTATCATTTATGCCCTTTATCGGCCATCCTAGATGCATTTTTCCGGCCCCTTCATTATTAAATTATTTTTTCCAAAACTGTGGGATAATCGGTTCTGATATACAGTTGGCACCCTCTATTATTTAAGGCGGTCACTGGCCTAGTAGACTACTTCTAAAACTTACCGCACAAAAACAGTTCCAATTCGAAAATATGTATGCATAAATCAAAATAAATGTACTTTTTACTGTGGTGATCAATAGAATGTATCGAATTTCAATGCTAATTGTTTCAAACATTAAAAGTTATAGTATGATGTATAGATAAATAGAATCTACGCATAGAATTCGAACCTGCGACTACTTATTCGTAGTCAGATAAGTCTTCCAACACGCCATTCTGCTAGTTTCATTCAAATATGTCAATTGTCAAATGTCAATTATTCAAATATGTAAGGTAAGAAATTGATTGTTAAGAACTTTTATAGCACGTCTACCGCATAAAAAAAATCGCACACACAAAAATGAGCATAAAAGCAGGTTTGATTGTACAGTGGAAAATTTTTGCTCATTTGAAATAAATTTTAGTAGATCTGGTGGAAGATTCACTTCAATTTATGTAAAATTTAAGTGAAAAAAAAGGTAAACTACAGTAATAATAATAAAATTTGCAATAAAAAAACTATTGTTATTAACGCACTGTAATGTAGTTTAAATTTTAATTCAGTTTTAAAAAATTTATTGCTGTAATTTTATTGGTACTAGAAGAAACTTGATGATCTAAATTTTTATAACTTCTTACATTTAAGTTTTTCAGATAATTTTTTTAATTTCTTTGTCAAAATAGGTCTGGCAATAACTTCAATTTTTTAATTCAAATTAAAATACGTTTTGGTGACAGTTAAGATACCCGAATCTTAATTGTTACCCGACGGTTAAGATAAACAAATTATGAAGGACGAGAGTCTAATTAACAGTTAAAAAATAAAATTTGTAGTCGGTCCACAAATTTTGAAAAATTTACTTTAGGGTAAATCCGAGAATTTCCTTTGCACCCTTCGTTTTGCTCCCCTACGCTCCGGTCGCTCCGGGCTGTTTTGACAAACACTTTACTAATTAATAATTTCTTCCTAGATGAGTTCTACTCGGAAAAGTGCAGATGTTGACCCTACAGATAGGAGGTTCTAACATATAATAATAGAAATTGGGGGGACGGTCACAAAAGCCGAATTCGGATTTTTATAATTTTTGAAGAAAAAAGGTTTAGCTTTATAAGTAAAAAGAAGATTATATTCAGTACTTATTCTATTCAATTACCCTTTGCTGATTACATAGTGTCAAATAAATACAGTTTCGATTACAAGGGGGGGGGGTTCCGTCTAAACCGGAGTAATGTTTTTGATCAAGCCGACACGTATGAGTAAGAGAATGCTGTAATTTGTAAAAAATATTGAATAGCGACGTTTTTTAAGAACTATTATTAAAAACCGACCCTCCGCTCCTGCCGCTACGGGCCGCTCTGACAAACGCTTTACTAATTAAAAATATCCCCTAGACCAGTTCTACTCGGCAAAGTGTGGAAGTTGAGCGACAAACGAGCAACTAACCTTTATTGTACTTTACTCTTATGATACTCTTGACCCCACAACTTTAGTTTACCATTGGTGGAATTACATGTCGGATTAAAATGGATTTGACCCGCCGACCGGTGAAACTTATAATCTCCATTTTATTTGACTGAGCAATATTTTTGAAAACAAAAAAATAGATCACTGGATAGTCAAAAGAGATAATCGTCAAAAAATTACTAGACCATGATGGTATGCAACTACTAAATATTCAATTATTTGAAATATTTCAGTACAGAAACACGAATAATATAATTTTTTTAGATTTGGATTATTTTTGCATGGATTATTTTACCGTGGATTTTTTTGGCTTGGATTATTTTTCCGATTACCGTACAAATAGGGTGGAAGGTTATTGGTCATCGTTGAAGATGTATCGCCGTCGGTTAGGAGTATTCCTACATGTTAATGGGCCATCTAAAGCAATTTATGTGGGCTACCACTTTTGGTCGAAAATATGATGATGCAGATCATAAAAAAATATACTTTCTAACTACTTCGCCAAGTCGCCGATTGAAAAAATCAGCCCTTTTCACGGCCTAAAATATTTGATAATGGGGTATTCTATTGTAATTATACTTTTAGGGTGAATGACATTTCGTAGCCTTCGCTTCGCCCCGGCCGCTCCAAGCCGTTTTGACACTTTACTCATTAAAAATTTCCCCCAAGAACGGTCCAACTCGGCAAAGTATGGATTTTGACCCGACAGATCTCAAGGAGCGACTGGTACCTCCCACCCACCTACAGCACACGGACGGGTGATAGAATGTTTACCATATTTGTCATAATTTTACACTTACATGTATTTCTTATGGGAAAATTTTGAATTTAAATTGTGGACTTATTAAATAACCTAGCGAAACGTACCTAACCTTAAAAGTCTTGTATTTTAGTGCTCTTCCGTTTGGTAAAGTTATTTTATAGAAAAAAATTATTATTTATTTATTGGAATTATTGCCAGGCTATTGTGAGGTGGGGGTATTGTGGGGCTATTATGTCGTAGGGCTATTTTAGAACGGATTATTATGTCTCAGGCTATTATGTCGGGATATTTTGTCGGGGTTATTTTGATGGGTCACCATGCGGTACTGATGGCGGGCGAATAAGAGAAAATACGTATCTATCGCTCATCCTTATTATTTATTTATTAAATAAATTATTATTAAATAAATAATTTGTATTAAATTAAATTAAATAATAATAAAATTAAATTAAATAAATAAACAATTAAATTAAAAATTTTTTCTTTAAATAAACTTGAAATTTACCAAAATTTTTATAAAACCGAATACTAGAAAACTGTCTATGGAGGGCTATGGATGATCATGGAACTAATTTTACTTTATCATATTATGTAATATGAGAAAATATTGTTTTAGTGCAGAAAATTTTGAAATTTTGATGGATTTACACTTTTGAGGTCCTATCAGATAATTTAAGATAATTTCAAAAAAATGTCTGTCTGTCTGTATGTCTGTGGTCAAATTTTGTATGCACCTACAGCAAAACTAATCGAAATTTTCAAACAAAATTTTGAATTTTGTATTCTTATATTGAGACTTAGAGCGGATTAGATTTTGATTAAAATTGGTTCACATGAACTATTTAAAAATTTTTAAATCTTATTATTTAATATTAGTTTTCATTAAATATTTCAAAAACGAATAAGAATTTCAAACCAAATTTAGGATTTCGCATACTTATATCGAGATTTAGAGCTTATTAAATTTTAGTTAAAATTGGTTTATGAAAACAATTGTTTTTTTAATTTTATTATTTAATATTAGTATTTATTTATTATTTAAAAAAATTATAAGAATTTCAAAACCAAATTTAAAATTTCGCATATTTATGGTAGGAATTAAAGCTGATTAAATTTTGGTTGAAATTGGTTCATGGAACCAATTGTTATTTTGTACCTTTACATTGAAACTTAGAGATGATTAAATTTTGGGTCAAATTGGTTAATGGAAAATATTTTTTCATTTTATTATTAAAAATGATTTTTTTTATATTTAATAAAAGTATGATAAAGTCATGGGTACATGCAATTTTTTAAGTTATTTAGTTAAAAATTCGCAAATTAGGGATACACGAACAAATATTAATTGCTGATAAAATGATAAGATATAAGTTGTTAATATTATAATAAAATATTGTCATCAAACCGCATTGCAACTATGAATGCCAGTTCGAGGTAACAAATAAATAAATAAAAAAAATAAGTTGATAATAAAATCTTCGGTGATACTTCTCCACGATTGAAAATTAATGCCTTTTTCTTTATTCTTAATTAATTAATCTTTAATCTTAATTTATTAATTTTATTCTTAAATAGTAAATCTGATCACAAAAATTTGATTGATACTAAATTTATCAGATAAAAATGTAACGAGAACGTTATCTGCAATCTGCATTATAAAAAATTAACGAATAAAAAATAGTAAATTTCAAAAAATATGACTTCTGATTTTTGAAATTTTATTATTAAAAATATTATAATAATAATGAAATCTAATTTTAATATTCTAATTCCTCTTAGATTTATGAAAGGAAATTCATTCATTAATTTGTTTTTAAAATTAAAGTTAAACATAATAATAATAATTATTATTACTACAAAGGAATAATTCAATAAGTATTTATTTATTTAAATATCCTCACATTAAAAATAATATTTTCAAATTTTCAAATTTAAAGAGCCGCACTAAACTTAGCTTTTACGCGAAAAAAGTTTTGTTTAAGTTTATAAAGACAAACCTGGGGTTGTGGAGGTCCTTGGCGTTTTTGGGGTGCCCGGTATTTCAACATCGTCGAAATTTTCAGACCAAGCCCGAGAAATCAAGGGTCTCGGTCGCCTTTTTTGTTCGCCGTTGGTATTTGTTACAACAGAGGATTCTAAATCCATTTTTGAAAAACAAAACAAATTCACGTGACGATAATTTCACAAACGAAGAACAACGTAACTCGCACCTTGCACGAAGAGAACTGACGCTTACGAGGAGAACGAGAAATATTTATAGGAAAACGGTGTCGGAGAGGTGAACACTTTTGTTAATGGAATCACGGAAAATTCGTTACCAACGTAAATTTTACAGTACCCGGTTATGATGACGTCAAATTAAAATAATACTTCACCAGCCAATATCCGATTATCCTTTCGGCGCATGATAAAAACTGCATTTAAAAAAATCAACCCTTAAATTATTATTCGTGATAATAATTAATTTTATTATGTTGAAATACTTTGTATAATTTTTGGAAAATTATTTATTCATCTTTAATTTTCGAAATCTTACCTAGCAATTTCAGGAGCTAAACTCAATGTGGAGCGCAAAGCACGCACTAGCAGATTAAGGAAACTGCGCTTCTAGCAAATCGCGTCAACTGCACTGCTATGATCTCAAGTCCAAGATCGAACTGTGACCTATGAGGGAGATCAACAGGAAACAATAATTACACATATGCACTATAATAAAAATCAATGTGGCTTCACTCAAGGTTAAATTCATGATTCCTTTGTATTTTGTTCAGAGAAGCACAACAAAATAGAAGCAAAAATTCAAATTCAATTATGTCAACTATACGAATCTCTGATATTCAGTTTAGTCTCGTCCTTGCCTTGAAGAGCTAGTTTAAAAACAATTTCAACTTTTTGCATTTCCCGTTCGTATGTCCTCTTGCTTTTCTGGTTACATACAATTTTCATGAAAAGCGTTGGCAGCCTACGGAGCTTAAGTCTGATCTGATGATCCTCATTGGATGTGGATAAAATAAAAGCTTTATGATGTTTCTAAATTCGATTTTCTCGTTACTGTTACTATTACAAATAACTGCAGTAGCTTTTGTCAACACCGGTGTTTTCCTCCCCCCCCCCTTTAGAGGCAAAACGCAGTTTTGCCTAAATTACTAATTTTATCGAAAACAAAAGTTTTTCTAAATTAAATTATTTTTCATTTGAGAGAAGCATTTTTGTCTAATTTAGTCCAAAATTGACTGATTGTGAGATATTTTTTCAAGATTACGCCTGATAAAAATTTATCTGATATTAATTTAATATCGGTGGCGTATTTAGAGTGGACAAAGGTGCAATTTCTCCCCCTCCCCCTCAAAAGAATGACTCGGATAATCTCGGTACTCGGTATTAATACTTTTATGTAATAGATTCATCACTATTTTGTTTGCATATACTTATAGTTTATATTTTTTAAATTTTTTATTTTTTGATTTTTAGAATTTATCAGTTATCTCCACTTTAATGCTGACGAGCATGAATGGATTAACGAGATTCAAAACTGAACCCTTCATAATCACTTTTAAATACGCCTTTTTATACTTTCTAGACTGTAACTATTTAGAATTTCACTATTTTTCCACAACGCTATGAGTAGCAAGAAATACATGAAAATATAAAATGGTGGCTTTAATATGGCTGTATTCACTCGTACCTGTTTTTGTACGGGGGTAGGGACCGCATAAAACCAATTCCTCAATAAAAATATTTCTATTTTATTCATACCATGCATTTGATAAAATTTTTTGATATATCGCACAAAAAAAGTCACATAAACAATTCCACATATAAAAACCGCATAAAAACAGGTTTGACTGTTCTCCAAAGACATAAATTAATTTGATTAAATACCCACTACAAATATAAAATAATTAAACTTAAATATTGCACCACAGCAATTTTTTAAATTTTGCTGAAGTTACTAGTACAAAAATATAAATTGACTTTTCGAAATTTTGGGTACCACCGGTTTAAATAAGATATTTATTTAGTCTGGGTACCGCGTTAATTTAATGATTACGCAACATTCATTGGGATCTCGTTTATCCACTCTAATGACGCGCATGAAGTGATAACAAATTTTAAAATATCTAAGTCACGTTTCAGAGTCAGTTTCAACTTTTAACGTTAAAATCACCGGTGCCAAATGGCTGTGAAGACCATGATTTTTTTAAAAATACACATACAAAATTTGAATTTTGAATTATAAGATTCATCTTTTGCTGTGCAAATTGAAAAAAACTAATTAAAAAACTTGTACTAAAAAACTATGCAATCATCAGGGCCGGAACCAAGGGGGCCGACGCACCTAAAGAGCACTAATCCCGTTTGCACCGTTTTTGACTTAAGTAAAAACTTAAGTTTACCATGACAGCGCCAAATTTGAGATTAAAGAAATTTAAAAACTATCAATTAATTTGCCCATTTTAAAAAATGGTCGTTTTTTTGCGTGCACTCTTAAACTTCAATTTTGCAACGGGAAAACTAATTAAAATTTTTTAAATTTCGCCAAATTCAAATTTGGCGCTGTCAAGGAAAACTTACGTTTTTACTTAAGTAAAAAGCGGTGCAATCGTCGTTATAATTCAAAATTTCAGATTTAATATTTAAATTTGTTAGTTTGAAGGCACAAAAAATTAAATTATAAAAACTGTGAACCATGTTTTTGTATACAGGGTGGTGAATCAATTCACGCACCACATAATTTTCAATAATAAACTTATAATGTTGAATATCTCTGGTAATTATTTTAGCGAAATTTGAAAACCAGTTTTTTGTAGAGTAAATTATTGTAAATCTGCATAAATTATTGTTTAAATTTTCCTTTTGCATAACTTAAGATTGCTATTTTACAAAAATCGTCTTTGCCTTGGAATTTTTTTAATCAAAAATATTTTTGATTTATCAATTTAATATTTTAATAATTATTTTAGCAGTATTAATAAGAAAATATTGCTAAAATTTCAAAAATGGCAAAACTAAGCTCTGATTATTTCTAAAACCGCAATTTTAAATTTTTTGTTTTTGTTTATAAAGACAAACCTGGGGTTGTGGAGGTCCTTGGCGTTTTGGGGTGCCCGGTATTTCAACATCGTCGAAATTTTCAGACCAAGCCCGAGAAATCAAGGGTCTCGGTCGCCTTTTTTGTTCGCCGTTGGTATTTGTTACAACAGAGGATTCTAAATCCATTTTTGAAAAACAAAACAAATTCACGTGACGATAATTTCACAAACGAAGAACAACGTAACTCGCACCTTGCACGAAGAGAACTGACGGTTACGAGGAGAACGAGAAATATTTATAGGAAAACGGTGTCGGAGAGGTGAACACTTTTGTTAATGGAATCACGGAAAATTCGTTACCAACGTAAATTTTACTGTACCCGGTTATGATGACGTCAAATTAAAATAATACTTCACCAGCCAATATCCGATTATCCTTTCGGCGCATGATAAAAACTGCATTTAAAAAAAATCAACCCTTAAATTATTATTCGTGATAATAATTAATTTTATTATGTTGAAATACTTTGTATAATTTTTGGAAAATTATTTATTTATCCTTAATTTTCGAAATCTTACCTAGCAATTTCAGAAGCTAAACTCAATGTAGAGCGCAAAGCACGCACTAGCAGATTAAGGAAACTGCGCTTCTAGCAAATCGCGTCAACTGCACTGCTATGATCTCAAGTCCAAGATCGAACTGTGACCTATGAGGGAGATCAACAGGAAACAATAATTACACATATGCACTATAATAAAAATCAATGTGGCTTCACTCAAGGTTAAATTCATGATTCCTTTGTATTTTGTTCAGAGAAGCACAACAAAATAGAAGCAAAGTTCAAATTCAAAAATTATGTCAACTATACGAATCACTGATATTCAGTTTAGTCTCGTCCTTGCCTTGAAGAGCTAGTTTAAAAACAGTTTCAACTTTTGCATTTCCCTGTTCGTATGTCCTCTTGCTTTTCTGGTTACATACAATTTTCATGAAAAGCGTTGGCAGCCTACGGAGCTTAAGTCTGATCTGATGATCCTCATTGGATGTGGATAAAATAAAAGCTTTATGATGTTTCTAAATTCGATTTTCTCGTTACTGTTACTATTACAAATAACTGCAGTAGCTTTTGTCAACACCGGTGTTTTCCTCCCCTAAACGCGGTTTGCCTAAATTACCAATTTCATCGAAAACAAAAGTTTTTTTTAATTAAATTATTTTTCATTTGAGAGAAGCATTTTTGTCTAATTTAGTCCAAAATTGACTGATTGTGAGATATTTTTTCAAGATTACGCCTGATAAAAATTTATCTGATATTAATTTAATATCAGTGGCGTATTTAGAGTGGACAAAGGGGCAATTTCTCCCCCTCCCCCTCAAAAGAATGACTCGGATAATCTCGGTACTCGGTATTAATACTTTTATGTAATAGATTCATCACTATTTTGTTTGCATATACTTTATATTTTTTAATTTTTTTATTTTTTGATTTTTAGAATTTATCAGTTATCTCCACTTTAATGCTGACGCGCATGAATGGATTAACGAGATTCAAAAACTAATCCCTTCATAATCACTTTTTAAATACGCCTCTGTTTAATATAATTATCGTATTTCTAGACTATAACTTTTTAGCATTTCACTATTTTTCCACAACGCTATGAGTAGCAAGAAATACATGAAAATATAAAATGGTGGCTTTCATATGGCTGTATTCACTCGTACCTGCTTTTGTACGGGGTATAGGGACCGCATAAAACCAATTCCCCAATAAAAATATTTCTATTTTGATTCATACCATGCATTTAATAAAATTTTTTGATATACCGCACAAAAAAAGTCACATAAACAATTCCACATATAAAAACCGCATAAAAACAGGTTTGACTGTACTCCAAAGACATAAATTAATTTGATTAAATGCTTACTACAAATATAAAATAATTAAATTCAAATATTGCACCACAGCGATTTTTGAAATTTTGTTGAAGTTACAAGTACAAATATAAATTGACTTATCAAAATTTTGGGTACCACTGGTTTAAATAAGATGTTTATTTAGTCTGGGTACCGAGTTAATTTACTTGATTACGCACCATTAATTGGGATCTTGTTTATCCATTCTAATGACGCGCATGAAGTAATAACAAATTTTAAAATATTTATGTCACGTTTCAGAGTCAGTTTTAACTTTCAACGTTAAAATCACCGGTGCCAAATGGCTGTGAAGACCATGATTTTTAAAAATACACATACAAAATTTGAATTTTGAATTATAAGATTCATCTTTTGTTGTGCAAATTAAAAAAAAAACTAAAAAACTTGTACTAAAAAACTATGCAATCATCAGGGCCGGAATCAAGCAACCCACGGGCCGACGCACCCGAAGAGCACTAATCCCGTTTGCACCGTTTTTGACTTAAGTAAAAACTTAAGTTTACCACGACAGCGCCAAATTTGAGTTTAAAGAAATTTAAAAACTATCAATTAAATTGCCCATTTTAAAAAGTGGTCGTTTTTTTGCGGTACTCTTAAGCTTCAATTTTGCAACGGGAAAACTAATTAAAATTTTTTAAATTTCGCCAAACTCAAATTTGGTGCTATTAAAGAAAACTTACGTTTTACTTAAGTAAAAGCGGTGCAATCGTCGCTTTTAATTCAAAATTTCAGATTTAATATCTAAATTTGTTAGTATGAAGGCACAAAAATTAAATTATAAAACTATGAACCATGTTTTTTTTATACAGGGTGGTAAATCGATTCACGCATCACATAATTTTCAATAATAACCTTATAAGGTTGAATTAATATCTCTCGTAATTATTTTACCGAAATTTGAAAACTAGTTTTTTGTAGAGAAAATTATCCTAAATCTGCATAAATTATTGTTTAAATTTTCCTTTTACATAACTTAAGATTGCTATTTTACAAAAATCGTCTTTGCCTTGGAATTTTTTTAATCAAAAATATTTTTGATTTATCAATTTAATATTTTAATAAATATTTTAGCAGTATAAACAAGAAAATATTGGTAAAATTTCAAAAATGGCAAAGCTAAGCTGATTATTTCTAAAAGAGCAATTTTAAATTTTTCGTTTTTGTTTTATGAAAAAAGGAAAATTTAAAGCAATAAAATGAACGGATGCAGTATTTTTTTCTCTACAAAAAACTAATTTAAAATTTTTCTTTAAAATAATTAGGGAGATATTATTTGAACATTAAAAATTTAACATTAACAATCCTATTGTGCGAAAATGAATTCACCACCCTGTATGTAAGCATTTATAATATCAGCATTGTTAAAAATAACATTTTAACAAATCGACAATTAAATAAACAAAAATCCATCATCTACTTCCCGTGATTGAAAAGTACAGTTAAACCTATTTTTATGCTGTATTTTTTGTGCGGTTTTATATGTGGAATTGTTTATGTACGATTTTTTTGTGCGATATATAACAATACTACATAGTATGGATATAAAATGAAATATTTTTTAAAGAAATTTCATTTATGCGGTCCCTATCCCTCGCACAAAAACAGGTTCGAGTGCAATGCAACAATTTTTAAGAAAATAATTTATTTTAAATTTGAGTTGCTTCTCTTCTCAAAGTGAGTTCAATACTCAAAACACAAGTTTTCCTGTAGAAATTAAAGCAAATTATAAAACTGCATTAAATTAGAAGAAATATAGGATGAGGATGAATTGAAAATTTTGAAGTTTATGCATTAAAAAATCAAAAATTGTAATACCTTTCTATGAAAGGTTAAATTCGAACTTCAAACCCCGCCCATCTTGAATTTTTTTGAAATTTTACTTAAAATCATGTATTTTATCACTTTTTGATGCAGCCGTCAAGTATATATACTTTTATTTGAACAATTAACCATTGAACCGCGTTGATTTAAAAAGTATTTTTACGAAAATAATTTTTAGGGATAATCCGAGCCTTGCGGTGGTTGCGTTTGTCAAAACGGCTTAAAGCGGCCGTAGCACAACGGAATAAAGCGGTTTACTCATTAAACATATCTCTATAGAACGGTTCAACTGGAAAAAGTGTGGATGCTAACCCGACAGATAGCAGGGAGCAATTGACTCCCCCCCGCAAACTGCCTTAGTTACTATCGGAACGCATGTATCGTCAATGAAATGCAAAATTTGCTCGTTTTCATAACTTTATTATTGGAAATATCGACTTCATCCTCACATTAATAACACTTAAAGTTTATATCCTATTTGTTCAATATATAAATTAATAATATCAGTTCTGTAGTACACTAAAATCTATTTTTGTGCGGGGTAAGAAACCGCATAAAAGGAATTCGTTAAAAAAATATTTCAATTTTCATTCATGGATGAAATTTTTTGATATATCGCACAAAAAAATTGCACATAAGAAATTTCCTATATAGAATCGCATAAAAATAGATTTGACAGTGTAGCGACAATAAAAGCAAAAGACCCGGTTCGGTTCCCAGCAGCTTCATTTTAATTTGCTGTATGCTGTTATTTCAATTCTGACGACTTATATTTGCTTTTGTATGACTAATCGTAATCAGCCATAGAATTATTAAAAATAATTTTGACTCGTGGCAGGAAGTGGGCAAGGGGGACGCTTTTAGATATTTTAATAAACTTAATTTCACAATAGAAATTTTTCACATTTTATTGGTATCAAGATTATTGAAGAAAAAAAATTGTTGTTTTCATTATAAAAATACATTTCTTTAGATTACAAATTATTTTTAATAAAAGTAATATATACTCAAACCTGCTTTTGTGCGGGGCATAAGGATCGAATAAAGAATTTTGTTTTAATATTTTTGATTCATACTATACATTATTTAATAGAATTTTTTGAAATACCGCATAAAAAAATTTCACATAAACAATTCTACATATAAAAACCGCATAAAAACAGATTTTACTGTTCATTTATCTTCTCAAAAGTTACAAAAAATAGTTTATTAATTTTTTTTGTCAATATTCAATTTGATCAACTAAGGAATAATTTTGTGGTTTACAAAAATGTAATTTTAAATAGCAAATTGATTAATTTTGCAGTATCATGTGTCATTTAATTTTTCAAAAATTAAATGTTGCCTTGAAATGAAAAGTAATGTAATTTAGAAAAACCCTCGTTAATCATAATTTTTCGACAAAATCAATATAAAATTAAGTATTTAGGTAAAACTGATTTTGTACCGGAACTCGAAATGACAACTTTATACGCAAAACACTATTTTTTTTTTAAAATTGCTGAATAATACAAATTTCACACTCAAAAAATTAGTGGTTATTTGCTCCATTCAAAATTATGATTTTCAAGAGCAAATTTTTATTTTTAGAAGTTTTTGTTAAATCAACAAATTTTTATGTTCCAAGTAGTAATTTCAGTTTGTTCACCCAACAAAAAACCACTATATTCATTACTACAACGCGGCATAGGTAGACACAGTTCACAAAATAGAAATAATATCAACAAATAAATTTTTGTTCCAATTACCAATTTTTTATTTTGAGTTTAATTTATGCATTTCCCTGTGGCTAATTAAGTAGATTTATCTCCTGATTGTCCTCTCAATAAAATCGTGAACATTTCTTTTATTTTGAAAATTTTTGAAATGCTATTTTTACTCATCAGATTTACTAAAACATACAATCATACTTCCACTCTAAAGCACTTAATAAAATAATTACAAAAAATTCGTCAACACGGGGAATCACTTAAATTAAACCATCGGTCATCGGTCAATCCACAGGTCGTTAATCAAAAGTGTCGTACAATTCATTAGCTTCAAGAGTACACTTTCAAATTATTTGGAAAGAAGAATTCGATAAAGAATTTATAATTTGTTTATTGCAATTGAATTAATAAGGTACGGCGGTTTACTTTCAAGGTTAGTAAATAACATTCTAAGTAATATCGATTTTTACTGTAAATCGATTACCAATTAGATCAATCTCGGTTAGGTACCTACATGGATTTTTTCAAGTTGTCTCAGCTTGACCTCCATCAAAAGAATTTTTATTTCACATTCAATAGGAATTAATTGAGATTATGCAAATTGAAAGTCAATGAAATTTGAGTTCAAATTTATAGTACATTGAGGTAGGTAATGGCGCTTCAAAAAATTAATAAAATTATTGAGCTTTATCAATTTTAAGGAAAGTTTTGATTAAAATAAAATAATTTTGTGGTCAAACGAATTAACCAGAAGCAAATTACACACAAATTTCCGAGGTTTTTCTGATAATATAATCTCATTGTTATAAGTATTAACGGAAAAACTACTAATTAGAAAATTGACCGTGAAGGAAGTTCCAATTTTTTCTTAAGTAGATATGAAAATACCACGAACATCGTGTGATTCATCAATCATTTTAAAAGGAAAATCCCACTATTTGCATGTTAAATTATGTATGTCAGCTGCAAGGAGGAATTCCCTTGCCCCCTGCAATTTCTTGAACTCAAAAATGGTAATTAGTCCATTTATCTTTGTTTTTTTAATTCTTATTGTTTAAAACAGATTATTATGAAAAAACGTTTTAAAAATTATTTATAGTGCAATTTAACATAAAATATTTGTTATTTTAGTTTGCATGTATTTTTTTAATTATTGAAAGCTTATAGGTAGGTAAGGTAAATACATAATTATTAATTTTATGGATTTGTAACCTTGTGGCATTGAAATTACTTTTTATAAGTTCTTATGCAATAAATGCTGTATTAAAAAATTAATAAAATTTCTTTTAGATTACGCAACGGTGCGGAAAGTTAAGTTTTTATTTAAATTAAGTGACCCCAAATTTCGAAAAAAAGCGATTTAAAAGTGTAGATAAGATAAAATTAAACAATTGCCGCATTTGTCCCTTTATTTTTTAAATAATTTTTTTTTCAGTTGGAAATGCTCGAATTTTAATTTTAATGCTTTAATTTAAAAGTGCTGTGTTCTAATTCTAATTAGAAAAATAAAATAAAATTGAAAAGCCCAACTGGACGTATCCCCGTCACTTAAAATTTTTATAAATTTGTTTTGCAAGTCTCAGAAGGTCCTGGGTGTGCTATTTTTTTAAATTTAATTTTTACTACTCAAAATTGATTTATTAACTTGTAATATTTTATTTTAAGAAGGAATTTTATAATTTTCAAATTAAACGAAGCTAGTCAACAATTAGCTACTCTATTCTAGCTACAAAGTCTACAAAGTTTTTTTTTTGGCAAATTATCACGGTGGTTTTACGAGGTCTTTTTTTTGCCGAAATGATGGTCAGAATGAAGTTGATTGTTCAAACGTCAAAACTGCCAGCATCAACAACAAAAACAAGGTCACAGGCACATTCCCCAACCCGGTTTCAGTAGCCGAGGGGTCTTAATTTTTCTGTAGAGAAAGAAGCCGAGTGTTCAGGAGTAGACAGGATATAATAAATAAAGCTAATTAGAAATGGGGTTGTAGTTTGATATCAAGTTGCTACCCCCACTATGAAAACTCTCGAAAAAAATAATAAACATACAGAATTTTAAAATGTTTGAATTATTAAATTTCTTTTTAAATAAAGAAGTAAGCTAAAACCTGGTTTAGTGCGGAAGGTAGGGACTCCATAAAAAGAAAGCATTAATAAATATTTCATTTTTTGGCGAGAGTTAATCAACCCTGATTACGATTTTCACTATTTTTAAAATTATGTAACATAATAATGCGATCGACAAATAAAAAGATAGTATTTGCGATTGGTCTACAAATTTTGGAAAAAACGACCTTAAACATTCATTTGCAATGAAATTTTCCAATTGTCTGTTTTGAAATTATAATTATTAATTTAAAAATTAAATTTTGGTAGACTTGATATTATTTTGTAATGCAAGTACTGATGTTTGACGCCGCCTTCGGCGGCGCCCACTATAAAAAAACATTCCTGAAATGCGGTCCAACTTAAAATTATGAGCCCTTTATCTAGAGAAAGAAGCCGAATATCCAGGAGTAGACAGAATGTAGGAAATAGAGCTATTTGGAAGTGGGGCTGTAGTTTGATATTAATTTGCTACCCCTACCATGGAAACTCACAAAAAAAAACAGTTATGAATTTTGAACTATTTGAAAATTTAATAATAAAACACATTAAAAAATTATAAATAAAACGTAAAAGCTAAAAATGTTAGTGTTTCGGGGGGGTTCTTGATTTGTGACTATTGAACGTTCCGGTGAAGACAGGATAAAAGATTGTGACCAACTGCGACAAGAGGGGGGGTACAAATGTGAAAGAAATTGCAAACGTCTTTTATGAGAAAGCCCGGGGGGGGGGGTAAAAATTTGGAAAATATTGCGGACGTTTTTTATGGACGGCCCCATAAAAAAAATCAATTAAAATATATTTAATTTTTCAATCAATCCTGACTGCGATTTTCCCTTTTTTTAATTATGAAAGATAATATTGCGATAAACATAAAAAAAATTTCCGATTGGTTCACAAATTTTGGATTAAAACGGCCGTAAAAATTCATTTGGAATGCAATTTTATTATTGGTTTTAAAATTATCATTATTAATTTAAAAAAATTAAATTTTAGCGAATTTTATATTAATTTATAATGCATGTGCAGAAGTTTGACGCTGCCTTCGGCGGCGCCCACTATAAAAATCATTTTTGAAGTGCGATTTAACTTGAAATTATGAATCATTGACGAAACGGATGTTTGAGAGCGACTGTCACTTGCCAAGCGTTGAGTGGCAGTAACCAGTGACGTATTTAGGGAAATTGCCTCCCCCCCTCAACAATTCAATTATTGTTGTTACAACAATCCAATTATTATGTTTAACAATTCAAACATTGTGTGATTATTGTGATTTCGAACATTGTGTGATTATTGTTTAATAATTCTGCTGTTAAAACGGCCCGTAGTGGCCGGAGCGAAGGGCTCGGAGGATCGGTTTTGACTAACGGACTAAGATAAATATACGTTAACCTAATAAAATACCCTATTCTAAATCATTTTCAGCGCTGAAAAGGACTCATTTGTAAATGTGGAACTTCGGATTATAGGTAACAAACGATTACGCGTGACGGAAATGAATGAATCAGATTATATTCCTGAAATACTGCGTGACAAAAATAATGTTTACCAAACGGCTTTAAAATTTAAATTAAGTTTGAGTTTCAAATAATAAAGGTTTGAATTTCTATTATATTTTTGATTTTTGGAATTTGTCAGTTATCTCTTTACCCCTGACGAGCATGAATAGATTAACGAAGTCCTTAAAAAAATCTAAGTTGCCCCCCCATAGGCATTTTTTAAATACGCAAATAGGAGAACCTACTCAGGACACACGCACTGGAAGCAAAACAAATGAAATTATTATACAATCTTTCTGCAATAATTCTCTTCCTTATATTTGTTATGGAAATTTGGCGAACTTCAAAATTAAATTGTGGGCTTAATATAGCACCTATCAAATTCATTCCCACCTTAAAGTCTTGTATTTATGTGCTCTTTGGTTTGGAAAAGCTATTTTTATGAAAAAAATGCATTTGATATACCGCACCAAAAAAATCGCATATAAATAGTTTCACATATAAAAACCGCATAAAAACAGGTTTTACTGTATTGTTGTTGTATGTATACCTAAAGAGGCAAAAAGGAATTATGTTTTATACTTTCTTGCATTTTCTCTAAAAATTTCTTGCAGACCATAAAGTTCTAGAAAAGCTTTTGTGAAAATAAAATTATTTATAATAACAAAATTTAGTATAAAAATGTCAATGCAAATAAATGTTATGATACTTTTCCAGTTTATGTAAGTAATAATTTTATATTTTTATGCGCAACACGTTGACGTTTATTATTATTATTATTATTAATAATTAAATATAATAGATTTCTTAAATGACGTGATAAGTAAGTAAAATGAAGAGAGGTTTTTGCTGTCATTTGATGACAGCATTATGTCTGAAATGATGTCATTTTATGAAAAATTTCTTTCATTTAACCTGTTAATTTTTAAAATTTTACTTCAATATTGAAATTCATTCTTAAAACATATTTTACAAGTTATATACACTCAAACCTGCTTTTGTGCGTAATAAATATCTTGAAACTTTATCAGTAGCTATAACATATATTGTTTGCAACACATTTAAACAAAATTTTTTTTATGCGGTAAATTTACATAGAAAATTTGTATGTATAAATCAAAACAAATTTACCTTTTGCTGCGCTTACATTAGATGATTCATCTCAATAGAATGTATCGAATTTCAATGCTAATTGTTTAAAAGTTAAAAGTTATGTCATGTTATTCTCGCTCAGTAGAATTGCTTACAGAGTAATGATTCAATTTTATTATAAATAACAATAATTTTCTTATTTTCTAACGTTGATAAATTGATTGACAGTCAAGAACTGTTATAGCACGTATACCGCACAAAAGAAAATCGCACAAAAAAAGCCACACCTAAAAGAACCGCATAAAAACAGGTTTAATTATACTCAACTGTGTATAATTTATAATTTTAAATCAGTTAAAATTACCATTATCATGGCCCTTATATGCCGCACTCTATATAAAACTTACGAAAGTAATCCTTACCCATAATACAATTTTGTATTGTTTTACAATAAATTACATGAATTTATAATTTCATAATAAAAAAATGTAAACTTTTTTATATTCTATATTATAATTTTGGTTTCAAATTACCAAAACGACTTTACATAGAGATCCGCGCAAAACGTTCACGCTGGGTTGGTTAAGATAAGGATTAATTGAAATTAAATCCTAACTCGCACCAGGAAATAGAACCAAAGATCAAAGGAGACGAACAGTGCTGTCGGGTGCATGACATTGTCATTTAAACCTTGAAATTAAAAAGAAAACTAAAAATATTAATAACTCATTTTTCAGTTTGTCAAATAGTTTTTGAGCTTTATTTGTCTCAGTTTTTTTTTTAATTTAATTTTACTCATCGTTAGGGCTGATGAGAGCAAACCAAACATTTTTGCAGTAATTTTCTACTGTTTATTGTTCAAAGTGTAGGTTTTAAAATCCAAATTCTAATAGGGGTCACCAATTTAAGAGGACGATGTGCTCATGCGATGTAATATCATTAATAACTTAAATTAAAAATATTAAATAATAATAATTAAAATTATTTTAATTACCATTTTTTTATACAATAAAGCTGCTTGCATTCACTGATTTATTATAATTGGTAGCCCGAACCGCCGCGCGCCGGAGCTTAGAGCTGAAATTTTGGGTGCACCTAAGATGGCCGTAAAAATTAGAAAAATTAAAAAAGTGTTTCTTTTAACTTTTACGGGGATTTATGTTTCCGACTTTCAGGAGAAACAGGACGCAGGGCTAACATGAGGGGGGCAGTCTTCTTATTTACCGGTCGATATTCGATTTTTATGTTTCGTATCATTATCTTTATCGTTTTAAGGATTTTTTTTGAAAGTACACATTAAAACTCAAAATGTGTGACCAAAATGGCTAGCGCTGAAAAGTCGAAATTTTGTACAAACATGAATTCCATAAAAGTGACGACCGACGAAAAAATTCTAAAAACACGAAGAAAGGGCACCGCGATTTTTTGATTTCTTTTTTTCTCGTTGGTTCTTACGAATATTCGGATACATATCTGGAAAAAAATATATACCTTCTCGCTTTAATTTTCCAATTACAAGCCCTCGCAGGTTCAATTCTGTTTGCGCAATAATTAATTTTTCCAAAAGAGCTGCGTAGCGTAATTTTGCGCTAAATTTTAATTTTAATAAAACCGTCAGCGAGACAAAAATTAATTCTACAAAAATGTTATGACTTTTTTCCTGAAACGTACGGTAATTTTAGAATTTTTACATTCATTTGTATTTATTTTAATTAGTTTACAAATTTATATTTTTCTTTTCTTTTCTTTGTAATTTCTTTATTTTCTCCCCATTAATTTTTTGAATTCTGTTAATTTCT
This sequence comes from Lycocerus yunnanus, assembly GCA_036346125.1. Classification (NCBI taxonomy): domain Eukaryota; kingdom Metazoa; phylum Arthropoda; class Insecta; order Coleoptera; family Cantharidae; genus Lycocerus; species Lycocerus yunnanus. Next base: position 273,683 of record JARFIX010000059.1, read on the forward strand.
TCTTTTGGGTTCTTATTTTGTTTGTCTTCAGATTCTTTGTACTCTTACACTTTTGCTTACTTTAAGTGTCGTCCGTGAAGGACGTCAATGCCCCTTTGGGGTAGTAAAATTGTGAGGTCACCATAAAAATTCCATTTTTGGGATTTGTAAAATTGTGCTTAAGTATTTTTTTCTTATAATGTTAAAATTTGTTTTTGTGTGTCGTGAAAGATTATAGAACGGAAGCAGAAGATGTTGAGTGGATCTACGAAGAAGATTCAACTTCAGTAAACTCATTGGCTTTGGATATACCAACAGAAGATACAATGCCAGTTATCGATTATTTGACAGTGTGGTTGACCAATCCATGAACAGAAAATTTTCGCTTCAATTTGAATTAAACAATGTTTATTTCAAATAATTAATTTAAATAATTAATATTAATAAAATAATTAATAAAAATTAAATAATTAATTTAGCCTATAATTTAATTTAATGATAAATTAAAAAAAAATTAATATAAAAACATAAAATTGAAAGCTGAAAATGTTAGTGCTATTCTAAAATGAACGTGAAGTTCAATTTTATAAATGAGGGGGTCTTCGACCATGGACGTTCCGGAGAGGGGAAGGGGTTACAAAAGATTGTGACCAACTGTAAACAGGGGGGAGATTAAAATGTGAAAAATATTGCAGCCGTCTTTTATGGACCATCCTTTATTACTTTCTCTTGGGTGCTCTACTTTTACCCCCTTTACTTCTTTTTCTTTAGATTTTTCCGATTCTTTTTCTATAATTTCCTTAATTTCATTAATTTAATAATTTAAGTTAATTTCCTTTTCTATGAGCTTTTTTTTACTTTCTTCTGTTTATATTTTTTAGATTTTTTCATTTCAAATTTTTAAAGTTTGTTATACTACCAAGTTGTAAAGCAATCCTTAAGCTTGCCGATAAGCAGAAATTAAATTGAATATCTCAAGTAATAACAATTTTAAGACGATTCTTTTACAGGGTACGGCAGAAATAACTCTCACATTTCAAAAAGGATTGGAAAAAAAGCAGAACAAGGTATCACCAAAATCGTTTTATTCCCCAAATTTAGATATAAAACAGTTTTGTTACTTTAACTTTTAAAAATTTTATTGCCCAAATGGTAGCCTTGACGGTCAATAACTTTTGGAGCCGTTCTTGGAAGAATGTCGGGCGAAATTCCTTCAATTTCTTCTCAAATGACCTTTACTTAGCCAAAAAACCGAAGACGATGTATCCCCACAAAAAAAATCACAAGGACTTAAATCTCCTAACCTCGCGTAAGGGAGGAACAGCCACTCGACCCGGGAACATCTTCTGTAAAATTTTACGCAAACGACGTGCTGTTTAGGCGGTAGTTTTATGCTGTTGGAATACTTTCATTTGCTCATAAACCGAACCGCGTGAAAAATGATCTGTTGTTATTGGCTATAATTTTTGTCTCTTATTTTTGCCGCACCCTGTACATTTGAAGTCATTTTGGAAAAAATTGCATAATTGACTACTTAATGATGCAGGGATTTGAATGTTGATGTCATTTTTTGCACAAAACCGGCCGAAAACGAATTTTTGGTAGTTTTTCGAATATAATAAAATGAATTGAAAATTCATAAAAAAAATTGCGGTTTTAGAAATCCCATTATACCTAGTTTAAAATACGTTTAGTTTTCATAAAATTATTTTCTAAATTTATGAACATTAAAGAACTTCAATAATTTTAAAATAACATCAGTTTAATTTTTAAAAGGAAAAATGCTTTAGAATCTTTACTTACTCCGCTAAATTGTCGGCGGAATTAAAAAAATAGAAATTTTTCAAGTTTTTAGAAAAAATATTAATTAAAATTCAGCAATTTTTAAATTTGTTTTGGATATTGAGGCTTTCATATTAGAGATAAGAAAAAATGAAATTATACTAATTTTATGAAGCATCCGAAGTGCATTTGTAGCCGTTCGAAAATTATAAATTTGTTGATAAATAGGAACTTTACAGTTGGCGGAAGATTCCGAATTTTATTATTAGTATTCTATATAAAAAAAACTAGAATGAAATATTATAATCTAATTGAAGGTGCAAATAGAACCTTTAGTGGTCTATCTTTTTGAATTTTTCATTTATTGTGAAAAGCGTCAACTAAAGTAATAATATTTTGAAAATCACGTATTTTTCAATATTTTCAATTGAAATTCAATCTCTTTTAAGTCGAAAGTTACAGCGTCAGTTTTTAGCGAAACGAAAACAAATTTTTTAAAAATATAATGAAATATTTTTGCTAAATCGTTTTAGAAAAAAAAAATTTTAATTTTTAAATGTTTAAAAAGATTTAATGTAAGTTTTAATTTTTTAGATGTATGAATGTCATTTTCATTTTATCAAGAAAACTTTCATTTTATTGTGAAAACAATTGTTTTACTGGTTCAGAAAATAGAATCCGAGGTTTTATAAATATTTTTAAAATTTTAATATTATCAGTTAGATATCATTAAAAGAAGTCGATTAAGGTGAGGATGAACTTCTTAAATTGATTAATAACCGAAATAATCGATTTTAAAGTTGATAATATTTTCTATAAAAATTGCTTAATTGGGATTTGTCCATTCTGTCGTTTTTTCGTGTCCTCGACGTAAGTAGGGAAAATTACCGATACACGAGCTACGATTTCACTCTCGTATCTCATGGCGTTAAGATCCACCTTTAGAAGATCTGTTCACCGGTACCAACAGCAATTATATTATAAATAAAAATACTCAAATTTTAATTTATTTTATTTCAAAAAAATGTTTAATGATATGTACTTCATGATCTTTGCTTTTGTATATTTTAACATCTGAATATGTAGTGCCGCTCATCGCCGGCAGTTAAATGTTAAAAAACTATATAAAAGTTAAGTTATTATTAAAAAGTCTTCTAGCTATCTTAACCAATCGTATTTTCATATTTTTAAATTAACCACGCGGAAAATATATTCGATCACTTTAAAACAGCTGCTATTGAGAGGGGGGGTTAGTTTCCCAAACGATCATCTTCGTTTATTTTTACATCGAACCAGTTTATATTGACCTATGACCGTGAATAAATGAGAAAAAATATTTAGCTGAACATCATCTGGAACTGGTGGATGACCCGAACTAGGATGATCTCTCGTATGAGTCACTAGCAAATTTTTTGCTTTATTTTACTAACGGTGGTAAATGTAATTGGTTCCTTGTTAGGATATTTATTATTAAATAAATTGTAAACTTTTAATGGCGTGCGAGTTTTATCCCCGTAACCGATCATCGTCAGAATTTTAATTCTTTGATTTTGGACAAGCAACGAACCGTTTTAAAATAAAAATGGGGCGGAGTCATAAAACCCGAAGGACTCGATAGGTCTTTTAATAAGTACATAATTTAAATTCGAAATTAACATATTCCCATAAGAAACACAATCATGTAAGTGTATTATTGCGCAATATTACGTCGTAGTAGAACACATTCTATCACCAGTACGTGCGTTGTAGGTGGGTTGACACCCACAACCGGCAATCGCTCTCTGCTATCTGTCGGGTTAATATCCCCAATTTTTCAAGTAGGGCCGATCTTAGGGGAGATATTTTTAATTAATAAAGCGTTTGTCAAAACGGCTTGGAGCGGTCGGAGCAGATTCTGCGGAAACGATCTTCTCTTTTATAATTCATTTCAAAAATCATAAAAATTGGTATTCGGGGTTTGTGCTCGTCCCTAAACATGAATTCTAAATACAATTTATATTGCATTAAAATTTTAAAAATTAATAAGTTAAATAAACAATTAAACGAAATTATTCGTGAGCTTTCAGCAATGGTTACTGCTGTCATTAGACATTAAATAACAATAATTTAACAATTTTAGTTTAATATTAATTTCAGAGTTTAATATTATATAATTTCAATAAATACAATTTAGGAAAGGGTTAATCAACAAAATACTAGACCACAGATGACGAAGTTTAAATTATTGCTAAAACCGTGTTATTAATTTTTTCAGTACCTTCATGATTAATAATTATTATTGGTAACTCTAATTTTATTTGTTCTTAAATTTTGTTCCAAATTTTATATTAAATTAAAATTTTAAAAGTTAACAGATTAACTGAACAAATTAAATTAATTCATTTTTGAATTAATTTTAATTTAAATTAAAAAAAAATCTGTGGTTGGAAAAAGGGGTGACTACTGTATTTTGCATTAAAATTTTTGTGATTTAGTTGTTGAGAATCAAAACAGATTAAATTATTCTTATTAAAGAGGATGTGGTTTCAAGCTATAATTTGAATATTACAGTGACAATAATGTTTGAAGGATTTATTCACGGATATGACAAAAGCAGGATCTATTTTTTTAAACGTTCACTTTTCGAAAATATAGCATTAAGTTGGTTTCAAAATTTTCGTTACAAAATTTATAAAATTTTAAATCCAGATAGAAATACAAAAATCAACTAGTAACTCGATCTGTTGTTGTCTTGTGTAGGTAACCGAAACTAGAAATTCAAATTTTTGAATGACTGAAAATCTCTAGTAATTGCTTTTAATTGAAAGGAAGTTTGTGTTTGGCCTTACACGAACGAAGGTAATTTTTTTCTTTTCTTTTATTTAATTATCGAGCAATACATTCAAGGTGCCTTGGAGATAATTCAGATTAACAATTTTCTCGTGGCATTTAATAATTTCCGCATTTTCTAATACATACATCGTAATCAGTAAATAAGAGGTAAGCACCGAAGTGTAGCAAATCTTCTCTGGAATGTAGCTGTGGGGAAAAAATTAAAATGCTTTATTGATGTTAATTTTCAAAATTTTAAATATTTTGCATCGGCGTCCAAAAATTTGTTTAAAATAATACAAAAGAGGAAATATTTCCTAATTTATAAATTCAGTTAAAATTTCACTTAACTTGAAAATCATTAAATTCATTCTTAAAATATCAATAAAAACAACCTTCCAGGCAAGTTCTCCAATTCGGTTTAAGTAACCATGGGGTCTTAATGCTAACGTTATTCTCTTAGAGAAAAAAGCTGATATATAGCAGCAGAAAATGGCAGAAAAATGATGAAGATCTCTGCATCAGAAGTACTTTTTCTCTTTCTCTGATTAATTTTATCCACGCTTTTCTTTGGACGAATTTTAATAGTATTTCAATAAAATATTTGAAATTAATACTTTACACAATTAACATGGGGGGCGGCTACCCTCTCAAGTGTCCTTCGGGTGAAAATTCAAAAACCCTTAACTTAAATTTTTTTCTCCTCTGCCACATAATGGAGATTTTCATAAAAATTTGAAAGCGATTAAAATTGAGTGTTTTGGTGATGATTTCATTAAAAAAAATCTATTTTTTGGAATATTTTTAAATTTCGTTTTTACTCTAATTCCGAAGGGCGATTATACCTCTAAACCATTTTTAAGTAGTTAAAAGAAATATAAAAAACAAAGGATAATGGGAAAGTACATTTTTCGATCTATTTTCATTTTTATTCAAAAAGTTTCATCAATTTTGATTTTATTTTTAATTTTTTATATAAAATTTCAAGTCAATCGGTGCATGCGTTTGTCCGAAATCGTAAACGGTAAAATGGGCGCAAATACACCTCCGGACATCACTTAAAAAATTGTTCTAAACGTTTCCATGGACACAAAGATCATAGGAAAATTATTGCTAACTCAAAACAATAATATGAATCACGATTATAGTTCATTTGGTCTATGAATTCAATAATATAAATTTTACAAATTCTACTAATTTTATGAATTCGCCACACAATTTTACGAAAAATGATTTATGAACTGATAATTTGCGATTACCAAGTAACGAATCATTTTTTATAACATTTTGCGGATGATTTATAAAATTAGAGCAACTTATAAATTTGATTTTACTGTATTCTTAGATCAAATAGACTATAATTAAATCTAATCGGATCGTTCTCCTTGTGTTGCAAATTGCATTGTACACAATTTATATTTTTAAAAATAAAATTTTCTAACCTATAACTGTCAAAAGTAAATATAAATGCGGTAAATAGTTTGTTTTGTGTTCGGAAAAGTTTTTTCCCGACGTCCAAACATATTTTTTGTTTATTTGCCCCATGTTTTGAGCGCTGAACGCGCTAGAAAAGTTTAAAATTGCTTTGAAAGCTTAAAACATTTTTTGGAAGTGCTCCGAGCAACACTCGATTGGCGATACGCATGTAGGGATTAACGAGATTCTATTTAGCTAAAACGAAGTTGTTTATCGAAAACACCCCTCCGAGCTCTGAGCAAGTGCCGGGAGTCTTCAAAATTGGAGAAACGCAAACTCTGTGACGTGCATGAATGGATTAACGAGATTCAAGTGACTGATTTTGCGATAACCCGACTTTGCTGTCGCGACGCTCCTAGGACTTTTTTTTATTCGCGCACAAACTTTCCCCTTTGAAAGATATGACTGCTTCGATCAAGTTGCATGGGAAGATTCCTCCCAGCAACAATCGGCGTAGGGATGCCTATCGCGCATTCCAGGCATTGCCTAACCCGACCTAAGCAGTCGTGGGTTGCACGAAACCTCTATGTTAGAGAGAGAGGTTAATGTCCATCAGTATTTGAAAGATAACTGAAAGGAAGAAAAGCAAATGCAGAGCAGCCTTATCGTAGGTAAAGTTTGGTAAATTGAAATATTCCAGAGAACAAAAACAAATCAGTTTTGAAATTTGCAATTGATTTATCCGAAACCTACGGAATCTTTCATTTTTCAAAAACTTTTTGAAAAAAAAATTTGTTGTTTTTCAGAGTAAAATTGAAATTCTTTGCTTGAGTGGCCACCATTTTGTAAAACTTTAAATTCTAGAATACCCGTACTACCGTACAATCGAAGAACCTAGTAAGTCAAGTTATTAAAAATTGAATTCATGGAAAAGTATCTATAATTTTTTTGTAAAACTAAAGATGGGTAAAACCTCATAAAAATGGTGGTGAAAACTTAATTCTTTGTTTGAGTGGCCACCAATTTGTAAAAACTTTAAATTTTAGAATACTGGCACTACCGTACAATCGAAGAACCTAGTAAGTCAAGTTTTTAAAATTGAATTCATAGAAAATTATCTATACTTTTTTTTTGTAAAACTAAAGATGGGTAAAACCTCATAAAAATGGTGGTGAAAATCAAACTTTTACTAACTCGACTTACTAGGTTCTTCGAAAAAATCGATTTTTGATTTCAGGACAAAAACGGTTTTTACCATTTTGTCTTTTTCTTTCATTGGTAAACTACTGATTAAAATTTTTAAGTACACTAAAATACTTATTTCATGATTAACTCTCAAAAATACTCAAAACTCACATATAATCGCAATTACGCAATTTATTTTTTATTAAATATTTATTCAAATTTTTTTTGCACTGCAGTAAAAAGAAATATTCTGATCTCAGTCAGTTTGGTACAATTATAATACTTAAGGGTAGACTCCTCATCTTTCTTTAAAATTGATATTATACCTAAAATTAAAAATACTTTTTAAAAGTAGCTGTTGCTTTTCTAAATAACTTCAAAAATATTACCTACAAATTTCATGGTAATATCTTACGGAGTTTCTTAAATGACTATGAAAATAAAGGGAAACCCTTTTTTTATTTTACGTGGTCATTTAATAAACTCCTTGAAATTTAGAAGTAATATTTTATAAATCATTTAGAAAAGGAAAAGTAATTTTTCAAACGTTGGTTTTTTTATTTTTCTAGATATAATTTTAATTTTAATAAACGACGAAGGAGGGGGGGAGGTCATGGAGCCTACTTTTAAGCATTATTATGCGATTGAGCAGTATCAAGATTATGTTATAAAACATAAAATTATGGACGTTTGTTCAACTTCATCATGTTTGCAATCAGCCTGCTTCCGTCTTGGGTAAACTCCCTAAAATGATTATCCAAAGCAGGCTGTCACGTGCTATAAACAAAGGCCAATTTATTCAAAATGAGCATTTTTAAAGAGGATTGTGAAAGATGAGGGTCTAATTAGCGTATAAAAAAATAAAATGTCGGTTCACAAATTTTGGAAAAAACGGCTTTAAAAATTAATTTAGAATGCAATTTTGTCATTGGCTCTTTTGAACTGTAACCCCGCCCACCGAAATTAAAATAGGTTGTGGGACAGTAAAGATACCAGAATTTCGTTTTTACAACGAATTATGCTGGACGAGGATCTAATTAAGTAATAAAAAAATTAAATTTGTAATCGGACAATAAATTTTGAAAAAAATTCACGTTTTGTGTGAATCCAACTCTTGACGTAGTTGCGTTTATCAAAACCCACTTTCCGCACACTGCGCTCCGCTCAGCTCTGCTCCAGACGCTACAAGAGGTTTTGATAAGCGCTTTATTTACTAAAAACATTCCTCAAAACGATGCAACTCGAAAAAATGAGGAAGTTGACGCGATGGATCTCATGGAGCGACTTACTACCTCCTAATGCTGCTCTAGCTAGCCCCGCCTTATGATTGATTCATGAATATCAAAGCACACGCACCGTTAATACAATGCATAAATTATAGCGTAATATTGTGCAATAATACATTTACATGTATTTTTATAGAAAATTGTAATTTTCAAAATGAAATTGTGGCCTTATTACAAATCCGACAACATTGATCTTCACCTTAAAGATCTTGTATTTTTCTATTCTTTCGTTTGGTAAAGCCCTTTCTATTGGAAAAAGTGTATTTTGAACCCCTAAATTTGAACTCTTACCGCCTAGGTATTTGACCGGGTATGGTACCAGGGCCTTCTCAACAAACAGAACGCGGCAAACATCCAGCGGTCGTCCCACACAGTGCGATTTTAGCTACACTCCTATACAATCTTTACGTTTGCAATAACCCCTTTTTCCCCATCCCTCCTCTATTATTCTTTAATATTTTTTACAAGTTCTTTAGACCCTACCCTATTATCAACCGCGTATAAGCGGATTTTGACGACCTAGAAGTATGGTGTCACACTTGGCACATTAGAAAGCAATTGGGAAAAAAGTACGCAACATACTTCTCAGACATCCAAGCAAATCCATCCTACCCATCCGCAACCTAGCGAGGTTTGGCACTGCAATTTTTGAAACGCCACTTCCTAATATTTGATGGTTATTCTCAATAAGGGACTTTGGTGGGGCCCCAAATCAAAGACAGGTGCTAAAACAAGGGGTGCAATGGCGGCAATGCACCCTTGCTGAACCAAAACAGCAAACTCTCGATCCCAAATCGACTCATCTTTTACAAAATAATAATCCGGCCTATCCTATTCGACCCATAATGTGGGTTATAAAGATTCCGTGGTTCATCACAAATAGGAGAGGCTACAGACAAAAATTCTAAGAAGCCTTGGAAATCTCCGAAAATCCACGAATTCAAAAGCTTGGTAATTACCAACTCGAGGATTTTTGCGGTATAAAAACCCAGATTAAATCTTCAAACATAAAAGCGACACATCACTCATCTCCGCAAACAAGGATGTGGTGGGACCTACTCAGCAACCCTAACCGGTTTTTCTCACTAAAGGGAAGTGGTAAGAGGACGTCCATTAATTACGTGAGGTGTTTTCTTTAAAATTGGACTCCCCCTTGGTGAGATTTGGTAGGATCTGACGGGACCCCCTTCTCCTCACGTGAGATTCCCCTACAATTTTACCACACCAGAGACCAGTAATTTTTACAATGTATCTGTTATAATAATGTATATTCTTTAAATTACGAAGTTGAGGTTAGATTTGCATTGACCCCCTCCTTTAAATGAGATTTGGTAAGATTTTGTCGGACCCCTCCCCCCATTTTGAGCTCACGTAATTAATGGGGCTGGATGATCCTGCAAATTCAGAAAATTTGCTAACCAAAACCTGACCGACCAATGCTGCAAAGAGGCGGCCATTAACATTTAGCATGTAATTTACCCTTCCCCTTTTCTCTAGACACACCTAGAGGTATTTTTAAACCAGGAAATTTGCCAGCCAGATGAAGGAAATGTAGGACCAAGAAGACAGATCAAGAGACAAGAATAATTGCAATTTTATTCAATTTAGTAGCAGCATCTGTTGATAATATTTTGAACTATGCAAGGTGTTTCCAAAACGTTCCGTAGGTTACCATAATTCAATTGTATTACTCAAAATTACTTACTATTAATGAAGTTTGTATGCCAAAATATTTCTGAGGTTTTACCCTTACTTTTTCTTTTATAATTCATTAATAAAAAAAATTTGTAAGCGTAAAAAAACATCTATTTTTTAATCGAACGTCCTGGTGTACCCCCTTTATAAATAATTTTGTAAAAATGAAATAAATATGATAGGAAATGACGTTCTTTCTTGCGTTAAATTTTACAAAATAATTTTCATTGTGAAATAATCAATTTAGTTTTAATAAATTTTCTTATTTGTGAAAAATTGGCGGAAAATAGGAAATAGTTTTTATTGGCTCAAAATTACTGCATGGAGATGAATTCTGAAAATAAGTTAGTGTTCAAGTGTTGTTTTACCCTTGGTTTTTCTTTTGTAATTCATTAGTAAAAAAATTTGTCGGAGTAAAAAAACCCCTATTTTTTAAGCGATCACCCTTGTGTACCCCCTTTAAAAATAATTTTGTAAAAAATTAAATAAATATGATAGGAAATAAAGTTCTTTCTTGCGTTAAATTTTACAAAATAATTTTCATTATGAAATAATCAAACTAAAGAATTTTCTTATTTGTGGAAAATTGGCAGAAAATAGGGAAATAGCTTTTATTGGCTTAAAGTTACTGCATGGAGATGAATTCTGAAAATAAGTTAGTGTTCAAGTGTTGATAAAACTGTTGTTTTACCCTTGGTTTTTCTTTTGTAATTCATCAGTAAAAAAATTTGTCGGCGTAAAAACCTCTATTTTTAATCGATCGCGCTTGTGTACCCCCTTTATAAATAATTTTGTAAAAAATTAAATAAATATGATAGGAAATAAAGTTCTTTCTTGCGTTAAATTTTACAAAATAATTTTCATGATGAAATAATCAATTTCGTTTTAAAGAATTTTCTTATTTGTGGAAAATTGGCAGAAAATAGGGAAATATTTTTATTGGCTCAAAATTACTGCATGGAGATGAATTCTGAAAACAAGTTAGTGTTCAAGTGTTGATAAAACTGTTACATAATTCATTCGATTAAAAAAGCGAGAAAATCACAGTGTGGGGTTTAAAATATATTGAATAATCACGAATCACGATAACCTTTTTCAACGCATGAATAACCCTAATTAACTAATAAGTTATTTATTTACACGCAATTGATCTAAACTGTACAATAATTCACTATAAGCGATATTATTATCAATAAATAAACTGCAAGCTATTCATGAATTTTAAAAATTTGAAAAAATAGACAAAATATATTAGAAAATAATTATTATTTATCGGAAGAATTTGAATGAATAAGTTATTATATGTTGATTTTTATTGTGAAAGTAATGTAGAATAAAATAATAAATACTTCCTCCGATAACCCTTTAAAAACTTGCTTAACAAGATCAAAGATAACGTTTTTTCATGCTTAGTAATAAATTAGCAATTATTATTAGTTGTTTTTTTTTCTATTTTCTTTATTGAATTATAAATTTTTTTAAATATATTTTCATAAGTAACTTCAAATCTGATGAAATTTAAAGTATTATTTCACCCGAGACAGAAACTGCTATTTAGTCCTTTTGCAAGACTAAAGTGTCCCTTTAAATCTCAAGGGACACAAAAGTGTAATATATAAACAAACTGGTTCCACGACAACTTTATAATGTAAACAAACATAAAACCGTCTTTTATTTAAATATTATAAAAAAATTGAATGAAATGGTTCACATTACCTATTTTCACCCCGGGGGAGATATAATATTAAAAAATTAAATTAATAGTAACAAATTTAATTTGACAAATTTGACTAATTAATTTATTTTATTATTAAAATTCAGTTCTTGACCCCCAAGACTAAAAATGCGCTTAGGGCTCTAGTTATATAATATACTATTTATCGTATATCTTCACTAACCTTTACAACAGGTCGATATGATCTGTTTATCTTCATCCCTTACTCCATTGGTCGCGTGTTCTTTCATATTTTCAATTTTGATTTAATTTTAATAAAGCAAAAAATTTTCGAAATCGTGGACGAAAAGTATTTCGCGCGCAAATAAATTGAACACCGCTTATTATTTGATTGATATACAGTAACTAATCAAACAGTTGTACGAATTCTAGTTTTATTGCACTCTGTTCATGACGTCGCGACATTGATTAACTCCGCCTATCATCACATTTGTATCAGACAATTTATTTCGAAACGATTCTGTTAATGGCAAGCGTTTTTATGATTTCGATTATAATTATACAAAAAAGTGGCGGCCCCAATTTTAGTTCAAAATTTTAAAAAAGCAGCCATGTAAATTGGAGGTTATTCTCAAGATCTAACACTGCGGTTTTTTCAAGTGCAACGGTGTCCCTAAGGAAACCGCTGACTTTTTCACATTTAATTTTGGGCTCATTTCGGTTACCATCTCAGTCGGCTCCGATTGTAATGTTTATTGTTAATTTAACCTCTTCATATTATCAAAATGATATTTTGAAATATGTTCAATAATGAAATTAATTTACAAGAAAATGATAATGTATGACGAACCCTTATTATACGCTGTTGTAATTTGAAATATGTGTTATCTTCAGTTAGATTTCAATTTGTTACGCTTGATGGGTGCACTTAATTGAAACCTTAAAAATAATTTTAATTTGCCACTGGCATTGATTAGGTTGCGTTCGTTATTTCATTGATGAATTCAAACAGGAAAAGTAAGCGAAAGTTGGTCTCTTTATTTCTTAATTTAATTGTTAAAAATAGCACAACATTTGAAAAGTGTATCGCAATAAATTATCTTCAAATCAGTTCGATTGTGTTAGGGGCGCACTGGTATACCAGTGGAAAATACCTATAATTTTGCTTAAGCCAATCCTGCTGAGGGGACACTTTTTTATTTTAAATTTTAAATTAATTCAAAACTTTTTTGGGCGACCAATGGCGACTTTCAATTAAATACTTTTAAAATATTTTAAAAATTACAAGTTTAATGAAATTTGAAAATTTTCCAACTTACATTTTAGTTTCGTCTTTTCAAGAACTCATCAGCTAAACTATCCCTAAATGAATGAAAATGGATGAAAATCCATTAATATTGAAATCAATAACTATATTGTTGTTAATATTTTATTCAACATATAATTTCACAAGTTAATAAATATTTACAATTAATAACAAGATATGATATTACGCAGATTACGCACTAACCACGTGACGTATGCGCATCAATGTCTAAAATAGAATTTGCATCTCTCATATCTATGATTCAAGATAATTTATTGCGTAGAATATAACAAGCCATGTGACGTCATGCGCAAAAACCTACATTTCAAAAGGGTCTTGCTGAAAGCCTTCCTAAACACCGCTTCCGAATAACACGCTAACAGTTCATTGTCAAGGAGCTGGGTTTTTATAGATATTAAAATTTTTTTTTCATTATTACTTAGATAACATTAAAATAAGGCGATGAACTCGATATATCGGATGTGACCATGCCCATGACTTTATCATACTTTTAGATTAAAAAATAATTTTTAATAATAAAAGGAAAAAAAATATTTTTCATTATACAATTTTAATCAAAAACTAATCAGACAAGACCCGAGTACCAAAGCAAATGCTTCAATACAGACCAAGAGAAAGAAGATGTGGGTCGCCCCAAAAGAGATGGAACGATCAATTCGAGTGACGTAACGGGCCACAGGCCTAAAACTTGAAGATGATGATGAACTAATCAAAAATTGCAATATACGAAATACCAAATTTGGTTTTGAAATTCCAATTAGTTTTTGGGTTGGAGTACGCTAACTGGGACTTTTGCCTATGATTATTTAGAATTAGGTAGAGAACGTTAGTACGAGTGGAATGTACTATGGATGAAGTCGATATTTCCAATAATAACGCTAAAATCGATTTTAAAATCACGAAATGCGGGCAAAATATTCATTTTGTTAACAGTACGTGCATTTCAATATGCATGAATTGGCCGTGGGGCGAGGCCTACTAGAGTAGCGTTAGGAGGAGTCAGTCGCTCCTGAGATCCGTGGCGTCAACTTCTAAACCTTTCGAGTTGCAGCCGCTTGGGGATGTTTTAATAAGTTAAGCGCGCGTCAAAACCGTTCGAGCGCCCTTCGAGACCCGGAGGATCTCGAACGGTTGCGGAGAATAGGTTTTGACAGCGCAAACACATCAGAAACGAATTCACACAAAAGTGATTTTTTTTCGAAAATACTCCTTAAATCGATGTACAGTAGCGCTCATAAATATGGTTGCACTCAATTTTTTAGCAAAAATTAATAAAAGCAAAACTTATTTTGCAAATTGTTGTATCATTCCTAAAAGTAAGTAGGCTAATACAGATTTTGACGTATAAAATTTAATGTTGTTAATAACGTGAACAGTATAAAAATATAATTATTTCTTATTCAGTGTCCAAAAGTAAAGTGGCATATTCTTTAAAACGTCAAAAACTGTAAATAAAATTAATTTTTTTGAAATAAACTTGTTAGAGTAGTTGCTTCAACAGTAAGAATTATGGTAAAGACGAAAGAATATTCCGAAGATCTGAAAAATGCGATTTTGAAATCATTGAAAATGGAGACTCTTTAAGGACAGCAAATCGCAAATTTGGTATACCAAATCAAACTATAGGTCGTTGGATCCGTAAAATAAACCAATATGGATCAGTGGCCAATCGACCAAGAACCGGGCGACCACGAAAAACAACCGGACGGGAAGATAAAATGATCGTTCGTGATGCGGTAAAGAATCCTCGTTTAATGGCTACCGAAATTGTCCGTGATTTTAACGAGAATCGCGAAGATAATATTAGTGTTTCGACAGTGAAACGTCGACTGAAGTCAGCTGGACTATTTGGTAAGCGTCCTTCTAAGAAACCAATAATTTTGAAGAAGAATCGGATAGCCCGATTAAAATTTGCCAAAGATCACTTAAACTGGGGAGTTCAAGAATGGTCTAAAATTCTTTAGAGCGATGAGAGCAAATATAATTTGTTTTCTTCTGATGGTATTAAGTATATTCGACGTCCAGTAAATAAAAGATATGATGTTAAGTATCAGGTTCCCACTGTAAAACACGGCGGTGGAAGTGTCATGGTGTGGGGCTGCTTTTCCCGTGATGGTGTTGGACCTATACACTTAATCGATGGTATTATGGATCGGTTTACGTATGCTGACATATTAAAAGATCACATGCTACCACATGGGAAGAGAATAATGCCACGCGGCTGGATGTTTCAGCAAGATAATGACCCGAAATATGCTTCAAAGCATGTTAAAGGTTACATGGCGAAGGCTAATATCCGCCTACTTGAGTGGCCTAGTCAGTCTTCTGACTTAAATCCTATAGAGCATTTGTGGGAAGAGCTCGAGCGACAAATTAGAAGTGGGACATACCAAAATAGGAGTTAGTTATGAGAAGCTTTAAGGAGAGAATGGCAAAAGATTCCATTGGAGCGTTTAGTAAGCTTGTTGACTCTATGCCTTCTCGATGCAAAGCAGTTATAGCCGCAAAAGGTTATGCAACAAAGTATTAATTGTTTTTAATCTTTATATTTTTAATAAAGTACTTTAAATTTTGTTTTAAGTGCTTTTAATAATACTTTATTATAAGCAAATATTTCCTATTTTGTGATTTTTAAATTTTTACTTGTTTATAAAATTTTTCAAATAATTTTAATTATGTGTTATAATTCCAAGGTATTTAAAGAATAAATTTTGAAAATTTAGGAAAATTTCCTTGAAATTTAAAAAAGTTATCACAAAAAAACTAAGTGCAACCATACTTATGATCGCTACTGTAATTCTATGCTTTATTCAAATAACAGTACACATATGTGCCGTCTGCATTAAAATGTGATAAAATACGTAATTTTTAGTAAAATTGCTACAAAAATTCAAAATAGGCGAAACTTGAGGTTCAAATGTAGCCTATCATGGATACGTATTTCAATTTTTTAAATTTTAATGCCTAAACGTGAAAATTTTTTAAAACATTCATAGTTTATAATATTTCTAATTATGTTCTTTTCATAATATTATACCATTTCTATAGGAATTTGCGATTTTAAAGTCCCAGTTTGCGTACCCTGCCCAGTTTTTGAAATTTAATAAATATTACATATACATAATCTCCCGCGCTTCGGAGGGCACGTAAAACCGACGGTCCCCCTAAGTTGATGACTGCCAGCATCAACAATGAAAAGGGTTACAGGCACTTTCCCCAACCCGAACTTAGCAACCGTGGGGTCTTAATGCATAAACTTTTCTCTTAGAGAAAGAGGCATTGATGAATTCAAACAGGAAAAGTAAGCGAAAGTTGGTCTCTTTATTTCTTAATTTAATTGTTAAAAATAGCACAACATTTGAAAAGTGTATCGCAATAAATTATCTTCAAATCAGTTCGATTGTGTTAGGGGCGCACTGGTATACCAGTGGAAAATACCTATAATTTTGCTTAAGCCAATCCTGCCGAGGGGACACTTTTTTATTTTAAATTTTAAATTAATTCAAAACTTTTTCTTGGGCGACCAATGACGACTTTCAATTAAATACTTTTAAAATATTTTAAAAATTACAAGTTTAACGAAATTTGAAAATTTTCCAACTTACATTTTAGTTTTGTCTTTTCAAGAACTCTTCAGCTAAACTATCCCCAAATGAATAAAAATTGATGAAAATCTATTAAAATTGAAATCAAGAACTATATTGTTTTTGATATTTATTCAACATATAATTTCACAAGTTAATAAACATTTACAATTAATAACAATATATGATATTACGCAGATTACGCACTAACCACGTGACGTATGCGCACCAATGTCCAAAATAGAATTTGCATCTCTCATATCTATGATTCAAGATAAGTTATTGCGTAGAATATAACAAGCCATGTGACGTCATGCGCAAAAACCCACATTTCAAAAGAGTCTTGCTGAAAGCCTTCTTAAATATTGCTTCCGAATAACACGGTAACAATTCATTGTCAAGAAGCTGGGGTTTTTATAGATATTAAATTTTTTTTTCATTATTACTTAGATAACATTAAAATAAGGCGATGAACTCGATATATCGGATGTGACCATGCCCATGACTTTATCATACTTTTAGATTAAAAAATAATTTTTAATAATAAAAGGAAAGATAATATTTTCCATTAACCAATTTTAATCAAAAATTAATCAGACCAGACGCGAGTACCAAAGCAAATGCTTCAATACAGACCGAGAGGAAGATGTGTGGGTCGCCCCAAAAAGAGATGGAGCGACCAATTCGAGTGACGTAACGGGTCACAGGCCTAAAACTTGAAGATGATGAACTAATCAGATAAATTGCAATATACGAAATACCAAATTTGGTTTTGAAATTCCAGTTAGTTTTGGGTTGGAGTACGCTAACTGGGACTTTTTTCCTGTGATTATTTTATGTTTTTTAATTTAAGTTTATAAGTTTATAAATGTTTAGGTAGAGAACGTTAATACGAGTGGAATGTACTATGGATGAAGTCGATATTTCCAATAATAACGCTAAAAATCGATTTTAAAAATCACGAAATGCGGGCAAAATATTCATTTTGTTAACAGTACGTGCATTTCAATATGCATGAATTGGCCATGGGGCGGGGCCTACTAGAGCAGCGTTAGGAGGGAGTCAGTCGCTCCCTGAGATCCGTGGCGTCAACTTCCAAACTTTTCGAGTTGCAGCCGCTTGGGGATGTTTTTAATAAGTTAAGTGCGTGTCAAAACCGTTCGGAGCGCCCTTCGAGACCCTCCGGGCCTTCGAAGGGCGCTCCAAACGGTTTTGACAGCGCAATCACATCAGAAACGAATTCACACAAAAAGTGATTTTTTTTCGAAAATACTCCTTAAATCGATGCAATTCCATGTTTTATTCAAATAACAGTACACATATGTGACGTCTGCATCGAAAATGTGATAAAATACGTAATTTTAAGTAAAATTGCTACAAAAAATTCAAAATGGGCGGGGCTTGAGGTTCAAATGTAGCCTATCATGGATACGTATTTCAATTTTGAGTTTTTAATGCCTAAACGTGAAAATTTTTAAATCATCCATAGTTTATAATATTTCTAATTATGTTCTTTTTCATAATATTATACCATTTCCATAGGAAATTTGCGATTTTAAAGTCCCAGTTCGCGTACCCTGCCCAGTTTTTGAAATTTAATGAATATTACATATACATAATCTCCCGTGCTTCGAGTGCACGTAAAACCGACGGTTCCCCTAAGTTGATGACTGCCAGCATCAACAATGAAAAGGGTTACAGGCACTTTCCCCAACCCGAACTTAGCAACCGTGGGGTCTTAATGCATAAACCTTTCTCTTAGAGAGAGAGGCTAATAGTCTAGCAGTGAGCTGGAAAGGGCTGAAAAGAAGAAGAACAGAATATACAGAGTGTCCCCGAGACCATGGTATACTTTTCTAAGATATATTGCTGTAAAACTATTTATATGCGAATTTATCCTCTTGTTTTCGATGGTACTGTGAGAAGCTAGCTTCGCATTTTTCATGCACAGTACCGAGAAGCGTGTTACGCATATGCGGTTCGTGGATTCGTAAAAAAAACTGTGGTAGCTACCTGTCCCGATTGCTTAAATATGCTTAGATGGCACAAACTGAAAAGAAAGAAAGAATCTGGCGTCAGTCAGGTAATAAAACGCAAAATATAAGGTTTGTTCGTTGTATGCATTTGGAACTGCTTTGAACAGTTCCAGATTACATCACACTGCCAGATAAACGCTTTTGAAACAACTTGTCCTTTATATAAATAACCTAACCTCAAAATATTTTTTAAATAAGTTGTCATTGTGGTGTCAAATATGAATAAGTTACAATTCAGGTAGCAATATCTTGTAGCTGAAATTATTCATATTAGACAACTTATTTACAAAATATTTTGAGGTTAGATTATTTTGTTTATTATATTAGTTGTTTATTATATTGAATATAATGACAATGAAAAATGGCAGATCTGCAGCGCCGGGGGAATACATATAGAGTTTGAAAACAAATATGTTTGCTCAGCGAACACATGCAGTCACAAAATTTATATTATTGTGATTGGGTCCTTAATGGTCGTTTTGGCTAGCCCTAGCTGTTAGCGGTAACCGATGGCCGTAGATCCTGAAATTGATTAATTTGCTCTCTCTCAATAAAACCAGAAAAATTGATAACAATATCAAATTTATTCTGTTAGACTAATAGAATAAATTAGAAAATAAAGGCAAATATCTGGATAAGACAGCAAATAAAGCTCAGAGATGTTATTGAACGTGTTTCCCAGCTAAAATGGAACTGGGCTGGACATATAGTGGAGTGGAGACTAAGAGAAAGACGGAGAAGTGTTGGCAGACCGAATACAAGATGGAAGGACGACGTCCGGAAAGTGGCTGGAGTGCGTTGGATGGCGCAAGCGGAGACAGACGGAGGTGGAGCGAAATGGGGAAGGCCTACATCCAGCAGTGGATAGATATAGGCAGATCGTGATCAAATTTATTGAATATAAAATTTCCTGTTTACAAAACAAGTTGATGCGCTGCTTGATCTCTGCACCTACGTGTCAGAACAAACTAAAATATCGACCAATGGTGCTGCGTAAAATCAAGAAATTACGATGGCCCGTTTTGCGGACGATTTTTATGAATCCAATACAAATCGAAATAATAAAACTGACAGCTGTTAAAATACAATAAACTCTTACCTTACTGATCAGTAGGGAAGTGACACAGTAGGACCTTATACAAGATAATTTTAACAGCCGCGGGATCCCAGAGATTCTGGGGTAGAAACTAACGCGAACTTGCACTAGACACACAACGACACTAGTTGAAGATCGTAGAGATGGAAAGGATTGAATGCAGTTGCAGGTAACGGTTCGTTGGAAGATTCCCAGCAGCAGCGAAATCGTGTTCCAGCTAGGATGATACAAAAATGTTGGTTGGTTGACACGAAGGAAGCTGAACATCCGGTGGATGTATACTATGCTATACCAGCAGTATAGCGCAAAGCATACACAGGTCGACTACAAAGCGTAAGCTCGTAGTTCGAATCTTGTTCGCGTTAGATACACTGCTGCGATCAAAAGTTTAATATCGATCTGTGGACCATGGGGAAGGCAACGGGAAACCACCCCATAAATTATAATACTCCCTGGAAAATTCATCTTGGCTTCGGCCAAGTGAATCGCCAACGTCCGGGGGACCGGATATGGCACATGAAGAAGGCCCAGTAAGAAGATAAGGATAAGAGCCTCGAATCCCGTGGCTTAAAGATCCACATTTTTGAGAACCGTTTTGGCTCAGTGATATTTTTAATACGCGTCGGGGTGTAAAAGGCATCATTCGCAATTATTTTGTAATTATTCTTCTTCTTCGTGTGTCATATCCAGTCTCCCTGGACGTTGGCGATTCAACTTAGCCGAAGCCAAGATGAATTTACCAGGAAGTATAATTAATGTTATAAGTTATAACATACTCAGATTACATAACAAAAATTAAAACCTGTTTTGCTCTTTTCTGGATAGAAATCTCTTCCGTTTCATTGCCATCAATTCGAACATTCAGTCTTGTTCCAGTACAGGTTCATGATGAGTCATCGATCTCTGTCATCTATTCCTACCTTGTAAAGAATTTTGACAAATTACACACTGGCAATGCCATTCCTATTCCCAACGGGGATGGCCCAGTTCGGTGCAGACCCGATTTGGATCTTTGGAAGTCTTTTAAGGTGAGAATAAATTTGATGGGTCCTTTAATAAACCCACAATTTCAATTTTAATATAACCAATTTTCCATAAGAAATATATGTAAGCGTAATATTGTGCCAAATATGGAACACTTACAAGCGATGGTGAGCTATCAGTCGCTCCCTGATATTTGTCGGGTCAACATCCACACTTTGCCGAATTTGACCGTTTTAGGGGATATTTGTAATGAGTAAAGCGCTTGTCAAAACGGCTTGTAGCAGCCGGAGCGTAGCGAAAAGTCGGTTATGACCTTTATTTATTGACCTATTTTCAAGGGTGCAAAAACATAAAAATAAGTATCAAGTAACTGAATAATTAAAAATAACTGACCTCTGTGAAAATAAATCTAAGTTGGTAAGAAACCATTTTTTGGTTTTGATCGAATCTGAAATGTGATTGAAGAAGCATTAAACAACCATTTGTTATCAAATGGTTATTTTTATTTATGTGTTTTGCAGCCTTGAAAATGGGTCAATAAACGGCTCGAAACGTTGGATTTATTAGATCTAAAACCTCAACTATAGTTCTTTAATTATCATTTGAAAAGGTCAACTATATTTCGTACCATTGTAAATCTTTAAAATAGGTACCCATCCTCCCTTTGGAAGTGTAATTATTATAAAAATACAGCTTAGCCGAAAAAATTGTGCACCATTTTTGCACATTTGCATTTTGGAATGTATCTACTATGGATACCATAAATAGAAAAAAATTGGATGTGACCATGCCCATGACTTTATACTTTTACTAACAATAAATATTAAAAATAATTTTTAATAAAAAAATATTTTCCATATTTTTTCATATTACAATGATAAAGTAAAAAGATCTAAATTATTCAAGATTCTTAACTTTTTTTCTACCACGAGATCCTTCAAAATATTGTGGGTTTACAAGTAAAACTGATGAAGTCTAAAAAAATGGGAAAAACTGAGTTAACATTACTAAGTACTCTAAAAATGTGAGAAAATAAAAATACTATAAACCTGATTTTTCCTAGAATCTAATAAATTATAACTATAAAAAAATCCACTTTAGGGTTAACCCTAAAGTTGATTTATCTAGAAATTGTATTTTCCCACTTGGTCAGTTATACTTGTAAGGCCACGATATATCATGCTGACGTGGACACCTGGACTTTATAATTAAAACAATGTCATGGTTAAAAAATAATTACATTACTTGAATATTTGAAGAAAATAATAAAAAACACTTCTATAAGTTTTTCCTTATGCCATTGCGAACCCCTAAAACAGCACCACAGCTCCCTGGAAGTTTCCAGACCACAGGGAAAAAACTGCTGAGTTACATTATATTATGCATATACAACAAACAGTAACAAGAACTTCTCTCGCATTGATAAGAAAATTTCCCTATTTTTTATTTTATTTTTAAATGAAAATGTAGTACCCTAAGATAATTCAAAGTATAATGCTTTCTTTCAATTTAATTTTGAGAAAAAATGCATTTATCGTTTTCAAAAGTATCAGCGGCAACACTTTTACTATGTTGGCGAGTTCATAAAAGTAAATCGGTAGGATATTTTACAACAGGAACTAATTTAATTTAATTGCTTATTTGATGCCCAATTAAATTCAATTTGAGTTCTTTCAATTTGAACTACGTATTGGTTATCGTTAGCAATAGAAAATCGTTGGCACTAACCAATTCAAAATACAAATCTAAAAAAGAATAATAAATTTTTTAATATTTCGAAAGTTTTAAAAATAGATACACAAAAATAATAATATAAAAGAATGTAAAATCACAAATGCTCATGAACAGGTTGTTTGTGTGCCAGATAAAGTGTGGCTATACTGCTTAAAGCGCTAACGAGAAAAATAACATCAAACCATCTATGATAAAAGTTAAACTGTAAATCACCCAACACTTGCGTTATGATTACCCTATATTCGGCTGGCATGTTCATTCTTAACAATAAAACTGACGACACAAAATACATTCCCATTATTTGAGCCATAAGTAACACAATGATGTTAGAACTTTTGCTGGACGAAATTTTATTGAAGAACTACAACAAAAATTAATTAAATTTACAGATGTAACTTTCGTTGTACATTTTACTTTTGTCAATGTTAGAAGTAAACCACGAATGGAAGTCACCACTATACATCCAACCAAATAAAAGGAAATTTGTTGTGACCAAAATCCCACGTCAATGTTGAGGCCCATCCAATGTACAGCTATTTCCATGCCTCTAGTAACGGGATCTTTCTTACCAACTCTATCGAATATTATGTTGACCGTGCACTTAAATTAATGAAATAATAATAGCTTAAGCAAAATTATTCAAAAAACTTACAATGAATATCTTCCACATACAATACAACGAGAAAAAGTAACCCAGAAAGTTAAAATATTTTCCTGTCCACGTTTTTGACCATTCAATTCTTTCTAGCATATTATGACTTTCGTGTGCTTCCAGAAATAATTGTCTGCTTAATTCTTCTAAACCAGATATTTCAAGTTTGAGCTGATTTATGTCTATGGGGTTTAGAAATTTTAAAATGGAAAAACTGTAATTGAGCTTCTTACTTTCTACACTTCTATGTGAAGTAACCGAAGTCAGCATTTCCCAAATTCCAGTTCTTTGTTTATTGTTACCTCGAATACTTTTCTCTATTGCTTGCTTCTTGGCTATTGCCACTCTCTTCTTCTTCAATATGATCATATCCATGGTTTGCATTAGTCTTTTCTCTGTACTAGTAACATCTGCAATGGAAACTTCCCTAAAATTAAACTTGTTAAAAAATATTGCAACAGATTTGAAAACTTTTGCTGTTTTGCGGAGTAGTTCAGTTACTATTGGACTTAGAAAATAATTAACATGTCCTAAGCCATTTTTTTCAATCTAGATAGACTGCAAACAGATTTAGGTCATCATTTCTTGCTAGAAAGCATTAATTATTTTTTGGCAAAATTTAAAAAATGTTCATATTTTAAAATTTCCAGAAAAAATGCATGGACATACTACTTCATATAGATTTTTAAGAATGAAACGAGGCAAATTTGCTGCTTCCAGACTTTTATATTGGAAATATTTTAATTTGCTACTTAAGCTGGATTTCTTTGCCTAGAGATATCTCTTAGATAATCCATCAATTAGATAAATTAACGAAGTAACAAATCAGACAGCAGCAAAACAAAACAATTAGAAATGTGATTAGCTACTTCATTAATTTATCTTATAGAAGTGAAGAAATCGGGCATTAGAAAATTAAGCTCGTTCATTTTAAACTAATCTTGATTTTTGCATGCCCGAGTACTAAGTATTGACTATTTTATAATTATATACTCATGGCATATAACTTCACAAAAAAAATGATAGCTTAAAATCTTAGCGATTACTTACCCAAATCTAAAAATTAGCTCAGCGCATGTATATTATTTTCAGTTACGTTCAATAACAGCCAAACTGTTTTGTAAAACAACAAAATTATGTTCATCTCGTACGAAAAAAATATAAAATAACCTAATAAAATACGCCATAGAAGTGTAAGGGTAATTCACGGCACCAAAACCCGATAAAATTGCCATCACAGTTACGCCAATGACGCCAATTCGCGACACCAATTGGTCCATACTTAAAATTCCTTGCTTGGAACTGGTAATTGGAAACGGATCACCAAGTTTCCAAAAGATAAATATAAAAATCATCCATATGAAAATAGTTAAATACTTAACGAAATCAGGCCTCACTGCAATTAAAAAATTAAATACTTCACTAGCAAATTAATAAAGCTCACCATAAGGCAAATTCAATATAGTGGAATAAATGATGTACAACGGGTTAAAAACTACGACCATCACTACCAAAAAATGCAACGTTACGTTCCAATAAAAATATCTAGAACTACAATTTAAACATTAATACACAAATAAACTTAAAAGCAATTAAAACACACCTGGAATCCAACCATCCTAATATTTCGAATATAATCAACTCGAACATAATACACGATAAAGTTAAAATGATGCAGAAAATTAGCTGTACCAAAACGTGCCTCAACTCATAATCTTTAAATAGGTGCTTTACGAAAAATAACCATGAACCGATGAGAAAAAACATCTACAATTACAACACGTTAATAATTCAAAGGAGATAAAAGCTATGGTATTTTAATATACAAACCTCCGACAAAAAGATCACAAACGAGTCCAACAAAAACGACATTGTTATTTCTTTTATTTTTATCCTTTACATTATTATATACATAAATCTATGGCACAAGTAAGTTCCGGCCAATTTGAAAGTTTTGAGGTTAACTGTCAACTTGTTAAGTCAAATTGAAATACGTACGTGTTTATATTGGACAAAAGCATAGGCGTAGAAAGAATGAACATCAAAGAAACGTAAAAATATAAATACATAGGCGTAGAAGTAGCTCAAGAATCAAGATTTCATCAGGAAATATTATGATTATAAATTACTACGTGGAATCATATTGAATAATAACACAAACGTAGCTATAAAATATATTGTTTGCAACACAATTAAAAAAGGTTTTTAAGCGGTAAATTTGCATTTTTTCCGACTTTTCTTAGAATATTTAGCGATTTAAAATTTTTCCATAAATGAAGTGCTGATTTATTACACAACCCCCAAACGTGGAAGAGAACGTTATTTATTTTAGGGTTTCTTCCCTTTAGCATTTGACAAACCCAACCACTGCAAGACAACAACATTTTTAGTATCACCAGGAGTTTAATCCTGTCTCATGTTGATTATGGTTTTACAATAATAATCTAATATAAATAATTTCCAATAAATGGAATTAAAATTTTTTATTACTAAATAATACAAAATAACAAATAGAAATTGATTCCTTACAAGTGACCAACTTCAAATAATGGGAATTTTATGTTGAACGTTTTTGCTGAAATTTTGATTTCGACATTATCTACTTTTAATTTTGATACGGTAAACGTTGCCCCGAAGTTGAAAAATTTCTAATGAATAAAATATATTCATGATTAAAGTTTATCCCCAGAATTCCCTGCTAAATTGTAAAGTTTTCACGGAAAAAATTGACATTCTGACAGATAAATGACAGTAAATTGAAAAATTCAAGTAAATTCAAGTTTGTTTCTGACAGCTTGAGTAGGCAACCACTCTAACACTGAAGCGAAATTACCATGCTGGATGCACAAAGTGATTTTTGGCGTTTATTATTCAAAACCATATCCTCCTCTTCCAGCATCGTAGTTCATACGATATTCGTCACGCACCTGACCACCTTTTTTTCCTCTACCATACTCTCTTCCTTTCACAAAGCCAGAATCCCAATCAACACGAACGATTCTCTCATCTACCTTGGAATCATTGATATACCTTACACAATTTTCCGCATCAGATCTATCATAGTATTCCACGAAACAAAATCCACAAGCCGTTTTTTTATACCTATCGCGCCCCATGATTATCTGTTTAATTGTACCACATTTTGAAAATATTTCGTATATCTGAAATTCGGTGGTGTAATATGACAAATTTCCTACATATACTGTTGTCGAAGTTAACAATTTCTTATTTTGTTCTTCTGCAGTTCCGCGGTATTGCGAATCGCGATACGAACTAAATTGTTGAGCAGAATCTGGTGGTTTGAAGTAATTCATTTTCATCTTATCCATTAATTTTTTTAAAAATATATTTTATTTTGTATAATATTGTTATATATAATAACGATTTTTAAGTTGGTAAACAATTAATCAAAGAAAGTTCAACGATTATCTTTTAATTTGGCTATTATTGGTCTGATTTCGCATTACCATCCTTCATTCCGATGAAGGAGGTGTGTAATAGAATCCCAAGTGCATAAAATATCATGGATCATTAATGTTTGTTGGTTTGCATATTTTCGATAGCAATCGGCACGAGTCGCAAACGAAAACTTGCAAATTTTGCTAGTTACTTACTTTCTTGTGTCATTTCATTTTAGTGCCATCTGTTCTTGGAATATTTTAATCCTGCTGTAAAACGACGAAAAGGAAGAGAATTATTATTGGTTTAAAAAAAGTCATGGAACTTTTGTAATTTATTGCGGTAATATATCGGTAGTAGTTACTAACTACCGAAAGATTAAAAACTTAAAATATTACAATCCAATACCATATTTTCTAAGAATAAGAAGAAGAAGAATAAAAATTTATACCAATATTTATATCTATATTCTTAATAATCTATAATGCTGCCAGGGAAGTACTTGGCTGACTTCGTCTTCCTATTAAATCAACGAATTAAAAATTTATAATTTAGTAAATATAGTAAATACTCACCAATATAGATTTTAAAAGTTGACTAAATTTAGTTATCAACGTCGGAAGTAATTGCAGAGGCGAAATAGAAGCCTAAAAATGATGATTAAATAAATTGTAGTATTAATTTAAATTGTGTAAGGCTGCGCTATTTTTGACTGTTTTAATAGAAACACCCGTAAAATAATTTGTGCTGATATTTATTACAAAATTTGTTAATCGTCGATTACCCAACCGCGATAATGTTCTATGCTAATACATAACCGTGGTCACGCTTA
Organism: Lycocerus yunnanus; assembly: GCA_036346125.1. Taxonomy (NCBI): domain Eukaryota; kingdom Metazoa; phylum Arthropoda; class Insecta; order Coleoptera; family Cantharidae; genus Lycocerus; species Lycocerus yunnanus. Next base: position 301,156 of record JARFIX010000059.1, read on the forward strand.
GGCCTGGATGCACCGCATTTGACTTAAGTAAAACTTAAGTATTTTTGACAGCGCCAAATTTAATATTACAGAAATTTAAAACCTTTTAATTAATTTTCCCGTTTGCATCGCACTATTTAAAAAAAAACTAAAGTTTCATAAAGTCGCACCCGCCAATAAAAATATTTGAATTATACAATCTTCTTCTTCATCGTTTGCTTCTTGTCAGAAGCGTCGTGAGCTAGCATGGCCGAAGGCAAGATGAATTTTCATGGGAATATAATTCATGGGGTGGTTTCCCGTTGCCTTCCCCATGGTCCACAGATTGATATTGGACCTTTGATCACAGCAGTGTATCCGACTCGACTAGGATTCGAACCGCGGTCTACCGCTTTCTAGTCGGCCGGTGCATGCTTTGCGCTACACTGCTGGTAATTATACAATATAAAAGCAAAAAATTAATTATTTTTAAAAATAAATTAATTATTCTTACGTCAAAATATACTCGTAGTCGTTCGTAAAGACGAACAAAATGCGAGCGCTAAAAATCTTATAGGGTCTACCAATCAGGGGTTTGTTTTAAATTTTAAAAGAAACACATATTTTGTATGAAAATTTTCTAATTCTCTACTGAAATATGTTGTAGGGGCTTGAACATTTATGAATGGAAAACAATATCCGGTAAATGTCCTCCACGACTACGTTTGCAGACGTCGATTCTTTTAACAAAATTTTCGAATACATTTTGCATAATTGCGAACTTATTTCTCGGATGACGGCTTCGATATTTGTTTTAGTTCTGAAATTGTTTGTGGATTATTCGCGTAAACATTATCTTTCACATAGCCCCACAAAAGAAGTCCAATGGCGTTAAATCACAGGATCTTGCTGGCCAGTTGACGTCACCTTTTCGCGAAATTAAACGCCCGTTAAATTTAGTTTTCAATAGTTGGATTGTTTCTCGCGCTGTATGGCACGTAGCTCCATCCTGTTGAAACCACAAGTCTTCCACACCCATATCATCCAAAATAGGCCATAAAAATTGGTTACCATATCCCTATAGCGAACTCCATTGACAGTAACGAAAGCACCAGCCTCATTTTCGAAAAAATAGGGACCAATGATGCCCCTACCCATAAACCACACCATACAGTGACACGAGATGGATGTAGTGGTTGTTCAACAACTGCTTTTGGATTTTCAGAAGCCCAAATTCGACAATTTTGCTTGTTAACATACCCGTTTAAGTGAAAATGTGCTTCGTCCGAAAAGATGATTTTTCTGAAAACAAGCACCACGTTCAATGATCCAATCAGCAAATCTAAGACGTTGAGAATGATCTGCTGGCTTTAATTCTTGTACCAGTTGTATCTTATAAGGCTTTAGAGCTAAATCCTTCCGTAAAATTCGCCATGTGGTCATTGTGGACAGGCCTAATTGTTGAGAACGTCGTGAAACCGATAAATTTGGGTCCTCTGTGACACTTTCACGTACTGCAGCAATATTTTCGATTGAACGACATGGACGAGCACATATTTTTGTGCTTACGTTTACTACTGAACCGGTGGACTCAAATTTTCGCACTAAATTCGCAATTGTAGTCTCAGATGGACGATCGTTACAAATAAAAATATCGCGAATTTTGCGAAATGTAGTCTTCACGGATCGACCATTTTCATAATGGATTTGAATTATCTTAACACGATTTTCGAGCGAAATCAAAGGCATTATATTAAATGTTGACCTTTTATTATACATATGATAAAAAACTGAATAACAGAACTGCCTACTTGACCTATTTCAACCAAATTTAAAACAAACCCCTGATTGGTAGACCCTTTATTTGAGCACAATATTTAAGTTGCATGCGGAACAAACTTAAAAAAATTCTTAAATCTATGATTTTTTAGCGCTCGCATTTTGTTCGTCTTTACGAACGACTACGAGTATTGTTTTGACGTAAGAATTATAAATTACTGATACAAAATAATTAATTTTTTTCTTAATTAATTAAAAGTTTTTAAATTTTTATAATATTAAATTTGGTGCTGTCAAAGAAAACTTAAGATTTACTTAAGTCAAATGCGGTGCAACTGGGCATGAGAATCTTAATTAAAATTAAAAAACTCTTTTTCAAGTTAAATTAAATTAAAATTTTAAACTTTATTAAATTTAATTTAATCCGCGTTTATTCACGTTTAATCCGCGGTTTTTGGTGATAGTTACAGCTCCACAATATACAATAATTTTAATGGGCGGGTTTGGCGCTGGTATACGTTCATTGGTTGAACTGCGCGTAACTATACTTTCATTAGTTTATTCAAATTTTATCACATTAGTTCGCATATTTTCCGAAATTTTGACAGCTTGGTGGCGTTGTAAAATAATTTTCATTTTTATGCTATTTTATTTCAATAAATCCGCGCTTCAAATGGATTCTTGGGTTCAATTTCGCGTTTTTATATGGATTCGCGGTTTTTATTCGCGGTTTTCTTTTAATTCAAAATTTTTTTAGCGCATTATTTTAACCTTCACTTTTGATATCAATTCTGATTCGCGGGTTTAACCTCGCGGTTTATATAACTTAGCGGGAACAATCTCACGGTTTTCGAAGGGGTTGCGGTTTTTGAAAACCAAAAAATGCGCTAAAAATGTTGTGGATGAAAACAAAACTGCAAGATTAAGCTCGAAAATTCATATAAAGCGCGGATTTATTAAAATCAAATCGCATAATACAATAGAAATTATTTTAATTATCACCAAAAATCGCGGATTAAACGTAATCAAAGTTCAATTAATCAAAAGTGGTCTAGGTACCTCACTGTTTATCTACTTTTTAATCACATTTAAAATGATTTCTTCATTAAAATGTCTGCACTATTTATGAACCATAACTTGACGATAAAAGCAAAGAACAAAAACAATGAGATGATAAGTTTTTCTGTAGAGTGATTTTCCTATGGAGTGAAGGCCTGGACGTTGACGGAGACGACGACAAAGTGACTTCAAGCGTTCAAAATGTGGAGAGGCTATACCGGAGAACCTTGAGAGTTTCGTGGGCGGAACATATGACGACCTACGAAATATTCAGAAGAATGAAGAAAGTTCTTGAAATTATCAACTTAGTAAAGAATAGAAAATTGTGGAATCTCGGCCACATAATGTGAAGTAGAAGTAGATATCAACTGCTACAGTGCATTTTAAAAGACAAAATAGCTGGAATAAGAAGTATCGGCAGAAGAAGGATATCTGGAAGACCAAGAATAACATGGTACTCCATGACAACCACCGAGCTCTTCCAAGCAACGATGAACAAGGTCACAATAGTTGGGATCATAGCCAAATTCCGGAAGGGAGGGTCACCTGAAGAAGAAGTCTATGGACACCTATTTTTAGAAAACAAATTGATCTGTCCGCAAAAACTTTTAATAATCCTTTTATGGATCGAATTTTTGGTCACTAAGGATTTTAGGTGTGTCAAAGACACAGATCCGTTTGAGATATTGAATCGGCAGAGCCGCAGCTCCTTTTAACACATAGCGAGCATTTCTAGATCTTCGAATGATCCTTCTCCGTCGAGATTACTACAAAATTTATTTACATCATCCAGAGGTCCTTAACCCTTGCGTCGACACCGCTTGCTACGTTTTTCAGAATTAGCTCGTACTTGTTTTCTTGGAGTTCACGAAAATCTTTGTCCTCCACTCCTTCTCTTCTTGTAGCACCAAGAACTAATAAAAGGCCTGTTCTCCTGTCTCCATTGTTTTCTCCCTTCGCTTTATTTTCATTTCTTTGGCACTGATTCGCTACCCCAGCGACGGTATTCCAACCGTCTTTCTCAATTTCATACAATGGCATTCTTGAAGATTTCATCCTTTACACCTTCTATTTCGCTCTTCCTGCGTTTCTTTTCTACCTCCGATCTCGTCTTCCTTGCCATCTCCCTCTTCACTTGTAATAATTTTTTTGCTTGCTTTTGATCAGATCCTCCACCTTCTTTATGCTTATTTTCGATATCTTTTTGCCCTTGCCGACTGTTCCGCCTTAGTGTTCGTCAACTTTTTCTTTGTCTTTCTCTGTCGTTCTTTTTTTACCTTTCTTTACTTCTTTTCTCTCTTTTTCAACTTCTTTTCTTAGTTTTGTTCTTGCTTAAGTTTCTTCATACTTGTTCCTACAAGGCAGGACCAAAAATACCACCCCGAGTATTAATACACCTTTGTATGCCCAGTTCAAACAGCCTGAACAAATACTAAAAGACAAAACAAAAACCTATAACAAAATATAACCTTAAAAATATGCACGCAGAGTTACCAACATAAACTTTCATTAAACTCATACTTAAGCACAGGGTGTACAGAAAATCAACATCCTTAAGTGATGGACAGCGTACTCCAGGTGGAAAGGATAAGGACAGAGTACCAGGCATTGAATACATCTAAAAAAGGAAAACCTATTGGCTAGAAGAATGAAAAAAATACAGAGAAAAAGGAAGAAACGTCACGTTCTTGAAAATAAAGTTTTAAAAAAATTTGGGCTGAATAAACGGATGTGCGTGTTACTTGAGGTAGTGTTTTTGCAGAACCAGGAAACTTTTGAGGTCGGGGGAGGTTTGAGTGCATAGAAATTTATAAATTGAAATTACTAAAGAATGTTCCTAATTGTTGAATTCTTATTTGAATGTAACAGGGCTCACGAGGAATGTCCTCAAAGCGTTTCAATGTCTGTGACGCGCATGATTAGATTAACGAGATTCCCCGTTTTTAATTAATATTTTCTAATTTGCCGTTAAATATTCTTGATTATTGCAGTTATGCCTATTAAATAACTATCAAACTAGGTGACTCTATGCAATGCTGTTATTGTTAATATTGATTAAAATTCATATCCATAAATGCTTGCCGTTTATAGGATGCAATTGTAATTCCAAAGGGCATATCGTGAATTCGTAATCGCCATTAAAGGCAGTTTAGGCAATTGCGTGTTATGTTTTGTTTGTTGTATTTTAATAAAAGCTTAAGTTAAAAATGATTAACGATAGGATAAATCATTTTATGGCAAAACTTACATTCTCAATAAAATGGACGATTAACTTGGCAATTTCCAGAGTAACAACTGCAGTTACATCCTTGAAATTATCAATTCTCTTAAGGTATTGTAATTCGTTTGAACTTAACGAAGTCCATAGATTTTTACTGAGTTCCAGAACTGAAGCAGGATTTCTTGCAGCCTTGAAAAAACAAACTTCAAATATTTCTTATTCAAATCAATAACCTCTGATTGCAAAATATTGTAATACTAACCATTTGTGCAAAATTAAGCAACTCTTTAAGCATTTCCTCAATGTGTGCTTCTAACAGTGGGCGTTCATTAATCGTTGCAATTACTAAAGTGTATGCCATTTTGCTTGCAAACACGACGACGTGAAAAAGTGTTTTATTTAATTTGTCCTGGGGTTGTAGAATATTATCTGTTGGAGATATAAGAATTTATTTTTTAACCATTGATTAGATTATAAAAAGTGAAAAGGATCAATAATTTTTGTTGTCAATTAAAATTATCCTGTATGTTAACCGGTTTTGATTTATTAAATCATCTTCAGGACATAGTGAAAAAAAAGGATAGCAGATGTAAAGAAGTAGAGAAGAAGGAGACATGAGAGGTTAATGTTTAGGAGTGGACCAGAAAATACTGAGAAAAAGCATAAGAAGAAGATTTACTTTTTAATTAAAATTGGATGGCGGCTTTCTATGTGTGGTAAGTGTGACAATTGCATCTCGGTGAAATAATGTCAAGTTAAAAATGGTTATTACTTGATTTGAAAGTCTTAATGGCTTGATAGTTACTACAGTGTAATTGTAATTTTCACTTTATACCAACCTTGCACTAGTTTTGTGATTGTCTCTTAATACCCACCTGTATCTAGAATATCTTCCGGCAAATATTTGTTTACACATCTATCGGCAGAAGTCATAATTTCTTCCAAATTGTTAATTATCGCCAAACTGAATTTATTTTCAGTTAATTGATGAACGTAAACATTATTGATATACTCCGCCTAAAATTATTTCTATAGATTTTTTTTATTTTAATATTAATTTAGTAAATACTTTCTTTTCAATTAAATCCACACCAGAGCATAATAACTTGTCAACGGATTTAATTGGTTCTTGTACTAAATTAGTTAGTGGTGCTGCACTATCAACGGCCAATTTGACAGATCTTTCTCCAATGTCGATTGCCCAGTTTAACAGAGTATTGTTTTTCTATTATAAATGTACATTTATGTAAAATTTTATATAACATAATAATAAGTACAAAGTTCCGACTGCTAATTGCAATTGTAATTCATAAAATACTTATTAACTTTCCAAGTTCAATACTTACGTAAATAATATATCAAGTTCAATATGGAAACCCTTTTACTTTTTTTACTTTTTACTTTAAAGTTTTACTTTTATTGTGAGAAATGCAAAATTATACTTTTAAGCCGTATTGTGGTTTTCTATTGAAGATACGACAAAATTAAATAATATTAATTTTATGAAGCGTCCGGAAATGCATTCGTAGCCGTTTAAAAATTAAAAAAAGGTTGATAAATAAGAAGATAATTGGTTATCGATCTATATACTGCTCTGACGCGGATACTATTATGTAGGAATAGGAAATCGCCGTTTTACAATAAATGGCGCCAACATTAAATTCTACTCAAAATTGTCAGATCAGAAACGTCGAATGTAAGCTTGGGCATCCTTTAACAACTCCTCATTATTAGATACATTTGTAAGTTTTTATTGGCGTCATATAATTTTTGTTCGTGAAAATGTCGAAATTTGAGCCAAATAAGCATCATTTTCGGAAAGTTTCTTGCTTTTGCAGTCAATTCGAAAAAATCTGCGGCTGAGATACGTCGCATATTCGTAGAAACTTATAGTGAGGCTTCTATTCGTCAAAGAACGTGTAGCGTATGGTTTCAAGTGGTGATTTCGACGTGGAAGACAAGGAGTATTCCGGATCGGTGCTTTGAGGAAGCAGAATTGGAGGCATTGCTAGATGAAAATTCAAATCAAACGCAACAAGAACTTGCCGATTTATTAGCGGTGACTTAACAATCCATTTCTTATCGTTTGAAAGCCTTGGGAATGATTCAAAAGCAAGGGAATTGGGTACCATACGAGTTGAAGCCGAGAGATATCGACCAACGTTTCAAAATTGATCTACTGCAATAATCTAAGTGAAAAAATCATAGAGGCACCGCGGCCATTCATCCATATCGACGACCACGAAACATCCGTGGCTCGAAGCTTATGCTGTATAGTATTTGGTGGGACCAGCTCGGCGTGGTCCCACCAAACACAACTAATGCGTTTGGTCCGAGCATTGAATGAAAATGACCACAATACGAGCAAAGACACGACAAAGTGATTTTGCAGTTTGACAATGCTCGGCCACAAAACCGTGAAAACCTCTCTGAAAACATGGGACATGACTAAAATGGAACGTTCTACGACACCCACCGTATTCCCTCGACATCACCCCTTCCGACTACCACCTGTTTCGATCAAAGATGCATGGTCTGGCTGAGCAGCACTTTCGTTCTTACGAAAGGGCCAAAAATTGGGTGAATTCGTCGATCGCTTTAAAAGATTAGCAGTTTCCCAACGCGGAATCGGTATGCTGCCATAAAGACGAGAAAAAAATGAGGCTATCAATGAGTAATACTCTGAAGAATAAAATGTAAGGATTTTTACGAAAAAACCTCAAATTTTGATAAAAAAACGTCGGTTTTCAATTTGTACACAAAATTTCATAATCTAATCCAGATTGCAAATAGAGCTTTTAGTGGTCTATCTTTTTGGATTCTTAATTGCTTTTCAAAACATCAATTAAGGTCATAATTTTTAAAATCTCGATTGTTTCAAGATTTTTAGTTAAAATTCAAACTATTTTGGGTCAAAAGTTCCACAGCCAATTTTTAAAGAAACGCAATAGAAAATAAAAAATATTATGGAATCTTTTTGCTTTTATTTAGACAGCTTCATTCGAAGTTGCTTTTAAATTTTTAAGTTTCCTAAAAAATTTGGATTAAAATAGTTTTTTTAAATTTGTTTTGCGTATTGCGGCTTTACTATTGGAGTTACTTTTTCTTCTTCGAGTGACTCCGATGTCACGTGACTGATAAGGCAGAATTGCGCGAGGGTACGCTGAAACGCGGGAAGTGATCAACCAGCTTTGAATACGAGCGAACGTCTATGCGGTCCATTTTTCCTTTTGGTTTATGTACCAAGTCTGTGTGAATTATTTAAGCGTAGTGGTTAATAATTTAGTGCATAGGGCGCCGGATTAGCGGATTAGCGGATTTATCGTATATCACTCAAAAAAGCAAATTTTGTGCCTTGTTGAAACAACATCTGTTAGCAAGATTTTTCGTCAACTCCATTTTCGGAAATTTTTGACTTTATGCGCAGACCACGTTATAGTGATTTTTTGTGCGTTATTATTACTTGCGTCGTTAGACTGGAAAACATCGCCTCGAGCATCATCTTTCGTTTTGGAACCGCCACGTCTTTCGAAGGCATCAATCCAGTGAAAGAAGTAACTCAATGTTATTTGTGTTTGTTCAATTTCAAAGTTCATCAAGTGGATGGGGGCAACTGTTCGTCAAGTACACCCATCTGTTGTCGTATTTATTTTATAAGATCTCTACCAGCTGGTGAGTCTATATTTTTCTTACTTAAGATGCCAGTTGCGTTGGTTGTTTTAAATTTTGAGTCATTAAATCACACACTTGTGATCGATACGCACTGGGATGATTATTTTGGTTCACAAAAGTTGTTGCTACCGTAATTTTGCAATCTTGTTTATACACCTGCAGAGCTCCTACACTTTCTATTTTGTTAAATAAACGTCATAATTTTATTTTGTTACTACTTTTAGGAAAACAAAAGAACGAAATTAGTTATCCGTTCCAACACTTCCATTTCAACACTTGACAGTGCGTAGACGATCAACTTAGCCGAAGTCAAGCTGACCTTACTAGAGAATATAATTAATGGGGTGGTTTCCCGTTACCTTCCCCATAGTGCAAAGATTGATATCGGACCTTTGATCACAGCAGAATATCCGACGCGTCCAGGATTTGATCCGCACATAAAATGCATTAGATGTTTTTTGAAAATTTTAAATCGGTTGATAAATAAGAACTCTGCCGTCAACAAAAGAATTTTTCTATGATCCACCTAGATACTGCTCTGACTGGGATACTATAATGAAAATTTACAATCTAATCTAGGCTTTGATTAGAGTTTTTAGTGGTCTATCTTTTTTATTTTTTTATTTAGTATTTTTCTAACAACTTTAACTAAGACTACAATTTTGAAAATTATAAATTTTTCTAGATTTTCAATTAAAGTGCGTTGTTTTTTACGACAGGGGCAATTTTTAGAGGAATCTACTAGCTTTTTGAAAAATATTACTAAGTGGTTTTGATTTTTGATTATTACAGGATACTGTTTATTACAATTAGTACATAGGAAAAAATTTAAATTTTTTAAAATTTTGAAGAAAGCTTTGAAAACTTTTATTTTTATTTTTATTAAAATTACCTATTAAAATGCAATAATTACGGCTGGAGACCATAGGCCGAGCCGCTTTGCAGAGCTAACCAAGAATATTGGCCCGCAGGCCGATTTTTACTGGTTAGTTATTAAATAAAATACCTTAACTCGTACGCGAACCTTCTCTGCTAATTTAACTCCCAATGAAACTAAAGACAAATGTAAGACACGATTCACAATCTCCAAATTTAAAGGGTTTAGATTTAGATCGACAGATGACGGGTTGACAGCCACTGAAACAAATAAAACTCATTTAAAAATTTAGTTTTGTAACTCGCCACACTAGCGAGCGTGTTAAGCAACTAAAAATCAATTCAGACACATTTTAATCTATAACAGCTGCGATATTGTCGCTCAAAACGATGACTCAAATTTTTGACGTCACACAAAATGTGCTACTAAACATTTAAGATTGTTATTACTTAGATTTTTAGTTCTAACAACTCAATTTTCGGTTAAATAGCTCTTTAGTTGCATAACCAAATGCCGCCATATTGGAGCAGCCATTTTGTAATTTTTTGAAAATTTGAGATCAATCAAGGAAATAATAATTAGAAACGGTCGTAGGCTCAGCTAATGGCGATTCGATTCGACTTCAGTCGAACTCAAAACTTTATTTCTGATTGTCTCCCGTAAAAGTCAACGGCAGACCACCACATTGAACTTTATTTTTCGATCATTATTTTTTTGAAAGAAAGGTGCTTCCGGTCGAGATATTTTGGTGCCCGTGGAGGGTTGCTGTTGAGCCCTTACGGTGTGACGAAAGTGACCATCGCCGGTGTCGGCGGATTTGTATATGGTCACCATATTGTCGGTTAAGATGCGCTCCCAACTTTCCCGTGAAAAAGATGACTTCTTGATTAGAGCTACCGTTTTTCGTTTAAGTACTCGGGTGTATGTTTTGTCCGCTCCGGAGGGTTTTTTTATTGGATGGACCGACACCAGATGTGCCCGTCGCCATGTTTTTGTTCAATAAGTGTTCAAAGCTGCGAGTGATAACGAATTTTCCTGTGTTTGTTGCCTTTGATAAGACCGATTATAGGCATTTATAATTTGTTTAATAGAATTTTTTTGCGTTTTTTAGTTTTAAAATTTATAAAAACTTATGTAAAGCCGAAGTTTGTTAACATCTAACCAGGAATATACCGAAGTTAAAAGGACTCTCAATGACAGAGGATATTTTTGACGAAATGAATGCGATTCACTTGTGCAGGGCTGGGTGAGTTTTGAAACTTTAATGACGTGCAATGCTTGTTATTCAATGACGAAATACTGTAGGCATTTGCATTTTGGTTTGACTGTTGTTGTTTAGTCGACGGGCAGTTTTTTGTTGAATCTCAGCGAGTTTTAATTGTTTGCTTTTGCCCTGCAGGGAAGTCAAATTGTAATTTTGGTTTAATCGTTTTTCCATCCTCAAGGTAAGGCGGCATTGATTGTTTGAAATTGTAAACACCAGGTTTAACGTATTTTTTAAACAAGGGGATAAATAAATGATTTAATATGAATTCAAATGCACTAAAATAACTAAAAACGCCTAATAGGCGTTAAAGATAAGCGATGCGCTACCTTGCGGCAAGTTTTTAAACTAATGATATAGGTGAATGATGTAGGCTCGAGTGTAATTTAGTATAAAGTTGTGAGTTTTCCTAACGAAATTTTAATAATGAATAGATGAGTTTGTTCAGTTTTCGGGTGCCATTCTATGGATAACTGAAATCCCGAAAGTAATTTTTATGCCTTTCCCCAAAACAGGACAAGAAAAAGTCTAATTAGCAGGTAAAAAAATTATATTTGCGGTCGGTTCACAAATTTTAGAAAAAAACTGCTTTAAAAATTAATTTAAAATGCAATTTCTCATTGGCTCTTTTGAATTATAACCCCGCCCATCAAAATTAAAATACGTTTTTGTGACAGTTAAGATACCCAAATTTAGATTTGTAAAGCAAAGTATGAAAGATGAAAGTTTAATTAACAGATAAAAAAAAATAAAATTTGTTGTCGGGCCACAAATTTCGAAAAAAATACACTTTTAGGATGAATCCAAGTCTTGCGGTGGTTGCGTTTGTCAAAACCGACTATTCGCAGCATTCACTCCGTGAAATTGTAATCTATCTCACTATCGGCTTTTTTAACGCTCTACGACGTTTTCCGATTGCTCTATTTTCAAGAGGATATCATAGCATTTAGTACCTCAAAGATGTTGCTAGGACCTTGTGAGAGGACCACCGGCTTTACAGACTTCCGAAACACCGAAGAAATTTAATAATCAATTTAATAATCAATTTAATAATAATTTTAAATAATTAATTAATTATTAACATATGTTTTGACAAACCCACATCGACACACTAGATTATTTTATTGAATATCACTAAAAATTCAAAATTAGAAATTTCCATGAGTCAAGATACCCGCACTTGAAATTTTCCTTTTTAATTATTATTAAAATGCATAATATTATTGCAGTTAAAAGAATATGAGCTGCCTTGGAAACAAAATCATCACCAATTAATTTAAATCAAATTTGGTAAGTTTGATCTATCCAAGTAATTTTGAGTTAATCTGTTAAACTTACGGACCCAGACCTTCAAATTACCTCACTTTAAAATTTTTAAAATTCCCCTTTCGTTTAGGTGAAGCCATTTCTATAGAAAAGTGTATTTTCAATTTTGGAATCTTAACTTAGCCAAAATATTAAAAAAATATTTAAAACAAAAAAATTAGAAAAACTGAAATTGTTAATTTCCATTGCGTAATTGTGCAAAAATCCAAAATTTAAGGTAAAAGGTTTTTTTCAAATTTTAAATTTTTTCACTTCGGGTTTTTTAAATCTCTCGCATTTTCCGATTCCCCATTTTCAAAAGGAACCAAATCTTAAAACCTCACAAAGTTGTAGGGCCTTGTGGAGGGTTTTGCCTTTACGATTAGGAAAAATGAAAGGAAAATTTTAAACCCCAATTTTTCTGTAATTTTAATAAATTTAAATTTAAATTTTGAACATATGTTTTTACAAACCCCCTTTAACATAGATTATTTTATTGAAATCTTTTAAAAATTGAAAAATTTGAAAATTTCCCTTTATTAAGATACCCGCACTTAAATTTTCCCTTTTAAATTTTGATTAAAAAGCATAATGGGGCCTTTTGTGCCTAATTAATTTTAAAATAACATATGAATAATAAAAATGATCAATATTTATACAATTGGTTGATCTAAAACCCCTGTAGAACTTAAAAAAATTTTTAATTATTTAAGTTACGCGCCACAGCTAACTAATGATAGTTAATTACAGCTCTGCAACGTTGTCAGCTATTATGTCACTTATGTTTCGTTATGATAAGTGATTCGTTTGACTGACGTCATAACCCTAGATTTTTGAACTTTAAATAATTTTTTTCTTATATTAAACGTACTGAAAAAAATTTGAAAAAAAAACTAAAACCTCAGTTTAACCTAGACTTTCGTATAACTAGTTAAATAAAAAAAAGGCTTAAACCTCCCCATTGTTATTGCAGTTGAGAGAAATGAACTGCCGTGGAAACAAAATCACCAATTAATTTAAATCAAATTTGGTAAGTTTAGTCTATCCAAGTAATTCTGAGTTAATCTGTTAAACTTAGTTATGTATGTTTACATATGAAAGTCATGTGATCAAAACTTTACTTTAAACAACAATATTTATGTTTTATTGTAGCATTTCACAAAAATGTAAACCAATAAAATTTTATGATAAATACATAACAATGTGAGATAATAATTTTATTTCTTACTATCTCAACTACAAATAATTTGTATATAAATAAAAATGTCGCAGTGGCGGCAAATACTTTAGTAGATAATATTATTGTGTTTAATAATTACATTATTATGTGATCGGTATGAGAGATTAATCTTATCAATTTTCATATTTTACATCTAAAATAACTTCCTGAATCACAGTCGTTACAAATCAAGAGAAAAATTAAGGCGGAGGACTTTTCTTAAGATGGCGCCACAATAGAAAAACAAAAACTACAAAGAAACCAAAATATTGTTGTGATAATCTTGAAATTTTAGAATTAAACTTTATATTTAGTAAATCATGAAATGACGTAGTTGTATTAAAATCTGTTAATTACTTTTTGTCAGAAATTTTAAGAAATATTCGTTATTGAAAGTTTAAACAACCTGATTTAGTAAATAAATTATTGTTTAGGTATAATAGCTTCTAGAATTTAATTGTAATCTTAACAAAAACATTTTCACCTGCAAAACTTTTTTTTTGTATTTGGATATAATCCAAATTCCTCTCAACAAATATGCATTTGGCTAAATTAACAAAATTATTTACAACCGCCTAAATGTCAAAAGAGCAAGTTTATGTCTTGTCCCCCCCCCTTTTAAAATTATTTTAAGTTTACTTACTTGTAATGTAAAAAATAATTTTTGTGCAGTTTGAAAGAGATCGTACAAATATTTGTAGTTAAAATTTTTACTGTAAAAAATATGTCGAATGTATTTTATGAAATGTAGTTAAACAAACTAAATAATATTTTCCAATTTGATTAGTTTGTTTATCCGTGTTATGATTACAACTAATACAGAGTGTCCCATTACTACGCATCTTTTGAATAACTTCGTTAAGTTACACTATAAAATCCCAATTTTTCAATGTGCAATCTCTGGAACGGAAAGCTCTAACGAATTAAAATTTTAACTGACGAATCTTCTACGATGTCTACGGCGAACGCCGCTATTCCCAACTCGACACAATTTCCCAAAAATAATCTATAAATTGCAAATTTTTTTACCTGGAAGTAAATTGCAATATTTTGCTCTTTTGTAATCTTACTAGAACGAACGCCGCTATTCACAACGCTGCAAGTTTCTCATGATACCAACAAACTTCAAAGTTAGAATTTTGAAACTACTCTCATCTTAGTTGTAATTCTCAGTTTTTAGCTAACTTAAAATTATGAGCAGTCAAACGAGTTCCACTGTATTTACTCACTAGGAGGGCATGGAGGCTGGTAGTTGAACGCCTGACCTACTAGTTATTTATAAAGAAAACAAACAATAAATTATAACTCCGAACGAAAGTTACTAGGGAATATTTACCTCAGTAAAATTTAACCCCCCGGTAAAATTTTTCAAGTCAAAATTCACTAATTAGCGAATTCGTAAAGTAAAAATTGTATAGAATTTTCTCTTTTTACCCCTTCCGTCCGCACAAAATTGCAGTTTCACATTATTTGATTCTTAGATTATATTAGATTACTACTAAAATACAAACCAAATTATTTCTCTAAATTTATTAAAATTAAATTTTAATTAAAAATTATGGTAAATTACAGTTGTAAAGTACATTTTTTAAATCAATTTAAGGAAATAGCTTTAATAGTTTAAATTAGTTTATGACAATTAATTGAGCTTACACCAATCGAGTTGCACATCAATCAAGTTCCATTGTACTTCTTTTAAGGAGATTTCTTTTTTCTTGAAAAAGAAAATATAGTTGAGGTTTTTTTACATTTCTAGAAATTTCTAAAATTTTTATAATTTTTAAATTTCTCAAAATTCAAATTTGGCGCTGCTATTATTCTTCTTTCTTAACCGACATTTCTTAACTGAGAGTATTTTGAATCTACATATTAATTACCTCCCAGTAAAAATTCATTAAGGAAATTTGTCTTCTTTATTTTTTCACTGAGGGTAAAATTTCTCTAGGAAAGTGGAGATAAGTTATAACGGAGTTAAATTTTTCTTTTATAATGTTTACCCATGATAAAATATTACAAACAGTGGCGTATTTAAAAATGCCTATGGAGGGGCAAACCAGACTAATTTTAAAATCTCGTTAATCCATTCATGCGCGTCCGTTGTAAAGCGATAACCGACGAATTCCAAAAATCAAAATTTATTTCAAACTTATTTAAATTTCAAAACCGTGTTGTAAATATTATTTTTTCACGAAGGGTTTTAGGATACAATCCGACTTATTCCTAAATACGCCAAGTTTTTCCAACGTAAA
Source organism: Lycocerus yunnanus (assembly GCA_036346125.1). Taxonomy (NCBI): domain Eukaryota; kingdom Metazoa; phylum Arthropoda; class Insecta; order Coleoptera; family Cantharidae; genus Lycocerus; species Lycocerus yunnanus. Next base: position 316,759 of record JARFIX010000059.1, read on the forward strand.
TAAAGCTGATTGGACGATAAGATCTCACCTGAGAAGCTGTATTCCACTGTATTGAAAAATGGCCAGCTCGAATTATCGCATTAAAGATGTGGATAAGCGTTCTGTAGTATACTTGTAGTGGCAGCTATACTATTAGAATTTTTCTTATTATTAAGTGGAAGCCAGGAACTTTGTTACTTATGGATAAACAATAATATCATGTTTACATTTTTTAATTGTTCAAATAAAAGCTACAGCAAAGTTCCATTTGCGGAATCACCAGTTATTTATATTCAGATTGTTGATACAAAAAAAATAATAACAGGCAGCACGACGTTTTGCCTGATAACCTGGAAGGTTAAAAAATTATATTGCTTCCCTTTCCATATTCCATTATTTAGTAACCACTAATCTGTTAAATTACTAGTTTTCTCATTACTTTTTATTTGAATGATATGTTGCTTTATTTTAGTGTAATTAAAAGAATTGGTTTAATAACCCAAGAACAAAAGAGGTACACGAAAATGAATGATGCACATTTATGCACAAACACAAATTAAGATTATTTTTGTTTTAAAATTTAAAATGAAGAAAGGAGTAATATATCTCCAACTCCCTCAATTAATTTTTAAAATAACTCAAAAATTAAAGTGGTACAAACGAAAACAATGATGCACAATCATGCATAAACGATAATATTTGTTAACGTATCCAGAAATCGATTATCTATATATTAAAAGATCTACATAATAGAAATCTCGTTAATCCTCCTGCGCGTCAATTCTTGAATTTTAAAAATACCTTCTCTCGGCAGGCAATGGCAAAGCACCGAGGTTTGGGTGTCAAGAGAATCCTTCTAAAAATTAAGCGGTTACTATGCCGTTCCGAGGGCGAAAACTCTGAGAGAGATTTCTTAAAACGCTCAAAAATAAAATAGTACAAGTGAAGATAAAGTTTGTTTAAAAACCATTTTAAATTTTGGAATCCGAAATTCTAAGTTCAAATTTAGCATATTTCAGTTTCCCAAAACTGAGAGAGAGTCCAAGCAACCACACTGTAAATTTTACATTGTAAAGCAATACATTTCTGAGCCAAAACAAAACGCAAAGAGGTGGATGTTCACTGCCGTAGATGTCAACGAGCACTGAACGCTACAGAAATGACCAATCTTCTATGTACTTACGCTCGGCACACGTATCGTTGACATAATGAGTCAAATACATTCCGTATGTTTGTATAGCAAAATTTGGGAACTTCAAGATTTTGGGCTTATTAAAGGATCCATCAAATTCGACCTTACCTTAAAACCCTTATTTTACTGTCTTCTAATTATTAGCCAGCAGTAATACAAGGGTCGACTACGTAAGCTCGCAGTTGGAACCCTGCTCGCGTTAAATACACTGCTGTGAAAAAGTCCAATATCGAGCTGTGGACTATGGGAGACAACGGAAAGTACTCCATAAATTATACTTCCATGAAAATTCATCTTGGCTTCCACCAAGTTGGGTCACGACGCTTCTGACAAGTAGCAAATGCTCCCCTATACTCCCTCCCAATACTTTTGAATATTACTTGAAAACTGAAGAGCTACAAACAGAAATGAAAGCCAACAACCAATTTAGATTATTTTTGGTTGAAGAGTCGAAACAAGAAGATACTAGGATATATAGCTTCGTGTCTCGATATCTAACCCCTCCCCGCTGGTTAATTTCTAGAAATAACTGCTCTTTAAGCAGCTCTTTAAAGACGCTGTCATCATGGTGGCATTATGTCCCTTCGTGGGATCATGGATACTGAGAGATTGAATTATTATCTTTCATAATCGCTTTCGAAAATCTTGAAATTTGCAGTTCATTGTCTGTGACCGTTCCAAGAAAAATATTTCTGGTTCTCCTCCTTAAATAATTCGAAAATAAAAGATGTCACAACAAAATCACAACAAAACATCACAAACAAGAATTTATTATTTGCTTCAAATAAACATAACTCAAACCTCTTTTGTGCGGCGGATAAAACCGCATATAAAATCCATTAAAAATACTTTATTTTGTATTCATATTATGCATTTGACAGAAATTCATAACTAAAAAAACGCACTAAAAAATTCGCAAATAAACAATTGCACAAATAAAAACCGCATAAAAACAGCAAAAATCTCAAAAAGTGAACCATACAAATCAAAATACAGGTTTGGAGGCAGAAATTTAAAAATTGCTTTAAAGAGGGTACCTCAAGGGTTTGGACTAGGACAAAATTTTATTTAAAAATATCTCTTAAAAAGTGTTTTCTACCATTATCTCAGAGGTTTTACATGCCTACGGATGGTGCCGGATAAATGGACGCGGTCGAAAGGACGCGAGCAGAAGGACGCGAGCGTTACGACGCAGACCTAAAAGAACGCAGATCCAAAAGGACGCAGACATATTACGTTAATTGAAATTTATAGCGCTGATCGTAAAATTTATTTTCGGAAAGAAATTGCTTACAATCTTCACACTTTTGGTTGTTGAAATAATAATAATAATAATTTGTCTTTGTGTTATATGATGTTATTAATATTTTCAATTATTAATAAAATTATTTGAAGTTTTTATAATAATAAAATTTTGCTCGAAATTCACTGCTCAAGCTTAGGTCAGTGTTAGGAAACTCGCACATCCATCGAGGGAAGTCCACAATTTAAATTTGAAAATCACCAATTTCCCATAAGAAATACATCATGGGTGGGTCGACAGTCACAAGCGGTGGGGAGCTACCAGTCGCTCCTGATATCTGTCGGATCAACATTTACACTTTGTCAAATTGGACCGTTCTAGGGGATATTTGTAATGAGTAAAGCGCTTGTCAAAACGGCTTGTAGCGGCCGGAGCGAACCGGAGACTCAACCACGCCAAATCTCAGATTCACTCTAAAATGTATTTTTCTTAATTTGTTGACTCGCCTTTTCTCTTAGTAAGATGTGGTGTGATCCCAACTTCCTCTTACGTAAGATTTACTCTATAATTTTACCACACCAGAGACGAGTAATTTTTTCAGTGTATGCCCAGAATTGATTTTGTAATAAAATGTTTTCTATTATAATAATGTATATTCTCTGAATTAATAAGCTAACGTGAGATTTTATTGACCCTCTCCTTTTAAATGAGATGTGGTGTGATTTTGTCGGACCCTCCTCTCATTTTGAGAACTCGCAATTAATGGAAGAACCTTAAGTAGGAAATATTTAGTAAAACCAGGCATTCTGAACTGTAATAGAGATGTTGCATGACTTTTGAAGTATTTTTTTATAAACTTTAGGTGCTGGTAAACAGCACTGCATAGATAAAAAGTTCAGGAGACCTTCAGTTTTCTAAAAAAATGATAAAAATGATTTTTGAAATCGTGTTTTAGCGCGAATGACCTCACAAACTAGTTTTTTAACAACTGGCAACACAGCAAATGCAGTTTGTGTTGTAAATGTAACCTATAAATAGTTTGTGTAAAATTGAAAATAATTTTAATAAAAACACAGAAAACTCGGAATAAACCATTTTCTTATAATTACTGGTAAAAATACAATTTAAATGGTAAACGTTACATTCTTTACAACTGTCAAATACAAGTCAAATATTATTTAACTGTCAGATCTTTGCGACGTTGTAAAATTTCTATAAAACGTTCGGGGTCACGCGTCAGACGTTAGAGGCGTAATTGGCTGACCGATTCATTTTGAATTTCAAATTTGATTTTCTCAGCGTAGACTGCTTTTCAAAATTTTTTATTTTAGCCATAAATTTCATTTGATATGATTCAGGGTGTCCTTGTGACTATGGAGAGGAAATGTTTGGCACCTCCGTTTTGGCACAGACCCGATTCGACGCCAGCACGGTTCAGCGCAGACCTGATTTTATATACAGAGAAGAATACACAAAATATACATAAAAAAACCCGAATATTTAAATTTATTACTAATTACAATGGCTAGAGTTAAGATTCCCAAAGTCGAAAATACACCTTTTAGTGTATTCTGTTGTGAAAAGCTATCAGTCGCTCCCTGATATCTGTCGAGTCAACATCCACACTTTGCCGAGTTGGGCCGTTCTAAGGGAATATTTGTAATGAGTATTTTTAATTTGCTTCTTCCACTACGCTCCGGCCGCTACAAGCCGTTTTGACAAGCGCAACCACGCAGTTAACCGCAACTGTGTACATCAAAATGTGTAAACGCACTAAATTGCGGTTGTCCACAAACCGTTCCGGTTGCTTGAAGCGCTGTTAATATACGCACTAAGCGGTCAGGTAGCGGCTAACCGTCATGCTTCATTGTGACTTATCATCTGGCAATTTCGTGTAGTATATTGACTGCTGTTTGACGAAATTATGCATAATCAACCGTACGCTGCGGCTAGCCGGACGGCTAAGCCGCATTGCGGGCAGTCGCATAGTGCGTATGTACCCTAAAAGCGTATTTTTTTTTAAATCTGTGATCCGATCCTAAATTTTATTTTTTTAATTTGTTAATTAAACTCTAATATTTGATAATTCGCTTTAAAAATGTAGATTCGGATCTGCGCCGAACTGTGCTCCAATAAAATTTATTAAAATAAATTTATTATTTTTTTGTACCGACTTTGGTAATTATTTTGAAATTATAGGTATATATTATTAACCTCTGTAATTAATATTAGATTAAAATTAAAAGGTTATAATAAACAATAAAAAGAAATTATTCGTAAGCTTTCAGTATAGGTTACTGCTGTCATCAGACGTTAAAAAATAATTGTGTAATAATTGTATAGAGACGGAATAAAACGTATTGTCAAACTTTATGGATCAAGAAATCGTATCAAATCGTATCAATCATTGCTTACGAATAATTTCGTTTTATTGTTTATTTAACCTTTAAATTTATAAAATTTTAATCTAATGATCATTATTTTGGGATTTTCGGCAAAGTGGGTTGGTTTTCCAAAAATTTCCGAATCCGAATTGGGCCGTTAGTTTTTTTCAAGGGGTTAATCGCTGGTGAAGTTTTTGTACACATCTCATGAAGTACATGATATCTCATGTGAAGTATATGAAGTACTTCACGTGGAACATCCTCCAGTGCCTCTGCTACGGAAGATCTTCAATTTATTTCTGATAAAAAATAAACTATTCGATCCGGGGGTCTAGGGGGCGTGGAACACCCTCCAGTGCCTCTGCAACGGAAGATATTCAGTTTACTTCTGATAAAAATAAACTATTCAATCCGGGGTCTGGGGTGTGGAACACCCTCCAGTGCACAAATTTTGGAATGAAGAACATTGCAGAACCCCAGACAAAGTAGTTTACTTTTTATCAGAAGTAAACTGAAGATCTCTGTTGCAGAGGCACTGGAGGGTGTTCCACGCCCCAGACTCCCGGTTTAAATAATTTATTTTTATTAAAAGTGAATATTTAAGCATATCTCAAGTTTATTAAAATTAGCCATGGTCAAGTAAATGTGTTTAATTCGTAATTTGACAATTAATTATAAATTGAGTAATTATAAATTCTGAATTATATGAAGTACGAAGTATGCAGAATTATCATGAATTACGTGAAGTGTGAAGTTAATTGTACACGATTTCCTCTAGCGGTTGACCCTCGGTTTTTTATAAGTACTTTCGTTTGAAAGATACAGGGTTTGCAACAAAAACGAAGAAAATAAAACTTGCAATTTTTAACATTTTTCTTTTAATTTAATTCATAACTCGAAATCCGTTGGTTATAAATTAGTTTGTACATAAGCAAATCATCTTTAAAAAAATCACTAATCTATTAATACTATAAAATCAATAGTTATGGTGCCATAGAGGCGTTTGAGGGCTAAAAATTTAAAAATTGCTTTAAAATGGAGTACCTTCCAAGGGTTTGGACTAGGAAAAAAATGTTATGAATTTAAAAATATCTCTTAGAAAAATGTCTTCTATCATCACCTCAGAGGTTCTTCATGGTCACGGGAAACCCTGTATGTTAAATTGAAAAAATTTGTTTGGTGCGCGCACATTTGGGGTAGGCCGGACCTAAATCCTAAAATGTTTCTAAAACTAAATAGGTACAAACAAAATAAAGGATGCACATTTGATAAAATTTTTCTTTTGAATTTAATTTTCGAATTTGGGGTGAAAACATGAACCTATTAAAATGCTTCTTTATCTACTTTTGCGGCTAAAGTGTCACTTTTTTTTTATTTTCGGTTGAACAAACTGCACATCTGCAACATCTGCTATAGAAAAAGAAAAAAATAAAAAACCAAAAATAAAAAACGACTTGTTAATTTTTTTTTTATTATTTGAATTTAGATCGTTGCTACTTAAACTATCGACCCCGTTTATAAAAAGTTTTATACTTTGCATATTATACAATCGTGGTATTTTTAATGTAAACAAGTTTAAGAATAGGAAAGAGGAAAGAAAGGGCCTTGGCTTTGTATTCTAGAATAAACCGACGGCTGATGATAATAATAATAGAAATTCTATTTCATTACCTCGCAGCGTTTATACCTGATGCTTGCAACTTTTGAGCCGGTAAACTTGCGTTTGTCGATACAACATAAATTTTTTACTGTTCGATGTTATATTATTTATTGTACAAATATGCTTTTTGTTATTTATGACGCGCTATAGGAAGCAGTTATCGTTTAATTTTTTGTTAGATAGTGAAGTAGTGTAACATAAATGTGCGACTAAACTGGTCGAAATATCGAGTGAATGTTAACTTATTTTTGTCGCAATTCTCCATGTCCTTAAAAATACTGCAGTGAAACAAATATGGAAACCATGCAAATAAATAACCATAAAAATCAACCGGAACCAGAAGGCAATCGATTGTTTCAGTACCTGGCCATGCTTTTCGGTAAGAATTTAAAGAATTTGGAAATCAATAATTTTAAGTTATTTTCATTTTATACGCAATGACTTAATCGAATAATCCAGTGACGAACAAACTTTTTTCATTACAACTTTCTATTTAATTTCCCCAATTTACAAATAATAATAATTCGAATTGTTAATTTAAAAATTAATTTTTTTGTATTTAATTAAAAAAAAAATTTTAATGTTTAAATATTATTTAATTATAAAAAAGTAATCACATCGAGGTTCCGACCCCTAATTTGCAAGTATTGCATATTTAATCGATTAATTAATGCAACAAGATTGCAGCTTCATTTTTAAATTGTTAGATTGTAAGCTATTCATTGACACTTTAAACAATATTATCACACAAATTAATTTTAATTTTAGAGATTAGCTCTGCATTTTAATATAACTTGACATTTAACATGGTGCCCGCATTCCATTTTAATTTATTTTCATTCCAATTAGTCGTATGTAGTACATAACTAAATAGTTGCCATGTGTATACAATTTTGTTCAAAACCATTTAATATAAAAACCTTGACTTTTAGTCTACTTTGACCGCAGACTAATAATTTCGCGACGTAGGAGATTCGAACTCGAAAGTTCTGATTGAAATGACCACATTTAAACTGAATTTATTGGTGTTTTGTTTCCAAGGGAGCACACGTACTTTTAATAGTAATAAAAGAGGAAAAATCACGAGTTGGGTTGTTGCTGGGTGTTTGGAAAATAATTTCTCTCGATTGATCCCACTATTTTCGCATTTCACAAATTTTATTCTTTCAAAATATAGAAGATAAGATAAAAACTATGCACATACTCAGAATTTTAGAAAAAGCACACTTTTTAATAATTACCGCTTATCAAGTCAAGTGGGAAACATCTTTAAAAATTGATAACTTTTGTTGCACTCTGTGCAAATATACTTATCTATTATGTACATTAATTTTTTCTGTAGTACTTTTACAGGAAGTAATACTTACTTTGTTGATTTATATAACTATTATTTAAAAAAAAATGGGATACCCATACTTTTATTAAATATTAAACAAATAATTTTTAATAATAATTTTTTTTTCCAATGACCAATTTCAACTAAAATCTAATCAGCTGTAAGTCTTACTATAAAGATATATAGTTAGTAACGCGTTTGTCAAAACGGCCCAGAGCAGAGGGTGTGGAGGGTCGGTTTTGACTAACGCAACCACGGCAAATCTCGAATTCACCTTAAAAATATGCGCTACATTATACTTTTTTAAATATAATTCTTAAAACGTCGCTATTCAATATTTTATACAAATTATAACATTTCCTTACACATACGTGTAAGTAAATATTACACGTTTACACATACGAATTAATTTTTTTAAATATTCGGTGTTTATTAAGTACACTATAAATACTACACCATGTATTATTGCTGGTAAGCTACCACCGGTGGAATTTACATGTTTACGTCCTATTTCTTTACTCATAGTTATCTTCGTTAGTGAACCCCTGGTTAAATTGACGAAATAACCAATGAAATGACTGATTTATTTGTTTTGTTGTCGTCTGATTGGCTATTTAGTCAATTTAACCTGAAGTTTGCCAACTTGAAGATAACTATGAGTGAAGAAATCGGGCATTAGTCTGGTACATTTCTAACCATCGGTGTTACATATTAACCTTCGGCTATTTAGCAAAAAAAGGGATTAAAAACTGACCATCGGTGGAACTTACATCTGTGCAAAAACTCATATTAAATAATACGATTTAAAACAATATAAAAATAGTTCCCGTGTACCAGGCCCGTAGCCAGGATTTAATTTGGGGGCACTTGTAAAATTTTCAAACTTGAGAATACCTACACATACAGCCGTGCTCAAATGTGGTAAGCCATCCATAGATTTGTAAGTTTCAGGAATTTTGAAGGGTTTTAAATAAAACTAATTACAAATATAAATTAAAACTATGCTTTTAATAAATATTTTTAATATTTTGTAGAATCACCTTTTGCCCAAAGGACGCTTTTAATGCGATTAGGTATTGTAGCTACTAATTTGAAGCAGACGTCTGGGTTAATTTTTGCCCATTCTTCAAGAATTGCTTGTTTTAATTCTTTTTTTGAAGTGGTTTTACAATGAGCAACCTTTTTTTTAATATTGCCGATAAATTTTTTAATGGGCGACAGGTCAGGACTCTGTGGCGGCCACTCCAAAAGGGGAATCTTGTTTTCTGTAAACCATCGCTTTGTTTTTTTTTAACAATGGCATGGAGCATTGTCCTGTTGAAAAACATATTTAGGGCTATCTTCTTGAAAAAGTTTTACAATAGTAGCCTCTAAATGGTCTTGTAAAGTTGAGATGTAGGTGCTCGAGTTCATTCATCCTCAGATTTTACTTTTGACGCCATTGGCAGACATTGAACCCCAAATCATTATACTACCACCGCCAAATTTGACGGTAGACACAATACAATCTGGGTAAAATTCTTCCCCAACCCTTCTTCTTACGTACGTTGATCCAGGCTGACCGAAAGTTGTAAAATTAATATTAAAATTAACAATATATAATATTAATTAATAAAAATGGTTAAAATAAAAATTTTAGGTATAGTTATGAAAAAATATTAATTAAATCCTTTACAAAATACGTACCCCTATGTGGCTTTCGTTTGACCAAATTACCTTTGCTCAATCAGCAACACTCCACTTTTCATACTTTTCGCGAATTAAAGCCGTTTTCTAATTTGCTTCTCATTCAAAAGAGGCTTCTTATGAGCTTTACGACCGTGTAACCCTTTTCCTGTAACCAACATCTACCTATTTGTGAAGATATTTGAACCCCACATGCCTGTTGAAAATCAATTTTTAAGTTTTTCGACGTTTTCCGGCGATTTTTTAGCGACATTACTTCCAAAAATCGATCCTGTCTGGGGTTATTACTCGTTTTCTTCCACTTTTTGGTACATTTTTTATAGAGCCAGTCTCAGCCTTTCGTTTTAGGGTGGTTTGAACCGCTAATCTCAAACACTTTAATTTTTAGGCAATTTTTCGTTGCGACATACCCACCGAATTCAACAGGGCGATTTGGTCCCGAACAGCGACTCTTAAATGCGGTCGTTTTGGCATGATGTTGTTGCTATCACTTCACTAAACTAATTTAAAATTGATTTTGTAAAATTTTGACCCTTTACAGAAAATAAAATACCGTTATCAATTGGTTCTATTCAAAAGGGCTTCTTATGAGGTTTAGACCGTGTAACCCTTTTCCTGTAACAGCCGCTTAAGGATGTTTTAATGAGTTTACAGTGTCAAAACGTTTTGCCCAGCTATATTTTGTACCCCAAAACTTCATGTCGACCCTCGTAGGTTTTCCACTAACAAGGAGACCACCGACCTTACCCTAACCGATTTGCTTGATTTTTGTTTTACGAGCAGGTTATGACTAGAAATGAAGCGGGCCAAAATATTAGAGCGCGATATTCACCCGTTGCCGAGAAAATCTACTTTGAAAATATCGTCTTTTTCATATTTTATGGGGTACGGCTGAAGGGTCTAGTAATTTTCTTATTGGTATCTGTGGATATAGGGATAACAAAAATACTATATATAAATTAAAATTATAATATATCAAGCTGTGTACTAAAAATCAAAAATCTTATTTTATCTATTAATCTTCGGAGGAATCATCCGAAAATTCGCAGGAGCCAGGGTGATATTCGTCGTAAAACAAAAAGCAATATGTTTCACTACATCGAGCGCACCTTATAAATGCAGTTTTCTTACACTTGCAAGGATTGTTTAAAATTTCTATGGGAAGCACATTTGGTTTACATTTATGAAAACATTTCTCTCGTCAGTGAGCTTGGAAGCAAACCACGCGTACTGCAGCATATCCGAAAAATTGGTGAGGACAACTGATGTTGTACTATCGATTGTATTTTATGCAATCTTCCGAGAATTGATTTCACGTTGTGTCTCGATCAACTGTGCACAATTTTGAAGACGTTTGATAAAATTTTTACTTGTCGATAAAAATAAACATCGCAAGGCTGGACCAATGGTGTACATTTCGGAGGAATTACTTTAATCGTACAAGTTGATTGACCTTCTTCATCCTGAAATACTTCATCGTATAGATCTAGATTTGTTTGGCCTCCCAAGAATCGATTATAAGTAGAAAACGTTCTTTTCCACGTATGGCTTAAAACGTTCGTTAAATAATCTTTATACAAAGATGTTGTCAACTTTCCCGACTTTGAAGAAGTTACAACAACATTTTTATATTTTCTAGCATATTCTTCTACACATATTTTAACCCTCGGCCCAAATGATCCTGTCGCCTCTTGTAGGCATACAAAACGAGAGGTAATAGTTTTCCGGAGAGGGTAATGGCATACTGTGCTGTATAGGAATGGGTGACCTTGTTCATGTCCTTTGTATTAACAATAATAACTTTTGATCCCGCTCCGAGAGTTCGGTTATAATTTGACTGGTATTGACACCCAGTCTGATCTGTATTGATAACAAGATCTTTGTCAAATTTCGGTATCAACGCACGAGTCTGGATTCGAAATCTTTCAGCGGCAGCCAAAGTTTCCTCCAGTGTCGCGGTTTCTCTTTGGCTTACAAATTTGGTTATTTTCGCTGGCCAATTCGGTGTCTTCTTTGAATCGAACAACCCAATTTTCAGAGGCTTTGAATTCAATTTTTATATTTTCTAGCATATTCTTCTACACATATTTTAACCCTCGGCCCAAATGATCCTGTCGCCTCTTGTAGGCATACAAAAACGAGAGGTAATAGTTTTCCGGAGAGGGTAATGGCATACTGTGCTGTATAGGAATGGGTGACCTTGTTCATGTCCTTTGTATTAACAATAATAACTTTTGATCCCGCTCCGCGAGAGTTCGGTTATAATTTGACTGGTATTGACACCCAGTCTGATCTGTATTGATAACAAGATCTTTGTCAAATTTCGGTATCAACGCACGAGTCTGGATTCGAAATCTTTCAGCGGCAGCCAAAGTTTCCTCCAGTGTCGCGGTTTCTCTTTGGCTTACAAATTTGGTTATTTTTCGCTGGCCAATTCGGTGTCTTCTTTTGAATCGAACAACCCAATTTTCAGAGGCTTTGAATTCAAAATTCTCAAACTGACCCGCTGCAGATAATGCCCACTGTTGCAAGTTTCTTGTTGATACTTGTTGAGAGTTTTGCGAGCTTCTACAAACCTGTCATTGCTCCAAGAGTCAATAATTTCAAATTTATCAAATTTTGTTCCACCATTTTGAATTTGTTTTCTCCATTTCTTCAAATCCTTAAAGCTTTTTAGACGGGAACATCCTCCTTTTTGAAGAGTTTTAATGCTCCACTTTGGATGTTGCCTAGCAATATTAGAAACCTTGATTTTGTAATCTAGTGGAATATTATCGATTTCTTCTATTTTCATCCTTTTCTCTCTGGAGAACAATCTTCGGTCATATTTTCTTTTACTTCTTCAAAATTTCGTCCTCCGACACAATTCCTTTTCTCTAACGTTGTTATAATGTAATGGTAAATGTCTTCTCCTACTACCACAGCGTCTTCACTAATTACCGCAGAAGCTTCTGGCGCCATTAAATTATTTGCAATAAGGAGTTGCTGACAATACACCATCGCATCTTTCAATCGCCTCCTAGAAATTTCACTATACAGAGATTCTTCATCGGTTTCGATTTCTTCAACTGTCGAAGGGCCCAGTGTTTCCATGAATTTGTAGTCAGACATTGTCGAAACGATATATAGGTATAACTTGATATATTATAATTTTAATTTATATATAGTATTTTTTGTTATCCCTATATCCACAGATACCAATAAGAAAATTACTAGACCCTTCAGCCGTACCCCATAAAATATGAAAAAAGACGATATTTTCAAAGTAGATTTTCTCGGCAACGGGTGAATATCGCGCTCTAATATTTTGGCCCGCTTCATTTCTAGTCATAACCTGCTCGTAAAACAAAAATCAAGCAAATCGGTGAGGGTAAGGTCGGGTGGTCTCCTTGTAAGAGGATTAAAATTTGACCATCGCATCGGTGGAACTTACATATGTCCATTTTATGTAATTCCACCGATGGTAAACTAAAGTTATGGAGTCAAGAGGTATAATTTTTAAATTTTTTTTTTTTGAATTAACATTTTATCAAGTTTTCGAGTGGAATTTCATTTCAACTTCCACACTTTGCCGGTAGGACCGGTCTATTTGGGAATACTTTTAGTTAGTAAAGCGTTTGTCAAAACGGCCGGAGCGGAGGTGTGGAGGGTCGGTTTTGACTAACAACCACGTGCAAATCTTGATTTTATCACTTCACTAAACTAATTTAAAATTGATTTTGTAAAATTTTGACCCTTTACAGAAAATAAAATACCGTTATCGACAGGTACTAATATACCATAACATTAAAAATTTGCATTATTACAAAATGTGCTTTATCTTAGTGCCCTTTGATTCTAATTTGAAAGAAAATCTTTTTAACGGTTATCAGGTATATGTACAGGTAACATATATTTATAAATTCGGACCGGCCTGATACTTATGGGCAAATCCAGGGTGGCTTACTACATTTGAGCACGGCTGTATGTATTTTATTTTATAATTCAAATAAAAAAATTGTTTTTAATGTATCGGGACGTTGTTGTACATATTTTGTACATCTTTGATACATATTTTTAAAAGTCAAGTCACATTATTTACATATTATTTTTTGCTGAAACCCGCACGACTCTTGTAAATTCTACAAAATCATACTGGATGACCGCAGTTTTGAACTTATTAACAACGTGGAATTAATTTCCTCAGACACAGATTGATAAATAAAACAGCAAATTCTACTTACCACTTTTTGAATAATCCTAATTTTAACCTGTATCAAAATGTTTGAGAGAAGTTGTGCATTTTTGAAATTTTGGGGCGGTGGTTATACCCTTGAGCCCCTGAATTTTAAAGCCCCAAGTGCACCTCCCTTGATGCGAGCCTGTCGTGAACCAATTTTAACTAAAATCTAATTAGCTCTAAGTCTCAATTTAATTGAATAAAACCAAATTTGTTTTGAAATTTCTATTAGTTTTTAAAATTTATATTAGTTTTGAAATTATAATTAAAAACTAACATTTAATAAAAAGACTAAAAAAGATTTTCATAAACTAATTACAACCAAAAACTAATCCGCTCGAAATCTGAATTTAATGTAATGAAACCGAATTTGGTTTTGAAATTTCTATTAGTTTTTGAAATATTAAATAAAACTAATATTAAATAATAAGATAAAAAAAATAGTTATATACTATTTCAATAAAAAATAATCCAAGTCTCAATATAAGGTAAGAAATCCCAAATTTGGTTTAAAAATTCTGTAAGTTTGAACAAAAATTTTTACCAAAAACACACATACGTGCATCTATTATATGCCCAATTAGAATTTTAGATTGAATTTAATTTTAAACTTTGTGTATTCATTACTTTCGTTTGTGTTATCACCGATCGCGAAATATCTTCCAGTTTAGGTTATGGAGCTGGGAAAATGCCACTCCCCACCAATTGGGAATTTTTGATTGAATGATGGCAATCGTTTGTGGATTCATTATTTTTGTTCGATTTAGCGCCGATTGCAATATATCTATTTAATTTGGAAAGAGGAAGGGAAAAAGTAGGAGCACCCCTTGTCGTGAATTGTATTTCAAATTTGATCCAAAATTGACTCTTGCTGTGTTCATTGTCCATAACTGTAACTTTATATAGAAAGAGACAAGAATCCAATAACCCCGACTCGAAAATACACTTTTTCCTGTAAAAATAGCTTCACCAAACGAAAGAGCTCTAAAATGTAAAACATTTAAGGTGACGATCAGTGGCGTATTTAAAAAATGCCTATGGGGGCAAACCAGATTATATTTCAGATTCTCGTTAATTAATAATTAAATTGTGCGCGTCAGTGGTAAAGAGTTTATTAACAAAATTCCAAAACTCAACAAAATAAAAAAAATTTAAAAAAATAGAAACTATAAATATACACAAACAAAATAGTGATAAATTATATCAAATAATAGTAATACCGAGATTATCCGAGTATCCTTGAGGGGGGCAATTGTCTTTCTTCCTAAATACGCCACTGGTGTGGTGAATTTGGTAGGACTTTTATTAAGGCCACAATTCAATTTTGAAAATCGCGATTTTCTCATAAGAAACACAAACAAACAAATTATTGCGCAATATTGTGTAACAATGAAAGTTTTCTGTTGACGGTACTTGTAAATCTGGTTAGGTAGAAAATCTAGTAGGGCGGTGACTTGTAATTAATTTAACGTGACGATCTCGTCGGTTGCTCCCTGCCATCTGTCGGTTCAACATCTACACTTTGCCAATTAGCTTCTTATTTACCAACAACATCCCCACTATGCGCCATAAAGGCCCGTTGTTCGTCACAAACAGGAAGCTGCAGCGGACTCCGACGTGGATCCCACGTAGAGTTTATCCGTCACCTGACGGAAAAATTCTACAAAGCTTCTGGATTCTCCCAAAACCCACTAATCCAGGAGCTTGGTAATCACCAACTCGAAGATTTTTTGCGGTATAAGAAACCCAGAGCTATTTTACAGCCTTTTAGGGAAACCCCACAGCGACCTCAATCCCATCTCCGCAAACCTTCGCTTTCAAAAGGCGAGATGGGACCCTCCCACCCCCACTACTCTCGAATGCTACTTCTCTCGCGAAGGGACCCTACAAGAAGACCGCAACGCGCTACCAGCACCGGGGCTCCCTCCTCAAGATCAGAAAGTTTGCAACTGCTACCCAGAAGTACCAACCTCGGCGCGACCCGCAGCAACGCGAAACCTTCTTTTATTCTTCTCCACTCTGAAGAGTAAAGAACCAGGCAATACGCCGACCAGATAAAGGAAGGATGGGGCCAAGTTCCTGTACTCCACAGTGCCACGAAGACAAAGCAAGACACTCTGCCGAGTAGCACCGGTCTAGTGGGATATTGTTAGGTAGCAAAGCGTTTGTCACAACGGCCCGTACTGGCCGGAGTGAAGGGTGTGGGGTCGGCTTTGACTAACGCAACCACGGCAACTTTCGTATTCACCTTAAAAATATACGCCAACTCAATAAAATATTCTATTTTAAATAATTTTTAGTCTCAGAAAGGGCATCATTTGTTAATCAGCGGCTCTATACCGGATATCGCTCGAATAATTCTTAATGGGCGGAGTTAAAATTGAAAAGAGCCAATAAAATAATCGCATTCCATATGAATTTTTAAATCCAGTTTTTCCAAAATTTGTGAACCGATCTCAAATTAAATTTTTATGCTTATATAGCATTATTATTTTTTATAATTTAAAAAAATGGTGAAAATCGCAATCAGGGGTGATTAGACCTGTTTTTCTTCTCGTATGTAAAGTGAAATGTTAAACTACCTCCGGTTGCATCAATTCAACTTCTGAAGATGTCCAATAATAAAATTAGCTATTATCATATCCCACATTTTTAATAATGTTATTAAATGGGTAGCTTCCTTTCAACTCGGCCATAGCTAAAAGAACTTTTTGACAAACTGGCAATTTCTTTAGCCACCAACCTAACTGTAACGCGATCGGTGCTAACACAAACAAAAATATTGAATACACAACCTGCACAAATGGTATACTAACAATTGATACTAAATTCCATCCAAAATTTACGATGGGAGAGAGAGGGGAGGATTTTCCTGCTCACCGATCTAAACTATAAGATATTTCGCGATAGGTGCTAACACAAACGAAAATAATAAGTACACAAACGTTTGGACCAAATTTGACCCAAAATTCCTGATAGGGAGGGGGGGCTGGCATCTTTCCAGCCTCTCAACCTGAATTGTAAGATAATTTGCGAATGAGGCTAACAGAAACCTATACAAACGATACACAAACGTTTAAAATTAAATTCAATCTAAAATTCGAAATGGGGTTGGAAAAATGGACCTCACACAGATATTTTGTGGAAATGGTTTTATTTAGCTCATGGGATCTCAAAAAGGGTAAATACATTAAAATTTTAATTTTTTCTTCTGCACGAAAGCAATACTTTTTCATATTATTACATAAATATGATAAAGTAAAATTAAATAAATTTAATCATACTAACATTGTTTAAACATTGAATTTTTAATTTTTCAAAAATAAACAAATTCAGGAATTTAATATGAAATGAATAAAATAATATTACAATTATTGTTAATTAACCTACTATATTATAATAATACTTTGTTGAACAGTTATATAAATACTACTGCAAATGAGTCAGAAACACGTGTATACCCTTCATCCTTGATCTATGCAAAATTTTTAAACAAGATAAATTTTTTTCATCATCAACAAAAATAAAAATAAAATGATTAGTTTCCGTGAACCTTTCGTAAACCGTGAAAATTTCAACAATAATAAATCTAATGAACCACCTGTAGCTGCCCGGCAACATTCTCTAAAAATCCATGGGGGTGCAAGTTCTCAGCTCCCCCCATTTCGAGTTTTTAATTTAAAGCAATCTAGTCTAAATCGATTATGCATCACTTGTGCATGATTATGCATCCTTTATTTTTATTTCTACCTCTTTTGTTTTTGGTTGGAGACATGCTACCCCCTTCCCCATTTTGAATTTCGGATTGAAAATGGCCTTAATCATTTGTGCATCTTTTATTTTCGTTCGTACTTTTTTGTTTTGTGTAGTTTAAAAAGTTTTAAAGGGGGCTGAATACATGCTAAATTTGAACTTTAAATTTCAAATTAGTTCAGATCGTTTGTTCATTGTTGGTGCATGTTTGTGCAACTTTATTTTCGATTGTACCTCTTATTTTCGAAATTTTTAAGAAATACAAGAGTTAAAGACGCGCAGATGGATTAACAAGATTTCTATTATGTTTATTTAAATTTTGAACGAATCAAAAGATTCAAATAATCAATTTCTGGATATGTCAGTCGATTTATCGTTTGTGCATCATTTAGTTTCGTTTGTACCTTTTTGATTTTGAATTATTTTGAAAATTAATTGGGGGAGATATGCTAGTCTCCCATTTTGAATTTTGGATCGAAAGTGGTCTTAATCGTTTGTGCATCGTTTAGTGCACAATTGTGCATCTTTTATTTTCGTTTGTACCTTTTGTGGTTTCGCGTAATTTAGAAAAGTTTTTGGAAAGAGGAGGGGCTAAGAACATGCTAAATTTGAACTTTGAATTTTGGATTTAAAATATTAGTTCAGCTTATTCTTTGTTTATATCTGCTTATGCTTTTTTTCTCATTTTAGCTCTAACCTTGTTAATTCTAGTAGTTATTTATGTTTTATGAATGAATTTTAATAAAAACCAAGTTAAATAAATATAATTAAACAACTTCCTTATTTTTACCAAGCTAAAATTAACGCTAAGGTGAAGAGAAATATAAATTGTATCTAGATGGCCTAGGCCCGGACTGGTAATAATTTAATGAAATTTCTGAATTTCAATGAAAAAATTTCATTGGCATACCAAAAATTCACGAAAATATTCTATTGAACATTTTATGAAGCTTTGAAGAGTCAAAAACTTTGCAGTGACCTTTGAACCATTTTGCTATGTTTGTGTAAATCCCAAGAATTTTTCCCAGCTCTGTATATTTTGTAATAAAACGGGATATTTATAGCCGTTTAAAAATCATTTGTACTTTTTTGAGTGCAATTGAAACCGAAATTTTTTAAAGAAAGATAATACCTATCAATTTCATAGTTCATGGTTTGTGGACATAATGAAATGTGTGTAATGTATATATTAATTTTTGTTTTTTTAAAGGATATAAGAGTTATAACTAATAATGGAAATATTTTGGATTTTGAATAGAACGATGGACTATGGAATTGGTAGGTTTTATCTTAAAAAGTTTTAAAAAATTTAGAAAAGTATTAAGTTGGAAAAACTTTGTTTAATTATATTAACTTAACTTGGTTATTATTAAAATTCACTAGGTGTACCCGGTGTTCTTAATAATTGTTGTATTTGGTGGTTTTATATTTATTTAAAAATTATTTAGCAAAAACATTTTTTAAATTAATTATTTTTCAAATTTAATTTTTTTTCGCTTGGCGGATTAACTTCGATAAACGAACGCGTTCTGGTTAAAACTGACATATTAAGTTGCGGGTTAAAAGGGTAAGGATTCTGATTTAAGCTTGAAAAGTTTGAAAATTTGAAAATCCTGACTTTTAAATAAAATAATTATAAAAATTCAATAAATTCAAGAACTCATCATTAAATTCCAAACAAATCTGTTCGTGTTCGAATGCTGGATTCTTCTTTAGTACCGACAAACAGCCTCGGTCAAAACAGCCCCGGACAAAACAGCTTTGACAAAATAGCTCCGGCTAAATAGCCCAATGACAAAACAGCTCCAACAAAATCCCCGAATCTAGATTTTTAAAACGAATTATGAAAGATGAGGTTCTAATTAACTGTAAATGTTTATTAACTTGTGAAATTATATGTTGAATAAAATATTTTAACAATTACAAGTTCAGTGCACTTTGAAACTTTTTGAAAACAAAACTTTGCTTTGAAAGAAAAAATTTTTTTTCTTGAAAAGACGAAACCACTTATGCGCACGGGATCTTAGACTAAAATGTAAGCTGGAAAATTTTCCAATTTCACTAAACTTGTAATTGTTAAAACATTTTATTCAACAGGTTCTAATAGTTCAAAAAATTAAATTTGTGGTCGGTCCACAAATTTTGGAAAAATTACACTTTTAGGGTAAATCCGAAATTTGCTGAGGTTGCGTTAGTCAAAACCGACCCTCTGCACCCTCCGCTCCGATCTCCTTTGCTCTGGCTGCTACGAGCCGTTTTGACAAACGATTTACTACCTGAAAAAAATTCCCTAGACCGGTCCTATTCGGCAAAGTGTAGATGTTGATCCGACAGATAGCATGGAACGACTGAAGAGCAGTGTTGCCAGATTTTAGGAAACTGTAGCGCCAACTCGAAACCAAAGAGCGCCCAAAAGCGTAACTAATTGATCATGTGGCGTCAATATTAAATTGTACTAACCTTTGCGAAACCGGATATTAAATAAAGATAGTTTTAAATAATTAAATAATAAAAATAAATTAAATAGAACGTTAAGTAATTAACATTTTCAAAAATACGACTTTATGTCATTCGATTAATTATTAATTATTATAAATTAATTATCATGTTGATTATGCAAAACTCAAGTTCTTTAGTTGTTATTTACTCGGGGAAGGGAGGTGGGAGCAGAAAGTTCTAAATTCTATTTGTAACACTGGGTCGAGTACAGTTCGGCGCAGATCCAAATTTACATTTGTAAAGCGAATTATGAAAGGAGGATCTAATTAACAGAAAAAAAAAGTTGTGGTCGGATCATAAATTTTGAAAAAATACACTTTTAGGAGGAATCCAGTAAGGCGTGGTGCGTTTGTCAAAACCGACATTTATTTTCTAAGCTTACAAGGCGGTTATAACAAGCGCTTTACTAATTAAAAATATCCTCTAGAAGTCAACTCGGCAAAGTTTGTGGATGTTTGAAAACCGACAGATCTCAGGAGCGACGGTAGCTCCCAACGGCCAACTACAGGCAAAGTATGGTGATAGAATGATCTCAATTTGGACGTAATATTACACATAAATGGTTTTGATAGGAAATTTGTGATTTTCAATATTTAAATGTATTAAATTGTGGGCTTATTAAAGAACCCACCAAATTTATCTTCACCTTAAAAGATTTCTTAAATTAATAGCCCTCTTTTGTTTGGTGAAGCCATTTCTATACGAAAAAGTGCATTTTCAAGTACGGGAATCTTAATTCTAGCCATTTTAATTAGTAATAAATTCTTAGGATAAATATTCAGTGTTTTTGTGTATACTCTGTGTATTCAACTCTGTATATAATCGGGTCTGCACCAAATCGGGTCTGCGCCGAACCGAGCTGGCGCCGAATTGGGTCTGCACCGAAACGGACAAAGAACGAAATTCTCTTATCTATGATTAGCACCGCACCCATGATCATCTATAGCTGCTCCACCTACAAGTGGTTGTACGCATTACTGATTGTACATCGAGAATATTTTCGGAATGAAAGTCTATTATTTATCGCAATAAACCGCAACAATTTCTCAGAAAACTCCCAAATTGCGGTTGCAATTTTCGATAAAAATTAAGCGCAAAATATCTTCAAAAGTCGTCAAAATCGCCCAATCTGATAACAGTGCTGAAGAGTCATCGCGTTGTAGTATTCGTCGTTCTTTATAGTAGTACGATGGTACTACTAGTCCCCGCCAGTGTTGCAAAATTTTAGAAAGTTGTAGGGCCAACTCAAAACCAAAAAAGCGCCCAAAAGCCCATCTAATTGATCATATGGCACCAAAATTAAATTTTACTAACCTTTGTGAAATCGGACATTAAATAAAGATAATTTAAAAAAATAGAAATAAATTAAATTAGAACGTTAAGTAATAAACGTTTCTAAAAATACTTTTACTATCAGGGCTGGGGGTCAGGGGCAAGCGGCCCGCTTCTTTCAGCAAAAAAAATTAATAAAAAATTAAATTAATAATTAATAACAATCTTAAACTATATAATTACATAAGACAAATTAATTGTATTTTGATTATTATTATATTATTATATAGTATATTATTATTATATTAATATTATTTCAGGCAGGAGACCTAATATAATTAAAAAGAAATTAGTGACTTTATAATTACTGACTTACAAAATTTCATTTTCTCCAAACGTCAAGAAAACCTGACTTCCTGTCATTCGATTATCAAATTATCAAAGTGGTAATTTTGATTTTATAAAATTGAAGTTTGTTATTTATTTGGGGAAGGGAGGTAGCAGCGACAAATCTAAATTTTCTTATCTATGACCAGCACTGCCACCCGCATCTTTCGGTCATCAATTACTGCTCCACCTTGTCGAGTGAATGCACATCGAGAATATTTTCGGCCGTCAACTATCAAAGTCGAATATTTATCGCAATAAATCGCAACCTAATTTTTAAGAAAATGCCCAAATCGTGGTTTGCGATTTTGCAAAAAATTTCTTTAGAAGTCACCCAATTTGCCATAAATAACCCAATTTGGCAACAGTGGTCCCCGCTCCAACTGCATTTTAAACCTATAGTCCATTTGAAATAAGAATGCAGTAAAAATTGGTACTAAAAATATGTCCTTGCAACGTGCTTAGTAAAAATTTATACAAGATTACACTGGTGAAAATTTATTTGCGATTGTCATTTCACAAATCGAACATTAGCGAAATAAAAATTTAAATTTTTTGATTTTATTGTAAATCATGCATTTTGTAGGTTTTTTAAAAGTTAAAAACAAATATTTAAGTTCTCTTGATTTCTCATAATAGGTTTAGTAAAATTTTTAAATTGGCATTCGCCTTAATTTTATGAAATTTCCCTGTGTGAATCTCTCTTCGGAAGCGCTCCTACAATTTTTTACTGCGTTCTTGTTTCAAATGGACTATAACTGGATTTACACGTACTGTCAACAAAAACCTGCAATATTACGAATAGTATAATAGTATATTAATAATACGAATAGTAGATAAATCTACCTACTTGCATTTGTATTCTATGTAGGAGGCGCGGCTTCGGCTGGTGTGTTATGCTATTTTAAATTTGAAATGAATAGAAGTAATACCATTTTTTTGTTTCAGGAACCTTGAATATGATATGCAGTGGAATGCACTACGGGTGGGCTTCTCCATCTTTGCCACAATTATTGAACAAAACTTCAACCGCAATACACATCACAAGCGACGAAGGTTCCTGGATAGCTATCATGCCTCTCATAGGATCACTTTTAGGTGGCTTTATGGGTGGAATTGTTTTGATGTATATCGGCCGAAAAAAGTCATAGTATTTTTGTCCATTCCCTACTTGGTAGCTTGGTTAATGGTGGCTTTTGCAAAATCGGTGGAGGTTCTATTTACCGCAAGATTTCTAGCTGGAATAAGTGATGGATTAGGCTTTTGTGTGATTCCTATGTATTTGGGCGAAATTGCTGATCCTAAAATTAGAGGCATAATTGGTTCGAGTGTGGGTGTCGCAGCAGTTTTTGGAATTGTATTAATTAATATCATGGGTGCATACTTAAGCATTAGTAACGTGGCCTTAATTGCATCGGTTATTCCCTTAACTTGTTTTTTTACCTTTTTATGGATGCCCGAAAGTCCATACTATCTGGTTATGAAAGGAGAACTGAACGAAGCAAGAAGATGCTTGATACGGTTTAAAGGAACAACAAATGTTGAAGAAGATTTAGATAGAATGGCAATTTCTATAAAATGATACAAAAAGATAAGGGAAAACTAACGGATTTGTTTGCCGTGAAGAGCAACAGGAAGGCCATGTTTATAGCAATGGGAATTCGGACATGCCAGCAATTATGTGGAATTACCGCCATCACATTCTACGCTCAGATTATTTTTAAAGAAGCAAAAGTGTGATTGCACCTCACATTGCCACAATACTTTATTTTACAGTTCAATTAATATGTGGAGGTGTTTCTTCCATTTTGGTAGATAGGACAGGTCGTAAACCTTTGTTGATTATATCAATAATTGGAACTGGAATTTCTCTCTTTGTAGAAGGAATTTATTTTTATTTACAGAACATGACTAACGTTGATACATCCAACATTACGTTTCTTCCAATCTTGGCTTTGGTGTGCTTTATTATCTTATTTAGTGTTGGTATGCAATCCATTCCAATTTTATTGCTGGGAGAAATTTTTCCAACAAATATAAAATCGTATGCAATTTCGTTTAATGACATTTATTTTTGTATGGTAGCCGCCATGACTTCCAAGTTCTTCCAATTTACCAAAGATACTTATGGTTTACATGTGCCGTTTTTTGTTTTTTCGGGTTCCTGTGTAGTCGCGCTAGTATTTATAATTTATATGGTGCCCGAAACGACGCGAAAAACTTTGGAGCAAATTCAGTTGGAACTTAAGGGTCAGAAACCTGAAACTTTTGTTTTAAACGAAATGCCAGAAACACGTGAAAATTTGATAACGAAAAGTTGATGACCATTAATACATATAATATCTGTGATTAAATTACCAAATTTTAATGTGCTAATAAATTTATTTATTTCCTAACGACTGCATTTTGTAATAAATGATAATTTTTTTTTGTAATTTTTTACCTTTGATCTTTAATTTTATATTTATCTGTTTTATGTGAACTGAAACATTGCACTTTTACCCTTTTGAAATTGTGACCTAGCAGCAAATAGTAGTCATTAAAACTAACAAAATGACATTCAAACAAACTGTGATATGATAATTTAATTTATTTATTTAAATATTGTTGAATTTAAATGCCAGCTAGATAGTTAACACACTGTACATGGCTCCATAATTAGCTATTTTTCCCCATTAAATGTAAATTTTGGTATTTATTTTTCGTCGAGATTAGGCATTTTTAACAATTTTAAGTTATACATACTTACCGATGCGACATGGCGACCGCACGCCGGAGTTTAAGGATTAAACTCAAATTTACCATGCTTTTATTTCGAGCGTTAGCTGAATACGTCTGAATATTTACCATGATTTAAACAGAAAACGCAGTGCAATATTAGGCACATCCACACTGGGCCGAATTAGACCGTTCTTGGGGATGTTTTTAACGAGTAAAGCGCTTGTCAAAACCGCTTGTAGCGCCCGGAGGAGAGGGTGCAAAAAGTGGATACGTCAAGACTGGGATTCAATTTAAAAGTGAATTTTTTCCGAAATTTGTTGACCAACTACAAATTTTATTTTTTTATTTGTTAATTACACCCTCATCTTTCATAATTCGTTGTAAAATCCGAAATTCTGGTGTCTTTACTGTCACCACAATCAATTTTAATTTCGATGGGCGGGGTTACAGTTCAAAAGGGCCAATGAGAATATAGCATTCATTACTAATTTTTAAACCCCCTTTTTAACCAAATTTGTAAACCGTCCGCAAAAATTTATTTTTTATGTGTGTATGGATTATTATCTTTCATAATTTTCAAAAAATGGCGAAAGTCGAATATTAGGTTAACGGACTCTCGCCTATATTATTTGACTTGAAATTTCGCGAAATGGCCGACTTCAACCGTTTTATTTTAAAATTGAAAAAACAAAAAGTCGACGATGACACAAATAACTTACACTAAAAGCGAATTTTGACAAGGTATAACAATAAATTTAGTTAGCAACGCCAAAATTTGAATTTGGAGAAATTAAAAATTAATTAAAATTCTTTTTTTTAAATAATTTTGGAAATTTTTAGAAATGCAGAAAAAGACAAACATAGTTGACCTGAATTATAAATTGAAAAAAAATATAGTTGAGGTGATAGGCCAATGAAAATCTAACAAGTAGACACTTAGAAAATAATGTTTAATGTTTAAAATATATAAACTGTAGGAAATGCAATTGACCAGGACGGTTGATGGCTATTTATAATAATTTCCCCCCTTGTCTGAACCACTTGGTCGTCCAAAGGAAAATTGTTAACCAAGAGGTGGGTCCTCTTGAGTTCAAAAAGCCGTTTGATCCCCTGCCTACATTGGCTAGACTCAGTATGCTTTGAGTTATTTCAGATAAACTAGCGGGTGAATAGTAAGACACAAAAATTAAACAATTTCAATTTATTTTCTCGCAAGAACAACAAACTGTAGGCGTGTGTATAAATGCCAGAATATAAGGCAGCACAAAATACTAAGCAGTTAACATTTTAGTTGTGGTTTTCGTGTTTGTAAATATACGAGTAGTTTTAAATACAGGTGTCCGTGACCGTGAGAACCTCTTAGGTGGTGATAGAGGACACTTTTCTAAGACATATTTTTAAATAAAATTTTTGTCCAAGTCCAAACCCTTGGGGTACCTCACTTTAAAGCAATTTTTCAATTTATGATTTCAAGCGGACCATTGCACCGATATTTTTGATTTTTGGTTTAATAGATTAGACTTTTCTATAGATGCATTTGAATATCTACAAATTATGTTATAACCCCTTATCGCCTAGAATCAACAGATTTCGAGTTATGAATTAAATTAAGGAAAATGTCAAAAATTCCGAGTTTTATTTTTTTACTTTTCTTGCCAACCCCGTATCTTTTAAACAAAACGTCTTAGAAAAAACTAACTGGCCCAAACCGGATAGGAAATTTAACGGGCTACAACGTTGGTCTAATAATTTTTTTGAAACCAACCGTTTTCACATAAATTACGAAAATAATGAACAAGGTGTAGGTTAAAAACTAAATATATTCACAAAATTCTAAAATCTCAATTTGACTTGCAGCATGTGTTTTAATGTCAAAACGATTGTAGCCTTTGACGTTTGAGTGACATTGTTAAAAGCGCATTTATTTATCTGATTAAAATCTATATTAAAATATGTCTTAGAAAAGTGTCCTCTATCACCACCTAAGAGGTTTTCCACGGTCACGGGACACCTGTATATCTCCTTTTAATTTTATTGCGTATTAATTACCTAATTGTAATCAATCTAGTAAACATCGCGTGGCCCACCACCGTTGATTTCTCCTCCGCTAGCCGGAGTAGCTCTATCTTTTCAGCTTGTTTCAAAAAAAAAGAATGTGCTGTGCTGTTACACAATTTTACTGAACACAAATGCCAAAAAACGACAGGAAAATCTCACACCAACTACATCCTTAAAGTTTCAAAATTCACCCAATCACCAACTAACAGAAAAATCGGGTTCATCTCGTCAAAAATATCCTTCAAAAGTCATCATCTATTTTCCTTTCGTTCATGTCCTTGTTAAATTCCTCAATTACGTCCCTATTCTCTTCCTGCATTACTGTAAATTTTTTCTCAATCGCTCGTTCCATTCTTACATTATTTTCTCTTATATCTTCTCTTATCTATTTGTTTTTATCTAATTTTAAATCCATGTTTTATTTCATACTTTTTACTTCCTGTTGTCCCTTATTCATACTTTCTGTCAATTTTTTTATGCTTCCTTTTTATCATTCATAATTTGTTGTTGTTGATCAAATTTACAATCTATGCCTTCCTTCATACTTTTTACTTCCTGTTTTCCCTTATCAATTTTCTGATTTTGCTACTTTATACTTTCTGTTAAACTTTGTTGACTCTCATTTTTACTTTGCATCATTAATAGAGAACATAATATGAACATAGTATGAATAAAAAAATTTAGTTAAAACAGTATTTTCCAAATAATCCAATATATTAAATGTCAAATTAGTAAAAATAATTTTTATTTATTGTATTTTGTTTTATAATTATAATCAATTTTAAAATTCAATAATAATTTAAAACGCATCGCCATTGGTTTGACGTCATACGGCTCTATAATGCGCTTACATTTCTTAAATTTCGGAACAATCCAATACTTATAGCTCATCTTCTTGTTGGTTTCATGATAATAACAGCTTTTAACACTAACAAACTTCAACTTTCAAGCAAAACTGCACAAAACAACTAGCGCGATTTAAGTTACTAGTATAGCCGTGTGACGTCACTCAAATAGGGACTTGCGCTTACATTTCTTAAATTTTTAAATATAAGAAACCAAAATAGCATTAATCAGTATCTTTAGATATTTTTGATCTAACTAAGCTATAAGAAAATTTTATGCATCTTCCCTATTCAAACATTCTTTTTATGTCTACTTGTTTGTCTGTTCTCTCTTCTACTTTTTCTACTACCCTCGGACTAGCTACTCTTTCTCTTTCTACCTCTGCGATAGTCCTTCCGACTCACTATCACTTACGTTTACATCGCCAGGTAAATCTGATATCTCCTGCCTCTCTATTTTCCTATCTGTCAAAATTCGGCTTCTCGTCTCCATATTAAAAATTTCTAACCTTGACAAATATTATTTAAATTTGAGTCGTGAGTCTGCGAACCAAGTTTCACAATCTCAGCCACATACGTTGATTACTAATTGCAATATTAACGATGTCTAAAAGCTGTCGAGCCTGACACGTTGGGCGCCAAAATTGTTTTAACCGAGTCGCGGCAATTTGATTAACCCAAAATATTGTTTATCTACCTGAAGCACTAATTGTCTTTGCAAACTCAACTTATTATAAATTAGACAAATATTTACAAAACCTTGCAATAAACACTGATTTCATATTTTCCTAACAATGGAAATTGTGATGTGAGTCCAAGTTTGCAAAACAAACCAACAACTGCAATTTTGGCGTCATTGATAAATTAAATTGTAACTACTAAAATGTCGAACTGAATTGACCGACAATAATTTGGGGTTACGTCCCCTTTCTTTTCAAAAATTGAATTTTAATTTTACAGGCTGTTCATATTGTTTGCGAACAATATATAAATAATTGACTAATATTTACAAAAACCAATTTAAACACTGAATTATCATATTTTCCTAACAATGGAAATTTATGTATGAGAGTCCATTTCTCTGTTGAAAACAAACCAACAATGCAATTTTCCGTCCATTATAAATTAAATTGTAATCAAAAAAATTTTAATTGAAGCCAGCTAATTCCCTTTAAATTTGAAAATTTCAAACCTTGACAAATACTGTTTAAATTCTGAGTCGTGAGTCTGCGAACCAAGTTTCACAATCTCAGCCACATACGTTGATTACTAATTGCAATATTAACGATGTCTAAAAGCTGTCGAGCCTGACACGTTGGGCGCCAAAATTGTTTTAACCGAGTCGCGGCAATTTGATTAACCCAAAATATTGTTTATCTACCTGAAGCACTAATTGTCTTTGCAAACTCAACTTATTTATCTAAATTAAAACTAAATATTTACAAAAACTTGGAATTAAACACTCGAATTATCATATTTTCCTAACAATGGAAATTTTGTGATGTGAGAGTCCATTTACTGCTTTGCGGAAACAAACCAACAATGCAATTTTGGCCGTCCATTGATAAATTAAATTGTATCTGCTAAAAATCGTAATGGAATTGACCTGACCATAATTCCTGGTAAGTTACGTTACCTTTTCATTTAAAAAATTGAATTTTAATTTTACAGATTTTTCCAATACTTGCTGAAGGCTTACTTAATACAAAAATTTGTCATGAAGTGACCAAATCTGGAATACATGATGTAATCGTGACATTACAATATGTACAGATGTCTCTGTAGATCATTTTCTGTCATTAGTAGAGCGTCGTCTGCATAGCAAATATTAAATTTACGATTTCCCATTTTGTATCCCTTCATACTTCATGTTAATAACAGTGAGGGACTAAGCCAATTGGAAAACATCAACGATGAAAATGTGGGAATTGACGTCATTGTTTGGTCATAATAAGTCGGGCGTTAACGTTGATACCTGTCAATGTCCTTGAAAATTGGGAGATGTTGACATTTAAAGATTTATTTATAGATTTTACATTATTTTTCAAGCCATCACGCCATTATCTACTACAGAACGGGCGACAATGAAAATATTTATTATTTTTATGATATATTATCTAAACAGATCTCTTAAAGGTAGATTCTAACGATACGGAATCTGAGGCTGATGTGCTATCTCGGAGCAATTTTTATCAAAAACTTTTCCCACAAAATTATTTTATATTGTTTATTTTTAATAATTAACTTGGATAATATTAGGAAAACTTTTGATGTTAGATATAGTTATTATCAATGTTTTTATCATCGACGGCGGAGGTAAATGTGTAATGTATTATTCATTTACCTTTATCTCTCTGCAATTATTTCTAGTTATAAACAGAATTTTATTGTTTGAGTCATTTCACATAATATGTGTCCCTATCATATAACAGGGGGTCATTGATTGATTAAATTAAAAGCTAGTGTTCTATTACAATATGGAAAATTTTCAAATAAAAATATTCTAATGGTATAAATCATTCAATCATGAATTACTTTGTTTCTACCAAGGAAAGATATAAAATACAAATAAAAAGTACATGAGTACCTCTTTGATTTTAATTATTGCTAAAATCACTTTTCTTCATTTATTACTATTCGGTTAAGATTTATAATTATCGTGAGAGTTAAATAATTTATTTTTTCTGAAATCGACCAAACTTGATTGGAATATATACGGTTTCACATATATAGATTTCCATTTTTTCACCCAATTTACCATAATTCTTGCTTTTCTTTTTTTTCTTTTGGTTCACCTCATAGGTTCTCGATTTGGTTTATGTTTGGGGATTAAGCAAGATAAGTTAAGACCATCTTTGCTTTCTTAGAAGTGTGTTTAGGGTCGTTATTCCGTTGGTAAAGGCATTTTTCTTTTGCAAAAAGTAGCATAACATTTTCACATTTTCTGTATTTGTGCTGAGCTCCCCATAACTTGATATTTTTATCTTCATGCTTTAGTGTCTTTTTGTATACAGCGTTACCCATAAGACCCGGACAAACATGTTTTTTTTTCGCGAAAATCACTGAATTTTTCTGAAAAATAATCTAGTAATCCGATTCTAAGAACAATGGAGATCAGAAAAATAAAAGAACAAAAGAATTAAACAATCAGTTTGGGAGTTACAAACTGTCAAAAAGTCGTGCCGCAATTTTATCGTTATTTGAAGCTGGAAATCGTCAATGTTCAAATGCTTAAAATTCCTCGATACACTGTTTCCGACGCCATCAAACAATTCAAAAAATTTGGTAATATGGAAGACCGACTCGGAAGAGGAAAAAAAATGTTCTGCCAACATTCGCCGGAATCTTAATATCATCAAACTTCGGATTCAAAGAATCCGAGACTGTCGATACGAAAATTGGCTAGTGAAAGCGGAATCACGCGAGAGTCGGCTCGACGAATAACTAAAAATTAACTTAAGAAGAAGCTTTATAAGCTGTGAAAAGCTGTATTTAGGGTGGAATTCCTGATTTGGAGTTACATACGAGTACTTTCTGCCATCACAAAGAAACAAATTATTCTCTGTTTTGTCAGGACCATCCTTCTGGAACTAAGTGATTTTTCGCAAATTTTATTATATTTTTAACGTTCTTCAAAGATAAAAGAGAAACATTTCTAGCCACTCGGTAATTTAAATTATATTATCTGCTAATCTTTTGTGTTCTTCTTCGTGTTCTTCTTCTTTGTGTTTGTGCATGTATCAAGAGATACAGTTCTAATTTAATGTCCTTTGTAGATTTAAACGAATCTGTTTTGGAAACATGCACAATTTTTCTGGAAGTCTTACGTAATTGTTTTTAATGACAATTAAAATCTTTAAGATAAGTGGATTAAAGGTGGCACTTACCATAGATTTTTAGTAATTAAATCGTCGTAGAGCTATTACGCCAAGAACACAGATTGCAAATTTAGTTCAAAAATCTAAGATTTGATTATAATAATAAAAAAGGGATTATTTTATACTTTTTGAAATTCGGCGGTTTGCTATAGTAATTCCTTAAAGTAAATATAGTTGGTAAAACTAATAAAATATAGTAGTAAAGTAAAATAAATATAGTAATATAGTTAATATAATAAATAATAAAATCATTTGTTACGAATGTCAAATGTTTTGTGGAAAATTGAAGCAAAAAGAATTTAAAAAATTTGATATGGTTAATTTCCATTTCTTAGGAGGCAGTAAACTTTTTAAAAATTATAAAATGGAGCGACGAAATAATTTAAAATCGCGCTACGAAAATGTAGCGATTAATAGTCCAAAGTTGGTTTTTGCGTTTCCTTTAAATCCACATTTAATAATTCAAATATAATTAAAATATTAGCGTATGAAAAGGCAGTTTTGATTTTATTTCTATTGACATTATGTACATATTTCGTTGAGTATTTTAAAACAACATCGTTAAAGAAATTTAAAAAAAGTAATATCGATACTTTGAATCAAAAAAATTACCAAACACTTTTACGATTAAATTTAAAGATTGAAACCTGGCGAAGCCGAGTTCGAAAGCTAGTATAATTTAAAGGAATTACCAAACTATGTCTAAAGGGTGAGAGTTATTGCTGTTTGTAAACCCCAAGAGAACACATTTGTAGAATGCTGTATTTTCAAAAACTTTAATTTATTTTTAGAACTAGCTGAAAAATAAACAAATAATGAAATTTTTAATAATTCATACGAGAAAAAATGTAAGGGTTCAAGTTCTTAATTTTTTTAAATAACTGGTTTATTTTAAAAGTATTTTAAAAATTAAAAATGTAAATTGCTTAAAATTTCAAGGTCTACAACATCCTATTTTGGAAAATTTTGATAAAAGAAATAATAACAAAGTTATTTCAAAAAACAATAGTTTTTCAACCAATAACTAATTAAATTTTCTTTGTCGATAAAATAACTATGGTGTTTCATTTTACTATTTATTGGAAAATTTTAATTTTGGATTGTTTACACAATAAACTATTTAATTTAGGCAATTAAAATAAGATTGAGAATAATATTTAGATTTGTTTGTTTGTCCCCTTTAGGGAAGCCAAACAGTATTTTACGTTTAGGTTGCTTTTCATCTTCAATGAAAAGCGACAATGTTTGTTTGAACTTGTGGACTTCTAACTTTAATTTGATGTTATTATATTATGTTTAGTGTTGTCTCATATTCTGGTATATATACACACGCCTAGCGTTTGTTACTTTGGGGAGAATACATCGAAACTATTAATTCTTTCGTTTTAATATTTGTAACAAGAGGATCCACCTCTTAATTAACAATCTTTTTCTGAAAGACCAAGTGGTTAGGACAAAGTGGAAAAAATTGGGGGACTAGTAAGAAACCTGAACTCCGATTTTGACCATTTTTAAAGTGGATTATGAAAGATGAAGATCTAATTAGCGTATAAAGAAATTAAAATTTGCAGACGTTTCACACATTTTTAAAAACAACGGCTTTAAAAATTTATTAACAATGCAATTTACTCATTGACTCTTTTAAACTGTAACTCCGCCCATCGAATTTGAAATAGGTTGTGGCGACTGTAAAGATACCAGAATCTCAGTTTTTACAACAAATTATGGAAGATAAGGCTGTAATTAACAAATAAAAAAATAAAATTTGTTGTTGGTCAACAAAATTAACTTTTAAGGTGAATCCTAGTTTTGAAGTAGTTGCGTTTGTCAAAACGTCTAAAATACATCTACGTGAATACTTTCTGCGGTAATTTTCTTTTCAAAATTCGATTTTCAAATCAAAATGTATTAGAAGTAGAAAAAAATTGGTTGTTTTAATGCTTTTAATTGATGAGGTCAGAAAGTCCTTGCATTTTATTTAAAAAAAGTTCAGAATTTTGTTTCCCGTTTTATTACATATTATGCCGCATTGCAATACGTAAGAGCTGGAAATATGGCATCTGGGAAATATGGCAGACTGGTGTGAACCTCACAAAATGGATCAAAGGGCGACGAAGAGTTTTTAAAAGTGGATTTATAATATTAATTTTGAACCTTCATAAAATGTTAGGTGCGAGTTAATCAACCCTGATTGCGATTTTCTCAATTTTTTTTGTAAATTATGAAAGATAACTATGCCATATACACATAAAAAAATAAAATTTGGGAACGGTCTACAAATTTGGTTAAAAAACGACTTTAAAAATTAATTTGGAATGCAATTTTATCATTAGCTCCTTTGAACTGTAACCCCGACTCACAAAATTGAAATAGGTTGTGGCGACAGTAAAGATGCCATAATCTCGTATTTTACAACAAATTATGAAGGGTAAGAGTTTAATTAACTAATAAAACAATTAAAATGGTGATCGGAACTCAAATTTCGGAAAAACTTCACTTTTCGTGTGAATATGACTCTTGACGTAGTTGCGTTTATTAAAACGCACTTTCCACACCCTGTGCTCCGCTCCGCGTCGCTCCGGGTGCTACAACCGGTTTTGATAAATGCTTTACTTAGTAAAAACATTCCTCAAGCGGCTCCAACTCGAAAAAGTGTGGAAATTGACTCGACGAATGTCAGAGAGCGACTGGTATCTCTCCACCGATAGTCACTGTCAACCCAGTCATAACACACGCACCGTTAACACAAAGCATAAATTATTACGCAATATTGCGCAATAATACACTTACACGTATTTCTTATGGGAAAATTGTCATTTTCAAATTTGTATTGTGGCCTTATTAAAAGTCCGACTAAATTCATCCTCACCTTAAATGATTCACATTTTTATGTTCTTTCGTTTGGTAAAGCCATTTTTATAGAAAAAGTGTGCTCTTGAATTCAGGTGTATCAGCTGATCTCCAAAAATTGACGTCAAAACATCGGTACGTTGATATCTGGGTTGTACCCATGCCCTGTGTTTTGTTCAATTTTATGTAAGCCAAGGTGTTTGAAAGTGTTATCATTTTGTAAATGAATTAGGTAAAAATTTTATTGTTGTTGTTATTAGTGACCGTAACCTAGGTGAACCTAGAAAACATTGCAGGGCCCACGCCCTAAACGTTTCCGAAAGCTAGTCGGAACAATTTTTGTGTCTTTGAATTTTCGGGTCTTAATAAAAGGTAATAATCGTTAGATTTAAGCTTTAAATGTAAAATTTTTAATATCTTAAAATTCTATTTGCAGAAACCGTAATTTTAAATCTTATTTGGTAAATAAGAGAACGTTCTAGAAATACGTTAGCAGACAGGGGATTTTGGGAAACTTTTTATTTGCGCACTGATGCAGTGTTAAAAACTATTTCGGGAAAAATGGACCAGATGAAATTAGAATCAAAAATATAATTGCATTCTAATAAGTTTAAGAGCAATTATATTTTTACTCATTAATTTACTCAAAATTTGCACTACCAATAAATTCAGAAATCAATCAACTGAATTTATAAATAATATAATACCAAGTCGCCGCTGCACGCTGCTATCATAAATTTGTAAATTCTCTGACAAATGGCCAAAGCATCTTTAATGCACCTAAGCAATTTTTGGCCCATTATCGCGTTAATTAAAATATGAATTATTTGACATATAATTTGTTTATAAATTTTGGTCATTAATTTAAAACCAAAGTGTCATATTTATTATTTGATTACTTATTTAGCCCATTATATAGATGACCCTTTATAAAATAACACTCCTGTATAAGTTACACCGTAAACCTGTGTGCAGGCCCGGGCTCAACTGGGGAGACCGGTGTTTTTTGGGAGTCAAAAGCCGCGCGATTTTTGTCGAATACGGTCACATATTCGGTTACATATTCGTTACACGTTTTAATTATTATTTTTTATTAAAAAAAAATCATTAAAAAAAGACATTTTCGACGTAATTTTTGAATTTCTTAATCTGTGTTGCAGCCGCCAAAATATGGTTGTCTTTAGTTAGAAAACCCAACACTAAAAACGCCGTGTGTACCAAATTTGGCGACCACGATTTAAATTTTTATTGTATTTATTACAGAAAGTAGTAATTTGTATTCTGTGCAACTACAACTGCAACCGACTCAGATAATTTTTTTTCAATTTATATTGTGTTCAATTTTAATCCTCTTTTGATTTTCAATAGATTTAAGTTTTGTTTCCGTGAAACTAAAATACAGTTAAAAATATTGTAATTTGCAAAACCTTTTAATATTAGATTGAAAGTTTTAAAATTAAAAGGTTAAATAAACAACAAAAAAAAATTATTCGTAAGCTTTCAGCAGTGGTTACTGCTGTCATCAGACGTTTAATATTAATTTATAAATATTAATTTCAGAGGTTAATAATATACTATAATTTCAAAACTTTTAATTCATCAAATTTTAATTTTTTCTTTTTATATTGCTAATGCAAAATAAAATAAAATTTTGCAACTATTAATTTACCATTTTTTATTACTTTTCTGTAGCTATTATTGTTTATTATGTTTTCTACTTCGATATTTTTTGCTGATTACTTTTTAATTTCTGGCTAAATTTTTTAGTTTCATTGTTACTCTTGCACTTTGCAATTTACATCAATAAAATTAATTTATTGGCAAAATTTATATTTTGAAAGAAAGAAATATTTAGTCAGTTTTTGTTTCAAAAAAGAAAATGTGCTCAAAATTTTGCACTCTCTGAAATCTCTAATCGACCAAGCAATACAAAAATATTACAAAGTTGCAAAATGATGGATGTCCATTAATTACGTAAAATGTTTTTATTTAATTTTGACCCCCCCGTTGGTGAAATTTGATAAGACATGGTGGGACCCCCCTCCCTCTTCCCCTCAAGTCATATTTACTCTATAATTTTTAAATAATTTAATTGATTTTAGTATATCTTCATTTATTTTGCTTCATACAATTAAATACATAAATAAGCTTTAATATTGATGTTTTGTATTTACTAATTTTTTCTGTGAAATAAGAGGAGAAAAATGATTAACTATCGTTAATGTGCACTATAATGAATTTAATTAAAGCAATTTTTAGTGATTTTGTAATACAAAATGTTATCTGGTCATTAATCCCAACTTTCTTTGAATGGGATTTTGTAAGATTTTGCCAGACCCCTCCCATTTTGAGCTCAAGTAATTAATGGATTCTCCCTAATTTAACAATATATTTTTAACTATAAAATTAGTTATAAAATTTAATATGCATATAAATAATTATTTTTGTAAAATAATAACAGTTCAAAGTGAGCAGTGATAAAGATGCATGTCTTCAGCCCCTATTTTGGAATTTTTATTTCAAAATAGTCTAAATAGGTTGTGCATGATTGTACACATGTCTTTTATTTTCGTTTGCACCTTTTTTGTAAAAATAAATTATTATTTAATATTTATAAAAAATCAGTTTTTGATTTTCAAACGATTTGCATTTACTAATTTTGGTGGTTTTTTATATTTGTATTTATATGTTGAATAAAATATCATTGTCATCAGTATTGTTTTTTTTTTTGAATATTTCAAAAACTAAAAAGGTACAGGAAAATAAATCTTTAAACACCAAACAAACATGTACAAATAAAGAAAAAACAACCTGAAATATTTTGGATTCCAAATTTGGGTCAAAATTAGGATGTCTCTACTAGATACACAGTTTCAAAAACTTTTTTAAATTTCTCGAAAACAAAAAAAATGAACAATTATGTACAATAGATAGCAGCGCCAAAATTTGAATTTGGCGAAATTAGAAAAATAACAAAAATTTTAAAATAATTTTGGACATTTTTAGAAATGCAAAAAAAAACATAGTCGACCTGAATTATAAATTGAAAAGAAAATATAGTTGAGGTGAAATATAGTGAGGCAAAATGGCAAACGGAAAAAAAATTCCATTTTGTGGATAAGAACGAAACCTTAGGTCATCCAGTAAGTTGTGGAAATTATAATTTTGTTTACTATTTTTTCATTCGACGATGTTGCCGAATTCGACTCTGTTTTTGAATGTTTACATTGGTAGTGTGTTGTGAAAAAGGTGTCTACTTGTTAGATTTTCGTTGGCATATCACCTCAACTATATTTTCTTTTCAACGTCATGTACAATAATGAATTGTAAAGATTATAATTGTGATTTAAAATTAGAAGGTGCTAGCTTTAACCAGCACCCTAATGTTTTAAATATAAATTTAATTATAACGTCCAAAAGTATCCAAAATTTTGCAAGATGTAGTTTTACAGATCCGCCATTTTTGTAACGGATTTTAGTGACAGGATAGAAGAGAACATGAAAAAAACAGGCAAGTAAAAAGGAGAACACTGAAAAGTGAAATTACGGGATGAAGTTTTGTCAATTATTCGAATGAGCTTTATTATTTAGTTATGATTTTGTTATGAGTTTTGATTATTTAATTGGGGCCCAATATTGCGACCTAGAACTTTTGGATGAATTTATTTGATGGAAATTAAAGGTTGCTACTTCTATTGGTGTCAAAGTTTGCTAAGAAAAATCACTAGAACTGGTTTGAAAACAGTATATGACTCTGACATTGATATCAAAAGGTCGGTTTTGACTAACGCAACCACGGCAAACTTAGAATTCACCCAAAAAATACAAAAAGGTTGTTAAAACGTTATTTTTGGTACAATACGTCCTTAAAACTCAAAACTTCATCCCATTATTCTCATTTTCAGTGTTCTCTTTTGTCAAGGTTCTGTTATTTCAGTGTTCTCTTTTTTCCTTGTTTTGTCTTTCATTGTTGTATTTTGTTGTTGTTCTGTTGTTTCATGTTCTGTTCTATCATGGAATCGTGGATTTTAATTACTTTTATGCAATTTTCGATTAAAATTGAAAAATTATAATAAATGGAAGACTTACTACTTCACATATGTAAAAAAACAAATAACAAAACTGTCACTAAATCAAAAATGTATCATCATCATCAAATGATTTTCATTCCTTCAGGAATACAGCCATCCCCTTCCAGGAGTTTTGATAAATCCATTTTATGAGGTGGATTATGTGATTTTACTCTCTCCAGCACTTTTCTTCATACATATTCTTCTCCAGTCTCCAATTCCTATCTCTTTCTGATATTGTTGGATCCCATCCAATCATCTCAATTTTGGTCTTCTTCTCCGTATTCCCACCAATGGCGTCCATTACATTATCACTTTTGTCAGCACATTATCTTCTCTTCTCATAACATGCCCCAGCCATTTTGTTCGTTGCGCCTTCTTATATCTTACTATATCCTCATTCTCAATTTCCATCAATAGCTCTTTGGTTTGTTCTTATTCTATATTCTGTTCCGTCGGCACTATTTACTTTCTTCATTCCCAGTATCATTCTTAGTATTTTCCTTGTACCTTCCTTGACATGCAGAGCACTGTAAATCATAAGTTTCTGTCGTTTTGTATCTATATCATATATTTTTTTTTTTCGTTATCATCTTCAGCCGTACCATTTTCACTTTTTATTGCTCTTGTCTTCATTGTAGTAACTTTTTAGTTTTTGATTGCTTTATAAAACGTTTTGCATTATTCTGTCTATTCGATCTTTCTAATTCATTCATCATCTCTTCCAGCCACTTATTCTTTTTTGTTTACGTATCTTGTATGACAGTCTTTTTTCTTTTATGTATTCTTCCATTTCATCCTGCTTACTTGTCTTTAGCCACGTTTCTCTTGCTTTTCTCTTTTGTGTCACTTTATTTTTGCATTCATCGTCAACCCATTTCTTATCTTTATATCCTATATATTTTTTGAAATAATATAAATTATTAACCTCAGAAATTCTTCCCCAATTTGTGCTTTAAAACCTCCCACTACAAGTGCCGATAATCAAAAATTATCCCTACTAAAAATAATCCTTGGTGAAAGACCTATGTATCAATTTTTAGAACATCCAACTTAAAGTAATTACTACAATTATTATAATTAAGCAAATTTTTTATTTAGTAAAAGTTCATAAACACCAAATATGAATAAAAATGCGTGCGTGAAGTTGGCCCCCCATTTAAAAAATTTTTGAGTTTTGATGGTTGTGCTGAGTTGTGCTAGTGTTGTGCCAACTTGTGTCGATCGAAGAAAAAAGATTCAATTATTCGTTTAGGCTTAAAATAAAAAAAAATCATTTTTTACGTTAGCCCCCCATTTTTAGAAAAATAAATTTTTTTTGTTGTGCTAAATTGTGCTAGTTGTTCTAAACATTGTGCTAAAATTTTAGTTTAATAGGATTAACCCCATTTTTGATCGGTCCCTCATTTTTGGAAAAATTTATTTTTTTTGTTTTTTAAAAATTATTTTTGGAAAATAATAAAATAAAACTTGTGCTGAGTTGTGCTCGATTTGTGCTGCTTTGCGCCGTAATTTATTTTATTTTATTTATTACTGCTTTTGAAGATCGCGTATTTTGAAGGTGAAGTCAAAGTTGATTTTTTGAAAATAAAAATAAAAGTTGTGCTGATTGTGTCGATTAGTGCTAACTCTTATAAATAAAAATTGTATTTTGAAAAACTAAATTTTTGTGAATAAAAACATGCATAAAAAATTTCCAAAAATTTAAAATATAAAAATTACTGCCGTTCTATTGGTTAAAAAATTTACAAGAAAGTGATCTAGAAATAAAAACAAAATTTGACGCATGTTCCTCAGAGAAAACAAAAATTCATCACAACAAAAAATTTCATTTTTCCAAAATGCGAGGCTGACTTCAAATCGTTTTTGTGTTTTTTAAGAAAACGGTTAATCCTATTAAGCTAAAATTTTAGCACAATGTTTAGAACAACTAGCACAATTTAGTACAACAACAAAATTTATTTTTCAAAAAGGGGCTGACTTCAAATCGTTTTTTGTGTTTTTTAAGAAAACGGTTAATCCTATTAAGCTAAAATTTTAGCACAATGTTTAAAACAACTAGCAAAATTTAGCAGAATAAAAATTTTTTATTTTTTCAAAAATGGGGGGCTTACGTAAATAACGATATTTTTTTATTTTAATCCTAAACGAATAATTGAATCTTTTTTGTTCGATTGGCACAAACAACACTAGCACAACTCAACACAACCATCAAAACTAAAAAATTTTTAAAAAGGGGGGCCAACTTCACGCACATGTTAAAAATACTTCGAAAATATTCTGTCGATAAAAAAAAGACAAAACTTTAAAGGAGTTCAGCTTCAGGTTTTGGAGAAGGCTAAGAAAACAGTTCAATTTATCTTTTGTTTTTAACAATGTTTTCTTGTTGGTTTTTCATTTGTAAAGACGGCCCTGCATGTTTTACGTTCCTGAAATGCGTGCGTGGAAAGCATAATATTATCTTTGTATTTGTAGATTATAATGACCTATTCCTCGACTGTAACTTTAGCAATTATATTGACTTTTTACAAAAGTTTTTGTTTTATGTCGCCATTCTGCACAAAAAACAATTACGCTAATTAATGCGCTTAACGATTATAATTATTTTTATTGTTTTATTAACTTAAATAACAATGCAGCGTTAATTGTTCGATGTTAACCAATTTATTAATTTTTTTTTAAATTAAAAATTTCTCTTTGATTAATTTATTTTTTCATCGCTTTAAATTAAAACATTAAAAATCATGGAATCTCTCGATTTATGTATGCAGCAGTTTTCAGTGTTTTGACCTTTTCTTCCGTGTCTTACGATTTCATGCCAAAATAAAATGAAATATATTTGGACGACCTTTGTATAAATTTCAATTTTAGAAATAATTTGTGTTTCCACAATTTTTTTATATTTAAAGCCTGCAATTAAAATAAATTACTTTGTTTCATTAAACTGATAAGTTTCAGGAAAATTTTCTAATTGCGGGCATGGTATTCCATTTGTTTGTGTGTATTTAAAGAACTAGTTAAGAACAACTTCGATTTGAAAACCGAGTCTGTATATTTAATAAAATTGACCGAAGTTCATGTATTTTATGTCTTGGCATGATCAGTTACTCTACATTAATCATAGCGCACGTTTGACAACGGCAGTCGATGTAGTTATTAAATTTTGCATTATTTGCATTTTTTAAATATTTAATTTAAGTGTTCCATATTTAAATCAAGTGGGTCTCAACGTGAAGCTGCCCATATAAAAATTTTGGATATGAAGCTCAGTTCGCAAATCAAAGATGGTACAAAAGGGCACCAAATTTTTCAATTTCTGGCCATGTTTTCAGGTACGTAATTTTTTTAAATTTAAGTTTTTTTAAACAACATTAAATTATGTCGCAATTCGAGTTTATTAAAACTGAAAGTTTTCTATTTGATTGCAAGTATATCCAATTTTTCAAATAAATTCAATAAAAACTGAACGACATAAATAATGTAATTGTCATTCCATAATCGAGTTCGTGAGGGGTTGAAAATGTAAACCCTCTCGTGAATAGATTTAAATCTTAAAATAATTTAAAAATTTATATGAATGGGGGTCCCCAAAGCAAAAATTTAAAATCACGATGCCTCGCAAATAATTTTGTAACGTCACTGACACGTGTGTGACATCACATAATTAATTTGTTTATTTAGTAAAAAATAACTAACGACAACACAATAAATTAGTTTAATAGATAATTTTGATAATAGAAAGAATATAGCGTAAATTATTCCATACTATATTGTAAATATCGCATACTAATGATTAATTTGATTAAACATTATTGCTATGTTCTAATCATAACAATAACTTTAATAATTCCGTTGCCATGCAAATATTAATTTTTTTATATAAATTTTCCAACTCGAAATATGAATAATACAGTTACTTGCATTTAACGTATGAAAGCGCAACTGGCTCGCTACGCTCGCTTGTTGGGTTATTAATCTAAAAATTCAAAACTTATTTTATTGATTTGCGGTAACATGCACATCGTTGATTAATAAAAAGTAAAAGGAAGTAATTTGAGGTATTCATCTCATCAAAACTGAGTTAAAGCTGGGTTACCTCTGATTCGTGATTTATAACCTGGCTTAACCCTCAAATTAATTGGGGTTCACTTTCCTTCTCAAAATCAGAACTTTTTGTTTACTAAACAAAGAAGCTTGCATTCTTTGAAGTTCTTAAATGTTTAATTTTTTTTTAATCGCCGGTGCAATATCAAAAACTAAGTAATTAAAGGTTTATTGATACGTATAATTTTTTATTTGTTTAAATTCCAAGTTTATGCAAATTGTTTGACTTTTGCTATTCATCAAACTTATCAATAGTTAAACATTAAAAAGTTAGCAAAATTTTTTGTTTAACTAAGAAAAGTTATCTTGTACACAATATTTTTTCTTTGTTTATAAATGACTTGTGAAATTTATGTTTAAAATTTTTTTTTTAAATTAAAATACTTTGCTTTGAATTTAATAATTAATTTACAGCGGATTTTTATCCTTATTCAATTATTAGGACCAAGTTTAACCGACGAGATTTGAGAAAAATCGAAACATGCTTGTACAATAATGTCTTAACCTAAAAAATATGTAAGTGGAAAAATTACTGTTTTAAAAAGTTATTAATACAATTTCATTTAATTTAAAAAAAAATCGGATGTGACCATGCCCATGACTTTATCATACTTTTACTAAATATTAAAAAAATAATTTTTAATAAAAAAGAAAAAAAGGTGACGGTTCGAATTCCCGGATCGCGATTTTACCATTTTGAAGTGGATTATGAAAGATGAGGGTCTAATTAGCGTATAAAAAATAAAATTTGCGGAATATTCACAAATTTTGAAAAAACGGCTTTAAAGTTAATTTGAATGCAATTTATCATTGGCTCTTTTGAACTATAACCCCGCTCCCAAAGGTTGAAAGAGGATGTGGCGACAGTAAATATACCAGAAACTCGGTTTTCACGACGAATTATGATAGATAATGGTGTAATTAGCTAATAAAAAATTAAAGTTGTGATCGGACAACAAATTTTCGAAAAAATCACTTTTGTGTGAATTTGTTTCTGAGGTGGTTGCACTGTCAAAACCTATTCTCCGCACCCTACGCGACCCTCCGGGTCGCTCCGGGCTCGAACGGTTTTGACACGTGCTAAAC
Source organism: Lycocerus yunnanus (assembly GCA_036346125.1). Taxonomy (NCBI): domain Eukaryota; kingdom Metazoa; phylum Arthropoda; class Insecta; order Coleoptera; family Cantharidae; genus Lycocerus; species Lycocerus yunnanus. The sequence continues at coordinate 359,981 of JARFIX010000059.1, forward strand.
TCATTAAAAACATCCCTTAAGCGGCTCCAACTCGAAAATTTTGAAAGTTGACGCGACGGATCTCTGAGAGCGACTGGTATCACCCCACCACTAGTCACTGTCGACCCAGGCACAGCACACGTACCGCCAACAGAATAAATGATACCTTTTCATTTTAATACACTTACATGTATTTCTTATGGGAAATTTGCAATTTTCAAAATTAAATTGTGGCCTTATTACAACTCCGACAAGATTGATCCTCACCTTAAAGAGCTTGTATTTTTGTGTTCTTTCGTTTGGTATAGCCATTTCTATAGGGAAAAGTGTATTTTCGATTCCGGGAATTCGAACTGCAACCGAAAAATATTTTCAATTAATCATTTTCAGCAATTAAGTTACAATGTATAAAATTTGGCTTAGAAATTTATCATTATTAGTTTTCAATCGTTAGTTTTCTAAATATTTAATAAAAAAATTAAATAAACAGATTAAAAAAAATTGCTTCCATAAATTAATTTTAATCAAAATTTCATCAGCTCCAATCCCTACTATAAAGATAGAAAATGACAAATTAAAATTTATATTAGTTTTAAAATATTTAAATAAACACTAATATTAAATAATAAAATTAAAAAAAAAATAGTTCTCATAAACCAATTTTAACCAAAATCTAATCAGTTTTTAAATCTCGATATACTAAGTATACGAAATCTCAAATTTGGTTTAGAAATTCCTATTAGTTTTTGAAATATTAAATAATAAATTTTAAAAAATTTAAAAAATAGTTGTCAGGTACCGATTTTAACCAAATTTGGTTTTGAAATTCCTATTAGTTTTTAAAATATTAAATAACAAGATTTAAAAAAAATAAAAAAATATTTTCATTAACCGATTTTAACCAAATTTGGTTTTGAAATTTCTATTAGATTTTAAAATATTAAATAATAAGATTTTAAAAAACTTTTAAAAAAATAGTTTTCACGAAGCGATTTTAACCAAAATTTAATCAGTTCTAAGTCTCAATATTTAGATACGAAATGCCAAATTTGGTTTTAAAATTCCCATTAGTTTTTTAAATATTAAATAATAAGATTTAAAAAATAAAAACAAATTTTCATGAACAGATTTTAACCAAATTTGGTTTTGAAATTTTTAAAATATTAAATATAAGATTTTAAAAAAAAAATAGATTTCATGAAGCGATTTTAACCAAAATTTAATCAGTTCTTAGTCTCAATATAAATTTACGAAATGCCAAATTTGGTTTTAAAATGCCCATTCGTTTTTGAAATATTAAATAAGATTTAAAAAATATAAAAAAAATATTTTCATGAACCAAATTTAACCAAATTTGGTTTTGAAATTCCTATTAGTTTTTAAAATATTAAATAAGATTTAAAAAAAATTTAAAAAAATAGTTTTCATGAAGCGATTTTAACCAAAATTAAATCAGTTCTAAGTCTCTATATTTAGATACGAAATGCCAAATTTGGTTTTGAAATTCCTATTAGTTTTTAAAATATTAAATAATAAGATTTAAAAAAAATTTAAAAAAATAGTTTTCATGAAGCGATTTTAACCAAAATTAAATCAGTTCTAAGTCTCTATATTTAGATACGAAATGCCAAATTTGGTTTCAAAATCCCTATTAGTTTTTGAAATATTAAATAATAAGATTTTAAAAAATTTAAAAATAGTTTTCATGAAGCGATTTTAACCAAAATTTAATCAGTTCTAAGTCTCAATATTGACATACGAAATGCCAAATTTGGTTTTAAAATACTCATTAGTTTTTGAAATATAATAATAAGATTTAAAAAAAAAAAAAATTTTATGAACAGATTTTAACCAAATTTGGTTTTGAAATTTTTAAAATATTAAATATAAGATTTAAAAAAAATTTTAAAAAATAGTTATCATGAAGCGATTTTAACCAAAATTTAATCAGTTCTAAGTCTCAATATATAGATACGAAATGCCAAATTTGGTTTTAAAATTCCCATTAGTTTTTGAAATATTAAATAATAAGATTTAAAAAAATTAAAAAAATTTTCATGAACCGATTTTAACCAAATTTGGTTTTGAAATTTCTATTAGTTTTTAAAATATTAAATAATAAGATTTAAAAAATTTAAAAAAATAGTTTTCATGAAGCGATTTTAACCAAAATTTAATCACTTCTAAGTCTCAATATAAATACGAAATCCAAAATTTAATTTAAAAATTCCTAATAGTTTTTGCTGTAGAACGCAAACAAAATTTGACCACCAACACACACACACACACACAGACATTTTTGGAAAATGGTCTTATTTAGCCCATAGGATCTCAATTTTTTCTGCACGAAAATAATACTTTTTCATAATATTACATATGATTAAAGTAAAAATTTTCCAACATCTGTTTTCTTTGGCCTACATATATTTTATTGATGAAGGTAATAAGACACCAGCAGTCGACGATAAATAATACTTATCAAATATTTAAAAAATGATACTTAATTTTATTGTTAACCCAACTAATTGAAGATATGTAACGAACGATTGGATAATTTACAACGGAAAATTTTTCTTATTCATAATTTACTGTAATTAAAGTTATATTATGAACTAATTTTTTTGGATACTGCAAAATCATCAAATTAAAAAGTTATTAGTTTCAATCTTAACGAATTACTCAACTTTAGTTTTTCTAATTATAGATTAAATTTTTTAGGTCCGTTTTTCAAATCCATAAATTGAATATTATTAAAAGGTTTTACTCTTTATTGTAGGCTTTATCATAATTAATTTTTCAACTTCAAATGCAGTACCGTCGACAAAATAATGGTAGTCGCATACAGTGCCGTACTCCATTTATCTTCCCCTACCTATTGTTGCCATCGTATCTACCCAAGAATTTTTCAAATTATTTTGAATAACTAAAGCCTAAATGTCACTTCCACTAAAAATTTTTAAGCTCAGATGGTTATAAAATACCCCCTTTATAATTCCTTAAAAACTGTTATACGTACTGTGAGGTAAATAGAAAGGCCCATTCCAAATTAGTTTTTTAATATATTTTCTAATAAAACTTCGAACTGAGTGCTCAGTACTACCCTAGTCATCGAACCTAACCTTAATAACTAGACCAGGGGTAACCAATAAGTCGATCGCGAAGCCAAATTAGGTTAATCGCGAGGCCAATCTGGCAAACGTCGTAAGTCATGACAAACTTATCATTTCAAGAAGAATGGGAACTCGATTACTTTTTCACAATGTGAAAGATTATTTTGCCGGCGAGTCCTCAACCCTGATTACGATTTTACCATTCTTTTGTGAACTAATTTTTTGGATACTGCAAAATCATCAAATTAAAAAGTTATTAGTTTCAATCTTAACGAATTACTCAACTTTAGTTTTTCTAATTATAGATTAAATTTTTTAAGTCCGTTTTTCAAATCCATAAATTGAATATTATTAAAAAGGTTTTACTCTTTATTGTAGGCTTTATCATAATTAATTTTTCAACTTCAAATGCAGTACCGTCGACAAAATAATGGTAGTCGCATACAGTGGCGTACTCCATTTATCTCCCCTATCTATTGTTGCCATCGTATCTACCCAAGAATTTTTTCAAATTATTTTGAATAACTAAAGCCTAAATGTCACTTCCACTAAAAATTTTTAAGCTCAGATGGTAATAACCCCCCCCCTTTATAATTCCTTAAAAACTGTTATACGTACTGTGAGGTAAATAGAAAGGCCCATTCCAAATTAGTTTTTTAATATATTTTCTAATAAAACTTCGAACTGAGTGCTCAGTACTACCCTAGTCATCGAACCTAACCTTAATAACTAGACCTCCACCAGGGGTAACCAATAAGTCGATCGCGAAGCCAAATTAGGTTAATCGCGAGGCCAATCTGGCAAACGTCGTAAGTCATGACAAACTTATCATTTCAAGAAGAATGGGAACTCGATTACTTTTTCACAATGTGAAAGATTATTTGCCGGCGAGAGTTCCTCAACCCTGATTACGATTTTTATCATTCTTTTGTAAATTATGAAAGATAACAATGCCAGATACACATAAAAAATAAAATTTGCGGATGGTCCACAAATTAAGTTAAAAAACGGCTTTAAAAATTAATTTGGAATGCAATTTTATCATTGGCTCTTTTGAACTGCAACCCCGCCCACCAAAATTAAAATAGTTGTGGCGACAGTAAATATGCCAAATTCTCGGTTTTTACAACGAATTATGAAAGATAATGGTGTAATTAGTTAATAAAAAAATTAAATTTGTGCTTGGACAACAAATTTCGGAAAAAAATCGCTATTTGTGTAAATCCGACTCTTGATGTAGTTGCGCTGTCAAAACCCTGTAATTTTCAAATTTGAATTGTGGTTTTATTACAAATCCGACTTAGTTCCTCCTGCCTTTAAAAAGCTTGTATTTTTCTGTTCTTTCGTTTGGTAAATCCATTTTTATAGGAAAAAGTCTACTTTCGAGTCAGGGTTAACGGACTCTTGCCATTTTGCCTTACCTCGATAGCCATTGCTAAAAAAGGTAATCTGGAGACATTTTTTAACTTTACATAACAAGAATCAAACAGATTATCCACAGAATTGTAGTATGTGCCACACTCATTCATATTAAAACGGATGTTTAAATGGTATCGACCCTAAAAACGCTGATCACGTTGTTTTTGATTGATATCAATAAAATGTAAGTAGTAAGTAGTTAGTTGCGATTTGTAAGTTATCAGTATCAGTTGTAGAGACCGCGGGGTCTGGGAGGTGTAGAGCACCCCAGGAACACTCAAACTGTGATAGATAAATTTGCAAACTAATGGTTATCAGTATTAAGCGATGATGGTGAAAGTTTTAGCACAAAAATATAAAACAGTGGCCAAGAATCGAAGGGGTTATAAATTCCCCTAGTATAATATGTCATAGTTTTCAAGAAAACCAAGGCGTTATAATAAACCTTACTCATAATCTGTAAACATTGAATGTTTTGCGTGGTGTTCCACACCCCCAGACTCCCCGGTCTCTAAAACTTTGCTTTATATTTTGGGCTAATTGGGATATTAGTTACTTGAGTGTGACTTGTTAACGTAACGATTAATTAGTTTTTCTAGAGATTTTTTCTAGATCGGTTACGCTGATATCTTCAATTCATTTCTGATAAAAAATAAACTGCACAAACCGGGGTTTGGAGGGTGTGGATTCCCATACTGAGGATTCTTTATTATTATATTTGTCAATATTTATTTTGATTAATAATTAATAATTATGATTTCTTGGTTAGAGACATCCAAACACAATTTTGCGCTAATAAAATTAAGATAATAAAATAAATAATAAATAAAGGTATTTTACACCTCCTTCTTAGATTACTTGAGGCTTGAGGCTTAAAACTAAATTTACCTATAGCGTTTTGATGGTAAACTTGGTTTAAAACTTCAAGCCGTGACTGTTAGTACGGGCATAAGTCGATCGCGACACAATTTTAAAATAAAACGTAGATCTTATGTTTACAAAAGTTGACCATCCCTGAACTAGACTACTAATTTTTTCACATCGTTAACACAAGGGCTAAAGGCCTCAACGACAAAAATAATATTTTATTAAAAAAATTTAAAAAATTGTTTTATTGTTAATTTAGCTTGATTATTATTAAAAATTACTTTTTGAAACAGTTATGTAAATTAATAATATTTATTCCTATTCAAATCAAATCAATAGTTTGGATTTTTAAATAAAAATCAAGTTATTATACTTTGATATTTTCATTTCAACAAACTCGTTGATAATAATATTATTATTTACAATAATTATTCATAATATTTTCTTTTGCAATTTTATGTTGTAGAAATTACAGTAAGGTTTATTTTAAATAATTCTTAATTAACTTGTACTAAAGGTTATCTCATGTAAAAAGTGGAGACCGGAAGTTAGTAATTATATTTATACATCAACAAATGATTCAGTTAGTCGAAAGTCTTCCATTTCCCAGTCTGTCATTATAGTCCAGTCAATGGAGACATAAATTACGGCGGTAATTCCGTTCCGCTCAACGTCGTTCCGGGCGCTATAAGCGATTTGATAAACGCAACTACGTCAAGAGTCGGATTCACACAAAAAGTTAATTTTGCCGAAATTTGTTGTCCGATCACAAACGTAATTGTTTTATTAGTTAATTAGTCCCTCGCCCTTCATAATTTGATGTAAAAAACGAGATTATGGCATCTTTACTGTCGCCACAACCTATTTCAATTTTTGATTGCTTCAGGTTGTTCTTAATAATTAATCTCATAATCTGTAAAAATTAAATTGGAGATAAACAAAATCATAGGTTACCGCCCACTCAAATTAGGTTTTAGAATTATTCTATTTTGTTTCAAAATAAATTAACGACCCATATAGTTAAGCCATTTTCCAACATACATACAGTCAAGGCTGTTTTTATGCGGTACTCTTGTATGGTTTTTATATGTGGAATTGTTTATAAGCGATTTTTGTGTGCGGTATATAAAAAAATTCGGTCAAATGCGTAGAAAGGATAAAAAATAAAGTATTTTTTTAAGGGATTCCTTTTATGCGGTCCCTATTCTTCGCACAAAAATAGGTTCAAGTATATTTCGTCTCGCTTTAAAGCTATGATGTATTAGGCATTATTTCTACCAGTAAACCTTTCTATCCACCCAAGCGATTTAATTTATTTTTAATAAACTTAGTTTCAGAGCAGAAGTTCAAATTCTAAATTTGAGTCGCTATTGTGCCCACAGACACACATACGTAGATTTCTATGTAGACGTTTTCAAAAAACACAATATAAAAATTTGACAAAAAAGAAGGGGGGGAAGCAGATTTAACAAAAAAAGAAATAAAATAAAATAAAAACAGAAAGAATTGTAGTTGAGTGATAGGTCGGCTATGATTTTGCATTTTTAGAAATGTTTAAAAAGTTTTAATTACATATTTTTAAAATTTTGAAAATTGAAATATGTCGTTGATATTAATCATACTATGTATATTTTATATATTCTTTATTAGCCTTTTTTCCCCATCCAGTGTTGGATATAGGCCTCCCTAAACATAGGAGGTTTAAGCATTAAGACCCCACGGTTGCTAAGTCCGGGTTGGGAATTTGCCTGTAACCCTTTTCATTGTTGATGATGGCAGTCATCAACTAAGGGACCGCCGGCTTTACGTGCCCTCCAAAGCACGGGAGGCGGTCCTAGATAGAAAGAAGTCAGAAAGAAAATTTTCCTTCCTAGACTCCTCCGGATCGAACCGGGTGCCTTTGCATCAGCAGTTGATCGCTCTAACTACTAGGCCAAGACCGTCTCTCATTTTTTTTTTATATATTAATACACTTTAATTAAAACCTTGTTTATGCAAAAATTATTTATTCCAAGGTTCACAATTTACTTATTGCAAGTACTCAGGTAATCAAGAATAATAATGCAAATGCTCATTTGTATAATTGAAAAACTGCAATTTTAACTGGCATTTTGACATATTGATTGTGAAACCGCAGATAACTAGTGCTACTTATTGTAACTAACTAACTAGTAGTTATCAATTTTGATAAGCAACAATTTGACATTTTTAAATTACTTTTGTATAAAACTGTTATTTTTTACCATAAAAATTGAAGAAGTATAAGAATACAGATTAATAAATAAAAATAATAGTTATTTTTTATATTATAAGTATAAAATTTTCAAATATTACAAGTTTTATGAAATTTTATTTAATATTTTACAATTAGTAAATTAAATTTTTTCAAAACATACCTATTAATCCATAATATAGCATATACGCATATTTCATGCATAACTGGCAATCGTCAGATGATATTTGAATAAATTCTTTTATAACATTCAGTTTAAATTACATTTTCCAAAATTATTTACAACTTTTTTATTCAATTATCATCCGAGTTCATCTGACGATTGCCAGTTGAGCATGAAATATGCGTATACATATATTATGGACTAATAACAATTGAAACAATTGACGCGCAACATGACGCTCAATATGTTGCTCAACATGATGCGCGACGTTGCGACTCTTTGTTCATCAACGTTGTCTATCCACACATTGCAGTAGTTGAAAAGATGTCCCCTGAGGAGTTAGTGTTGATTTCAGTTGCGATTTTTAGAATTTAATTTTTAATTCTTGGGTACTTCCAATATTTTTGACATAAAATAAAATTTGGAAAAACATGCCAATAAACAAATGTGATTTTGGTGCCCTCACTCCACTTTTTACTCGCCCCTTCACAATAATTAACCTCGCCTATCTAAAATTAAATTTTAATGCATTTTGTGGCTAAAATGTATGTGCTACGGCAGTGCACACTATAGAAACATCCCCGGCTGTCCTACTCGCAATTATGGGTCCTTGATGCAACGATTGCTTGGGAGCAACTGGTTCCTCAGTGGGCGATAAGTGGGAGAATCCACCCAGGACACAAGGTCTGACAGCAAAATAGATTAAATTATTACGAAATATTGCGCAATAATTGCTTTTCGTTTTTTATAGGAATTTGGTGAACTTCAAAATTGAACGGTGGGACTCACCAAATTCACCCTCACCTTAAAAGTCTTATAAAAAAGTGTTCTTTCGAGTCAGGGTTAATCGTCTTTTGCTAACTTTTGGGCCCCAAAAATTAAAAGTTTAAAAAAACAAATTTTTCACTGCTTCTAATACATTTTGATGAGAAAGTCTTATTACCGCCAAAAGTATTCACGTAGATGTATTTTGAACGATTTTTGAAATTTTTAACTTTCCCCACTTCCATGTAATGGTTTGTAAGGTTTTGATAAACCCTCCTTTGTCCTTACGTAATGATTGCACTTTGTGCAATCCCCCCCCAAATGCTTCCAGGAGAAAAAATTTAATTCATTAATTATTGTAAAAAATTAATTCAAATTTCATAAAACTTATAATATTTGAAAATTTTATACTTATAATTTCACAAGTTAACAAACATTTATTTAATACTCCTATATGTTATTTTTTTTATATAAAACGATTCAATTGAATTTTGTCAACGAGCAGAAATTGTTAATTAAAAAGCGACAAAGTTGCCAGAAAATTGTTTTTCGCAAGTTAATAATTAAATTTCATAGTCGTGCATTAAATTAAATTTTTTTCTATAGTAGATGTTAAAGAAAAATTACATAATATAAGAAATCCCAATTTTAAATTAAATTATTATTTGACATCAAAATTATAATAAAAATAAAGTATTTTATTTACCCATTCAAATGGTATTTTATCTACTCTTGCGACTGAAGTGTCACTTTTTCTATTATTTTTACTCTAAAAACCGTAATTTTGCAGCTATTTTCTATAGCAAAAATAAATGAAATTTTAACTATTAAATAAAAAATACTTCCATATCAGTAGTTTCTGTTTATTTATGACGTTAAATGTCATGAACAAATATTTGGGATTCCATTCATATAATTTACATATACAGTGAACCCTCGGATTACGAATACTTCTAGTCACTAACAAATTGGCTCATAATCAAAATTTTCGAGCAAATTTTGGCTCGAACTGTATAAAATGTCCTTGGTGCATTTGTACGCCAAGTCATTGCATAAAGGTCGAGTCAAAATTTGTTCGAAAATTTTGATTAATAGCCGATTTGTTAGAGACTAGAAGTATTCGTAACCCGAACCTACTGCAATATATATCGGATCATATCAAATCGCGAACAATTATACCGAAAGTTTTCCGACAGTACCTCCTGTACAGACCTCTGGTATATTAATTTTCCTATAGAAATGGCTTCACCAAACAAAAGAACAGAAAAATACAAGCTCTTTAAGGTGAGAATGAATTTAGTCGGACTTGTAATAAGACCACAATTTAATTTTGAAAATTTCGATTTTCCATAAGAAGTTTTTCACATTTCGCCGAGTTGAACCGCTCTTGGGGATATTTTAACTTCGTTCCGCTACGACCACTACAAGCCGTTTTGACAAAGCGCAATTACGGCAAGACTCGGATTCACCTAAAAGTGTATTCTTGCCGAAATTTGTGGACCAACTACAAATTTGTTAATTTTTCTTTTATAATTCGCTTTAAAAATCTAGATGCGGGTATCTTGACAGTCACCACAACCTATTATAATTTCGGTGGGCGGAGTTACAGTTCAAAAGAACCAATAAGAAAATTGCATTCCAAATTAATTTTTAAAGCCGTTTTTTTACAAAATTTGTGAACCGACCACAAATTATATATTTTTTTTTTGCTAATTAAACCCTCAGCTTTCATAAACCGCTTTAAAAATTGGTAAAAATCCAGATTCGGGTATCTTAACTGACACTTACTATTTTTTTAAATCGGAGATATAGAAATTTCAGGATTTAATTAATTTAAAATCTCGGGGTCACACAAAAAATATCCCGAGATTTCAAGAAGAGGAGGTGTAAATTGTATTTTTTTATTTAAATCAGTTTAGGCTTTTATTTATAAGATTTATTTAAATTATACAGTGCGCTCGTAAAATTTGGAAAAAATCCATAAAATTGTTTCGAAGGATTTTCTCAGATAATTTTTTTAGTGGGTCTTTTTTCTGCTTATATCGTAACATTTCTTCATTGTGTTGTGTTTTGAATTGTGAGATCGTCGTAATTTTTTTGAATGGCAGCTCTTATTTTTTCGTTACGAATTTGGATAGAGTTCAATTCGTGCAGATGGAGACCCAGATCTGCCCAACAACACGTTATAGTACCAGTAAGACGAGATTCCACCCCACTTTGCCGTAATCGCTCGTGAATATTTTTTAAATCGTATTTTTATTAACCGCAACTGCGATCGGTCGTAGAGGAACGATCGAATGGCCACCCGGATCTCCGGATCTTGATTCGTTTGATTATTTTTTATGTACCTATTTCAAAAGCAAAGTTTCTTTCAATGACGAACTAAAGGCTAAAATTTGCAATAAAATTCAAAAAATTCAACCCGATACGATTGAATATGTTTTAAATGAGTTTCAGTGGCAATTGCGATATTGCCAAGAAGTGAGCGGACATTTAATTTGTTTTACATTTTTATACTTAGAAATTCATAGTTATAAACTAGAAATATAAAAATATACATAGTTTTTTTCTAAATAACAGAGATTATTTTTGAATAAATGAACTTTAATAAACTGATTAATCGTTTGCATATAAAAATTTGAAACTTGTGGACGGACGAACACGGCAGTAAACAAAACCTAATCTATTCGTAAATAAATTCATCATCAACGACGATCATTAGTCACGTATTAAATCGTAAAATACTCAATATTGCATCTTGCGGGGCTGTTAGATGAATTACATCCGATGCGCATGAATGGATTAACGAGATTCCAATATTTTATTTGATAACTTTCTCATTCGTAGGTAAATATTCTTGCTTATATCGCTTATATCTTTCAAATGCATTAGACTTCCGTGCTCTAGGCCCATGTTAAGCAGAACATCTATTATATATGCAAAACACATTGAATGCACACCACAGACACATTAATGAATGAGTTTCTGAGAATCAACCTGTCCAACTTTAATGTTCCATTCATAAATGGGTTATGTATTTACAGATGAATAAATTCTCAGGAGCCATTAATATTTTACAATTGCCAACGCCATCTTTGTTTCAGAACATACAACGTTTGTCTTTTGGCAAACGCAACCCCTAAAAAGAGATTGGGTCAAGTAAAAATTGAAATATGTTGTTGATGTCAATAACCTTATAGCTGTTTAAAATGTAGATCGGGTCGGATCGACCGCAAGTAAACATTTAATAAAATATTATTTTTAAAATCCCCAATGTTGCATTACTTTCTTTATATCTGCCAAAGTTATGGCTTTAACCTAATATAAATCTACAATAAAGTTTCCACTCGCACGTGAATTGTAATTTATTTTTAGTTTCCTATTTTAATCTCAAAATTTGTATGCTTTCAGGAACGTTAAGTATAACCTGCAGCGGAATGCATTATGGATGGCCTTCACCTTCACTTCCACAACTTCAGCATCTCAATTCAACCATTCCAGTTACCAACGAAGAGGGATCTTGGATGGCCGTGATGCCATTAATAGGAGCGACGATAGGTTCCATTGCTGGAAGTTTCATTTTAGACATAATTGGAAGGAAGAAATGCGTTCTACTAACATCTTTTCCCTTTTTCATATCATGGGTTATGGTTGCTTATGCAAATTCTGTACCTGTTCTATTGTCGGCACGCTTTATAGCGGGAATTGCCGATGGTTTAGCATTTTGTTCAGTTCCGATGTATTTGGGCGAAATTGCAGACCCAAACATTAGGGGAATAATTGGATCGAGTTGCTCAATTACGTGGGTTTTTGGAATGTTCTTAATCAATGTCATTGGATCATATACTGGAATTTCGATTGCGGCCGGCATTTCTTCCATTGTTCCTGTATTACTTTTCATTACGTTTATGTGGATGCCCGAAAGTCCATATTTTTTAATCATGAAAAGAAGATTTGATGAAGCAAGAAAAAGTTTAAGAACCTTTCGAGGAGTGCATGATGTGGAAAGCGAACTAAATAGACTTCGGGTGGCCGTGGAAGAAGATACCCATAGAACAGGAAAGTTTTTGGATTTATTCAGGGTAAAAAGCAATAGAAAAGCTGTTTTCATTATAATGGGAACACGAGCGACCCAACAATTGAGTGGAACTATGGCGATTACGTTTTATGCAAAAACCATCTTCCACAATGCTGGTGATGACATATCATCAAGTACTGCCGCTATTATATATTTTGCGGTCCAACTGATTGTTTCCAGTGTTTCTTCCATAATAGTTGATAAAACTGGAAGAAGGCCACTGTTGATGATTTCCGTCACCGGTGCTGGTATATTACTGTTCATCGAGGGCCTGTATTTCCAGTTACGTACAATTCCCGAATTAAATTTAGAAAAGTTTTCCGTTATTCCGGTGGTAGCTCTAATTATGTTTGTCATTGTCTTTAGTAGTGGATTGCAAGCAATTCCAATTTTGTTCCTAGGCGAACTTTTTCCCATGAATGTCAAAGCATTTGCTTTGGCTTTAGCGGACATCTACTTTACTGTGTTGGCAACGGCAATATCCAAGTTTTTTCAAATTGTCAAAGACGATCACGGAATTCAAGTGCCTTTCTTTGTATTCAGTGGATGTTGCATGTTGGGACTAATTTTTATTATATTTTTCGTGCCCGAAACAAAGGGGAAGACTTTGGAAGAAATACAAATGGAACTTCGCGGAATCACGAATTACCAAAACGACCAACAAAATCGGGAAGCACTATTTAAAAATAACGAAGTGAAATGTTAACAAAGGAGTTTTCTCCTTAGTTTTAATTAAGAAAAATGTGTGAATGCCAAACCGAAACATAAAGTTTTTGCCAATTCTAAATTTAACCACACAGATGAATAAAAATAAACCTGTTACTATTTTGGCATCAGCTTGAGTTTTGATATTAGTATTACTTTATGATTTTTTGACTGATTTATATGTCACAAGGTCGTCTCATTAATTAATGAAGTATTATTTACCGATATTTATTTACCATTAAAAATACTTTTTAAGCATTTTTACAAAGTTGTTTTCACTAATTATCTCATTCATCAAGCTTGAGTGTCTTTGTTTCAGGAAAATATTAAAGACAATGCCAGTGAACCTGTAAGTAAAATTTAGTTCCATAATTAGAAATATACAAAGTTAGTTTTATTTTTAAAACTTTTCTTTCAATATTCCAGAGTAAAAATGTGTTTACTTATATTACGATCCAGAACAGATGGTAGGTACTCCACGCTTAAGTCCCAGCAGCTGATCAGATGTTTATTATTGGGTTTTCACTACAAGGCGGAGTGGCAGACAATTTTGCACGGACTGGCCTTGTTTTTTAGACCATTTTAACTATTTTCCTAAATATTCAAAACTTTACAGAAGAAAATATAAAATAATCTACCCTATAGGTTATAGAGCAAAGCGTAATGACTCTCTCGTTCTAAGAAAGGAAACCAACATTTGTTAGTGGTATTTAAAAAATTAACTGATTCCTCTGGTGCCGAGGATATTCGGTGTAATTCAAAATATCACCCCCAGAACAATCCCACAGAGAGGGTAAATAAGATCCCAATGCTCGTAATTAAAAATGACCACCCAAAATGGAATGAAAATACACATAAAATCTTGCAACCCATTAAAACTTCAAAACATGATGTTAGCAAATTCAGGATTTCATATTTTGGCCCTTCTGCGACTGTCAAATTCACCTTAATAAATAAACCTAACTTATTATTATAAAACCAACTATACATTACCAAGAAAGGTAATCTAAACCAATCTAGTTGTTGATGAACATAAAAATATTTAATAACTTCGATCTCGAGTGTGTTGACCACCAAACCGGGATTTCCAGTTCTAGTCCGGGCAAAGTGAAAACTTGTTTCTGACCATCTTCCTTAGAAGATAGTTGCTTTCCACTGAAGCAGTTAGCCAGAAAAGCCCTCTTACAGGGACGACTTTCTCCTTGCAATCTTCAAAAGGGGAGGGTTTGCTAATACTACACAAAATAGGATTTCAAAATTTAGTAGCTACTTTTAGAGGAGCAGTAAATTTTGAAATTCCGCTAGTGCCAAGATTTGGCCTTGTTCAAGCCGAATGAAAACAATAACCCAATAAATTACTGTAGGTACTTTTTTATCAATATACGTCAAATATAAACGATACTGTGAAATTTATTGAAAGTTTTAATTTGCAATACATAACTACCTACTAAAATTTACCATTTAATGAGGTACTTAACTTTAAAAATACTTTTTAAGTGTTTTTGCATGAAATAAAATCGATTGAATGGGTATTTAATGCAAAAATTGATTTGTGCTGCTAAATTACATAAGGAAAAATAATTTGCTAATCGGACCACGGAAATTAAAAAGGTATAACAATTTTTATAGGTTTAATAAAAATTAATTCAATCAGTGCCCCCTATAATTTTACACTAAGTAATTTTTTAAAACTTGCTCAGTTGAGCATTTTTCCACCGAGGGCTAACGCTATCATTTGATGGACAAGCATTGAAAAATTGTCTGTTGAAGATAGTTCAGTCGGGGGGGTAAAAGGTGTGTTTTGCAAAAGCGACGCTGAGGGCAGCATAGAGAACAATATATTTCGTTTTTGCAATTCGTTTTTTAGAAGGGAGAGAAGAGCGTAAGTTTAAATGAGTTTTTTTGTTTTCCCTACTGCTTCCAGGGTTTGGCGTCGATTTTGAATGTATTCTATTTCATATGTATTGTCATTGATTATTTTGATTTTGTTTTTTGATTCTCATATGTTCGATTTGTTTATTTTATGGTTCAAAAAAAACAAAAATAGAAAAAATAAATAAATTAGGTAAATAAATATGTTGTGGTAATGGGGAAGTGGCTGATTTTTTAACTTCCATCTCAAGCTACCATGGTATAAAATCAAGCCTTTTTGATTTTTGGAGTCCCCCAAGTTATTATTTGAGACAATGGAATACAGTTTATCTCAAAGAAGTTTAACAAATTAACTGATTCCTATTGTGTCCAGGATATATGGTATAATTCAAAATATCACCCCCAGAACAACCCCATAGAGAGGGTAAATAACGTAAAAATTTCGTTATGTATTAAAAAATTACCACCAAAAATAGAATGAAAAGATCGATAATTTTTCAACTATGATTTAACATATTCAATTATTCATTATTATCGTAAAATAAGTACATACATTGTTTGCCACCATAACCAAATTCTTGTTCTCTAAAAGATGTCTTTCAAATTTAAAACTGCGACTTTCAAATCTGTTTCAGTTTTTGTGCACCTAATTTTCAAAATTAAATTTATTATGAGAACGAATTTAATAAACTTAATACAAATTATTTTTATGAAATTTTTGATAGTCTATAATATCCAAGATCATTGATATTTCAAATTTTGGATGCTCATCAGAGGGACCTGATATGTCCACATTTTATTACAAATTAAATTAATATTTAATTACCTATATAAAATTAAATTTATTTAACTATTTACATACATAGAATCACTTCTGGCACCTTAAACGTATTTAAGTAATGAACCTAAAAACACTATTTTGGAAACAGTTTTTTCTTAATTTTTGGCATATAGAACGTTTGACATTAATTATTATCACTCTCCATTTAATACAAGCAATACAATTTAATAAATGTGACAGAAAGATTAAAACGTTCTGTTGATTTGTTTATTGTTTTGGCTAGGCAGTAAATTTATTATGAGGAATTTCTGGACCAATATCGTCACTACCCACTATTAGTGTCATCACTTCACATCACAATAAGTTCTTTTGATATAATTTTTCTCTAATTTTCATGTTATCTAGATCGGCAGAAGCTATCTAACCCGGATTCGTAAGTACACTTTTTTCTATAAAAATAACTTCACCAAACGAAAGAGAACGTTAATACAAGACTTTTAAGGTGAGGATGAATTTGATAGGTTGTATATTAAGGCCACAATTTCATTTTGAAGTTCACAAAATTCCCAGATGAAAATGGAAAGAAAGATGGAAAATAAAAGTAAAAAACGACGTGATAGCATGTGGGAACATTCAAAGAAGAGCAAGACAAGAAATAAGGGTGGCAAAGGAGAACTGGATGAGAGTGCAATGCGATGAAATGGGGAACTCGAAAGAAAATACAGTAAAACTTCTCGATAGGGGACACCGACGGAGAACGTGAAAATGTCCCTTTTTGAGAGAAAAAGATGCTTAAAAAGAAACAAAGAGTTTTTCCAATATTAAATCTCCGCTAAGTGTCGAACACTACATTTTTCTTGTTTATATATTTCCCATTTCACGTTCTCCGTCAGTGTCCGCTATTGAGAAGTTTTACTGTACAATGCATTCAAAAGTCACAGAAGCTGCCGGAATATACAGATCCAAAACAATTGGTGTAAGCTAGATCGTAAGCTAACAAGTTCAAGTATTCGATTGTTATGCCAGTTCAATTGGTCCACAGAGACTAATTCCTCCTGACTGTATCTTTGTCACCAAGTGTTGACAACATCTTTGATATTAAATGCACAAAAAAAAAATAAATTTGTACAAAATAAAAAATATAAAATTGTCATATATTATAAATTTAATATTTATTTTACACTCTTAATTCATAGATTTGAATACAAGCAACCGTTAAAGTTATCATTTGCGGCAAAATATCGCTGACGTGTAAATCCTGCATTTCGTACCACTTACCCGTTGACTTTTGCAAAATATGCACCTTGTAAGTTCCTTTGTTTGGTTCCCCATCATGCACAATATTAGCAATTAAGTCATAAGTCGTACTTTTATGTTTAGCTTTCACTTCAGGGGTTAACAACTCGGCAAAGTCAACATTCCTGAAACAATCAAATTAGAATTCATAATTCTGCAAGAAAAAACAACTTACTTCACTGGAAAATTCACAATTGTTGGATTTTTTTCTAAAAAGAAAGTATTTTTGGTAAACCTCTTAATATACAAAATTAAATACGGAGGCAGCCTGGTAATTTCAAATCTCTTCATTAAATTTTCTTTGTAGGTTCTGTATTCCCGTTCTGTTTTTCCATTAAATTTGGTTAAAAGTTGGTACAAATTTACTTGGGAATAATTTTCTCGCTCAGTTCGTCCATGAAAAGAGGTTGGGGTGGCAAATCACAAGTTAGATACAAAAATGGCGATTCTGTTAATACTTCCTGATACTCGGGTGTAGTAAGTAAGTGGCGTTTTTGTTTGTCATCTAATTCGGTCGGCGGAATTTTACGAGTGTAGATATTCATGGAGCCCAAAAACGATTTGTGAATAATAGAACTGTTCGGCTTCTTGGTTCCATTTAAAGTTCTATGCAAGGCGTTTAAAAACCATGATAGAAAATCGATTGGGTCACCTAAAAAGTTAAAACACTCAGTAAATGGAAAACATTGATACAAAATGATAAAATGCATTTGCTTCGGGCTCAATTTTCATATTTCCAAGTTTGGAAATAAGCAAGAATGTAAAGGCCATAGAAAAATTGCTTACCCTGTTGGGTAAACTGAAACTGTTTTCTGCTCCAAAGTACTACAGCTTGTAACATTTCGTGGGGAGATACGTGTACTTTAAAATTTCGAGGATTCCACAATTTTCTCATCAGTTCACCAAATCTCTGTACCAAGGTATATGCAGAATCACCTGGAGGTCTCTTAACTTTACTGTAATTTTCTTCTCTTAGAAAATAATCTCGTAATGATGCAACATGCGATAGTGCCTAAATAAAAAATTACGATTGAAGTTAAATTGAGCTTGAACTAAATACTACCTTACCTGCAATATAACATTGCAATAGTCGTTAGCTTTAATATTATTAAGACCCACAATGCCAGGCATATAAAGAGATCCATCGATAGCTCTCGACATTTTCGTGCTGGCATCCAAATTTTGAATATGACTTTCTGTGAAAGTCGGGTTCAAAACGTACTTGATGTCGTCAAGAGAAGAATCGATAATTTCATAATTATCAGGTAAGCAATAAAACTTCAAGGTATTCAAGTTAAGGTAAACGTGATGACTTTCAGCTACGGAATGAGTGTAGGCATGGGTATTGGTACCCCGACCCTGAAAATATTTTCCACACACCAAACATGCATAAACGTTAATTCGGGTTAACGACACCGAACATAACTTTTCAAAATCAAAATCCAAATATTGTCGATTAATTGTGTCCAAGTAAGGGCAGAGACGATTTGCTTGTCCTACGTAATTAAAAACAAATTAGTCACTCTTGTGTTTATTAGTGTTAGATTTGCATACCTGATTGTGAAGTCTTCGTCAGGGGTTCCACTTCGCCTAAAATAAAACAAATTTGTCAGTGCAAGTTGTAAATAATAAAGTTATCTGAAGTACTATGTAAGATACCTAAATTAGAAAACATTTCAATTTTTGGCTTCTTGTTTGGCGGCTCTCCATTTTTATCCATTTCTGTATATTTTAACTAAAACTTTTATTTAATTACATTAGCATTATTTACTTAGAATACCTCACTATGCGTATGTCAAACGTAAAGTTGGGTTATGTTTACAAAAAGACGGTTTGCTATTCTTTATGGTTATTTTCAGCTATAATTCGGTTAATCTTTATTTTAAAGTTTTTTAGCTATTAGGGCAATGATATCATAAATTATTAAGCAATTTCTAATTCAGTTTCTCCGTTTTTTATGTTTGTATTCAGGTCCGAATTTAGGACTAAAGGGTTTGGGACCCCAGACCAGACAGTACCGTAGTCTCAAACATAAAAAATAGCATTATGTCAACTTATTTGAATTAATTTTAAAATATAAATTTGTCCTTATTCATGATTAAACCATTACGATCTTCAAATCACATCATGTAATGTATACAGGATGCTGATGAATATCTCCCCTAATTATTTTTGAGAAAAACTTTAAATAAGTTTTTTGAAAAAAAAAATACTGAATCGGTTCATGTTAATGCTTTTAATTTTCATATTTTTAGCATTGAAAAACTTATGATTTTATGCATAATCGATTCACCATCCTGTTTATACGTGCATGGTTATCTCATTTGACTTCATACATGAAAAATGGCGTATAGATCTTCGCCATACAGAGGCGATTTACAAGTGCATATTCTAATGAAAAACTCTAACTAAGTACTCTAAAGTAAATCTATTAAAATGCAAATTATAATTTTAATTCGTATAAATATTTATTTAAATTGTTAACCGTTGTTGCAAATAATTGATGTCCTTGTCATAACCCTTTGATTTAAGATGAATTTTAACCAAATCGCGTACGAAATAGTTGCAAATGTGCTTTCGTAGCGTATCATCTCTACGACTATTTCATTATCAACCATCCACGGTAAGTGATCTCTTCAATTCACTTACCATTAAAGATTTCAATTACCGTTTAAATTGATTGCGTAACTAGGTCACCGCACTGCTAAAAGTGCATTTCTCACGTTTCATGGGAACTCCAAAGAAATAGACAGAAATGCCTCTTAAAGCAAGGGCATAAATACTGCAGCCAAAAATGCGGAGAGTTAGTTTGATGTAATAATTCAATCCGTAGTTTTGTCAATCCAATTAGGGGACGTCCATTAATTACGTGAGCTAAAAATAGGGGAAGGGGTCCATTTTAGGGTGGCAATGAAAATCTCATGTCAACTTTGTAAATCAGAGAGTTACATTATTAAATAGATTCACTGTAAAATTACTGGTCTCGGTGTGGTAAAATTGTAGGTAAATCTTACGTAAGAGAAGAGGGTCCACCACATCTTACCAAATCTCTCCAAGGGGGGGGGGGGTATTTAAATTTAAAAAAAAACACCTCTCGTATGTTATTTATAAAAATGACTGGACCAATTATTTTCAAGGGTGCCTAAATACACATTTAAATGCCACAGTTATTATCTCCCCATCACCAAGATTCGCAACCACCAAAATTAATTGATTTTTCGTCGCCGTCAATCTGTAAAATTCGTTTTCATCTTTAAAATATAAATAAATATTATCCTAGGGCAAATCTATCTTTTATTACGTTTCCTTTTCATCCCCAAAACTTTAGAGCTAAATAGTTGGCCAAAGGGAAAACAGAGAATTATCTGATACCACGTCTTCTGTAACCCTGATTTTCTTTCTTCTAGAGAAATTGGTGGCAACATCTCTATGCTTTTCAGCCCTCCCCAGACCTCTATAATTCTCTCTGTTACGTTCATCGGGAAAATTAGTCTGATAACCCTCATCTCATCAGTGCTAAATGGTGGCCTAAAGGTGGAATTCTCTCGAAATTCTACAATTACACATAGTCTGGGATATACAGATGAACACAATGACAGTGACTCACTCAGACAAAATACGAAAACACGATTAAAAAATATCAAAAAATAGTTAGAAACTCTGAAAATTACCACTTAGAATGTCAGAGAAATAAACAACAAACAAGAACTAGAAAAGTAAACATAGCTTTTTTGGGCAGTGTTCGCTAAGTGCCGTTCAAAGATACAAGTTTTCCTATATAAATGAAAAGAAAATTATGAAAGAGCATTAAATTACAAGAATTATAGAGTGAGGATGAATCAAATTTAGGTAAATTTGTACCTAGCCCTCATTTTGTTTTGCTACACTCAAACTCATGAATTTTATCACTTTATATCCAGCGTCAAATATGTGAACTGTTATTTGAAATAAAACATTGAACCGCGTCGATTTAAGTATTTTTACAAAATAATTTTAGGGTAAATCCGAATCTTGCCGTAATTGCCCTTGTCAATAAACTTTTGCATCCTTTGCTCTGCTCCGCTACGGCCGCTACAAGCCGTTTGACAAGCGCTTTACAATAAAATATCCCCTAGTCACGGTCCAAATCGAAAAGATGTGTGTTGACTCATACAGATAGCAGAATCGACTGACTCCTCTACAGCTGCTTTAGTTAGCTCCCCAATGGTTGATTATTGTTGGAAATATCGACTTCATCCTGGTCTTAATAAACTTAATTTTATACGCTCTAACCGAGGGGCCAACCGCTTAGAGTAAATCGTGTACAATTAACTTCCCTTCACGTACTTCATCATAATTCTCCATACTTCTTCGTACTTCATATAATTCAGCAGTAATTACGGGACTTCACGTACTTCACCAGTAATTCATAGTACTTCCTCAATAATTCACGGTACTTTACCCACTTCATTGTTTTCACGTACTTCATTGGTAAATTAGAGACTTACCGAGATTCCAAAATTTGTGCACTGGAGTGTCCCCACCCGGAGATTGAGTAGTTTATTCTATCATAAGTAAACTAATAATCTCCCGTTTCGAATTCTACCCCTGTAAAGGAATTTATAATTATGAAGTTTATGATTAATTGCCAGATTATAAATTAAACACATTTACTTGGCCATAGCTAATTTTAAAAACCTTGCAGTATGCTTAAGTATTTAATTCACTTTTAATAAAAATAAATTTGTTAAACCGGGGTCTGGGGGGTGTTGAACACCCTCCAGTGCTTTTGGAACGGGATATCTTCAGTTTAATTCTGATAAAAAATAAACTATTCAATCCGGGAAGTATGAAACGCCTTCCAGTGCCTCTGCAACGGGAGATCTTCAGTTTACTTCAGATATAAAATAAACTATTTAATCCTGGGGTCTGGGTGGTGTGGAACGCCTTCTAGTGCCTCTGTAACGGGAGATCTTCAGTTTACTTCTGATTAAAAATAAACTCGATCCGGAGGGTCTGGGGGGTGAAACACTCTTCAGTACCCAAATATTACAATGCAGGCAAACATATTAAAGGTTTGAAAATTGACTGAGACTCTCCGCTACCGTTTTAGTTTTCTAAAAAAATCATGACATATTCTTGGGGGGAGGGAAGCAACAAAAACGAGTAAAGCGAAAATAAATTATGAACAATCATGCACAAACAATTATTTAAATTATTTTCAAAATTGGGAGGGGAGAGCTAGCAGGTTTCCAGCCCCCCCCCCCAACTAATTTTCTAAATAATTCAAAAATAAAAGAGGTTCTACCGAAAATAAAGAAAGTACAGTAGATTTAAATCTTTTTAATTAAAAATTCACAATGGAAGTAGACTGAGGACATGCCCCTTATTCAAACTCATCCAATCAGACCACAACGACCAAAACTTTTAATTAGTAAAATAATGACCGCCAAAAGTCTATTCAACTAGTATTTGATCTACTTTACACGTACTTCATGCATTTTACCAGTACTACATGTACTTCACAAGTACTTCATGTACTTCACAAGTACTTCATGTACTTCACAAGTACTTCATGTACTTCACAAGTACTTCATGTACTTCACAAGTACTTCATGTACTTCGCATGAGATTTTATGAACCTCATGAGATGTGTACAAATACTTTACCAGCGGTTAACCCTTTGGCTCTAACCAACTAAAAAAAAATTTTTCTAAAATCTCCACAGACAGCAAGCGGCATTTAGCGAACCCTAGCCGCTTTTTTATCTAAAATCAAAAAGAAGCTTATTACGGGTGGTTATACCGCACAGCCGTTAATCTCAAGGGCGGCTGGCTCGAAAATGGATTGCTCTTTTTGCTCACTCGTAAAGGCAAAAGGCGTACAAGATACATCATGTACTCCAAAGAGGTAGTGGGAAATGAGTGGTTTAAGCTATAAAACTGCGATGGTGTGGCTGCTGAGGGAAAAGAAGGTAACCGGGTCAAATGCCTTGAGTACCAAAGAATGCTGATTTGTAATATTTTCAGATCTTATTTCAACTCTTTTCCTTTCAACTTTTAACCGATTGGCTATGTAAACAAACTAATTGTCACATTTAAGGTGATAAAAATCTACGTGTCATTCAGGAACAACCAATGCATCTACAAAAAGTCAATTCTTGGTCGAAATATTCAATATTAGCAATTTGTCGAACGAGTGGATGAGTGGAAGAGCGAAGCGGCGAGCCACATTTGCAGCTCCGAGCAACAAGCGTTCAAATTATTTCAAATTTAAATTGTTGCCTCCAATTAAATCGCAATTTACAATAAATTTAAAACAATCGAAACTTCTTTTAGAAAAAAAGTAATAAATAAGTACTCGTGGGGAGCCAGAGAAATAAAATCCTTCATCGATTACGTAATAGCAAATAAAACATGCAAAATGCGCAAACCTGGTGCAGAATACTCAGGTATATCGAAGAGCCAAAATGTACGCGGACCACTAAAATCTGTAATGATAAAAAGAGGAAAAACTACATAAAATCCATCTACTAGAAGACGAATGTATTCGAGAACTGCACCAAAGAAGAACAACGTTCAATTTGGATAAACAAGGTACTTATAGTACTCGCCACGGAAGAAATCGTTCGTGGTAAATAATACGCGTTTGAATTAAACGTGAAAACTCAGTCAAATTTGGTTTTATTCATATCTGTAATTCCAACTATAACATTTTCTGTTTACATCAAATGTTATTACTTTTTTTAATTTTTTGAGGTTAGGATAGATACGCAACTGCCAGAACCTCTCAGGAGAACCAAAGCAAATTCTTTAAAGAGAGGTTTGGGGAAACTGGAAGAGGCCTATGACCAAAAGCGGACGAATGCAGGCTGATTAAGGAAAAAGGAAGAATAGACACTATGTCAGTCAAATTAAAAAAAAACGGTCACACACACACATACACACCATCATATGCACATCCAAACATCATTCCAAAAATTGTCTTAAACGAATTCTAAGGACTCATAGTTCATGGAAAAAATGCTAACTCAAAACTTTTTTTTACTCGATTACAATACTTTTCTTTGCAGTTAATAAAATAGTAGTTAGACAATACAGATTTTGGTAATTTTACCTTTTTTACGTGTAAAGATGAATATAGCCGTGCTTTTTTGCAATTTTGCAATGGAATTCCAACTTTTACAACCTTTTTGAACTTAACGCATATTTGCGTCTGCACGTGCTGATGGTCATAATGGGAATAATCTATTTGGAAATATTACTCTTAATATTATAAACTAAAATACTTTTACTTAATATTTAAAATGAGAAAAGTGTTTGGGTAAATCAATACGATTCTATCTGTGTAGATTAAATTTTATATATTTTTATTAATAAAATTTTCAAAGTAGTGTACAAAACGTTTGCTTCAATAAGGCTTTTGTGTATCACATCTTTTAATCTCTACGTGGTTATTCAGAAATCAGAACATACAACTTAAATGTACATAAAAATGAAATTTTTCTGAACACGACTTATATTTTCATTTATTAAATGAATCATCATTGCATTTTAAAATCGTACTTAAGCAACTAAAACTACGTGTTTAGTTTATTAAAATAATAGCAATACTGCTACGTTGCCTGTTAAATATCACTGACTGCACTTTCTGATTTCTCGGGATCCAAGAGGAAGCGTTGGTCTAAAATTGTTTTGGACAAATTCATCGAAGTCACCACTAGGACAAAAATCTTCTGAACAGTACGTGCGTAGTGATCTGAATGAGTTTAACTGAAACAAACATTTTTTTAGTTATTAATAATGATAACAATTTATTAAAAATTAATAATTATGACATTACTATCTAGTGATATGAAAAAATTGTCCATAACAGCTTATTGTGTAGGCATCGATCCTAACACTGAAGCGTAATTGTCTCGTTGGATACACAAGCTAATTCCATAGTTTAAAATTTTGTGCATCTTAAGCGTTTTTTTCCCAGTTTAATAATAATCGGGTTAATTACAAAACACAAAGTGTATTCACCCTGTATATATTTACCTGTTCATGAGATATTTCTATGGGATCCTCAAATACAATCCAAATTACGCATTCTAAACATGGAGGCGTTGTTAACGATCCTTGATAAGTCCAATATCCACTAAATTGAGGTATAAAACTTCCAGGATCCACTGGTAGTTTTATTTTGGTGAACTGATCTTTGAAATGCACGTGATTAAGTTCGGCTACTATTTTACTTAATTCATAGTGCGATCTTCCAACCTAAATGGGAAAACAACAAAATAATATTAAAATTTGAACTTACTCAGCTTTAATGTCGCCGCACATTGCAATAATTAGTTGCAAAGGTTAAATAACTTACTGAACATTGATAATTTGATAATAGATTCAGGCAATGGATTTGTACTTGTGTGCAATGTGCGGCGGGCCGTAAATAAACTTGCTAATTTAAGCGTCTTCCTGTAATATTTTGGAAATATGAGGTTTGTACTCACAAACCTTTAAAAAAATTCCCATCACGCACAATCCATCTGGATGTTTGCAAGCCTCTTCAAATGAGCCGTATTTTGAATTAAAATGTACCAGATGCAACTGAAAATTATGCTCCGATTAATTTTTGCACAGCGCATGGAAAAAAGTTTTATACTTACTTCACCTGCGTATTGTTTTCCATTGACCGTATGCTCGGAGCCATTGTTATTTGTTGCACCCCAGTGACAGTGAAACTGTTGTAAAACATACTTTTCCTCCAATGGACCACCAAATAATTCTACATTAAGAATCAATCATTAATTATTTAAAAATTACGAATTTTTTAAATCCAATGTGGTTTGGATTTTTGAATTTTATGGATTTAATCGTAGGTTATTTAATTGAGAGGGTCTAAATCCAATGAACAAGTTGATCACAAAATAATAATTTAATTATATCAGAAGTTTGAATAAAACGCCAATCAAAAATTCGGACTTTGACAAGTTTTTCTTAAAACTGATCCAGAACCTCCTTTGCCCCTCTACTAACATAATTGCAAAAAATACAAAGTTATTTAAAATTTGTGTTACCTGATCCTTTTCCGTTTACATCTACTCTCCAACCACACCCTGTATTGGTGATTGTTTCACTATTTTCGGAAATATATTTCCACGTTAACCTTTTGATTGGATGTAAATTTTTTTGATGAATCGGATTGATATCGATTGGGCTTTGATTATCACCGCTAGCGGCTGGATAATATTCACTCCATGTTAGAGGTCCTGAAAATAAAAATTAATTTCGTTGAAGAACAAAATTTAAATTAAAAAAAATTATTATGCCATAACTTTCGCCAGTACAATTATTCCATAAAATAATTTTGTCAGATTTTGAAAATTATAATAAAATTTTCCTCTGGAATGTTTATTTCTTTCTGATTTAATACCTAGAGCATTCCCATCTTAAGAGCGATTTTTCATAAAGGAAAAGTGTCGTCGAAAGATGGCGCGGTAGTAGAAAAGCAAAAACTACAAAAAAACCAAAACATTGTTGCTGTAATCCTGAAATTCCAGAATTTGAATTTTATATTTAGTAAATTATGGAATGGCATAGTTTTTAAAATCTGTAATTACTTTTTGTCAGAAAATTTTGAAAATATTCATCATTGAAAGTTTAAGTGACCTCATTTTATAAAAACAATTATTGCTTCGGAATAGAATTACCCCAGAATTACACCCCCGAAAAATTGCCTACGGCAATGACTTTAATATAAAACTTTAAATAATAATTTTAATAATTTTCTACTTACTAAGTAAAATTTTAATTGAATTTATAAATTAGTTAGTAATAAATGAATGTTTTAGTCTAAAACATTATTGATCAATCATGTTTCGATTTTAAGAATCTCTTCAGTTAGACCTAGACCCATAATTGAATTTAAAAATTAACTTGTATTCAAAGATCAACCAATGAAAAGTTTTTGACTTTTTACAAAATTTACTATCGGTACAATTGATTATTTTGAATATGAACAAAAACCTTTTAAGATATAGATAAATAAGAAAAAATAAAGCACAATTTCACATAAAATTCAACCAATAAATTAATGTAAAAGAAATGTCACTAATTAACTTTTGATTACAAGTTAATTTTTAAATTCAATTATTTGTATTGGTTTAACTAAGAATTCACACTAAAGAATTCTTTTAAAAATTGCCCTCGTAATTATTTTACACCAAACATTTTCAAAAAAAGTTTTAAAGGTTAAAATTTTGCATCTAAATCGATAAAGAAAATTAATTTATTAATTATTAAAAAGATCTATATATTGCCATGTATTCCAAATAAAATTTTTTTATTTTCTTGTATTTTTCATAAATTTGTTTTTAAAATAATATTATCACTTCAGAATAATTTTCTATCACTTTATTTATTAAAAAATCAACCATTACAAATTCTTGAGCTCACAAAAATTACGACTTGCACTTTTCAACTCCGTTTCTAAAGTTCTCACTATTAAACATACCGCACATAGGTAAGATTCGAACTCGAGGTAGTACTTTGCTATTCCTCGTTCATTACAACCGCACCAGGTTGGGCGCTTTTTTTATTTATTTATTATCATAATATTTTAGATTTAGGACGTATTATTCCAATATAAAAAATGAAATTTTCATGAAGTTAGCCCCCTTTTTAATTAAAAAAAATTGATTGTTTTATGTCGTTTTCAATTTGTTTTGTGTGTTTTGTTTAAAATTTCAGTTCTAAACTTAATAATAACCGCGGAAATCGCGAAAAACAATTTTGTACGCCAGCCCCCTTTTTCAATTCACAAAACACCGATTCACAATAACGTTGCTGCGTAAATCCGAAACTTGGAAATTTCATGTTTTTCTTAAGATTTTTTAATAACATTACTTTATTTTATCAGAAAATACAGTAGAGTTCATATATAGCGACTTTGCTTATAACGACTAACCGGTTTTAACGACGAAAATGTTTACTCAAGTTAGGTTTCATAGTTAGGTAAAGAGTAAGAAATAATCCGTTTTGTACGTGGTATATCATTTTGTAAGTTTAAATTTGGCGCGCTAAATTTAAACAGCCAGCGCCGTCGTGCCAACCTAACACGGTCGCCAACCGACCTCACGTGGGGACGCTCGAACCCTCATTCGTTATCTATCTATTCTACAAGCAAGTACTCCCAAGAAGTACTCTCAAGCAAATACTCCCAAGAAGTATTTGCTAAATAAACACGTTTAACACAAGTTTAAGTGATTTTATTTATCGACGAATCTTTTGCCTTTGAGGCGTCTTCAGTGCAACACGGCATTACATCCGATTGTTGGAAGACAACAAAAATAGCAGCTCTAGCCAGCGAAATTCCATTTGGTCCTTCGAGCCGGATTACTATCGAAAATCGCACCACGTGGGAAGACTCATTAGGTTAATCTCGACAGCATCGCAATAAGGTATTTATCCTGTTTTATTTCCATCAATCCTTTTACTTTTAACTGACTCAATTTTGTTATTGATTCAATATTAGTATTGCTGACATCGTGTTATTGATATTTTTTTACCTTTTGCAATTTTACGCCTAAGCAAACACAACGTGTCTCTAACGTCACGTGTATTCTTGATTTCCTAACCTAATTCATTGTTTCTACCACGCTTTCTTTATATTGTGAATTTCACAACCTCAATTTATTTTGGTTACCACGTGTTCTACAAATACGTAAATTGGCTTGAACGTTACGATTCATTCCAACCAGTTTTGTTAATATAAACTTACGGTCAACGTGCATTGTAAAATTTTCTTATATCTTTACCACGTTTTATTTCATAAATACAATTCAAACTTAATTCCATCACGCTCTCAATACAATTCGCTCAAGTAAACGGTATTCAATATATTATTACTATGGCAAAAACTCAAAATAAATTGTTATTAGCAGAGGCCGACTCTCTAATAAACCAGTTAAATCGATTCGAAACCTTTCTAACGTCTATTGAATCTGACTCTAACCTATCAGAAGTTATGTTAAAAAAATTAAAATTAAGATTGGAGCAGTTTGCGCCCATAAACAAATCTTACAACAACGTCATGACGCAACTAAACGCAAATTCAGTCCTTAATGGGTCTCTCATGACTGAGGCTGACTTCGATGATCAATTCATTGACCTAAAAACTACCGCGGAACTCATAGTCGAAAAACAAAAAGTTGCAAATGATTCAAATTCTTTAAAAATAAATTTAAACAGGGGATCAAACGTAAAACTACCTCAAATAAAGTTACCCACGTTTTCCGGAAACTATGCGGATTTTAAAGGCTATTTTGATTCATTCATAGCGTTAGTTCATAACAATAATGATCTTACGCCAATTGAGAAATTCATTTACCTAAAGTCAAGTTTAGATCATTCTGCTCAACGTTTGGTTTGCGATATTCAAATGTCGAACGAAAACTACGACATGGCTCTTGAAATATTACGCGAAAGATTTGACAATCCTAAATTAATTATACAGAGCCACATCAAGGCAATTTTTGACTTAAAACCTCTTCACAAAGATTCTTCTTCACAAATTCATAGATTGTATGATGAACTCTCAAAACACCTCCGGGCATTAAATAATTTAAACGTTTCTGTAAATCATTGCAACGCGTTCATTGCGCACATCCTAATATCAAAACTTGACGTTGAAACCAGATCCGAATTTAGCAAACTAAAGCCTCGCGAAATTCCTTCTATTTCAGACATCGAGTCATTTCTAAAAGAAAATCTCAATTAGTAGAAGAGTTAAAAGATTGCAATCACGTAAATTCATTTAAGCCAAATAGAGTCAAAGATCAACGATTTAGTCCTCCAAAATTAGCTTTAGTAACTGCCAGTCAATCGGTGACATGCCCAATTTGCAACGAAACGCATTCGATTGTTCGCTGTCCTACATTTTTAGCCTATTCTGTCCAGCAAAGACATGAAGCTATTGGTCCGTTAAATAAGTGCAAAAATTGTTTGAGTCATCCTAGTAACTCAAAGTGCAACTCACGCTTCTCGTGCAGACACTGTCGTAAACGACATCACTCCTTATTGCATTTTGAACAAATTTCTAAACCCGAGCCTCCGCTGTCGGATACGACAGAAGCCGCTAAAACTTTCTACCGAATCAGCTGAACAATCTCAAATTGCATTGGCTTGTTGTGGTGTTTCTAACCAGGTTCTCCTTTCCACAGCATGTGTAAAGGTTAAGAATTCAGAAGGTAAATGGATTGCTGCGCGAGCTATTTTAGACACCGGGAGTATGAATTGTTTTATTACTGAATCGCTGTGCAAGGCACTCAAACTAAAATTGCAGCGCGTAAACACCACTGTAAGTGGAATTAATTCTTTGCAAAATCAAAAAATAAACTCTGCAGTCAAGGTTTGCATCTCTTCAAACCAAAATAACTACCAAAATAACATATCTTGTTTAGTTATCCCTAAGATAACGTCATATCTTCCCTCAGTTTCATTTAACAGTAATTACCTCAATATTCCGGAAAACATAGAATTAGCTGACATTCATTATAACAAATCTGGACCTATTGACTTGCTTTTGGGGGTATCAATCTTCTACGAGTTGCTGTGCATAGGTCAAATTTCTTTAGGAAAAAACAAACCTACCCTACAAAAAACGCTACTGGGTTGGATAATATCGGGAAACATGATCACGAGTCATCAACAACACCAGCAGTCATTCCAAACGTGACTGTGGCAAATCTATCAATTATGAATGAGCAATCAGACAAAGCTTTAAACAAATTTTGGCAGCTTGAGAAAGTGCATCCAAACAGTAAATCGTCACTTCTATCCAAAGAAGAATTTTTTTGCGAAAGTCATTTCAAGGACACTATAACTCAAAATGCCTCAGGAAGATTCTCTGTTTCATTCCATTTAACGCGAAATTATCTAAGCTAGAGAGTCAAGAGCTCACGCAATTGATAGATTCTTACGACTATCTTGGAATTCCATCTCGGATGACTTGCAATTCGAAGTCAAGTTAAACTCAAATTTCAAAAACAATTCTAAAAGATCGATTCTGTCAGTTATCTCCCAACTATTTGATCCCTTGGGATCGCTCGCGCCCATTGTCATTCGAGCAAAAATCTTAATTCAAAAATTATGGGGAAGCAAATTTGGATTGGGATGAAAGTTTGCCTCAAAGTTTGAATTCTGAATGGGAAACTTTCAAGACTGAATTTTTGTCGTTGACTTTAGTAAAGGTTCAAAGGTGCGTCATACCAACAAACTCCCATTCTGTGCAATTCCATGGATTTGCAGACAGTAGTTCCGTTGCTTACGGAGCTTGCGTCTATGTTAGATCCAAAAATTCTTACGATCAAATCCACACACGGCTATTATGCGCAAAGTTTCGCGTAGTACCCCTCAAAGGAGCTACAATACTACGCCTAGAATTGTGCGCTGCTTTACTTTTAGCGCAATTGGTTCAAAAGGTCCGAGTATTATTTTCCGGTTCAGTCTCTGAAGTATATCTTTGGACGGATTCTACAATTGTTTTAAACTGGATTAATTCTGCGCCAAACAAGTACAAAATATTTGTAGCTAATCGCGTCGCCGCTATCCAGGAATTATCTGACCAAACGGCGTGGCATCATGTTCGATCTCAGAACAATCCTGCTGACATGATCTCCCGGGGTATTGCTATAAAAGATATCCTAGATAATCAATTGTGGTGGAATGGCCCGCAGTT
The DNA here is from genome assembly GCA_036346125.1 of Lycocerus yunnanus. Classification (NCBI taxonomy): domain Eukaryota; kingdom Metazoa; phylum Arthropoda; class Insecta; order Coleoptera; family Cantharidae; genus Lycocerus; species Lycocerus yunnanus. The sequence continues at coordinate 391,952 of JARFIX010000059.1, forward strand.
TCTTCAAGAACCCCAAGCAGAATGGCCTAAAACAATATTAAAGCCAAATTTAGAGACTACAGAAATTAAATCAACGTGTTTACTATCCGCTTGCGCGTATCCAAATACGACATTGGTAAATTCGTCTCATTCAATCGACTGCTTCTCAGAATCAGATATTATGACTAGGTTTTCTAGTTTGACAAAATTACAACGAGTCATTTCGTGGCTGCTTCGATTCATACACAATTCGCGGGTTTCTAATACCTTAAAGCACACGGGTCCTCTCACAACAATCGAGTTGAAAAGGTCATTGCAAATCTTGGTCAAAATTTGTCAATATAGGGCATTTGGCAAGGAAATTAAGGCGTTGAAGCAAAATGGCCATCTTAACACCAGTTACAGTATCATCTCTTTAAACCCTTTCTTGGATGAAAACGAAATTCTTCGTGTGGGTGGGAGAATAAAAAATTCTAATTACTCGTTTGACAAAAAGTTTCCCAATACTATTGCCAAAATCGCATCATTTCACGAACTTAATTTTCAATGACTTCCATTACAAATTGCAGCACTGTGGTGCGCAGCAACTCCTGTGCTCTGTTCGTGAAGCCTACTGGCCTATTTCTGGAAAAAACACTGCGAAAATGATTATTCGTAAATGCATAAAATGTTTCAGAGCCAATCCCTCGTCATACAATCCTCTTATGGAAAATTTACCCCTTAAACGCCTTCAGGCTGAGGCACCTGCCTTCTACCATACCGGTCTAAATTTTGCGAGACCCGTTTTGATACGCGATCGAAAAACGCGAGGTGCAAAAACCATTAAGGTCTATATTTGTTTGTTTATTTGTATGACAACAAAGGCTATCCACTTAGAGTTAGTCTCAGACTTGACCACGGAAGGTTTCCTATCGGTGTTAAAGCGGTTTATTAGTAGAAGAGGCATGCCATATTCATTGTCCAGCGACAATGCCAAAAATTTTGTTGGCGCTCATAATTACTTGCGTGAATTGTATGAGTTTTTAGCCAATGCACATACTCAAAGGTCAATTCATGACCACTTGGCCATCCGAGGTATTAAGTGGGAATTTATAATCCCGAGGAACCCCCACGAAGGTGGAATATGGGAAAGCAACATTAAATCTACAAAGCCGCACTTAAAAAAGGTTCTAGGCAATACGTGCCTAACGTACGAACATTTTTATACAGTCTTAACCCAAATTGAGTCAGTTCTAAATTTTCGCCCTCTCACCTTTATCCTCTGATCCAAATGACTTAGATCCTCTTACCCCTGGTCACTTCCTCATTGGGAGACCCTTAACCATTGCAGAAAGAGATTTAACCAACACTATGGAACATCAGCTTATCTTAGTGCTTATCAAAGAAGACAACTTACCACCATTGTCGTGGGCACTTGGACGCGTCGTAACGGTCCACGTCGGCAATGACAACGTGATCCACTCTGCATCGACGCGCGTGAAAAATGGTGCAGTGACTAAACGCTCTGTGACAAGGTTGTGTGCTCTTCCTATGTGATGTGCGGGAAGCGGGTAATTAATTGTTTTGTTAACATACGTGCACCGCTGTACTGACTCTACGCGCTACTGTGGTGTTCAATATTGTATATATGTTTTTTTTTATTATCTCTGTAAATATTTGATTTTTGTAATAATTCTTTGTTTAAAGAAAAAATATTTTTTGTGTTATCCGCAATTATGCGGTCGCTCTATTGATTGTTATTGATTGTTAATTGTTTACTTGTTATTATTATCTCTATTGAAATCTGCGTTATTTCAAGGCCGGCGGTAATGGTATATCATTTTGTAAGTTTAAATTTGGCGCGCTAAATTTAAACCAGCCAGCGCCGTCGTGCCAACCTAACACGGTCGCCAACCGACCTCACGTGGGGACGCTCGAACCCTCATTCGTTATCTATCTATTCTACAAGCAAGTACTCCCAAGAAGTACTCTCAAGCAAATACTCCCAAGAAGTATTTGCTAAATAAACACGTTTAACACAAGTTTAAGTGATTTTATTTATCTACGAATCTTTTGCCTTTGAGGCGTCTTCAGTGCAACACGGCATTACATCCGATTGTTGGAAGACAACAAAAATAGCAGCTCTAGCCAGCGAAATTCCAGTACGTTATCCGGTTAGTACGACATAGTATCGCCGGTCCTTTGAAGGTCGTTATATCCGGATTCTACTGTATATTTTAAAAATTAAATTTGTATATTGTATTACAGTCACACCTGTTTTTTTGTGCGGTTTTATATGTATGTTGAATTGTTTATGTGCAATTTTTTTGTGCGGTAGGTATATAAAAATTTCATCAAATGCATAGTATAAATAAAATGAAATATTTTTAAGAAATCTCTTTTATTTCCTGCACAAAACAAGGTTTGAGTGTATTATCACTACATAGTATAAACCAAAGTCGCCTTTTCTGTCCCTATATCCCTATGTGCGCTTAAATCTTTAAAACTACGCAACGGATTTTGATGCGGTTTTTCCAATAGATAGAGTGATTCAAGAGGAAGGTTTATATGTATAATACATGCATCATATACTAAGGCAACATTGCTAATTTTAGAGGTTTCTAACGTGATGTCGTAATTTTTGGGCTTATTTAGCAATTTAGCAAAACGCTGCCTAAACCCTACGAGTTAGATCAAATTAATGTACTACAGTATTGTACACCATAAAAGGTCTACAAAAAGTCCGCGATGGTATATGTTTATCTTTTAGGATAACCCACATTAACCATTTTTTTTGTTTACTTTTACGTGAAAAATGGCTTATTTACGAAGCTATTTTAAGCAATACGGCATTAATCCTTATCGAATTAAGTACCTTTAATACAGTGTGCAATTAATATAGATCAATATGGTTCCTTACAGCATGTAAATTAAACAAATATTTTCGGAGATATTACAAATTTAAAATTTGCGTTTGCGGCGGGCGGTACCGGTCGGACGGGCATTGCGAACATTGAACGTTGACAATGAAAGCTTGAAGTGTGTATAAAGACATCCTGTAATATATTAATTGTTGTAAAAATAAAATAAATACCTAGGTAAAATAAAAGTAAATAAGTAAAATGTGTAATGTAATAAAATTGTATGAATTTAGATATTCCAAAGATAGCAGGAAATCTTCATAGTAAGTATAGGGAAAGAGGAATTGTTTTACTCCAAATTTAATGCGTGCAGGCCAAGGGCAGTAATGAATGAATCAAAAATACTGGATCGATTTTAATCATGTTTTCATTGAGTGACATAGGCATATATATTTTATGCCCGTGCAAAGTCGGAGCGGGCCGCTATGTTTTATATACAACGTTCATAGTTTTTCTGTAGTGTATTTAATTTAGTATCAGCATTGCACCCGTGCGAAGCCGGGCGGGTCGCTAGTATTGTAATAATAAGCAAAATTATTTGCTTAATTTTCTAAGCCTATACCTAACTGTAAATCTGGGTTCATTTTACGCCTACTTGATTTGCACTGACTTTTTTAGGAACGGAACTGCAGCGTAAACAGAGGGCTACCTGTATACATTTGATAAAAGTTTCAAAATCCGGCAAGAAGAAAACCGTGCGGTATATGTGGCCTCCACATTTAAATTAAAACGTCAAGAATATTCCAATCATGGGTGGAACATCTGGGTAGCCCCTTTCTTTTAAATAAAAAATTGATTGTATTATGTCGTTTTCAATTTGTTTTGTGTGTTTTGTTTAAAATTTTAGTTCTAAACCTAATAATAACCGCGAAATCGCGAAAAACAATTTTGTACGCCAGCCCCCTTTTTCAATTCACAAAACACCGATTCACAATAACGTCGATGCGCAAATCCGAAACTTTGAAATTTCATGTTTTTCTTAAGATTTTTTAATAACAACATTTTACTTTATTTTATCAGAAAATATATTTTAAAAATTAAATTTGTAATATAGTATATCTATTTTTTTATTACAGTCAAACCTGTTTTTTTGTGCGGTTTTTATATGTTGAATTGTTTATGTGCAATTTTTTTTATGCGGTAGGTATATAAAAAAATTTAATCAAATGCATGAAAATGAAATATTTTTTAAGGGATCTCTTTTATGCGGTTCACATTTCCCGCACAAAACAAGGCTTGAGTGTATTATATTGTATTAATGAACAAAATTATTTGCTTAATTTTCTAAGCCTATACCTAACTGTAAATCTGGGTTCATTTTACGCCTACTTGATTTGCACTGACTTTTTTAGGAACGGAACTGCAGCGTAAACAGAGGGCTACCTGTATACATTTGATAAAAGTTTCAAAAACCGGCAAGAAGAAAAACCGTGCGGTATATGTAGGCCTCCACAATTAAATTAAAACGTCAAGAATATTCCCAACCATGGGTGGAACATCTGGGTGGGTACAGAACCCGAGAAAGAAGATTATCGTGGAGTATAAAGAGTTCTAATATTTCAAACTAATCACTCACTATAAGATAATTGTGCAAATTGAGTTGATCACCAATTCGTTTTGTAATCATTCCTCTGAATACATGTCATTCCTGGGGAAAACAGCCCGACGATGAGATCAATGCGATTTGCAGTAAGAACAGTTTTCTGCATATTCGGCGCGGAAACTGTTCAAACGAAAAATTCGACGAGGTCTGGTTTTGAAGGGTCGCGGTTTGACCGGTATATGACCGACGAGAGTCCTTCCGGAAAGCGCGACGGAGTTTCGTCCAAAATTTTAGAGAAGGACCAAAATTCACGAGCTGGATACTCGTCGGTTGGTCGTCGAGAAACCTGGCAGCAAATCTAAGACACGAATTCAATAAATGTCCGTAAAAAGTACTAAATCCGCGGTCACTTTCTGACACCGAGAAGACGTAAACGTCGCCGGTCGGAGCGCAAACGGCGCGGATTTCTAACAGTCGCGGTAGATATCGGTCCGAGAAGACCGTTAAATCTCCGCTCGGTTCTTACCCGAGAGGATTAAATGCGGAGAACAAAACATAATAATTAGTTTTATTATTATCATAAACAAAAAACAGGTTTGTGAAATCGTATGCTATAGTTGTCCTTCGCGGACGTAAGCTAAAATGCACAATCGAATCCCAGTTGGCATTTCGATTTGAGAGGACGTAAAATCTCCGGCAGAAGCTTACCCGAGAGGATTAAACACCGCGCCGCAGGCGCGGTATTAGAAACAAACGTGATCATTTCGTCGTTGACGTTCACTTTTCCCGGTCGCCAACGCCTCGTTTGGTTGAACTTGAACCTTCGGTTCGTGTGTGTAGGTACATCGCAGGTGAGGGATCCGTTTTTGGCGCGGATTTTAAGGACGCACACAGCTCGAGAAATCGCCCACGAACACAAGTCTGTGAATAAAAAAGGCAAGCGCGTAGCCTGCCCCTAAAACGTGATAGTTATCACCCACAGGCGTGAGATAAAGACGCAACACTTTTCTCGTGTACACCGCAGTCGAGGGGTCTACCGATACGTTCACTTTCGGCTCGGATTTGAAGTGAGATAAAAGGCTTGACGACAAAAACTGCAGGAGGGCAGCGGGATTCTTAGGTCTCGAATATGTAAATTATATTGGAATTGCTTAGTCAATATAAATGTAATAGTTATCTCCCGCGGGCGTGAGATAAAATGCGCAATAGGAGGTGGAGATGCATGTACAAAAATTCCCGGTTGAATTTTGACTTGAAAGACGAAAAATTTCTCGGTCGAGTCTTATCTGAGAGGATATAATGACTTAAAATACGCGTATTTACGTACAAAATTTTTCGTCTTTGAAGTTTTTTTCTACATTTCTAAGGCTTCTCTCCGAGAAACATGCGCTAAGTGGTAACAGTTTCCGCGAAAAAAGCGAGGGGTGAATCCCGACTTTGTTCGTCAAAGTTCAAAAAGTTCGTAGATGGTTGCAAAATGGCGTACTTTCGTTCTTCTCCGATTTGTTCAGAAATCAGTTACTACGGACCCGGTCAATTAAGCGATGGTCAACTCGGCAAGGGTCATCTCGGCGACAATTTGCCCAACGGTTTGGGGAAATATGTATCCGTATGTTTCCTTAATATCATTTTATCAAGTTGGTTGTCGCCGAATTAACGTCGCCGAATTGTCTTGTACATATTTAATAAGAAAAATAAATAAATTTTAATAATAAAAAAAAAAATATTGCATTAATCAATTTGAACCAAAATCTAATCAGGTCTAAGTATCAATACAAAGATAAAAAGTACCAAATTTGGTATTAAAATTCTTATTTCAACATTTAGTTTTTGAAATATTAAAAATAATATTATACAAAAAGATTTAAAAAAAATTGTTTCCATGAACCAATTTCAACCAAAATCTAATCAGTTCTAAATCTAATATCTCCTTCTTCTTTAACTTTAATTACGACAAGTCCTATTTTATTCTAACAGCAGCATCGGCGATATCCGAAGCCACTGCTAGTTCATAATACGTACTAGTAATGCTCACAGTGCATTACTTGTTTTACATCTGAAGTAGCTTGCTAAGCTTACCTCAGATGTGCCTGTTACCCTATTTTTTATTTTTAATGCTGGCAATTCATTAACATAGGAAGAGCACTGTTTTACGTGCCTTCCGAAGCACAGAACGGCATTGTAAAGTTAGCTCTACTCGGATTTGAACTGGAGTACCTTACTTTAGCAGTTCATTGCCCTAACACCCAGGCCAATGACCATTTCAAGTCTTAAGTCTAATATAAGGATACAAAATCCCAAATTTGGTTTCGAAATTTTAACTTGTTTTTGTTTTTGGACGTTTTTGTTTTCTGTGTTTGTTTTAGTTTTATTGTATTACTATTTGGACTTTTCTTCTTTTTGAGGAAGAAAAAAAGATGTCTAAAAATTTGGACATCTTATTTCAATTCCATGGCTATTGATATTTCTTACAAAATTTTCAGTACATATTTTTAATTTAATTTCTGTTGTTAGAAAGCATAAAAATTGGGGGTATTTTATTAACAGATCGGGAGATCAAGAATTTTCTAAGGATATTATGACAGAGGTACTAATGCATACAACGAATTAAAAAAATTGCAATTCGTTAACATATCTTTGAAAACTCCCACTCAATTTTCTAAAAGTAATTTTGAATAAGGGTATTTTATAATATTATAAATGCTAAAGAACAGCGGTTTTAAGTTGTTAAAAGCTTTCTCGGGTCAAAACCGATTTTAGAAGTGTGAATCTTCAACATACGGGATCTGAGAATGCACTGTATATATACTTATATACGGATTCAGGGTGGACCGACGACAGAAAGGGGTAAAACTTATCCCATTAGAATAATTCTACATAGCAAATGTTAGCATTCTTAAAATTTCACCTAATAGAGAAAGAATTTTTTTTATATCTATAAAAATCTCAGGTACGAGATAATGAACTACTATAAAAAATTAATTCTGTTTATTGATTTGCACGCAGAATGCAAATTTTATTAAAAATGAAATTAAATAAGTAAGTTTAAATACTTAATGAGAGTGGCGTTAGGTGCGGCCACTCAAAGGCCCCCTGCTTCCTACGGCCCTGAATTGATATGCTAATTCAAGTTCCGTGTATGAAATTGTACTTGAAGCAATTGACCCCTATTTATGATACAAAACAATCAATTGAGAGGGACCAAATAATTAATACAAATAAAATGTGGCAGTGAACTGAACGGATTCTATCAATTTTACTTAAGTAATTATTATTGCCAAATGGAACGGTGAACGATGTCGTTGAACGTGATTCAAGTAATTAATCTAAGTTGGGCTCAGGCATTGATTATAAATCTGTAACAAGATACATAACTCTATGGGAATGTAACGTAATTAGTCCTAAAAATGTGCTAAGATTGGAAATTTGTGCTTACACGTACATAGGCATTTAATTAAATGCTGTTTAGACGCGTTTACACGACCAACTTACCAATTATCTACGTCGTTACTGGTTTTAATATGTAAATACAGCTTTGCAATTTCAGTACAAAAAAGCGGTAGTAACATCTTGGTATTTTTAGATTTGGAAACAAATAACGGCACAAAATTTTCCATAAGATTAAGTCAGTGGCGTAGCCAGGATTTATCTTATTGGATGGGGGAGGGGGGGGGAGCATTTAGTTGGCTATATTATTTATTTTTACACTATTTTAGGGGAAGGGGGTGCAGGACACGCCACTGGGTTAAGTATCTTGTTTATATACATACATACTATATACAAACCAAATTCAAATAAACTTGTAATAAATAAAAATATATTCCTCATTTTTCCACAAAAATGCATCCAAGCTTTAGATTTACAAAAAATAATATTTTAAATTTTCTCACCATTTGTCTTATTGTAACCCCATTCCGTGAACATCCTGAAATTAAAATTTCAAAATTAAATACAAATAAGTTGAAAAAAGTAATTATCAACAATCCCAATTCTGATGGAATTTTCACTTGATCTGATTTTCAATTCGGCTAATTTGTTTAAAATTAAAAAAAAATTGTAATTTTTCTATAGCCTTGTTTGCATTATTTGGGTCAGAATTGAAAGCGGTCCAGTGAAAATTCATCTACGCCCCAAATAAGAACCCTCCCTCCCAATACATGTGATACCTATAAAAATATTTTAGAAATATTAAAAGCCAATACAAAACTAAAAAATAATTGAAAAAAAATTATAAAATAATCAAAGAATTTTGTTGTTGTTGATTAATTTTTCTTACACATAAACATTGAATGAATGCCGAAAAACACAAATATGCACTTTTCCAATTGTTGAAAACACAAAATAAATTTTGCTTTAAATTAGCGTATACCAGAAAATTTTTTAAATTATTTTACGATTTTTAAACAATTTTTGAAAACAAACACCTCCGAAAAAAAAATTTCGACTATCAAGAATTTTTTTTGCACCAAATTACAATATTAACTGGAAAGATTTCACTTTACATTTATTTTCGATATCTACCAATATGCATTTCATTAAAGGACTTTAATATCTTATGCAACTTGGATTAATGACATCATTCTACAACTTATCTACAATAATTAATATGGGTCAGTGTTAAGGACATCATATAAACGTGTATGTTTTTTTATGTAAATTAATACAATGCTGCTTTCTTCTGAGTGCTTATGCCAATGTATGTTTTATTAATTTCGGTATTAGTAAAAATTTGCTAAAAAAAATTATAATAAATTATTATGAGATCAGGCATCAAAAATCTCGAAAATGGTTTATAAATAATTTTAAAACATTTCGTCTTATCGGTATTTCGATGCTATTTGTTAGATTACTGATGGGATAGTACCAAGTTCAAATTTCAGTTTTATTTAATAAATTAATTCATTTATAATTAAATTTATTTCCTTCTTGGAAAATTTCAGTTTTCTAGATTGAATTCTGAAATTTTGCCCCATCCCCCTTTATGCTTTTTCATATTTCGCCATGTAAATATTTACAATTTTGAAGCCACCTACTCAAATAAGATCCAAAAGACTGTTTTGTAACAGTAATAAGAGATTCCGACTTTAACTTTGAAGACCTTCAAAAGTTAACAATGAAGATTTTTATAGTAGCACTCATTAATTAATTTAACTAAATTTATATATTTTTTTTAAATTTGATGTTAGAGATTGTTTGCTAGGAAGAAAGCAATTGTAGATCTTAATTTTAACTTTAAGAGAAAATGTGAACGTTGATTAAAAACAAACATTCAAAATCATAAAGTGTAAACTAAAATTTTAAAATTCAAAAGTTCAAAATGCCACAAGAATCGGATTTTGAAAGTCCTGTTACGATTACGACCATTAGGGCACATTAGTCCAGTCAATAAGGATTAAAAGATGGGGTTGAAACGATTTTGATATGTTATTTAGTTACGGGCCGATAAAAATCCAAATTTTGATCTCGAGGAGGTTACAAAAATTGATTTTTTCAAAATAATTCCTCATCGGTTGATCCCAGAACAAAAACGTTTAATAGAAATTTGAAGAAAAATCATCAATTTCCTACAATTTTTGTATGAATGCTTTTTTTCTAAATCTGATGTGTAACCTGCAAAAACGTAAACATTCTTTCAAAAAATCCTTCATCTTAATATTTTCACGATAAATTCTTTAAAAATTGTAATATTAATAAAATCATTTATATTTAAAATTGTAAATATTCTAATCCAATCGTAAATATGGCCAATAAAAAATATAAAACGCGTTTGATTTTGTTGCTGACAAAAAATTCAATTTTTGAAAATTTCGAAAATTCGAAAAAATTCGATTTTACTGAAGGCTGAAGAAAATGCTGATGTCTTGATTGTCAACACTGCGATTTTCTTCTATCAACAATACAAAGAAAATTCAACCTAGCTTCTTTACCACCAACGAAAGACGCTGCACAATTCAAAGATGGTGTGGAATCCAAAATAATAAATTTGCCTGGGGCTGGAAATTTGGTATAAATGGCCTCACTTCAGTACCAATGTCAGAAAAACCTCCTCCAGATACCTTATTAAATGCCATTTCATGCAATTACAAAAAGAGATAGTAAAGGTTATTGGCTTGGTTGTTAGCACGATCAACTGCTAACGCTAAGGCACCCAGTTTGAATCCGGGCAGATCCTCACTTTGTTGTGGCCGTCTCCGTGCTTCGGAAGGCACGTTAAACCGATGGTTTTTAATGTTAAAGAATTGTCTTTGAGCCTAGCAGGCTACTTTAGATGTAAAGCAAGTAATTCTCGCGGTAATTACAGTGGCTTTAGAATATCGAAATAGATCAACAAATCCCAAAGGAGTTAAAGAAGAAGAAGAAGAAAGAAAAGAAATACAGTGGAGCATGTGGTTAGAGAAAAAGTGGATTGAAGTGCTCTGTTGTTTGTGAATTCTGCAAAATCCATCAGAAGTCATCATCGAGAGCAACAACGACGATGATTGAAAGATGACGATTGAAGAAAATGAAGAAATTTTAAATTGTAAAAATTAATTGTACTAACTTTTAATTACAACAAATCTTAATACGAAAGTGGCAGTGATTTCACAAAATTTATTTCAAGGATTTATTTTAGTTTATAAACAATGTCATTATTGTAAAATTTGAGGGTGGGTTTTAGTTTTTATTATTGGATATCTAACGACCTTTATGTTTGGTTTGAGGACAAATTCATTGAAAAACTAGACTTATCTAGAAATTGTTGATAAAACGATATTGAATGTATTATAAAGTTGAAATCTGTATTTATCAAAAATTAAATGACAAATTATCGTTCATCTAAAGAGATTTTAATTTTACTGCAACAAAACAACAGTTTTAATTAAAGGTTCATGCTATTAAGAGCTAATCTGAAGGATTTAACAACAGAGGTTAGAAATTCAGAGAATCTAGTGTAAGTCAGTAAATTGGTTCTGGAGCCCAAATTATATATCAAATACAGTTGCATCAAAAACGAACCATAGCAATATGTCTTAAATTAATGATCTCTTATGACTGATGGGAAACATAAGGTTAATTGGACGACTACGCATTGTAGGATCTTCATATTTGGTTTTTATGGCCAAACCATCGTAAATTTAATTAACGCCAAAATACAGAAAATGGCGGTTCCATTATTGTCACGTAGTTGTCGTTTTCTTTTAAATTCCTTTGTTTCGGTTGGAAATTTTTTTTAAGTTTATAAAGTTCTAATTTATCAATCGATTTTCAATTTTTAAGCGGGAGAGCCGCAAGATCTTGAACAGAAAATAAAAATCATTTTATACATATACTTTTCGATTCTATTTCACCAGTCATTAATGCCCGGTTGCACCGCTTTTGACTTAAGTAAAACTTAAGTTTTCTTTGACAGCGTCAAATTTAACATTACAGAAATTTAAAAACTTTTAATTAATTTTCCCGTTTGCATCGCACTATTTAACTAAAATTAAAATTTTAGTTAACGAAGAAAAACTAAAATTTCACAAAGTTGCACCTGCTAATAATAATATTTGAATTATACAATATAAAAGCAAAAGTTAATTATTCTTAAAATAAATAAATTATTCTTACGTCAAAATATACTCGTAGTCGTTCGTGAGACAAACAAAATGCGAGCGCTAAAAAATCTTATATTTGAGCACAATACTTAAGTTACATGCGGAACAAACGTGAAAATAATTTTTAAATCTAAATTTTTAGCGATCTATGTTGTTCGTGTTTACGAACGAATACAGTATTGTTTTGACGTAAAATTATAAATTATTGATACAAAATAATTAATTTTTGCTTTTATGTTGTATAATTCAAACATTTTATTAGTGGTGCGACTTTGTAAAACTTAAATTTTCTCAAATAATGTGATACAAACGGGCAAATTAATTAAAAGTTTTAAATTTATAATATAAATTTGAAATGAAAGATTTTCTTAAATTTAAGTTTTTTAAAGGTGCGGTGCAACCAAGCACAACAGAATTATCAACTAAAATTTTGTAAATACACTCAAACCTGTTTTGTGTTCAGAATAGAGACCGCATAAAAGAAATCAATTAAAAATTTTTTTTTTGTTCATACTATGCTTTCGATGGGATTTTTTTATATTTATTAATAAAGCGTCCATTCCATTCGGAATATTGCTACTAAATAGTCTTCTCAATTCATTTTGCAAGGTGGATAAAACCTTATGTGTAGTGTATCGCTTAAAGTTTCTTATGTGATTATTTTTTGTTTACAATACTCCTCCACAGTATTCTATCCTGGTACTTAACTTTCCAACTAGTAACTTCCATCCTTCCAAGATCCTCCGTCGCTTCCTCAATCAATCCTATCTTCTGTTTTCCCCTGCTTTAATTTTTCCCTGATTTCTATTCTAACATCTGTCGTAAGTTCATTGTCGGTTCTCTTCTCATTATGTGTTCCAGACATTTCACTCTCGCCGCCTTTATAAATCTCACAATGTCCTCCCCTTCGATCTCTTCCAATATCTCAAAATTCATCATAGGTTTAAATTCTTTAGTGTTAATCTTCTTCTGACCCAATATCATTCTTATTATTTTACGTTGTCACGGTTGAAAATAAATTTTATTTATTGAAATATTAAAGTGCGGCTCTGTTCTTTAGATAGTTGCTATCTTGAGACCAGAAAGCACATGATCCACAACTAAAATTATTAGAAGGTATTTTTCGCTGGTTGATTGTTGGTTGTAAGAATTTCGAGATGTGCCGTTTGTACGGAAATTTTGGTATATTTTTTTGCCGCTCCGTAATTGGGATTATTTTGTGCAACGTGGATTTTGGATATTTTTTGACTCGCATTAACCAAGTATTTGCCTTCGTTTAAATTATACCCTCGATTACACCATCTACGAGGTAAAGTTCTATTTTTTTGCAAATATATTTCTCAAAAAGAAAATCCTTTTAGGGTCCTTCCATGGGTCAATATTAACCAGGTTTCCTTTTTTTTGGGACTGTTCGATCTTGTGGATATGAGATTTGGTACCTTTCGCTTTGGAGTACCATTGTGGTTTTATTTTTTTTTGTGGATTATTGCTGGTGCCGTATATGTTCTATCAGCTTGTTTTATTTGGAAACTTCATTTAGAGAAAAATTAATATTTAATCTAGCGGACAATCAACATCGAAGTCTGTTAAATGAGATAAGTGTTTTGTGCTGTCTTTTTGTTGTTTGTGATAATATTGCGTAGATATTGCGCTAAAATTTTGATTTCGAGTTAATTTATTGTTATTCAATTTTATGCTTTGTGTAGATATATAATATTTTTTTACCATCATACTGTAACCCTAAATATAGCTATACGCGGGGAAATCTTGCTTTTGCAAGAAACACAAACGAGATTATATATTACTTATTTTTTGCTCGAATCAAACTTTGGTGCCGTTGTAATTTACAATAAATTCATTTGTTTACAGTTCAAGCGTATCTCTTGCAGCTCTTGCAATTTTTTATTTTATATCAGGTGACTTCTTTTCTAAAAGCTACTCTTCGTGATTTGGGTAGTAGAGTATTTTTGGAGAGTGATATTTTATAATCACGTGGCGCCTAGGGCAATTTGAGTTACTTTCCTTAGTTTTTTTGCTTGAAAAGAAGTCGCCAATTAAGTTTTTTCTTGCTCCAATTGAGCTAGCCATAGGAGCATATGCCAAAACCCTGAGATTTGGGAAAATACCATCAATCCCTTTTGATACCAACTTTTACCGTGGCAACGTTCAAAAATTCTTAATTGTTTTTCTTCTCTTTTCGTGGTACACAGGATCTTCGAGGCATACGTAGTATGTAACAACTGGTTTTATCAGTTTTTGTATATTTTCTGTTTTGTTTATCAGTTCTTCTTTATTTTTTATCAACTCTCCTCTGGTTTTGTTTCTATCAAAAGCTATTAATTTGCGTAGTAGCTCTCCATACTCAGCAAATGTTAGCTCTTCGTGATTTTCTTCTGCTTCTACATCTTATACTTGATCTTGTAGATCTGAGATTGCATGGTTTTGACAGAGCAGTTTTTTGGTAATTTTTTTTATTTTTTGTAATACTATACCGCACAAAAAAAATCGCACAAAATCAATTGGTGATATAAAACCGCATAAAAACATGTTTGACAAGTGATATGTGAGACCTTTGAAGTTGATTTTTTAAAAACAAATTTTATTTTTGTTTAATAAATTACAAAATTGAGATTATAAATATCTGAACTGTTGGAACTAAATTATGATCTAACTTAACGACTATGAATACTAATATGCAACTAATGTACTACTTGTATTTATATTATAGTTTATCAATAATTTATTAATTATTTGATTTATATAGAGGAAATATATTAGCAGTTATTAAAATTATCTAATCTTATTTCCTTTAGATAATAAATTGTTTCTTATCAAATGCAATATTATGGATTTATTGCAATGACTTACTTCTTTAGTTAATTGAATAAAAAATTATTTATATAACATTGGATTTTTTATGAGTAAATACATACATATAACTTGACATACACTCAAAATAATGTGATGTGAATAAAAACCAAGCAAATGCTTCAAGTATAAGGTTTAAGTAAAAGCATTTCCTAATAACTAAAAGTAACTAATTAGTAAAAGTAAATGCTAATTTTGGAGTGAATAAACTTTTACTTTTACTTGTTAGAAAATGCTAATAATTGTAAATGTTTATTAACTTGTGAAATTATATGTCGAATAAAATATTTTTAAAAATTACAAGTAAAATGAAATTTGAAAATTTTCCAACTTACATTTTAGTCTAGAACCCGTTGCGCATAAGTGGTTTCGTCTTTTCAAGAACTTGTCAACTAAATTATCCCATTTTATCAGGGTTATTCAGAGTACAGGATGCAGTTTTATAGGGTTGAGAAAGGTTTATCCTTTAATTTTTAATTTGTTCAACGCAAATCTAATTCTTAAAAAAATTGTCGTAGGTTTAACCGAATAAAATCCTTACATTTTTATTAATTTAAAGTTATAATATTGCATAATTAAATGCAAAAAAAGTTAGAAATCAAACGACGACATAGATATTTTATTGAAAAATATGATGAAACTCGAATGACCGCAGTTCTTAGGCGCAGTTCTTACAGCTACCTTTCTGGTTTACAATTTACCATATATCATAATCTCATGATTTACAATTCATCTCATAATCTGCAAGATAAGCAAATAATTTGTCTTGTTTTCATTGGTAACAAAAATTTTGTACTTTATTTTTTTTTATTTACGAGTCCGTCCGTCCATCCATATTCTGGTCTATTATGTATCACAAAACGTTATTTTAAAGGTGACCGTTATGAAATAACAAGGTTTACGTCAAATCGGTGACACTTTAACGTTTAAGAAAACCTTTATTATAATCATTATATTATGATGTTTATGATACAGGTTTTCTTAACCTTTAAAGTGTCACCGGTTTAACATAAACCTTTATGTTATTTCATAACGGTCACCTTCAAAATAACGTTTTTGATACATAATAATCAGGTCTTATTAGGTATTAAATTAAGTGTATAACAAAACCCTTAATTAAAATATGCGGACGGACGTACGGACGGACAGATGGATACGAAACCATATCATAAGGTTTCTTCGTATACTGCGTCTAGAAGCCTAAGCACAAACCTAAAATGAGGCCGAGAAAATAAAATCTTGTCTCCAAATAAGAGCGTCAAACCGGAAGAAGAAAAATCCTTGTGAGCCACGCCTAATGCTAGGTAAAATATTCTCGAACATCGGGGTGTTTTTTTTAAGAAAAATTAATTATAATGTAGAAAGCATCATTACAGAATTAAAATTCCATTACTAAACAACGGCGTTATTTTGAAAATTACAATTTTCCCGTATGAAATACATGTAAATGTATCATTGCGCAATATTACGCAATAATTTCTTGGATTGTATTAACGGTGCGTGCGGTTTGATATGCACGAATCAACCATAGAGCGGGGCTAACTAGAGCAGTATTAGGAAGGAGTCAGTCGCTCTCTGACATCCGTCGGATCAACTTTCACACTTTTTCGAGTTGGATCGTCTTGGGGGATGTTTTTAGTAAGAAAAGCGCTCCGCTCTGCTCCTGGTGCTACAAGCGGTTTTGATAAACGCAACTAAGTCAAGACTAGGATTCACACAAAAAGAATTTTTTGAATGTTTGAAATTTTGTTTTAATGTGCAGCGAAGAATGTTTTCTTTCATAATTCATTTAAAAATCATGAAATTCGAGTTAGGGAATGATGACCGTCTCCGAAAGTCGTTAGCGGTTATATTTCTTCACGGAAAAGCAAATCTAAATTCTATATGAACAAAACGAAATCTCAAAATAAAAAATCGATGGATAAATAACGAAGTTGTGGCTACTCAAAAGGGGCTGCTTTCTTAAGTTTATACAAAATTTTAACTTGGTGACATTTCTTTACGTTTAAATTATTGTAAAGAAATGTAACATTTTCATAATTTTTTGCAGCGTAACTATGGGCTAGACTCAATTTTTCAGATTTAGGCTCCTTGCTAGCTGACCGACAATAACTTAAACTAAACGTTAAGAGTTCGAACTTTGCGTTTATCATTAATGATTTTGTAAATTTTAGTTATTTTTATAAACGTACTAAAATTTTGTTGTCTTCAATGAAAATTGCAAAAGAAAATGTAATTGTTAAAAAAAATATAAATTAAAAAAGTGTGCTTATAAGATACTTTTCTCTACATTTTATTTTTTATGATCATTGCTATATTGTTAATTTTCAGATTACATAATAATAATAATAGTAATTATTGTTGACAATGCAACGTCAATAAAAACTTAATTTTAAGCATGAATTTTAATAATAACCACGTTAAATTAATAATTTATAAATAAATTATTATTCTTCTTTATTTATTAACTTGTGAAGTTATATATCGTATTTTTAATAAAACTTTTTTAAATTAATAAATTTAATGTACAATCATGTTTCGATTTTTCCCAAATATCATCGGTTAAACTTGGGGGGTCGTATATAATGGACGGGGTTAAGGTAAACTGGGCCAAAAACAAAATTTTAAGAAAAAATTTGGGCTAAAGTTCGCTAATTGTCATTCTTTGTCAGTGGAAATTTTACAAATTCTTTTTTACAGTTAGAGAGTGAAATTGAGTCTATTAAGATGAGGATGAATTCGATATTTCCAATAATAACACTAAAAATCGATTTAAAAAAAACTGGGCCAATCTGAAAATGGTAAACTGAGCTAAATGCAATTTCTACTAAAATTTTAAAAATGGTAAGCTGGGCCAAAAACAAAATTTTCAGAAATTTATTTTTTTGTTGGCATTTAAAAATATTGGTACTTAAAACAAATAAATCTGCGCGAAAGGGTAAATGGGGATGTAGGTAAGAGTTAGTTTTTTATATTTTTTCGGGTTGATACCAAACACGTGGAAACTGTGCCAAAAGGTAGATTGGGCTGCACATTGGAGTTAGTTTTTTTTAGAGTAGATACTAAATAGGTGAAATCTGCGCCATAAGGTAGATATTTTTTTAGAAATGATACCAAAAAATCCTACACCCTCTTTCCTTACCAAACATGTTCTAAATTTGAACCAATTTAACTTTGGCCCAGTTTACCCTTTGCCCCAGTTTACCACTTTGTTTTTGACAAACACCAAAGTGTTTGTCAAAACGGCTTGGAGCGGCTGGAGCAAGGGGAACCAACGAGGAGGCTGCGAAAAGTCGGTTTTGACTAACGCAACCACGATAATCTCGCATTCACTCTAAAAATATACGCTACATTACATTTTTGCTCTGAGCAAAGTTTACAATTTTGACGTGAATACGTCTATAAAATCGGTAGCATGTTCAAAATTTAATAAAAATATGGAACGAAAAGTGTGCGTCCACACGAAAGAAAGTGGCTGCATGTTGCATCTCTACTAATCTAACCTTTAGTTACCAACTGTACAAAATTAACATATAAGCAAGAAGCGGTATTAAAAATCTGATTTTTACTTAAATACGTATATAAAATCAGTAGAATGTTCAAAAATTTAATAAAAATATATAGCGAATATTATTGTGTGGCGACAGTTTGAATTCCCGGATCGCGATTTTTACTATTTTTAACGTGGATTATAAAAGATTAGGGTCTAATTAGCGTATAAAAAATTAAATTTGCGGACGGCGGACTCATTTTTGAAAAAAAACGGCTTCAAAAATCATTAACAATGCACTTTACTCATTGGCCCTTTTCAATTGTAACCCCGCCCATCAAAATTAAAATAGGTTGTGGCAACAGTAAATCTTGTTTTTTTACGACGAATTATGAAGGATGAAGTTCTAATTAACTAATACAAAAATTACATTTGTGATCGAACGACAAATTTCGGAAAAAATTCACTTTTCGTGTGAATCCGACTCTTGGTGTATTTGCGTTTATTAAAACCCACTTTCCGCACCCTGCACTCCGCTCTGCTCTACAAACGGTTTTGATAAGCGCTTTACTTACTAGAAACATTCCCCTAGTAGCTCCAACTCAAAAATACGGTTGTTGACGCGACGGATCTCAGGGAGTGACCGATATCTCCACCACTAGTTCCTGTCAACCCAGGTACAGCACACTACTGTCAACATAATGTTTTCATATTTGGCGTTTTATTACGCTATAATACAATTACATGCATTTCTTAGGAAAATTGAAATTTTCAAAATTAAATTGTGGCCTTATTACAAGTCCAACAACATTGATCCTCACCTTAAAGAGCTTGTCTTTTGGTTCTTTGGTTTGGTAAAGTCATTTCTATAGGAAAAGTGTATTTTAAACCCGGGAAATTTGAACTCCCCCTTACAATAGTCACTAGAATTTTTATCTAATCGGTGAAACTGGCAAAATAGATGTACCGCGATGACGTATTTACGTAAAACCTAACGGCCATGTCTAAAAACATAACCTCAAACTTTATTTTGTCTTTTAACATATTAAAAACGCACTCTCCGCTTTGGTCTCCTCCGCTCCGGCCGCTCTGGACCGTTTTGACAAACGCAACCACGATCAATCTAGATTTCACCTAAAAATTATTTTTGTAAAAATACTTCTTAAATCGTCGCGGTTCAATGATTTATTCAAATAATAGTACACATATGTGATAACTGCGTCAAAAACGTCATAAAATACGTAATTTTAAGTAAACTTACAAAGAAAATTCAAAATGCGTGAGACTTGAGGTACGAATTTAGCCTATCATAGAAACGTATTACAATTTTTCCTTTGCTTTCCTTCATTACTCGAAATTTTCTTTTGGCCCAGTTTTTTCAATTTCGTAATTTATCGTTGAAAGTACCTTTGGCCCAGTTTACCGTAACTCTAAAAAACGTCCGCAATTTTTCCAAAATTTGGACTCCCTCTCTCCACTTTGTCACAGTTAGTCGCAATCTTTGCGATTAACCCGCTCCCCAGGATGTCTAGTGGTCACAAATTAAGAACTCCCAATCTTATCAAAGATAAAGGAAATTTATCTTCACTTATTTTTTTGTAAAAATTGGATCTTTTTCGTTAATTAAAAGAATTTACACTGAAAATTTACAAATATTTTAAGAGGGATCATAATATTTTAAAATTATTAGAAACAAAAATACTCACAAATCTCAAAAATGCGGACCCCACATTTGGCCACTCTCTCTTGCAACACTTTATACCCCCCCCCGGCATGGACTTTCTTTATGAACAACCCATTGCTTCTAATAATTAAATAAAGATAAAAATCTGAAGTTTTAGTAATAACTAAAGTATTCAATAAAACATAATGGTGGATTTTTATCCTTATTCAATTATTACAGCCAAGTTTAAGTGATGAAATTTAGAAAAAATCTAAACTTGATTATACAAAAATGTCTTAAAGTATAAAATATGTAAGTGATATTTTATTAATTTAGAACAAAAGAATTTCACTTAACTTGAAAAAATTTGAAAACTTTTTAAAAATTTTTAAACTTTTATTTTCCAAATTTTTATAAATATGAATTTAATTTGATTTTATGACATTGTCAATATTTCAAATTTATGATTCTCATCAGATAGACCAAAGATCAAATTTTAGAAATAATTTGTAACGAAATATAAAATCAAGCTTATAATAAAAACTAGGGTTATGGTTATATCAAATTACTCATTTAATTGCTTATTATTGCTCTACATGACGCCGAATACGTTATTTTCGCTATAGGCGCTAAATGAAAATGAATGTTTTAGACCCAAATATATTTTCGTAAATGTTTGCCTTTCCTTTTTACATAAAGCAGCAATGTTTTTAGTTCGTCAACCTCTTTAAGCGACTTTTTTTAATATAATAAGATATCTTGAAGTTTCAAAAATATGCGAAACTCGTATATTCCTTGCTCCTTCTCCGGGGGTCAATGGAGGAGTTTTACTATTTTTTATTTCATTATTTAAAAGTAAAGGTCAAATTAACACTTCAGTTTTTTTTGGATTTTATTAAGTGCGTTTAGCACAAGAAACAAAATTTGAGAAATTCAAAAAGAGTCAGGATTATGACGTAGTAGTCCCAAACAAGCGAGTTTTTAAAACCAATCCGAGTTATTAAAAAGCGCAACGCTGCCAAGTCATTTTTAAATAACTGTTGGTAATGCAGATAATTTCATGTTAATTTTAAAATGACTGTTAAATGTTTGCAAATAGAATTATTTAGTTATGTATTTTTATTTTGTGTAGATAATAAAATCGTTAAATTGTAAATAGTTTATTAACTTGTGAAATTATATGTTGAATAAAATTTTTTTAAATTTTTACAAGCTACGTAAAATTATAAAATTTTCCAACTTACATTTCTGGTCTAAGACACCGTTGTACTATCAAAAACCCATGGACGATGGAAATGATAAAAGTTTTTGATTTAAATTTTAATGGATTTAATCCATTTTCATTAATTTAGGGATAATTTAACTGATGAGTCCTTGATAAGATGAAACAACATTGTACAACGGAAATTTTTAAAATTTCACTTTGCTTGTAAAAATTTAAAAAATTTTTATTCAACATAAAATCGTTATATACTCACAATCACTATTTTTTAAACTTAAAAACTTTTAAACATTGTACGGAAGGTTTTGAGACCAACCAATTGCATCAGTATCCTGTATTTTCATCCTACTTTTATGTTCATAATGTTATTTCAAAATATAAAACTAGCAAAACTCTTCCATTTGCATAACAGAAGAAAATAACTTAAAAACAATTGATTATATTTTTTGACATAAATAACTGAAGTAATTTTTTTTATTAAATTGTTTTTTTTGTTCTAATACTAATTTTTAGGTTTATTGCATCTAATACCATGTATTATATTGTCTTTCAACATATAACTCGTGCAATGATTATTATTTATACCAGGTGTTCATTTTAAAAGTAGCTTGTCAAAATAACTTTTAATAATTTGAGAAAAAAACATGGGGAAGGGATGTTCAAAACCAATACTATTTGAATTTTAACTTTAACCCCCTTCTCACCAGCTGCCCTACTTTGAAATTTTAAATTCCACTCCCTACCTTGTGACATATCATTTTAAAGGTAGGAAAAATTCTCGTTCAATCCCAATAAAAAATTGAATTTAGTGGATTCGTTTATGAGTTGGAGGTAAAAATATAAAAAATTTAAACAGAAATTATTAAAATTCTTGACAATTTATTTTTTAAGCTGTACCTGAAGATTTATTAACAACTAATTATAAAATTTACCTTAAGTATGTTTACGTTTTACGAATATTACGCAATATGTTTATATTATATCCTAAATTTCATGTTTTATTAATTTTGCCTTTTTTGTCCGGAAACCGTAAATTAAAAGCAGACTCAAGACTTATAAGGGAAAAACCATTTTAGGTGTTGGGAAGTTTATTTTGATTCGTACAGTTCAAAATAATGGGTACCCAAGAAAATTTTGCATAACAGGCAAAGCAATATAAAATACCATATTATATCCTATTAGTTTACCTAATCTGGTTTATAATTCAAGTTAATAACAAAATATTAAGCCCACGACATTAATTTGCATATATAAATTATTAATAGCGTAAGAAAACAATTTGATTTTATTTTGTCTCGTGACGATTGTTAATATTTAGCATTGTTAGGTCATCAAAAAAATTACGAACTTGAGAAAGTAATAAAATTTCTTACCTTAAAAATTTACGAAACTTATTTTAAAAAGTAACTTATTTTCCCACAAGAAAAGCTTCCTCACTTATAGAAGAATTCAAATGCATTGAAGCTTATATAAATTGTCAATATTACCCAGTCCCCCAACTCATATCCGTACCCCACTACGAAATATTCCGGAACAATTTGGTAAACACTAAATAATTTATTAAGCTGTTTAAAATCGTTTTTAAAAGTTTACGAATCGATTAGGGTTTTGCAAATTCAATTTGGAAGATTGGTGAATCTACGTAAAATGAATGGGTGAGCGATAAAAGGATAACGTAACACATCCACCTTCATAAATAATTTAACTTAAATACACGCAATAAAAATGATTACTTTGATTTGCGTATTACAAAAGATGTATTTAAATTTATAAATAACTTCCATAATTCTATACATATGGGCATTTTGTAAATTTTTTGAAAATTTTCAAAATTTTTTTTTTATTAAAAAATTTCTGACGTAAGAAGTATGCTGGTATTACACAATTAAATTAAAATGAATTTACGTATGAATTTATAATATAATCAAGTTAAATTAACAATAAACAAATTATTTTCAAGTCGTACCTATTTGTCCAAAATTTTAAAAATATGAATTAAATAAAAATTACGTTTGATTTATTGAATCTCCTCAGATATTATGCCAAGAACTACATATTTAAATAAAACTAAGCAAAACATCTAATTAATTTTATTTGTAGGTTTTGGAAAATTCTAAATTGAAAATAATTTGTTAATTAACTTGATTACATTATAAATTCATACCTAAGTATGAATCTTATTCAAGTTAATATCGAATAAATTCTCAAATGACCAAGATTATCAGTTTTATACCTCTATTTCGATAAATTATTAGTAGTAGTATTTTTGTGTCATGTTTGAAGTTAATAAAACTGCGGATTGGGACGTTTCAACGCCGCCATTACGCGCCGCCGTTTCGACGCGAAAACATTTCATTGCAAGGATATTTCAATGGAAAGACTATAATTAAAGAATAAGATATTTTTGTAGTTTATTCCTCTTGGTTGGATGTTTTTATAGATATTTAATTTTTTAATTATTATAGTGAAATCGCATTTGTAACTAAACTCGTTTCGCATCATTTTTAGTTACAATTTTAATTAATAAATTTCCTGATTACGGCACTGCCGCCACGTGGGCTTTAATTTTTAAATTTTTGACAAGGCGCCTACCAACAATGGGCCTGTCTGGTCAGATGGAATCATTTGTCGGTATTAGTAAAGATATTTTATTTTTGTTTAGAGAGAGAGATTAGTAAAGCAAAGAGTATAAACCAAAAGTTATACTGAGTTCTTGATTGTTACCTTACGAGAAATTATCGTAAAAATTAAGTTAAACATTGTTGTTGTGTTTGAAATAACCGTTAGTTGCCACAAACGATTAGACACCTCAACTCATCAGACAATTTTTTTTAAAACAAGCTGAATAGCCAGAGATACCCCGGCTAGCGTTTGGAAAAATCAACGGTCGTGAGCCATGCGATGTTTTGGATTGATTACAATTAGGTAATAATTAATACACAATAAAGTTGAAAGAGGATATATTTACAACCATATTTACGAAACTTAAATAAAATGCAAAAAATTAAAACTTAGTCTAAAATGTAAAAGAAAACACAAAAACTCTTTATACAACAATTAAATGGTTTACCGTCAATTGCCAGTCAATGGTCCCTGCACTTTGCACTTGTTGATGCGGTGCGGTCCTTAGGTTGACTTGATGATATCTTGCAGTTACGGAAGATAATGAGGATAACATTCAGGTATCAAAATCAATAATTTACACAATGGACTGCTACCAATTGTCGTTAATTAAACGATGATACAAGTACAGTCTAATAAGTTTTACGATTGACCATAGACCACAGTTTTACGATTGATCACAGATCACAGTTTTACGATTGATCACAGATCACGGTTTTACGATTAAAGTAAGAATCTAATACTTTTTATTATCCAATAAACGTGCCAAAGGCTAATATTTCACTAAATAAGTTTGGAAAATTAGTTTTTCACCAAGTCACAATAAACGGTTCTGCTCAACGGCATGAAGAAAACCCTTCACGAAGGAATCTACAAAGTTAAAGACAAGACTGTTGGGAAAGTAAAGATAAAACTAGAATCGTTAAAGTTAAAGACAAGACTGTCGCGAAGGTAAAGATAAAACTAGAACCCTCAAAGTTAAAGACAAGACTGTCGCAAAGATAAAGTTAAAACTAGAATCTTTGAAGTTAAAGACAATACTGTCGCAAAGGTAAAGTTAAAACTAGAATCTTTGAAGTTAAAGTCAAGACTGTTGCTAAGGTAAAGCTAAACTGGAATCTTTGAAGTTAAAGACAAGACTGTCGCGAAAGTAAAGTTAAAACTAGAATCTTCAAAGTTAAAGACAAGACTGTTGCAAAGGTAAAGATAAAACTAGAATCTGCGAAGGTAAAAGACAAGACTAGAATTTTACTTTTAGAATTTAGTTTTAGAGTTTGAGTTTTTATTTTTGTAGCTATAATTGTTAAATATATTCATTCTTTATTTTATTGTATCAGATTAATTATCTAATTGTAAAACAATCTAGAAACCATTGCATGGCCCACCTCCGTTTTATTTCTCCGAACGCTAGCCGGAGTATCTGAATTTTTCATCTTGTTTGACATCAGCATGAAAAAACACAAAAGTTCGATAAAATGAATAATGAATTTTTTTAATTGTAGTTATATTACCTAAACGGTAGTTCTCCACTTCTGGTCCTTAAGCTAACGCCACCATCTTGAAAAAATGGCGGTCGAAAGTGGCGTTGTTTTTCACGTTTTTGTCTAAAAACGTTTGTTTTTAATTTTAAAGAGGAACTTAAAAAATAGCATAAAATTATCAATAAAAATGTGTAGCTGTTATTCTGATCTGATGTCGGGTTTCTTCGGTAAAAAATTACAAATTAAAAACTTTTTTTTTGTTTCAATCAATTCATTCAGATCAATTATTCAAAATTTGGATCATAAAAACAATGGTAAAATTAAAAAAAAATAAGAATTAAAAATAGGTTTGAATTGAACATTTTCGTACTATTTTAGCCCATTTCTCGCATTTTCAACAACCAACAAAAAAAATTTTTACTTTGTAATTTTTTTCCGAGGTACTCCGGCATTGAACCAGAAAACAGCTACATATTTTTATTGGAAATTTCATACTCTTTAAAAAAGGTTCTTTTCAGAATTGACGCACAACTAACGATTTTAAAGAAAAACGCGAAAAAGAAAATGTGGAGTCGCTTCGATCGTCATTTTTTTAAGATGGTGACGTTAGCTCAAAGGTTGAAGTGGGTAACTTCAGAACGTCAATCACTATTACTTAAGTAATATAACTGCGAAGAAAAAAATTCATTATTAATTTTGTTGAGCTGTTTTGCTAATTCGGTTGACTATTAATTAAATAACATTAAAATAAGTCGATTAAAGTGAGGATGAACTTGATATATCAATTAATAACTAAAACAATCGATTTTAAAGATACTAACTTCTCTCTTAGAAACATATGAAATCATTCTCATGGAGGAACTGGTGGGATCCAAAGTACCACATCAGTCTTGGATCCCGCTTCTTTAAAATCCACCTTTTGAAGATCTATTTTATTACAATGATACACAATTTCTATAGAACGTGTTTAATTTTACCGCCCGAGTTGTTGCCACAAAAGTGCCTAATTTTTAAAATTTTGAAAAATAAAACGACGCCGTCAAAATGTCCTTTAACCAATAAGTTTCAATCACACGTGGTGTGATCGCTAATGCGATTAGTCATGAAATATGATGAGATTACTATGAAATATTATGTCGTCATCTAACTATCTGAGGGTGTATTGGTTCTTTGAGAAAAATGCTAGTAATGTAAATAATTATTTATTTACTTAACAAATTTACATTGATCCGGCAGCATAGCTGCTATCCGTAATCTTGAACAAAAAGAGACAACTTACGTCTATTTATTGATACCGGTCTAACATTGTGATCAGCAGTCTTAAGTCGATATCACTAAATATCCGTTTATAATATATGTTCACGTAACCGCTTCGTCAGCGTTCACACTTCACATATTATTTATTTTATATTAAATATAAAATATGTATTATAATATGTATTCTTTGTACTTTCATTTTTCTCGTTGTTCTCGTTCTCAGCAGTGTAGCGTGAAGCATATACGGGTCGATTAGGAAGCGTAAACTCGCGGTTCGAACCCTGCTTGCGCTAGATACATTGTTGCGAACAAAAAGTTTAATATCGATCTGTGAACTGTGGAGAAGGCAACGGGAAACCACTCCATGAATTATACTCCCATGAAAATTCATCTTGGCTTTGGCCAAGTTAGATCACGACGCTTCTGACAAGAAGCAACGATAAAGAAAAAAAAGAGATTATTCGTACTAATGCCGTTTTTTGTTATGGTGGGCAAGTTTGTGCAAACACCAAGATCGAGTTTGAAAGGTAGTTTCTAAAACAGTTAATCCCGGTGTTTAAATATTTTTCAATGTCTTCATCGGAATTTTGTTAATCTATTCAGTAATTAAGTATTAATAAAAATTTTGTTAATCCCTCCTCTTTTCCATTCAAATAATCAGTGTCAGATACCTCTCAAGACAATTATGTTCATGTCATAATATCGCAGTCTTCAGAGGCACTGATGATTTCAACGGAAAAAATTGACCTTGAACTCGAGACATAATACATAAAAAATGAGAAAGCTGTGCGGATGATGGGTGTCACGTTGGGCACAATAGAACAAAAACAACGTCGTGAGGATGTTTCAATCAAGTGTTTGGAAATGTTTCCTAGCAATAAATCCGAGTTTTCGCGTCGATTCATAACCATGGATGAAATATGGGTTAAACTTGAGATGAAGAAACAGTCAAACAATGGATTGAAAGGGGAGAATCGGCTCCAAAGAAGGCGAAAACAGTTCCATCTGTCAACAAGCTCATGGCGTCACTTTTTTTAGAATGCACGTGGAATAATTTTCATAAAAAGATTACGCAAACTTATTACAGCGTTTGAGTGATGAAATCAAGTAAAAACGTTATCATTTGGCAAAAAAGTAGTTTTATAAAGACAATGAACCAGTTCACACATCTTTTGTCGCGGTGGCAAAAATCAACGAGTTAAAGTTTAAATTGTTTTCTCGCGCAACCTATTTGTCAGATTTAGTATTTTCAGATTATTTTCTCTTCAAAAAGCTTTAAAAAAAGGGCCCGGTAATAAAAGACTTGTCAAAGATAAAGTCTGCAGTTGATGGCTACTTTGAGGGAGGATCGGGAGATCGAAGCTATTAAATATTATTGGAAAAGTATAATAAAGCTAAAAGAAGACTATGTTACTAAATTAAGATATTTTTCTCAATTTTTTTGTGTTTTCTTTGTTAGGTAGGGTACTTCTGGGATTGCCTTCGTATTTTAAAATTTTTAATTACTCCATAGGAGAGGAGAAATTTAGTTCCCAAAGCTTTTCGAGCTGTTGAAACGGATTAACGAGATTTTCATTACTGATAAATTGATAAATTCATGTATGCAGGGCCGGTTCTAAACCTGTTCCGGTTTCGGTTCCGTCTCCACCAGAAAAACTCAAAAACTTCATCTTTTACTTTTAGCTATGGACAACCCTGTATGCTCAGATCTGTTGATCTGTTTTACTTAACAGTAGCATTGGCGATATTCTGAAGCCACTGTCAGTACCGTGAGCATTACTTACTTTACATCTGAAGTAACTTGCTTTAGATGTGTCTATTGCTCCAGTTTTTATTGTTAATGCAGGCAATTCATTAACATAGAAGAACCACCGCCTTTACGTGGCTTCCGAAGCACGGAGACGGCATTGCAAAGTGAGTTCTATCCGGAATAGAACCGGAGCGCCTTACGTTAGCAGTTGATCGGGCTAACAACTAGGCCAATGGCCATTTCAAAACAAAATCCAAACAAAGCTCCACTTTACTTTTGCCGCTCTTCTGAGCACGTCTGTTATTTTGTTTGATTTCGCCGTTTTCTGAAGAAAATTTATTCAGAATGGTTGATAACCAACAAGAGTTTCTTGAACGAAACCAAGATAGATTTTAAATCGACTTAGACAAAGAATATCTCTAATAAACCTGGAAAACCTCGAATTAAATAAAATCTCTGAAAACATTACAAGAAATGTGCAAACAGCAGTAAAAAAGTTAAACCGCCTAGGAGAACAACAGGCAAACAACAACAAGAAAATCGACAAGGGAACAAAACATCTGATGGAGGAAACAAGAAAATTAAGAAGAGATTCCATGGATTATAGTAACATAAATAGAACTGTAAAGTCATGTATCAGAAGAGACATAAGAATTTACAATAGCAAATTGGTTGAAGAAACAATAAAAAATAATAAAAATATAAAAATACTAAGAAGGAAGATAGCCACCAGCAGACAGAATAAGGATCCAAACGGCGCCGGCGATAAACAACGAAAAATTGTCATAAACGTAAATTCTGAAGAAATTCCCGAAGTTATAATAATTGAAATCTAAGCGGCACTTAAACAGACGAAGATGAATATGGACGTTCACCTGGAGAAGATCGAATAACAGCTGAAATGTTACAATTAGGGGGGGAATACACTAATGAAAGCCATTAAATTGCTTTTTAATCGATGCACAGAGCAAGGAAAAATAACAGGAAATTGGAGAAACGCAGAAGTAATTTTATTACACAAAAAAAGGCAATAATGCAAACATCGAAAACTACTGACCATTAAATGGCATTATTATCTTTCATAATTAACAAAAAAAATGACGAAAATTGCAAACAGGGTTAACAGACTCTCGCCGAAAAATAAGAGTATAATTTCTAAATAAAAAAAAACAGTGAATTTGAGATTTGCCGTGATTTCGTTTGTTGAAACCGACCCTCCCCACCCCTCCGCTTTGGTTCTCTACGCTCCAGCCACTCCGGGCCGTTTTGATATACTCTTTACTAATTAAAAATATCCACCTAGGTCGGTCCTACTTGGAAAAGTGTGAATATTTACCAGACAGATAGCAGGTTCTAACAAGTAATTGAAATTAGAATTATTGCCAGGCTATTGTGTCGGTGCTATTATGTCGTAGGGCTATTTTAGCACAGGCTATTATGTCGGCGCTATTTCCCCCCCCCTCCTAGAAGGTTCTGGCAACATCCTTGAGTATTAAATGCAGATTTATCTTTTCTGTAATTGAAGTGTATGCAATTCTCGCAGTTGGAAGTTTTCATTAAACTGTAGGTCCCCTATGCCTGGAGATACATATCACGCTATCTACAAATAATTTCAAGTTAAGTGAAATTTTAATTGCATTTAATTTTAATAATTGTAAATGTTTATTAACTTGTGAAATTATATGCTGAATGAAATATTTTAAAAATTATGATGAGATCTTGAAAAGACGAAACCACTTATGTGCAAGAGAGGGCCCTATACTAAAATGTAAGTTGGAAAATGTTCAAATTTTACTGAAACTTGTAATTTTTAAAATATTTCATTCAACATTTAATATTAATTAAAAAAAAATTTTTTCCACTTAGTTCATTAGAAAAAGTTTATA
Source organism: Lycocerus yunnanus (assembly GCA_036346125.1). Lineage (NCBI taxonomy): Eukaryota > Metazoa > Arthropoda > Insecta > Coleoptera > Cantharidae > Lycocerus > Lycocerus yunnanus. The sequence goes on from JARFIX010000059.1 coordinate 422,190, forward strand.
AATTTTCCTTAATTTATTTCGAGTTCCTTTTTTGGAATTTTGGCAAACGCTTTTTGAAAGTTCATACATTTTTGATTTTATTTCTCTTATTTATTTAAATTTTAAATTTTTTAGGGTCCACAAGAACACCGGACTCGAGGTGTTTTTTTTGCTCCACCCCCTCTTGTGAACCCCGCTGTTAGTTATTACTAATCAGGACTGCACTTAACGGTAAGGCGTATAATCGTTATACTTTCAATCGTTTTAATAATAATTTTAAATTTCTATTTAATTTAAATGTCTATGAAATTTTAAAACGAGGTTGATGCAATCGACCCTTAAGAAAATTTGTAATAATTTCTATAAATTTCAATTTATTTAAGTGAATTAGTGGAAAGGTAGAAGAAGATTGAATAAATCAGAACGAGTTTCCTTTGAACTTGGTTGTTTGCTTTAGATGGCGGTTTAACGTTTAATATTTGCTTATTCAATTTTTAATTTTTAAAAATAGAATTTAAATTAATCTTGTTTGCGACATAAACTAATATTTACAATTTTCGATTTATACTTAAAACTTTTAAGTGCATCTGGTCATAGCCGCAATATTAATAATTGTAAGTATATTTAAACTAAATTTATAATGAAATAACAATAATAAAAATATCGAAGCTTTAACTGTAACACGAGAGACTTTGAAAAATTTTGAAACAATAAATGTAGTAGCTGGTACAAGGAGGGCGATCGGGTGCCGCCCTACCGAAATATACTACAAATTTAACAAAATTAATGTCTTCTTCTTCTTCTTCTTCTTTACATCAGGAATTAGGCCCTAAGGCCTGTTCCGACTTCCTATTCCTTCCTATTCAAAATTATGTAAAAGAAATAAAAACCAGCTATTTTCAGTCAATTTAAGAGGATTGCCGGTTTAACATGAAATATAAGAATATCCATATATTATGGACAAATAAATAAGTTTTGAAACTATTTAATTCAATAATTATATATTTTTAATTTTATAGAACGTAATTTTTGAAAATTTTATACTTATAATATTAAAGAAGTGAAATTTTGATTATAAAACTGTCCTTTGGCGTCAGTCATGGAAAAAAGAAGGAAAAATATGGACTTGGGTTTGGGTACGGCTGACATTAGGACTGAACAAGCATGGTATTAGAATAAGGGAAAAATTATAATTTGCCTAAAATTTGAAACCATTTAATAATCAATTTATAATCATTTTAAGGTTTATTGCTATATTGGGGGTCACTAGCTCAGGGTTAATAGAACAAGTTCCTGTATATTACATCGTGCTTTTGTTTGACTTAAAAGGAGTACTATTAAATTTTTTAGCAAAATACTAAAACAAGTAAGTTGACATAAAAAGTTTTGAGCAACAAGTTTAACAGATCCTAATAAAAAACTTCTTTTTATTAAGATTCTTGTTAATTTAATTTTTAGTGCTAATTACACATTTTCAACACAAGTCACGAGCGTGACTGTAACTAATTTGTTATTACGCTGATTTAATATAAACAATTTATAAGTTTAACTAAGCGTAACAAATTTCACATGTAAATTACTAATATTTATTTATTTCTTAATAAAATTAATTCCGTAATCATAATACGAAGTATATTCCAAAAGTAAATTTCCCAATTTTTTTAAAGTAATGGATGTTTTTCAAGAAAAAAAGAGCAAAAGGAAAATCTACCTGGCTCAATACTATCCAAGTCATTTTTTAATTTTAGATCACATAAATTTTTAGGGAATGGGGTTGGGTTGATCAGAAACGTCTTAGTTTGCCATCGCCATTTTTGGTCGGATATCTCCAACTTATAAATGGATTCTTCTTCTTCTTCTTCTTTCACTAAATTCAATTTTTTATCGTGAATGAACAATATTTTTAAGCTTTAAAATGATGTATTGCAAGGAAGGGATGCTATTTAAAATTTTGAAGTAAAAGTAGCTGGTAGGGAGGGGGTTAAACTTAAAATTTAAATAATATTGTTTTTTAGCGTCTCCCTGGCCTTCTAAATCGACGTTGTTCTAAATTTACTCAAAACCAAAAGTTATTTGTACTGGCTACTTATGAAATGAACACCCGGTATGCACATCTGTACTACACAATACAGTAACGTGCATGGAACTTGGGTTTCTGAACAGGAGCACTGCATATCCACCGATGTTCGTTCTCGTCCCTGCAACCGTCGTCCAATTCCATCTTTTTGGTCTTGAAATACTATCCATCATTGAGCAGACTTGTCTTGGTGAGGTTTGGCGCCGTTTATCCACCCTCAGTCTCCGTGAAGCTCTATCTTGGCAAACGTCTTCTGTCAAATTTCTGGCTCTCATTGCTTCATTTATTGCACTTTTCAGCTTCGTCTAGGTCGACCCCTTTCTCTTTTTCCTTTTGGTATCCATTTTATTATCTTGTTTAGCCATTTTTCATCCATCATCCTGTTCATGAGACCAAACCATACCAATTGTCGCTTTTGCACCTCGTCCAAAATATATTTATCTATCTATATTTTGGCTTTGTTACCACTCTATCAAGTTTTGTTTTTCGGCAGCTTTTTCTCAGAAAATCCATTTTAGTGGACAGCAGCATGGTTCTATTTCTTCCATTGAAGAAATATAATCCTTTTCTTTGTGCTTTTTCTTGGCACTTTGTCGCACAGAATAGAATTGATAGATCTTATTAGACCTTTATTTTTTCTGCTAATTTTTCTTCCTAATTATTTTTTCTACCTAATTTTTTCTACGCCTTGTATGTGCTGATATTCTAATGCGAGGTTCTCAATTTAGTTATTTCCAACTAATGGATACTCACATTTCGCTTCATTCATCTTCAGATCCGCCAGATCGTACAATTTTTGAAACTTTCGTACCATGTAACTCAAATCTTCCTCATCTTCCGCCATCACTCTCTGGTAGTCTTACGACCCTAAACTACGACCTTTTGCAATAAACAGAAACTTTTAATTTTTGACTGAGAAGTCTTCTGTATCTCGAAAAACAGTTTTCCCACAGATAGCTTTCAAGCGAGAGAGATAGAACGATTTCCATACTCTGCAGGCAGTTAGTCGTTTCCCTTTCTCAGCAGATGAACTTGTTACAGCATGGATTCCTCCCAATGCACCATCTTCACCTATATTTTCAAAAGAAGTTGTTAATGTTTATATCTCTAAGTCTTCTCGACTCTAACAAAATTTAACATCTGAAGAGCAGCAGAAATTTCAAATTTCATACTTTTAAAGTAATTTGAAAAGCTTTATCTTACTTCAATTGCACCAGAAGAAGTCGTTCCAAATTTTTGAGAAAATGTTTTGTAGTGCTACTTAATGATGAATACTAAAGCCCTTTCTTCATTTTCTCAAATTTATTTAGGCAAATTCCATTTTGCACAAAACCATAAGCTCTCCAAATCACCACTACTAAGTTTTGGATGGATGAGAGTATTAGTGGAGAGTAAACTACGAGGTAGTGCTGTTACATTATAAATGATTGCATCACAGAAATTTTCAATTTTTGACAGATCAATGGATTTTTCAAAAATTTGAAAGGATTAGCTACGTCCATATAGGACGTCAGCAATTTTTTCCAAATTTTTGACCCCCCCTCTTACTTTTTGTCACAGTTGGTTACAATCTTTTATTTGGACTCCCCTCTCCGGAATGTCCAATAGTCACAAATCAAGGAGCCCCACCTTTCATTTATTATCATAATATTTTAAAATTTTAAAATTATAAGAAAAAATACTTTACAAATCACAATTTCTTTACAAATCCCAAAAATGAAATTTTTTAATTTTAACCCCCCTTTGTTACATTTGGTCACATTTTGTATCCCCCCTCTCTGACAAGAACGTCCTTGAAGGAATACTATACAGAGCAAGCGAAGGTAGGGCACTGTTTTCATTTTCAAAAAACTAATGTAAATCTAAGTTTGTATTTTTAATTTATATTCATTTTTCAATTAGAAATAATAATTGCAATGGAAATTTTTTTCTTTATACTCTTTAAATCAAATTAAATCATTTATTGTGAAAATGCATTTTCAAGCAGACTATACAACCACGCAGCTTTGTGATGAATTTCTTTTGATTTTGTTATACGAGTAACTCTCAAACGTTCATCTACTAACCCACAACGTCTGAGATACTAGACCCCCCTACACCTTAGGTAGTCTACAACAGCTGAGGTAATCCGACGGCCATTCCTAATATGCGATACCGCGCCTTATGCTAATTATAATGATACTTAACATAAGCAGCTAATCACTGTATGTATTTTGCTTAAAAGTGAGCCAGAAGTCCCCTACCCTCTCTACTAATACTGGTTGCAATATTACAAATGACTACAATTAAAATTAAAATCACATTAATTTTAATTGCAACACTGCAACTAAAAACGTCCCACTTGAACTGAATCTCTGTGTATCTGTATTGGTAGGTGGAGCTAAGGTGTACGAATACAACCAATACACCAATCAGATTACAATTTTGAGTTTTTTGATTCATTAATTACAAAAAATTTTAAATAGTCTATAGTTTATAATCTTTATAATTGTATATTTTAATATAATTTTCCATAATTTCTTTAGAAAATTTTAAATTTCAGAGTTTAAGATATCGATAACAAGAAAGTGGTGACGGTTCGAATACCCTGATCGCGATTTTTACCATTTTTGAAGTGCTTTATGAAAGATGAGGGTCTAATTAGCGTATAAAAAAAAAATAAAATTTACAGATTATTCACAAATTTTTGAAAAAAACGGCTTTAAAAATTTATTAACAATGCAATTTACTCATTGGCTCTTTTGAAGTATAACCCCGCCCATCGAAATTAAAATAGGTTGTGGCGACAGTAAAGATACCAGAATCTCGGTTTTTACAACGAATTATGTATGAAAGATAATAATGATATAATTATGATGTATAATAATGATGTAATTAGATGTAATTAATTAATAAAAAAATTAAATTTGTGATCAGACAACAAATTTCGGAAAAAATTCACCTTTTGTGTGAATACAACTCTTAGCGTAGTTGCGTTTATCAAAACCGCTTGTAGCGCCCGGAGCGGAGCGCATCCACTTTCCGCACCCTGCGCTCCATTCCGCTTTACTTACTAAAAACATCCCCTAAGTAGCTCCAACTGAGAAAAGTATGGATGTTGACGCGACGGATCTCAGTCCGACAACTTTCATTCCTCACCTTAAAGAGCTTGTATTTTTCTGTTCTTTATTTGTTTGGTAAAGCCATTTATATAGGAAAAAGTGTAATTACGAACCCCTAAATTCGAACTCTCGCCCAAGAAAGTATCTGATAATCAGCTGCTTTCCTTTATTAATAAAATATTTTATTAAAAGCAAAAAATGAAATTGAAATTTTCCTAGCCTTCTCTTCTGTCAACACATCTGAAAATAATTCTCTCAACCTCATCTATTATCATCGAAAGTGCCTTATTCCAATCAAAAAGTGCAGCATTTTGGTGTTTTTGCAGGCACTTTTTGCCTTTCCCCATTTTGAATTTTTTTATAACAAGCTTTTATTTTCATAGGTTGAACCATAACCGTCGCCAAGTTGTTTGCGAAACCTTTTTGAGGCGGGGGGGGGGGTAGCTGAAAAATGGTTTTTCCATTTTCTGTCCCAGTTAGAAATTTTGGCCCACAAATTCAGGATAAAAACAACTTCAAAAATTAATTAGAAATGCAATTTTTTTATTGGCTCTTTTCAAACTGTAACCCCGCCCATCACAAATTAGAAATTAAATTTTAGTACATTTTAAAAGTAATTTTAAATAAAATATTTTATATTTATAATATAATTGCATATTTAAAAAACATCCCTAAGCTATAAGAAAACTTAAAATTATGGATTCTTGAGCCGCCGGATACTAGAGTCAATTGGTAAAACTTAATCTAAATATTCTCGAGCCAAAACTAATTTATAAAAAATAAATCTTTGAGTCATAGGATCTGAGAAAAGGTTAGATTTATTAAAAATATCCCTAGGCCACAACAAAACTCAAAATTATGGATGCTTAAACCGCCGGGTCCGAGGGTCTACTGGTATTTTGTCGAGAGATAAGTGTTAAGGTCCAGGTAGGACGCACGGACTGACATCAAAATGATAGAATTATGACACAATAATTCGCTCCCATATGTTGCTTCTTATGGTAATTTCGTGAAATTTAAAATTTAATTGTAAGCTTATTATAGGATCTATCAAATTCCACCCCAATTTAAAAGTCTTCTCTTATGCCCGGTTTCACAAACATTTAAACTGCGATTTTGGCTTAAATTTAGACTTAAATATTATAGGCTTAAATAATTTAATCGCAGTTTAAACGTTTGTGAAACCGGGCATAAATGTTTTCTTTCATTTGATGAAGCTATTTCTACAAGAAAAAAATGTACTTTTAAGTTCAAGAATATCTTGAATTTAAAATTTCTATGGATGATCGAATTTCAGATTCCCATCAGATAGAAAAAAATCTGAAATTCGAAAAAGATTTCATAAACTTAAAAATTTCATTAAAAAAAAAATTGAAAAAAATTTGCTAATTTAGGTTTATTTAATTTATTATTAATAAATTTCTTTCTTAGGTTATTTAAAAAAAAAACTTTGAAGCGGCCCACCACTAAAGGTTTTTGATAAAAATTCAGACGAAAATGTTTTTACAAATATATTTAGTCACTAGCGTTATATTTGATAACATCAAAGAAAATAGAATAATTAAAGTTGAATGGTGAGCGTCACTTGCTCGGAGTTACATATTATATTTTGGTAAAAATTGAAATTAAAAGTACGATAATAGAAGCTCATTGGAACTCAAACGAAGCTCTATCGATTGACATTGAATTCACACAGAAATTTAAATTGGGACGAAAAATGGAAAAACCGTCCCCCCCCTTAAAGTTTTTGAGAATAACTCCGCGACGGTTGTAGTTCAACTATGCAAATAAAAGCTCTTTGAAGCTTTAAACGTTTGACAACAATTTCAGTAAAAGAATACATTAATCTGATTTGCTCGGTGTTAGTAAGTTATGTATTAGAGGTGAATGAGTTTGTTTCTTTATAATTATGTTGTTTGTTATTAAATAGGTATTGCTAATTATCAAGTTAAATAATTGACAAGTTTTTTTAGTTGAATAAGTCAATATGAGACTTTTAACACTTTCAACTTTTTATTTACTAATTGGCATCTACAATAATAGAAAAGAAAAACAATTTCTTCCTCGAATTTTATTGTTTCCCAATCAATAATAACATTGACACACTTAAAACGTCTATAGTATTTCTTTAATTGAAAATAAATTAGTGTACCTAATTTAATTCGCGTAAAAAACAAAGCTTGACAAAAACAAAAACCAAAGTTTTTAATACCTAGTAGTTTTTGGCATTGATATTATCAGGATATCAGGATTAGCAATTTATGAATTAATCTGTCCAATTATTTTACAATTTTTAGAAAAACTTACAATAATTAATAATATAATTTAATGATATCAAGTTAAGTTATTTTAATTAAATTTATTATAATTTAGTTGCAGCCAAAACCAAAAAAGCTACGGTTTTTACCATACAATGCAATAAAAGTAGGTGGGTACCTACGAGAATAAAATTTATTTCGAAAAAACTTTTAAATCTATTTTTACCAGCTATGGTAACTTGAATCAGTGGACGTGACTACGTTAACCGAAAATATCTATTAATTCAATATCATTAATTATTTAATTTAAATTATATTTTACGATTTTAATTGAAGCTCCGAGTCTTAATTACAGTAATATAAATAATAATTGGGTAAAATTATAAGGAAGTCTTATAAGGAAGTAATTCAATTAAATGCAATTATCATGTAGCATGTGCAATTATCAAGTGCGTGGTTGAAAGGATGATTAAATTTTTATTTAAAAGTTTACTCGTAGCGGAAGACCAAATAAGGATATTTTAAAGGTCTCTGTAATAGTAATAAGAAAACTTGATTCTTTAAAAATAAATTTAATTTCTGTCTAACAGATGGCCGTAACACATAAATTTCCAGTTTGAGATCAGAAATTGCAACGGCAGAAAAATTGAGATTTTGATGGATTTACACTTTTGAAGTCTCATGAGCTAAATAAGCTCATTTTCAAAAAATGTCTGTATTGGGTGTGTGTGATCAAATTTTGTGTGCGCTATTTCAAAAACTAATAGAAATTTCAAAACCAAATTTGGTCTTCGTACCTTTATTTTAGATTTAGAACTGATTAAATTCCGGTTGAAATTGGCTCATGGAAACTATTTTTTCTTAAATCTTTTATTTGATATTTCAAAAATCAATGGGAATTTTAAAACCAAATTTGGTATTTTGGTTAATAAAAAATATTATTTTTCTTTTATTGCAAAAAATTCTTTTATTTTTAATATTTAGTAAATGTGATAAAGTCATGGATATGGACACATCCCACTTTTTAATTTTAACATTTACGTAGTCATGCATTTTAGTCAAAAACTCCAGAACATACTGTAAAACTTGTAATAATTCATTTGCAGTAGCTATTATATGCTTATATTGCAAAGTAACACAAAGAACCCAAAGAACTGATTAGATTTGACCAGAAGCGGTACAACGGAAGTGGGCGTTTATCTACATCGATTCTCGTTAATTTAAATTAGTTTATTATATCAGTACTCATTCGAAAACGGTCTTTGAAATATTTCTTGGAGCAAGAGAAGATTAATATCAGGAAATACAAGTCAACCAATTTATGGAGGATTTATAGCTCTAAAAATGCTTGGGAGAAGCAGTATGTTAGGAACACTCTTTACTAAAAATAATTTTACCTAAATTTCATTCAAGTGTTTCAGCAAAAAATAGTACCACAATGAAAGTAACCCATTTTACCTTTCAAAAGAAGTCTACCATGACAATTGTTCTGGTCACTATCTCTTCATGCAGAGTGAAGGACTTTGAGAGTCCCTTTGGGCGACAATTTTTGATGACTAATCGTCTCCATTCTGAAGTTTACGCTCAGTGACGAATCTCGCTTTTATTCTTCAGCATGGATCTGAATGATTTAATTTTGAAATACCAAATGGTTAAACCGTTTATCGTCCCCGTTGAACATAAGCCTCTTTTTGTTGGAAAAGTGTTTTAGAAATATCTCCAGTGTGTGTTACTAAAGGGAAAGGACACTAAAGGTTCTCAAATCCTTGCATGATTTTGCAAAATAACATCAGTTACAGCCACAGCCAACAGCCATAGGCGAGTCATGAGGACTCCATGGTTCCCTCTAACCAAAGACTGCAGAAGAATTCTTATTTAGAATCCATCAAAGAATGTATTCTACGTCGTCATCCGAAGGTCGGAGAGTTAGGCAAGTACCAACTAGGAGATTATAGTGCCAAAAGACAAGGTGACGGTTCAGGGTATAGTCATTGACCGAAGAATGTGCTTTCTGCCCTACATAACAATTGTGGCAGAAAATGCGGAAAATTGATACCCAATTTGGAAGGCCCAAAATCTACCAAGAGAAGGATACTGGCATCAGTTATACACTCGACACTGCTTTATGGTGCGTCGGTATGGGTGGAAGCCATGAAGATAGCCAAATAGCGTCAGCTGTTGATAAGAGTACAACGGAGAGCTGCGCTTAGAGTCTGCAGCGCTTACTCGACCGTCTCTGAAGAAGCGGTCTTCGTTCGTTCAGGCAAGAGTCAGTGGACCAGAACGCTGATTCCAAACATCCAGGCGTGGTGCAATCGGAAGCACGGAGAGATTAGTTTCCACCTGACACAGGTCCCGACGGGACTTTAATTCTTACCTCCACAGAATCGGCAGAGTCCTTACGAACACCTGCTTTTACTGTGCAAAAGAAAAACGGCGAGACACACCTGCTTCACTGCCGGAAGTGAGCTTAGGTCAGATAAGTCACAGAAAAATACTTACAGCCCCCACTATCAGCTGAACATATGATCAATACTATGGTAGAAAGTGAAAATAACTGGATGGCTATTAACGTATTTGTTAGTGGGGTAATGCGAAAAAAGAAGTGCCTAAAAGCCCAAAAACCTGAAAAATAGAATAGACAACATTAAGAAGAACAAAGTCTCGAAAGGGCGGAACATAACCATGAACATGTTCCTCAAGCAGCGGGCGACAAGCCACAACATCACATCCTATTGCTCAAGCTGGTAGAAGAGCAAACAGATGACAAACGGCAACAGTGAAAACATGGCATAAGCGATACCTCGTGCCATTTGCCTACAGCTTTTAAAAGATCTCGGTCCAGTCATCCAGTCACCCTGGGAGGGGGTTTTAGCCAGTAAAAATCTGACACTACTACTCACATCACCTGGGTGGTGTCTTTTGAAGATTTCCCCCTCCCCAGCACACAAAAAAAGGTTATCGAATGTAACCCAAGGCAACTCCACAGTCTTACCTTTTTCAGATACACTAACTCCTAATCCAGGCACATCGTCATCGGTGACGAAAATAATGACCTCAATAACAAAATTGTTCCTCTTCCTTCTTCCAGCTGCTATACTCAACTTTGGCGTTTTTTTCAGACCCACTAAAAAAGAGGAGCAACTAACTCTGGAACGCTCAGTTCGACCATCCTCGAATGCTTGGTATGCAAAGTACTGACACTTACAGTTCATGTCATGTCGTGGCTCCTACGTAAGGCGCCCAAAAAGAACCACGGTATCTAACCTAAAGTAAGAGTAAACGTTAAGCGCAACTGTCCAAGTTTTCAATTAGAACCAAAGATCTCATTTAGAGAAATCGAGTTCGCTTGCTTTTCCGCTATCTGCAAAGCTCAGCAAGTCTGTAAAGGCTAACCTAGGTACGATCCCGTCCTAAAAAATGCATAAATCGCTTTAATTCACGACAGGGAGTGTGGAGCAGAGCTCTGGTATTCCAAACCATGATAAAACTTGCTTGATGCTTATTGGTACAATTTGTTTGACTCCTAGCAAAGTAAGAATTTTATTTTGACCGCCTCTGCCAGAAGGCTATTGCAAACTACCGAGGTGTAATCTGTTTCAAAATTAAATTGCATTATATTTTTCATTATATTTTCCGGAAACCAGCAGTATAGGGTAAAGTATATACCAGACGACTGGAAAGCGGTAGATCGCGGCACCTAGTCGAGTCGGATACACTGCTGGATCAAAAGTCCAATATCAATCTGTGGACCATGGGGAAGGTAGCGAGAAACCATATAAATTTAATGAAAAACCCTTTTAAAATTTTTTTTACCAGCCATGGTAACTTGAATCAGTGAACGTGACTACGTTAACCGAAAATATCTATTAATTCAATATCATTAATTATTTAATTTAAATTATATTTTACGATTTTAATTGAAGCTCCGAGTCTTAATTACAGTAATATAAATAATAATTGGGTAAAATTATAAGGAAGACTTATAAGGAAGTAATTCAATTAAATGCAATTATCATGTAGCATGTGCAATTATCAAGTGCGTGGTTGAAAGGATGATTAAATTTTTATTTAAAAGTTTACTCGTAGCGGAAGACCAAATAAGGATATTTTAAAGGTCTCTGTAATAGTAATAAGAAAACTTGATTCTTTAAAAATAAATTTAATTTCTGTCTAACAGATGGCCGTAACACATAAATTTCCAGTTTGAGATCAGAAATTGCAACGGCAGAAAAATTGAGATTTTGATGGATTTACACTTTTGAAGTCCCATGAGCTAAATAAGCTCATTTTCAAAAAAGTCTGTATGGGTGTGTGTGGTCAAATTTTGTGTGAAATTTCAAAACCAAATTTGGTCTTCGTACCTTTATTTTAGACTTAGAGCTGATTAAATTCCGGTTGAAATTGGTTCATGGAAAATATTTTTTCTTAAATTGTTTTATTTGATATTTCAAAAATTAATGGGAATTTTAAAACCAAATTTGGTATTTTGGTTAATAAAAAATATTATTTTTTTTATTGCAAAAAATTATTTTATTTTTAATATTTAGTAAAGGTGTGATGAAGTCATGGATATGGACACATCCCACTTTTTTAATTTTAACATTTACGTAGTCATGCATTTTAGTCAAAAACTCCAGAACATACTGTAAAACTTGTAATAATTCATTTGCAGTAGCTATTATATGCTTATATTGCAAAGTAACACAAAGAACCCAAAGAACTGATTAGATTTGACCAGAAGCGGTACAACGGAAGTGGGCGTTTATCTACATCGATTCTCGTTAATTTAAATTAGTTTATTATATCAGTACTCATTCAAAAACGGTCTTTGAAATATTTCTTGGAGCAAGAGAAGATTAATATCAGGAAATACAAGTCAACCAATTTATGGAGAATTTATGGCTCTAAAAATGCTTGGGAGAAGCAGTATGTTAGGAACACTCTTTACTAAAAATAATTTTACCTAAATTTCATTCAAGTGTTTCAGCAAAAAATAGTACCACAATGAAAGTAACCCATTTTACCTTTCAAAAGAAGTCTACCATGACAATTGTTCTGGTCACTATCTCTTCATGCAGAGTGAAGGACTTTGAGAGTCCCTTTGGGCGACAATTTTTGATGACTAATCGTCTCCATTCTGAAGTTTACGCTCAGTGACGAATCTTGCTTTTATTCTTCACCATGGATCTGAATGATTTAATTTTGAAATACCAAATGGTTAAACCGTTTATCGTCCTCTGTTGAACATAAGCCTCCTTTTTTTTGTTAGAAAAGTATTTTTAGCCATATCTCCAGTGTGGGTTACTAAAGGAGCACTAAAGGTTCTCAAATCCTTGCCTGATTTTACAAAATAACATCAACCACAGCCAATAGCCACAGGCGAGTTATAATGACCCCATGGTTCCCCTCTAATCAAAGACTGCAGAAGAATTCTTATTTAGAATCCATCAAAGAATGTATTTTACGTCGTCACCTAATGGTCGGAGAGTTAGGCAAATACCAACTAGGAGATTATAGTGCCAAAAGACAAGGTGACGGTTCAGGGTATAGTCATTGACCGAAGAATGTGCTTTCAGCCCCACATAACAACTGTGACAGAAAATGCGGAAAATTGATACCCAATTTGGAAGGCCCAAAATCTACCAAGAGAAGGATACTGGCATCAGTTATACACTTGACACTGCTTTATGGTGCGTCGGTATGGGTGGAAGCCATGAAGATAGCCAAATAGCGCCAGCTGTTGATAAGAGTACAACGGAGAGCTGCGCTTAGAGTCTGCAGCGCTTACTCGACCGTCTCTAAAGAAGCGGTCTTCGTTCGTTCAGGCAAGAGTCAGTGGACCAGAACGCTGATTCCAAACATCCAGGCGTGGTGCAATCGGAAGCACGGAGAGATTAGTTTCCACCTGACACAGGTCCCGACGGGACTTTAATTCTTACCTCCACAGAATCGGCAGAGTCCTTACGAACACCTGCTTCACTGCCGGAAGTGGGCTAAGGTCAGATAAGCCACAGAAAAGCCTTACAGCGTCCACTATCAGCTGAACATATCAATACTATGGTAGAAAGTGAAAATAACTAGATAACTATTAACGTATTTGTTAGTGGAGTATTGCGAAAAAGGAAGAAGAGTGCCTAAAAGCCCAAAAACCTGAAAATAGAATAGACAACATTAAGAAGAACAAAGTCCCGAAAGGGCGGAACATAATCATAAACATGTTCCATAAGCAGCGGGCGTCAAGCCGCAACATCACATCTTATTGGTGAATCTGGTAGAAGAGCAAACAAATGACGAAACTGAGCAAACGGCAGCAGTGAAGACATGTCATAAGCGATACCACGTACCATTTGCTCACAGCGTTTAAAAGATCTCAGTGCAGTCATTCAGTCACCCTGGGAGGGGTTTTAGCCAGTAAAAATCTGACACTACTACTCACATCACCTGGGTGGTGTCTTTTGAAGATTTCCCCCTCCCCAGCACACAAAAAAAGGTTATCGAATGTAACCCAAGGCAACTACGCAACCTCAACTTTTTCAGATACACTAACTCCTAATCCAGGGACATCGTCATTGGTGACGAAAATAATGACTTCGATAACAACATTGTTATAACGCACTAAAAAGAGGAGCAACTAACTCTGAAACGCTCAGCGCCGCCATACTCGAACGTTTGGTATGCAAAGTACTGACATTTCAGTTCATGTCATATCGTGGCTCTTAAGTACGTAAGTACGTAAGTAAGGCGTTCAAAAGGGACCAATGTAGCTAACCTGAAGTAAGAGTAAACGTTAAGCGCGACCGTCCAAGTTTTCAATTAGAACCAAAGACGTCATCTAGAGAAATCAAGTTTGCTTACTCTGCCGCTCTCTGGGAAAAATAAGTGGCAAAAGCAGCAAATCTGTAATGGTCAACCTGGTACGATCCGTCCTAAAAATGCATAAATTGCTTTATTTACGACAGGGAGTATGGGGCAGAGCCCTGGTATCCCAAACCATGATAAGACTTGCTTGATGCTTATTGGTACATTTTATTTGGCTCCGAGCAAAGTAATAATTTTATTTTGACCGCCTCCGTCGGAAGGCAATTGTAAACTACCGAGGTGTAATCTGTTTCAAAATTAAAGTTCATTACATTTTCCGGAGCTTAGATTCCACGTTCAACAGTAGGTCCCCTATATAAGTAATAAAACTTTAAACATACACCACAGATATGGAAGGGAAAGTCTCCAACGCATTAATGGTGCATGGCAAAAAGAAGAACAACTTTGAAACAGCCATTTTTGCTAATATTGAAATAATTCAATAATTTTATAACAAAGTTTTTCAAATATATGTGAACTTCATCATTCAACACAATCACGGTTTGTGAAAAAAATTAGGTTCCAAAAAAGATTGTATATCTATATCAACAAACGGGTCTACAAGTTGTCGTATACCGAGAGTAAAGTAAGAAGATTGATGTGATCTAGAATAAAATGGAACATCAAAAGCTATTACCCGTAATAGTTCTGGTACATTTTCGTAAAATAAAATTATGTTTTGAGTTCCGTAATCTGTACCCTGACTCCTGTAATCCGTAATCTGAAGGCGGTCGCAGCCTGGCACTAAGCCGAACGCCCCGGTGCAAATCTGGGCGGATGAAAATTTTATTCTGACCGTCTTCCCTTCGCAGGCAATAGTAAACCATCGAGGTGGAGTGCCAAGACAATCTTATGGGATCACGATTCCTCTGTCATGAGGATGCGGTTAGAGAGAGAGAGAGAGAGAGAAAGGAAGAATCTGTAACAAATTTTAAAATATGTTTGTCGCAATTTTTATATTTTTAATTTCTTTGGAGCATTATTACTGCCAGCCACGAGTTCTTCATCAAGTATGAGGTAGAGATATGCTAACCCGGGCTATAGGGTTTTATAGATAATTTAAAAATATCTTTGCTGTTAGTTAGCTAGCATTAAAATAAGTCGATTAAGGTGAGGTAGAACTTCATATATCAATTAATTAATAACCAAAAAATCGATTTTAAGGAAGCCTAATTTTTCATAAAAATAGAAAGTAGATGCATTTTGATAGGAGGAGTTTTACCTCTTTCTGTGGTAGGTCCATGCAGACTTCGTATACAGTTAAACCTGTTTTTATGAATTTTTTGTGAGGTTTTTATATGTAAAATTATTTATATGCGATTTTGTTTGTGCGGTGTATCAAAAACGCCGTAAAATGCATAGTCTAATAAAAAAAAATTATTTTTTAAGAAATTTTTTTTATGCAGTTTCTATCCCCCGCACAAAAACAAGTTAGAGTGTATGTTGCATTCTCAGATTCCATACCTTCAACATCCACTTCTTGGAGTTCTGTTTTGACTCAGAAATGTTTTTAACAAGCTTAAAACCGCCGCAGGCGGTTTTACTTTTAAGTTTATTGTATAAATATTCTACTTAATTATTTTTAACCTTAAAAATGTAATAATTACACGTTACATTATAATACTAACTCCAAGTTGTACCTAACCGATATAGAATATCTCATCTGTCAACTAGATTTTCTTCATAAACTGCAATATATTTTTCTAGTAAAGCATAGATGGGTTGACTAAGAAGCGTAAACTCGCTGTTTGAACCTTACTCGCATTAGATATATGTACTGTTGTGAACAATAAGTCCAATATTTTTTAAATAAAACTGTATACTCAATGTAAGATATTTCTATATTAAGGGTTTGGATTAAAGGTATATTCTTACAAATAACTACAAATACTAATCTGTCAACCGGTTTCGGCTTTATGCCATCTTCAGGACAATCTATAATTAAAAATATATAAAGAATTTGATAACAAGATACAGATCATCTTAAAAATAACTTACGCGTCAAATATTGAATATTGATCTGTGGACTATGGAAAAGGCAACGGAAAAACACCCCATGAATTAAACTCCCATGAAAATTCATCTTAGCTTTGGCCAAGATGGATCACGACGCTTCTGACTAAAAGCAAGCAATGAAGAAGGAAGTTGTTCTATAGTACGCCATGATTGGTTAAATTACAACAGATCCATTAAGAACTGCAGGACGGGAGTCTCTTCCCAGAGACGGAAAGCGATTTCTGTTTATTTTTCAATCCTTTTTGTAGCTCCGAGCCTCAAGCCTTAAACGCGTTGGGTAAAAGATTAATAAAAAGGTTTTGAAAATGTTCCGGGCAACAAGCAATCTGCGACGCGCATGAACAAATTAACGATCTTTTTCCGAGCAAGGACGAGGCTGATATTCAAGAATGGGCAATTTCCTTTTCCTCTGATGATCAAGGATTTATAAATCCAATATGTCAATTTCACCGCTGCTGTGGGAAAGTCAAAAACGTAATCTTTTAATTGATAATTGTTAATCGGGCTGTAGGTTAGAGTTACTTTTTTTTATATTGTCTTCGAGTTGATATGTACCAAATAGGTGGAATCTGTGCGAAAGGTAGATCGGGCTGTAGTTAGAATTAGGTTTTTATAGGGTTGAGCACCAAGCAGGTGGAACTAGAATTTCACATTTTTTGAAAGGATTTTATGTTTTTAATTCTCCATTGTACTCGATAAGCTGTCTCTGACCTGTCGTATCGTTCACTGCTCTATGTTGATCATTTTGGGCTAGGGAATTTTCAACCATTTTTTACCATTGGTGGCAACGTTGGCGTCCTCGAGAATAGCGCTTTAAAATTTCTTCAAGCAACATTTGTGCCAGTGGCACGCAGTTTAGTGCCGCGCACGAATGGATCAACGAGTTTTTTCCGTTTACACGGTAGCATCATGCTTTACCGTCGCAGCACCCTTCGGACGTTTGTAGCTTCCCATTTTTCTTTAAAATCGCCGATAAACTTTCCGTTTTAAATATGTGGCCGCTCCGAGCAACATTTTCGCGTAAGGATACCCACCGGAGTGCAATTCTGATTGGAGTACTACGTGAAAGCGAAAGAAAACAAATAAAAATCCACATGAAATATCAAATTTTCATATCATTTTTACTTATTGTTTTGTATAAAAACAGATTACAATTATCCCAGGAGTAAACGACAAATAGTTGGTATTTTAAAAAATTTTAGTTAGAAAATATTTGAGATTGAATTAAAATTTCGAAAACTTTAGTTCGAGTAATTTTACAGAAATTTATACATCTGCAAGTTTTCAATTTTGCAATTTTTTTCGTCGTTTTGGCTAAAATGCTAAGAAATTTACATACAATAAACCTTTTTTGGTGTCTTCAAATTTTTTAGAAAATTAATAAAACACGTAAAAATAATAAAATTTGAGGTGGGTTCACAAGGTTTGAAAGAAAAAACGGTTTTAAAAATTAATTTGGAATGCAATTTTCTCATTAGCTCTTTTCGAACCGCAACCCGGTCCATCGAAAATTAAAATTTTAAACTATTTTATACTAACTTATAATAAATGGTAGAAAAAAATTAAAAAACCATCCCCGAGCGCCACAAAACTCTAAATTATGAAACTTGAGCCGCCGGATCCGAGGGTCAACTAGTAAAACTCATTAAAAATATTTTCAAGCGAAATCTAAAAGAAAAGATGAAAAGGAGTAATAATTTTAATAAGGGACGAAGTCAAAGTGTTGGTGGTTGGTAGGAAAACTTATGTTCTCTTTATTCAGTGAGTAAGAAAATTGTATTTACTTACTTTTCCTTATTCTTGATTGATGCTAAATTACTAAATGGATTAACGAAATTCTCATGCTAAACTAAGTAATTGCAGTTCTTATGTTTCTGTACAGCTACCCTTCTGGTTTACAATAATTAAATAATATTTTGTACTTCATAATTTTTGCTTTGAATTTATAATTTTTGTTTTTTTCCTGGTTTTTCATAATCTTGAAGGTTAGCAGAAAATCCTTCATTTATTCATTATTATTATTGCATTTTGTAAGTGTAGTTTTAACGTTTTACTCTCTCGCTTTTCTGATTGGTTCGTTCATTTATTTCCAACCCAAAAAAATAAAATCTCATCAACATTAGAAAAGCGTCATTAACTCTGTCTGATCCTAATTAATTCTTTTTAGTTTTTTTAATTTTGCAAATTAGTTGATTATTAAATTATTATTAAGTTATTAATTTATTAAGCAATCGAAGGTAAACTCCTGTTATATGATTGGCCCTTAATTGAAATATGAAGACGTACGGACAAAGGGATAATGAACCAGAGCATAAGGTTTTTTCGTATACTAAGTATAGAAAACTATTGTAAATAAAAATATAAGCTGTAATTTGTTAAATTACAAAATTAAGCCGTGGTTGTTAGCTATTGTGGAAAAGGAAGAGTACCCTTCGTCCTGGTTCCTAGCTGGTTGCTTAGCTATTCCAAATGGGTGAATGGGGAAGTTGGTGTGAAATTTCTCATAAATTATATTTGGTTACCGTGGAAGTTACCGAGTAACGGGGTTACCAATTTAGAAAAAAAATTTCTCAATATGTACTTGATATGACATACCAAGGTTAACTGCTGTGCTGTACTCGGGTGATTGATTTCATTTAGCGTGATTTGTAATTTAACTTAAATATGACGGATAAAATAATGTTTAATTTTTGTTTAAGAATTTTCAGTACCGTATATCGAGATCAATTTATTTAAATTTATTCTTAATTTTCAATCTATAAACAAAAAAACTACGCCTACTGTGCGCATTTAATACAAATACTCGCTGAATAGAGGAAAGTTTATATAAGAGATGCAGTTAGCGTGCATGCACGATATTTCTTATAAAATATTTGCATTAATCTAAACAGGTTAACTTGTCGGAACTAAATAAAGTACAAAAGTAAATGGTATAGAAATAAATAAGAAACGAAAGTAATTATAACCGTGGGTACTTTATAAATAATATTTACCGTTTCTTCCTTTCGGCAAGAAACCACTTTATGATGTGGGGCAAATTTATAGGTGCAACTACCAATTTGCTTTAGATGACTTTTTCTCCTCGTGATCAAGTCGATGGTTAGGGTGTTTTCAAAAAATTTCTCTTTCCAATAAATAAAATAAAATTTACGCGGTATTCAATGGCGAAAGAATGAAATAAAATAAATTGAAAGATTTAATGTGACACTTTGTTGTGTGTACAATTGATTTGAAGTGACAGTTAAAAAGTTATGAATCATTTTGTTGATTAATAACGTACGTGAGTCGTTTTGATTTGACACGTTTCTATTTACTATTTGAAATATGTACCCAGTAAGTACGTTCATTGTAAATAGGAAAATGCTTACTCGATGGACTACTTCTTTCTTAAAATAATTTTTTCCTACTTCCTGTGACTTTATCATTGATAATTGATATCAAAATCAAGTCTAGTACCCTGTATAAAGAGCATTCAATTATAGTCTGATGACCTACATATTGCTATGAACCAGTTATTAGGGTTCTTCATAAAACGAATCTGAAATCTAAATTTTAATATGTTTCTATTTTCCTATTCCTATTCCTATTCCTATTCCTAGATTCGATAGTCGGTAGTGCAAATGGCATAATCGAAGAAAATAAGAGATGATAGACACAGTACCTAAACAGAATGCTCAAAAATGGGCTAATATAAATTTAAAGAAAATTAAAAGTTTCTCAAAGACAATTTTATAATTTTAATATATTCAGTACTTTAATATAAAATTAATAAAGATATATTGATTACCGATTTACAGTAAGTTAAATTATTAAATTAAATTAAATTTTAAAATTATTTCATATTAAAGAGAAATTAAAAAAAATTTAAAACGAAATTATTTGTGAGCTTTCAGCAATGGTTATTGCTATTATCAGACGTTAATAATTATTAAACTAAAAATAAATTAAGGCAAATTAAATTATTATTAAACGTCTGATGACAGCAGTAACCTTTGCTGAAAGCTCACAAATAATTTTGTTTTATTGTTTAGTTAACTTGTTAATTTTCTTAAATCTTCATCAATATGAAAATATTATTAAATCACATCAAATTTAAAAATAATCTGACACTTATTCATTTTCAAATCCAAAATATTTCCTATGAGGGTTTCCATTTCCATCTGATGCTGAACCTTTTCCCTCCTCTGATCTTCAATGAAACCAAATCAAATTTCAATTTTATTTTAAAAGAAGATTTTTTCTTTTGCAGTTAATCGTTATTTTTACATCTTTTTCTGCTTAACATTTTCAAATTTTTTTCAATCCATTAATATTTTCCATTTTCTTGGTTTTACACGTTTTAAAACGCTTTTTCAATTTCTGAAATATTATAGACACAAAACTATTTGATTTTTTCTATTTTCCATCAAATTTGTTGAGTTTTCAAATTTTCGTTAATATTTAATTGTCTTCATTTTATACTTTTTTCTTGGCTGCTACATTTCCAACTATCAATTTTTCATTTTAATTCAGTTTTTTCTTCTGTTTGGGTTTTTATTCTTAATCTTTTCTTGAAAAAGTTTAATTTTTCTTCTTTGGATATTCTGTTTTTCTAAAAATTGTTCCCTTTTCTCTAAAAAATGTTGTGTCAAATTTGTTCTAAACTTTATGAGCACACTGTATAATATTATGTAAAAATTAAAACTTAGAAATTTTTATAGCACTAATTTTTTTAAATTTTTGCAAAGAATTCACTTAAAACACAGATTAGTGCTTTATTCACACTTTCTTTTCATTTCACTGTTATTTATTTTTATTAAAAAATTTTCAGTATTGAACAAACTTTCCAAGTGGAAAAATTATAATATTTAAAAACTGTCAATAAAAAACAAATTAATAGTTATTTTTTATGTAAGACGATAAAATTCAATTTTATCGACGAGCGGAAATTGCTTCACAAGTCAATAATTAAATTTTATCGTCGTATATAAAATTTAATTTTTTTCTATAGTAGATGTCGAAGAAAATCCCAATTAAGAGCAAATATAAGAAATTATAATTTCAAATTAAATACGTTAATTTTAATTGCAGTAAAAACAAAATGTAAAAATAAAGTATTTTTAATTTAGTAAAAATTAAAGCTTCTTAAATGTTTAATTACATGAAATCTTTTTAAATCAATTACTGTGAACATTAACTACTGATTTTATTTATTTTTCTACCAAGTACATTTTTTTCTGAAATTTTCTTTAATTTGTCGTAAATTTTTTGATTTAATTTTATTCCTATTGAACTGTCTATAAATTATACTTTCGGAAAAATGTTAGTGTTATTTTCCATTGAAAGAAATATTTTAGATTTTTAAAAATTATATTGAAAATCTTTGGATTTTTTAAAAACATAATATAAAGCTGAAAAAATGTACATAGCTTCGATGAAAACATCGCAAGGGTTTTCAATTAAAGAAATAGCCTAGTTCGAGCAACCGTTTCGGCGCAGACCTGATTCGGAGCAGGCCTGATTATATACAGAGAAGAATAAACAAAATATACACCAAAAAACCTAAATATTTAAATTTATTACTAATTACAATGGCTATAGTTAAGATTCCCAAACTCGAAAATATACTTTTTAGTGTATTCTGTACTGGAAAGACATCAGTCGCTCCCTGATATCTGTCGGGCCAACATCCACACTTTCCCGAGTTGGACCGTTCTAGGGAATATTTTTAATACGTAACCACGCCTGTGATTAAAAAAATCTGTGATCTGACCACAAATTTTATTGTTTTTATCTGTTAATTAGACCGTCATCATATTTTGCTTTACATATGTAGATTTGTATCTGCGTCGAACCGTACTTACGTCAAATGGGGCTTGCCCCAAATAAGGTCTGCGCCAAACTGTACGGCTGGGCCAAACTGGGCTTGCAGTGGAACGTCTATGCCGAACTGTACTCGACCCTTAATTAATTACGTAAGGATTTTAAGAGGGGAAAGGGGTATTACATCTTATAAATCTTTATAAAGGGGGGGGACGTGGTTGTTTAAACTAACTAAATATATTAAAAAAATTTAAGTTTGGTATTGTTACCAACCAAACTACTTTACTCTAGGTACTAGTCCTAAAGGTTATGAGGGGGGTACAACAGGTTAGAATGGGAGTCTATCGAAACTTTACGAGCTGTTACATGCGGGATTTCAAAATTTTAAAAATCGTTCTTACGCAATTAATAGACGCTCCCTAAAATGGCTCAAAAGTTTTTCAAGGGTGGATTTCATTTCATGAGAGACGGATAGTATAGGTCAACGTCAACGAATGAGTACAAGACTATAGCCAAGCTCAACACCAAAAAGTTACAAAAGTCTTGAAGCAAATCAGTAGGAGGCAGATCTGCATCAATTCAAGAGAGCAGACACTCCCCACCTATTGTGGGGAGATCGATGATGCCGAACATACCATCTTCTCGTACACCAAATGGTCCGATAACAGACAAAGCGACCAAACATAGTTGGAGGCCAATCTCAGTTACGAAAACATCGTCAAGCTTGAAGAGCTAAATAGACAAGCCAAATGGGGCATCATAAAGCAGATGTTGGTGACCATTATATCCATTAAGATCCAGAAAAACGAAAATTCTAAAAAGCTCAGGACTTACAAGAAAAGAAAAGTTTTAAAAGGGCAGAAGCACAAAAGAGTTCGGAAAAATGTTTTAGCGATTCCCGCCACTTTCACCTCCATGGAGTGGGGTTTTAATCAGTAAAAATCTGACACTACCACACAAAACATTTAGGTGGTATCTTTTTAAAGATTTCCCCACTCCCAACGCATCCAAAAAAGGGTGGATTCAAAAAACTTCATTTTAAAATCTCATAAATTGTAAAACACAACATCTGGACAGAATGAGACAAGAAAGAATACCAGCACAAGTCAGAAGATATAAGCCAGAAGGGAAAAGAAATGTTGGACAACCTAGAAAGAGATGGGCACCGTGACAGGCCTTAGAGCCTAATGCGAAAAGTGTAGAAGAAGAAGAAGAAATTGTAAGATACGTATAATATCTACTATGTGAATACTTTCTGCGCCAATAAGATTTTTTCATCAAAATGTATTAGAAATAGCAAACCAGCAACTGCTTGTTTTTGTGTTTTTAATTTTTGGGGTTAAAAAGTTAATCTTTTCATTTTATTTCGTAAAGGTTCAGAACTTTGCTTCCCGTTTTCGTCATAAAGTGACTTGAAGGTCGATGCAAAATCTTTTCAAGAATGGGTTCGAGGTAATAACTCTGAACTCAAAAGTACTATTTTTTCTATAAAAATCACTTCATCGAACAAAAGAACACAAAAATATCAAATCATTTAAGGTGCGGATGAATTTAGTCGGACTTCTAATAAGGCCACAATTTAAATTTGAAAATTACAATTTTCGCATACGAAACACATGAAAGTGAATGATTCTGCAATATTACGTCATTATAATGTACATTCTATCGGCAGTCCGTGCTTTGTAGGTGGGTCTACAGTCACAAGCGGTGGGGAGCTACCAGTCTCTCTCTAATATCTGTCGAAGCGACATTCATACTTTATCGAGTTACTTTAAGGAGAATATTTTTAATGAGCAAAGCGCTGGTCAAAACGGCTTGAAGCGGTCGGAGCGTAGCAGAACGAAGCGGATGTTGCGAAAAGTTAGTTTTGACAAACACAACCACGTCAAATCTCGAATTCGCCCTAAAAATATACTCTACTTTACATTTTAGCTCGGAGTGGGGTTTACAATTATTTTTTTTTAATATATTAAAAATATCAAAAAAACTTACTTATTTACAAGTAGTTTTAGCGCTAAGAACTTTTTTAATTGCCGATGGGCAAGGTTACAGTTCAAAAAAGCCAATGAGAAAATTGCATTGTAAATAAATTTTTATAACGGGTTTTTCCAAAATTTGTTAACCGATAGTAAATTTTATTTTTTTATGTGCTAATAAGACCCTCATTTTTCATAATGCATTTTAAAAATGGTCAAAATCGGGGTTCAGGTTTATTATCCGTCCCCCCAAGAATGAATTCGATAAAATTTACTTCATAAAATCCTAAACACAATATTATCTTTGTGAATTATTTTCACGCCAATGAAATTTTGGTGAGAGTCAATTTTCACGATTTTTTTGACGTTTTAAAAGATATTAATGCAATAGACACACAAAAAGAATAAAACTTGCGGTCGGTGCACAAATTTGAGAAAAAAGCGGTTTTAAAAATTAATTTGAAATGCAATTTTCTCATCGAATCTTTTCAAACCGTAGCCCCGCCGATCGAAAGCTTAGCCCGGCAGTACTCGAAATTTTCCAAATTAAGTCGCCGGATGCGAGGGAAAATGGTAAAACTATTTAAAAATATTTTCGAACCAAAACAAATCTAGAATATAATTATCTTTGAGCTACTGGGTCCTAGACGAGGTTCAACTTTTCAAAAAATATCCCAGAGAGTGCGGTCCAACTCAAAATTGTATACGTTAACTCGACGGATTGGAGAAACGATTTGACGAGTTGCCGAGATGTACTACTATAGACCCCGGCTCTAAAAGTTTTTAAGACTAAGCCGAATTACACATCCCTTAAACAGAAAACCTGCAATATGCTTGCATATTTTGTTTCTTATGAGAATTGTGCAAATTGAATAATTGAATTTTGGGCTTAATAGGGCTCATAAAATTCTACCTCACCTTAAAAGCCTTGTATTACTTCTCTCTTTCGTTTGGGGAAGCTATTCTAATAAGAAAAAGTGTACTTTTAAGTCCGGGTTAATCGACTGTTGCCGAAATTTTCTCATTGAAATGTATTAGAAGCAATGAAAAAATAGTTTTAATTTTTGAGATCACAAAGTTTATTTTTAAAAATCATTAATAGTTGGTGAGAGTCGTTTAACTCTGATTGCTATTTTCACCATTCTTTTTGTAAATTACGAAAAATAACAATGCCAGATACACATAAAAAAATAAAATTTCTAAACGATCCACAAATTTTAGTTAAAAAACGGCTTTAAAAATTAACTTGGAATGCAATTTTATCATTGGCTCTTTTGAACGTAACCCTGTTCCTCAAAATTAAAATAGGTTGTAGCGACAGTAAAGATGCCATAATCTCGTTTTTATAGCAAATTATGAAGAATGGGGGTCTAATTAACTAATGAAACAATTAAATTTGTGATCGGACAACAAATTTCGAAAAAAATTCAATTTTTGTATGAATCCGACTCTTGACGTAGTTGCGTTTATCAAAACCGCTTTTAGTGCCTAAAGGGACGTGGAGCGCTTTGTTAAAAAATTGGCAGGAGCTGGATGCGATCCCAGTACCCTTTGCAAATGTTTTTATTTTATTGCAATCCTACGCAATTCTATTAACAACGTAACAAAATTATGTTAATTTTTTATGCAATTCATCAGTAATATGTAATTATTCAAATTCAATTTTTTCGAAATTGGCAAAGAAGCGTGCCTTTATACTTGCACCTGTTGAAGTCCAATACAAGACCTAGACGCCATTTAAAAAGGGATCAATTTAGTGAGGGGAAGTTGCCGGTCTCCCCTTGTAAGTAAACAAAAAGTTATTCAAACATAAGTTATAACATTTAAAAAAACACAAGTTTACCATTTTCACCGTCCAGACTAGAAATGTAAGTTGGAAAATTTCACTTAGCCTGTAAAAATTAAAAAAAAATTTAAAATTAAAAAAACTTTTACTCAATATATAATTTCACAAGTTAATGAAACCAAAGTCTTGGAAGAACGGCTTTAAAAAATTTTGCTTTCAAGTTTCATAAAATGTTAAATAACATTGAAAATACAATACAGTCAAGGTAATAGGCCAATGAAAATCTAACAAGTAGATACCTCTTTCACAACACATTACTAATGCAAATATTCAAAAAAGCAGGATCGCATTTAACAATATCGTCGAATGAAAAAAATAGCACACAAAAAAATTGTTTTGTTTTATTTAATTTTTTTAATTTCTCCAAATACAAATTTTGGCGCTGCTGTTTATTATCTCATCAGAGGTGAAACTACTTTTTAAAAATGGGATGGCTTATTACTACAGGAAGTTTTAAAACTTTCTCACACATATGTGCCTCGTGACATTTTTAAGGTTAGGGTCAATCAGGTTTCGGAGTCGGTTGCAAAAGTGGTAAGTAGATTTTGTATTTTCTTTATCAATCTGGGTCTGAGGAGTTCAATTCCACTTTACCGATAAGAACGAAACCTAAGTCATCCAGTAAGTGGTAGAAATTATAATTTTTGTTTGCAATTTTTTTCATTCGACGATGTTGCTGAATACAACTCTGCTTTTTTGAATGTTTACGTTAGTAATGTGTTGTGAAAACAATACCTATTTGTTAGATTTTTATTGGTCTATCACCTCAACTATATTTTCTTTTCAATTTATATTTCAGGTCGACTATGTTTGTCTTTTTTTTGCATTTCTAAAAATTTCCAAAATTATTTAAAAATTCTTTGTTTTATTTAATTTTTTTAATTTCACAAAATTCAAATTTTGACACTGCTAGTTAACTATCATTTTTTTGCTTCTTAATTTTTTATAGATTAAAATTTCTGTAATTGTTTGCAAATTTTTGCAATTGTAGGCAAATTTTGCAAATGTTTGCACATTTCTGTAAATCTTTACAAATGACTGTAATTTTCTGAAATTGTTTATAAATATTTGTGTAAATTTTTTTAAAAGGTTTGAAAGTATTGCAAATTGCAAATTTTGCAAATGAGTGTAAATTTTTGCAAATGTTTGTAAATTTTTGCAAATGCCTGTAAATTCTTGCAAATGACTGTAAATGTTTGAAACTTTTGCAAATATCTGTGTAAATTTTTGTAAAAGTTTGCAAATTTTGAAATTATTTGCAAATTTTGAGATCATTTGCAAATTTTTACCATTTTTTGCAAATTATTGTAAATGCAAATTTAGTGTACATTTTCGATCAGTGGTCAACCTCCGGAAAAAATCGAAGTGCATGTCCCCCCTTTATTTTGTATCTAATTCCAGCACTGGTGGTTTTTATTTCCAAAACCACGTGTGCAAAAATTTAATTTTAAAATTAGCACTGATTTTTAAATACAGAGTAGCTCCCCTAGCCTGAGGGGTGTTAGAGCAGGGTACCTTTTAGATAGAGTTTATTTTATTTTCTCGTCATGTTTTTTAAAAACTTTTAAAAATCTCGGTATTTTTTTCGGATACGGTGACCGCACGCCGGTGCTTAAAGGTTAATATTGTAATTATTGTAATACCCAAATTAAATTTAGGGGGCTTTGTCTCATTGTCTAACTAGCCATCATTCGAGAATATTTAATAGTCTGGAAATTGCGCGCCAAAAGTCATTATATGTTGGTAATCCTGAACATAAACATACCAATTATTGTAAGAAACTGAAAATCGCCAACGGCAAAAAATAAAAAAGTCCCCGAGGCATTGAAATAGAAATTCGCTAATTTAACCAAACTGGGGATAAAATTGCAATATTTAGTTAGCAACGCAACTGTTCTGGTTAATTGGTAAATCTAATAACCTAATGGAATGCAAACAAATTGTGAAATTTCGTGATCAATATTGATAAATATTTTTTTATTGGGGGGCCGTTTACAGTTTATATAATTAAGCGGCGGCATCGGCATTCTTAATAAAATTACACAATTTTAAAAAGCCTAAATAAATAATAATTACAGTTTACACATTGCAGCACGAAATTATTATTTATTATAGCAAATCAGTCGACCATTAACCTAAATTTTATGACTTAAATAGAAGAAATGCAAATTTATCAAATTAAGAACAAAAACAGGATTATTAAAAATAAAATTAGATACCGTAATAACCGGTTAAAGGAGTTAAACTGAAATTTTTATAAGAGACAAGGAGAATTAAATTAATCGTTAATCATTTTTTTATATCACCACATTTTAACAACTTTTATCAGAAAAAATATTTATTGACGTAAGAGGCAATAGCGGTATTGACAAAAATTCGTTTGGTTTTGCTTCGTCTATGTGCGATTGCACACAGTTAGATTTATTTTTTTACAAGATCGCCATGCCATTAGTGAGATAATTTCGTATGCAAGATTTAATTAAAATTGACTTTTCCAATCTGTGTGCATCCAAACCAATTTAGAAAATAATTTACGATTAAAAACGAGCTAATTTGACCAAAGAATAACTGTACAAGTTTAAATTTAGTGCACAAATGTTAATTTTTCTATTCATTTAAATTATCCTACTGTTGATTTAAAGCAAAGTTCTTTATTTATTGCATAATACGCTAACCGGGGGTTACTTTTCGTGTGCCATGTGCAAGATTTTATTTTTGAGTCCACTTCAACTTTTTCTTTACCAAATAATAATAAAACAATAAATTTATTATAATTTAATAAATTATTCTTTAGAAATAATTGTTATTTATACAAAAATATAACATTTTCTTTAATAATGGGAAAGTGGGGGGCTCAAACTATATCCTTTAAAAATATATCAAAAAGGACTACAAATTGTTTCAGAGCAAAAGCAAAAGAAAAATGCGATAAAATATTTATTTTTACTTGAAAATTTAAATATTTATTATTTTGAATTAATAAAATAAAAATAATTATTTTTGCAATTAGTTATGTACTGGCAACAAAAATATTTTCATTTTAATAAAACAAAAAAATTAAATATTGAAGCAGCATAAAATAAAACACTTTTATATAGTTAATAAAATCCAGAAAATAAATATGTACTACGAAATTATTCCAGTTATGATCGGATGTTGTTTAATTTTTTATTTTGGATTAACAACATATTTTTACTCTACAAAGAGCTCACAATAAAATAAACTTAAAAGATGCACTTACTGAAAACTAAAATTGGCGGTCATATAGCTCCTTTTTCTACTTATTAGTTCACTGCCATAGCTAGGCTAATAAATTAGATGTTTATTTTCAAAAATAAACAATAAAAATATTTTTTTAAACTTATTCCACGTGTATATTATTTTAGAAATTGTTTTGAAATCTAATTTTATTGTAAAATGCTCACGTTTGTTTTTAAAAAGTAATATTTTTTGTCGATCGTTTCTGGGCCCCCTTTATTCTGAACCCTGTGCGGCTGCACCAGTTACGGCACTGGCAAGTAGCAATTTCTCTTCACTTTTAACTTTTAAAGCGAAAATACTGATTGTAAAAACGGCTTGATATGTTTACTTCAAGTTTTGGGAGAACATATGACAAGTTGGTGAGTAATTTAAGAAAAGGTGTAAATTTCGTCAGCGGTTGGTGTGGGCAGCTTAAGTCAAGATTAAATGAAATCCCTGTAGATCAAAGCATAATTACAATAAATACTTAAATTGCGTCATTAAAAAGTGTTTTTCTTAAAATAAATTAAATTAAATATTTAGAATAAATTGTTTATAATTAAAAAAAGGGATCAAAATTTTGCAAAAAATCTAATCTGCTAATTTTTTGTACAAGGTAATATTGAATTCCAATGAGTGTTCTTTTGTTTTAGTTATACTATAAATTATGAATTATTAATTAATTTATCAAAAATAAAGTAATTTTAGATGCTTATTCTCAGCCCCCTATTTCTAATTTTTATTTAAAAAAGTCAAAATCGTTTGCACGTTTTTTATTTTTGTTTGTACCTCTTTTGTTTTTGAATTATTTAAAAAATTAGTTAGGAGGGGGGAAACATACTAGACTTCTATTTAGAACTTTTGATCTTGAACATTAGTAATGAATATGCTGAAAAATCAAATTTTTGAAAATTAAGACTATTTTTAATTTTTCTAAAATATCTCAA
The DNA here is from genome assembly GCA_036346125.1 of Lycocerus yunnanus. NCBI lineage: Eukaryota > Metazoa > Arthropoda > Insecta > Coleoptera > Cantharidae > Lycocerus > Lycocerus yunnanus. The sequence continues at coordinate 452,293 of JARFIX010000059.1, forward strand.
AACCTCGACTACAAAATACAAAAAATCGAGCCAAGTTAGAAAAAAATTTATGTTTCGCATCCGAAGGTTAGCCAATTTCAAATTAATTTGAATAATTTCATATTAATTCCCATAATTTTCAATTAATTCCGATAATTCCCAATTGATTTGGGAAATTCTTAATTAACTCTAAAATAGTTTTTAATATGATAAGTATTATTACATCAATGGGGCCCAATCTAGCGGAAGTTGGTGCTCCAAAGTGTTACTAAGAATATGTTTGGGGGAGCGCTGGCGCTCTTACGCCAAGAGTAACCAATTTGATGGATGATGTAGTTCTAAGATTCCCAGGTATCTCGAGGGGGCTTTTAAGCATGTTATCCCAAATAATTAGGGGAGATTTAACATTAAAAATTTGAATCTCCCCGTGAATCGATTAAATGCATTAAAGCTTAAAGAATCGTCGGGAATGTAGCAAATAAGTTATTATTAAAGATATACTATAAGTTTTTTTTAGAAATGTGGATGTACACAGGAAGTCTCAGGTGTTTACCCTTTGTTACTGGTAGAAATTACGCTGTAAAATGTGGTCCTCTTCCTCAATCGTTTGGTTTTCGATAGAAGGGTCGTGCGTCATGGCTCATTATCTTCTATGTATTGCTATGGTTCAATTTATTTTATGCTTTTTTTGTTGAAAAATTGGACGCCATGGGCCATAGTTAAATTTAATTATTTTAAAACTTTATTTTTATTTTTATTTAATAGTTACTTTGTTCAGAAAAAATAAAAATCCTTTGTGAAATTTCAAATTAATAATTTAATTTTTGAATCGTGTATAATTTTTAATACTTCATATTTTCACAAGTTAATAACTATTTATTATCTATCATTTTTCTTGCGTTTGTTTAAAAAAAAGTGCTTAAATCAATTTTAAGAGAATCTAAGTTGTAAAAATGTCTTTATATCAAACGGAATATTGTAGATTTTTTACATACAAAAGATAACTAAAAACTACCCCAAATTTACAAATGTTAATTAATCAAATAATATACAATGTTTACATTTTTGTGCGTAGCCGGTAGGACCCCCAATAATTTGGTCTTCGGTAATTTGATTCCAGTAATTTAATTCTCTGATAATTTCATTCCCGGCAATTTCACCAGGGTTTATTTCACCTCCAAGTAGTTTGATTCCCTGGTAATTTTACTCTCGGTAATTTCACCCCCGGTAATTTGATTCTCTAGTAATTTCACCTATTGTAAAAGTTTAAGGTTTTAGTATTACAGCGATTTTTATAATAACAGATTAATTTTATAGAGAGGTCGAGCTTAGATCAGTGTTAAGAATCTCCCACATCGAGGGAGATCCATCTCCTTTCTTGTAGCACACTTTGCTGAGCTGGACAGGTCTAAGGGAATATTTTTAGTTAGTAAGGCGTTTGTCAAAACGGCTTGGAGCGTCCGGAGATGAGAGAACCGGAGCGGGGGGGTCGGTTTTAATAAACGCAACCACTACAAATCTTGGATCTACCCTAAAAAATGAAATAAGCAGTAAAACGAATAAGCCAAGAGACGGTCATTGGTCTGGTTGTTAGAGCTATCATCTGCTAATATAAGGTGTCCTCAGACGTAAAGACTGTGATCTTTCTATGTTAATGAATTGAGAGTTTAAAGAGAGATTTACTAATGCACAAATGTATGTTCCACCGACGGTCAGTTTTTAATCCTTATTTTTGCTAAGTAGCCGAAGATCAATATGTAAGTTCCACCGATAGTTAGAAATGTACCTGACTAAAACGTGTAAATTCTACCGGCGGTAGCTTACCAGAAATAATACTTAGTGTAGTACTTATAGCGTACTTAATAAAAGCCGCTTATAGTACATAAAATATGTACACCGAATATTTTAACAATTTTTTTGATACAACCCACACGCATCTATAAGAAAATGCTATAATTTGTATAAAATACTAAATAGCGACGTTTTAAGAACTATTTTTAAAGTGAATCTGAGATTTGGCGTGGTTGCGTTAGTCAAAACCGACCCTCCACATCCCCCACTTTGGTTTATCAGCTTAATTAAAAGTACGTACTTAAAAGATTATGCCCTTATACCCTTGATCCCACAACTTTAGTTTACCACCGGTAGAAATTGCAGGTCAGAAAAATGGTATCTAAAATTGATCGGTGGAACTTACAAGTTGGATTAAAAAGGATTTGACCCAACCGTGGAACTTACAATCGCCCTTACTATTAAGTAAAAATTATTATTTGCCGGGTGTCAAATTTCCGGGGACCAAATTACTGGAGACAAATCACTTAGTGCAATTTTTGTGATCACTGTGTTTTATTATATTTAAGTTTTCATTGTTTATTACTTCAAAATTCTGATGATGAATTTTGTAGAGTGTCCAAAATGGTCCGATCCAATCCGGTCCAATCCGAAATTGAATAAGAAATTTATTTTGACCATTTTCCGCGCCAACACGTTTGGTATAACTGCCGGAACCTCTTAGGAGAACCAAACCAATCCTTTAGAGGGAAGTTTGAGGAGAACTGGGAGAAGCCTATGTTTGATAGTAGACGAATGCAGGCTGATGAAAAAGAGGCTAAATGGGTTGCAATTCTCATGTTTTTGAGTTCCATTTGCCTGTTTTTGCCTTGTTGGTTATTGCAAAATAATTGAAATCCTTTTTCTTTATATTTACTCGAAATTTATTTGCACGCACTTCTCTTCATTCTTAAAGCTTTTAATTATTTTGAATTCTGCTATAATCATAATTTCAGCGTGAATTTATTATTTTATCAATTGTACTTTGTTCATTGTTGTTTAGCGAACTTAAATTTGAAAACGTTTTTAAAAATCTTTTTAAAAACTCAACGCATTTTTGAAGGCAAGCGTGATGGCGTGTATCATGGAACTAATCTTTTTGAAAATTTCTTGCCGGTTCAAAAAACCATGATATCCGATGCTGCCCTGGACCTTCCTTTCTAAGTGCCTTGTCTTGCAGAACTAACTGTGGAAGTTTCTACTTTTTCCCATATCTCACTATGCGGCCCAAATACCAGATAATAATAAAACAATAAATTTATTATAATTTATAAAATTATTCTTTAGAAATAATTGTTATTTATACAAAAATATAAAATTTTCTTAATAATAGGAGAGTGGGGGGCTCAAACTATATCCTTTAAAAATATATCAAATAAGGACTACAAATTGTTTCAGAGCAAAAAGAAAAATGCGATAAAATATTTATTTTTACTTGAAAATTTAAATATTTATTATTTTGAATTAATAAAATAAAAATAATTATTTTTGTAATTTAGTTATGTACTGGCAACAAAAATATTTTCGTTTCAATAAAATCAAAAAAAATTAAATGTTGAAGCAGCATAAAATAAAACACTTTTATATAGTTAATAAAATACAGAAAATAAATATGTACTACGAAATTATTCCAGTTATGATCGGATGTTGTTTAATTTTTTATTTAAGATTAACAACATATTTTTACTCTACAAAGAGCTCACAATAATATAAATTTAAAAGATGCACTTACTGAAAACTAAAATTGGCGGTCATATAGCTCCTTTTTCTATTTATTAGTTCACTGCCATAGCTAGGCTAATAAATTAGATGTTTATTTTTAAAAATAAACAATAAAAATATTTTTTTAAACTTATTCTACGTGTATATTATTTTAGAAATTGTTTCAAAATCTAATTTAATGTAAAATGCTCAAGTTTGTTTTTAAAAAGTAATATTTTTTGTCGATCGTTTCTGGGCCCCCTTCATTCTGAACCCTGTGCGGCTGCACCAGTTACGGCGCTGGCAAGTAGCAATTTCTCTTCAGTTTTAACTTTTAAGTAGAAAATACTGATTTTAAAAAAGGCTTGACGTATTTATTTCAAATTTTGGGAGAACATTTAAAACAAGATTTTGGTGAGTAATTTAAGAAAACATGTAAATTTTGTCAGCGGTTGGTGTGGGCAGCATACATAAGTCAAGTTTAAATATAATCCATGAGGATGAGGATAATTACCGTGAATATTTAAAAGTGTTTCTTAAAATAAATTTCCAAAATATTTAGTATAAATTACTTATAATTTAAAAAGGGATCTAAATTTTGCAGTATTTTGAGTAAATAAATATTAGCAAAACATACACATTTAAAAAATCTAATTTGCTAATAACTATTGAATTCCAATGAGTGTTCTTTTGATTTAGTTTTATAAATAATTAATTATTAATTCATTTATCAAAAATAAAGTATTTTAGATGCTTATTCTTACCCCTCCCCCATTTCTAATTTTTATTTAAAAAGTCTAAATCGTTTGCGCGTCTTTTATTTTCGTTTGTACCTCTTTTGCTTTTAAATTATTTAAAAATTAGTTAGGAAGGGGGATCTGGAAACATACTAGACTTCTATTTAGAACTTTTGATCTTGAAGTTTTGATCAAGTGGTATTTTCATTTGCAAATTTACGTCACTCTCCTCTGTCCATTGCCATTTGTTTTGCCTCTCTCTAGGTTTTTCCCATCTCTTTCAGTACCTGCCCGATATTATCGTCCTATGTTTTTGTTGGTCTACCTCTCATTCTGATTCCCACTGTTTTGCCTGTCACACATCTCTCACTGGCATATCACTTCCTTCCGGCCTAGGTGGCCAAATCATCTCAGTTGATTGTCTTTTATTTTTCCCATTTCTAGTTTCTTACGAAAATTTTACATTTATTTCCGAATATCGTGTTATTCGTTGCCCGGCCTCGTATAGTTTCCATGTTAGCTGCAATTATGTACTACGTACATACATAGGTCGCCGCGTGCACGGAGTTGGTGGCAAGCGGGGATTCCAACTTAGCTTTTTGACGAGAGTGCACGTAAAATCTGTGATAGATTTAGTTTTTGGTTTGATTAATCTGATTTATTATATCAAACAGTAGGATTACTTTTTGTTTCACGTGCTCAGTTAGTGAAGCGTGTAAATTCACCGTTTTTACGAATTTATCAAATGGATTTCACATTATTACAATTTTTATTTTAACGAAAATTTTGGTGATGAATTTTGTATGTTGTCCAAAATGGTCCGATCCAATCCGGTCCTGTCCGATCCGCAATCGAATAAGAAATTTATTCTGACCATTTTCCGCGCCAACGCGTTTGGCAAACGAGGAGTATAACTGCCGGAACCCCTCAGGAGAACCAAACCAATCCTTTTGTGGAAGGTTTGACGAGAACTGGGAGAAGCCTATGTTCAGTAGTAGACGAATGCAGGCTGATGAAAAAGAGTCTAGATGGGTTGCAATTCTTATGTTTTTGAGTTCCATTCGCCTGTTTTTTCAACATTGTTGGTTATTGTAATATAATTGAAATCCATTTTCTTTATCACTATATCACTATATGCCTGTTTCCATCTACTGCTGGATATAGGTCTTCCTTCTTTTTCTTTATATTTACTCGAAATTTATTTGCACGCACTTCTCTTCATTCTTATAACTTTTAATTATTTTGAATTCTGCTATAATCATAATTTCAGCGTAAATTTATTATTTTATCAATTGCACTTTGTTCATTGTTGTTTGGACAACTTTATTTTGAAAACGTTTTTATAAATATTTTGAAAAACTCAACGCATGTTTGAAGGCGCGCGTGATGGCGTTTATCATGGAACTGATCTTTTCGAAAATTTCTTGCCGGTTCAAAAACCACGATATCCTTGCCACCCTGAACCTTCCTTTCCAAGTGCCTTGTCTTGCAGAACTAACTGTGGAAGTTTATACCTTTTCCCGTTTCTCACTATGCGGCCCAAATACTCCAGTTTTCCGGATCTCATTTTTTTTTATCCATACGCTGTAACATATCTCTGTTCATTATATGTTAAACCTAAAATGTTCCTTAGTATGCGTCTATACTAGATCCAAATCTCATAAATCTCCAACTTTTTGCTAGGTGCTTCAGTTAGGATCTACGTTTCCATATGACCGTTTGAAATCAGAAATTCAAAAAAATGCTTTAAAGGGTGGTACCCCCCAAGGGTTTAAACTTGGACAAAAATTTTATTTGAAAAGTTAGAAAAGTGTCCTTGATCACCTACTCAAAGGTTCTGCACGGTCACGGGAATACCCTGTATATTAAAAGTTGGATTTTTCAAATTCAAAATTTTCAAAGCAACCACCAAACTTGATATTGATCTTGATCCGATTCTTAACTTCTGTTATACAATTGTCCCTAATATGCTATCATATTAAATTAATTGGTGATGCGCATGAATGGATAGAAAGCCTGTCATAAAATTTTGTTTAATAAATAAATTTAACTTGATCATCATCATCATCTGCACGTGATAGACTTGTAGTCTGTTACGCCACTCTATTATTTTGGTCTGTCCATCTTTTCTTTGGTCGACCTGATTATTAACTTGATTATTATTAAAATTCGTTCTTATCATTTGATTTTATTTCAAAAAATTTTAAAGCAATTTTTATTGATGATTTTGGTAAAATGCACGCCCTGGGTGCATTTTATCTCTTAAGTGATTTTTTTACCGGAACCTTACCTTCGTTCGTTTGGTATTTAGATTTCGTTAATACGACAAAGTTGCTGTAGTAAATTATATGCCGTCAGAGATTGAACATGCGGCAAATCTAAATTATAGTAACTTACCAGCTTACTGAAAGAAATGCTTAAACCGATTGACAAAGCCGATTTCCTAATTAAAAAGCAGTTTAAGAAATCAACAGGTTCATAAGCTAAATAAATAAAAGAATAATCATAAGAAATAAATTTACAACTTTCAAATTAAGAAATACTCGTAATGTACCGTATCAAGTCTTGTTTGGTCTGTATGTTCAATAATTCTAGTTTTTAAACTTCAGGATGCTCAATTAAATTAATTGTAGGTAATTGCCGATAATTGTGGCGGCGATCCATGTAGTGAGAGTAAAAATCGTGTACGTTTACTAATATTAAACGGTTTTCTCCATCAAATAGGCGGTTAATATAATGAAGAAAAATTATTGGAAGTTGTGAATCACGACAAAAACCATGTATTGCTTGCAGCGGTCTTCCTTTCAAGAAGCATTTCATGATTATAGCAAATGTGGCTTGATTTGTACTTTACACGCTTTATAGTAAACAAGAGAGACTTGGCGATTTAAGGCTTAACTTAACTGGTAAAGAACAGTACAGGACATAAAAAAAAAGAAGTTTTTGGTTTTATTTAAAATCACTTACTTTGATATCATTAAATTTATTCTTAAATTCTTACTCTTAATTTTATTTTTTTAAATTTTAATCTTTATCTTTTAAATAATGTTTAAAATACTGTAAAAATTTTACTAAGTTTTTTTGAAAATTATAAATAATATTCATTAATTTTAACTCTAAACGGGCGTAGCTTTTCTTTCACTTTTTTTTAAACATTACTGTGACGCTTCAATTAGTTATTGTTATTATACACCAAATAGTGCATATCATACATGCAATAGATATTTCATTAACAGTGGGTACCTACTTTAAAGAATAAATTCTAAGAAGTTTTCTTGAAAACCCTATGTATTACCTACTGATAATCTTAACAAACTTATAAGAAAAGAAATTAGAACATATAACTCCAGAATAATAAAAGTTCTTATAAACCAAAGAAGGGGCCCAAAGCTATAAGGAAGAACTTGTCACGGGAAGAAGAGAAATAATCAAGATAATAAACAGCAATGAAAAACTAATAACCCACCGAATAAAAATTGGTGCAAAAGTAGAAGAGCACACAGGCATGCAGTTGCTTACTACAAGCAACTTTATTGCAACAAAGCACAACCAACCCCAATTAAACAACAACATTACAATAGACTCAAGGTTCTAAATGTGGGATCAAAAGCGACCTTACAAGGGAAGAAATATGAAATGCTTTAAAAAGCGCCAAAAACCATAAAGCACCGGGAAGTGATAAAATCATCGTTGAAATGATAAAAGATGGTAGAAGGGTGGTGTTGATGGAGCTGGTGGAGTTGTATAATGCGCCATTGTAAATCAGTAATGATATTGTTATGTAACAATATTGCTAGATGGGTTGCAATTTCATGTTTTGAGTTCCATTTGCCTGTTTTTTCAACCTTGTTGGTTATTGCAAAATAATTGAAATCTTTTTCTTTATATTTACTCGAAATTTATTTGCACGCACTTCTCTTCATTCTTAAAGCTTTTAATTATTTTGAATTCTGCTTTAATCATAATTTCAGCGTGAATTTATTATTTTATCAATTGTACTTTGTTCATTGTTGTTTAGCGAACTTAAATTTGAAAACGTTTTTAAAAATCTTTTTAAAAACTCAACGCATTTTTGAAGGCAAGCGTGATGGCGTGTATCATGGAACTAATCTTTTTGAAAATTTCTTGCCGGTTCAAAAACCATGATATCCGATGCTGCCCTGGACCTTCCTTTCTAAGTGCCTTGTCTTGCAGAACTAACTGTGGAAGTTTCTACTTTTTTCCCATATCTCACTATGCGGCCTAAATACTCCAGTTTCAGAAAACTGTTCCAGAGATCTCATTTTCTTTATCCATACGCTGTAACACATCTTTGTTCATTACATGTTAAACCCAAAATGTTCTTAGTATGCGTCTATACTAGATTCATATCTCATAAATCTCCAATTTTTTGCGAGGTGCTTCAGTTAGGATCCACGTTTCCATATGACTGTTTGAAATTAGAAATTCAAAAAATTGCTTTAAAGGGAGGTACCCCCTAAGGGTTTGATCTTGAACAAAAATTTTATTTGAAAAGTTGTCTTAGAAAAGTGTCCTTTATCACCTACTCAAAGGTTTTCTACGGTCACGGGAACACCCTGTATATTAAAAGTTGTATTTTTCAAATTCAAAATTTTCAAAGCTACCACCAAACTTGATATTGATCTTGATCCGATGATTAACTTCTGTTATACAATTGCCCCCTAATATGCTATCATATTAAATTAATTGGTGATGCGCATGAATGGATTGAAAGCCTGTCATAAAATTTTGTTTTATAAATAAATTTAACTTGATCATCATCATTATCATCTGCACGTGATAGACTTGTAGTCTGCTATGCCACTCTATTATTTTCGTCTGTCCATCTTTTCATTGATCGACCTGATTATTATTAACTTGATTATTATTAAAATTCGTTCTTATAATTTGATTTTAATTCAAAAAATTTTAAAGCAGTTTTCGTTGATGATTTTGGTAAAATGCACGCCCTGGGTTTTTATTTTGGCAAACCAAATGTTTCTCCTTAAGTGATTTTTTAACGGAACCTTACCTTCGTTTGTTTGGTATTCAGATTTCGTTAATACGACAAAGTTGCTGTAGTAAATTATATGCCGTCAGAGATTGAACATGCGGCAAATCTAAATTATAGTAACTTACCAGCTTACTGAAAGAAATGCTTAAACCGATTGACAAAGCCGATTTCCTAATTAAAAAGCAGTTTAAGAAATCAACAGGTTCATAAGCTAAATAAATAAAAGAATAATCATAAGAAATAAATTTACAACTTTCAAATTAAGAAATACTCGTAATGTACCGTATCAAGTCTTGTTTGGTCTGTATGTTCAATAATTCTAGTTTTTTAAACTTCAGGATGCTCAATTAAATTAATTGTAGGTAATTGCCGATAATTGTGGCGGCGATCCATGTAGTGAGAGAAAAAATCGTGTACGTTTACTAATATTAAACGGTTTTCTCCATCAAATAGGCGGTTAATATAATGAAGAAAAATTATTGGAAGTTGTGAATCACGACAAAAACCATGTATTGCTTGCAGCGGTCTTCCTTTCAAGAAGCATTTCATGATTATAGCAAATGTGCCTTGATTTGTACTTAACACGCTTTATAGTAAACAAGAGAGACTTGGCGATTTAAGGCTTAACTTAAATGCTATAGATGTACAGGACATCAAAAAAAAAGTTTTTGGTTTTATTTAAAATCACTTACTTTGATATTATTAAATTTATTCTTCGATTCTTACTTTTTATTTTATTTTTTTTAATTTTAATTTTTATCTTTTAAATAATGTTTAAAATGCTGTAAAAATTTTAAGTTCCTTTGAAAATTACAAATAATATAAGTATTAAATGTCTGATGACAGCAGTAACCATTGCTGAAAGCTCACAAATAATGTTTCGTTTTATTGTTCATTTAACCTTATAATTTTTAAAAATTCGAATCAAATAAATAATATTCATTAATTTTAACTCTAAACGGGCGTAGCTTTTCTTTCACTTTTTTTTAAACATTACTGTGGCGCTTCAATTAGTTATTGTTATTATACACCAAATAGTGCATATCATACATGCAATAGATATTTCATTAACAGTGGGTACCTGCTTTAAAAAATAAATTCTAAGAAGTTTTCTCTTGAAATCTGCAAAGGCCTCTTTTACTGGCATATTTAAAATTATTTAAGTTGACTAAAAAGTTCATTGGTTGTCGTAAATATAAATTATTATTTAATGTTTTTCATATTTTTAATACGAAACCTATAAATTGTGAAATTTTTTAAGAAATTTTGCAATTCAAATATACTAAAAATTAAATACATTTTACGATTGAATTTACTTTGAGCACTACATTCAAATTATTATTAATATTAATTATTAATATAATTATTTATTAATTTAATTATTAGAGGTACCTTATGGTAAGATACACATTTGTTTCGGTAACAATATTGCATTATTATATTGGCGCTATATTGGAAATCAATCTTGCAACAATAATTTTTCACTACATTGCCACAATACTACAAAATGTTTATATTATTCTATTGCCGCTATATTGTAAATCAGTATATTGATATTGTTATTGTAACAATATTGCACCACTATATTAGAACTATATCAAAAATCAATATTTCGTCAATGTTTAATTACTAATATATTACCACAATATTGCCAAATGTTCTCATGATTATGTTGGCGCTACATTGAAAATCAATAATGTACCAATATTGTATGTAATAATTTAACAATATTGGATATTGGAAATAGATAACAGTACTTTCTGAATAATATTTTACTGCGTCACTACAATACTGCAAAATATTCACATCACTTATTGGCATTATATTGTAAAACAATATTGTACCAATATTAAACAATATTGCATCAATATATTATGTTAAATTAAAATTTTGAAATTAAATGGTTAAATAAACAATAAAATAAAATATTATTCGTAATTATTATTTAACGTCTAATGACAGCAGTAACCATTGCTGAAAGCTTACGAATAATATTTTTTGTTTATTTTTATTGTTTATTTAATACAACCGGTATGAGGAATAGGTCATTACAATACATTAATTTAATCATAAATTAATTTAATTGTTTTAAGTTAACAACAACATTGACCAATGAGAAGTGGGTTACACAGAATTTATTGGCAAATTAAAATGTATTTAGTAATAAATACTTACACTCAAACCTGTTTTTAGGCGAGAAACAAGGATAAGGATAAGAATCACTTAAAAAATATTTAATTTATTATTCATACTAAGCATTTGATGGAATTTTTTGATATATAGCACAAAAAAAATTGCACATAAACAATTTCACATATAAATCGCATAAAATCAGGTTAGACTGTATATGTAATATAATATAGTTTGTAATTATAGTTTAATAACTTGTAAAAACATATTTTGAGTATTAATTTAAAAATTACAAGTCGAGTGAAATTTTAATTAAATTAGTGAAAAAACAGTTAAATAAATGAATTTAATAATATCAAATTAAGTAATTTTAAGTGAAATTATGTATTACCTACTGGCTGATCTTAACAAACTTATAAGAAAAGAAATTAGAACATATAACTCCAGAATAATAAAAGTTCTTATAAACCAAAGAAGGGGCCCAAAGCTATAAGGAAGAACTTGTCACGAGGAAGAAGAGAAATAATCAAGATAATAAACAGCAATAGAAAATTGGCAGGTACGGGAACTGGGACTCTAAAATCGCTAATTCCTATAGAAATGGTATAATATTATGAAAAGAACATAATTAGAAATATTATAAACTATGGATGATTTAAAAATTTTCACGTTTAGGCATTAAAAACTCAAAAATTGAAATACGTATCCACGATAGGCTACATTTGAACCTCAAGCCCCGCCCATTTTGAATTGTTTGTAGCAATTTTACTAAAAATTACGTATTTTATCACATTTTTGATGCAGACGTCACATATGTGTACTGTTATTTGAATAAAACATGGAATTGCATCGATTTAAGGAGTATTTTCGAAAAAAAATCATTTTTTGTGTGAATTCGTTTCTGATGTGATTGCGCTGTCAAAACCTACTCTCCGCACCCGCCCGTGCCCGTCCGTCGCTTTGACACGCGTTAAACTTATTGAAAACATCTTAAGCGGCTCCAACTCGAAAAGTTTCCAAGTTGACGCGACGGATCTCAGGAGCGACTGACTCCTACTAACGGTGCTCTAGTAGGCCCCGCCCATTACCAATTCATGCATATTGAAATGCACGTACTGTCATAAAATGAATATTTTGCCCGCATTTCGTGATTTTTAAAATCGATTTTTTGCGTTATTATTGAAATATCGAATTCATCCATAGTACATTCCACTCGTATTAACGTTCTCTACCTAATTCTAAATAAACATTTGTAAAATAATCACAGGCAAAAGTCCCAGTTAGCATACTCCAACCTGGAAAACTAATAACCCACCGAATAAGAATTGGTGCAAAAGTGGAAAGCACACAGGCATTCAGTTACTTACTACAAGCAACTTTATTGCAACAAAGCACAACCAACCCCAATTAAACAACAACATTACAATAGACTCAAGGTTCTAAATGTGGGATCAAAGGAAATGCCCGACATCACAAGGGAAGAAATAGAAAACGCTTTAAAGAGTTTCAAAAACCATAAAGCCTGGGAAGTGATGAAGTCATCGTTGAAATGATAAAAGATGGATGATGGGTGGTGTTGATGGAGCTGATGGAGATGTTTAATGCTTATTTACAGAAACAGGCAATCCTAGCATGAACCAGGAAGCAGAAGTGATGTTATTCCATTAAAAAGACTGATTTGGGCAACTACCGACATATAAGCTTACTGTCATAACTGTACAATCAATTCACCAGAATAATAAACAACAGAATAACTGCAAAAATAGAGTTTTACCAACCGAGAGAACAGGCCGGATTTCAAAGTTGATATAGCACACGTGATCACCTTCAGACACTATGCTTATTAGTGGAAAAGGGTAAGTAGTATAACATCGATATATACTGAGTAAAACAATGACGTTTATTTAACAAAGTTGAAATTGTAGGAGCTCTGCAGGTGCGTAAACGAAATTGCAAAATTACTATAGGCAACAAATTTAGAGAAACAAAATAATCAACGCAGTGCGTATCGATCACAAATTTGTAATTTATTGACTAAAAGTTTAAAGCAAACAACGCAATTGGCACCTTAAGTAACAAAAATATCAATTCACCAGCTGAATGATGTCTTACAAAATAAATACGATGACAGAGGGTTGTACTTGATAAACTTTGAAATCGAACAAACAAAACTACACTGGGTAACTTTTGCCACTATATTGATGCCTTCAAAAGACGTTGCGGCTCTAAAACGGGAGGTGGTGCTCGAAACGTTTGACGGCGTACTTCAGATGGTAATTACCGTGAATTTAACATTTGGCAACAGACAATGTGAAAACCGTATCGTTTTTATATCGTAACAAACTAATCAAAAGCAGAGTGCTAGAATTTACAACTAATGCTCGCTGGCTCGAAGTTATTGCACTATCCGACATATGAAAGCCGTTAAAATTAAGGAGCTAATTTTCAAAATCTTTATCACTAATATTTTCCACTCTGACGGCGCAAGCAATAATAAACCCCCCCCAAGATCGCAATAGCATGGTCTGCACACAAACCCAAAAATTGCGGCTTTGTAATTTTTTCATAAACATGGAGTCTATATTTAACCTAATAGGTATGTACAGTAGGCGTACATTTTGTAACAGAAATTGGAAATAACAATTTTATGTTATAAGATATTCCACCCCGAATTAAAAATATATATGGAAATCCAAAAATAAAAGCCAATAAAAAGCATACCGATTACGAGAGGAATAAGACAGAGGGATACAATTTTACCAAAGTTCTTTATAACAGCAATGGAAGAAGTTTTCAAAGACATAGATTGGCAAGAGAAAGGAATATGCATAGATAAACCATCTCAGATTTGCAGATGACATCGATTTAATGATAAACGTGAAGAAGAACTCCAGATAATGCAGACGAAACTCCAAAGAGCATCTAAACTGGTAGGGTTATAGATAAATAAAACAAAATTTATGTCGAACAACCACGAAGAGACCCGCATTGTACTGGATGCCAACACCTTTGAGGTAGTGCAGGAGTTTGTATATTTGGAGCAATGTGTAACAGTGGATAAAGATAATATGACACTGAAATAACTAGAAGATGCAAGCTAGGATGGAGAGTCTTTGGAGGATTGAAGTCCAAAATACCAAGGTCGCTTAGAAAACGCGTATACGATCAATGCTCCTCCCTGTTTTAACATACGGGTCAGAAACTTGGAGTTTAACATAGTTCAATGCGAAGAAACTTAGAGTTACACAAAGAGCAATAGAAAGGCAAATGTTAACATAACTCTAAAAGATCGCAAGAGAAACGAATGGATCAGACAACCAACAGGGTTAAAGGATGTGGTGGAAAGGCATTCCAGCTGAAGTGGAATTGGCCGGGACACATGGTCAGAGTGAGGGATGATAGGTGGACAAGGAGGATGCTACAATGCAGACCAAGACTTGGAAGAAGAAGTACTGAAGTCCAAAACGTCAAAAACGCGATAGAGAGGTAAAATAAAGAAAATAAAGAGAAACAGGCTTATAGTGACAGTGAGCAAAAGTGATTAGCTAATTAGCAAATTTTTTTCACATTTATATTTTTCCAAAATAAGAAAATTTGGTAAATTAAATATTTCGCCTTTACAAATCTTATCAGATAAATCTGAGCTGTTAATTGATTATTGAAATTTTAAATCTCAATAAATAGTTATTTATGTACCAATGTGTGTAAGTGCTAGTTTTTTGCAGTCAAGAATGTGGTTCATACAACGTTTTTGGGTAGAGTTAAAATTCCCGGGTTCGAGAGCTCACTTTTCCCTATAGAAATGGCTATACCAAACGAAAGAACACAAAAATACAAGCTCTTTAAGGTGAGGATCAATCTTGTCGGAGTTGTAATAAGGCCACAATTTCATTTTGAAAATTGCAAATTTCCCATAAGAAATACATGTAAGTGTATTAAAATGAAAAGGTATCATTTATTCTGTTGGCGGTACGTGTGCTGTGCCTGGGTCGACAGTGACTAGTGGTGGGGTGATACCAGTCGCTCTCAGAGATCCGTCGCGTCAACTTTCAAAATTTTCGAGTTGGAGCCGCTTAAGGGATGTTTTTAATGAGTTTAGCACGTGTCAAAACCGCTCGGAGCCGCGCACGAGCCCCGGAGGGGCGAGGGCGGGTGCGGAGAGTAGGTTTTGACAGTGCAACCACCTCAGAAACGAATTCACACAAAAAGTGATTTTTTTTCGGAAATTTGTTGTCCGATCACAAATTTAATTCTTTTTATTAGCTAATTACACCATTATCTTTCATAATTCGTTGTAAAAACGAGATTTTGGTATATTTACAGTCGCCACATCCTCTTTCAATTTTGGGGCGTGGTTACAGTTCAAAAGAGCCAATGATAAAATTGCATTCCAAATTAACTTTAAAGCCGTTTTTTCAAAATTGTGTGAATATTCCGCAATTTTATTATTTTTATATGCTATTGGGACCCTCATCTTTCATAATCCACTTCAAAATGGTAAAATCGCGATCCGGGAATCTTAACCGCTCCCGGTTTTTTTAATAGCGGCTAAAAACTCTAAATTTAAATAGTTTTATTATAATATTTTTATGAATTATAACGTCAAACAATTAATTAATGTTTTGCATATTAGTAGGTATTACGCTTTGTTACTGTGGTGTTTTGCAAAGGTGTAAGCAAAAATTTTGCTTACACCGCTCACATACAGGTGATATGATGGAGTTACGATGCCGATATTAGGAAAACCAATTTTTTACTAAATTTTTACCAACCTGCTTGATATCATTTTGCAAATGATTAAAAATTATTTAAAATATTTTTTAAATTGATAAAAAATCAACTTCCTCTGACAAAAAGATGGGACTCATTTATGTACCAATAAGGGGCCGTCCATAAAGGACGTTCGCAATTTTGTTCAAATTTTTGACACCCTCTCCCTTTTGTCACAGTTGGACGCAATCTTTTATCTCCCTCACCGAAACGTCCAATAGTCACAAATCAGCACCCCTCATTTATAAAATTGAACTCCACATTCATTTTAAAATAACACTAAAAGTTTTAGCTTTAATTTTTTATATTATTAATTTTTAAAAAATTATAATAAAAAAATATTTGTTGAATAAAAATTTTAAAAGTTACAGTTTAGTGAAATATGAAAATTGAAAAATGAAAAAAACTATTCAACCACAATTTTTTTACAAATCCCAAAAAAGAAATTCTTATGCGGACGTCACATTTGACTAACCTCTCCTCCTCCTTGTCACATTTTGTAATCCCTCCCTCCTCCCAACGACCCCCAAGAAGAAAATTATTTATGACTGACCCATAGTCACTCAATTACATACAGGACATTCTGAATTCGAAATAATCCTGCAAAAAGTTGGTAAAAATGGAAAAATGACATTAGCTAGGGAAGAAAATGAACCATTACCTCTCTACCACCGTTAATAAAATCTTCAAACTAGATCCCCCATGCCATACTAACCACCTTCTTAAGAATGACTAACACAGTATACCTTAATGGTAAATGCATGTTGCTCGGAGTTACGAATTACCTACCTAATTAATGTCTAATTCTTGTGTCTTTTCTTTCACTTTAAAATTTTTAAAAACGAACCATTGTGGAACAAGTTGATGCTAAAGATATTAATGTCAGAATCAATATTAGAACTCAACTTAATATGACGACTTTGGGGGCAGGAATAGGAAAGCGTACAAGATAATTTCATATTATATTGCCATTAATGTACTACATGAATGTGACATTTTCCCCAATATAATAGAGGAGTATCGGACTACTCAGTATCTAGCGAAAACCGGAGGCTGCGAGTTGCAGAGATCTACAAATCAAAAATCGCCTATGTCTTTTAATTATGATTCTTTTACTATTTTGCATATATTTTCTAAATGCTTTATAAAAAAATAATAATAAGCAAATATAAGCATAAGATTTCTAAAGCTGATTCTGGTACTCAAAAATCGATATTCTTTTTCAATTATTTTTTATCGATTTAAATCGAATCGAAGCATATCGATGCAGTGAATATCGATTAAATAAATAAACATTTTAATAAATATCAATTCAAATCGATTCAATGAATAGCTGAATCAATTTTTAAGCGATTTTATTTAACTTGATTTATTTTTTTGGTTTGCAATCAGTTTTTCAATCACTTTCAGATGGGCAGTACTTCTAAGCTTTGACATAGTTGTGTATTCCGGAAAAAGTTAAAAATAAAACTCTTTTATAAAAAAGTTAATTAAAATGCACTAAAAAGTAAATAATAATTAATTAAATTGAAAAACCGTGGGGGAGATGATATCTACAACATCAGCACTAATCGAAACCATCAAAATGCTAAAAATTCCAAATTTATGCAGTATCGGCGCCCACGCTTTTCATGATTTTGATGTTTTCGAAGATCCCTGTTGTTGCAGACATCATGTCTGCTATACGTTTCCTGTCAATTTGAATAATTCATTTTCACATTTTAGTGAATTTTATTTTTATTTTGTTTTTCAATAATTTGCGTTTTAAAAAATTGTGGTTTCTATTTATAAATTTTATTTGCAGTTTTTTTTGATAAAAAATACTTACATTATTACTGTATTCAGGATCTGATCTATAATTACACTAAAAATATCGATTTAACTTATTTTACAAACAATAAGTACGAACAATTATCGATTGTTAAGCTAAATCGATTCATCACTATAAATTGATTTATCGTTATGAATCAATTTCATCGTTAAGAATCAATTTGAATCGAATCGGAAAAGCTTATTTATCTATAGAATTTTGAAGCAAATTGAGTTTTAGATTTATCAAAAGCATCGATATTGGAATCGATTAATCAATTTTTAGGAATAGGCCCAATGCTAATGATAATATTCCTGTCACTTGCCCCTTTTAATTCATTAGTACAGCTAACCCTCCCATAACACGGTAGATAGGTTCCGTGTTGTGTTAAACCGTGGTATATTTGAATTGTGTGCTGTCTATGCTGTCTGTTCTGTCACAGCTAGGTGACGTATAATACAATATGTGTTTACTTGCAGAATTGTGCAGCTACGTGGAATATCACGGTTTGTATACATAAACGGGTTGTTTTTTGTTCACTTTGTACATTTTACTTAGATTATTCTGATGTGTTGTAAAAATACAACGTCCATATCGATATTGTTTATATTCACTGCGTTGACAAATTCCCATCTTCTTCTTTTTGCATGCAAGAAAAACATTACTTTTTGCCCTAAATTAATAAAAACTAGTGTGCGTTAAGGGGTTGAAGTGAAGTTTTTCAAATCTACGAATATGCATCTCAATGCGTTAGATCTCAAATCTCAATTTTGTGCGTGGGTGAAGATGTGTGTTGTGATGTGTGTAGGTGATGGTGCGTGTGGGTGTGTATGTACACCGTCGATTTTACCGCAAAAAGTAACACTTGAATCTTAGATATGACACAGGTGTTTTAAAATTTGCAATCAATCACCTTATAGGGGCGGAGAGATTCACCTTCCAAATGTGCGCGTCTTGGAATGGATTAACGAAATTCCAATTAATGCTGAACTTTTGATACTAAACATAAATCGTTTGAAGAGGGGTTCACCCTTTTGTTATGTAAATGAGTAAGGAAATTCTAAACTATTAAAAAAAATGAAAAAGTTAACGCCTTCGGAACTTTTTGACTCCGACAATTAAAAGCACAAAAAGTTTTTTTTTACTGCTTTTAATATATTTTGATGGGAATATTTTATTAGTGCAGAATGTATCTATGTTCATATTTTATATTTTATGCAGCTTCGAAGTGAAATTTCGAATCCACTTAAGAACTACTTTACGACGTTTTCACCAAATCAACATGGGTTTTTCAGTTCTATATATAATAAATAACTTCCAGGGGGGTCAAAAACAGCATTTTACATATTGTTTTGCAACTTTCAATATTTTTTACTACATTTCATTTTGACTTTTTTGTATATTTCTCAATTGATAATCGAGTATATAAATTTTTTGAGTATTAAATTTGCAAATATTACAAGTTATAATGAAATTTTAATTAAATTTAACTATAAATTAGTGAGATTTTATATCTAATAAATGTTTATTAACTTGTGAAAATATTTTAAATATTAAATTTGCAAATATTATAAGTTAAAATGAAATTTTAATTAAATTTGATAATAAGTTAGTGATTTTTTCCCCATTTACCTATTCAATCTATTATATATCAAAAAGTGCACTACCATTAAATGATAAAAATAATGTTTATTATGCAGTTTAAAATTTAAATAAGTTTGAGTTTGATGTAAGTTTTAAATTTTTTAATTTTTGATTTTGAAATTTGTCAGTTATCGCCGGTGTTCGCTTTACCACGGACGCGCATGAATGGATTAACGAGATTCTAAAATCGTCTGGTTTGCTTTCTTCATAGGCATTTTTAAATACGCCACTGTTTTGCATGTTATAATTTAGTATAAGATTTTAAACCAAATTCGATTAAAATAAATTTAATAAAACCCAAGTTATAATTTCAACTTGCAGTTGTGGCGCTATAAAATGTGAATGGAAAAATACCCGAAAAGACCTAAAGAGCCCACTTAAATTGATAAACCAAAGTATGTCGTAATTTTAATTATATATCGACATAATACAAGTTTATGAATTAATTCATATCTATTTAAATTCTTAAATGTTCTTGCGAATAATTGATGTTGTCATAACCTTTCTTTTTAAGATAAATTTTAATCAAATCGCGTACGAAATAGTCGCAAATCTTTGTTCTTAGCGTAATACCTCTACGACGATTTAATTACTAAAAAGTGTAGTAAGTGCCATCTTCAATCCACTTACTTTAAAGATTTTAATTGTCTTTAAAAACAATTACGTAACCGTCGAAAGAGCATTTTCCACGTCTCATAGAAACACCAAGAAAAAAAATAAAGTAACGTATTTATAGGCGAGCAAAGGGGAAATCTCACCCCCCCCTCTCAAGGATGTTCTCAGATAATTTTGGTACTTATACGTAATATATTTATCAGTATTTTGTTAGTACATATTTATGGTTTAAGACGGTCACTGGCCTAGTAGTTAGAGCGATCGACTACTAATGCTAAGGCACCCGGTTCGAACCCGGGAGGAGTCTACAAAGGAAAATTTTCTTTCTGACTCTCTTTCTATCTATGACCGTCCCCGTGCTTCGGAAGGCACGTAAAGCCGGTGGTCCTCCTATGTTAGTGAATTGCCATCATTAACAATAATATAGGGTAACAGGCACATCTGAAGCCAGTCTAGCAAACTACTTCAGATGTAAAACAAGTAATGCTCACAGTACTAGCAGTGGCTTCGGATATCGCCGATGCTGCTGTTAGAATAAAACAGGACTCGTCCTAATTAAAGTTAAAGAAGAAGAAGAAGATATTTATGGTTGGCATTTTTTAAATTTTTTTAATTTTGTTTGATTTTTGGAATTTGTTAGATATCGCATTACCACTGACGAGCATGATTGGATTAATGAAATTCTGAAAAATAATTTGGTTCCCTCTTCCTCCCATAGGCATTTTTTAAATACGCCACTGAAAAGATAAAAACGGCCCTTGAACGCGAGGGCAAAAATACTAGAGTCAAAATGCGAAACCCTGCCCAAACTTGCCCGATCGCGTTCATTACTTCGTCAATTTTGTTTATATACAAATCTCACGCACTAGAATGCTTGTAACTTTTACTTTAAACAAGCTCCGGGTCATCGCAAGGTTAGGAGCGGTAAGCACGGTAAAACGTAGAGGCCGCTCCAGACCAAATAGTGACTCGCCGGGCACATCTCAGCTCAACCAAAAACACTCGCTGACCAAACTCCGGCTCTAATCGGCAAATGATTTAAAGGGGGAGGGGAAGGTCGAGGACAAGCGCCAAATACTAAGTTTGCTAGAGATAATTTCGCCTAAAATGAGTAAATTCCGATAGTGGATAGTAGATCTTCATTTCAGAAGAAGATTAATGATTGAGCGCAAACCAGGCGGAAACTCGCAGAAGACAAGGAGTATGGGGCTAAGCCCTAGTATCCCAAATCAGGATATGACCTGATCTGACCTGACCTGGCGGACAGTCAAGTCAAGCAGTTGGCGTCAAAGAGATTGCATCAATCAGATAGGTCAAAATGGTAGTCAACCGCCCGCTACGTCGCGTGTCGTTTTTGTTATATTTTAATTTTCTTTAATTCAATTAATCTTTGAATCAGTCATTGTTGTCTAGTAAAAGTCCTAGTAAAAGTGACCTGGGTACCAATTATTTTCAAAGAAGTAAGAATTTAACTATTGGGTAAGAGTTCGAATTTAGGGTTCAAAAATACACTTTTTCCTATAAACTTGGCTTTACCAAACGAAAGAACAGAAAAATACAAGCTCTTCAAGGTGAGGATCAATGTTATCGGATTTGTAATAAGGCCACAATTTAATTTTGAAAATTACAATTTTCCATAAGAAACACATGTAATTGTATTATTGTGCAATATTACGCAATAATTTTATGCATTGTATTAACCGGGCGTGTGGTTTTATATGCACGAATCAAACCATAAAGCGGGACTAACTAGAGCAGCGGGTTTGGAAAGGGGGCAGTTTGCTTTCCCGATATCCGTCGGGTCAATTTTCCCCACTTTTCGAGTTGTATCGTCTTGGGAGATGTTTTAGTAAGTAAAGCGCTTGTCAAAACTGCTTGTAGCAACCCTGAGCGGAGCGGTTCAGAGTGGTGCGGAAAGTGAGATTTGACAAAGGCAACCACATCAAGAGTCGGATTCACACAAAAAGTTGATTTTTTTCGAAATTTGTTGTCCGATCACAAATTTAATTTTTTATTAGTTAATTAGACCCTCATCCTTCATAATTCTTGTAAAAACGAGATTCTGGTATATTTACTGTCCTCACAACCTATTTTAATTTTGGTGGGCGGGGTTACAGTTCAAAAGAGCCAATGACAAAATTGCATTCCAAATTACATTTTAAAGCCGTTTTTTTCCAAATTTTATGAACGGACCGCAAATTTTATATTTTTTATACGCTAATTAGACCCTCATCTTTCATAATCCACTTTAAAAACGGTAAAAATTCCGATTCGGCAATTTGAACCTGTAAGAATCCCCCCTCTGGGCTAGTATAATTTCTCTCTAGTTGTGCTGGCTTTAAAAACGGAAAATAGTCCTTTTTCAAACCTCTCTGTACTACACTGAAGTCGGAACCGGACAATTAGGTGCGGCCGAATAGCGCTGGCCATATAGGCGCGGAGCCATTTAGGAGGGAGTCATTTAGGCGCCAAATCTTTTTATAGGCATTTTCTAATTATCTATGTTCTTAGTTTTTATATTTGGTAGTCATAAAATTGACTTTCTGAAAGGAATTGCATACAATCTTTATAATTTTTAATTGTTGATTATAATAATAATTTTTCTTTGTGTTATGTACTGCTATTGTTAAATTTTAATAAATAAAGTTTTTATTTAAAGTTACCAATTCTAAATGAATCGCGTCCCAATGCTTCGCGCCCAAATGGCCTAGTCGGACGCGCCTATTCTGCTGCGCCCATGGACTTAGAAGTTAAGGACTGGTAACTGTCCTAAATTTTGCGTGCACTTAACCGTATCAAATTGAACTAAACCACCAGGTGGCGCGGCTGTACTGGAGTGAAACAAAATAAAAAACATAACCATACATTTTTGTTTAATTTAAAATAAAACTAATTATTACTAATTATAAATTACAAAATAATTAAAAAAGAAATTTATACATATAAAATTAAATTTTATATAATTTAGAATCTTTATATTAAATTAAATAAGAATGTATGGTTATGTTCTTTATTTTGGATCACTCCAGTAAAGCCGCGCCACCTGGTAGTTTAGTTCAATTTAATACGGTTAAGCGCACGCCATTTTCGGCATTTTATAATACAAGTTTTATAATACAAAGAAATACAAGTAAAATCAAATTTTTATACAAAACTCTCTTTTGTACATAGTAAGTGTTAAGGCCCAGGCAGAATGCCCGGACGCACATCAAAATGGTTAATATTATTATGCAGTAATATGCTCCCATTATGTTTCCTATGGCAATTTTGTGAATTTTAAAATTAAATTGTGGGCTCATTACGGGGGATTGGCCACTGACCAAAAATGTGTAGACCAAATTTGCATTTACAATCATTTGCAAAAATTTGCAAAAATTGCAAAACTTGCAAATAATTTCAAAATTTGCTAATAGGAAAGTTTGCTAAACATTTGCAAAATTTACACAAAGATTTGCAAACAATTTCTGACATTTGCAAAGATTTACAGTCATTTGCAAAAATTTACAGGCATTTGCAAAAATTTACACAGATATTTGCAAAGAATTTCAGACATTTACAGACATTACCAAAGATTGATGGTCATTTGCAAAGATTTACAGGCATTTGCAAAATTTGCAAACTTTACAAAATTTGCAAACATTTGCAAACAATTGCAGAAATTTCCAAACAATTGCAAATCATTTACAAAATTATGTACACCAAATATACCAGGTGGTCAACCCCTCGGCTCATTATAAGACTTATTAAATTCTACCTCATCCTTGCCGCACTGTCGCTATAGTTTAGTCGCCCCCGAAATGTTTAAAAAATTCTTTTTGAAAATAAAAAATTTGAATTTTGAAGATAAAATTGGTGTAAGTATTTTCAAGTTGGAAAATTTTTACAAGTGCCCTCCCCCAAATAAATTCCTAACTATACGGGCCTGGTACCCCGAGTTTGTTGATTTTCTGTTCTTTCTTCAAATACTTTATAAACTTCCAAATTGAAGAGTGGCAAACCTTTTTTTAAGTAATCAGTAGTAGTAAGTAAATAGTTTTTTCAATTGACCTAAAATAATATTGAAAAGAAAATATAGTTGAGGTGATAGGTTAATGAAAATTCTAACAAGTGGACATCTTTTTCACAACACACTATCAACGAAACATTCAAAAAGCAGAGTCGCATTTAGCAACATCGTCGAATGAAAAATTAATTTTTTAAATTTCGAATTAATTTTTCTAATTTCTCCAAATTCAAATTTTGGCGCTGCTATCTAAAATAATATTATTTTTAAAAATTTATTGTTTGTAAAAGTTATTGTGATTGGCGTTGTTGTTTTCGACGTTTCGGTGTGTTACACTCTATTCTTCACACTAATGAAATTTACACTTGATAAAACATTTGAGAAACCTCACCTCGTGTCTGAATTTGACTATGGATGAGAACATGTCATTTACAACATAACCAAAATTTTTTTGGCATACTCTTAGTCCAGGAGTCACCAGTGATTGGCAGAGTGATCTCCAAAAGCAGAAACTCGAATTGGAATTTTTAAGATTTATTTAACTGAAATGTTAAAGAAATAAAATGGTCGATTATGCGGATATATTTTCATTATCCGTAAGGTCTTAAAAAGTTCTCGTTGGATATGTCGTTTTCGAATTGCAAGAACTTGTAAATAGAATACCGTAGTGTCCGGTGAAAAATTTCCACGATGAACAAAAACTTCCTTGATGATCAGGTCCATTAACTTTTTTTTGCTGCAGTCTACTTTTTGTACTAAAATAACAATAACGAGCTTTGCAAGTTTTAAAATATTTCACAAGAGGATTTTCTAATCATTTTCCTAATTGGATGAAGGTGTGTTACAAAAATTTGGTATAAAATCGGGATGTCTTCGGTTGGAGAGAATAATTAAACTTGACCTTGAATATTCAATTAGTATTGTGCAGAGTGCCTGGTGAATCACATCACATTAACAGTGGCAAAGAATAAATCGCCTGAAGACATCACGGTCTTCCACTTCTTTGATTTAACAGAACGAACATACGTTTGCCATCTTCAGTGCAGCTCAGATCATCAAATCGCGTGTACCAAACGAGTTCCGGGACAAGTCTTGCGCGTGCCTTGTTTAAACGAGAACTTAATCTTCGATATTGCAAGCTTTGAGGAAGAAGAACGCGGATGCACTTTGGTTTATGGATAACGTGCGCGCTTACAAAATTCCGTGGCACGTGTGAAATATTTTAGGTGAAAATTTTAAGCTTCTCAGCTTAGAAAGGTGTCCTTCTTTTAAAGAAGAAAGCATAGTGACGCAGATTCTCGAATGCTAATCGAACAAAATTTGATTATCGCTTGTCAATATGAATGCAGCAAATCCAAATTAAAATTATCATAGAAAATAAGTTCTCGTTGAACTCGTTTGTATGTAGGTTTACGACCGAATAATACCAACTATCGCAATTAACGTCTAAATAAGGTTGTGAACGAGTTATATGTCAACTTAATACAAGAAGATCTCAATTTATGTTCCTATTTAGAAATGCTCATTAATATTTCTATCCATAACTCAAAATTTCGAAATCGAGTTAATTGAGTTGTAAACATAGGCAAACAAGGAATTTTATTTCAACAATTATGAAGAATATAACAGTTTGGCTGCTACTGGAGATTCCGTAATTTATACTCAAACGAGTCGTGTTACAAAAAATGCCGACTCGTTACATGTTTCTTCAAAAATCTGATTATACATCTATGTCGCACGAAGTGTCTTCCGATTCATGCAGTTCTCCTCGCTTATCCAGTCCGGACAGTCATTACACGTTAACCACCCCAACTTCTCACGCTGGAAATAACGCCTACTACAACGAACCCGGTACATCTTCGCAGCCGTACATTCCGAATTACTACAAACCGGAAACGGGAAGCTGGAAAGAAACGAGTTACTACGGTGAAAACAATAACATTTACTCTTATCCCGAGCCCTCCATCATGAAAAACTACAATCAAGATACTCGCTACAAGACAAACTACGATACGAATAAATACAAACGGGAAGTGGCCAAAAAAACCGTTTATCCGCAGATAGGAATGGACGTGATGAAAAAACGCCGGTTGGCGGCCAACGCCAGAGAACGACGACGCATGAATAGTCTCAACGACGCTTTTGACAGATTACGGGATGTCGTTCCATCCCTGGGAAACGATAGAAAATTATCAAAATTCGAAACTTTGCAAATGGCTCAAACATACATTTCGGCCCTTCGAGATTTGCTGCAACGAGATTAAAGGCTTTAAGGTCAGATTTTTAGTTTATTTATTACTCGCGTACCTTTCTTAGATTTAAAAACAATTATTATATAATTCAATTCCTCTCGGATGTAAAAAATTTGAAAATTTACAATTCCAAAGAAAACTAACCAAGCTAATTTTTGTAATTTCTAATTAATATGTAGGTTTTCTACAGAAACCCGATGTGGTAATTTTAATATTTACTTACTGAAGAGTCCTCGTAGATTGTAACGGTGAAAATGATTTGATTAGAATGATAATTACACTCACAAAGGTAAATAAGCGATTACACTGATAATTGTCGCCGCGATTAATCAAAATCAGAATTAGAGCGATAAAATCACGGTGATGAAATGTTTTTAAGACTATTGCCTCCTGATGTTAATGTGTTAATTTAACGGTCGTTTGTTTTGAAATTATTTAACACAAACCCTTGTCAACTCGATAAATCGCTGTTGTGACAATAATCCTCGCGCTTCGAGGATTTTCACTCGCTCACATTGAAGCGTTCGTAATTAATTTTTATTGAATATGAAAATGAAAAAGAAAACTAAAAATTATATCGAACACGTAGACTGAGTAGCGTTTAACAATTAAACTATTAATAGTTTAAAGTAATAAAAAAATTAATTAACTTTTAATTAAATGTACAACTTGCTAATTGCATGAATTAATTTCAATTTTTACATTTTCTGTTTGAAGCATTAAATTGCAATTATTACGAACCAAAGTGACGTTCTGAATAAACCACTGTTGTTTTTAATTATTTTTATGCAAAATAGAATATAGCACTCCAATGTTAATAATAAATAAAATAAACTCCTCTGTTCGTAACATCAATCACGGGTCAAAGTAACTTGGAAGTTACTTTCTCAGAGACTCGTAATTTAAAGAAATGATGATTGTCTTTTACAAATTGGAATTAAGATAAATTTATCTCGCGATCGGTGTTAGGAAAACCATCTATTAATCCCCCCCCCTTTAAATTAAATTTTTTAATAATTTTATTAGTCCTACTGTCCTACTGTAAAATGTGGATTCCTGTAAAATTTAAGTCGGTCGATTGTAGTTTCGGTGACCGATACCTATATTTTTCTAAAAAACCCGATGGGTTCATCCACAACTTAATAGTTTATCCATTTTGTGAGCCGAATAGCTCTGGTATTGAATATATTTTTAATTATCACAAAAAAAGGAAAATTTAAAAAACCATACAAATCTACCAAGTCAAAAAGATAAAATTTGATGGTTATCATGACCATTCAAAAATTTTCAAACACGTGTTAAACATAAATAAGCATCCAAATTTGAATTTAATTACATTGTGAATAATAAAATAATTACTTTATAACACTTAGGTAATTAGTCATTAGTTTTGCTTTAACGATTATTCGAGTAACCCAAAACGTTTAGTTGTGTGTTAAAATGCCACCCAAGTTATTTTTATAATTTTTTTATGAACATGCCATATAAAGAAAATAAAAAACCACATTGTAAGGTAAGGTAAATTTAAAGGTGGTAGGTAAATAAAATTAAATTAAATAATAAAAACACGAATTCAATTCAAATTAATGGTTAACATAATCAAAAGCAACTATTCAATAAAAAACTTGGTTCGTTATAATTTATACAAGATGTTATGTTTTTTATTCCAATTTCTAATTGATTGATAATAAATTTGCATTTTAAATTTACTTAATTTTTACTTTATCATATGTAATATGAGAAAGTATTGTTTTCGTGCAGAAAAAAAAATTTGAGATTTTGATGGATTTACACTTTTTGAGGTCCCCTGAGTAAAATAAGACCATTTCCAAAAAATGTCTGTGTGTGTGTGTGTGTGTGTGTGTGTGTATGTGTGTGTGTGTGTGTGTATGTGTGTGTGTGGTCAAATTTTGTGTGCGACCTACAGCAAAAACTAATAGGAATATTCAAACAAAATTTTGGATTTTGTATCCTTATGTTGAGACTTAGAGCTGATTAGATTTTGGCTAAAATTGATTCACGGAACTATTTTTTTATTTTTTAAATTTATTATTTAATATTAGTTTTAATTAATATTTCAAAAACTAATAGGAATTTCAAAACGAAATTTAGGATTTAGCATACTTATGTCGAGATTTAGAACTGATTAAATTTTAGTTAAAATTGTTTTATGAAAACTATTGTTTTTTTATTTTTTTAAGTTTTATTATTTAATATTAGTCTTTATTTAATATTTTGAAAAGTAACAGAATTTTCAAAACTAAAGTTGAAATTTGTTATGTTTATGAAAGAAATTAGAGCTGATTAAATTTTGGATAAAATTGGTTCATGGGAGCAATTTTTTTTAAATCTTTTTATTTATTATTAGTTTTTATTAAATATTTCAAAAACTAATGAGAATTTCAAAACTAAAGTTGGTATTTTGTATTTTTATATTTAGACTTAGAGCTGATTAGATTTTGGGTCACATTGGTTAATGGAAAATATTTTTTTTTTTATTATTAACATTATTTTTTTAATATTTAATAAAAATATGATAAAGTCATGGGCATGGCCACATCCGATTTTTTTAGTGATAAAACATCGTCAAGAAATCGAATAGAAATTTTGTATTTAATAAAATATAAACAAAATGGCAGTTATTTAAGTAGATAAATTTAATAAACCAATTCGTGGTTTTTACGAACACCGTTATGTCGAGTTACTGGGTTTTTCTTTTGTACGATGTATTTTCAATACGCATAAAGGCTCCCTCCTCCCGGCTTAAAAAGCATGGAGTGAAAAACTTGAAGAAAAACGTGATTTACTGGGGGGGGGGCAGCACGTTTCTGCGATTTTTTGTTCAGACTAAGACCCAAAATTTTGGGTGCAAACTAAGTTTTAGCATTTTTCAAAGGATCTTTACTTAAAGGACGAGATAGAGAATAACGGTCCAATTTAAAGATATCAACCCCGTTTTTTTTTTGCATATTGTTTATTCATTTCTCCTATACAATTTCCATTTTTTCATAGAAAATATGGATAATATCCATATTTGCACGTCTCCCATTCACTTGAAATAAATTTCCTTAAATAAGATTATCTGGAGCTTATACCATTTTATGGGTCAGAGGAGCTATAATTAACAAAATTACGGCCATTTGAAATCAAAGTTTTCTATTTTTGCTTTGCGCGTTTAGAAAATATTTAATTGTAAATGTTTATTATTACTTATTGAAATTATATGTTGTATAAAATATTTTAAAAGGTTTCAAGTTTAATAAAATTTGAAAAAAATTTTATTATTTTTTTACAATTCTAATGAAATTTGAAAATTTTCCAACTCACATTTAAGTTTAGGACCTCCTTTGCGTAAAGTGGTTTCGTCTTTTCAAGATATCATCAGCTAAACTATCCCTAACTGAATGAAATGGATATTTCATTCATTGAAATATGATAATAATAAAATTAATTTTAATCCATTAAAATTAAAATCAAAAACTTTTTTTATAAAAAAATTAATCGATAAGTGTTTTGACACACTTATATCGACATACTAGATTCTAAAATTGAATGTCACTAAGTAAACAAAAAATTATTTAAAAAAAAAAATTCAAATTGCATTATTAGAATTGTAAAAAAATAATACATTTTTTTAAATTTCATTAAACTTGAAACTTTTAAAATATTTTATACAATATTAAAAATATTTATTATTGTAAGATATACCATATACGTAATAAATAGCAGTTTAAGCTCTAATAAAAACAATACAATTTAATTTAAAACAAAAGAAGCCATAATCGGATGATTACTTTTCGAGTAATCTTGACCCACAGTTAAAAAAAAGTAGTTTTGAGATAAACACTATTAAATTTTTGCAATAGTTTTACTCAACCATTACGTTGAGTTTTACTCAAGTATGTTCAAACGTGAAATAAGTTAATAAGGGGTGGAATATTCTACACACTTGAAGGATTGTAAATATGTAATAAAGAAAATGTTGTTTTACCCACAAAAGGTAAATCTTCCCTTAAACCTGAATCTCGAATGTGACACAGGTATTTTTTATTTTTTATTGTTCATCAAGAGAGGAGCAATTAACCCCCTAACGAAGCGCGTCGTTAAAATGGATTAACGAGATTCCAATAAATTCATGTTGGACTTACCGACTGGATTAACGAGATTCCCATATTAAACATTGGGATTTGAATAATGTTCTATCTTGGATAGCCTTAAATTCTTTATTTTTTTGTTTTTAGTACATACAATTTTATCAATTACTTTCTGAAGCATCGGTAAAACTTAAATTTCAGACTGAGAACTTCTTATTCTGACAATAGGAGAGAATCTATAAAATAATTTATAATAATGTGGGCTATAAACTGGTAACTGTCGTAAAAAACGCGCGCGCTTAATTGTATCTGCTCAAACTTAACCACTAGGTGGCGCGACGATATTGGAATGAACGAACATATAGAAATATATAAGAAGAAATAAATAAAAGAACATAACCATACATTTTTATTTTTAATTAAAAAAAAAATAAACGAAAATTTAAAATTATTAATTCGAGAAGGTATTTATTATTTAATTTGTTTTTTTTTTTTAGAAATAAATTAAATTATAATTTTAACATAACCTACCTACAGAGCTGTCAGCTAATAAACATTTCAGATAGCGCTCCAGTGATGCCGCGCCACCTAGTGGTTTAATTCAAATAGTATACGGCTTAGAATATAGAATAAAGACTTGATTAGAATTTCTGAGTATAGTCAGAAAACCCGAACTCAAAAGTACACGTTTTCCCATAAAAATTGCTTTACCAAACGAAAGAGGACTAAAATACAAGACTTTTAAGGTGAGGTAGGTCCTTTAATAAGCCCACAATTAAAATTTAAAGATCACATATTTCCATAAGAAAAACATGTAAGTGTATTATTGCGCAATATATCACCGGTGCGTGCGCTGTAGGTGAGTCGACACTTACCGCAATTGCTCCCTGCTATCTGTCGGGTTAACATCCCCAATTTTTCGAGTAGGACCGGTCTAGGGATATTTTTAATCAGTAACGCGTTTTTCAAAACGGCTTGTAGCGGCCGTATCAGAGCGGAGGCTACAGAATCAACCACGGCCAATTTCAAATTTTAAAACCGTTTTTTTCAAAATTTGTGGGCCGACCGCAACTTTTTATTTGTAGAGAACGATGTCCTCTTTTATAATTCACTTCAAAAATCATGAAAATCTAAATTCGGGTTTTGTGACCGTCCCCGAATTTCTAACTAACTAGCGTTGGCCAGAAACAGCCTCGATATTGTTATATTGAAGAGCGAAAAACTTGTTTTTGATTCTGGATTTGAACTGTAATTATACTAGCCATAAACACGTGCGATAAATCAACTGCGGTACAGAGTCGATTAGCATGAGTACTACATCGCGCGAACCTGCTATATTTATCAGTAACATTAGAACCGCTACTTCACCCCCCCCCTTTCTACCAATCATTTACGAGTTGCGGCCGTTGTAGTTGTTGTATTTTAGGCAACCATCGATAATTAAAAAGTAAACGTAAAAATAAGGGTTAAAACGAAACGGTCAAATCTGAATTATTATTTTTTTAAATTATTTTTTAAATCTAAATTTTTTAATTTTTCTTTGAATCGGGCATTTCGTTAACCCATTCAGTAAGTTTAAATTAATGTTAGTCTTGGTACGCCATTCGGTACGTATAATATTAATTAAAATCTCGTTAATCCGCTCACATGCCGCGCTCCGAAGGGGGCGAATACCTGTTCCTGTGTATGTTTACTAACATTTTTAAAATAAAGTCTGTGATGAGATATTCTAACACGCATACACAAAATAGTGCTTTTTATATTTTAAGAAAGGCACAGCTGATTAAAAGATTAATATTTTAAATGCTAATATTATTAGCCATTGTGTAGCCTTTTTATAATATTTTTGGCAAAATTGATTGTTGTTATTCACCAAAACTTCACTTTTTTAATCGAATATTTTGGGGGTTACTCTCAGTATATTCAACATAAATTTTAGTAGTATTATTTGCTTCAAGATACAATCAAACCTGTTTTTGTGCGGGGTATAAGGAGCGCATAAATGAAATTGCATAAAAAATGTCCCGAAACTACATAAATAGCTATAAAATATATTGTTTGCAACACATTTTTATGCGGCAAATTTACTGCATAAAAACAGTTCCACATAAAAAATCAGCTCACATGATTCGTGCCAATAGAATGTTTCGAATTTCAATGTTAACAATTGTTTGAAACGTTGACAGTTATATCATGTTATTTTCGCTTAGTAAGAATTGCTTACAGTGTTGAAATTAAAAAAAAATAAAAAAGAGTAGTTTTTATATTTTCGAAAGTTACATTTAAATTGTTTTAACAAATTATTTTCATTGCTTTTAAAATTTTAACCATTTGTACAATGGCAGTACAATTAAAAAAATAACCCAGTGCACATCATTGGTATGTGGTTAATTTAAATATTATGTAAAGACAAAAACACTTTTATGGTACATATACCGCACAAAAAAATTACATATAAAGAAATCGCACATAAAAGGTCACATAAAACAGGTTTGACTGTATTTAAATTGTAACGACTACTGAAAATTTTAAACATTTACTAAGACTTTTTAAGGTTTTTTTACTTTATCATACTAATATTATTTTATTATTTTAATTTTGAGAATAAGATAATTAAGACTTAGAGCTGATTAGATTTTGGTTAAAATTGGCTCATGAGAACTATTATTTTTTATTTTTTTAAATCTTATTATTTAATATTAGTTTTAATTAATATTTAGAAAACTAATAGGAATATCAAAACCAAATTTTGGATTTCGCATACTTATACCGAGATTTAGTAGTGATTAAATTTTAGTTAAAATTAGTATATGAAAACTATTGTTTTTCTACTTTTTTAAATTTTATTATTTCATATTAGTTTTTATTTATTATTTTAAAAACTAATAAGAGTTTCAAAACCAAATTTGAGATTTCGTATTGTTGACGTAGGAGTTAAAGCTAATTAAATTTTGGTTAAAATTGGTTCATGAAAACAGTTTTTTTTAATTTATTTATATAATATTAGTTTTTACAAAATATTTCAAAAACTAATAAGATTTTTAAATTTAAATTTGGTATTTTGTATCTTTGTATTGAGACTTAGAGCCGATTAGATTTTGGGTCAAATTCTTTAGTGGAAATATTTTTTTTCTTTTTATTAATAAAAATAACTTTTTTAATATTTAATAAAAGTATGATAAAGTATGGGGCATGGCCACATCCGATTTTTTATTCCTTCTTTGGCATTGTAATAATGTTATTGTGATGTGGCAGTAAAAGAAGCACTATAATCCTAAGGTCGGATTTTGATTTATGTTGTCATGTTTTTTTTACGTGAGCTTAACCGGGGGTTGTAAAAATTTAATTTTTTTAATTAGTTGTATTATCAATAGCAATAAAGTTGCAAAAGCGGGTACAAGGAAGTGGGAAGTTATCCCCCCCCCTTCGTCCATTTAATCAATTTTTTCAATTGAATCAATTCGATTCGATTGAAGTCAAATTGAATTTTTCTTTGTATTTACCGTTAGTAATTTCAAATTGAAATTTATACAACTCTGAGGGTTTGATCAAAACCTAAATTCATCCTTTAATTAAAGGTATTTATGTACCTCGTAAATTTCGTAAAATCGTATAGTTTTTGATTTTCAATAAGCATTTCGTTGATTTCTTCGTACTTTTCGATTTTGATTACCTATTTGATATTCTAACAGAAGCGCTTTTTTATGATTTTACAATGCCAAATCCAAAAATTATTAGATTTTACGAAGCTTACGTAGTTTACGATGAATTTACGAAGTGACATGAATACCCTTATTTTATTAAAATAAGATTGGGTGCTGAAATGCCCATTTAGAATTTGTACAAATGCACATTTTTAATTTAAAAGCAGCAGGATTTGTTGAAAATTTCATTTAAATAATACAGCCGATGAAGCAAAAGTTTTACTATTAAACCATTTTGTAAACCTGGTTTACTCATAATTAGGTTTAAATCGCCTATCGGCTACCGAATGTTCAATCGTGTTAAACCATTCCAACTTAATAAATAATTTGAAAAAAGCTGCTTTCTATGAAGAAGTAAGAGAAAATTGAACTTTTAACCCAAGTAATGACAAAAATGCGGAATCAAAAGAATTTTTTTGGTATTTACGTTTTTAGCGAAACAAACTAAAAGCGGATTAAAATATTTATGTAAATTATCTACAAAATGAATAAAATTAAGTAGGTATGCAATTGTTAATTCTGGACCTCAAATGGAGGGTCAAACCGACCAATTGGCAGGGGGATGCATCATCCGTGGTGGAACGTTATGAATTTTTACGAGATTCAAAATTCTAACCTACAATGTAACGGTCACAGATCGAATAAAGATTTGAATTTGAACAAAAATTATAATATAACTGGAATTTGCAATCACGACCTTCGTAACGTGAAGCGGATTGAGATGCGGCTAGTCGCAGCACGACATCAAGCCTAGTTTTTTCATTCAAAAATAAAAACGTATATGTGGGAGGATTAAAATCAATAGCTTATTCCTATTTCACTAAATTAAATTGATGAATCGATTCGCGCTTGGAACGCACCCCATTTTCAATCCGCTTAACCAAATAATATATCAATCGGGTTGAATAGTTCTAACTTCACTTTTTATTTAAATTTTTTATACGGTGATTAATATTTTTGCAGTAAATTATAATTATTGCTTCTCATGATGAAGTTTTTTAAATCAGAAGATTTTTTATAAGAAATTATACTGCAATTTAAATAAAAACTAAATGATGATCATAAAATCTGATTAATGTACTTGAGTTCATAAAATGGAGTAGGACGCGGATAATTATTATTGAATCAGTAATTTTTCCAAAAGGAAAAAACCATTTTATTGGGTCCTAAAATTATTATATATCAATTTTATGTTATGCAAAATACAGAAGTCACATAGTTAATTGCTCTATTAAATTAGTTAATATAAATAACTGTTTTTCGCTGCTCACTCACAAAATTACCATTTTCATTTTCACATGCAAATATTACGGAATAAACGTCGTCAAAATAACGGTTTTCGTGTTTCGGCTACTCATCACGAAAAACTTAAAGCGGAGTATTTTACCAAGAGGAAACCAAATAAACCTTAATGTGCCTTATACGGCAGGACCGTACTACTCAAATAAAAACGTAGTTGGCGCGGCGGAATTAGTATGCGTGGATAATATAATAAGTCTTTCATGTGCAATAGGATTAAAGTACTGCGGTATTTAATATCCCATAAAAGTAAGAATTTCTCATTATCGTAAATGCTTGATTTCCTCTCGTTATTATTTATTAATTGCAATTACTTTTTGAATTCGCAGTTTGATATAAAAATATCTCTGTAAGTACATGTGTACGTTAAATCTTTACTGCAATGTTTACTCAGTTGTACTTGATGTTGATGTTCAAGTTTTAACGCAAAAAGCTTCGTCATTTATTACTTCTTCACTTAAGAAAACAAGAAATTCTTCACTTGTTCGACGATCTGACCTTACATATTTTAGAAATTACAAGCTGTAAACGGCAACAGTTCTCCTAAAATTTGCAAATTTTTACATATTATGTAGGAATTATGTTTTGTATATATATTATTTTTTATTAATAACAAATAATTGGTTACATTGTGAAAAATAATAATTATTTTACGACTGAATGGTATTTAGGAAGGTAATTTCCTATAGTGGTATTTTTTACAGTGTGACTATTTAATTTTGCAGTTTTAAAAATTGTAAAGCTGTGCTTTTGTTTTGTAATATATTTACGAGTCTGTTATATATATGTAACGTACGTGCAATAATGGTGCAATATTTTTTACAGTTAGTTTAACGATTAAGTGATTAAAAAAGTAGTTAATACTGTTGGTATAGGAAAAAATAAAAAAGGGGGCTGTTTTGAAGTAGCAGTATTATGATAATATTTTTAATTGTGCAATATTTTTTATATGTTAATTATTGTTGTTCTTTATTAAGTAGTTTATTTATTTTTAGTTTTACTTTTATTACCTTGTTCCTATATACCTTTTCCTTATTTAGGAAATGCGAATATTTGTGTTTGTTCTGTTACGAATAAGAAAAAATGTTTAAATTTATTTTATATTGAGTTTTGAGAACTACCGTTTGAAATACTGTTAATGTAAACGAGTTTCATATGTGTATAAATAGATCTGTTCGACTGGAATATTAGTGACATTATTATTTATACAATACCTATATAGATTATTATATAAAGTGTGCGAATGTATTTATTTTATTTATTAGAAGTAAATGCGTCGAGTGTTCCTTTGTTTTGTAAATTTTTTACCAAATTTGTATTTTGTGCAATATATTATTTAAATCGTTTAATATTTTTTTTGTATACCATTTGTCACACCTTATTATTTTAATAATTAAAAGGTAAGTTTACAGCAACATCTACGCTTTTCAAGAAAAACAAAATAGCGATGACGCGCATTTTAGATTCACGAGATTACCCGTGTAAAAATTGAAGTAACTCAATGAATTTTTAAATCTTTTGATGTTACAGCTTACATTTTTTTTAGTATGAAACTTTTTGGTTCAAGTACCTTAGTTTTTCTATTTTATATTTTCAAAGTTGCTAAATTTTCCTATAAAAATATATGGCTTAAGCTGATTAGTTGTGGGGTGGCATTCTATAGTCGATATGTATACTCTGTGTAAGTAGAGAGGCCAAATTTCCAATTAAATCTTAGATCCTGCTTCGATAAGAGCCGTATTTCGTGTCCGCCATATTGCTAATTTTAATTAACGAATTACGACGTTATTTGCATCTTACGCAAAAAGTACTTTAATAAAATAATTCTGATATTACATTATCTAGTTTGCAAATTTATTAAAAATATAAAAAACTCAAAAATTAATTTTAATATTTTTAACTAAGATGATCTACTTAAAACTAATAACTTTCCGGACTACATAAACGTTTATTAGGAATATTCTTTTATTATATATTATTCGTCAAACGAATAATATTTTATTTTATTATTTATTAACCTTTTAATTTTAAAAATTTTAATATAATATTGTTTCACAAATAATGTTTTATTTTATTGTTTATTTAACCTTATAATTTAAAAAAAATTTGAATAAAATATTAATTTCAAAGGTTAATAATATATATTATTGCTATATATAATTTCAAGAATATTTTTTTATATACATTTTTTTGTAGATCCATTTGTTTTTACATTAATCGTCAAATAAATCGTCAAATTTTTATATTATATAGCTATAATAATTATATAAATTATATAATAAACATATACAGGTCCCCGGTGTCCCTGTAATCGTGGAGAACCTCTTAGGTGGTGATAGAGGACACTTTTCTAAGACATATTTTTAAATAAAATTTAACGTGCTCTTTTCAAACAATGTCTCTCTTAACAATGTCACGTATGTGTGCTGAAAATGAGGAGGCCATTTTGAAAATTTATTAAAATAAATTTTGTGAATTTATTTAGTTTTTTTAACCTACACCTTGTTCATTATTTTCGTAATTTATGTGAAAACGGTTGGTTTCCCAAAAAAAATTATTAAACCAACGTTGTAGCCCGTTAAATTTCCTATCCGTTTAGGCCGTTAGTTTTTTATAAGACGTTTGTTTAAAAGATACGGGTTGGCAAGAAAAGTAAAAAAAATAAAACTCGGAATTTTTTGACATTTTTTCCTTAATTTAATTCATAACTCGAAATCTGTTGATTCTAGGCGATAAGGGGTTATAACATAATTTGTAGATATTCAAATGCTCTATAGAAAAGCTCTAATCCATTAAACCCAAAAAATCAAAAATATCGGTGCAATGGCCGCTTGAAATCATAAATTGAAAAAATTGCTTTAAAGTGAGGTACTCCCCAAGGGTTTGGACTTGGACAAAAATTTTATTTAAAAATATGTCTTAGAAAAGTGTCCTCTATCACAACCTAAAAGGTTCTCCACGCTCACGGGATACCCTGTATATATAGTCCGGAAAGTTATTAGTTTTAAGTAGATTATCATTTGTTCGTTAAAAAAATTAAATCTTTTTAATTAATTTGCGAACTAGATAATGTAATTTTAAAATTATTTTATTGAGGTACTTTTTGTGTAAGATTCAAAATACCGTCGTAATTCATTAAATTAAACTAGTAATATGGCGGACACGAAATACGGCTTTTAAAATCCACACTTGAGAGATCTGTGCAATCTAAGGGATATTTTTAACAACTTGTCTTCGAGGCAGTCGGTGGCTTTTTCAGCAATTATAAAATATACAGGTGGGTCGTAAAATAGTAAATATTGTATACAGTGAACTACAAATATATTTAGTAAACACAAAAATTTCAACAATGAATGTATTTTGCCACGTATCCCAATGATTCTAACAAAGCACATGGACAATCGCTACAAGTGTGTGGACTAAATTTAGAAAATCCATGCTTCAGACATGGACAGCTGTGTGTGGTCTGCTCACGCGTCGGAAAACCTTCCGATTTATTCGTGTACACACCAGACGGTAAAACAAAAATACTTTATATCTAAAAGCAGAGTTGAACCAGAAAACCCCGAAAATACACTTTTTCCTTTAAAAATTGCTTCACCAAACGAAAGAGCACTAAAATACAAGACCTTTAAGGTGAGGTAGATAAAGGTAGGTCCTTTAATAAGCCCACAATTGAAATTTGAAATTAACATTGTTCCCATAGGAAACACTCATGTAAGTATATTATTGCGCAATATTAATAATTGTAAATTAATAATTGTGGACTGTAACTGCGTCGTTGTGTTGATTAGATGAAAATATGGTAACTTACCAGTGAAAGGTGGTTGGATCTTCT
The DNA here is from genome assembly GCA_036346125.1 of Lycocerus yunnanus. Lineage (NCBI taxonomy): Eukaryota > Metazoa > Arthropoda > Insecta > Coleoptera > Cantharidae > Lycocerus > Lycocerus yunnanus. The sequence goes on from JARFIX010000059.1 coordinate 491,713, forward strand.
TCTTCCTTCGGATAAAGGAATCAAAGGGGGACGAAATGGTAGAAAAAACAAAGAACACACTGATAAGCACTATGATTAAAAATATATTCACAATTATCCAGCGAGTGGAACACAAAATAACCGGGTGGTTAATTTTAGTCGTCACGTTTCTTCGGATCTATCTACCACTCGTTTTAAATTCGACCTTCGGTGCACCCACATGCGCACCAGGAAAAACCAAACGGCGTTAACAAGTATAATATGCATTGAAGGTGGGTCCATATCCACAACCGGCAATAGCTCTGTGCTATCTGTCGGGTTAACAACTCAAATTTGTCAAGAAAGTTTTGCCAAAATTTGCGGTCCAATCGCATTTTTTTAATGTAGACAGCACGATGTTCTCTTTCATAATTCACTTCAAAAATCATGAAAATCCAAATTCGAGATTTGTCCCCCAAAAGGACTTTAATAAAAGAATTCTTAATTTAACTATGACGTCAGATTTACTATAAGTTAGCTAAGCTAAGTAAAAGTATAAATTACAAAACATAATTTATTATAGAAGAGTTAAAATAAAAAAATTAATCTAATATTTAAAACTCAAATTTGTTTAACAATGCCCAAAAAAGAGCCAAATTGTTGGATGCATAACGTATAAAGCTTAAACGAGCCAACCCATTAGAATGTGTTTAAAAATATGAATCCAATTTCTTTCGTTACGCACATAATACATAAATTTAAACCTCCCGCGAAGTCAACCAATAAGAATGTGTTTAAAATCCAAATTTATTTAACAATGCACAATAACAAGGTTCAAGGGTCTAAATCAAAGTTGGCAAATCAAAATTTATTTTTTGTGGGACCCGGGCAATGCCAGGTATTCAGCTAGTATCATATATAGGCATATCTTAAGATGCAGAATGTTCATTAAGTAACATATTTACAGCTGATTTCACTAGCAGCAAGTGCATAGAACGCAATTTTTGGATAAAGGTAATAAACCTGAACTCAAAAGTACACTTTATTTCACAATTCAAATTTTACTTCAAAACGACCAGACTAGGGGATATTTTTAGTTAGTAAGGCGTTTGTTAAAGCGGCCAGGAGCGGAAGCACCTAAGCGAAGGTTGAAGAGGGTCAGGTTTGACTAACGCAACCACGGTAAATCTGGAATTTTTAAAGCCGTTTTTTTCAAAATTTGTGGACCGACCAGAAATTTTATTTATATATGCGATAATTAGATTCTCATCTTTCATAATTTCCTTTTAAAATTGTCAAAATTGGAGTTCCGGTTTATTACTCGTCCCCAATTTTGAAATGTTGATGTCATCATTTAAGAAAAAAAAATTTATTTTTGAACAAAAAGTATTTTCTTGCAAATAAAATTACGCTTTGTGCCTACCGGTTTTGAATTATTAGATCATCTTCAGTACATCTCAGTTATAAATAGGTGAGATGCATCCAGGTTCTTATTTCTCTATTGTTTTTCATAAAATTTTCCAATTCTAATGAATTTTCAACAATGAACAAATCAACGTTTTAATGTTTAATTTGGGGTTTTGTAGACTGCACCGATGGTTGAAGGGTCACGTTATCCAGCATGTAGATTGCACCGGGTTCGGTTATGACCCAAAAATAATCTTTTAATTGTTAAGCCCATAAGTAGTTTTGAAGTCATTAAGAACCCCATTAGGCAATTGGGGTACTTAATTTAGGACTACCTATATGATTTTTGGGTAGAGTTCGAATTACCGGACTCGAAAATACACTTTTCTATAGAAATGGCTTTACAAACGAAAGAACACAAAAAAACAAGCTCTTTAAGGTGAGGATCAATCTTGTCGGAGTTGTAATAAGGCCACAATTTACGCAATAATTTTATGCATTTTGATGACCGTCCGTGCAGATTTACCCTAGCGGATCTACCTTGGGGCGGGGTAACTAGAGCAGTGTTAGTAGGAGGCAGTCGCTCAGAGATCTGCCGCGTCAACTTTCAAACTTTTCGAGTTGGAGCCGCTTAAGGGATGTTTTTAATGAGTTTGACACGTGCAACCACCTCAGAAACGAATTCACACAAAAAGTGATTTTTGTACAGGGGTTTCATATTTTTAAGCTGTACATTGTACTCCCATTAGTACTCTATAATCCAGGCTTACCACCATCGGTGCAATCTGCATATGATCATCGGTCACACCAAAAAAAAGATTTATTTTGACCATCGTGCAGTCTTCAACGTCTATTTACCTTATATACAATCTACCTTGCAGGGCTGGCGCCAGGTTTGGCGCCGCTACAAGCAAAATTTTAATTTTCCATCATCGAGTTACGAGAAAATAACACAAGGTTCCCACTCATCATTAAAACCCGGAACACGTACTTGCAAAAATAAGGAAAATTTTGAATTTTAAACAAGCCCAAAAAGAAAATTATTTTAAGCATTCAAAATTCTTTGAAATTACAAAAAAATAAAAATTTAATTAAAAAGAATAATTATGAAAATTACGTTTTGGATTTATTTTTTAACATTTGTATTAAGCCTTTTTTCTGTACAGAAAAACCTGTTTTTGTGCGGGAGATAGAGACCGCATAAAAGAAATCCCTCCATAAAAATATTTCATTTTTAATTCATACTGTGCATTTGGTGGAATTTTATGGCACAAAAATTCATTTATTTAAAAAGCGTTTAAAAAACCCCGCATAAAACAGGTTTAACTGTATTAAGATCTATCTTAAAATGTATTTCGTAGAGTAACTCTATATTTAATTTATAAAATTTACCAAAATTCAAAAAGTTAGAAATTAAACAGTTTTAATTGTAGAAAACCTGGGGAAGCGAAAACTCCTAAGAATTTCGTTTGAGAAGTTTGGTGGAAAACCTGCTTAATTGTTTTTAGTAAGTCAGTTGTTTTTGGTTCCACAATACAACTGCTTTGTTTAAAAATGCAATTGGTTTGTTCAATAATTTAATTGTTTTGTTCATTAGGGGCTCATAATGAATTTAGCTAGAGATTCACTTTCATAGTTAAAGGGGATAGGCAAAGGGAGTTTTTAAAAGTATAATTTAAAAAGCACACTAAAACGGCAGCAAAAAGTTTTTGCACAATTTTAAGCATTTAATGTTTTACTTCTATACCATACTTACATACAATTGCATACCCCCAGGCTCCTAGATTTATACAGATTATTTTTTCAGTGGTAAATTGAAGATTTCAGAATATCGACCGTTGGTATGCCACGTAGGTATTCCATCAAAAATCCGAGCAAAGCTTTTATGATTTTAAAACATTCATTGGGTCAGTATTACTTATAGGATTAAACTTAAAGAAGGCTAAATAGGTTCCCCATCTTTTTTTAAAACTAATATTATATTTAGAAATTAAAAAAAAACAATAGTAGATGCTTTTCTAAATAACTTCAAAATTTTACACAACAAACGATAAAAACACACTCATAATTTATGTAATTGAAATCCCCCCCCTTTCCCGATCATTTTATGATATTTTAAAAACTCTTTTTCTTATTCAGACTTCTTTTTATTTTAATTTTCAATTTTTTGTTCCGCTAGTTTCCGCCTTCCAATTTGGGGTGCTGCACTTTATTTTTTATTATAAGTGAATTAAAATGATTGATTATCCTAAATTTAACATGGTAAATTTAAGTAACAAATTTCAAAAGCTCAAACTAGAAAATATGATTTTAAATACTGAGGGTCTGGAATATTTCACATTGTCGCGAAATTTGAAGAGAACATTAATTGATTAAATGTTAACAAATTATGAAAAAACTTTATAATACCGCAGTAATTTTTTGGGCAAGATGACATAATATACTGGAGGGGGGGTATTTCATACCCTCTCTTCAGCCTCTGTTGGCATTTACCATTTTATGTTGTTTTAAAAATATTCTTATTAATCGCTTAATACTATAACTTATTATTCAAGAAAATATTAAGTATAAATAAGAAAAAATTTTAAAAAGTATACAATTGAAAAAATCAGTAAGTAAAAATTTTTATAAATAATAAAAATTAATAAATAAAAGGCCAGCAGTGCAGCGTGAAGCATACACGGGTCGACTAGCAGCGTAAGCTCGTGGTTCGAATCCTACTCGCGTTAGATATGCTACTGTGATCAAAAGTCTAATATCGATGTTGATTATAGGAAAGGCAACAGGAAACCACCCGATTAATTATACTTTTTAGTAAATTAATTTATCTTGGCTTTGGCCAAGTTGGGTTAGCCAACATCCAAAGAAGATTTAGTACAAATAAAAAATAAAAATTACGTGCAAGTGCATAATGTGAAACTTGCTTTGGTGAGCCACTGCCTATCTTGCCTATCTCGACAAGCCGACTGGCTTTTGTTCAATAATTCAACCGTTGGTGTAATAAATTCAAATGTTGGTTTAATATTTTAATTACTTTGTTCAACATTTTAATTTTTGATTTTTTAATAATGTAACTGATTTTTGTCGAATAATTCAACAATTGGTTCAACAATTTAAAAATTTTTGATTAAACAATTTAGTTTTTCGTGATTATACAATTCAATTGTTTTTTTAACAATTCAACAGATTTTAATATTTTATTTAATAAATTCAACCGTTTTGTTTAATAAATTAGGTGCAATAACTGCTTTGTTCAACATTTTAATTATTTTTAGTGCATTCAATGGTTTTTTGGTTTAACAATTTAATTATCTTTTATTCGACAATTTAAGTTTCCATCATTCAGTAATTCATCTGTTTTTTTACAAATTCAAAAGATTTTTCAAGAATTTTACTGCATTTTTTAAAAATTCAATTGTTTTCCACAAAAAGTTATTAAGTTCTCAAAAAATGCAACGTTTCGGTTTAATTAATTTAGTTGTTGTGGTAGATGATTCAGTTCAATAATTTAACTGATTTGTTTAACATTTTAATTATTTTTAGTTTAATAATTCAATTGTTTTTGGTTTAACAATTCAATTATTTTTGAATCAACAATTTAGTTTTACGTGATTCAGAAATTCATCCGTTTTTTACCAATTCAACAGATTTTTCAACTATTTTAGTGTATTTTTTAACAATTCAATTGTTTTGTGCAAAGAAGCATCTATTTACTTTGTCAAAAAATTTTTGTTCAATAAATTTAGCTGTTGTGTTTAATAAATTCGGTTGTGCAGTTAAAAAATTTAACAGCTTTGTTATCCAGAGAATCAGCTTGTGTATCCAACGAGGTAATTCTGCTTTGGTGTTAGATTCGATACCTACGCCTTATAGACGAATGTTTCCATCTCACTGGATAGTTATTTAATACTTATTTATTTCTGTTACTTTATTAATGTTATAGTTGTCTTTAAATAAATATGTTGATTTACTGCTGTGTTCAACATTTTAATTGTTTTATTTTAATAATTCAATGTTTTTGTCGAATAATTCAATTGTTTTTGGTTCAAAAATTCAATTATCCTTAATTTAATAATTTAGTTTTCTCTGATTCAGCAATTCGATTGTTTTTTTACCTATTAAACAAATTTTTTTTCCAAGTTTACTGTTTTTTTTAACAATTTAATACTTTTGAAGTTATTATTTTAATAATAAATGCAACCGTTGATTCAATATAATATTTAGCTTTTGCGTTTATTAAATTTATTAGTTTGGTTTAATAATTTAAATGATTTACTTGTTTTGTTTAACATTTTAATTGGTTTTGGTTTAACAATTCAATTATTTTTGAATCAACACTTTGGTTTTCCGTGATCAGCAATTCAACTGTTTTTTACCAATTCAATTTTTACTAAATCAACTGATTTTTTACCAATTTTACAGTACTTCTTAACAATTTAAAATTTTTTTACGCAAAGAAGCTACTACTTTGTCGAAAATTTCAACTTTTTGGTGCAATAAATTTACCTGTAGTGTTTAATAAATTCAGTTGTTTGGTTCTATAATTTATCTACTTTAAGTTCAATTGATTTTTGTTGAATAATTGAATTGCCTTTGATTAACAAATCAATTATCCCTGATTTAATAATTTAGTTTTTTGGTGATTCAGCAATTCAACTGTTCAATAGAATTTAGTAAATTTTTCAACAATTCAATTTATTTATGCAAAAAAGCTACTACTTGATCAAAAAATGCAATAAATTTAGCTACCGTGTTAGTTAAATTTAGTTGTTTTGATGCAATAATTTAACTGCTTTGTTCAACTTTTTAATTATTTTTTGTTTAATAATTCAATTGTTTTAAATAAATAAATAAAACAAATTTTATTTTATTATTTCTACCAATCTTGAAATGCCTTTTTATGACTTTTTATTCTTTGCATGTGTTTTTTTAAATTTCTGCCAGTGATTTTGCTCCTAGAAGCCCTTCTAGCCCAGGTATTGCTACTTTGCTTAAGAAGCTATCAACTTAAAAAATTTAATAAAAAGCAAGTACAATAAAAATAACAAAAGTTTTCAGATCCATTTCGCCAGCCCCCCCCCCCCCATCGCGAATTTTGGGTCGAATTTGGTATCAATCGTTTGTGTATCGTTTGTGTAGGTTTGTGTATTCATTATTTTCGTTTGTGTTAGCACCGTTCGCGGAATATCTATAATTTAATTGGGGGCTGAAAATGCCAGCCCCAATCTCGAATTTTGGGTCGAATTTGGTATCAATCGTTTGTGTATCGTTTGTGTAGGTTTGTGTATTCATTATTTTCGTTTGTGTTAGCACCGTTCGCGGAATATCTATAATTTAATTGGGGGCTGAAGAAATGCCAGCCCCTCCCATCGCGAATTTTGGGTCAAATATGGTATCAATCGTTTGTGTATCGTTTGTGTAGGTTTGTGTATTCATTATTTTTGTTTGTGTTAGCACCGTTCGCGGAATATCTTTAATTTAATTGGGGGCTAGAAAATGCCAGCCTCCCAATCTCAATTTTGGGTCAAATTTGGTATCAATCGTTTGTGTATCGTTTGTGTAGGTTTGTGTATTCATTATTTTCGTTTGTGTTAGTACCGTTCGCGGAATATCTATAATTTAATTGGGGGCTGAAGAAATGCCAGCCCCCATCGCGAATTTTGGGTCAAATTTGGTATTAATCGTTTGTGTATCGTTTGTGTAGGTTTGTGTATTCATTATTTTGTTTGTGTTAGTACCGTTCGCGGAATATCTATAATTTAATTGGGGGCTGAAGAAATGCCAGCCCCATCGCAAATTTTGGTCAAATTTGGTATTAATCGTTTGTGTATCGTTTGTGTAGGTTTGTGTATTCATTATTTTCGTTTGTGTTAGTACCGTTCGCGGAATATCTTTAATTTAATTGGACAGGGGGGGGCAACTTTTTCTCAATCCCTCCCATTTTTAAGATTTAGATAAAATTTTCGTTTTATTCGTATAAAGTTCGAGGAATATTTTTAATTTTTAATTGGAAAATTGACCTGAAAAAGGTCCGTTTCGCCAGCCCCCATCGAATTTGGGTCAATTGGTATCAATCGTTTGTGTATCGTTTGTGTAGGTTTGTGTATTCATTATTTTTGTTTGTGTGTGGACCTAAATGGATAAATTGTGGACCTAAATGGACCTAAAGTTTTCGTACCCATGTGGTAATTGTGTGTCCATCTTAATTTTTTTAACATTAAAGCCAAATTTATATGTTTTCTTTGTTTTATATATCAATTTTCTTTAAAACAAAGCTTTTCTTTTCCATCACCAAAATAGTGAACTACCCCGAAAAAGTGAAAAGTGTTCGCTATATTTAATTCACTATTTTGCAACTCAATTGTATTTTAAGAACTTTCAATTTGCTACAGCATTTTAATTAATCAAAATTGATTTAGATGGATAAGTCGGAAATGCTGTTTTAAATTGACTAGAAGCCTTCCACCATATTTGTGCAAACTACGCTGACGGGATCCATAAAATATCAATTGTGGTGTACAGTCTTGTGCTACTCCAGAAATCCGTTTAAATCTTGGTCCGAGATTTAACAAATATACGAATAAAGCTTTTGTAACGTTTGAAAATCCCTTTTAGCAATAAACAACACGATACCGATTAAAAGAGTTAATAAGTCTCCGAAAAGCAACCAATTTTTGAGTTTTGATCCAAATCGAATTTCTTCCCTATCCCTTTTCTTTTTCAACCAATCCGATGAGTAATCATAAAATCTTTATGAAAACTACAGCCATCTAAGCGCACGTTTTACAAAGTTTGAGCGCTCTCCATGTGTATGCTATACCGATGACGGCTAATGACACAAAAAGATATACCTGTATTGAATATTTGGTAGTTCCTTTCTATTCAATTGAGTGATTACCGCCCTAGTCGCAATGATTTTTTGCAATAATTGTTATTGTTTTCTAAATTTTGATTTTTGAAATTAGAATATTTCAATTAAACAGTTTGAATGCAATACCAATCAACATTTTCTTTATTTCGGGGTTAATTTTATGGTTTTATTTCATTTTCTTGATCTTAGTATTTCATCATGTTCATAAAATTAAAGTCTAGTAAAAATTAAAAGGTATACATATTTTGTCATTTTTTTATCTGGTCCATATCTGCCCAATAACGCATTTCTGCCATATCTGCATTTTTATGGGCATTGGTATTACGCAAATTTCACTCACATTTAATTTTGACAAGGTCAAACTTAAATTTGTTTGTCGATCGAGAAATACACAATACAAATTAAGATAAAATACAGCGACAAATTTTGAAAATAATGTTTGAAATGCAATCTTTTAAAGTTGACTTTCGACTTATCTGTGCAGAAATCCGTCACGTTATTAAGCAGGTCGAGGGCACTCAACAGTAATAAGTTTAATTTGACAAAAGCTGAATAAAAAACGCTGAGTACAGAGCTACGTAAACAACTCGACAGGGTAGAGCTCGAATTGAAAAAATCTCAAAGAAAAATATCAAGTACAAGGTTACAAGAATAACTTCTCAACAAAAAACACCAATATATAAAATAGATTAAAAAATGCCTATTTTTCCATGATAACAAAATAGTAGGCGTGAGTATAAATTCCAGAATATGAGATAAACATTAATACAGCAAGTGACGTGGAAACTTATTGCTTGAGTCCAATAATAAAACAATTCTTGTCACATTTCCATTAAAGACAAAAATGCAGGTAAATCCACAATATGTTTTGAAGAAGAAAATCGATTATTATTAATCTTTAATTTAATGTATAGGTGCAATTGGATTTATCATTATCGGTCGTAAATATAATGGTTAAATTTATTTATTACCAAGTAAATATACTTCAAGAGTAAACTAATTGATATCACAGATACTAAATAGGTAAAAATCAATCATTACTACATAAATTTTGTAAGTAGTGGATGTACTATGTAATATTTATTTACATATCGTGGATAAGTACATTTATGATAAAATTATTGGCGTTCCAATCTCAGGAGACGTTTATGTACAGAATTACGATTTGTATAACATGTATTTTGTTTATATGCAACATAATTTTATATTCACAGTAAAGTATAAACTAAAAAACAAATCTAATAAAATTTTAGTACTAATAAAAATATAATAAAATTAAATTTTCACTGCGTCACGTAAATTATTAGAATTCCTATACTTTTAATTCTGTTAAAAAATTTACGTACGTAAAAATACGAATTTCTTTATCAAAAAATCTGAAAAAACCGGCTTCGAGTTTAGGTAAATTTTTCACAATTTAGCGATATTGTTCACTTCAAAAACTTTCGTTTTTACGTAAATTTGAGAAAAGAAAAAAGCACGTCGTCTTATATCTTAAGAAGGACGTTCAAAACCAAAAATTTTAAGTTAGACCTCTACTTAGAAATTTTAAATAGCGCCCCCTACCTTGCGATACATTATTTTAAAAGTTGAAAAAATCCTCGTTCATCCACGATAAAAAAATTGAATTTAGTGAATCCGTTTATGAGTTAGAGGTAATAATTGAAAGATGAAACCAGAAAAATTTTATTCACAAATTATTTCTTTTTTGCGAAAATTACATTTGCAGTGGAAAAACATGTTCATTCCATTATCACCTATGATAATAAAATAAAGTTGCTTAAAATGGGCGTATTCCTTATAAGAAAAAGTAAAACTAATATTTATTTACGTGGCTGAAAATTGCTGTGCTCTTAAATCTGCTCGAATTTTCAATAAAAGCCATCCTGAAAAAAATGTAGGCCACCAGTATGTAATAAAGTATAACAAATTTTCCCCTTTGTCCTAACCACTTGGTCGTTCAGAAGAAAATTGTTACCTTTTTAATTTATTTCAAAAATTCGCTTTATTCCCTGCCTTTGCATTGGCTAGATTTCGATGGCATAAAGCGGGCCGAAAGTTATTTTAGGTAATCTAGAGGGGCGAATAATAAAACAAATTAAATTTATTCTTGCCCAAAAATAACAAACAGTAGGCGTGTGTATAAATACCAAAATATGAGACTACATAAAGCACTGAATATTTAACAATGTTGAAGTAAATCCAAGTTGAAGACTTGAAACCCCCCAAGTTCAAACAATCTTTGTCGTTTTTTATTAAAGATGAAAAGCGAACTAAACCCAAAATACAGTTTGGCTTCCCTGAAGAAGAAAAACAAACAATCAAAGTAAGCTACACTGCAACAATGAAATGCTCGTCGAAATAACAATACAGTCGATGCAAAAACATTAAATGGCAAGATACTTACAGGATTTCCTCAGTAAATATCAAGCATTGTACATTTATAAAGTATCAAAACTCACCCAGCTCCGCACAGAAAAATCCCTTGCACCTACACTGCAACAACGAAATGCTCGTTAACATAACAATACAGTCGACGAAAAAAAATAAATAACAAGATGCCCACAGGATCTCTTCAGTGAATAACAAGCATTGTACGCTCTTAAAGTATCAAAACTCACCCAGCTCCGCACAGTAAAATCCCTTTCATCTTGTCAAAAAATATCCTTTGTCATTGTAATCTATTCCTTTATTAACCAAATCAGAAATACTTATAAAGGTCTTATCACAAATATTCATAAATACAGAGCAATCCATTGTCGTAGGTAGCTTCAAACATAATTAAATTGCAATGGCCACATCGAGCGTCAGTTAACCCACAATAAACGTCTGGAAAAATTAAAACAAGGTACACCCTGGTCTTAAGAAGGACGGTACTACCAACCATAAAGTCAAGCTACAAAAAAAAAACCTGGCAGCACACTCGCTAGCGTAGTGGGCAAAGAACCACATTAAAAATAAAACCGTGAATATGACGATGGTCCATGACTTCCGCACAAGCAAACGGCTAACATCAGTCTTATTAAAACATTAACATTCCATTTATTGACTTTCACCATCTGGAGCACTTTGTAATCAAATTACGCCACTCATATGGAGCGTCAAACCAAAACTTGTTGGAATAAAAATAATCCACCATAATCAATGCCTATGAACACGCACCCATATGGAAACCAACAAGTATTCAAAAAAAATTATAAATTAATGTAAAGGGTTTCATAAATTTCCAATTAATTATCAATTTAAAATTAAGTAAAATAAAACCACATTATGACAAATTCGTGCAAACGAAAAATCTTCTGATTGAAATCAAACGGGTACAAAATATATCAATCCCCCGGTAGTCCTAAAAAAAATTGGAATTAAAAATCTACCCTATTTTCAGAAGGTAAAAATTCTTACTCATTAAAATTTTTAATGGCAAAGGTAAAGAAAAATTGAATTTAACTGCATGAGTATAACATACAAAATGAAATCTAATCGACCTGCTCACCCGCATAGCTAGAGCCGATTTCAGCATATAAGAAGAGCAAATTATATAAATTTTAGTAACAGAAAATTTTGTTACAAAAGTTAGTACGAAAATTTGAAGAAAGAACTTCCGCATGCAACAAAATTTAATAATAAATTCTGAATTTTGGATCAAGTTTTGCAAATAGAGTACTACGCCATTATAGCAGTCAACAAATATTTTAAATGGTTCCGTACATACATAAAGTGCTAAAAGACAAGAAGTTTCTTTCTTACAAAATTCAAATTTACCAACAACTTGGCGAAGACGATTTTGAAGAAGAATCGATATCCCAGAGAATTCAAGATTTGGTAAAAATAGTTGTTTCACCGGCGAATCAAGATTTTTCTTAAACTAATTTGTCAACAAACCACATTACGCATTAAATGTTCAATAAAAGCTAAATGAAAAATTTTCTGGCAAATAGATTGATGGGAAAATTCCAAGAGAATGGCCGGTAAGATCCCCTGATTTAACGTCGCTTGATTTTTGCCTAGTAACCATATTTTTTTAATGACCCGCCATTAATGGGTTTTCTAGTATTGGCTTTGCAATAATGGAAAGCATTTTAAAAATGTTATTTTATGAATTTTTAAAAATTAATTTTTGGTTTAACTTTAAATTTTTACCTACAGCCTATAAAGATAAACGGATCCACTATAGTCTATTTGGTACAGGAATATTGTAGGGGGTGCTTCCGATGCCCTGAATCTAAAAATTGTACTAAACATAGTTATTATAAGAAATGTTTAGTCAAAAATAAAACTTAAGTTTTTCTATTTTAAGTTTTAACTTTTATATTAAGAAACACAAAGTGATCGGAGTTTCCCTCTTTTCTCTAAAAGTATATTATGGTCTGTTTGGTTTACATTTCTCCCATTCTACATTGTAGTGCGGATAAAATTAAGGCAAGTAATACCGATGAGAGTGGAGGAAATAGAGAGAAAGAACAAGATGTTAAAGACAATAAAATTAGATAACAAGGGAGCTCAAGAAAGATACGCGGAGGTAATGGAACTAATGGCAAAAAAGTGAAAATGCCTGAAGACATAGATAAAAAAGAGGATAGTATGGTAAAAATCATTAAAGAAGTAGTAAATCGACAACCCACTGAACGAAGATGCAGGCATAAAGAATGGTATGATGTTGAGTGCGAAGGAAAAATAGAAGAAACAAGCTCAGAAAAATCATGTTACTGGCAAAACAGATGAAAGTAAACATAAATATGAGGTACCAAAGAAAAAATGCAAACAATTACTTTAGAGAGAAGAAAAGGGAACATGTGATGGAGAAGCTGATGAGAATTAAAGAAGATTACCGAAATAAGCCGAATAAGCATAAGCAGATAGGAATTTCTATCAAGAAGTAAAAAAAGAAAGGAGTGAATACCAAGCAAGAACAATAACATGTAGGAATAAGAAAGGAAATGAATTATCCTATGTTAATGAATTGCCAGCATTAACAATAACAAATAGGGTAATAGACACATCTGAGGCAAGCCTAGCAAGCTACTTCAGATGTAAAGCAAGTAATGCTCATGGTATTGACAATGACTTTGTAATATCGCCGATGTTACTGTCAAGAAAAACAGATTAACAGAACTGGGCATACAAAGTTTTCCCTAGCCAAAGAAAGGGAAAAGAGAAACTTAGTAGGAACTTGATGGGGTAATGGATAGATGGTCGGAGTATTTTGAACAATTGCTTAAGAAGCAGGTGGATGAGGATGAAACACATGTAAAAGTCATGGAAGATGAAGACAAACAAAATGAAGCATTAACAACATTGAAGAATATCAAAAAGATAATATGGAGCTTGAAGAACAACAGAAGTGCTGGTAAAGATGAAATTAGAGCAGAAATGACCAAGTATGGAGGTGATATGCTGGAAGAAATGGTTTGCGAACTGATAATAGAGATAAGGGATAGGAAAGAAATACCTAATAGATGGAGAAAAGTAATAATATGTTTGCTTCGCAAGAAGATTACAACAAGAATAAAAATACGTGTGCGCTGAAGTCCTCCCTTCCCAGTCCGTTTACCCTAAAGAGGGTTTGGTGACTCTATTTTTAGAGTTCTCTTGGTATTCTACCTCGGTGGTTTGCCATTGAAAATTCTCACTCCGCCCGTATTTGAACCGGGGATCTCGGTTTAGCAGTTGACGCACTTAAGTGCTAGGCCGCGACCGTATTCAGGCTGAAGTACATAATATATAATATCTGGGAAAATATTCTTAATGGCGGTGAAACTACGCGTATATAAGACGATGATAAAACCGGCGGTGACCTATGGGAGTGATATATAAAGAAAGATACTGAGAAGAATATTTGGTGGTATTTTGGTATCTTTATAAAAATATTTATGTAATTCTGATTTGTTTCGGGGTCACCACTTTAGCGATATGATGTGCTGAAAACATGTTCCCCAATGTGGATTCGAACCCGAGCGTATTAGATGTGAATACGCGTGCTAACCAACTGCACTATTGAGACGATTGGTTTATGTTGCACAGATCTGCTATATGAATTATACTAATTCTAGCACCGACACAGTATAACTGTCAATGGAAGATGGAAAAGAAGAACCAATCATGAAATATACCATTTATATGGTAATGGTAACATTGTCAGTATTGTGAAGCCACAGAGAATCAGATAGTTGGGCCATGTGGTGAGAATGGGACAAGAGAGAATACCAAAAAATGCGTAGAAACCTGAGATAGGTGGAACGAGAAGAAGATAAAGAGCACGTACCCAATGAAAGAGAAAGGTGCAGAAAGATCTACATATTGTAAAATAGCAAGAGGTTACAATTAATAGGAAGAGCTGGACTGAGGTAGTCTTATTTCATCTGTTGTGCTATGTTCTACATTTACTACATGTAGTATATCCACTCTCCTTGTTTCAGATTTGAAGTTGTTTTTCTTCTTCAATTTAGGCTCTGGTAGATCCGGGGTTGCTATATGATTATGAAATAAAAGAGATATAGTTTATAAGCAGATTCAATATTCTTTTTCATTGGTTTCAATAATTTTCTTCGTAGCTTGTGAGGTGCCATGATGTGATCTGTGCTCAATCAGTTTGTTAACCTCATTGCTCCGGCCGCTACAAACGGTTTTGACAAGTACTTGACTCATTAAAAACATTCCCCCAGAACGGTTCAACTCGGCAAAGTGTGGATGTTGACCCGACGGATTTTAGGGAGCGACTGGTATCTCCCCACCACTAGTCACTCTCGACCCACCTACAGCACACGAACTGGTGATAAAATGTTGGCAATAATGACGTAATATGTTGCAATAATACATTTACATGTATTTCTTATGGGAAAATTGTAATTTTTAAAATTAAATTGTGGTCTTATTAGAAGTTCGACTAAATTCACCCTCACCTTAAATGATTTGCATTTTTATGCTCTTTAGTTTGATAAATCCATTTTTATAAGAAAAAGTATACTTTTGTGTTCAGGTTTATTACCTCGACTCGAAAAATAGAGTGCGATTCGAATTACCGGAACGGGATTTTTACCATTTTTGAAGTGGATTATGAAAAGATGAGGGTCTTAATTAATCTCAACGAAATTATGTATAATCCCGAAGAGATTAAGGGGTGGAGTAATTAACTGCAGGCACAACGCTTGAGCTAATACTTATTTTATTAAAAAATTCAATTGTTTATATACATAGATTTACAATTGCATAGTTGCACATTAAACTAAATCTAGGGCAATTTAATAATAGTTTTCGCATTATTGCACTTATAATGTCCATTTTGCACTATTGCACTTATAATATTATAATGTTAATTTTGCACTTATTTAAAACTGTAACATTTTTGCACGTATGTTTTAATGTAATTAAACATTCTGGCACCCCCAATTTGAAGTTATAGGGGTTGAAGTTCTACCATCGCTGTGGTTGTTCTTCCTTTGCTTGTCCAATCTTCATCTGTTTGGTGTTATGTTGTGCTTTTGGAATTTCTAATGCTTGTTGCGCGTATACCATTAGTTTTGAAAGAAGAACTGCTGCACATAATTCCAGTCTTGGTATCGATGTCTTTATTTTTATGGGTGCGACTTTTGATTTTGCAATTAATAATGATGTTTTTATTGTTTCTTTTATTTTAACTCGAACGTAAATTACTACACTTTTGCACGTATGTTTTAATGTAATTAAACAGGTCTAATTAGCGTATAAAAAAAATAAAATTTGAGGTCGGTTCACACAATATGCTCTAAAGTTAATTTGGAATGCAATTTACTCATTGGTTCTCTTTGAGGTGTAACCCCGCCCCCAAAATTGAAATAGGTGGTGGCGACCGTAAATATACCAGAATCTCGGTTTTTACCACGAATTATGATAGATAATGGTGTAATTAGCTAATAAAAAGAATTACATTTGTGATTGGACAACAAATTTTCGAAAAAAATCTATTTCTGTGTGAATTCGTCTCTGATTTGGTTGTGCTGTCAAAACCTATTCTCCGTAACCGAACGGGCGCTCCGAACGGGCGCTCTAAACGGTTTTGACACGCGCTAAACTTATTAAAAACATTCCTTAAGCGGCTTCAACTTGAAAAGTTTGAAAGTTGACACGGCGGATCTCAGGGAGCGACTGACTCCTTTCTAACGCTGCTCTAGTTAGCCCCGCCCTAAGGTAGATCCGCTAGCATAAATGTGCACGGACTGTTATCAAAATGCATAATATTATTGCGTAATATTACTCAATAATACACTTACATGTATTTCTTATGGGAAAATTGCAATTTTCAAAATTAAATTGTGGCATTATTACAACTCCGACAAGATTGATCCTCACCTTAAAGAGCTTGTATTTTTGTGTTCTTTTGTTTGGTAAAGCCATTTCTATAGGAAAAAGTGTATTTTCGAGTCCGGTAAATCGAACTCTACCCCGAAAAATAATTTAAAAAATTAAAATCTTGAAAGGAGGTGGGTTTAGGAGGAGAATTAAAAAAAAATATGCTCTAAAGTCTCTAAAAAACTATATATTTCTTTCGGCAAAAAACGTTTTATTGCTCAACTAGTCGCTATTTAGCTTGATACACTTAGTCCAGCGCTTTTCCAATTTTTTATCCCTTACAAATAACACGATTTTCCGAAGCCCTTAAAATAAGCGTTTGTTTCAGTGATGACCTTTTCATTTGACCCAAATCTCTTACCGCCGAGCCGTTTATTTAGGTTTGGAAACTGGAAATAGTCGCAGGAGGCTAAATCTGAAGAATATGCTGGATGAGGAAGCAATTCGTAGTCCAATTTATGAAATTTTGCCATGGTAATGACACACATGTGCACCTGTGCATTGGCTTGGTAAAAGAGAACTTTTTTCTTCGCCAAATGCGGTCGTTTTTGCTTCAAATCAATACCGAATCTGTGTAATAGCTCTGAATAGTATTTGCTGGTAATAGTTTTACCCTTTTCAAAATAAACAATGTGAATAACTCCACGTGCATCTCAAAAAACTGTCGCCATAACCTTGTTGGCCGAAAAACCTACCTTGGCCTTCTTTGGTGCACGTTCACCTAGAGAACTCGACTGCTTTGACTATTTCTTGGTCTCTGGTGTGTTGTGATGAATCCATGTATAGTCCATGGTTACGAAACGACACAAGGACTTGTTCAAATTGCGGTTGAACAAGGGCCAAACACTCCTTTGAAGTGATCACACAGATGCGCTTATGATCAAGTCTAAGCAATTGCGACATCTACCGCGTAGGTAGTTTTTTTGTGTTCAAATATTCACGTAAAATGTTATGTACCCCTGAAACAAGCTGAACAAATACAGATACTACGGCTAGTTTTCGGAGAAATTTACGGGTGTGGGCCATGCAATGTTTTCTAGATTGATTACAATTAGGTAATTAATACGACAATAAAATTACAGTCTAATAAGTTTTACGATTTAAGCAATTATACTTATAATTAACACATAAACGTGCCAAAGGTTTATATTGCACCCAATGTATGTTGTTATTAACTCTGTTGTTTAATCAATAACTAAGTTTAAGTTAAATTTAATTTTTTCTCGTACAAATGTAAAAACTCTTCACGAAGGTACTTCTTTCACCAAGCCAAAATAAGACTGTCACGTGGTAAAGATAAAAAACATTCACAAAAGTACAGCGAAGACTTGACTAAAGATATAGACAATACTGCTTTAATTTCGACCAAAACGCCGTTTTTATGTCCTTTGGTAGACAGAAATGTGGTGACATACTTCTGTCAGATAAATTGGGTTTTCTACATTTGACGCCTCCAGAAGCATGAAAGAGCCCAAGTACAAAAGAGGTAATAGGAGTAAAAGCGGGACCGCTCGTGTTGAAATTAAAATTTTAAAAATTAACAGGTTAAATCGAACAATTAAACAAATTTTGATGTTTCCAACTGTTGTCATATTTGGTTATAAGGCCAACTTCGGACTCTGATTAATGTTCGTTTTTGTGCTTAATTTTGTCATGAAAGATAATTTTCAAGATAAATTGCAGTGACCAATACCAAATTTGGTTTTATCAATGTGGCGATAATTTGGAATGTTAAATCTAAATTGTAAAAATTTAACATTATCTCTTAATAATTAAATTGTTATAATTTTTTATAGCTTTGTATCGTTTATAGAATTCCGGTTTTTTCAGTTTACAAAAAAAATCGAAGTTGTCTTACAACAAATTGTGTCACAATATTATTTATATAATCAATAAGAAAAGTTCAACTCATTGACCCTGTCGCTTAAGGCAGATATCAATAAGCGGACCACCTGCAAAATTCAGCTCTTCATATAAAAATTATTTCTGGGTTTTTCGTGATTAATTTCGTAATTTGTAAAGCTTCTTAAGGTTTTAATCGACACGACGTATTTATTGTAATATATCTGTTGGAGAATGTAAAATTTAAAAAATTATTCGCGTTATGTACGTTTATACCCAGAACATGGTGCATAGAGCAAAAAACCGAATAATTTCTTCTGATCTCAGGTATAAATCTTTGCCATTAGATTTTATAAATGCCCAAGTGTCATGTAAAGCCGTTGCAATGCAATTTTTAACTGTTTTAAGCATGTTTTAACATTTCACACTAAAATCGAATTTTAATTTTAAGGAATTATGTTCAACATGCTTGTTTAACATAATTTTTTTGATTTTAGTGAGCAAAACATATTAAAAATCGAATATATAGTTTGTTTGCCGGATTTAATGATTGCTTAAACAAATTAAATCTTTCTTGTTTTTTCTTTTTAATTATTTTTATCGAAGTTATAAAGCAGGTATATATTCTGGTCATTATCTGCTCCATTCCATTGGTATCAACGACTCAATTGAGTAAAACTTTCTGTTTTCTTAAAGAAACCACTTTTAATGAAAGGCTAAATCTAAATCCTGTTCAGTTTTAATATTTTCCGGCATAATCAAACTTGCAAATATTTTTCTCAAAACCACATTTTTAGTGATTGTGAACACAATTACGCTTGAAATAATACAATGATTGACTAGAACTTTGTTTAAGAAAATTAGGCACTTTTAGTTGGTTGGATAAACTAATATTTCGATAATAAATTAAAAGTTTATATTATTTTCCGATGCAAACATTTGTTGTTAAAAAATAAAATAGCTTTGAAGTGGTACATTGATTATAAATTTTAAAAAATTACTAATAATTATGTTAACTTTATAATTTTCTACAAAGTATTTATAACAATATCAAATTTTTGTATTGTTATGATTCCTGAGTAAAATGAGCATTTATCGAGCACAATAAAACATTTCTTAGTGGTATTACAGCATTTTCAAAATTTTTCAAAATTTTAAAAAAGGTCTGGACATATCAATGAACGTCAATTAACTGTTTTAGAATTAATAACGCGATTCTTAATTCAAACTCACATCTGAAAATTAACCCTTTCATTTTAGCCTCGCATATAAAATAAAACTTAAGATTTTCATTGGTTGCTTTATTTAAAATTGAAATTAATAGTATATTATGATACATGTTTTATAAACGATTCTTTAGTCACCAGTATTTTGACACGATCGTAGCGAAGCGAGCAAGTGTGTAAAATATGAGTGCTTAAAGTGTTTATAAAACAAGTGACATACTATACTTTTCTACGACACTAAATTAAAAAAACATAAAAATTAATTATTTTATTAATTAAGTAGGTATATTTATAAAATCTATGTGTCGCTTATGTGCCATTTGCGTGACTACTTATACAAGGGAGGTTCGTAGGCTAACTGCAAAGAATGCGGCTTGTGTACCAGAAATCCGCATTCAATCCCCAAGGAATTTTTCTTTCTTTGCAGTTTTTTCATTTTTTCTGTAGATATGTAATACAAACGAGTTTATTTCAAGCGAAATATTTGTTGTTTATATTCAAAACACATTTTTTTTTAACAAGTTGAAAAAAAAATTAATCAAATTTCGCATAAAAATTTTGACGGCTGTGTACCTTAAGGTACACAGATTCCATCTTATTCCATATTAAATTCCATGTTATTATTCTAAATTAGATTCGATTATCATTGAAACAGAACACGAAAACTTATTAATCCTTAATGATTTTATTATTATAAAATTTTTCCTAGTGGACAATACAATTACACTTTAACGTGATTAATTGTACCGCGTTATATGGAAACCGTGCTGTAAGAAACGCATTGAGTTTTATGAAATTTTATAGATATAAGAGGCAAAAAAATTAACACATACATAAATTCATGCTACAGAGAATCTTTTTAAGCCAATTAAGTTAATGGTATGTTGTTAAACGGAAACCGCGTTATAAGCTCCGTGTTATATGGAAACTGTATTATAAGAGTGCCGCTTTATAGGAGGGCTGACTGTATAGCATAAAGTAAATGGTTTTTTAATTTTTGAAATTATATTATAAGTATAAGTATAGTTATTAGTCCATAATATACCCATATTTCAGGCTTAACTGGCAATCGTCAGATGGACCCGAATATTAATTGAATAAAAAAAGTTGCAAATAATTTTGGAATCTGTAATTTAAACTGAATGTTATAAAAATTGCATTTGACGTTTGACATAATTATATGTTTAATAATTAATAAGTAAAAATAATAATAAGTAATAAATAATAATTTAAAATAGTATTGTAATTATTGTAATATAAATTTTATAGTGAATGTATAGCAGAAAGTAAAAATTAAAATATTTATATTTAATTTAAAAAATTTAAAAACTAAAATAATTAATCACCCGATGGTCAAAATGAGTCAGAATTAATTCAAAAAGATTTGTATAATTTTGATTAGTTACATATGCAACCAACTTGACGCGTTTCAAACAGACAGACAGAATGTGATAGTTTATATTTCAATTTCCAAAGTACTACAGATTGATACGTTTTATTCAAATCATTACTTTGAAATTTCTAAGAACTTAAAATGCTGACGATTTTTGGTACTATTTTAGTTTGTTTGAGGTTGGTAGACCTGTAACTTTTGATATCAAATAATACAACACTTACAAATATTTTACACACAATAACCACGAGTATTTGAAGGTTAAAGTTATTCTGCTTGTATGGAGTTGATTGAAAAACTGATAAATTCACTTTATATATTATCTTTGTCAGTCTGGGTCTGAGAAGATCTTTTTTTTTACAATTATGAGTGACAGTTATGATACCCAAATCTGGATTTTTACAATTTTTTAAGCAAATTATGAAAAATAAGGGTATAATTACTAGCAGATAAAAAAAATAAAATTTGCGGTCAGTCCACAAAATTTGGAGAAAAACGGCTTTAAAAATTAATTTGGAATGTAATTTTCTCATTGGCTCTTTTGAACTGTAACTCCACCCATCGAATTTAAAATACGTTTTGATGACAATTAAGGGGGCGTCCATAAAGGGCGTTTAAATATTTTTACCCCCTCTTCTCTCTCCGGAACGTCCAATGGTTACAAATCAAGACTATTTAAAATATTGAACTTTACGTTCATTTTAGAGAAATTCTAAAATTTTTATCGTTTACATTTAATTTATAATTTTTTATATTAATAAATTTTCAAATTTAAAAAAAAATATACTCAAGCACAATTTTTTTACAAATCCCAAAATTGAAATTTTTATGCGCACGTCACATTGGACCTACCCCTTCTTGTCACATTTTTACACACTTTGTGACCCCTCCCTCACCCCAAGGCAAGGACGTCTTAAGATACCCTAATCTAGATTTGTAAAACGAATTATGAAATCTTATGTGGTGGAGTCATAAATTTTAAAAAATACACGTTTAAGGTAAATCCGAGATTTGTCGTGATTGCGTTTGTCAAAACTGACTTTCCGCACCCTCTGCCTTTGGTCTTACTAGCTAAAAATATTCTCAGACCGGACCTACTTTAGGTAAAGTGGTTGACCATTGTTTCACGGCCAGATATTAATCCGACAGGCTGCGGAGTGCGACTGGTAGTTCCTTCATGGTTGTGTGTGTCAACCTAGGTACAACACACGCACTGGTGATAGAATGTTATATGACATTATATTGCATAATAATGCTCTTTCATGTGTTTCTTATGGGAAATTCGTGATTTTCAAATTTAAATTGCGAGGTTATTAAAGAACCCACCAAATTCATCCTCACTTTAAAAGACTTCTAAAATAGCACTCTTTCATTTGGTAAAGTCATTTCTATAAAAAAATGTATATTTGCAAGTTTAGGAATCTTTTAAAACTAAAGAATAAAAAAATACATACAAAAAAATTGTAAATTAAAAATAATTAGTATCTTGAATGCATCGCGATAGCATAGAGTCAACCAGCTTTGCTCAACGTTGTTATGGTATTTTTAATCATTCTCTCTAATGCTTCCTATAATTGAGTTTTATTGCGATATGTTCCACTTCTTATTTATCGTTCGAGTTCCTCCCAAAAATGCTCGATTAAATTTAAATCAAGAAACTGACCAGACCAATCAAAAAAGCAGATTTCGACCTTATCCATGTAGTTCTTGTCGTGCTCTAAAGCAAGTTTTGGGTTATTATCCTGCTGAAATATCCAGCCGCGTTTTTCTCATGTCGTAGCATATACTATATGCCGAACAATACTACCAGCGATTCTGTGTCCCCATACCTGCTTTGCAGTGGAAAAATACACAATATTTTTATGCTGGGATAAAGACCGCATAGAAGGAATTATTTATAAAAATTTTTATTTTTTATTCTACTATTTATTTGATGGAATTTTTTATATAATGTTAGGAATTCGTCAAGGCATTGTGACGTCATTCTTAATATTTTATGGGTTTCTGTTAAAACTGAGGGGTGAAATGCAGGGAGACGTATGTTATCTCGATCGATATTGACGTGTACCTTAGATCTTGTGATTTCTGGACGAAAATAAATACTGAAAAGAAAATATAGTTGAGGTGATAAGCCAATGAAAATCTAACAAAGACACCTTTTTCATAGAACATACTACCAACGAAACATTCAAAAAGCAGAGGCACATTCAGCAGCATCGTTGAATAAAAAGTAGCAAACTAAAATTATAATTTCTACAACTTACTGGATGACCTAGGTTTTGTTCTTATCCACAAAGTGGAATTAACTCACTCAGACCCAGATTAATAAAAAAAATACAAAATCGGCGAGTCGATTAACCCTGATTATGAATTTTACTATTCTTTTTGTAAATTATGAAAAATACACATAAAAAAATTAAAATTTACGGACAGCTTACATATTTTTTAAAAAAACGGCTTTAAAAATTTATTAACAATGCAATTTACTCATTGACTCTATTAAACTGTTACCCGCCCACCAAATTTAAAATGAGTTGTGGCAACATTTAAAATACCAGAATCTCGATTTTTAGAACAAATTATGATAGATAATGGTGTAATTAGCTAATAAAAAGAATTAAATTTGTGATCGGACAACAAATTTTCTGAAAAAAATCACTTTTTGTGTGAATTCGTTTCTGATGTGGTTGCGCTGTCAAAACCTACTCTCCGCGAAGAAAGGCGCTTTGAGCGGTTTTGACACACGCTTTACTTACTAAAAACATCCCCCTAGCGGCTCCAACTCGAAAAATTTAAAAGTTGACGCAACGGATCTCAGTGAGCGACTGACTCCTTCCTAACGCTGCTCTAGTTAGCCTCGCCTTAAGGTTGATTCGCTAGTATAAAATCACAAGTACCGCAAATAGAATGCATAAAATTATTGCGTAATATTACGCAATAATACACTTACATGTATTTTTTAAGGAAAAATTGCAATTTTCAAAATTACATTGTGGCCTTATTACGACTCCAACAAGATTGATCCTCACCTTAAAGAGCTTGTATTTTTGCGTTCTTTCGTTTTGTAAAGCCATTTTTATGGAAAAAAGTGTGTTTTCGAATCAGGGTTAGTCGACTCTTGCCACAAAATCTACTTACCACCTTTTGCAATCGACTCCGACGCTCGAATGACCCTAACCTTAACATTAAAAATGTCAGGAGGCAAATGTGTGTGCGAGAAAGTTTAAAAACGTCCTATAACAGAATATCACATTTTTAAAAATAGTTTCACCTCAGATCAGATGATCATCTGGTCATATCTCACACGTATTTACCACGTGACATTTTTAAGGTTAGGGTCATTCGAGCGTCGGAGTCGGTTGCAAAAGGTGGTAAGTAGATTTTGTATTTTCTTTATTAATCTGGGTATAAGGAGTTCAATTCCACTTTGTGGATAAGGGTAACCTAGGTCATCTAGTAATCGAGCGGTACTACAAAAGCAAGAGAGAGTGACTAAAGGAGACGGATCCGAAGAAATGCTACGCGAAAACCGGATCACGTCCAAAGGAGTGGGGTTTTAGTGAGTAGGAATCCACTACCACCCAATAACATCTGGGTGGTGCCTTTTAAGATTTCCCACTTCCGACGCACACAAAAGGTCATCCAGTAAGTTGTATAAATTATAATTTTGTTCGATATTGTTTTCATTCGACGATGTTGCTGAATGCGACTCTGCTTTTTTGAATATTTAGATTGGTAGTGGGTTCTGTGAAAAAGGTGCCTTTGCTATATTTTCATTGGCCTATTATCTCAACCTTATAATTCAGGTCGACTATGTTTGTTTTTTCTGCATTTTTAAAAATTTCGAAAATTATTTTAAAATTTTAGTTTTAATTAATTTTTCTAATTTCTCCTAATTCAAATTTTGGCGCTGCAATCTAAAATAAATGTTGTTTTGAAAAATTGTGTTAAGTTAATTAATAAAATACCTTTTAATCCTAACAATTTCGCACAAAAAAAATCGCACATAAACAATTTCACATATAAAAACCGCACAAAAAAAAACAATGCATAAAAACTTACGTCAAAAAATTGTTGTGGGTTATCTGGCTCTTGAAGTAACCCTCTTAGTTTTAGTTGGAATATTATATTCGTTGAAAGGCTTTCACTATCGGATCAGTTTCATTCAATACGAAGTTATCTAACTTAGCGACTGAGACCCGTAAAGTTGATGGAGAAGAGTTTGACAGTTCATTTATTGTAAGTTGGCAATAAGTAGGTTTACCCTTCCGGGAGGGACGAAAAAACCTCAAAGTCTATTTGGGGGACTTAGCTCTATTTTTCATGTAGAAAATAGTGACCACTGATTAAACAGTAAGTAAAAAACTAAAGGTGCAATGGTAAAGGCTAAAAAATTGAAGTACAGCGTGACCCACAAAAACTTGGACTAACGTTTAATAAAAAAAACTTATTTAAACGCAACAATTCAAAAATTTAAAAATGGATAACAATTAACAACTACCTTATATACATCATAAATTATAAAATTTCAAAGTGGCTTCCTTCTGCGTAGATACAGAGCTTTAATGTTGAATGAAATTTTCGGCTGTTTTTCGTACCTCTTCTAGGGATATTTTGTGCCATTCCTGAAGCGAAGATTGTTTTAGTGATTCCAAACTTTTGTGGGGTTTTGCACAGGCTCTAGCCTCTAAAATTGACCATATGGCGTAATCCATCGGGTTGAGATCTGGTGAGTATGGAGGCCATTCAGCGGAACTGATAAAATTAGGAAAATTGATTCGGCTCCTTTCTTGCGTCTTGTGGGCAGGTGCAGAGTCTTGTTGATAGGTTCAATATTGGTCATCAAAGTGCTGTTGGGCTCACGGAAGAACTATAACCTTTAAAATATCCCGGTGGTAGATTTCATTGTTAATTTTTACTCCTTCTTCCACAAAAACTAAAGGTGTTTTACCGGTAGCACAAATATCGCCCCAAACCATGACAGACTTGGGGTATTGCGATGAACAACGATGGCAGAAGGTTCCGGTGCTTCTTCTGACCAATACCTATCATTGACGATTGAAATTGTTCATAAATTTTCATCAGTAAAACGAAATTTTCCCATTTTGAGCAGCGGTGCGATATAGAAAAGCACGGCATCGTTGAAGTCGTACTCGCTTGTTTTCATCAGTTAGCATTTGGGCTTTTCGCAGCTTATAAGGCTTCTTCTTAAGTTCATTTTTAGCTATTCGTCGAGCCGACTCTCGCGTGATTCCGGTTTCACGAGCCACTTTTCGCATCGACAGTCTCGATTTCTTTGAATCCGAAGTTTGATGATATTGCGATTCCGGCGAGTGTTGGCAGAACATTTTTTCCTCTTCCGGGTCGGTTTTCCATATTACCAAGTTCTTTGAATCGTTTAATGGCATCGGAAACAGTTTTTCGAAGAATTTTAAGCATTCGAACTATTTCACATTGACGATTTCCAGCTTCAAATAACGATAAAATTGCGGCGCGACTTTTTGACATTTTGTAACTCACAAACTGATTGTTTATTTTTTTGCTCTTTTGTTTTTCTGATCTCCATAGTTCTTAGAATCAGATTACTAGATTATTTTTCAGAAAAATTCAGTGATTTTCGCGACAATGGCGCTTTCGCCGCTGATTACTCTTCCACAAAAATCTGTTACAAAGTATTGTAAATGTTAGTAAATGTCTATAAAACGACAACTGTTAAAGGGAATTATAAAAATTAGTCAGAGCAGATGCATACAAAAATAATTAATTACACAGTAGTGCCATTACAAAATAGTTGATAATTTTCATAAAGCAAAGAATTGCTAGGAAGCGCACACGCATCCATTCATATTAATACCAGCAATAAATTTTCAAGTGTAGACGTAATTGAATTACTGTTCTCCACAAAGTGGAATTGTAAAAATATAACTACTTGCTTAATAAAATGCGACCAGTTTTTTTTAACGTGAAAATAAACCAGTTAAAGTATCTAACATAGCGCATATTAATGAAGTAAAGCTACCGTTACGAAGTAATGTGCTTCTTGGACAAATCCAAAATATAATTTTAATAGTGAAATTTGCAAAATTTGCATTACAATGCAAAAGTACGAACCACATCTTCGTTTTATCAAAATTAAAAGATAAGGAGAAACCTTTGTCTTCTCAATATTTATAATTAGGCATCCTTCCGGGTGTTCTGGTGATCACTCAGTGGCACTGCCATGGTATTATTTTTGGAGCACACTTTTCTTTGCATTCGAAAAATTGCGGAATATTTGTAAGATATTTTATTAATAAATTTTAAATTTAATTACATAATTGGGCAAACTGTGACAACCATTAACGTGGTTGTTAATTATGAAAAAAAAATGTAATTCCTACTTTACGATCTTATCACAAGCTTGACGAAAAACGTTATGTTAAACAAAATTTAAAAGAGAAACTAATAAAATGCATTATGTAAAGTAGGACCGGTTTTAAATTATGTTAATAATTTGTCAAGCAAAATAAGTAATAACAAGGTCGGCCTACACGACGCGACGGTACGCAATATCCCAAGTTCGATATCCCATGGCATACAAACAAAACGGTTATGGTTTTCCGAAGTTTTTCCAGAATATCTGAAGGCAGTGACGGATTGCTATTGTTTATCCAATAATAGGTTCATTTTAAAAATTTAATTGGACGAATTTTTAAATTATAAAATAATGTATCCACAAAAGTGAGTTAATCGTAAACCCACCCCTCAAAACTTTTTTTATATTATGTTTTCTAAAATTTAGCGCATCCCCAAATTTTGATATTTTAGTTCAATTTATTTTTGGTTCACTCTCTCCTTCAAGATTTACATCTTCTAACTATATTTCCAATATTTGTTAACCCAAACTAAGCTCATTCCAAAATTTTTAAATATTTAATGCAATATATTTTTAATTCGCCCTCTTAAATGAACCCCATTTTAAAATATGTTTAAATCGGTGTCTACTGAAATTGTATTTACATATACCCGAACTTGTAAATTTTTTAATAAACTATTTAGGTATCACCCTTAAAACTCACCCCATTAAGAAATATATTTTTTTAATATTTTTTCTACAATTGTTTACCTCTGACAAGTGAAATTTTAAAATTTCAGATTTTTGATCATTTTTTGAGAATTCTGGCTCGACTCTTATGGTAAATTTACATTTTTTGCAATACCAAGGCCTAAGGCGCACTGAAGGGGTGTAAAAACATTATGTATAAAAACAACTCATGTAAAAAATTAGAGCAGAAAGATATTTAATTATGTAATAAATTTTACGCATACGCAAACGGTGAAGATAACCTATAAAAATAATTAAACTTAAAATGTAGAAAAAAATCACTAATTTATTGTCAAATTTAATTAAAATTTCTTTATAACTTGTAATATTTTGAAATTTAATACTTAAAATATTTTCACAAGTTATTAAACATTTATTATACATATTTTAAATATTTTCATTTAAAAATTTTATTTAAATTTAAATTTTCTACTTTAATATAATTTATTTGAATTTTTGGCTTCTTAATTAAGTTCTGTATCAACCTCGATCGATAAGAAATGCAACTTCCAAAACTGAACTTTTAAATCTTCTCTAGTTAAAATTTTTAATGCATTTTGCGTCCACACTTATTGGCGTTTAAGGGGTAATGACACTCTAGAGACCAAAAAACAGCATAATTTCAACAATTTTTTTTGGCCTTATAGTAAATGCAATAGAAAACTTGTTTAAAGAGGTTTATTGTATATTTTTTAAAAAATAGCATGTAATTTTTTATTTTCAGTTTTTTTTTACAAAATTGCAGCGGAAAATCTCAGCAAAGAAAACCTCTCCTTATAAATAGCGTTTTGCGGCGGGCATGTTTTCTCTTTCAATTATTGACCTTGAACAAAAAACTAAAAAAATTTCAGTTTTAATTAAGATTATCTCAATAAGCACGTAGGGAAATTTAAAAATATTGGTTTTTGTAAGAATAGTGCACGATTGATTTCAAATTTTTATTTTTGTTAAAAAATTAGGTGAAAAATTGTTTATAACTAGAAAAGTTTACGATGTAACGTAAAATCCCTACGTACATCTGTAGATAATTTAATTTTAAAGCTACAGATAAAATTTCAAGCAAATCGGTTAAGATATGTTAAAATTATGTTGCCGGCCAATTTACAAATTGTAATTTTGAGATAAAGCGTTTCAAAGTTTTACATAGCATTATTTGATGAATATTTTTTATTTACCTCTAATCTGCATTACCTGCACTACACAATTGACCTTCTATATTAATGTATTGCCCTTTTTTTCCTTTCTGACTGATTTTAACAACAGCCAAGCTTATTTTGCTGCAGCGTCAGACAGCAATTGCTCCGAGAACTTATTGCGGCGTGCATCAGTTTCCGCACAGATATTAGAGCAATTGATCCTGATTGTCATGCCAAAATTTTTTTAATACTACAGTTAAATGTACATATAACAATTTTTGTTGCTATATTGATGATAACTTGAATGCCACGTGAAACAGCTTTCGTGATTGGGGTCCACGCTAATAAACAATTGTAGAGGATGCTACCCACTTATGAAAATTACAATTTTTATATGCTATGCTATATAGATATAGATAAATTTTAAGATATTGAACTATAAATTAATGCATAATAAAAAAAATTTGCATCTTTGAAAAATCCTAGTGTTTCTAAAATCCTAGTTTTGAAAAGTACTAGTCGCCCAATAACCGACCAGTTTCAAAAACAGTGTGCCCAAAAAGAAGATTAAAATCAAAAATTTTGATTCCAAGCAAAGAACAAATCACGCTGGCTCAATGGTGGAGAATATTAAGCAACAAGTATACTTGGGTTATGTCATCACAATTACGAAGAAAAGGTAAACTACAGAATTGGTTGGAAGAATAGGTCAGCCATGGACAGCATTTGGAAAATTGAAAAATCTTTTGAAAAAACTCAGATATCAATGAACTTAAAAAGTAAAACAAGTAAATTTTCATTCTTAAAGTATTAGTGATTTAGATTGTACAATCAGAGTAGGCATTGTTAAACGGGTTGGGGGTAGTTATTGTATTTACGCCCATCATTATTTTTGATACTTTCTGTGATAAAATACTTCTTCGCTATAAAATCTACAAATATAAAAGAGCTCGTTTGTCAGTTTGTTTGCTATACAGTCCTCCACAGTGGCGTATTTAAGGGTGAGCAAGGAAGCAATTCCCCCCTCCCTCCCAAGGATGACTCGGATCGTATTTCTGAAGCTCTCCATGATAAAAATAATATTTATTATGCAGTTTTAAAATTTAAATAAGTTTGAGTTTAAAATAAGTTTTAAATTACTTTAATTTTTTTGATTTTTAAAATTTATTAGTATGCGCTTTACCACAGACGCGCATGAATTGATTAACAAGATTCCCAAAAATAATCTGGTTTGTCCCTTCCATAGGCATTTTTTAAATACGCCACTGTTTCTCGAATATTGAACCGATATCCGAACCATACCTTGCACAGTTACTCTCTAGGATCAAACGGACCTATTCCCATAAAAACGTGGGTCAAAAGTTTAACAATGCGCAAAAGAAAAAACCCCTGCACGAAGTCCAAGAGCCTAAATCAAAGTAGGTACTTGAGACAAAGACAATAAAATATTTTATTTTTAGTGAGGCCTTGGGCGAAACCGGGTAACCAGCTAGTACTATATAAAAGAGCTCGATTGTCAGTTTGTTCGCTAAACACTTCTCGAATAAAATTTGAATCAAATTTTACACAGTTACTTTTTAGAGCAAAGCGGATATTTCCACATAAAAACGGAGTTCAGAAAACAGAAATTTGAATAAAAGAATCAAAGCGGAAAATGTCGGACGCGCTTGAATAGATTAACAAGATTCCAATTAAATAAATCTGCATGGTAAAGTTGGTAATACTAAGCTGATAATGAGTACTGAGCATGATACAATAATATACAAGATATGATATATCCAAGTTCTATTTTGGTATTTTTTGCCCATGACGTCACGTGGCTATTGTAATTCTGAGCAATAATTTACCTTGAACCAACGATACGAAAAATGCACATTCAATTTTGGTAATTGGTGCGCACATACGTCATGTGGTTAGTGTCTAATTTACGCAATATCATACTTTGTTATTATTGTATCAATAGTACTGTGTACTTTTGGTCGAGAGTCCGTCAACCCTGATTTCGATTTTTACCATTTTTTTGCAAATTATGAAAGATAACAATGCCAGATACACATAAAAAAAATAAAATTTGCGGGACCGTCTACAAATTTGATTAAAAAACGGCTTTAAAAATTAATTTTGAATGCGATTTTATCATTGGCTCTTGTGAACTGTAACCCCGCCCATCGTAATTAAAATGGGTTGTGGCAACATTTAAAATACCAGAATCTCGTTTTTTACAACAAATTATGAAAGATAATGGTGTAATTAGCTAATAAAAAATTAAAGTTGTGATCGGACAACAAATTTTCGAAAAAATATTTTTGTGTATTCGTTTCTCCGCCGGTGGAAGGCGATGGGTGGATTGAGTAGCTCATCGACTTTCGCTGCCGGTCCCAAACCCGGATAAAGGAAGAGGGTTGAGCGAAGGTTAACAACCTTTCCTCGGAAAAACAAACCTGTTGTGAAGACTTACACAAAGCCTCAGATTTGGACGGAAAAACGGAAACGAAATCAGCAATGTAAACGGTCTTTGAATGTGGGAACGTGGAATGTGTTGAGCTGGCATAGAACGGAGCTGCCAGACAAGCCGTAGAACAACTGGAGAATCTAAAATGGATATTACAGCAATCCAAGAGATGAGATGGCTTAATGCCGGGAACGCCAAGATTTGTAATTCGGTTGTGTTCTACAGCGGCGGAGATGATAACAGACATGAACGAGGAACAGGGTTCGTCATAAGTGAACGGATAGCAGACAGAGTAATCTTTTGAACCTATCAACGATAGAATCTGCTGGCTGAGGGTCAAAGGTGTGTGGTATAACTATTCCTTCCTATCCGCACATGCACCAACCGAAGAAAGTGACAACGAAGTTAAGAACGCTTTCTATGAGCTTCTTGATAAAACTATAGAAAAATGCCTAAACAAGATATGAGAATGCTATGCGGAGATTTTAACGCGAAAATAGGCAGGAACAAAATTTTGGACCGACGATTGGCAAACACAGTCTACACGAACTATCAAATGAAAATGGAATGAGATTGATTGACCTGGCAACAACGAATAATATGTTGATAAAGTCTACGATGTTCGACCATAAGAACATTCATAAACAAACTTGGAGATCTAATGATGGTAGGACAAGGAATCAGATTGATCATATAGTGATAGATGCAAGACATGGAAGTAATGTGATGGATGTGAGAAGTCTTTGAGGGGCGGACGGAGACTCCGACCATTTCTTGATAAGAGCCAAGGTGAGACTGCGAATATCCACATATAAAATAAAAGGGACAGTGAAACCATACAATGGAATGTAGCCAAATTGAACAATGCGGAAGAGAGAAAGAATTTTGAAGAAGCAATAAAGAACACTTTGAGGAATAAAACCCCGAGATGACGTGGAAGGTGCATGAAAAGAAATCCTAGAGGCAACAACTAAAGTAGCAGACAATATGCTTGGCAGAGAAAACAAAACAAGTCAAAATCAAAGGGATAGTGGGATAGCGAATGTCAGCGGATTCTGAGAGATAGAGACGTACAGAAAAATAATGTTACAAAGAGATTCACACGAAAATAGACAGAAATACATACTAAAAAGAAAAAATATTAATTAATTAAATTTTTATTGTAAATTTATAACGAACAAATTACATTATTTGATTTTTTCATTTTTTCGTTTTTCAAAATTTTAGTTTTAAACTTAATAATAACCCGGAAAATACAAAATAAAATTTCGACCCTTTTTTTAAAAATTAGGAATTTTTTTGTATTTTGTTGTTTTAATTTTTTTCTGATATTTTGTTAAAATTTCAGTTTAAGCTTAATAATAACTTCGGAAATCACAAAAAAAATTTCGCCGCCCTCTTTTCAAAAAATTTTGGGAAATTTTTTTCTTGTATTGTGTTGTTTTCAATTTGTTTTGATGGTTTTGTTAAAATTTAATTCTAAACTTAATAATAACCGGGAAATCACGAAAAAAAATTTCGCGTCAGCCTCTTTTAAAAAATTGGGAAATTTGTTTATTATTTGTATTCAACTTGTATTGTTAAAAATTTAAGTTTCAAACAATTACTACTATTAAACGGGAAAACGTAAAATAAAGTAAAAAATATTTAAAAGCAAAATAATTTGCAAAGACGCAAAATAAAGATACAGAAGAATAACCCTCAACCGGCATTTAACCATCCCAACTGAAGAATTTTAAATACAGGATCCTAAAAAGAGTGTTTAAAAAACAGATTATGGCAATTTCAGACCAGAAGTCTCCCAACATGGATCCTCTAAATAAAACGTGAGACAACACAACTAAAATAATTCAAAATTTTCGAAAAAGGCTGGGCGGAAAATTTTCTTGTAATTTCGGGTTTAAATTAGTAAGTTTAGAACTGAATGTTTTACCGAAACATCCAAAATAAATTGAAAACAACATAATACAATCAATTTTTTTTTATTTAAAAAAGGGAAGGTAATTTTTCGGACAACTCAAGTTAGCTAAGTTAAATAAAAGTTAAATTACCGATTAGGGAAATTATTCGTTTTACAATTTTAAAAGGTTAAAATAAAAATTAATCAATAATTGAAAATTTAAATCCCCCCGAAGCCCAACCCAAACGGGAAAGATTTGAAATAGATTTGTTTAACAATGCGCAAAAGAAAAAAAACCCGCATGAATCGAAGAGCCCAAATTAAAATAGGTACTTGGGCAAAAACAATAAAAATTTTATTTTAGTGAGACCCCCGGGGAGGCCGGGATCCCGTAGATACAATTAAAAACTTTTTTACAGTTTCTTCGCGGTTTAAATGTGGGCCTTTTTTCCCTTTATTATTTTACAAATGTTTATTTAGAATTAGGTAAGAACGTTAATACGAGTAAATGTACTATGGATGAATTCGATATTTGCAATAATAACGCCAAAAAACGATTTTAAAATCACAAAATCGGGAAAAATTTTTCATTTTCATGACAGTACGTGCATTTCAATAGCATAATTGGGATGGGGCGGGGCCACTGAGCCAAAAATGGGGGTTAGTCGCTCCTGAGATCCGCCGCGTCAACTTGGAAACTTTTCGAGTTGGAGCCGCTTAAGGGATGTTTTAATGGGTTTTGACAGGGAACCACTCAGAAACGAATTCACACAAAAATGATTTTTTTGAAAATACTCTTAAATCGATGCAATTCCATGTTTTATTCAAATAACAGTACACATATGTGACGTCTGCATCAAAAATGTGATAAAATACGTAATTTTTGTAAAATTGCTACAAACAATTAAATGGGCGGGGCTTGAGGTTCAAATGTAGCCTATCATGGATACGTATTTCAATTTTGAGTTTTAATGCCTAAACGTGAAAATTTTAAATCATCCATAGTTTAAATATTTCTAATTTTTTCTTTTCATAATATTATACCATTTCTATAGGAATTTGCGATTTTCGAGGCCCGTTCTCGTCCCTCCCCCTTTCCCAAACTCCTTGAATATTGAACCGCCGAACCCAAAATTTTTCCAGTTACTATTAGGGAAGGGGAAATTTTCCCCTAAAAAAGGGGGCAGAAAACAAAATTTTAAAAGGATCAAAGCGGAAAATTCGAAATTTGGAACAATATTAACAATTTTAATTAAATAAATTAAATTTCATAAAAGTATATATACAGAGTGTGCAAAATTTTGGATTAATACAATATTTACGAATACAGAGGGTTTCGAAAATTCAAAATAATATTAAATTAGACTATAAAAACCATATCTTCGTGAAACGGTTTTCCTGCAAGTTGCCTTATTTATAAATACGTGCAGTCAGTGTCCATTTTGTTTTTGAATGCACTAATTCTTTTATTTTCTTTGGGTTCTCTGATTTTTGAGATTTTGTGAGGTGTTTATTGTATTTAGCTTGACGTACTTGCAAGATGTATCATTTTGGTTTATTTTATTGAGTTATTGTTTGGGCAAACTTAATATTGGAGAACAGTAATTTAATTGGTCTAAATCAAAAGCAGTGTAGATCGCATAACACTGAGAATTTATTTTTCTACTCATTCTTCTCAGCGCTTCCCGCAAATGTTTAGGCTTTATTAGACCCGTTTCATTGAGCTCATCCCTAACATCTAAAGCATTTTCGACGATTTTTCCCACATGCGATTTTGCAATTGACGACACCGCTCTAACTATAAGAGGTGGAACTTCATCTTCCGTTATACTTTCCATAATAACTCTAATAGCGTTCTGTGATATTGCGCTTACTTTATAGTGATTGTATCGCTCTTGTTCTTCCTTGGTAAATGATTTAATGTCTGCATCATCTACTGTTTCAAAGTTTATTCTTTTCGTTTTGTGTACTTTCTTAACATTGCATTTACTGCTTTTAATTTTGACTGAAAAACCTGTTTGCTTGTTATCACAGTCGTCCTTGATATCATTTTCATCATACTCTGTCGTAATCAAACTAATAGCTGTACTTTCATCACTATTTGATATTTGTCTACTTGAATTTTTGAAGTCGATTATATTTTTTCTTTTCTTTTTCTCTTATTTTTCTTCTCGGTATCGATTTCATCATTTACTGCACTTCCACCATTACTTGACGTTTGTCTACTTGAATCTTTGAAGTCGATTATATTTTTTTCTTTTCTTTTTCTCTTATTTTTCTTCTCGATATCGATTTTATCATTTACTGCACTTCCACCATTATTTGACGTTTGCCTACTTGAATCGTTGAAGTCAATCATATTTTTTCCTTTTCTTCTTTCTTCCTCTGTTTCTTATTTTTCTTGATGTCTTACAAGGTTAAAAAGTTATTGTTACCACTATTTGAAGCAATGAAAAGTGATTTCCGCATACCACTTGATGAGTTATCTTTTATATAGTGCATATGTACATATGTACATAGTATATCATTTACCAATCACATTAGAAATACAGGGTAGGTGAAAAATTCACGCGCCATAGGATTTTCAATGTTAAATTATTATTAATGTTTAATTAATATCCTCCTAATTATTTTAGAGAAAAACTTTAAATTAGATTTTTGTGATATGTTAATTTTGAAACCAAGTACAATAATTTTGACATGTTAATTTGGTTTGATTATTATTTATATGAAATAATATTAAACTAATGCCCGGTTTCACAAACACTTAAATGGCGATTATATTATTTAAGCCTAAATTTAAGCCAAAATCGCACTTTAAATGTTTGTGAAACCAGGCATTAATATTATGTAATAATTAATTAACTGATCAAAAATAAGTGCTTTTGATTTAAAAAATTGCAAAGCCAAGCTGACTAAAGTAAAATTACAATTTTAAGTTTTCAGTTTTTGCCGTTATGGAAAAGATAAATTAAAGCAATAACATAATAATATACGGATGCAATATTTTTTACTCTGAAAAAAACTAATTTGCAACTTTTCTCTAAAATAATTAGGAGATATATTATAAATTAACCCCCAGACATGGATGACCCCTTTAGTTTTTATTGAAAAATCATAAATTGTGCGTTTGGAAAATAAAAAGGAATAAAAAGTAAAATTGCGGTAGAGTTCGATTTACCGAAATCGAAAATACACTTTTTCTTATAGAAATGGCTTTATCAACAGAACAGAAAAATTCAAGCTCTTTAAGGTGAGGATGAAAGATGTTGGACTTGTAATAAGGCCACAATTTAATTTTGAAAATTATATGTATTATTGCGCAATATTGCGTAATAGTTTATGCATTGTGTAGACGGTACGTGAGCTATGCCTAAGTTGATAGTGACTAGTGGTGGGGAGATACCAGCCGTTTCCTGAGATCCGTCGCGTCAACATCCATACTTTTGATTTGGAGGTACATGGGGATGTTTTAGTAAGTAAAGCGCTTCTCAAAAGCGCTTGCCAAAACCGCTTGTAGCGCCTGGAGTGGAGTGGTGCGTAAAATTATTATTTTAATTTATTTATTTTTCTTAAAAATATACCTATGGGCACAGTTAAAATTGAATAGATCCAATAAAATATTTGCTTACATATGAATTTTTAAAGTCGTTATTTTTCAATTTTTTTTGCTTATATAGCAGTAGTATCTTTCATAATTTACAAAAAAATGATAAAATTGCAATCCGGGTTTATCGACTTTCGTCCGATTTTGTATGTCCGAGTTGGATAAGAGTGATATTAACCGTCTGCTTGTGGGAGTCGTGGACCATCGTCATATTGACAGATGTATTTTATGGTTCCTTGGTCTCTATGGCGCCGGTGTGCTCTGCCTGATTTTTTAGCCGGTGCTACCATCCATCCCTGTAAAACCCGGATGTAGTTTTTTAGTTTTCCGGATGTTCGATGCGAGTTAATGATTTGCTCTGAATTTATGAATATTTGGGATAAAACCGATTACAGGTATTTCTAATGATTTAATAAGATTTTTGTGCGTTCTTTAGTTTCAGGATTCTACATTTATGCGTAGCCAGGACTCTTTAACATTAAATCAGGAATATATTAAAGTTAGAAGAAATACGATAGCAAAGAGTATTTTTGAAGAATGAATGAAATTTTCCTGTGCTGAGCTGGGTGAGTTTTGAAACTTTAAAGATGTACAATACTTGTTATTCTCCGATGAGATCCTGTAGGCAGTTTGGCATTTATTTTTGTGTCAATTGTATTGTTATGTCGACGAGAGTTCATTGTTGCAGTGTAGTTTATTTTGGTTGTTTGTTTTTTCCCTTCAGAGAAACTAAACAGTATTTTCGGATTTAAGACGCTTTTTATCCTCAATGACACCTGGGTTTCTAACGGTCAACCTGGGTTCACTTTAACTTGCTTTTGTTTAATTTTAAATGTTTTGTATTTGTCTCGTATCCTGACATTTATACATACGCCAACTATTTTTTTGGAAAAAAATAAATTGAAACTATAATTTGTTCTTTTGTTTTATTATTCGTTTTTTATATTACCGTAGGAATTGACATCGGAGCTCAACCAATGCAAGGGTTGGAGTAAACGTTTTTCTTTAACCAGAGAACCCTTGGTTTAACATTTTTCTTCTGAACGACTAAGTGGTTAGCAAAAGGCGGAAAAAAGGAAACACCCTATATAAATGTCGAATTGCATTTGTTTGTTAATTACGTTGGGTATTATTTGTAAAATGCTGTGTTTTCTTGCAAGGTCGAACAAAATTTTGATATCGTTTAGTCGGCCGTTGTACGAAAACTACTATAGCGAATCTTTATTGAAGTTGTTATAATATGTTCCGATGACAACTTCCATGGAGGTAACAATTTCAAGTGAGGTAGCGGTATTAATTGTAATTAATTAATAATTATTATTGATTTCCGCTTTAATAACTTTGGAAACTTGTTAAAATTTCTATGTGGTGGCTTCATGTGGTTAAAACAGCGAGTTTTAACCCATGTGTTTGGACGTGTGGCGCGTTTTTTTTTAATTTAATAATAATGCTGGCCGAGGAAGAAAGAAAGATTGCTAATTTGTTTAATAAGATTTTGTGCGTTCTTTAGTTTTAGAATTTATACTTAGGTGTAGAGCGTTCAATAAACAGGAATATACCGGAGTTTAAAGAATCTCGATGACAAAGAATATTTTTGATGAGTTAAAACGGTAACTTGTGCAGAGCTTGGTAAATTTTGAAACATTTTAATATGTAGGCATTTGCTAGTCATTTATATGTCAATTGTTATGTTACGTTGACGGGCAGTTTATTGTTACATCGTATCGCAATTTATTTGTTTGTTTCTTCTTCTCTGGGAAATCAAAGTATGTTTTGAATGTAGTCGCTTTTTTATCCTCAATGGAAAGCGACGACGATTGTTTGAACTTGTGAACTCTTCAACCGGGTTCAGTTAGTGTTCTGTGATGTCGCATATTCTAGTATTTATACACACGTCTACCATGTGTAATTTTGACAGAATACATTGAAACTATTAGTTTTTCTATTTTATTATTTGTCCCCTAGTTATTACCTGTAGGAATGCACGGTCCCCGCATTCCCGTCCTCGTCCAGCCAATGCAAAAGCTGGAGATCAAGCATATTTTGGAAACAAGAGCATCCACCTCTTGCTTTAACAAGGTTAGATAGGGAGAAAACTTATAAAATGTGACTTTTATGCGGATGTTAAAAACACCAATTCTTAAAAATCATAAGTGGGATATTTTAATCGTTTAAAAAAAATCGGATGTGGGCATGCCCATGACTTTACCATACTTTTATTATAAATATTAAAAAATTAATTTTTATTATTAAGAAGAAAAAAATAATTCCCATTAACGAATTTGACCAAAAATCTAATCAGCTCTAATTCTCAATACAAAGACACAAAATACCAAATTTAGTTTTAAAATTCTTATTGGTTTTTAAATACTTTGTAAAAACTAATATTAAATAAATTAAAAAATTGTTTCCATCAAACAATTTTAACCAAAATAATTAGGGATGTATTATAAATTTAACCCCCAAAAGGATGACCCCTTTAGTTTTTATTGAAAAATCATAAATTGTGCGTTTGGAAAATAAAAAGGAATAAAAAGTAAAATTGCGGTAGAGTTCGATTTACCGAAATCGAAAATACACTTTTTCTATAGAAATGGCTTTATCAACAGAACAGAAAAATTCAAGCTCTTTAAGGTGAGGATGAAAGATGTTGGACTTGTAATAAGGCCACAATTTAATTTTGAAAATTATATGTATTATTGCGCAATATTGCGTAATAGTTTATGCATTGTGTAGACGGTACGTGAGCTATGCCTAAGTTGATAGTGACTAGTGGTGGGGGATACCAGCCGTTTCCTGAGATCCGTCGCATCAACATCCATACTTTTTTGAGTTGGAGGTACTTAGGGGATGTTTTTAGTAAGTAAAGCGCTTGTCAAAAGCGCTTGTCAAAATCGCTTGTAGCGCCCGGAGCGGAGCGCAAAATTACGATTTTAATTTATTAAAATGAATAAATAATGTTTTTAAAAATTGATTAAGCTGTTAGTTAATAATATTAGGATGTATTTTGTTTAGTTGATTCGTATTTAATTTTTTTAAATTTTGAAAAGTCAGGGAAAATGACCAATTTTAACCATAGAAAACCTGCTCAGTCAGAGAATTTGTTTTGGGAAGTTCGGTGGGGACCCTGCTTAATTGTGTTTGGTTCAATAATTCATTCGTTTTAGGTTCAACAATGTAACTGCTTTGTCCAAGAATGCAAGTGTTTTGTTAAATAATTCAATTATTTCGTTCAATAATTCAACTGATTTTTCGACAATTGAAATATTATTGGTTTAATAATTCAATCGTGACAGCCGATGGTGAGGTCGACCATGAGATGTTAAGGGATGTATCGATTTTGGGCAAAAGTCGACTAACTCTAACTCAAAAATACACTTTTTTTATAAAAATAATTTCATCAAACACAAAGAGCACTAAAATATAAGATATTTAAGGTGAGGAAGAATTTTATGAAACTTCTATTAAGGCCACTTTTGAAAATCACAGTTTTTCTATAAGAAACACGTATTATTGCGTAATATTACGTCATATTTGAACACATTCTATCACCAGTCCGTGCGTTGTAGGTGAATCGATACTTACAACCGGTGGGAGCTTTCTGCTATCGCTCCCTGCTAACTGTCGGCTCAACATCCACACTTTGCTCAGTATGACCGGTGTAGGGGGATAGTTTTAGTTAGTAAAGCGGTTATCAAAACGGCCTGAAACGGCCTTAGCGGAGGGAACCGAAGTGCAGGCTGCGGAATATTGGTTTTGACTAACGTAACCACAGTAAATCTCAAGTTTACCTTAACAATATTGCAATGAGCAGAGTTAAAATTGAAAAATCCAATAAAATATTCCTTACTAAAAAATGTTGGAAAAACAATTTAAAAATTCATAATATGACATTCCAACATTTTTTAAACCTATATAGCATTAGTATCTCTCATAATTTACAAAAAAAATGGAAAATCACAATCAGGGTTGATCGACTCTTGTCCGATTTTGTATGTCCGAGTTGGATAAGAGTGATATTAGCCGTCTGCTTGTGCGGGAGTCGTGGACCATCGTCATATTGACAGATGTATTTTATGGTTCCTTGGTGTCTATGGCGCCGGTGTGCTCTGCCTGATTTTTTAGCCGGTGCTACCGTCCGTCCTTGGAAACCCGGATGTAGTTCGGGGTGAGTTAATGATTTCCTCTGAATTTAAGAATATTTGGAATAAAACCAATTACAGGTATTTCTAACGGTTTAATGAGATTTTTGTGGGTTCTTTAGTTTTAGGATTCTACACTTATGCGTAGTCGGACTCTTCTTCTTCTTCGGTATCCTCTTGACAGAGGAGTCGTGATCTAGCTTCACTTCCTTTAGATGTTCCGTCCATTCCCGACTTTTGCACCACATCGCGCCATCTCTCTGTTGCTGGCTATTCTCGAAAGATGCTGCGAGAGCTATTGGTGACCTCCTTGATTTGATCCGACCAACGCTTTGGGGAGCGACCCTTGGTCTAGTTCCTTCTATTTTGCCCTGTATTATTAATCTCTCAGTCCGTCATCACATTCCCGCGTTATGTGTCCGAAGTATTTAAGCACGCGTTGGTACACAACCTGTGACAACCTTTGAGGCTTCATCAATCTCTCTAACGATGGATACATTGGTTCTTCTCTCGGTCCACGATATGCGCAACATCCTTCTCCAGCACCACATCTCTAGTGCGTCTACTTTTTCCGATCCTGAGCCTTCGAGTCCATGATTCTGGCCGTAAAGTACGATGGGAAGACCAGCGCCTTCATCAAAATTTTTAGTATTAATGGTGATTGTTTTATCTTTCCATATTCTCTGCAGGCTTCTAACAGCATTTCTTCCCATTTCACAGCGCCTTCTGATTTCTTGAGTGACTCGGGACTCATTGATTCATTGATCCGAGTCGGGACTCATTAACATTGAATTAGGAATATACCAAAGTTAGAAGAAATACGATGACAAAGGATATTTTTGACGAGATGAAAAATATTTTCCTGTGTTGAGCTGGGTGAGTTTTGAAACTTTAAGAATGTACAATACTTGTTATTCTTTGATGAGATCCTGTAGACAGTTTGGCATTTATTTTTGTGTCAATTGTATCGTTATGTCGACGAGCGTTCATTGTTGCAGTGTAGTTTATTTTGGTTGTTTGTTTTTTCTCTTCAGAGAAACCAAGCAGTATTTTCGGATTTAGAACGCTTTTCATCCTCAATGACATCTGAGTTTCTAACGGTCAACCTGGATTCACTTTAACTTGCTTTTGTTTAATTTTAAATGTTTTGTATTTGTCTCGTATCCTGACATTTATACATACGCCATCTATTTTTTTGGAAAAAAATAAATTAAAACTATAATTTGTTTTTTTGTTTTATTATTCGTTCTCTATATTACCTATAGGAATAAGCGTCTGAGCTTAGATAATGCATAGGTAGAAGTAAACGTATTTCTAGTAACAAGGGGACCCTTGGTTTAACATTTTTCTTCTAAGTGGTTAGGAAAAGGCGAAAAAAAAAGATCGCTCTGAATAAATGTCGAATTGCATTATTTATTCTTTAATAACGTTGGGTATTATTTGTAAAATACTATGTTTTCTTGCAAGATCGAAGAAAATTTTGATATTGTTTAGTCGACCATTGTACGAAAACTATAGCGAATCTTTATTGAAGTTGTTATAATATGTATGTTTCGATGGCAACTTCCATAGAGGTAACAATTTCAAGTGAGGTAGCGGTATTAATTCTAACTAATTAATAATTATTATTGATTTCCGCTTTAATAACTTTGGAAACTTGTTAAAATTTCTATGTGGTGACTTCATGTGGTTAAAAACAGCTAGTTTTAACACCATGTGCTTGGACGTGTGGCGCGTTTTTTTTTTAGATTGTCGACTGGTTTCCATGGTGGAACTTGATTGTTTATTTTTTGGATAGAAGGTTTTCTTAATCTGGACGTGGAAAATCTCCCAGGAGAACCAAACAAATACTTTACAGAGAGATTTGTAAGAAACTGAGATGAGCCTATGTCCAGGAGTGGACTAATGCAGGCTGAGGAAGAAAGGAAGAAATTATTTATTAAGATTTTGTGCGTTCTTTGGTTTTAGAATTTATACTTAGGTAATGTGTAGACTGTACAATAAACAGGAATATACCGGAGTTTAAGAAATCTCGATGACGAAGGATATTTTTGATGAGTTGAAATGGTAACTTGTGCAGAGCTTGGTAAATTTTGAAACATTTTATGATGTAGGCATTTTCCTGCAGTTCATTGTTACATTGTATTGCAATTTATTTGTTTGTTTCTTCTTCTCTGGGAAATTAAAGTATGTTTTGAGTGTAGTCGCTTTTTCATCCTCAATGGAAAGCGACGAAGATTGTTTGAACTTGCGAACTCTTCAAGTATGATTCATTTTTGCTTGCATTTGTTGATAATGTTTAGTGTTTTACTTTGTCGCATATTCTGGTATTTATACACACGTCTACCATGTGTAATTTTGACAGAATACATTGAAACTATTAGTTTTTCTGTTTTATTATTTGTCTTCTAGTGATTACCTGTAGGAATTCATGGCCCTCGCATCTAGAGTCTAGCCAATGCAAAAGTAGGAGATCAAGCGTATTTTTGGAAACAAGAGCACTCATCTCTTGGTTTAACAAGGTTAGGATGGGGGGGAAAACTGTTATAAAATGTGACTTTTATACGGAGGTTAAAAACACCGTAAAACACAATTTTACCGTATAATGAAGAGCCAAAACGGAGTTTTGAAAAAATTCGTGAGTGACATAAAAGG
The DNA here is from genome assembly GCA_036346125.1 of Lycocerus yunnanus. Taxonomy (NCBI): domain Eukaryota; kingdom Metazoa; phylum Arthropoda; class Insecta; order Coleoptera; family Cantharidae; genus Lycocerus; species Lycocerus yunnanus. Next base: position 535,711 of record JARFIX010000059.1, read on the forward strand.
AACATATTTAAATATAACGGCAAAACTTTTTATTTTTTTTTAAGGTGGTTACAAAATTATAAAAATTATTTTTAACGTCCCTTGTGATAATTATTACCAATAAAAGTTTTGTTAAAAATATTCAGTAGAATAGTAGATTAAAAAATTGTTTCTATGAACCAATTTTAACCAAAATTTAATTAGTTTTAACTTCTACGTTTAAGATACGAAATCTCAAATTTCGTTTTAAAACTTTTGTTAGTTTATATAATATTAAATAAAGACTAATATTAAATTATAAAATTTAAAAAAATAGAAAAGCATTAATTTTTATAAACTAATTTTAACCAAAATTTAATCAATATTAAATAATAATATTTCAAAATAAAAATAATAGTTCTCATAAACCAATTTTAACCAAAATTTAATCAGTTGTAAGTTTCAATATAAGAATACAAAATCTAAAATTTAGTCTAAAAATTCCTATTAGTTTTTGCTGTAGATGGCACACAAAATTTGACCACAGAAACACACGCACATACATACACACACACAGACAGACAGATATTTTTTGGAAATCGTCTTATTTTACTCAGGGGACCTCAAAAAGTGTAAATCCATCAAAATATCAATTTTCTTTTCTGCACGAAAACAATACTTTCTTATATTACATAATATGATAAAGTATAATATTACATATGATAAAGTAAAAGATCTTTTGTAATTTTTTGATGAAATTAGTTGTTTTGTAATTACACACAAACAAGTAATGTTTCACCCCTTGAACAACTTCTAAAACAATAAGTACCATTAAATTCGAGGAATATTTAGTTATTCCTTACAGAGCAAGTATTTGGCTACATCTATGCCGAGTTTCGTTAATTCCATAATTAAAAGGCCAAAATCAAGCTATTTTTACTGTACTAAGCGTCGAAATTCTTAGGAATATTATTATTAAGCATACAGGGTGTTGAATGGCTGGTAAGAGTTTGAATTTAAGGGTTTGTAATTACACTTTTTCCTATAGAAATGGCTTTACCAAACAAAAGAACAGAAAATACAAGCTCCTTAAGGTGACGATCGATGTTGTCAGACTTGTAATAAGGCCACAATTTAATTTTGAAAATTGCAATTTTTATAAGAAATACATGTAAGTGTATTATTGCGTAATAAAACGCCAAATATGAAAACATTGTATTGATAGTTCGTGTGCTGTGCTTGGGTTGACACCATCCATACTTTTTCGAGTTGGAGCTACTTGGGGGACGTTTTTAGTAAATACAGCGTTTATCAAAACCGCTTGTAGCGCCAGAGCGGAGCGCAAGGTCGAGAAAGTGGGTTTTGATAAACGCAACTACGTCAAAAGTCGGATTCACACAAGAAGTAAATTTTTTCCGAAATTTTTTGTCCGATCACAAATTTAATTTTTTTTATTGGTTAATGAGACCTTTATTCTTTATTTTTCGTTGTAAAAAACGAGATTCTGGTATCTTTACTGTCCCCACAACCTATTTTAATTTCGGTAAGCGAGATTACAGTTCAAAAGAGCCAATGACAAAATTGCGTTCTAAATTAATTTTTAAAGCCATTTTTTCATAATTTGTGAACCGACTGCAAATTTTATTTTTTTAAGGAAATTGCATGTAAAAACACCTTTATGCAAATTCCGGCTTCCCTAATTAATTATCTAATTAAAGAGATGACAATTATGAAGAAATATTAATTACGATAGATTGGAGTATTAGATTTCATTTAGCTTTTACTCAATAAGCAAAAAGGTCGGGGACGATCAATAAACCTGAATTCGGAATTTCATGATTTTGATGTAAATTATAAAAAAGAACATCGTTCTCTACACATTGAAAAAAATTTGTGGTCGGTCCACAAATTTGGTTAAAAACGATTTTAAAAATTAATTTGAAATGCAATTTTATCAGTGGCTCTTTTGAACTGTAACCCGCCCACCAAAATTGAAATAGGTTGTGGCGACAGTAAATATACCAGAATCTCGGTTTTTATAACGAATTATGAAAGATAATGTTGTAATTAGCTAATAAAGAAATTAAATTTATGATCGGACAGCAAATTTCGGAAAAAAATCACTTTTTGTGTGAATCCGTTCCTTGATGTAGTTGTGCTGTCAAAGCCCACTTTCCGCACCCTCCAGATTTTGACACGCGCTTTACTTACTAAAAACATCCCCAAGTACCTCCAACTCGAAAAGTAAACCATCCGCAAATTTTGTTTTCACTTGTTTTCCTTGAAACCATCACGCATTACAGTTTTCGTATTCTCAATTTGTTTTGGCGTCAATACGGCCCCTATTTCTATATCTTGTTCTTCGTCTTTTGTCTCAGTTTGTTTTACTTTTGGTGGTAATCTAGTAATTTTTTTGATTTTCTGAAATATCGTCCTCTCTATTTGTATATTGGGAATATTGGTTTCCGGTACTTACTTGCGGTTTATTTTCGGTGGTCCCTTTCCTAGTATTTGGCTCCTCAGTGTCTTTGTGCATTTGCTTAATTTTAAATTGTTTTTCCCCTGCACAAGGCTTTCAAACCGGATCTGCCTCGGTTTTTGGTTTATGGTTTCTCACTACCATCGTCATCATCATTATCATAATCATCATCTTCATGCTTTAGACATTTATCTGTTGCGTCACTCCTGATCTTTTCATCTTTTCTAGGTCGGTCCACAATTTTTTACCACTGAGTTTGTATTTGGACATTTTCTGGGTATACGTTCTATTCCCATCCTTTCTAGATGTTCTTTCCAAGCATTTCGGTATTCTTTAATTTTGTCATTTAGATTAAATATCTTCAATTTGTTTCGGATGTTGGTGTTTAGCTTCCTATCAGTTCTTTTATAGCCTGCAATTTCCTAAAGAACTATGGCGCTACGGCGCTTCGAGCGGTTTTGACACGCACTAAACTTATTAAAACATCCTTAAGCGGTTCCAACTCGAAAAGTTTGAAAGTTGACGCGACGGATCTTAGGAGCGACTGACTCTTTCCTAAAGCTGCTCTAGTTAGCCCGCCCTATAGTTTATTCGTGAGTATTATAGCACTAGTAGCATTGGTAGAATGCATAAAATTATGACATAATATTACGCAATAATACATTTACAGGCATTCTAATGGGAAAATATTATGGGAAAATAGTAAATTGTAGGCTTATTAAAGGACATAGCAAAACCTACCTCACCTTAAAAGTCTTGTATTTTAGTGTTCTTTTGTTTGATCAAGCCATTTTATAGGAAAAGTGTACTTTTGAGTTCGAGTTTCTTGACCCTACCCAAATGGTCTTTAAAAATTGTTAAAAATTTTATTTATCAGGATAGCCATGTAAATATTAAGGTTTTATAAGGTTTTAATTTAGAAGAAAACCACATTATTGGTGAAGCTCCGAGTAATGCTACCGAAGCAAACGTAATTGCTGCTATAGTGAATAATCAGTACAAGACAAATAGACAAATTGCGCCTGAGTCATTATACAACGGCCTTTAAAATTATAAAAAAGTATATGTTTAAATCTTATAAGTACAGTAATCATCATGACATTTTGAAAGTGATATGTACAACAGGATGATATGAAGTCCTTATTGAAAAAGCCAATTTAGATAGAAATTTTATTAAAAATATTTGTTTTACCGATGAAGCAACTTTAGCATTAATGGCGAACCAAATGTTCAAAATTATTGGTTCAATCTTCATTTAGTAATCGACAATCATTTACAAGTCCCACAAGCTGTAAATGTTTGGGCAGGTATACTAGGAGCCAACATCATCGGACCATTTTTTATTGATGGGAAGTTAAATGAACCAAAAACTTGGAATTATTACAAAATGAAATTGATCCGGAAATTGACAATATAGCAGGAGAAAATGTAATCTTTTAGAAGCAGGAATTTGCATAAATGTGTTTTACATGAAATTTCCTATGCATGGGTAAGCCATTCAATACCCGGTATAAGATTGCGCACGACGTCAATTAGGGAAAATGAGGTTCTTAGCCATCTCAGATTCCATCCACGATAAATACTTTTAGGATTCTTTTGCATGAATTATTACACAATTAGGATACAAAAATTTTAAGCAAAAATTTAGTTAAGAAATACTACAGTTTATTATAAACATTAAAAATTTTTATAATATTTCGCACCTAATTAGTATTAAAAATATCTAAAACTAGAATTTGCCTCTAGGTGGTCCACTGTCCCTATATATAAGCGATTTAACTAGTTTTGACTACTGAAGTAGTCAACTTTTCGTGTAATTTGCTAAAATGTATGTTTATTGAAATTTGCTGTGAACTTTTCAAGTCCCAATATTAATTAAAATGACCAAGTAGCATGGATACAAAATCCTTTTAAAATTCCATTCTGCGCTAAATTTTTCCAAGTTTTCACGACATTCCTGATTTTAACGAGTTTCTTTTTCCATTTACTTTATAAAATAAAATTACAAACTGTAAACATTTTAAATGTACATAATATACAGGCAATAAAATCTTAAGAAAAGCAAATTTGATACATATCTATCAGATCAGGCAATTAAAGTTTAGAATTGAAGTTTTAAGTTTTATTACAAGTGCTTTCATTTAGTGCACCATTAAATAAAAGTCAATAAAAACGTGTTATTGATGAGAATCGAAAAAAAAATGGAATTTTATTAAATAACTTAGAAATTAAAACCGGAACAATTTCTATTAAAAGGTGAGTGATCTCAAAATGATTTATCTAAAATAATTGCTCACTTGTTTTAGTTAATAACTATAAATTGTAATCGTTCTAGCGAAAACTTTCACACAAAGATCGAAACTAAGATATTGGTGTATTAATTTTATATGTGCATTTTATATTACGTTTTTTGCTAATAAACATAAACTTGTTTCGTAAATGCTTGAAAAGTGTTGACGAGATAAATTTTAGGTATTTCAAAAATTTGCAAAAACCTTTTGATCAAGGGTGGCATTAATATAAATTATTTTTCCTGTCATTTTTACTGTCAAAAGTGTGATTGAATTTCTACAATGCAGTGCCCAAACGAACTTACCCGTTTTATAATTGCAGTAACTAAAGTTGTGCCACCTATACCCGTACTGTCGGTACTAATGCGTAATATGCCCAGTATATGTGCAGCGCCAGTGATTCACAAAGAAAAACATGTTTATCTAAAAAAACCTTTAAGTGTTACCTACAAGACGATATCCAAGGACCATCCCAGTGGTAAATTTCTTGTAATATCGGGACCGGCACAAAAGACTCACATTAGATACGGTCATACCGACGTCAAGATACCTGATTTTACACCCTACAGGCGCAATCCTGTTAAATTTCCCAATAGGCCAAGCACAGAATCGGTCGAAACTCGAAAAGCCTTTACTTATTTATTTGCTGCAGTTGGACTGTTGGGGAGTGCTTACGCTACCAAAGCAGTTGTTACCATATTTGTTTCGAGTATGAGTGCATCAGCTGACGTATTAGCTTTAGCGAAAGTTGAAGTCAATGTTGCCGACATTCCAGAAGGAAAATCTGTTACATTTAAATGGAGGGGTAAACCGTTGTTTATTAAACACAGAACTGCAGCTGAAATTGAAATTGAGAAGAATGTGCCTTTAACCGAGTTGAGAGATCCACAAACCGACGAGGAACGTGTTAAAATCCAGAGTTTTTGGTTGTTATTGGAGTCTGTACACATTTGGGATGCGTACCAATAGCCGATGCTGGTGATTACGGTGGATATTACTGTCCATGTCATGGTTCTCACTACGATGCTTCAGGCAGAATTCGGAAAGGACCTGCTCCTTTAAACTTGGAAGTGCCTATTTATGAATATCCAGATCCCAATACTTTAGTTGTTGGATAAAATCCTGATTTACTTCAAACGAGAAAATAAAATGAATTTTGAAAATTTCAGTTTTGTGTTTTTATTATATTATAAATTTTCTTCTAGTTATTATTATTTTCCCCTGTATATTCTTAAGTATTTAAACTATTCAACTCCTGAAATAAATTCTTTTTCTAATAAAAATTTAATTTTTGGAATTGTGTAGAAGTTTATTTTAAAATTAAAATCCAAATCAAGTTCAATTCACTTTTTGAAAATTTTGTTTTTTTCCATTTTTTTTTGCTACTGTAAAACCATCGTTGCGATCCAAAAACTTGCAATTAAATTTCTTCAATTTTTCTTCCACGTATCAATTAAATACACTGCGTTGCCTTAATAAAATATTCTTGAGCCAAATTTAAATTTTTAAATCGCCGATACCACGGCCTCCACTAATGTTTCAATATTAAATTTTTAAATTTTAATCAACATCCAATTTTTTATAAAATTTTAGCTGCTGAAAATTACTATTTTATTTAGTCAACCTTTGGTGTCATTCAAACTTTAAAAATCTCTTTGAAATAATATGTTTAAAACTTAAACGCAGTTTTGCGTCTACAGGCACTGTTGGTTTTTATGGAACTACCATTTCCCATGTTACGGCTTTCATCGTAAAACTGAATTTTTCGAAAAAATTTTAAATTTCCAATCAATTAAAAGAAAACTTTTCGCTTTATGTTTAAATTTAAATTTGATTTGCACTTTTCACACTTTGTTTTGAATTTTTTAATTTCACCTTATTTATATTTCACTGTTTAATCAGTGATCACAATTTTTAAAATTAAAAATAACGATTTTTATTGGAATAACAAAGAAATTGCTCTTTATACATTCAAATTGCATACCTGGTTTGCTGCCAATTCTCTATTATCATCAGATGAGAGAGATTAAATTGCTTATTGCTTTCTTTTGAATAAAACAATATTGAATCAGATTTTAAAGTCCCTGTTATTGCACTCATTGGCAATCGGCAGAAAATTAATTTATTTACTTTGTTTCAGTTTTACTTTAATCAAGATTGAAAACCGACCTAACTTGGACCGCTTCGCGCTTTAAAACACAGCTACTTAGTAAAAAAATTGGGAAACAGCCACGTAATGAGCGATTTTCTTGCGGGGGGTGTAAAATGCTAACATCCCACTAAAATCTACTAGAAGAAGGTGGATAACTTTCCGCTCTAAGAAAAACTAATAAAGCGGTAAGAAGAGCTTCCCAGAGATTTAGAGGTAGTGGTCGACCTCAACAAGCTGAAGAAACCAGATCTAAAGTAGCAAAAAATCAGAAAAATTTCCACCTAGCCATCCACAAAAAATTAAAGTCATTGGTGCTGGAAGGATCTAATTGAAGAAAAACACTTGGAACTCTCTCTCTAGTCGCATTCTCATAACTACGGAATCGTGATCCCATAGGATTCTCTTGGCGCTCCACCTCGGTGGTTTGACGTTGTCTGTCGAGGGAAGACGGTCAGAATAAAATTCTCATCCCGCCCGGATTCGAACCGGGGTTCTCGGCTTAGTAGCTGACTCATATCAAAAATTATTCGAAAACCACCCACTCAAGCTACGACCAGAAAAAAGTTTCGAATAATCTAAGTATATTCTTTCCAACGCGCGAGACCAAGACCACAACCCCTCTCTCTCAATTGTCATACCAGACCATGGCAAAGATGAAGAACAATGCTCCGGATCTAGATAAAAAACCGGCAATCTTATTTAAAAATTGTTAATAAAAAAATTTATTTTGATTATCTTAGAAAATGGAAGTAAGCCCCCAGAGGACTCTGGCACATACAAACCAATTTCCTTTCTTAGACATATTGGAAACCTGTTCGAGAGACTTTTACTACATAGTCTAAATAGTATGGATCAGATCAACCATTCGGACTGTCTCAAAATAGTAAAAATGCTAAGGGCGGTGAGGAAAGGCACATTACAAATAAAGAAATATTGTATTTTCGTCACTTTGAATGAGAACAGCGTCTTCGATTCGGCCAACCAAAAGAAAATATCAAAAGAGCTGAGAAGAAGAGGATGTTCTCTATCATTTTAAAATTATGAAAAGCTATTTTAGCCACAGAAGACTAATAGTGAAAAAGCAACTGATAAATGATAGATCCTATTACATGCAGGGTCCTGCATGGTTTGGTACCGAGACCGTTGTTACACAACATTTTATATGACGGCGTCCTTGGTCTGCTCATGTCGCTGGTGATGAAAGTTTTTGGCTTTGCAGACGATCAGTTAGTAGCTGAACAGCCTTGGTAGAAGATAAGTTAGAAGGAAAACCAATGCCACAATTGAAGTTGTAGCAAAATGGATGGAAGGAATAAACTTAACTTTTGTTTTCCAAAAAACTGAAGCGGATAGAAGAAAGATCTTCCAATTTTTGAAAAGAAGCAAATAAATCATTTCTACGACTAGCGCCACATCTACGTCCCCAGTTTTCACTTTTCTCTGTTTAGACAAAGTTTTTCTTCCAGATCCCGTATTTCTTTCGTGTAATTCCATTTGGATTTCTTGTTATTTGTTTCTAATTCCTGGAATATTCCAAATTCCAGAATCTATAGTCCGTTTTCGCTGTATATTGATAAAAACGTTATCCATTCCGATCCATTCTTCTGGTTAATTAAGCAATATAATTTGATTTTTTTCTAAGTGTCGAGGAGCTAGCCCAACGACTTAACCCTCAATCTGAGGGCCAAGATTTTCTGTTTGGGTTTTCTCCTTAGTCAATATAATACATCGTTTTTAATATGATTGACAAAAAATTTGACAATTAAGCTTGCAACTACTGCGGCGAAAAAACAATGTCGAACACAGTGTTCAACTGAAATAGATGAGTGGAAATCCAAAAAAACTCCTAAGCGCTTATCCGTAGTCATCTTTCACTGGTCACTGGTACGAGTGTATATGATAAAATACCCATATAATGGAAAAATAGGGCAAAAAACGGGAAAACAGTGGAACATAAAGAATCAAGAACTGAGATGACCGTTGCAATAATGTATAAACTTAACAAGTGCCAACAGGGAGAAGGTTTAAGTGGGTGGAACCCCATACCCAGTATCAGCCTAAGACAAAACGACGCGGTCGAAAAGATGCGAGCGTTAGGATGCGGACAATAAAAACGCACACTCAAAAGGACGCGGACCCAAAAATACGTAGACTTAGAAAGAATCTTTCTTTAAACGGTCGTAGTTGTAAAAAGAGATCTGTCACAATATTGATACTACGATCTAAACTTTTCCTATTGACTACTGATTTTAGATTTTAGATGGATCTGCCGTGATCCGTGGTTTGCCGTGGTTGGAAACTCTCCGCTCCAGACGCTCCGGACCGTTTCGACAAACGCTTTACTTATTGAAAATATCCTTCCAGCCCGGTCCTACTCGGCAAAGTGTGCTGCTGGAAGATGGTGGATCTCCTTCGATATGGGAATTTCCTGAGAGGTCGTTCATAAAGGACGTCCTTGTCTTGGGGAAAGGAGTTACAAAATGCAGCAAGGGGGGGGTTAGTCAAATGTGACGTCCGCGTAAAAATTTTATTTTGAGATTTGCCAAAAATTTGTGCTAAGTATTTTCTTTTATAATTTTAAAATATGATCCTTATTAAACTATTTAAAAATTTAATAATATAAAAAATTAAAAAATTATAAATAAAATGTAAAAGCTAAAAATTTTAGTGTTTTTCTAAAATGAACGTGAAGTTAATTTTATAAATGAGGGGTTGATTTCTGACCATTGAACATTCCGGAGAGGGGGGGATAAAATATTGTGACCAACTGTAACAAAGGGAGAAGGGGGGTTAAAAATTTGTGAAAAATTGCTGACGTTCTTTATGAACGGCCCCTAATAATAACGTAAGCTCGACCAGTGGATCTCTAACAAAATTATATTATTATAAAAACTTTAGATAATAATTTTATTTATTGAAAAATATTAATAACATAATAATATAATACAAAGACAAATTTTTATTATTATAATACATATTTCAACAATCAAAAATTATAAAGATTTTAAGGAATTCCGAGTAAAGTCTAGAAACCCGAAATCAAAAGTACCCTATTCCTACAAAATGGCTTTATCAAACGAAAGAGCACTAAAATACAAGAATTTTAAGGTAAGGTAGGTTTCGGTAGGTCCTTTAATAAACCCACAATCTAAATTTGAAATTGACATATTTTTAATTTTATGCATTTTATCACCGGTGCGTGTACTGTAGGTGGGTCAACATCGACTTTTTGCAATCGCTCCCTGCTATCTGTCGGGTTAAAATCTCTAATTTTTTGATTAGCACCGGTCTAGAGGATATTTTTAATTAGTAAAGCGGTTTTCGAAACGGCATGTAGCGGTCGGAGCGGAGGCTGCAGAATGTCAGTTTTGATTAACGCAACTACGGCCAATTTCAAATTTTTAAAGTTTTTTTTCAAAATTTGTGGGCCGACCGCAAATTTTTTTAATGTGTAGAAAACGATGTCCTTTTTCATTTTTCACTTCAAAATCATGACAATCCAAATTCGGGTTTTTTGACCGTCTCTGCAATTCCTTGCAAAAAATAAATTTTATGATCAGCGTTATAAATTTTAATTAGCGTGATGTGACTGAGTCTTTTTGAGTCTGCGACTTTATGGTCGGCGTCATTTTGAGTCTGTGTTCTTTTGGGTCTGCGTCCTAACGCTTTCGCCCTTTTAGTCGCGTGCTTTTTGCCGTGTCCATATACCTAGCACCGTACCGTACCGGTCATCATCAATATTTCCTCGTATGTTAGTTCCAAACCGGTTGTTTTTCTTCTTCTATTTCAATCTTCGCCAGTTGGTTTTGCTCTTCTTTGTGTCTGTTTAACAGATTTCTATTTTTGTCTTTCTTGATATACCTTTTCCAAATTGCTCTCTGCGTTTTTTCTCTATTTTTTCTTCCATTTCTTTGCGATTTATTTTCTTATACGTACTTATTCTTATATTTCCAATTTCGTTATTTTTAATAACTGGAACACCCTGTATTTAAACGTATTTTACATTTAATTATTCGTTTAATATTGTATGTTATCAACAAGGCGAAAGCAAATTTTGATGGTGGGGAGTCGGGTAGCGTATTATACCGTGCAATCGGCCGTGGTCATCGTCGTTAGATGGAGTTTTTTATGGTCCACCGATTTGTCAGTCAAGGTGTGCTTTCAATTTTTCCGCTGGGTTGTCAATACTATGAACTGGAGCTACCGATTTTTCTTCTAGTTTCCCGGAGTGTGTTGCTTATTTGCTTCCGGAGGTTTATTATCAGGATCAACAGACGCCGGATTTAATCGTCGCAGATTACAGGTATTTCTCATTTGTTTAATAAGATTTTTGTGCGTTTTTTAGTTTTAGATTCTACACTTAAGTAAAGCAGGAGTTCGTTACCATCGAACTAGGAATATACCAAAGTTAGAGGGATTCCCAATGCAAAGAATATTTTTTACGTGATGAATATGATTCTCTGGTACGGAGCTGGGTGAGTGTTTAAAGCTTTAACGATAAGCAAAACTTGTTATTTAATGATGAAATCCTGTAGACATTTGCAGTTATTTTTGTGTCGACTGTTATTGTTTAGTCAACGGGCAGTTCTTTATTGCATCACAGCGAGTTTTCCCCGTCAGGGAGTTCAAACTGTAATTATGGTTTGACCGGTTTTCCATTCTCAATAGAAAATCTAAACTTGCTATGTTTTATGTTTGTATGTCTCATATTCTGATAAGTACACGCGCCTTCCATTTTTTTTGGAGAGAATAAACTTAAACATTTAGTTCTGGTGTTTATTATTCTTCCCTATAGGTTACCCGTATGGATTCCTGGCTTTTGCATACCGTTGAAGCTTAGCCAATGCAAGGGCAGGGGTTTAACGTATTTATTTAAACAAAAAACCTCACCTCTAGGTAAACATTTTTCTCACGGACTACCTTTTGGTTGGAAAAGGGCTAAATTATAAAGGCGTAAAGTGTATGGCACTTGAAGAAAAAGAAGTGATTTAAGTATTTAAAAAAACTTTTTATCTCAACAAATATTGCTTGGTCAAACAAAAGAGCGATTGTAAGTTCCACCGGTGGGTCAAATCCTTTTTAATTCGACATGTAAGTTTCACCTATCTGTTTAGAGTCCTTTTTCTGGCATGTAATTTCCACCGATGGTCCAATTAAAGTTGTGGGTCAATGATATAATAAGGGTAAAATCTAATAAAGGTTAATGGTTTGTTTGTCGCTCAACTTCCACACTTTGCCGAGTAGAACCGGTCTAGAGGGATATTTTTAGTTAGTTAAAGTTTGTCGAAACGGCCCCTAGCGGCCGGAGCGGAGGCTGTGGAGGAGCAGTTTTGACTAAAACAACCACGAGAAATCTTGGATTTACTAAAAATATACACCACATAGTATTTTTTTAATAATATTCTTTAAAACGTCGCTATTTCATACTTTAAGTCTCATACACATACGTGTCGGCTAGATCAAACAAATTATTCTGGTTTAGAACCTCTCCCCCCTTTTGTAATTGCCACTGTACCTATTTAATACAATACTATCATTAAAAGGTAATTGTATAGAATAAGTACTAAAATAAAATCCATTCTTTACTTATAAAGCTACACCAATTCCTGATTGGTTCTTTTTTCTTAATCATTTAGAGAAAATGGTTTGGTAAATTAACAGGATTGGATGATTTTTTTAAATGTTACAAAAGCCGAAATATATGTAACACTTTATGTAGTCAAAAGTAAATACCAAAACTATCAATTAAAATTATTTTAACTATTTTTTTTTACTTTTGGATTATTTTTCAAGGATTATTTTACCTGTGGATTTTTTTCCGTGGATTATTTTACCTGGATTATTTTACCGCGGATTTTTTCCTTGGATTATTTTTCCTAGAATCATTTTTCCAGCTTTAGGTATTCCAATGCAGTATAATATGTAATAAAATAGATGGCGAATTTCTGCACATTTTTTAGATGAAATGACGGGAATTTTTGACTTCAAACACTGAAAGTTGGAAAAGTAACAGTTTTTCATTCCAGTTTATTGGTATGTCGTTTTAAATAATAAAAAAGAGCAGCTAAATTTTAACGATGTTAAAAAATAAAAGATTTGGTATCAAAATTGACTTAAAAATTAAAATCACAAAACAATTATCTTTTTCTCCTGCTTCTAATATATTCTGATGGTAAAATTGCTAATGCAATGCAAGCTAATTTTAAAAATATATAATATTTCTTTAAATGGAAAATAATGCTAAAACATTTTTGCAAAAGTCCAATTTTATAAACATAAAATGCCAAGTGCAAAAGAAGCGAAATGCGATAATTAAAAAAATTAAACTCGAAAAAAAAAAGGTGAATAATGTACTTTGTAGATAAAATCGAATAGGTTAATAATATAATGTTCACACTAATTGCCTAATTTAAAAAAGATTTTATGTAATTAAACGTTTGAGAAACCGTGTACGACCTCGCCCTTCAAAAATTATCGGCTCATCGGTTGGGCATTTGCTCCTTGCTCGCCGGCCAGTCCGGGCCTGAATTCGACACAGTCAAGATGATATTATTTATTCTTGATAGCTTTGTTTGACACTACAAATGCATTATTTAAATAATTACCCAGCATCTACAGTGCCTGCAGTAAAATACTGAAAATATACAGGTCTCTGCTCTCACGCACATCTCAAAGCATTTTTTCATCTCACTTTAATCGTTATAAAGTATTACTGTAACTAATATTGGTAAATAAATTTTAATTTAAAGTTACGAAAATTAATTTAAATCATAAGCAACCCAATATTTTTAACTTTTAACTAAGTACCGTATTAACAATTTTGTGAGTTCTCACGCTTGAACGAATCTCATTGTAATTAAAAATTAATGAACACATCAAATTGAAATCCGCAGTTTGAAACTTTTACTGTAAACAGTTTTAGGAATTTTTCTAAGGGTTTACAACTGTCATTTTAATTTGTTTTCAACCGACTTGCTTACAAACGATGTATTTGCCATATGCCGTGTACACATAATAGGGCAAATAACCATTAATTTTGTAAAACCCGTCAACACTAAACCTTAAATACAAATTTATTATTAATGGAGATCAATTGTAAAATTGAGAAGTGTTTTTACCTGAACTGAAACAGAAACGTACACCTAACGAATTTTAAAAAAATTGAAAATTAGAGTAGAAAGCGTGGCCGAATTACCGTTAACTCAAAAAATAAATTTTTTAAGAAATTAACTGCGGTTCATTTGTTTTCCACAAACTTTTAATGTATTCCTAACATGAAATAATTTTTGTATCTGCAAAAAATTGCAGCCCACCGTTAACTTGTCGTTTATTAATAGTAACATGTTTGCGAAATAACCGATGCAGGATGACAGTTTTTTCTAAATCCGAATTTGCCATAATTAAGTCGTTAATTAATTGGCATTTTTAAGAACAGAAAGCTAAGGCTTACAATTTTTTTTAAATAGGGCAGATGAATTGAAATATTTTCTCATCAACTCTAGGGTCAGTCATCAGGCTGATCACCTTGAGTCACGGGGAGGTCTAAAGTATATTAAATAATTAAATGTAGAGGGGTGGGCAACAATATCAGAAACCTTGAGCAAAATTAGCGCAAAACTATTGCTTTTTCAGTTATCCGTGATTTCAGTCAACATTCCTGTACGGGGAAGGCGTTGAAAAAAGTGCAGACGTCTTCATTCTGACCATGGTACTACGATTACCCATCTCTAAAAACGGTCTATTGAGATTTTCTGAATCAGATTATTAATAATATAACAAATCTCAGATAATTAAAAAATGACGTGGGTAGTAATCAGAAAAAGCTTTTGAATAAAGCCAGCGTTGATTTTATACGCTCGTGCCATGTTATGAATACGATGATTAGGTATAAAATAATAATTATATTTTTATGCAAAGATGTTATGTATTCAGAGTATTCACAGTAGTTAAATAAATAATATTTTATTCAACAGAGATTTAATTAAATTATATGAAGAACACGTGTTACGATAATTATAGTTAATCTAGCAAAAAATATTAAAAATTTTTATTACGCCTGGGGTCCGTCTTACATAGTTGAACATCAGAAACAGAAGTGTGCTGCGTAACCAACCATATGGTTTTACCTAAAATTTTATGCTTTGGTAAACAAGCATAGATACCCCAGTCAAAAACGAGGGTGGGTGCGTGTGATTAATTTATGCAGTCGTTATTGATATATTTAATCGTAATTTATTTCTAACTTTCTAAGGATTTAAAAACAAGCCTACAGTGTGTTTTGCATAATACAAAACCAACTGACACTTAATTTTAATCTCGAGCTGATTATAAAGAAGTATTAATGTGAAAAATGTTGAGGCAGCCCCCTATAACTGTATATACATACCTATAGTTTTAGATTAATCTAGAAATGATTTCTAATTCGTATAAAAATTTATTTTGCGATTAAGATAATATACTAATTATTATAATTTTGTTAAAATCAATCAACAACTTCCTTAATCAACTAGTACCTACTCAGAAAGGCTAATTAGTCCTCTGCCACAAATCAATCTATCCTGAATGCTTTAGATAGGCTTTCTCCTCCCATTGACACCGCTAAGAAAGGAACAAGAAAAGGCAGTTGCCCCCCTTACAAATTCAGGTATGATTATACCAGGCTATAAAAATCAATAATTAAATTTTT
Organism: Lycocerus yunnanus; assembly: GCA_036346125.1. Classification (NCBI taxonomy): domain Eukaryota; kingdom Metazoa; phylum Arthropoda; class Insecta; order Coleoptera; family Cantharidae; genus Lycocerus; species Lycocerus yunnanus. Next base: position 551,277 of record JARFIX010000059.1, read on the forward strand.
TACTTTATCATATGTAATATGAGAAAGTATCGTTTTCGTGCAGAAGAAAAAATTAAGATTTTGATAGATTTGCACTTTTTGAGGTCCCCCTGAGTAAAATAAGACGATTTCCAAAAATGTCTATGTGTGTGTGTGGTCAAATTTTGTATGCGACCTACAGCGAAAACGAATAGAAATTTCTAAACAAAATTTTGTATCCTTATATCGAGACAGATTTTGGTTGAAATTGGTTCTTGGGAACTATTTTAAAATTTTTTAAATTTTATTATTTAATATTTCAAAAACTAATAAGAATTTCAAAACCAAATTTAGGATTTCGTATACTTACATATATTGAGATTTAGAACTTATTAAATTTTAGTTAAAATTGATTTATGAGAACTATTGTTTTTTATTTTTTAAGATTTATTATTTAATATTAGTCTTATACAAAACAAGCATAAACGAGAATATTGAAATACCAAAGCAATGGTCTCACTAGAGTAAGCATAAATGGTAAAGGTGAAAATATAAAAACTATAGAGTCTATTTAATTTTAACCTTAAGAAACTGAGAAACAATAGAGAATCTAAAAATAGATAGTGAAATTTGAAAAACCACGAACAAAAGGTTAACTAGAGACTTAACAAACATTGGAAAGTTTATGTATCGTAGATTGGGCGTGTAGGGATATAGTGAAAGGGTTTTTGAAACACGTTAAGAAAATTGAACGAATAGTTTTATTAATATTTGAATAATGCAAGAATTTTCAAAACCAAATTTGATTTCGACAGATACAAGACTAGGAGACTAAATTTTGGTTAAAATTGGTTTTAACTATGTTTAATTTTTAGAATCAGTATTTAATATTAGTTTTATAAATATTTCGAAAAGAATGAAATTTCAAAACAAATTTAGTTTAATATTTGTAACCAATGAATAGAATTTTAAACAAATTTGATTTTTTATTTTATAGTAAATTAGTTGATTAAATTTTGGTTAAAATTGGTTTCTAAATCTTATTTTAAAAAATTTTTAAATTAATTATTAAATTAGTTTTAATTAATATTTGGTAATAGGAATTTTAAAACCAAATTTAGGTTTTGTATTTCGTACAGCAAAATAATAGATTTTAAATTTTGGATTTTTAATTTATAAATTTAGACTTTATATTAGATTTTGGTTAATATTGGTTTATGGAAATCATTATTTTTTATTTTTTTAAATTACATTATTCATAATTAGTATTTAATTAATATTTCGAAAATTAATAAGAATTTCAAAACCAAATTTAGGATTTTGCAAACCAATACCAAGATTTAGTTTTGATTAAATTTTAATTAAAATTAGTTTATAAAAACTATTGTTTTTCTATTTTTTTGAATTTTATTTAATATTAGTTTTTATTAAATATTTCTAAAACGAATTCGAAATTTCAAAACTAAATTTGGTATTTTGTACCTTTGTATTGAGATTTACAGCTGCTTAGATTTTGGGTCAAATTAGTTGATGGAAAATATTTTTTTCCTTTTATTCCTTTTTATTATTAAAAATTAATTTTTTAATATTTAATAAAAGTATTATAAAGTCATGGGCATGAGCACATCCGATTTTTTACTTTATCATATGTAATATGAGAAAGTATTGTTTTCGTGCAGAAAAACAATTGAGATTTTGATGGATTTGCACTTTTTAAGGTCCCCTGAGTAAAATAAGACAATTTCCAAAAAATGTCTCTGTCTACAGCAAAAACTAATATGAATTTTGTATTCTTATATTGAGACTTAGATCTGATTAGGTTTTGATTAAAATTGGTTCATGGAAACCGCTATTTTTAATTTTTATAAATTTTATTATTTAATATTAGTTTTTAATTAATATTTCGAAAACTAATAGAATTTCAAAACCAAATTTAGTATTTCGCATACTTATACCGATATTAAATTTTAATTAAAAATAGTTTATGAAAACTGTTTTTTCAATTTCAAACCCAAATTTGAGATTTCGTATCTGCTAATTAAATTTTGGTTAAAATTGGTTGATAGAAACAACTTTTTATAATTTATTAATTTAATATTAGCTTTTATAAAATATTTCAAAAACTAATAAGAATTTTAAAATTAAATTTGGTGTTTTGTATCTTTTTATTAAAGCTTAGAGCTGATTAGATTTTGGGTCAAATTCTTTTTCCTTTTATTAATAAAAATTATTTTTTTAGTATTTAATAAAAGATTTTTTTATAAAAAAAGAATTCATAGTAATAATATCTTCAAATATTTTAATCATTTGCACTTCCCCTGGAAATTTTTTTGACGGTGCTTTAGTACTTTTTTTTGTTATTTTCTACTGCACTTGGTACCATTGATTCTGTGAGTACTCGAATAAAATATTTATAGTACAGTAAAAATAGCTCAATTTTTGTCATTTTGAAATTATATATATTATTAATTTTGAAATTAATATTTGATTCAAATTTTTAAAAATATAAGGTTAAATGAACAATAAAACGAAACATTATTTGTAAGCTTTCAGCAATGGTTACTGCTGTCATTAGATGTTTACTGCTGTAGCCATTGCATTATAATTTTAAAATTTGAATCAAATTTTACCATTTTGGAATAAAATTAGAATCCAAGAAAATCGATAGAGATCTAGTCAAAACCCATTCCGGTTTTCACATAGACCAATAGACTAATGGATCTATCTCAGATTTAAGAGTACTGATTGTTTTAGAGTACTGACAGTGTAATCAGCGCTTGTTAGTAGATTGTGGTTTTGCAGTGGTATTATATTAATGATAGAAACGTGATTGACAGTGTGATGCGAAAATAGAGACGATTTGGATGTGAGAGAAGTGTCAGCAACAATAAAGAACTTATAATTTAAGAGAATGATATAGCATACGGTGCCTTTTGAGGTTAACATTTTTGACACTTGAAAGAAGTCACTGTGATACCAATATAAAAAAAGTTTTTAAAGTGGAAAATTGGAAAGTTACTAACGTGGGAAACCTTTACACCTTATTATAGTAATTTTACGAGAGAGAATAATAACGCATATACTTCTAAAGTGTTGAACTTAGTATGGCAAGAGTCGACTAACCCTGATTCAAAAACATACTTTTTCCTATATAAATGGAAATTAAAAAACGCAAAAATACAAGCTCTTTAAGGTGAGGATCAATCTTGTCGGAGTTGTAATAAGGCCACAATTTAATTTTGAAAATTGCAATTTTCCCGTAAGAAATACATGTAAGTGTATTTTTTGTGTATTAAAATGCCAAATATAGAACATATTCTGTTGGCGGTACTTGCAATTTTATATACGTAAATAGCCCATAGAGCGGGGCCAACTAGAGCAGCGTTAGAAACGAATCAGTCGCTCTCTGAAATCCGTCGCGTCAACTTTCAAACTTTTCGAGTTGGAACAGCTTAAGGGATATTTTTAATAAATTTAGCGCGTGTCAAAACGGCTCGGAGCCCCCGAAGAGACTCCGGGTTGCTTTTGGCAGCGCAATTACATTAAGTGGCGGGGGCTCGGACGGCGCTTCGAGCGGTTTTGACAGTGCAACCAAATCAGAAACAAATTCACACAAAAAGTGATTTTTTTTAGAAAATTTGTTGTCAGATCACAAATTTAATTTTTTTTATTAGCTAATTACACCATTATCTTTCATGATTCGTTCTAAAAAACGAAATTCTGGTATTTTAAATGTTGCCACAACCCATTTTAAATTTGGTGGGCGGTTGTTACAGTTGAATAAAGCCAATGAGTAAATTGCATTGTTAATAAATTTTTAAAGCCGTTTTTTTCCAAAATGTGTAAGCCGTTCGCAAATTTTAATTTTTTATGTGTATCTGGCATTATGAAACAAAGTGTGTACCCCGGCTAGCATACGGAGATGTACAACAAAGGTCGTGAGCCACGCGATGTTCTAAATTTTTGCTAAAAGTATAATTAAACAATCAACGATACGTTGCACAGAGGTTTATTTAAGACTATATGTACAAAACCCAACCTTAATTACATGGTGACAAACAATAACTTACTCTAAATTGAATAAATTACAAAGACAATTTTGTTTACAAAAACTAAACGGCTTACCGCCAATCACCCGTTAATGGTCCTTGCACTGGATGCGGTCCTTATGTTTTCCTTGATGATATTTTGGGTGGTGGTAAGTAATGAGGATAACCCTCCGGTATTAAGACAAATAATTACAATGGTTCATCAATCACCGTTTTGCGATAAAGTACTAGTCTGATAATTATTATAAACAAATACACGTGCCAAAGGTTCTTGGTCTTCTTCCAGCAAGCCACGATAAAACTGTTCTGCACAACGGCAAGAAGAAAACTCTTCACAAAGGTAAAACACGACTGTTTGACGATACAGGTAACACTATCGCAAGATAAAGACACAAAGATAAAGCGAAGATAAAACACACTTCGCATCGGCGAAAGTAAAGACAAGATTCTTCACGATAAAGGTAAAGATAAAAACTTACTGATACAACTCACAGATACAACTAGTTTAAAGGTAAAGCCAAGACAAGACTCCCTTCTTTTTCCAAAAAACACCGCTTATATTGCTTTCCTCGACAGCCTGGTGCTGCCATCCCTTTGTTAGATAATATGGGGTTTTTAAAAAAGAAGTTCGAAGAAAGAGTTTAGGGTAAATTCCCAGAACCAATTAACAACTGGCCAGGCAGGCCTAATGTGGTGGAGAGCCGCATTGAATTCAACAATACCTGGTACTTTGCGCAACAGGGCAGTACTAGGTAAATTTAGAATTGTACGTTTCGATAACGTGCAACGAGTTTCGTTACAATTATTATCTTTCATAATTTACAAAAAGAATAGTAAAATTCGTGATCAGGGTTAATCAACTCTCGCCCTTAGTATAATATGTGTTATTCGCAATAGAAAGAGAAAGAAGTAGCTTACGGACGGACAAACATATTTAGATTATAAACGAGCGATTTAGTGTTTTGCTTTTTGAACTCATAATACATAGTTCCTTAGGGAAATTGCAGGCTATAAAAGAACTGATAGGAAGCTAAACACCGACATCCGAAACAAATTGAAGATATTTAATCTAAATGATAAAATTAAAGAATACCGAAATGCTTGGAAAGAACATCTGGAAAGGATGGGAATAGAACGTATACCCAGAAAAATGTCCAAATACAAACCCAGCGGTAAAGGAAATGTGGACCGACCTAGAAAAAAGATGATAAGATTAGGAGTGCCGCAAGAGATAAATGTCTAAAGCATGAAGATGATGATTATGATAATGATGATGACGATGGTAGTGAGAAACCATAAACCAAAAACCGAGGCAGATCCGGTTTGAAAGCCTTGTGCAGGGGAAAAACAATTTAAAATTAAGCAAATGCACAAAGACACTGAGGAGCCAAATACTAGGAAAGGGACCACCGAAAATAAACCGCAAGTAAGTACCGGAAACCAATATTCCCAATATACAAATAGAGGGGACGATATTTCAGAAAATCAAAAAAATTACTAGATTACCACCAAAAGTAAAACAAACTGAGACAAAAGACGAAGAACAAGATATAGAAATAGGGGCCGTATTGACGCCAAAACAAATTGAGAATACGAAAACTGTAATGCGTGATGGTTTCAAGGAAAACAATTGAAAACAAAATTTGCGGATGGATCACACATTTTTGGAAAAAACGGTTTCAAAAATTTATTTGCAATGCAATTTACTCATTGGCTCTTTAGAATTGTAACCCCGCCTATCAAAATTAAAATAGGTTGTGGTGACAGTAAAGATATCAGAATTTCAGCTTTTACAACGAATTATGTCATAATTATAATGGTGTAATTAATAAATAAAAAAATAAAATTTGTGGTTGGTTACCAAATTTCGGAAAAAATTCACTTTTTGTGTGAATCCGAGTCTTGATGTAGTTACGTTTGTCAAACCCCACTTTTCGCACCCTGCGTTTCGCTCTGCTCTGGGCGCTACAAGCGGTTTTGACAAACGCTTTACTTACTGAAAATATCCCTCAGAACGATACAACTCGAAAAGTGCGGAAGTTGATCCGACGGATGTCAGAGAGCGACTGGTATCTCCCCATAGCTAGTAACTGTCAACGTACACGCATCGTTAACACAATGCATAAATTATTACGCAGCATTGCGCAATAATACATAAGAAATACATGTATTATTAAATACATGTATTTCTTATGTGAAAATTATAATTTTCAAATTTGAATTATGGCCTTATTAGAAGTCCGACTAAATTCATCCTTGCCTTAAATGATTCATATTTTTATGCTCTTTCATTTGGTTGAGCCAGTTTTATAGGAAAAAGTATACTTTTCAAGACGGGTTTTTTACCTCGACCTTATTGATTTTGGAAAATGGCAGATCAAACTTCTACCCTAAAACGCATCCTCTATAAAACCCGAAATAAATTAAAAAAAAAGTAAGTAGGTTGTGACAAACTCTGGCGAGCCTTTTCTTTAAACAGAAACATGTAAGACCGAATTACAAGTTAGTAGGTTTTTACTTACTGACTTAATGTCACAGTATAAATTTATAATTTAACGTGTAAATTGAAGCTATCTATCTGTCGGTCTTTTCAATGTTCCACGACGTCTTCCGATTAATTAATTTTCAAGAAGGTATCATAGTATTTAATACCTCAGAGATGTTGCAAGTACCTTGTGAGAAGACCACCGGTTTTACATGCCTTCCGAAGCATGAAGACGGCCATAAAAGTGAACTTCTGAATGTTTGTGTTGGTAATGTGCTATCTACTTGTTTGATTTACATAGGTCTATCACCTTAACTATGCTATATAAACTTATTTTTAATAAAAATAATGTACCCCACTTTATTGTCTTCCCAAAAATCACAATAAAAGCGTGTAAACTTAAATAATGGTTTTGGCCAATAGGATTATTGCTTCGATAGTAATCTATCAGTATTTTCAAGGTTCTACGACGTTTTGCGATTCCTCTTTTTCAAGAGGGTATCTTAGCATTTAATATCTCAAAGATGTTGCTAGCACCTTGTGAGAGGACCACCGGCTTTACATGCCTTCCAAAGCATGGAACCTGGCTAACAACCAGGCCTACTATGACCGTCTCTTCGATAGTAATAATTAATGTAAATTACAAAATTATATTATAAAACTTAATAAAAATTAAGACAAAAGCAATAAAACCAGTTAATATTGAATACATTTAAATAATATAAAAAAACCATAAATTCGGTTTTAAATATGTTATTGTGACCGAATCCCCTATAAACACAAGAATTTTGTAAAATATTATTACTAAACATATTCTGTAAAAATTAAAATTAAATTTCTCTGTAATTAAAAACAAAATAAAAATTTATTCAAATGTCATTAAATGACACTTGGACACATTAAAACGACGAATATCACGGATTTATGGCATTTGTTTTATGCTTCTGTATAATTTGGGTATTTTTTAAAGTTTTGAAAAACTTATTACTATATGCAAATAAAAAATAAATGAAAATGCAAAAAACAAGGAAAATACAATTTTTCAATTCTTCAGACTGAAACCTCATCACCTTAATTTGATTACAGCTAGGTAACAAATTAATATGTTAATGTACTGCATTAATCATCATAAATTTATTGAAAAAATAATATATATTAATATGTATTAAGAATGGAAACGCAACTTTTCCTCGGAACTCGACTAGATTTCAGTAAGTACCCGCAATTATCAAATAAACAGGTAAACACAAAATTTCGATATTTAACCAAATTGTGCGTTAATACTAATTTTCTGCGTGGATTGGTGACTGAAGAAAAGGATTATTAGCAGTTAATAGGACATGTGCTGTATTAACACCATCCAACATTAAATTTAATTTCTATCATCCATTAACTATCATTATATATCATTAAATAAATTAAACTCACTCGTGCTTATGCCTAATTATTAGCTCAGATTTACAATGGAACAACTTCTATCTGATTTAATTGCAAATCATTTAATTTTTTTCATTTATTTTGCTCTATTGCTCTATTAAATTTATACATTGTTCACAGTGACCGTGAGAACCTCTTAGTGGTATAGAAGACACTTTCTAAGAAATTTAAAAAAATTTCGTCAAGTCATAACTCCTTGAGTACCTCACTTTAAAGCAATTTTTCAATTTATGATTTAAGCTTGCACCATTTTTTGATTTTGTAGTTTAATGGAAAAGCTTTTTATAGAGCATTTTAAACTACAAATTTATGTTATAATCCATCTTATGGCATTAGTTTTCAACAGATTTCGGTTATGAATTAAATTAAGGAAAAATGTCAAAAAATTATTAACTCCGATACTTTTAAAATTTATTAAATAAATTTTTGAATTTATTTAGTCTTTAACTCACTTGTTCATTATTTTCGTAATTTATGTGAAAACGGTTGGTTTCAAAAAATTATTAAACCAATGTTGATCCGAAATTTTATTCGTTTGTGCTTAGTTTTCAAAAGTTTGTTAAGAGATACGGGGTTGGCAAGAAAAGTAAAAAATAAAACTCGAATTTTACATTTTTCTAATTTATTTAACTCGAAATCTGTGATACATGGTTATAACTAATTAGATATTTAAAGTCTGAATCTGTTAAAATCTGAATCAAAATTAATCTATAAGATAATCAGTTAGTTGAAGAAATTGCTTATATCCATCGTCAACGAATTATTGATTTAGCAGAATCAAGATTCAAATAACAGAAAACAATGCTTTATACCATGGTTTGCCCCAGAAATTACGAATTTTGGATTTTGGCGGTCAGTTTGTATTACAAAAGAGCACATCCGTTGGAATCCCGAGAGCGGGCTTGTTCCGGCAAAAAAAACCGCCCTAGGACTGCGTTCGCGGGCAGTTTGTTCTGATACAAGTGCTCCTTTGGAACTCGAACTGATGGCCTTACAAGGTCCTTACTAGGAGAAGCGATCCTAGAATTAGTAATACATATCATCAATCGCTATAGCAATGCAGTTGCTTTAACGCGCATATTAACAGCTAACTAGTACGTTTGGGTTCGAATCCCGATTAGAAAACATTTTCTCGGCACATCATCTTGCTAAATTTGTTAATTTTTGATTTACTACTCCATCCTTTGCAATCTGTTGGGGACGTTTAAACGAATGAAGTTAACAGATCTTGACAAAAATGTAAGTATCCCATCCGAGGTAAAAACCTTTTAAGCTGTCAATTCGCCCCAGAAAAATTGATTTTGGTCGTTCCTTTTTTAATGATAAAATGAATCATTTTGATTAAAGAATCGGAAATTAACCAACAAATGATAATCAAACTAAACAAAAAATTACAAACTCGAAAATAAGTTTTTGTTAAACACATCAATTTTTATAAAATACATAAAACCGGTACTAATGATGTACCCATAAATCCAAAGATAAAAATTAAATTAGAATAGCAAAAGTAAAGAAGTCCATAATGCATTCAATCAAGAGTTATAGAATTATTGTTATTCGAAAACAAATATAATAGGCGATAGATTATAAATAAATAATAGACCATCTTCTTTTATGAAGAAGTATGTACGTGTGTGGTCAAATTTAATTCTGAATTTGGATGGTAACTCCCATTTATGCCATTAAAAATTGCCTCGCACAAAATTTCTATTAGAATTAACCGCTAATTTTCATTGATGTGTTCGAATTGTTATTAAAATTTAACAATAAAATCATTAAAATAAATCGTTTGTTGCTGAGTCAGGTATTACAGAATCTTTCTTAGCTTCCGAATTTAAATGGAATTTTATCAATAGCCATTTAAAATTACAATTGTAGATTATCTTCATTAGAGCAGAATTTATAAAATACCACCACGATAATTATAGTGGCCGCTTTTTTCTTATTCTACCTAATACAAAGTAAATACAAAGCTATTACAATATTTTATTGTACTCGAGATAATCTTAAATCAGATTAAAGTTTTAAATAGATGATTAATTATTGCGGAACCGTTATTATTGGTTCGTTTTGGACTATGTGAGAATTTCTCGCCAACAAATTTACTTAGATTACTACATATTACATCGGGACGCATTAGGGCCTATCTTGAAGGAGGCGTGGCGAGTACGGTCCTGACGGCTGTTAAACGACTAAAATTTTTGCAAAACATCTTTTTTATTCGGCGTTAAGCTGTTTATTAGCATTTGTAGCAATTAAAAAATAATAATTAAATCTATGAGTTATCATGGTCTGTCGAACACACCTTTTGTTCACACAATAACGGAACCTGTAATTTTATAATTATCAATGTTTGTTTAAATTGTTATTACATCTTAATGCTTTATACTGAAAAATTAATAGCACGCGTTATAAAGTTGTCAATAAAAGAGATACAAGTCGTAACTATGAATTATATCCGTCCACCAATCGCCACATTACCTACGTTTTAACATGAAATGTTAATTATATCCAAAATAAAATAATAACTTAATGGGGCATTTATTTATATTCAAGACGATGTGTCAATTATAATAATAGTAAACCCAACATAGTACTACACCATTAAATATTTTACTTGCTTTCATGATAAATTTTATTATAATGGTATTATTAGAAGATTATTTACCCACTTAATAAAAATTATATAAATATTATATTAATAAGCAATTAATTTGCCCGCTAATGTGCAATCACAGTTAACATTTTAAACTTGTTAGAGAACACTAAAATTTATTATCAGCAATAAAGATACTTCACAATATCAATAACACAAATATACGCACCCAGCTATTAGTATTTTAATGAACCAATAACATTTGAGCATTTTGAGAGCTTTAACCAATCAATCGATGCGATTCTGATTTTAATATTTTATTTAAATAAGATGTTACATTATAATGTTACAATCTATCTTAACATACCATATTTTGTTTTAAAATTGGGAGACTGTTAATGGAGAAACTTGAAATGTTAATGGGTCAATATTTTGATAAACTGAATTTATCCATTGATATTTATTATATAAAGAGAAGGTCATTGGTCTGGATGTTAGCGCGGTGCTAATGTAATTGGCATGTTAGCTGCTAATGTAAGGCGCCCAGTTCGAATCCGGGCAGAAGCTTCACTTTGTGTGGCCGTCTCCGTGATTTGAAAGACACGTAAAGACGGTGGTCTTCCTATATTAATGAATTGCATTATTAACAATATAAAATAGGCACGTCTAAGGCTAGCTTAGCAAGCTACTTCAGATGTAAATCAAGTACCGCTTACAGTACTAACAGTAGCTTAGGAATATTGCCGATGATGCTGTTAAGATAAAGCCAAATCAACAGATCCCATAAAAGTTAAAGAAGAAAAAGATCGGCTCTCAAAGTGTTACTAATTAAAAATGCTGTTATTTTGACAATTTGGTTTTTTTATTTAAAAACTTCAGTATATCGTAAAAACATTTCAAATTAATAAACAGATGTTATTGTTTGATGTTTCCTTTAGCGTGGTAGTAGCATTAAGTCTGTCCGAGAAGGCTTCACACACTGCACGAATGTGGTGTGATGGTATTTTCTCCCATTCTCGGTAAAGAGCAAACTTTAAGGCGTCGACCGTCTCATATTTTCTAGTTGATACTTTGGCCTCCAGAATGGACCATATGGAAAAATCCATTGGGTTTAAGTTCGGGGAATATGGTGGCCATTGTTGTGAAAAAATGAAGCTGGGAACTTTTCTTGTAAAAACGTTGGATTTCACGGGCTTTATAGGATAGTGACAAGTTTTATTGAAATGTCAATGGTTTCTACCAAATTGTTTACGTGCCCAAAGAAACAAAGCATTGTTTAAAACCATTTCACGGTTGATTTGTTGATTTACCTTTACCCCCTGTTCAATAAAACCGAGTAGTGAGCGTCTTGTTGCAGTTACCGTGGCCCAAACCATCACTGATGCAGGCGCTTGCTTTGCCAGAGCAATTCGCAGGTCTACATTGTTTACTGATTTGCTCTGTAACCACACACGGGGTTACCGAGCCTCCTTGCTTAGCGATATTCTTCTCTGACATGTGATTAGAAGATATAAAATGCCTAGCTAGGGAGTGCGATAATGGCAGGGCATCGTCGGATGTAAGTATCCTGCAAGTAGACTGCGAGCTTCCTTGAGGCAACCCTGGACAATGAAAACGATGATTGATAAAGAGTTTTCAGCTAATGCGCACATGCAAAACGGTCCCAAACCCCCTTGCTTAACGATAGCCTCCTTCAACATGTGGTCAGGGGGTATAGGATGCCCGCTAAGATGTGCAGTAATGGCAAGGCATCATTAGATGTAAGAAACCTGCAAGCAGAGTGCGAGCTTCCACGTGGTGATCAGAACAATGAAAACGATGAATGATAAATAAGTTTTCAGCAAATACGCCCACGCGAAATGGTCAAGACCCTGACCTTAAACTGGGTGCTGCCCGCTCAGGGGATATGCTCTGTCGAAGAGTGCATACTCATTCACAGCGGCCAGAGGTCCTCAGCCTGACCAGAAACTAGCTGTCGGTTATGCCTAAGGGATTCGCACCGGAAGGGCCAAACCCCTGAGAGCATAGTCGGTCTTTGGAGCAGGGAGTGATTGTGCATGGTTGCTAAGCCGAACACGCACAAGCGATTAGTTTTGGGGGTTTTCAGTGCCGCATAGCCTAAGGATGTTGGCAACTCCTACACTTGTAGCTACCTCATGGGGTCGGGTAGAGGCTCTAACCTAGGGAACGGGATTGAACGGCGCCTCAGTAACAAATGCACCGGAAATTACGTCCACAGTACGGAAGACCCGGGAAGATATGTCTCCCCGCCGTTACGTGGCGGTTGTGGTGGGACCACTGGTCTGAAGATGCCTAATTGGTACCTTGTGCGTCTGAGCTACGCAATAGCTCCGACTTCGACCTGTGCTAGCTATGGTAATAGGGATCTACTAACGCCGGTCGTATGGTAGACACTGAGTCCTTGGAAAGGAATCGTGGCGGGCATCGCCGAGGCACAATTTCTCTTTGGGGGACGTGCTTAGCAATCGAGTTACGTAGTTTATGCACGCTAAATAAACCTAAGATTTGTAACCACACAAGATCGTTCTGTTTGTTTACATATTGCTGAACGTGGTGTGGATTCCAAAAAAAGTTAACATGCGCTCTCTTGGGTATTTAAATAAAAATACGAAATTTAACAAAACAACAAAACTTAACTTTATTAAACTAATCTTTGTTGAAATTGCAAAAGTAGTACAATAAAAGTGTTGGCAACCGCGTATCACTAATTTCAAAAATAACTCAGTGAAACTACGAAACAACTTTTCCTAAATAATATATGGGAAAGACACAAATGAGTACAGATGATATTGCTTTAAAACAATGCTGGTTACGGCAGCTACTAAAATTTTCCAAAATCTTTTACCCCTCTGACCAGAAAGGAAGTTACAAAAAAATTGCTTATACAGATTATTCTTAGCAGCTAGACCAGCAGCAATACGTAGCACAATAAATGGAAGCTTTACTGCACTTAAGGAGTTGGGCGTCGTGACGATCCACTTCACTTTCGTTTCGGGAAACGGATGGTGTTGAATGCTGAGACAAAACCCGACGATCGGAAAAACTTTGTGTTCCGTAAATACTTGAGCGTTGGTCGTTGTCAAAAACGGCAATAATCAAAACAACTGATGTTTGTTGTTTGTTTACGTGTCGAAATATAACCAAAAAGAGTACCAACTACGACCGCACACTTCGACTTAAAAATTTGGAGCGAAGAACACATGAATTCTCGAATCTTTCCAAGATCACAATTAAAACTTTCGATAAAGTTAATTTCACGTAAAATCCTAAAACGGTGAAATTAAACGCTCGGCACTAACTATGCACGCGAAATAACAAAAAGATAATCCGGGATGGTCAATAAACCCGAATTCGAATTTCATGATTTTGAAGTGAATTATGAAAGAGAATATCGTTCTCTACACATTAAAAAAAAACAATTTGCGGTCGGTTCACAAATTTGGTTAAAAAACGGCTTTAAAAATTAATTTGGAAAGCAATTTTATCATTGGCTCTTTTGAACTGTAACCCCGCCCACCAAAATTAAAATAGGTTGTGGCGACAGTAAATATACCAGAATCTCGGTTTTTACAACGAATTATGAAAGATAATGGTGTAATTAGCTAATAAAAAATTAAATTTGTGATCGGACAACAAATTTTCGAAAAAAATCACTTTTTGTGTGAATTCGTTTTGATGTGGTTGCGCTGTCAAAACCTACTCTCCGCACCCTGCGCGACCCTCTGGGTCGCTTCGGGGGCTCATAGCGGTTTTGACACGCGTTTTACTTACTAAAACATCCCCTAGTACCCCCCAAATCGAAAAGTATGAAAGTTGACGCGACGGATGCCGGCCGGCCCTGTAAGTTGATATTTGGAGATAAAACAGAAAACGAAGATTATGACGTTGAAGTGAGTAGTACCAAAGATGAAATGTGAAGAAGAAATATTAGAAGTAATCGCAAAACTTAAAAACAATAGAGGGGCGGGAATTGACGAAAGTCAGTCCGAGATGATAAAGTATGTTGGTTAAAAACTGTCTAAGATGATTGTGACATTGATACAGAAAGTTTGGTCCAGTGAAGTAATGCTGCTTCTTCTTCAAGTGCCATACACTTCATTGTGCGTGAGCGATCAGCTTAGCCGAAGCCAAGCTGACTTTACTAGAGAATATAATTAATGGGGTGGTTTCCGTTGCCTTCCCACAGTCCAAAGATTGATATCGGACCTTTGATCACAGCAGTGTAACCGACAGTAATGTTGCAGGCATGGAAAATGGCCATCATCTGTTCGATACATAAAAAAAGAGCAAAAACTGAATGCGGAAATTATCGAGGAATAGGATTACTGAATGTTGCATATAAAATATTGGCCACTTGTATAAAGAATAAGATAAGAACATACACGAAAAACGCATTAGGAGAATATCAATGCGGATTCAGAAAAGATAGATCGGTGACAGATCAGATTTTTGTATTGAAAGAGATCCAAGCAATAAGTCATAAATTTAATTTGAAAACGCACGCACTCTTTTTGGATTTCAAACAAGCATACGACTGCATATGAAGAGACGAGCTGTATAAGGCAATGGACAAACTGAATATTCCAGCAGCGTTAATTAGACTAACGAGGATGATACTGAATAGTACCCTAAGTAAATTACGAGGAAATAGTCGAATGTTTCAAAAATTTGAAGTAAGGGTAGGTTTGAAACAGGGAAACCCACTATCGTCAGTGTTGTTTAATATAGCTTTTAAAAGAAAGTAAGAAGCCAAACTAAACGGAAGAGAAACAATACATGAACAGAGACACCAGTGTCTTGCTTTTGCTGACAACATTACTATACTCACAAGATCAAAGTAGGAAATGCAAGAAACTACAAAGAGATTGGTATTAGCTGCAAGTAAAATAGGATTGGAAGTTAATCAACAGAAGTCAAAGTGTATGGTATGGGAAAACGAATCAATCCGACCAAGTGGATTACTGGACGTCTACATAAGTGAAAGCGTACTGATGAAATTTACGGAAGTCAAATTGTTTGTGTACCTAGGAACCGTCATTTCAAAGAGATCTGGAAATAAAATGGAGATAAAAGCAAGATTGGCTTTAGGATCAAGAAGTGTGTACGCGATGAAATCTATGTTGAGCAGTAATGTTCTCTCTCGATCACTGAAGTTAAGAATATATAAAACCATAATAAGGCCAACAGTAATATATGGATGCGAGAGCTGGTCAATAAAGAAACAGGAACAGTTGATGTTAAAAATATGGGAGAAGAGGATATTACGGAGAATTTGTGGTGAAAAATAAATGGAAGAATAGTGGCTTAGAAGAACCAACAAGGTATTCCAAGAACTTTATGGAGACCAAAGCATCGTGAACGTAATAAAGATCCAGAGAATGAAATTTCTGGGCCATTTAGTGAAAATATGTGGAACGAGAATATAGAAAATGATATGAAAATCAAAACTGGGGGGGGTACTAGGAGAAGAGGAAGGTCAAGGAATAGATAGAGTAGCTAGGTACAGCAAGATTTGGACGAAATAGGTGGAAGAGATTGGGAGTCAAAGGCAAAAGATAAAAAGCAATGGAATGAAGTGATAAAACAAGTCAGAAACACATGTTCAAAAATTGAAACAAAAGTAATAAATATTTTGTGTGTAAACCAAATTTTACGAGCTTAACGAAATAGTTACAGATTACGAAGTATTTACATAGTGTAGTCTTTTCAATGACTTTAATTTATCAATTTTTTGTCAGAATTCAACTTACATTCATACCTAAATTAATAATCTCGGTTTTTGTTTAAAATTAACTTTTTTGGTAACAAGAATCGGGCAGGGTACGAGAAGATGAAGTCGAAAATTAAAAAATCCCTATAGAAATGGTATAAAATTATGAAAAAGAACATAATTAGGAAGATTATAAACCATGCATGATTAAAAATTTTTTACGTTTTAGCATTAAAAAATCAAAAATTGAAATATGTTTCTACGATAGGTTAAATTCGAACCTCAAGCCACACCCATTTTGATTCTTTTTTGCAATTTTACTTAAAATAATGTGTTTTATTACTTTTTTAATATAGCCCACACATACGTATGTGTACTGTTATTTAAATAAAACATTGATTTAAGAAGTAGTTTTAAGAAAATAATTGTTTAAGGTGAATCTAACTCTTGCCGTAGTTGCGTTTGTCAAAACCCACTTTCTGAATCTTCCGCTCCGCTACGGCCGCTACAAGCGGGTTTAACAAGCGCTCTACTCATTAAAAATATCCCCCAAGAACGATCTAACTCGAGAAAGTGTGGATGTTGACCCGACAGATAGCAGGGAGCAACTGACTTTCTCCTTGCGGTGCTCTAGTTAGCCCTACGGTTGATTTGAGTGTATTAGGACGCACGTCCCGTGAGCAAAATGCAAAAATCGCCTGCTTTTATGATTTTTAAAATCGAATTTTAGCGTTATTATTGACAATATCAACTTCATCAATAGTACATTCCACTCATATTATTAACGTTCTCTACCTAATTCATAAAAAAAATTTGTAAAATCATCCCAGACAAAGACTTCGTGTTAACGTACTTAAACCCAAGAATCTGGTTTTTTACTAATAAATACCCATAACTTGGTAAATTCTTACCGTAGAAATAAAAAATGAAGTTATAAGAAATTAAATTAGCCTTGATTTTTATATAAATATGCACTTTGTACTAGGGGATGAAGAAATATTCATAAAATTTTGCATTTAGGTAAAACTAATTTTCTTCTTACAGGTAAAAAATTTTTTAATAAAGAGGGGAGGCTGAAGAGGTAAGCACCGAAGTTGGAGCATAGAATGTTTTTGAATATTTATTTTAATCAAAATTGCCAACTTTTTTCGTTGAAGCAAACTATTCCACCTATTTTTGCTTAAAAGGATTACTAATTCCAGTATCCTAATAATTCAAAATAAAAAAGTGTTTACTACATAGTATAATATACAAATTCGATAACATAATAAAGTTTTTTATCCACAAAAATGCTTAAAATACCTTTCACATCATACATAAAAATTTAATTCATTGGCAATTATACTAATGAGATAACAAAATATAAACAAAAACATGTTATCGTTTATATTAATAATAATTCATCAGCCTCATTGTTTCCAATTTATTATTGCAGTAATTAACGGTCATTTAGTTAAATTACATTTTTTTTTCAATATATTAACCTGAAAGTAGACTTTAAGATAGAATTTCGTGCAAAACTGGGTAAATCCATTTTGGTTAATTCAAAAAAATAATTTTTTTAAATATTTTTTTGAACCGAAAATAAAAAAGGGTTAAGGGTTAACTATTTTAGTACTTCAAATTTTTTCTTTTGTTTACTTGTGCGTAGGTAAGACTTAATTTAATCGAAATTATAAATAATGTATGTAAATTATTTATACTTCCATCAATAATTTAATAGTTCATTAATCAAAACCTCCAATTTTTGATAAAATGAGTTTATGCATAAATAAACACAAAGCTTTAGTGTTCTTTGAACTAAAAGTAAATACAAAATTGATAAATTATATGGGTAAATGTGTTTATGGTAGATATCTAGAAAATTAAAATTGATATTACTTAAGTTATTTTTCAAAAATAAAATAATATTGCGACGTATTAACACATATTTTGAGTAGGTAACCCAATAACAGGTTTTGGTCTGCACCAAACTATTTAACTCTCGTCAGTTGGATATGCCATATTTCTTTATAAAATAAAATTTTACTTTTAATTATTATTATTATTAAAATGGTAACGGGCACCGTATCTTTTCGACCCTTATTGGTCTAGATAAAACGTGTCCTTTGGTTTTACGCAGAAACCCTTGACTTCATCTTTTTTAACCCCGAGAGGATTAATTCCTTACTGATTAATATTAATTTCTTTTTAAATAAAATGTATGGATTGTTTATTGCTAAGAGTATGAGCAAGTGAGTGGGCGACAAATTCCGCTAGTACTTTTATTTTATTAAAATTTTAATTTAAGAAAATTAGAATTAAACAAATCCCGTTGTTAATATCATTTTATAAACAAGCATGTAATTTATTCCCTTTCTCCTTGTTTATAAAAAATACATCTACTAAGCAACTTACCCACCTAATGTTGAAACCGCATCCATATAAAATTAAAAAAAAACTTACTTCGTCCATTAATAATAATTATTTAACGTTCTCACGTCATATAAACACAACATTTTTTTAAAACTTGCCGTAAACTTTATAACTTTTTTAAAGTTGTCCAAATTAAAACTACGTTGAAATTCTTTAAATTTGAATGTTTACTTCAATATTTGAACCCAGGCGTATTAAAAATTTTATCTACATAAATAGAATTTTTTGATTTTATTAAGAAAATTCAAAAATTGTACACTTTAATCAATTTTTTTAATCTTTTACAACATTTGCATTGCGTATGAATTTCTTATAGAATATTTGAAAATCTAATATACCTCCTCTCGAAATCTGAATCTAATTCTGAAGAATATCGCGTCAAAAATCGAGTCTTTTTTTCAGATAGTCGTTTTTCAGGGGAGTGTATTTTACTTGAGGGGACACTTTCAAAACCAGTACATCACTTTCAACACGATTACGCACGAAGCAGGAAATTTTGAAACGCAAATGTATGTTGAAGTGCACTTTTCCGATCGATCGGCAGTTATAATAAAATTTATTTTGAAAACACATTTATGATACTTACTAACAACATAAAGTCATCAAAACTATTTACCGTTAATAATAATAATGCATAAATTAAATCCGTATTGCGTTATTTGAAAGAGTAAGTACAAATTAAATGTAAGTAAAATGTTGTCTTGAAGTAATTTTTTAATATTTATTCTGCTAATAAACTGAACTTAAATTTAAATTATGTAATTAATTTTAAATTTATGTTCTTGCTATTAAAATATTATATACAATTTCATTAAAATACAAAGTACATAAATATGCTTCTTGTAAAGCTTGATTAACATATACTTGTACGACCGGTTTCAACCTTGTAAGTCATTTTCAGGCACAAATTTAGATATAACATGGAAGATTAGCGCAATTATTTCATAAGCTGCAAAAAATTATGACAGCAAAAGAAGAAATCAAAGATTTAATGTAAACATTTACTGCGTGTTGTACAAGGTGTTCCCACGACCTCAGAGAATCCCTGACGTGGTGATAGAAGATACTTTTCTAAAAAAAAATTGTTAAATAAACTTTTTGTTCAAGTTCAAACCCCTAGATGGTAGTGTCCCTTTAAAAACAATTTCTGTCTTTAGCACCAAAGCTATTGATTTTTTAGTATTTAGATTACTGATTTTTTAAAGAGCAACAGCAGCACAAACAAATTATAACCCTTTGTGGTATAGAAGCAATCGATTTCAAATTATATATTAAATTAAGAGCAGAAATGTGAAAAATTCTAAGTTTTAGATTTTTTTTTTTCTAGCATCTTTCCCTGTATTTTTAAATAAAAAACTGACCGCCCAATTCGAATAGCAAATTTAACCGGACCCGGTCAACTCGGCGACAGACAACTCGGCGACGTCAACTCGGCGACAGGCAACTCGGCGACCGACCAACTCGGCGATGGTCAACTTGGTGACCGGTAAACTCGGCGACTATTCGCCCAACGGCCGGGGGAAATAAGTTAAGGTCATTTAATCGATATTATAATCCAAAAAATAAACTCAAAATAAACTTTTCTTTCCTTTTTCTAAAAACATTCGGGTCGAGTCAGAAAACGTGGACTTGAAAATACACTTTTTCCTATAAAAACCGCATTAAAATATAAGTCTTTCTAAGGTAAGGTGAGATAGATATTGATAGGTCCTTTAATAAACCCACAATTTAAATTTGAAATTAACAAATTCCCATATGAAACACTCATGCAAGTGTATAATTGCGCAATATTTCGTCATAATTGAGCACATTCTATCATCAGTGCGTTCGTTGTAGAGTGTCGACACGCACAACCAGCAATCGCTCCCTGTTATCTGTCGGGTAAACAGCCCGTAACGGCCGGAGCAGAGGGGACCGCAGCGGAGCGTCAATTTTGACTAACGCAACCACGGCAAATCTCGGATTTTTAAAGCCGTTTTTCCAAAATTTGCGATCCGACCGCAAATTTTTTAATGTGCACATAATGATGTGCTCCTTTATAATTCACTCCAAAAATCATACAAGTCTGAAGTAGGGATTGGTGACCGTCCCAAAAATTCTGTTATAGTATTTTGATTGATACCATCAAGGTAGCATCAGCCCCAAGAGGTAGATTAGACTGTAATAGGAAGTTTTTATATTTAGAGTTGATATCAAATAAGTGCAATCTGGGCAAAAGGTAGGCTTAGGTTAGAAGTTAGCTTTTATCTTTAGGTTGATACCAAATAGATAAAAACAAATTTGAATTTACATTTTTAAGATTTCTATAAATACGATTTTATGTGGCCATTTATCACCAGTCCGAATGCTGCGCCTGGGTTGCCTGGCGATACCAGTCGTCGTATCGTCGTCAACATCCATACTTTTCGAGTTGGAGCTACTTGGGGAAATAGTTTTAGAAGTAAAGCAGCTGTTAAAATAGTTTTGAAGCAACCGGAGTATCAGGATCTAAAAGAGCTGAAGAAATGATCAGTTTTACATAAGCAACAACCAAATTCAAATTCACCCTAAAAGTGTATTTTTCCGAAATTTGTTGTCCGATCACAAATTTAATTTTTGCTACTTAATAAGACCCTTATCCTTTACAATTCGTTGTAAAACCGAGATTCTGGTATCTTTTCTGTCGCCACAACCTATTTTAATTTCGATGAACGAGGTTATAGTTCAATGAGTAAATTACATTGTTAATAAATTTTAAAACCGTTTTTTTCAAAATGTATGAACCGTCCGTAAATTAAAACTTTTTATGCGCTAATTAGACTCTCATCTTTCAGAATCCGTTTTAAAAGCACTTGAACTAGAAAATAACTAAAATTTAGTTATTTTGCTTGTTGTATTAGTCCGATTAGCGTGATTTTTTCGTAGTTGTGGTGGTAAACTTGTCGGAAAAGTTGCTGTATTGTGTTTGTAACAATTTTTTCTTATCTTAAAATTCCTACAATTTTTTCAAAATATAAAATTTTCGCACTTATTCGAAACTTAAATTTTCAATTAAAAGCTACTTAAATTTCATTATTATTATGTCGCCGAGAAACGAGAAATATAACAAAATGAGTAAAGAATCGCAGATCGATATTAAAATATTTGCTCATAAAATAACATAATTTGGAATAATTACAATCAAACCTGCTTTTGTGCGGGGGTAGGGACCGCATAAAAGGAATATCTTTAAAAATATTTCATTTTTTATTCATACTATGCATTTAATCGAGTCTTATAATATATCGCACAAAAATAATAAAAATTGTGCAAAAACAATTCCTATATCCTCAAAATAACTTAGAAAAACTCCGCATAAGAGCAGGTTTGACTGTATTGTATATTATTTAGATTATCAGGTATTTTAGTATTAATTTTGATTAAATTTATATAATGTTTTGTTTAATAGATCACTACTTGGAATTTTAAGATGAGAAATTTAAATAGTTTTTACCAGCCGAAAATGGATTTTAATTCAAAATTTTATGTATCCGTCACATATCTTCACCAAAAGAAAGCAGCTTGGCCTCAAACTAACTAAACATTACTGGATGATAGGTAGAAAATCGCAAATGTCTTTGGAGAATAAAATATTAATATACAAGGCTATCCTGAAACCGATATGGACTTACGGTATCCAGCTGTGGGGTACCGCCAGTAGATCGAACATCGAAATCCTGCAACGATTCCAGAGCAAAGTGCTCCGAGCAATAGTGGATGCACCTTGGTATGTGACTAATAAAGCAATACAGAAAGACCTAAAAATGACCTCAGTTCAACAAGAAATACAAAACTGCAGTGAAAAATATGTTAAGAGGTTAGAGAAGCATCCCAACAAACTTGCAAATGGATTAATGGACCAATCGGATGAACCAAGACGACTAAAACGTTTCAAACCATCTGACCTAACAACAAGATTTAAACTGTAATAATTAAATTAATTAGGGAACATAGTAAAAGTAATTGCTTAAATGTTTGTAAAAGTGTAATTACACTCGAATCTAATGGAGGGTGACCACTGGGGATCTCTTTACATGTCAAAAAACTGTCATAAGAAATACTTATTGTCTTTGTAAGATAGATTGTATGACTAATGGAGAAAAAAAAAAAAATGTATCCGTCAAAAGGAAATTGTAAAATACAGTTTATAGATATAACCCATAACAATCTCAGTTTTAGGACTAAGATACTGGATTTCTGATAAGCTTCGAGAGCGGGTGCGATCTTCGGTAGGCATCAGTAGCCATCAGCCGTGCAGGTCAAGAAAGTACGGGTAAGTTTAAACTTCATAAAGTGCATTCCCTACACTTTAACTATTTTTTAATCATTAACTTTTGTTTTCAAAATTTTGTGTTATCAATCTAAATTTATAATAAATTATTATACTTTGTCAAAATTCACTATGAGTAAAAATTATTTGTGTCGTCCTCTGTTAGCTTTAAAATGAAAACAATTCATGTAATGTCATCTACACGTCAGCCGTATTGGATATTTAATCTATTGTCAGCTGTTAAAAAAGTTACATGTGTTTTGGTAAGATCGGCGATTTTAAAAATGGACCAGAGAACTTGTATTAGGTTTTGCTATAAGAATGGAATTAAAAAGTGCAGCAAAGTTTAAGAAATGTTAAGTATTGCTTTTAGTAAATCTGCTATCAGTAAAGCGAGAATGGTTCCAAAATGCGTTTCTAAGATGGCCGTGAAGACGTTGAAGATAACAAGCGACCTGGATGCTCCAGCATATCACAACTGATATCGATGAAAACGTGGAAAAAAATGATTATAAATGATTACGGAATCACAATTAGAAAAGTAGCTGGTGATGTTGCTGATGATGATCGTCAGGACCGGCAAAAGCTCGACAGTGTGGTGGAATGTGAGGTTATGTTCAATGTATTTTTCAATTTTAACGACATAGTGCACCATGAGTTCTTACCACAAAATTCTACTTAGAAATTCAACGCTATTTACGTGAAGTAATCTGAAAAAAGCGCCCGGATTTGTGCCGAAACATTTTGGGGCTTTTGCGCCACGATAATGCATCTGCTCACACTTCATGGCTTGTTTGTTTCCCAGGCGCGGACGGGGCTCGAGCGGTTTTGACAGCGCAACCAAATAAGAAACAAATTCACACAAAAAGTGATTTTTTTTCGAAAATTTGTTGTCCGATCACAAATTTAATTCTTTTTATTAGCTAATTACACCATTATCTATCATAATTCGTGGTAAAAACCGAGATTCTGGTATATTTACGGTCGCAAACACCTTTTTAATTTTGGGGGCGGGTTACACTTCAAAAGAGCCAATGAGTAAATTGCAATCCAAATTAACTTTAAAGCCGTTTTTTTCAAAATTGTGTGAACCGACCGCAAATTTTATTTTTTATACGCTAATTAGACCCTCATCTTTCATAATCTACTTCAAAAATGGTAAAAATCGCAATCCGGGTATCTTACCTGTCACCGTACCCTAATGCTAGTCGTTGGCTTCACCATTTGGCTCGCATTCCTAACAAAGGCAGGTATTTTAACATATCTTAATCTCAAGGTAATGCTGTATATCATTTTCATCAGAGGGTTGACCCACGAAACCCGTGATTCCTACCTCGCCAATACCAGTCTGGGTAGTCGCCAAACCATCCACCAGGCTCAAAGTTTCAACGCAGTCAGGCGTTGCCTATTTAATGCATCAAATCAGGAGGACCGCCGGGTTAACACTCTTTGGAGCACGGAGACGGTCATGAATAGAAAAGTGCAATTATTTCTTTTAACAAAATCTCTATAACTGCCAGCCTCTAAACTTACTCAAACAATTCTGAATGGATGGATGGTGATAATATTGTTTAATCCAATGATTTAAAAAAATAGTGCATCTGTGCCATAATTTTAGTTTTAAAGGGTTGTCCATAAAGGACGTCTATACCTTGGGAGTTATAAAATGTAACAAAGTTAGCTAAATGTGATAAAAATTCTATTTGTAGAATTTGTAAAAAAATTGTATTTTTGGGATTTGTAAAAAAATGTGTTTGAGTATTTTTTTCATATAATTTTTAAATTTGATTTTGTGTGTCGTGAAAGATTCTAGAACGTAAGCAGATGTTGAGTGAATCCATGTAAAGCATTTTTAGTGGATTTTCGAAGAGAATTCTTCATTAGTTGACCCATTGGCTTTTATTCATGTTTTTTTAATTAATTTTACATTTTACTTTAATTATTTTTTTAATTTAACATTTAATGTTAAATTCAAATAATTAATTTAAAATAAAACTTATAATTTAATTTAATCATAAAATTAAAAATCAATGCAATCAAATAGAGAAAATTTACTTTATTACTGTATTGTTTAAATATTTTAAAATTTAAAGTTCGGTTTTTTCGGTTAAAATGTTATTAATAATAATAGCAAATAATAAGCAAAGAAATTATTTATTTCACTTACCAATATTTTGAAAACTCATCAAAACCGAGCCTAGGTTGTATTTTAAATTGTAGGTTCGAACTAATTTATCAATCAACATTATAGGAATCAGTAAAAAATTTTATTTTGTAAATTTTGGGATGTGAACTGGGGTCACATAATTTTCTTCGGGAAGCATGTTTTCTCGTTCAAAATGATATAAAAATCGCATATCTCGTAATTAGTGTGGTTTTAGTAAAAAACATTAATATAAAATTCTCTAAAAATTAAGTCTTTTAAATTTATTTAATCTAATCAATCGGTATGCCGTTACAGCGTCATGAAGTTTGTTATCTTAATATTTATATAAAACATAAAGTTTGCATATTTTTGTCTATCCCATCAATATCTCCGGAACGAAAAGCACTAACGAAGTGAAATTTTAACTGGCGATTCGGCTACAAATTCTAAGGTGAACACCGATATTCCCAATAAATTTCCAAAAAAAGTTTATCGCAAAATTATCGCAAAATTTTTATCTAAAATCTGTTAAATTTCCATAAAAATTTAAATTACGATAAAACTGACGATGTCGTCAAATACGGTAATAGTTTATAAAACACAAAGTTTGCTTTTTTATAATCTTACTAAGACAACACTGCTTCTTTTCGACGTTCCAAAATATCAAAATTAAAATTCTGGAATTATTCTCTTATTGGTTAAGTTTTTTGTCTAACTTAAAAGTATGAGCAGTCAATCGAGTTCCTCACCAATTCAGTTGCACATCAATCGAGTTCCACTGTATTCGCTGCTAGTATGTGTACCAAAATACCCTTTTCCACATCACCTACAGGGTTGTAGCGTACTTTTTAGTGGTATGTATAAATTGATTTGATTAACTTGTAAAATATGTTTTAAGAATGAATTTAATGAGTTCAAGTCCATAATTTGCTTGGATATTAGGTTTGTAAATTTAATCTTTATCTTTCTTAAATATACCCTTTGGTGTGCAAAATGATATCAAGTAGGTCGGTAACAAAATTTTGTAAAAAGTCAAAAAGTTTTCATTGGCATCTGGTTGAAAATACATACATATTTGTTCCATACTTTAATATTTAAAATTACAGGTCCATTTGATGAGAATCAACAAATTCGAAATACAAGGACTGTAAAAACAAATTATTTTTTCACATTAAAGCATTAAATTTATACTTAAAACAAATATATTATAAGCTCCTGGCAATTAACCAAACATTTTCCATTTTAAAAAAAGAACCCAAAAAACCGTATAGTAGTGAAATAAAATCTGTTTTAAGTTTTTTATCTTGTTTTTCTTTTCCAAATCACCTCAGATCGTTGAGATCATTAAACTAAATTAATCAATTATCTAAAAAGCGAATACAAGTTTCAATTTTTAATAAGTTTTTGTTAGGCAATTTTACGTCGCATTGAGGTTTTTTACTTACTTCTTGAGCACGAAGAATAATTAATGAGAATATTGACACTTCCAGAGGACGGAGGTCAAACTTACCTGGTCCATTACATTTTGGTGAAAGACTGATCGTTTATTAATAGTAGATACTTTTGGAAGGCAGACGTGAAGTGAGGATAATTAGTGATTACGAAAGCTAATCACTCATGAAAAAGCTGCTGGTTTTTATCCAACAAATGTGGTATTGATTTGTATTGGATTTTTTGTTAGCACAGCATTCTCAACCATTTGATTGGATTGATTGTTGAGTGGAATTGATGAAAGAAGAGAGTCAGTGAATATGGGTAGGTATGAATAAATTGTTATAAATTAACATAATTATTTATTGATAATTGCTTGGTGATGCAGATATTTAAACAAAAAGTTCTAAAACGATTACCTTATCTACTCCATTAAATTCTCAAGTATGCAAATTTTCTAAAATTATAAGTGTGAAATGAATTGGGCATATTAATGTTATTGGGTTGCCTTATGGTTTTAAAAATTAATAACTCAAATCGATGAAATTCTTACTGCAACTTTTTTCAGAAGAAAAAAAAATTTTGTGTCATTCACACTATTAGAATGTATCTGTTACAGCATTTATTTACAATAACTAATAGCAATACATATTTATATACAAATATCGGCAAATTAGTTAGGAATTTTGTTTGGTTTAATTTGATTGTATTGATTATTATTCTAAGAATGCAGTTTGAATCAGGTTCTTATCGATATTCCTTTGAAAAAAAAGTGTATATCGTAGGCGCTCAAAAAAAAAACAAATATGTCTGTTTTTTATAAATTTGATTATTGAAGCCATTAAAATCTTTATGGATTTTTTCTTCTTTATTTTTAAATTTATGAATGTCCGAGGCAGACGATGCAATATAAAAATTTTGTACAAAAGTACTTCCGATGAGTAAAACAAAGAAAAAAGATGTGTCGATCATTTTAACTAGATGTCCCCCCGTTGAAAAGGCTTTTGTGTAGTAACTACTTAGTCGTAGAGCAAAGGTTTGTTCCATAACCGTCGCGAATTTTAATTAAACAAATCCATTGCTTAGTTGGGGAAAAGTGATGTTAAAGAGTTACAGCAAATAAACCCATCAACGTAGGAACAGTGGTTTAATTCACCAAAATACAGATACCACAAAAATTGGGTTTCTATATTCTCAATTCCTAATTAAAAAAAAAACATAATTAAAAAATAAAAACAGTTGAGGACCTATGGTTAGACAAGATAAACAAAGGTAAAGGGTAAGTTTAAACTTCCCAGAGTAAATTACAAACCCCACTGGATGAAAGTTAGATAAGAACTTAAATCGACTCTCCCATTACTATGAATTGGTCAACAAATACATTTTTATTGTGAATATATTAATGTTAAAACAAACATTTTACTCAAAACGCAATTAAATTACACACTCCTGCATCTTTACTGGCAACAGCTCACTTACCTGGAGATTTCCTTCAAGTTTGGAGCAAACCCTAT
Organism: Lycocerus yunnanus; assembly: GCA_036346125.1. NCBI lineage: Eukaryota > Metazoa > Arthropoda > Insecta > Coleoptera > Cantharidae > Lycocerus > Lycocerus yunnanus. Next base: position 579,327 of record JARFIX010000059.1, read on the forward strand.
CATCTTCGTAACACAACAGTACCAACATCAAAAATAAAGAAAACTAATTCATATAATTTTCATATAAAAATTGAAGTGACGAAGGTTGACTTCTCTCCGAGGGGTTGACCACCTGATATATTTGGTGTACATAATTTTGTAAATGATTTGCATTTGTTTGCAAATTTGGCAAATGTGAGTAAATTTTGCAAATGCCTATAAATTTTTGCATAAGACTGTAAATCTTTGCAAATGTCTGAAATTGTTTGCAAATATCTGTATAAATTTGTGCAAATGTTTGCAAATTTTGAAATTATTAGCAAATTTTGAAATTGTTTGCAAATTTTGAAATGTTTTGTAAATTTTTGCAATTTTTTGCAAATTATTGTAAATGCAAATTTGGTGTACACATTTTTGGTCAGTGGTCAACCCCCCGCTTCTCTCGGTAGGCTAAATTTTAATTTTAAATGTCCTCGTGGCCATTGCAAAAATATAACTTTGTAACAAAATACGTAATAAATTAAAATCTGGCTCAATAAAAAAAATGGTCAAAACTTGAGAATATTAAATTAAATTAAAATTACTTGTGATATTATTGGAAACCATAGTGCCAACCTTGATAAATAAAAACCCTAATGTAATCTAAAATTAAAATTAATGTGACAATACAAATTGAATTTGTATTCTTCATTATTACTATTATTAACACGTTTACATTGATCTTTCATTATCTTTGGAATATTCCTACTTCATAAGAAGTATTCACAATTTATATTACAAGACGAATTACTCCTTCTTTTCTCATTTTTGTTGTACTAAAATTTTGTATCTGTTTTCGTCTTGTTTTGAACTATTTTTCTCTCCATACCGCTCTGTTTTGACATTTTTTTCATTCCGTCACTTCATAGCTTTCAGGTTACTCAACACCTCGTCCATCCACCTAGCTTTTATTCTATCTCTGTTTCTCGTCTCACCCGGTTTCTAATCCAAAATTCGCTTTAAAACGTTCCGTCGCTCTTCTCTTGTTAGGTGTCCCAGCCACATTGACCCTATCTTATTAGCACTGTGAAGTACCGGGGCTTTAGCCCACACCTCCTTCATCTGGCTGGCCTATTTGCCTGGATTGTTGACTCTGAAATAAAAGAAAGTTTCGCGTTGCTGGGGTCGCGCCGAGGAGGGTACCTTTGTGTCGGGGTTACGTTTTTTCTGATTCTTCAGAGGGGGTAGCAGAGCTGTTTGCGTGGAGCGATCTTCCTGCAAGATCCCTTAGCGAGAAAAATAGAGTTTGAAAGCAGTGGTTGTGTTGGAGTCCCATCTCGCCCTTTGAAGTCGAGGGCTTGCGGAGATGGAGTTGGGGGTGTCGCTGAGGGGTTTAGAGATCTAATTGGGAATCTGCAAAATAGGCCTGAGTCTCTTATACCGCAAAAAATCTTCGAGTTGGTAGTTACCAAGCTTCTGGAATAGTGGGTTTTCGGAATGTCCAGAGTTTTGTAGAATTTTTCCGTCAGGTGGCGGATAAACTCTTCGATGGACTCCACACCGGAGTCCGCCTGCAGCCTCTTGTTTGTAGCGAACCATGGGGCCTTCATGGCGCGTCGTAGGGCAATGTTGTTGGTAAAAGTAATGGAATCTAGATAGAATTTAGCTGCGTAGTCCTAAACGGGGGCCGCGTAGATTAGGATGGGTCGGATGATTGATTTATAGAGAATGAGTCAGTTTAGGATTAAAAGTTTGCTGTTGCGGTTGAGCAGGGGGTAGGGTACCGCCATTGCGCCTCTTGCTTTTACAGCGGTGTCTTTGATGTGGGGCCCCACCGTACTCCCTTGTTGAGGATGACTCCCAAGTATTTGGAGGTGTCGTTCCGAAGAATCGCGGTGCCAAACATTATGAGGTTTCGGGTGGGGTCTCAGGGTATTTTAAAGAAAATCTTTGTTAGTGGGGATTTGAGCAGACTGAGGAACGGTCGATTTATCTTGAGAAGTATGTTGCCGTACTTTTCGCAGGGTTGACCCCTATGCGCCAAGTGCGACACCATACTTCTAGTCCGTCTAGGGCCGTTTGTAGGCGGTTGATGATTGAGAGATAAAGATGAGGTTAGTAGTCGTGGTGGGGTATCCCAGTCATCAAATTCTCTGGACTTTTCTATGTTTCACAACGTCTCCATCTTTGAACCTTTCCGTTACTGCAATGTTCTTTCTCTGTCTGTACTCGTTTCCACTAATCTTCTTCATACCCATAATTGCTCCCAACTCCATCCTCTCAAACACTCTTAATCTCTCCTCTTTTCGCCAAATGAGGCTTAGTGTTTCTGCCGCATATGTGACCATCGACCTTACAAAGTATTGCTACAAATTATAAATAAAATCATATTATGGCAATCAGATACTGCACACATAAACAATAGGACTAAAATGATAAGATACAGTGCCTTACAGGGAGAGAAGAAGAAATTATTAGAATAATACCTTAAATGTAATAAAACATAATAATGTAATAAATAAGTCCCTAATTATAAAAACTAGGGTCTGGTACAGTTCGGCGCAGTCTTATCGGTACGAGTACAGTTAGGCATAGACCTTATTTGGCTTGAGTACGGTTCGACGCAGTTTCGAATCTGCATTTGTAAAGCGAGTTATGAAAGACGAAGGTCTAATTAACTGACAAAAAAAAATAAAATTTGTGGTTGGATCACAAACTTTTACAAAAATTACACTTTTAGGATGAATCCGAGATTTAGCGTGGTCGCGTTTGTTAAAACCTACTTTCCGCAGCCTCCGCCTCCGACCGCTACAAGCCCCTTCCACAAGCGCTTTACTTCTTACAAATATTCCCCTAAAACGGTCCAACTCGGAAAAGTGTGGATGTTGATCTGACAGATATCAAGGAGCGACTGGTAACTTCCCACCGCTTGTGGCTGTCGAATCTCATATTTAAAAAGTACACAGTTTTTGAAGCCACATAAGAAACCGCTTAAGCTATTATTTTGAATTTAGCAATAATTTTTTAAGGTTACTTGGAGAAGATGCAGGTACCTACTACTTTTTAAAATTACTTTAGGAGGACATATATTCTAAACACGAACTCAGTTGAAGGGAAGAGAATTAGAGCAATAACAAATATCCCCTATTGGGGCACATGTTTTTCTTAAGTCAACTTCATTAAAATACAGATATAAATCGATAGAGTAAACAAAGCTATGGGGGCCAGACCACCCCCTCGTATGATTTTCAATCTGTATATTTACCCCCCCTCCCCCTCCCCAAGGATTAATAAAGCAAAAATATATAGAAAAGATATTGAGATCATAGAGACTCAAAATTACGTCTTCCTACTTTAGTTTGTTTTTCTGTTACTTTTGACCTGTCTTAGACAAAAAAAAATCAATATCTTGATTTCTTTTCAGTGGCGTATTTAGAGGGGAGACAAGAAGACAATTGCACTTTTTCCATATTTTTTAAATTTACCCGTTAATTCTTTACCATTGATGCACATGAATGGATTAACAAGATCCTGAAAAATAATCTGGTTTACCCCCCCCTTCCCCACTATAAGTATTTTTTAAATACGCCACTGTTCCTTTTTATCTTTTTTAAATTTCCTACCTTACCGCCCCTCCTATCTCACTACAACATTGCCTATAATATGACATTTCAAAATTTCTTACTAAATAATTATAATTATTAATTTTACTATGATTTAGTTATTAATTACAATTATTATTCAACGTCATTGAAGTTAATCAATGAGCAATTATAGTATATTAGAAGCAATTAGTCTTGTAAACTTATATTATGCAACTATAGGGTGATCCTAATCGAGGTGCAAAAGTAACTTAATTAAAATAATTTTTTTAATCAGTATTTTAGAAATTACGTATGAAATATGATATCATCCAAATGACCTCCACACGACCTCCTACAGATATCGATCGATGTATCTATCTTACATTGATGTTGAATTTTATTAAAAAATTCTTGTTTTTTTAATTAAATTTATAATAAATAATTAAATTAACTTTAAATTTAATATAGAAAATTTACAACTCAAAAATAAAATAGCTATAATAGCTGACTGACAGCTAAGCAGGGCCAGTTTAATTTTTGTGATTTTGTGCTGATTCTTAAGGGGGAACACCGAGGTGATTGATTTCCTTATGAAGAAAATTGAAAACCTAATTTAAATGATGATTTTTCCTGCTCATAATTTTAAAAAAGAAAAAAAACAACATTCCATTTGTAATAGTTTACTTTGTTGGATGTTTTTATATATTTTTTTGATACCTACACTATTATTATAGTCAAAACTCTCTCGCAATCATCTGAAATCAAAAAATCGAAAATATTCTTAAATAGTGCTATGGATTTTCAAAATTTAAATTTTTTACTGCTAAATAATGGCTACCGAAATTATAAATTTCAATTTTGCATCGAAAAAACGGTAAATTTTATTTTATTTTCTCAAAAGAGAAGACGTTTTTTTGAAGAAAGTTTTTTTTTTGAATTATTTTTCAAAATTTGCATACCCGGCTTTAGCTTTCAAACTAATTTGAATAATATTTTTTCTACCCTTATCCCACAATTAAAATAATTAGAAAACATTTTTGGATTTTTTTCAAAATTTTAAGCCTCCTTTTCTAAATCAATCTGTTGGTTGTTTAATAAAAAAGCCTTATTGGATACAGGTTACGGTGTTTTACATTTGTTAACTTACAGCTTCTTCTTCTCTTTATACAATGGCAGAACTACAGAAAAAGTTGTTTATCTTTTGATGAAGGTTAAAACATTTTTCCGAAATTAATTTTTGACATATTTTTAACCGCGGTTAAATTTTAAGATTATCGCTGAAATCTATGGCAATGCGACCAAAATTAAGCCTTATCATTAGTAGATCTCATTATGATGGAAATAATGATTTACATTTTCGTAATAAATTATTATTTCTTTTTTATTTAAAAAAATGTTTTAGGTTAGGTATCATAATTTACTTTATGTTTAAACATCAGTTGAATCAAATAATTTGAAAATGAATTTAATTTTTGAATTTGAAATTAGAAGGGGGTCAAGTTTTACTTTTAGAAAACCGAAAATCATTTTTTATTCCATGTCTATTAAGTGTCTAGAAGTAATATTACTTTTTAATGCTGCTTTTGTAGGAACGTTTATTTTTTATAATTGATTTTGCGAGGGGGGGGGAGATAATAGTTGTGCCTGATCTGACGGAAACTTTTTATTTCGTATAGAAAATTATGTGAGTGTATTTTTCTAAACAAATAATGAATTTTAAGAAGATTATTATTTTTTTTTAATTGTAAGAATTTGTGATTTAGGTTAACCCCGCCTCCTTTCTGCTGAAATAACTTAAGCCAATCAAAACTTCAGGTCACTACATATACCCAATAATTTAATAATACATAATATTAATTTAATTGTTTAATTATACAATTTTTAAATTTTCATTTTATTAAATAACCATTAAATTACAACTAAAACTAGGATTAGCGAAATTTACTGCAATTTATTGCAATAAAAAGTTTTATAAAAAATTAGTATAAAATTTAAATAATTTCGAGTTGCATTTTAAGCTCTCATTCGTTAACAACATCGTGGGGGACGCATTTATACTGGTTTAGCCATATGTTGTATTTAATAATGATCGTAGCACACGCCATATCATCCTTGTCTAATTAGATGTATTGACTTACTGAAGTTTTAAATGGGGTAGTGAGTTTTTTAAAAGAAATGCACGTTTCGATCATTTTCTGCATCGTTAACTTTATTAAGGGTAATTAGTTCCTTATTGTGCTGTAATGGTTAACTGATACCATAATATTTGAAATGAATACGCTTCGGTGGTAATTTAATAAATTTATGCTTTTTAATTTTATTAATATTTTACTAAAGATTCAGTCTCCGATTTACAACAGTAAAAATTGGTAATTACAAAAAAATTATGCCAAGCGCTAATAGCTGTATTGTAATGTAGAAATTAAAATTTAAAAATTAACAGGTTAAATTGAACAATAAAGCGATTTTTTTATTAGATCTGCACTAAGTTTTATTGCCATCAAATGTTTATTAACAGAGACAATAGTTCATTCACGCTATTAACTGTACATTATTTGTGTATTAAAATATAAATATATATTATTTATACTCGATGGAGTAATTAAGCAGTTAATAGAATTTAAAAAAGAAATAAAAATGTAGTAATCGATTAGTTTTTAATCGAAGCTATGAAATTATTTTCAAACACTTGAAATACCTAAAATTCAAAATTTATGAAGATGGGTCGTGTACCTTTCTTTATCTTTTAATATCAATAAAATTAAAGAAACAAAAAACATGTACACTATTTATAAATTTTACTGTAGTATATTGGTATTTTAACTGCATATATTTGCATGTTTCTACACATATCATCATTTTTTACTGCATATTTTGTTATTTTTGCAGCAAAAACAGATATTATATTATTTTGTGTTTTAAGCTTTTTGGTAAGTTGTATCAGTTGGATATGTAAATGTTGATTATTACAACAAAAACTGATTTCAAAAATTTCTCGGGTTTTAATGAAATCCAAAAATTAACATTTTTTCCATTAACAACTACTCCTAACATATAAACACCATTTCGCTATATTAGAAATTATTTCAAAAAACGATTGAAACAAAAATCTACTTAAGATATACCGATATTTGCCGTCCAAAATAGGGAAACTACCAATCTGGTATAGAAAAATAAAAAAGTATCTAATCTTAGTTAGTAATTGTTGGGTATAAATAAAGAAGAGTCAAAATGCTTTTAAATATTAATATTATACGGTAATATTTATAATATTGTTTTTCTATTATTTTTAAGTTTTATTGGTACTAAGTGGAATTTACTTATGTATTTTTTTGGTATTTAGCATACAACACATATACCAGACAAACCAAATCATGTATTACTATAAGGTGACATATTAGCAACATTAAAAAATATTACAATTTGTGAATGTGATAAAAAAATTTCGACTTTTTGGCCAAGAAACTGCTTTTTATTAATGTAATTTTTATAAAAGCAATAAATGAAAATAACAGGAAATAATGCAGCGCCGCGGCGGCGCTAAATGGAAATAAACGGGATAATTTCCCAAAACTCCTTAATTGTGGCCTTTTGCTAGTTAAAATTTTTTTGTACAAAATGTACAAAATATATTATAAAAGTGAATGTTTGCATGTCTGTCCCATAAAATTCTCCCCGACGGAAAGCTCTAACGAAGTGAAATTTTAACTGGCGATTCTCATACAAATTCTTAGGTCAACGCCGCTATTCCCAATTCTAAACACATTTTCAAAAAATCCATCAATTTCATCGCAAATTTTTTTACCCAAGTACCTAAAATCTATAAAATTTTCGTAAAAATTTGGGGTTAGTCACATTCTGAATTCGACTAAGGCACAAATGCGTTTTTACTCGATTCTTCTGACTGTTGAACTTTTTTTCGTTAATGTCGTTCTACCCAAGTAAAGTTTCCTTAACCACGGTCACTAAAATTGTTTGAAACGAGTTTTCCACTACTTTGCGGAAACAAACCAACAATGCAATTTTGGCCGTCAATTAATAAACTGTTTTGTATTTGCTGAATGTGTCGTGATAGAATTGACCAGATAATTCCTGGTAAGTTACGTTACCTTTCAATTTCAAATAATTAAATTTTAAATGTTTTCTGCTTTTCCGCTACTTGCTGAAGGTTTACTTAATACGAAAAAAGTCATGAAGTGTCTAAATTTTGGGATTTATGTAACCATAGGTATATTATTAACCTATGTAATTAATTTAAAGTACAATTTTCAAAATTAATAGGCCAAATATTGCTGATGACAGCAATAATCTTTGCTGAAAGCTTACAAATAATTTTGCTTTTTTAACTTTGTATAATTAACCTATTAATTTTGAGAACATTTCTGTAATACTAAATCCTTAAACAACCTCATTTTGTAAATAAATTATCACCTAATGATCACCGAATGTATTTTATATTGGCAAAAAGATTTTTATCTACAAAACTTGTTTGTTCGTTTTTTAAATAATAGTTTTTCTATTGTCGCGATGTTGAACGTTGGTGACATTTTTCTTCCTTGAAAAAATCCTCATTTTAACTACAATAATTATTGTACTGTTTTTCATTATTTAAAACTGCGATTATACAATGTGACAATAAAATACGGAGACTGATTAAATTCCAATTATTTCTAAAAAATTTGAACGAAATCATTTGAAAAATTTATACACCTGTAAATAACACGTTTATTTAATATAAAATCTTTTAAATATTCTTCATGGGCATTAATAATAAGTTGAAACGTTTATTAAAATTATCAGCAGCAGTTCAAAGTATTTCTAGAAACATTTCATCCCAGACTTCGACATGACAGCATGTAATGACTCCAAATTTTTATGTAGTGCTGCGCAGGATTTAGGATTTACTCGAAAAAATTTAAAACCGGAGAATACTCTAAATTGAATTGAATTGTTTATTTGCAATTTTACGTTTTTTTGTGCGATACATAAGAAAATTCCATCAAATGGTGTGATTAAAAAATAAAAGATTTAAACAAAAATTTTTTTATGCGATTTCTATTCTCTGCACAAAAACAGGTTTGAGAGTATGTATTCTGAATTGCATTAAAATAAATAAAAAAATTTATGCGGTTAATATTAAATATAAAACTTGAATTGTTACGATACAACACAACATAACGACAAAAATTTTAAGTTTTTGAAATAGGTCTGCACGAAATTTATTTCGCGATTTACGTACGCGATTAATACGGTACGCGACAACTGGGCGCTTCCAACTGGGCGCCGGTCGACTGGGCGATCGGTCGACTGGGCGAGGGTCGACTGGGCGACGGTCGACTGGGCGATCGGTCGACTGGGCGACGGTCTACTGGGCGACCGGTCGACTGGGCGACGGTCTACTGGGCGATCGGTCAACTGGGCGACCGGTCAACTGGGCGACGGTCGACTGGGCGATTGGTCTACTGGGCGAACGGTCGACTTGGGAACTAGGTTAGTACTATTTAGATAGAGAGGTTATTAAGGTTATTAACTATGATCGCCGTAACATTATAGAATTTCTTCGTGGGATCTCATACAATTATAATATGGAATAATGTTAAATATTTTTAATTATATTTAATTATTTATTAATAATAAATATTTTTACTTTTATTAAAATCTTGAACGCTCGAAAATTTTCACCTACAGTGAAATCTGAATATTTAATCGGTAATATTATCAACTTGTGCTAAATATTTTAATGAAAAGTATTTTAATTCTTTACAAGTTTTTGTTAAAAAATCTGTCACTTTTCAAAATTTAAAATTTTGTAATTTTCACTTGCAAGATTAGCCTTTTTATAAATTATTTAATGGATCTTTTATCCAGAGCTATTCATTTAGGGTTTAGTTGCACTGACGATTTCCTCTAAGAATGAAACATAATTGTACAAAGATGTCTGTAACTCATAAACTATAATTGTAAGTGATTAATTATCAAATAATTTCTTTAATTTTATTATTTAATTGTAATCTAAACTTGTAAAGAATTAAAATACTTTTCATTGAAATCTGAATATGCCGGAATCTGCAAAACCCGGAATCTTGTTTATCACGGAAATTGTATAATATGTATTGTAAAGTTTTTGTAATTATTGTTAATTTTAATCGCTGACGTCGCCCAGTAGACCAATCGCTTAGTCGACCGCTCGCCCAGTGGACCGTCGCCCAGTTGACCGGTCGCCCAGTTGACCGATCGCCCAGTAGACCGTCGCCCAGTCGACCGGTCGCCCAATCTACCGTCGCCCAGTCGACCGATCGCCCAGTCGACCGTCGCCCAGTCGACCCTCGCCCAGTCGACCGATCGCCCAGTCGACCGGCGCCCAGTCGACCGGCGCCCAGTTGGAAGCGCCCAGTTGACGGTGTCCGCGATTAATATTAATATAATGAATAAAATTTAAATGTTTACTATACAACATAATACAAATTGTATACAAATACTGTACAAAAAGAACAATTTGAATTTTCTATAAAAAGGGGACTAGAATAAAAAACTGTTTTTTATTATTTTTGATCTAGCACCTGGGTTATCTTGAAAAAATCATTAAAACAATAAGAATATGGGGTAGAGTCAAGAATCCCGAAGTCAAAAGTACACTTTTACCTATAAAAATGGCTTGATCAAACGAAAGAACGCAAAAATACAAACTCTTTAAGATGAGGATCAATCTTGTCGGAGTTGAAATAAGGCCACAATTTAATTTTAAAAATTGCAATTTTCCCATAAGAAATACTACATGTAAGTGTATTATTGCGTAATATTACGCAATAATTTTATGCATTTTCATGACAGTCCGTGCACAATTACCCTAGCAGATCTACCTTAGGGCGGGGCCAACTAGAGCAGCGTTAGATAGGAGTTAGTCGCTTCCTGAGATCTGCCGCGTCAACTTTCAAACTTTTTAAAACATCAAAAAAAAATTTTTTGATTCGGTAAATTTACCGCATAAAAATAGTTTCCCATACAAAATATGTATTTATAAATCGAAATAAATTTACTTTATGTTGCGTTTACATTAGTTAGCTCACATGATTCATGTCAATAGAACAACGTATCGAATTTCAATGCCAATTCTTTAAAACGTTAAAAGTTATATCATTTTATTCTCGCTTAGTTAGAACTGCTTACAGAGTTGAAGTAAAACATAATAATGTCAGTAACTTGTATGTTACTTGTTAATGTCAGTAATATCGATTTGTGGACTATGAGGAAGGAAACCGGAAACCATTCCATGAAATATGGTAAATTTATCTTGGCTTTGGCTAAGTTGAATCGCCAACGTCCGGGGGACCGGATATGGCACATAAAGACAAAGAACTTGAAGGAGTAGATATTTCATATTTCCTAAAACAGTAAACTTGACGATTTAGTTTTATTATAGTTGAGGAAGAAGAAGAAGAAATAGAGGAAATATGGTCAATACGCCTATTCGCGGCCATGTATCGAGTCTCAGCCAGAAAGAATGAACAGTTAAATAATATCGATTTTCTTTGTATTGTCAAAACTATTAATATGATTTTTGTAACTGTTATTTTATGGGTTTATTATTTTTTAGCTTTTTATCCTTCTTGGTTGAGACTCGATACATGGCCGCGAATAGGCACACATTGACCCTAATTAAAAATATTTTTCTTATTTTCGAGCACTACATTTTAAATTATTTTAACAAATTATTTTTGTTTTTGCTTTTAACATTTGAACAATTTGTACATTGGCAGCACAATTAAAAACAACTGAGTGCACATTATTGTAATAATTCAATAATTCAGATTATGTAAATAAAAAAATTGATTGTTAAAAAACGTTTATAGCACCTATACCGCATAAAAAAATCGCCCACAAAAAACGCACATAAAAAGACCGCATAAAAACAGGTTTGACCTTAAATCTTTTACTGCTTTGGATTTTAGAGCATGAGTTGAACATATTTCAAAAATTTTCAACATTTTATCTTTTTGAAAACTTAGGGGTAAAAACCAAAGAGGGAATTGTTTCACTCCACATTACAATTATTCAAATAAAACCGATCTTGTATCAGCTATTGTTTTGTACTTAAGAGTTGATTGGCTACGCGAACCTTTCAGAACCGCGACCAGTATTCTTTTGTTCATGATTCTTCTAATTAGATACTCAGGAATTCAAGTTTGCTAGCAAAACATGGGTGAATATATGTACTATGTCTGTCCCATATATTTTTGCCTAAGCCGAACCAGAGCAACGCAGATGCAGAGAATGTGTTCGGCCGATTTAATTTCCGATTCACATACCCTGCACCTGTCGTCTTCTTCTAGTCCCATTTTTTGAGGTGATATTTCACTTGACAGCGTCTAGTGAGCAGCCCTGTAATGAGTTTAATTTCATTCTTTGATAAAATAAGAAGCTTGTTAGTCTCTGCAGTTGAATACTTGATAAATTTCTTCACCTGTCTTTGTCCTGGTGTATTTTTCAGAGGGTTTTTTTGCTCTCCTTCTCCCACTTCTAGACTTCCAATCTCCTGTGTGTTTTAGATAACCCACAGAATGGTTCGGGTCCAATTGGGGCAGCATTTGAGCTTGATCTAGCTAACTTGTCAGCTATTTCATTACCCGCAATTCCTCATGACCTAGTACCCAGCAAAGGGCAATTTTGATGCCCATGGCCACTTTCTTGAGAGATGTATCAGCTATAATAACGGTCGAAATTGATCCAATCATATTTCTTTCTTCTTCTTGGCCGTCTTCCGCCCACTATTGGACATAAGCCTCCTCCACGTTTTTCTATTTCTCTTTATCCCATGCTATCTGCTACCAAAATTTACCCGTCGTTTGTTTAACGTCATCAGGCCATCTTTTTTAAAGATCTTCCGATGCTTCTTTTTGTTGTTCTCGGCCGCCACTGCACTGTTCTATATGTCTACTTCTTAGAATCCTCTCGTGCTACATATTTTGCCCAGCTCCACTTTAACTCCGCTGCTCTTTTATGTTTTCTGTCATCTCTCCATATCTTCTTTTAACCGTAAATGCCATCGTTCCCACTTCATAAGTCATCACTGGTAGGATGAGTCAAACACCTTTTGTTTCAAGCACATCGGCATATTGTTGCCTTTAGGATCCATACGAGCCTGCTTCTTCTTGTAATTCCGGCGATTTGATTTTGTTTTTCCAGTTTTATTAGGTGTCCCAGGTAAACATATTCGTCTACCTTTTCTAATTCTTTCTGGCCCAGTTTAAAGTTTCTGTTACTATTGGACATAACCCATCCTTTTTGTTGCCGTATTGAGCTTATTTAGCATTTGTTTTAGTTCTTCGTCACTCGTGGATATAATAACGATGTCATTCGCAAATCGGAGGTGGTTTAAGAATCCTTTGTCAATATTCAGCTTCTTCTCGTCCCACTCTCAGGAACGTCCATTAATGACGTGAGGTATTTTTCTTTACATTTGGACCCCCCTTCCCTTTGGTAAAATGTGGCGAGACTCCCCCCTCTCCTTTTCACGTAAGATTTACCCTACAACTTATACCACACGGTTTCCATGTCCCATGTCTTCACAAACATTTAAACTGCGATTTCGGCTTAAATAATTTAATCGCAGTTTAAACGTTTGTGAAACCGGGCAATAGAGTGTAACGAAGTATTACAAAGTCCACGTAAGATTTTCATTGACCCCTCCTTTTAAATGAGATTTAGTGAGATTTTGCCGGACCTCCCCCCACAATTTTGAGCTCACGTAATTAATGGGACTTTCCCTAACCTTTTAGCCATTGGAAATAATTCACGCAGATTGTTTTTTCGACTAATTTGCTGTTGTTATTTCTTATGCACGATTTTATAGTTCTGTTTATGTTCCTATAATTCATCGAATATCTTCTCAATTTGCTTCTTTTCTCTAGCAGATGTTTTGTTTCCTTATTGATTTTCTTGTTGTTGTTTGCCTGCTTTTCTCCTAGGCTTATCTTTTTTACTGCTGTTTGTATATTTCAGAGATTTATTTAATTTGATTTTCAGCGAGATTTTTTCGCTTTGGAATTTATCTTGATTTTGTTCAAGAATTTCTCTTTTTGGGTATGAACCCTTCTGAATAAATTTTGTTCTCTCTGGTTTGGTATCAATTCGTATCTCAATCATCCAATGTTCTTAAATTTCAACAAAATTTAAAAATGTCGTAGGTACTTAACTACAGTAGTGGGAGAACAGGACCTCTGGCACAGCTTTGAAGTCCAAACTTTATTAATTAAAATTTCGATTAAATTAATCCGCGGATTAATTAAAAAGCAATCAGTAATGTGATATCTTCAGTAAAACATAGTTTGTTCGATTATTGGGTCAATTTCAAGAACGGTAAGAATGAATTTCAGTGTCGGGAGTTAACGGGTTTAAACTTGCAATCATACGGAACCAATTACCCGGTTTTGATTAAATATTTTGTATTAAAATTTTATTGCTAATAAAATTATTGTATTAATATGATTATTTGATCGTTAGAGTAATCTCCAAAACACCGTCGAAAATGGTCATATGTACTATGTACAAGGTATAATCAGCAATTGCATTTTATGGAGTTCTTGTCGGAGAATATAAAGAATAAGTTAGTATAAAAGGTACTCATCAGTAAATAAAGATAACTCACCAATTAGATGCATAAAATTTGAAGAAGATTTTAAATTTAAGTAGTAAGTGTAATCTGAGGTGATGAAAGCTACAATGTCTCGCTGAAAGAGAATTTACCAACTTATCAATATTTTGCACGCTGTAATTATTGGTAGTAAATGTTCATTTGAAATTATTATAGTCATTACCACACTATTAAATTGCTAACGGATTCTAATTTCAAATGCATAATTATGATTTACGGAGTATTAATTATTGTTATTCACAGTACGGTTTCTTGCAAGCTGACACTTTTTATTTCACGCTTATAACAATATAAGGCATAATCTTTTACCAATTAATATTTAATTACTTAAATTTGATTGGATCTGTGCGGATTAAAACAAATTTCGTGTTCCAATTTCAACAATCTACGCTTGGGTACATTTGGCAAGTTTTCACCCTGTAGAGGATGAACAAAGTTTTACAAAAAAATTCTTCTTGACCACAAAATTCAGCTTAATTATCATCGGTTTTCTTAACAAGTTAATGTTAACGTATCTTGGTAGTTAAAAGTAAATTACACTCGACGGGTGCCAAAATTAAAATGCAACAAATTGGCCAATTTTGGGTATTCAATCCAGTTCTAACAATAGCGCGATTTTTTATTACCTTATGTTAAGTTTATGTATTATAGAAGTAATTACCTAATAAGTTTCTAACAAAATTTTAACAATGAAAGAAGTTTAAAAAATTCCGTCTAAACATTATGGAATCTCGAGCGGCCCCGTTTAATGTTCAGTTAGTCGATAAAGAAGTAGCTTCATCATTATGTGATTACTAATTTTCTTAATTTCCTTCTACGTCCCGTCCAATAATCTACCACAAGTTTTTCTAAATAAAGCAAATTGCTTTATTCGTATTTGGCAGCTCAAAGTAGCAATATTAATCTAAACGTGATTTTCTACCAACTAATAATTAATATAATTACGTCAATTAACTACAAACTACAATTTACCAAATTATTAGCGTAATTATGAAATTCGGTGGGTTATTAATTTTCTTGCTATAGAAATATTAATAAAGAAATCGAAATTTAAGTTCACGTGCCAATCATTACATTTTTTAAGTTTCTGCTACCTCCCTACATAATAATTTATATTCTTCACAATCTGGATGAATGTCGAGAAGACATAGACATTTATAATGTTTTTTTGTGTTCTTTGTAGTTTTTATATCATAATCTAAAATTAAATTTATATTGCCGAGCAAAGTATAAATTCAAAAAAAATTTCTATGAAATACACGCTTTCATTTTCTTTAAAACGACAATAATAATTCGCTTCTGCTTTCTTAAAACTATAATATTTCATTTTTTTGCATTTGCTTATTAGCCACAATGAACAAGGTCGGTTAATATAAATATCAACCATTAGTGGCGTAACTAAGTTTTTTTTTAACAGTCTGCTATTTGAAGTAAATTAACTGATGTTTACAACAATCATTATAACACTTATCTTTCGTAACCGACTTCGCCCAGTACCAATAGCGACAAATTTTTTGAATTTGATTAACTTAGTCCCTAACCTAACCTCAAAATATAATAAACAGCCGTTTTAAATTAATGTACCTTTAACAGATTTGATCGAAACAAAAAATTTTATAATGAGGATAACAAATATAAATTTGACTAGGTTTTCACGTCTTAATTTACGTACGAACATTATTTATGCTCCAAACCCTCTCGAGGGTAAAAGAATGGAGAAGGAAGATGGAAGGATTATTTATGCCGATACGAATTCTTCCGTGACGAATAGTATATTAGTTCAAGCAATGAGGTTAATAAGAGGGTTTTCTTGCAAAAGGTCATGAAAAAATAAAAATCAGCGACTTAATGAAAATCCTAAATTTTCGACTTTGAACCTTCGCCGCTCGCGAAAACAGGAAAAAATCGCTTTTTTGGCTATATTTTGCTTCTGGTGGTTATTACGTCAAAAATATACAAGGTGTCTCCGTGACCATGATAAACCTTTAAGGCGGAGACACTTTTCCAAGATATATTTTTAAATAAAATTTTGTCCTAGACTAAACTCTTGACCCCTCTTTTAACCAATTTATTGAATTTCTGCTTTCAAACGGCCATATTAAACGGACATATTAAATATATCTTAGAAAGTGTCTTCGATCATCACCTCAAAGGTTTACCATGGTCACGGCGATACCCATAATATATTGTCAATTTTATTTTGTTTAAAATTTCCCATATTTTTTGTTTAAAATATGTTTTTCTCAGAACCACAGATTCTGAAATAAAATACCTTAAGTTGAACATTTTTATTGGTAGCAAAACTCGTTTCACATCATTTTAACTTACAACGTTAATTAATAAATCTCCTTATTACAGCCCTGTTTGCAAAGTGAAATTTAATGTTCAAGTTTCAATAAGTAGCCCACTAACAATAGGTCTGTCTGGCCCGTTGCTACCTTTAGTGGAATTTATTATAATATCTTTCCCTTGAGTTTTTTCCCAAAGAAACCCAACTTTAATTGCACTTCGCGGTAACATACAATACCCTTTGTAACTAGTTTCTTTCATACTTCTGGCGGCGCCAAATAGTAAAAACTCAATTTGTCCGACAGAAGCATGACACCACATAGCTGTCTAAAAAATGGCATACAAGCGGTGATTTGAAAACAAGTGGAACTCGGATGACCGCAGTTCTTAGGCTTCTATACAGCTACCTTTTTGGTTTACAATTATATAATATTTTGTAATTATTTTTAATTTAAATTTATAATTTTTTCTTTATCTGCACGATCATCAGATTATCTTAATTTTTTTAGTTGGTAACTAAAATTTTCTATATAAGAAATTGATTTGCATTTTGTAAGTGTTATTTTTACGTTTTACGTAATTTTTACTTTCACTCTTTCGCACCTTTAATTGGTTAGTTCATTTATTACCAACCCAAAAAAAAGTGTAAGATGAATAAAATAATCTCATAAACAATTGAAAAAGCGTCCACAACTCTGTGTGTTTGATCTCAATTAATTATTTTGAATCTTGTTAATCCATTCACGCGTTTGTCCATCCACCCACAAAAAAAGTAAAATTTAGTGACAAAAGGTTTTTTTGTCACTAATTTAGTGACTTTGAATTATGCGGACGGACGGACAGACGGACAGACGGACAGACGGACAGACGGACAGACGGACAGACGGACAGACGGACAGACGGACAGACGGACAGACGGACAGACGGACAGACGGACGGACGGACACGAAGCCAGATCATAAGGCTTCTTTCTATACTATGTATAGAAGCCTAAAAGAAGGCATTCTAGGTTTATTTTACCTTCGCGACAGTCTTGTTTTACCTTCGTGAAGAGTTTTATTCTTGCCTTTGAGCAAAACCGTTTTATTGCGGCTTGGTGAAAGAAGAAGTAAGTAAAAGGTAGTGAGTAGATTTTGTACTTTTTTATCAATCTGGGTCTGAGGAATCAATTCTACTTTTTGGATAAGATCGAAACCTTAGGTCATCCAGTAAGTTGTTGAAATTATAATTTTGTTTGCTATTTTTCATTCGACGATGTTGCTCAATGCGACTCTGCTTTTTGAATGTTTACGTTAGTAATGTATTGTGAAAAGGTGTCTAGTGGTTAGACTAGTGGTTAGATTGACCAATCATCTCAATTATATTTTCTTTTCAATTTATAATTCAAGTCGACTATGTTTTTGTCTTTTTGCATTTCTAAAATTTCAAAATTATTTTAAAATTATTTAATTTTTAATTAATTTTTCTAATTTCTCAAATTCAAATCTTTGGCAGCTGCTATCTATTAAAATAACAGTTACAAAAAATCACATTAATGAAATTGTTTCTTTGATATGACAAATTATTAAATCCCAGGCTGAAAACCTGACGTTCACAAAATCAAACAATTAATACCGCTTTCCATTGGGGATGGAGAAACGATCAAATTACAGTTTGAATTCCCTGATGGGGAAAAACAAACAATTAAAACTCGCTGCGATCCAACAAAGAACTGCCCGTCGACTAAACAATAACAATCGACACAAAATTGACTACAAATGTCTACAGGATTTCATCATTGGTTAACAAGCATTGCACATCCTTAAAGCTTCAAAACTCACCCACTCCACACAAGACAATCTTGTATTCATCTCGTCAAAAATATTCCTCAAACTCCAGTTTTACTTAAATGTAGAATCTAAAACTAAAGAACTCACAAAAATTTTATTAAACAAATGAGAAATACTTGTAATTGGTATTAATAATCAAAGTTAATAAACGCAGAGCAATTCGTTATCACACGCAGCCTTGAACATTACCAAATAAAAATGTGGCAATGGTCATATTGGTGTCGATCGATCTATGATAAAAAACCTCCGGAAGCAGATAAGGAGCACAAAGAAAATCGGTAGCTTCAATCCATAGCATAATCGGTAGCGGACGATAATCGCGACCTATTGCACCGCAAGGGCTCACAGCAACCCTCCATGGACACTCAAACATCCAGAACAAAAGCACCTCTTATCCAAAAAAATATCAATCGACTTCAACCATTTAATCAGCAACCCATATGAAAATGAAGAAAAATGAAAACGGGAACGCCGCACATGGCATTATAACTCGCCGGTTAACATATTCCAATTCAAAAACGGAACAGCGACTCCAAATACCTAAAACCACCACATGTACATATTAACCAGCATCCAAGAATGTAGTCAGACCATTTAATAATTATTAATTTAATTGGAATTAATATGCTCAGGGTGGCATAGGTTACGCCATGCTTACGCCATGGTTACGCCATGGTTACGCCATGGTTACGCCAATTTTTATAACAGGAGCGGTTACGTATGTATGCGTAAATTTGCGGTCGGTATACAAATTTTGGGGAAAAAAGACTTTAAAAATTCAAAATCGTCTGTGGTTGCGTTAATCATAACTGACCTTCCACAGCCTACGCTTCGTTCCGCTCTACTTTGGTCGCTATAGACCGTTTTGAAAAACGCTTTACTCATGTGGCGGCCAAGGCCACAGCCTGTTTGAGAATAAATGTAGAGATTAGGGAGTTCTAAAGAAGGTACACAAATTGATATGGTAACCAGTAACCTTGAGGTTATTGTTTATTATATCAGACAGTACAGAAAACAACAACATTACTCGTTACGGGTATGTTGTTGTTTTTCGTACTGTCTGATATAATAAGCAAAAACAAACAGGCTGTAGCGTTGGCCGCCACACTACTCCCCTTTTTGGTGAAAGCGAGGTAAGGAAAGCAGAAAATGAAGAGAATAAATTTGAATTTGAAGGAAAGCTAAGAAGTGGTGAGTAAGGTGTTGAGTGAAATTTAAAATTTGAACTTTTAGATTTTATAAAATGAAGTTTAAAATCTAAGTGTGGCGTTGGCCGCCACACTCATTAAAAATATCCACTAGACCGGTCCTACTCAAAAAATTGGGGAAGTTAACCCAACAGATAGCAGGGAGCGATTGAAATAAGTTGGTGTTGACCCACCTATAGTATATCCAACGTACATACAATGCATAAAATTATTGCGTAATATTGCGCAATAATACATTTACATGTATTTCTTATGGAAAAATTGCAAATTTTAAAATTAAATTGTGGCCTTATTACAGGCTCAACAACATTTATCTTTACCTTAAAAAACTTGTATTTTTTTGTTCTTTCGTTTAGTAAAGGCATTTCTATAGGAAAAAGTATATTTTTGAATCCTTAAATTCGAACTTTTACCTGACAATAATTCCAATTTTTGACTTCTAATTAAATTACGTTTTAGAGACAGTTAAGAAACCTAAATCTAGATTTTTAAAACAAATTAAGAAAGAAAAGGGTCTAATGAACAGTTAAAAAAATAAAATTTGTGGTTCACAAATTTTGGAAAATATACACTTTTAGGGTGAATCCGAGTTTGGGTAGAGTTCGATTTACCGGACTCGAAAATACACTTTTTCCTATAGAAATGGCTTTACCAAACGAAAGAACACAAAAATACAAGCTCTTTAAAGTGAGGATCAATCTTGTCGGAGTTGCATAAAGCCACAATTTAATTTTGAAACTGCAATTTTCCCTTAAGAAATACATGTAAGTGTATTATTGCGTAATATTACTCAATAATTTTATGTATTTTATTAACGGTACTTGTGGTTTGATGCTAGCGATTCAACCATAAGGCAGGGCTAACTAGAGCAGTGTTAGGAATGAGTCAGTCGCTCCCTGAGATCCGTCGCGTCAACTTCCAAACTTTTCGAGTTGGGGCCGCTTGGGGGATGTTTTTAGTAAGTAAAGCGCATGTCAAAACTGCTCGAAGCAGCCTTCGAGACCATCCGGATTGCGGAGAGTAGGTTTTGACAGCGCAATCACATCAGAAACGAATTCACACAAAAAGTGACTATTTTTCGAAAATTTGTTGTCCGATCACAAGTTTAATTCATTTTATTAGCTAATTACACCATTATCTATCATAATTCGTTGTAAAAACCGAGATTCTGATATATTTACAGTCGCCACAACCTATTTCAATTTTGAGGGTGGGGTTACACTTAAAAAAAGCCAATGACAAAATTGCATTTTAAATTAACTTTAAAGCCGTTTCTTTCAAAAATGTGTGAACCGACCACAAATTTTATTTTTTTATACGCTAATTAGACCGTCATCTTTCATAATCCACTTCAAAAATGGTAAAAATCCCGTTCCGGTAATTCGAACCGCACCTCCGAGTTTTACTGTAGTTAAGTTTGTCAAAAGAGCTCGGAGCGCCTCGAGTGTTTTACTAATTAACTACTAGCTACTAATTAACTACTAAATTAACTTTAATAATTAAAAATATCACCCTGAACCGGTTCTACTCGGAAAAGTGTGGATGTTGACCCGGCAGATAGCAGGTTCCAACAATTAATTGAAATAAGAATTATTTTGAGGTTATTTTAACGTGCTTGTTGTTTTCTGTTGACGTCCGGTTATGACTGTCGATTTCATTATTGTTTCCGATTCTTTTGATGAGTTCTATTAACTTTGTTTATTCAAATCTTGCGTTGACGGTTTAAATTCCTTTTATTTAATACTTCTTTTGCTTGTTTTCTTGTTCTCATTTGTGCATTTTATTTCATTTATAATATTTTCTATTTTCTGTTCCAAATTATTATTAAAATTGTCGTTATTTCTAGCCTCCCCAACCTTACATTAAAATTTCATTAGGTACATTTCGACGCCCTCCCCTCATTGCAAATTTTTTGGTGAAATTGGTTTCAAACGTTTGAGTTTCAATGAGCTTCCATTTCCATCGTTTGAATCACAACCGTCTCTGAGTTATCCGCAAAAACTTTGCGGGGGCGAGAGGAGCTAGCCTCTTTCATCGCGAATTTTTTAGTGAAATTGGTGTCAAACGTTTGAGCTCCAATGAGCTTCCATTTTTGTCGTTTAAACCACAATTGTCGCGGAGTTATTCGAGAAACGTTGGGGGGGGGGATTCCATTTTCCGTTCTGCTTCGAAATTTTGTGCCAATCGATTGAGTTTTGTTTGAGCTCCAATGAGCTTTTTGTCAAGTAACAGTCGGTACAACTTGGTACCCATCAACTCGGCGCCACCGACTCAGCACCGGGTCAACTCGACGCCAAACTAACTCGGAGCTAAGACAAGCTTTGCAGGAAAATTAATTTCGGTGCACCCCGAATTAACTTATAATTATAAATGTAGTTCATATACAAGATGCTCCCAAAGAGCACCAACAGTTCATCAGGTTTTTTATTAAAAAAAATGTTGAAAATGTTATTGCACAAGCATAAATAAGAAATTGAAAAATTTAACTTGCACTGGTCTAAAGAGACAACCAGGGAAAAATTTTTTGTTGTTATTGATACTTAATAATTGCGTTTATTTTATGATAGAAAATGTTTTGTTTAAACATTTTTTTTTTTTTTCTAAAACAAAATACAAATATTTCATTGTAGTCACCTACAATAACAACTTTTCGATGTGTAGTAAACAAATTAAAGTGGTAATTTAAGAAATAACTTCAAATTTAGTAATATAATTGAATCGATTTCAACCAACTTTTGACTGCTAAAATCTCGTCCTAAGATATCATTATGAAATTTAGAGGTAATATTTTTAAAGTTATTTGGAAAAGCACCTGCTATTTTGTAAAAATTGTTTTTAAAAAGAAAGAGGGGTTTCAAATTAGACGAGTTAGCCTTGCGGCGAGTTTGCCGGCGCCGAGCTGGCGGCCCATTGTGGTGCTTCCAATTTCAGCGCTCTCCTCCAAACACCGTCATTCCTCAAACCATCCTAACTGTGGAATAAAATTTAGGATCCTGACAGGAGGGGTGCAGCTGATTCTGATCATGTCAGGCCAGAAGTCTCTCGACATGAATCCTCTCATAGAAGTCAACATAAGAACTTGCTCGGCTGTTTCTTCCTCTTTGTTACATGTAAGTTCATCTACAAACCCCATTGTGTAGAGATGTTTTTTTAATTTGTAGTGACCAGTCACTATCGGCTTTGCTACCGTTTGCAACTACTATATAAATATAAAATACTTTATTTAAAATTACTTTCAACCCTAAAATTGAGTTAAAAAGAAATAATATTTCTTCCATCATCACAATTTAATAATTTATACAGATAACGGCAATCTCAAACACATAGTATATAAGTGTGGGATGGCTAGATCAAAAACACCGATAAAATACTTTATTTTTAGTATAATATGCACATAAAACTCAAAATGGGCGGGGTTTGAGGTTCTAATATAGCCTATCATAGAAACGTATTACAATTTTTGCTTTTTTTACATCTAAACGTCAACATTTTTGAATCGTCCATAGTTTAAAATCTTTATAATTTTGTGCTTTTTTATAATTTGCTTTTATTTCTAGAGGAAATTTTGAATTTCCAACTTTGTGTTATCGTACTCCCCAACCTAATCTATTATTTTTCCAATAACTTGGAATGGGAAGGAGGGGGTAATTTGACTGACGAGAAAACAATATCGTACTATAAAGGTTGTATATAAAATAAGTGACGCAATTTTTACCCCCCCCCCCCGTCCTTCTTCATGTTCTTTTTATTCATAATTTTATCTATTAGTTTAATTGTGCTTTTACTTTGTAAGTTTTACCATTGGATAGATACATAAAAAAAGTTAATTTGCAGATTTTTTCCAATTCCAAACTAAATGATTTATTTGCAAAAAACTGTATTTTCAAATTATTTTTATATATAAAAGTACCTAACGACTGAACCATTCGCTAAATGATTAAATTCAGTTTCAACCAAAGCTGCATTTTCATTGCGTAATAAATCACAACGCAGTAAAAAATTCGTTTTTAATTAATAATTTTATTGAAAAATTATGTTAAAAAAATTCAAGGTGTTTTAATAATATTAGGAATTATAGACAAATTACTTGGTAGACAAAATTCAAAGTTCATCGGTGTTTGTGATAAAAGTATTTAATTACGGACCTTAATTTCAATGTATCTGAAAAATAATGCACATAAATAAATAGCAACCAACGGTCGTTTGTAACTGCATTAATAATTTTAGGATCACCTATTAGATAAGAGCTAAGAACAAGTCTTGGTAATAAGAATTAAATATACATATTCATGATATCGGTTCTACAATCTAATCAACTTGAACATCTTCCTATTTAATTGCGGCATCTGTCATTCTTATTAACCGACCACTTGTATAAAATTCGACCCTATGATACTTGTACGCAAGAAAGGTCTACAAATTTTAGAGTCCCACCCTTACTCCATTGGCACGTGCACGACGACATAAGGTGTTATAGTTAAAGAATGCCGAAAGAACACAATCGCGTGCAGATGCGCCACTACAGGGTTGGATTTCAATCCATTTTCTCATTTCCAATCTTCAATTAATTAATTTCAATCCAATCAATCAATTAAATCCATCTTTTTCAAATTTTTAGAATTCAATTACAAAACCTGTCTTTGAAAAATAAAAAACATTAATTAAGTAATTGAAAAGAAGAAACACACACATTTCAAATATTTGGAAAAAAATTATCAAATTCATCGTGTATAAATATTAAATAAACAAAATTATTAACCCACGCAGTTTGTTCCCACCCACTTTTGGAATTTAAAAAATTCCAGTCCAACCCTGGTTATTATCAAACTTGGTGGTTGGTTCTGCACGCGACACCGGCTGGTGCAGGTCAGTCCCATCCTAGTTCCATCAGACACTTCCTGACTTCCGTATAGGTCATCGTTCTTCCCTCATAACATAAAAATCTTTTTAACTTCCTCGGAACAAAAATTTTAAACATGATTTAGTGAGTTACCATAAATTTTAGTGAGACAATTTTAGTGATTTAAACAAAATGAGTGTGATGAAGTCTTATTTTAATCGCTATGTTACCGAAATACCGGACGACCAATACTTAGTGCCCCATCAGGATCGTTTGGCTCAACCGAATCCTCACTTCGATCCATTTCAAATCGGTTCCTTAAATTTTTTTGGTCTACCACCGACTCGATTTCATCAATCCGTCATTTCGAGGGATGAAAACGAAAGGTTTTTCAACGATCGGTTAAGCGACCAACCCGAAACTTACGATATCAACACTTACGATAGTTTTGTGTCAAATGCTAGTGAATTCGGATCTCTCAGTGAACCGGATCGGTGCACATACAACAATTTCTCCTTCATGAATGGAAAAATTGAAGAAAAAATAAATCAAGGCAAGAAAATAGTCAGAGGAAGAAAGAAAAATGTGATACGGGATGGACCCCCATCTCCCACAGTTATGAAGAAAAGAAGATTAGCGGCGAATGCACGTGAAAGAAGAAGAATGAACGGCTTAAATGAAGCTTTCGATCGACTTCGTCAAGTTATACCCAGTTTGGATGCCGAACAAAAGTTGAGTAAATTTGAAACTTTACAAATGGCCCAAACGTACATCTCAGCACTTAGGGATCTTCTGGAACGGGATAACTCCAACAGATAAAGTGGCAATGTTTTATGTTAATTTTTTAAGTTCTAGTCGGAAAAGTTTTGTTTTCACTTGAAAAGTACACTCGGATTCACTGACAAGCGTTCAGGACAAACTTAGTGGGGGGCGAAAGCGTTACTTTCAAAAAATTATATTGTATCCTGTATACTTGCCCTTATTCGTGAATCCAAGCTTTAATTATTGTACTTTTGAAAAATTTACGTTTTCAAAAAAAGTTTTCGATGTAAACGCAACACCTATGTACAGTATGTTCCGTATAGCACTGTTACAATTTAAAGCAAAAATTTTCGGTTACTATAATTGCATAATTTTTTTAGCAATAATAGCACATCTGCTAAAAATTGTTAATGGACAGGAAACACGAAAGTTTGAATTAATTTTAGTAATTTTCTAAAAAAAAAATTAAACATAAATTTTGTAAATATACTTACAACCTTTAAAAGGTGTAACAATAAATTATTGTAGCAGAAGGGAGATAGTTATCACCAAATATGTAAATAATTGCAAAATTTAAAATTTTTTATTGTGAAAAAAATATTTTTGTACCCATACCAAAGATTATTAATAGAGATTTATTTTATTAAATTGATTTTTATTTTACTGTGTTTCTGTGATAAAATAATATAATAAAAGGGCGACTTTTTTGTAAAATTTATTATCAAATTCAATTTACCATTAAAGCGTAAGTATTCAAAAGTTTATCGAACTGTGTATCTCCCTAATAATTTATTAAGAATTTTAACTTTACTAACATTTCCTTAACACCTGCTAGTAAAAATCTATTATTATTTGACTGTGTTATTAAAATATAATTATCGTTCAATCTGCTTTTGATTTCACCACGTTTCCAATTTTGTTTTAAATAATATTTGCGCATAAATTTTCAATTACTTAAGTATCTCATTAAAAATTTTAATCATAATTTTAATATTATGGTGTATTGAAAACTATAATTATTTATTAAGTACCTACTATAATAATAATTATATTTTTAATAAAAACAATTTCAGTAATAACAATTTTAGTAGTAATCTGACCTTCATAACTAGGACCACCGCCTTATTCGAATAAAAATTACGGTTTTTTTAATTGTTTATTGGCTAAACTGTATGTAATCTGAAAAATAATCCAAGCAAAAATAATCCAGGTAAAATAATCTACGGAAAAAATAGCCAAAGGTAATATATAATATTACCCCCCCCCCCCGAGAGGGTGTTTGCCAGGATTATTTTACTTCAATTTTTTTATTTTTAAATTATTATTTTCTGGTGAATTATTTTTTCAGAATTTTCTCCATGGATTATTTTACTGAATTTTTTCACCGTAAAATTTTCTTCTTGGTTTTTTTCTTGGATTATTTTTCCTAAAATCAAACTATGTTATCTATCTTCTTTTCTTAAAAGAAAAAAATGAAAATTAAGGAAATCAGGGCTTTTCAACAGTGCCAGTGTTAGTAGGAAACGAAGCTAGCCCCCTTTTGCCCGGAAATTTCAGAGAACGTCAAAATTATTAATACAATGAAAAAACATTAATATGCAACCCAAAATATCAAATAATAAATATTAATGTGATTTCAAATATTATTATTATTACATTAATATTACTTTGGACATCGTACAGAAAATTTAATTTAATAAAAATTTAGTGACTTCATAACTGAAAAAAATCATTTTCTTTATAATTATTATCGAAACTATATATATTCTTAACCTTTGAAATTAATATTTGATTCAAATTTTTTAAAATTATAAGGTTAAATGAACAATAAAACTAAACATTATTTGTGAGCTTTCAGCAATGGTTACTGCTGTCATCAGACATTTAATAATAAAAAGACATTTAATTAATTTAATTTTTAAAAAAATTTGAATCAAATATAATTATTATCATACTTAAAGTTTCACTTCCTGCGATAGCAATTGTTTTATTTTACCATCATTTACGAGTAGCACTAAAGTATTTTAGTGCATGTCTAAAGCCCCCTCTCGTCATTTAAAACTTTTAATTCAAAATAGTCTAAATCGATTGTAGCGTGATTACGCATCTTTTATTTTTATTTGTACCGCTTGTGCTTTTAAATTATTACAAAAATTAGTTAGGGGAGAGGGAAGGGGGTGGAGACATGCAACCCCTACCCTCTTAATCGTTTGTGCATGATTGCGTATCTTTTGTTTTCGTTTGCGCTTTTGCGTAATTTAAAAAAGTTTTTGGGTGGGGGGAGACTAGAGTCATGCAGAATTTAAACTTCGGATTCAATATACATACACTTGTTTGTACGAAAAATGAAGCTGACGTCAGTACCATCTGAATTAATTAGTATCATAGGTGCAACAAAGACAGCCTTAAAGGAATGTGTTTTAGGCGTCTAATTTTAGAAATCTTATACATTTTTATAACATTTAATACGTGATTAATAAATAAAATAGTAATTATAGAAAATTATTTTATGATTGATTAATTATATATTGACAGCCATATTAATTTTCTGCTTAATAATATGATTTAAATTTATTATAACAAATACTTCTTTGACTTATAATTCTTGACTTATTTCATACATATTGAAAATGACGTCAGCTTCGTTTTTCATGATGACAACTGTAGTTCAGATTGTCTTGTTTTTTGTTCGTACATGTTTGTGCAAAACGCCTCTGATTGGCTCTCCTACTAGATGAGTAGTTTTGTATAAAATTTAGATATTAAAGTAAAATTTTAGAAAATAAACGAAATTATTTGTAAACTTTCAGCAAAAGTTAATTTTTTAAATTTTACTTTAATATTAATTTCACAGGTTAATAATATACCGGGTGTTCATGTTAAAACTTCCAGTGATAATTATCTTAATAACCAGACGTTTTGAATGTTTAGAAAATGTTTTGGACGAAAGTTGAGTAATGACAGGGAAAGAAAATGGTATAAGTCTTTTTTTAATTAATTGATCTTTTAAGGTCATGTCAAGATCAACTTTGGTTTTTTAAATTGCACCTTATATTTTTTAACAGATTTAGATTTTGCATGAAAAACTAAATAACTTTTGTGGAAAAAACCTTTTTAGCAAACATAGATTTTACGAGTAGGTTTGGGTACAGTTCGGAGCAACCGTTTCACCGCAGGCCCAGTTTGACGAAAGTACAGTTTGGTGCAGACTTTATTTGGTGCAAGTACAGTTCGGCGCAAGCTCCACTTGGTACAAGTACGGTTCAGCGCAGATCCGAATACAATTTATGGTTGGATCCCAAATATTGAAAAATATATACTTTTAGGGTAAATCCGAAATTTTGCATGGTTTGCATGGAAATTTTGCCAGTCTGGTACAACTCGGCTCCGTCGACTCGGCGCCGATCGACTTGGCGCCGCCGACTCGACGCCGGCCGACTTGGCGCCAGACCAACTTAGCGCCCGCTAACTCGGCGCCAGACCAACTCGGCGCCAAGTTAGGTTTTATATATTTTTAAAAGTAATAACAAAATGTATCCCACCTCCCCAAAATGATGCAATTTTAAATCTTCGCGTTCAACCTCAAGAATTTTAGTGAATATTATATCAAAGCTAATAATAATAATTAAATTAAAATATGACTTACTTGAAATATGTAGTATGTATATGTTACAGGAAAAGTAGATTCTCCAGTAAGAGTTGACTCTGTCTAGGTAAAGTCGACTCTTACTAGTCTTTTTAGTAAAAGTTGATAAAAGTGAAAAGTGACGAATTTTTGATGAACATTTACTAGGCAGAGTTGACTATACCTAGGGAACGTATACTCTTACTGCATCGAGTTAGTAAAAGTTGACTTTTTACTAGGAAACAAATAAGAAAACAAATAAAAAAAGAAATGTTTATTATTTATTGCAACAAGGTAAAGATTTGTGGCAGTTTGAGTTGCAGAGCACACCTTTCTTCTTACACATGCATTTTTTGGTATTGCATTTAGTGTTGCAAGAGCATTTGAAAAATCCTTGTCCACTTCCAAGTGATTGTGAAGTTGCAACAGTCCTCACAGCTATTGTTTTATCCATAGGGACTTCATTTTCTTGTATAATGTTCGTGGGACATTTACTGAATTGAGACCTGAAAAAATATTATCATTGAGCTCTGAACAACTGAATACTAGGGACAGAGATCTTTTATTTTAGCATGGAAAACTTACCTAGAGAAAAGCTGCTTCAGAATTCCATTTCTTGTTCCAATTCGATAGAATCCATCATCGATAACCTCCAGTACCACACCAAGGATAGATCGAGCATCTCCTCTTCCGCGGTCAACATCTGGGACAGCAATTCGAATTGATGTTCCTTTTTCAACTGGCGGATGAATGTGGTCTGAGGTTTTTTTCATACGTTTAGCTTGGTTTTCTAGACAGTGGAAAGCTTCATTTCTTTGCTTATTGATGGCCTCAGTAGACTTGTCCAGGTCAGTGAGGAGATAATCATCATCATCTACGGGCAAATTTTCAGCACTTGATAAATTTTGATTTGTTTCATTTTCATCAGGATTTTCATTCACGTTACTTTCAATTTCGTTTTCTTGTTGTTGTTGATCCTGAATTTGATCAATGGCGCATTGAAGATCCTCTTCTGTTTCTAAATTTTCCAATACCTCAGTAGGTAATTTTGAAGTAGATAAGCCATGTCTCGGGGCAACCGAACATTGCCTCATACGGGGATCTTTTATCCCACTATGCAATGCACTGTTTTCATAAGTTGAATAAACTTTAAGCCTTCACTCCATTTTGATGTCTTGTGGTCTTGCATCCAGGTGGTTATCATGTTCTCTATGTCTTGGTTAGCTCTCTCGACACTACCTTGACTTTGACTATGTCGCGGTTTACCATGCACCATTTTGAAGTTCGGCCATGTATTAACCAGACTGTCAATAATTTTATTAACAAACTCTCTGCCATTGTCAGACTGTAAAATACAAGGAGCACCTAACAAAGTAAAAATATCAATGATGTTATCACACACTTCGTCTGCAGTCTTTGATTTCAGTGGTCTTACCACAACAAACTTTGTTAAATGATCCTGGTACACCATTATAAATTTGAAGTCTTCATCAGGTTGCGACTGAAAGTCAATCAAGTCCACTTGACATCGTGAATTCATTTCTTTGAATAACAAAGGCTTTACAACCAGTCCTTTCTTCTTATGTTTCAATTTTTGAACACAAGGTTCGCACAAGCTTGAAAATAGTAAAATGTCCTTTGTAGTAACATTTTGGAATTTTCTTTTCAATTGTTCAATCATACGATCTCTTCCTCCATGTCCAGTGGATATGTGCGCTTCATTAAGAACTTCAAACAGCTCTTCATCAAAAACATAATACCTTATGGTTTCTTGGTCTGTGACAGGGTGTATTAGTTTTGTAACACCATTTACTTCAATAATGTCGTATCGTTTTAAAAACCTGAGATCATTACTTTCTTTTTATTCGCAGTTTTAGATTTTTACTTTTGAATGTAGCTATCATATTTCAATTTGGTCAATGCTAGCGAATTTACCTTAGAAGCCGAGCGTTCTAGACTTAGTTTTTCACAAAACAGTTGTGCCTTGAGTCTGACATTATTATTGCACACCGAAACTAATAATTGAAAAGTAAAACACAACCTAACTAACAAAACTATTGCACTATACAAAAATACACGTGTAATGCCAATAATCATCAAAACAAAGATATGCGCACGCAGTTACATGTGGAGAGCAACATCTCTTGATCAACTTTTACTAAACCACAGCAGGTATAGTTAACTCTTCCTAGGAAAAGTTGATCTGCTTATTTCTAAACAACTGTTACTGATACATTTAGTAAAGTTGACTCTTCCTAGGCAGAGTCAACTCTTCCTAACAATCCACTTTTCCTGTAACATATATACGTATTTATATATAAGATAATAAAATAAAAGTTTTTATTGATTCATTTGGTAATTATGGGCTATACCACGTAAAAATAAAATTTTATTTCGATTACCGTAATCGGTAACCAATTTTAAAATTCGTTCGTCGCAATCTCTGTATTTTTAATTTCTTCGAGCATTATTGCCAGCCACGAGATTTTCGTAAAATAAGTCTCGCCCTTTCTGTACTTTTTTAAGACCGTCAATTAACTTCCATAACGTTGGGTGGTCCATCGATAATTCGGTTTGTAATCTTCGGTGGCTTGCTTCCGCATGGTTATTTGTGCGATCTTCCCCATTTAATGTTCTGTGGTAGAGATTCCACATCTCTACCGGAAATAAAGGAGGGCGCCTTCCATCTCGGCGTCTGTTTGGTCTTCCTAAGTAATTGTCTTCGAACCACTCTAACATTGGACGCAATTCTTCAGGCAATTCTTCTTCCAAAGCATCAACTGCGTCATCAAGGTCGGGAATCGGAATGACGGCAATTGCGATTATCATTCTAGCTTTCAACGAAAACTCAACATCGTTATTGTAGAGGTTCATTAATTGCAGTTGATTCAAATGCTTTTTCATATTTTTTGCCAAATGAAAAAAGCATCCATGTATACCAACTAATGGAAAACACTCCTTCATGGCTTTGAAAGCTGCTACTTCATAGTCACAGGCTATCGCTGTTGGTCGTAAGTTGGATTCCAGAGCTTTTATCATTTCAAACAACTGCTTGTAAGTTGCTTGTTCTTTATTCGGTAAAAGCGCATACAAAACTGGATGAACGCCCCAAATTGCTCGGCTAGTATTACATAAATTTGTGAAAACAATTGAGGTGCTGACCTAAATGTTCCATCTGCATACCATTGCCAAAAATATATAAAAAACTAACTTGGCGCCGAGTTGGTCTGGCGCCGAGTTAGCGGGCGCCAAGTTGGTCTGGCGCCGAGTTGGCCTGGCGCCAAGTTGTCCTGGCGCCGAGTCGGCGGCGCCAAGTTGTCCCATCCCGAAATTTTGCATGGTTGCGTTTGCCAAAACCAACTTTCCGTAGCTTCCGCTTTGCTTCGCTACACTTTGGCCACTTTAAGCTGTTTTGACAAGCGCTTTACTTATTAAAAATATCCTCCTAGAACGGTCCACCTCGACAAAGTGTGGATGTTGCCCCGACAGATATTAGGAAGAGACTGGTAGCTTTCCATCGCATGTATTCTATATTTGGCATAATATTACACTTACTACTTGTATTTCTTATGAGAAAATTGGTTATTTTCAAATTTAAATTGTGGGCTTATTGAAGGACATACTAAATTTATCCTCACCTTAAAAGACTTCTGAAATGGCGCTCTTTCGTTTGGTGAAGCCATTTCTATAGAAAAAAGTATATTTTGGTTAAAATTCGGGAATCTTAAGTCTAGCTATTTTAATCAGTAATAAATTTAAATATTCAGGATTTTTCTTTCAGTACTATTCTTTGTATGTAATTAGGTCTGCGCTAAAACGGTTGCGCGAAACTGGGCCATTCCTATGAGTAAGATGCATTAGACCAAATTAAAAAACATTTTAATAAACTGCAGCTGGTTAATCGAAATTTAATTTTTTAAAAGTTCGAAAAAGAAAGTTTTTTAAATAAAATTGCTTAAATTTTCATGCAAAATGTGAATCTGCTAAAAAAATATAAAGTGTTACATATTTAAAAACAAAATTGACCTTCAAATGACCCTGAAAAGGTCAATTAGTTCAAAAATTAATTGTATCATATTTAATAATTATACAACTTTTGTTCAAAAATATTTTTATCTGACGTTTCGTTTTTGAGATATTTATAGCTAAAAGTTTTAAACTGACCACTCAGTATATAATTTTATAAGAAAATGTAAAACGTATTGGGAGATGAAGAGTCAGTGATGTCACGATGCGCTAAGCATTATCAACAATTATACCGAAGCCAATAGATGTTTAGAAATGAAACACCAAGCGGAAATTAAATTCTACGTAGGAAATGTAAATAAAAACAGGTAGAAGAAGCCACTAATCTGTCGGAATCACTGGTTATACTACAAGGACGGATACAAGAGGACGATAATGATGTAACTCCCCTCAATGATTTATGAAAACTAAAATAATTAGTTATATAAACAAAACTGTTAAAAACTTTTCTTCTTCTTCATGTGCCATATCCGGTCTCCCGGACGTTGGCGATTTAACAGCCGAAGCCAAGGTGAATTTACCAGGAGTATAATTCATGGGGTGGTTTCCGTTGCCTTCCAAATAGTCCACAGATCGATATTGAACTTTTGATGGCAGCAGTATATCTAACGCGAACAAGGTTCGAACCACGAGCTTACGCTTCGTAGTCGACTCGTGTATGCTTCACGCTAAACTGCTGGTTTTAAAACTTTAAAAATGTGGATCTAACATTTGAAATGAAATAAAATTCAATAATTAAGTAAGTTCACCAAAAAAATTAAAAAAACACATTTTCCAAGTAGATTTTCATGAAAACGGCTAAGTAGTGCGCTTTAATATTTTGACCCGTTTCATTTTTAGTTACCACCTGCACGTACAACAAAAATATGTAGATCGAATCTAAGGTAAATAGAATATTCTAGTAAACTATCAAATCGGTGATATGAGGGTCGGGTATAAAAACCTAAAAGATAATTGCTGAAATGTGAGTACGCTCACAGGTGGCACTTAACAGGTAGTTAACCGAAACAACTACTAATAGGAAGGTTGCAAATTTTCTTATCTCGTGTAACGGGCGGTTTGCATTTAAACTTGCGTTACTATTTTGTTAACAAACCTCCATCTCATATTAATTGATTTTGAATCGCATGGTTTATTTTGCAGCGCTCTGTGCATTTGAATTTGGTTGCTTTGGAGTTTTTGAATAGCTAGAATCAGAAAGTTAAGTTACCTTCATTTCCCGTTTTGATGTGATGTTTTGAATTCTTTGAATTTTTGGATTCTTCTTCTTCACGTGCCTATCCGTTACCGGATGTTGGCGATCATAACTTGGCCAAAGCCAAGATGACTTTTCTTGAGTATAATTCATGGGGTGGTTTCCGTTGCCTTCCCCATAGTCCACAGATCTATATTGGACTTTTGATCACAGCAGTGTATCTAGCGCCAGCAGGGTTCGAACCACGATTTACCGCTTCGTAGTCGATTTTTTCGATTTAAATATTCTTTATTAAATTATACATTACAAAATATTTGCTGGACCTATCAGCTCTGACTTGAGTGCCGATTGGTCTTACATTTTAATTATCTTATACACAAATAGGATCTCCTCGTGATTGCACATATATCCAAATTTCATTGAGGAACCTTAATACAGGTTTTACAATAAATAATGTTGTTTACAAAAGTATTTGTGTTGTCGTTAAAAACTTCCTTTTTCGTTGATTCTGTTGGAAAATTGAAGAAAAAACCAACTTTTGATAATGAGGGGGTTGGGGATCAAGGGACTATATACATACAGGGTAGAACTTAATAGTAGTTCGGGAATGACTGCCGGCATCATTCAACCCAGGGTTGATAAATATATAAATATGAAACAAAACTTAACAATAACAATGAATAAAATAATAACAATAACAATAAAGAAGTTAGCGTAAGTAGGTTTATGGACTGCTATCGGTTTTCACTCGCGTTCCTCTCAATGTTCAGGTGTACTCCTTCCAGTGGCGTCGCAGCAATTTCTGGTTCGTTGACGGGGTGTAGTAGTTGTGTTTGAAATAGTGGTAGGTTTTGATGGGGGAGTTTATATTTGCGTAACGTTTTGTCTTTTGTCAGGTTTTGTGTTAGGGGGCTGTTTTGCGTTTGGTGAGTGTAGAATTTTTCGGATAACCTTGCGATGTGGTCACCAAGAAATTCTACTTGTGCATGTTCGTGTATTTCAGATAGTCTAGTGTATCTGTCTGCTCCTGTGACCAAGCGCAGGCAGCGATTCTGAAACACCTGAAGGGGTCTCAGTCGTGTTTTCGATACTCCCGCCCAGCAGGACAGGCGTACGTTAAGACCGGTCTTAGTACGGCTTTGTATAACGTACGCTTGTTTTCGAAACTCATCTGTCCGGCTTTGAGCAAGGCGTATAATTTGTGTTGTGCCCCGTAGGCCAGCTGCCTTCGGAGTTTGAGATGTGCGTCGAAATTTAGCCGCGAGTCCATCGTGACTCCCAGGTATTTGACGCTGTGTTGTGGTAGTACTTTTTGGCCGTTTAGTGTCAGGTGTTGGAAAATTCTGTGATTCGTCCGCTTTCTTGCGAAAACTATCGTCTCCGTTTTTCCGGCGTTCAATCGAATTTTCCATTGGTCGAAGTATGTTTTTATGCGATCGAGATGTATTTGTGTTTGTTTAGTGGCGACCTGTGCGCTAAACGAGTGCGCATAGATCGCCGTGTCGTCGGCGTATAGCGCGATGTTTGTTTTAGCGAAGGTGGGGATGTCGTTAATGTAGAGATTGAAGAGTTTCGGAGCTAGTATGGAGCCTTGGGGTACTCCGGTTTCTATGGTTTTCGTTGTGGATGTAGTGGTGTTGACTTTGACCGCGATCGATCTGTTCGTGAGGTATGAATGGATGAGTTTAGTGATGTGTTTGCTGAATTTGTACTGTGTCATTTTAAAAATTAGTCCGTCCGTCCAGGTTCGGTCGAAGGCTTTTTCTATATCTAATAGTGTCATTACTGTCACTTTGTCTTTATTAAATTGTCCTATTACGTCGTGGACAATTCGGGCCACTTGCAGGGTGGTATTAAGACCCGCCGTGAACCCGAATTGATAGGGGTTCGTGCAGTTAAGTTGTTTTTGTTCTTTGTCCAGTCGTGTTTGTATTATCTTCTCAGTTAGTTTGGCCATCCCGTTAAGCAACGTGATTGGCCTGTAACTGAGGGGGTGTGTTGGGTCTTTGTTGGGTTTGCGGATCGGGATCGTGATGCCATGTTTCCAGGCGGATGGGAAGTATTGGTGTTTGATGATGGCGTTTATTATGTAATGTAGCTGAACGATCGCTTTTCGCGAGAGGTTTTTCAGTATTTTATTTTCAATTTTGTCCGGTCCTGGTGCTTTGTTGTTTGTTAGCGTTTTAATGAGTTTGTGAATTTCTGTCGGATTTGTGAGTAATGTTTTGAGATGTCTGTTTGGTATATCGTATGTTTGGCTTGTGAATGCCGCGACGGTGTCTTTTATTAGTGTTTGTTGCGGAGTGTCGGGGTCTTGTAGTGTGTGAATTTTTTGAAAGGTGTTAGCCAAGACTTCCGCCTTTTGGGCATCTGTCATGGCTATGTAGGTGTTCTCGCGCAGGGCCGGCATCGGTTCGTGTGTTTTGGTTAGGCGTTTTGTGAGTTTCCAAAGTGAGTTGTCTGAAGGACGAAGGGTCGACAGAAGGTCTTCCCATGTTTTGTTTCTGTGTAATGTGATTTTGGTGTTTATCTGTCTGTTTAGGTTTTGCATATGTTGTTTGTGTTGTGAGTTTGCGGTTTGCTGCCAAAGCTTACGACTTCTATTCCTTTCTCCGATCAACTGTTGGATTTCATCCGGAAAGATGTCCTTGTTGTTTTTCGGAGTAAAGGTTTTGGAGTTTTCAGCTTTGGCTATGTTTATGTTACGAGTGAGTGTGTCTATTTCTGAGTCGATGGTTTCTTTGTCTTTTATGTTGTGATTGATTGTGATTAGTTCGTCTAGCCTACGACGGAACCTGGACCAGTCTGTGTTCTTAAAGCTAGTGATTTTATTAGACGAATGGTTGTTGGTGGCGGATTTGAGAAAGAATTGTACTATGTTATGGTCTGACGTTAATTTGTGTTTTACCGTTGGGGTGCTGATGTTGTTGACGTTTTTGTTTAGTACGAGATCGATCGTGGTCGCAGTCGTGTTGTTCATTGGGTGATGGGTGTGTGCGGTTGTGTGTAAAATTTGGATGTTATTGTGAAGACTATAGTTTAGAAGTGAGTTGCCGTTCGGATTGGTTTGGTGGCAATTCCAGTTTGGGTGTTTAGCGTTGAAGTCGCCAGCCAGTAGGACCTTGCCGTCCAATCCGAACAGCGTGTCTAGATCGTGATGTGTGAATTGATTGGTTGGTTTGTTATATACAGTGACTATTGTGATATCGTTTTGGAGTTTTATCCCAAGACTTCCATACTATTACCTGGTGATATTTGTATGCGTCTGTGTGGAATGTCATTTCGTATTATTGCTGCAACGCCTCCCGCTCCGTGACCGCCCCTGTCTTGACGGTGGACTGAGTATCCCTGGACCTTGAGGGTTCTTTTTTCGTTAAATTTCGTTTCTGTAATTAGCATTATGTCGATATTTTTTTTAAATAAATAATTTTTAAGTTCTAAGATTTTGTTACTTAGCCCGTTAGCATTCCATAAATTTACTTTGAGCTTAGCACCCATAAGAGTCGAGGTTGGAGAAGAATTTCAATGATGCCGAGAATCGTTCCGTTTTCGTTTTACAGTTTTTGAGCATGTTGTTATAGTCCCTCATGGCCCTTAACATTTCTTCAATATCCGTTTGCTGATTTATTTCTTCACACACTTGGGCGAATTCTGCAAATGCATCTCCCAGATCTGTTTTCGTGTCCCTTTGTTGTGGGCGTTGTTGTAGTTGGGCTGGCGCTGTTGTGGCTGTCTCTTGTTGGGCTGCCATGCGGTGTCCCATTGGTGGGCGCAAGAGGGGGAAGGCACTGGAGTTAATAATTGGAGTTGATTGCGTCTCTGGGTTTGGTCGCGACCTCTGCCAGGCTGATGTCGTTGGGAGAGGCGCCGGTCTATACGTTGGTTGCGGGGGAGCTCTCGGTGTTCTATTTTCGTCCAATTGTCTAATTTTTCTTAGGTACACTGGGCACTCTATGCTGTTGGCGGGATGGGTGCCCAGGCAGTTAACGCAGGTGGCCGGCTCTGTTGTGGGTCTCTTACATTCTTTTCGACACTCCCAAGGAACAAAGCCGTAACTCACTTTTACCTATTTTTCAGGAGCGCAATTTGAAAGTTTAAAAATTCAACAATTTGAATTTGAACAAAATTTGAATTTGAACAAAATGAATTTGAACAAAATGAATTTGAACAATTTGAACAAAAAAATAAAACAATTATTTTACTTTTAGATTAAATCCTTGAGAATTTTTAAACTTTCAAATTGCGCTCCTGAAAATAGGTAAAGTGAGTTACGGCTTTGTTCCTTGTGTAATGTTCGTTCGCACATTCGAAATTCGCGCCACAAATTTCGAATCCCAACCTAGATAACCCTGGCCTAACATCGTGATCGTCAAGAGAACCCCACACGTTGTGTAAATCGTAACCCAACTTCTTTAAACAGACGGAAAACAAACAGTAGTTGAACCAAAACAAAACCAGTGGCGTCCTAAATAACTAAATCTGCTCACCCGTGGCGTCGCTGCTGACCTAAACATATAAGCAAAACACATAACATAAACGGAGATGGCTCGATGCTTGAGTAAACCTTCCGAAACCCAAATCGACACTAAAATAACCCCATTTGAAATAAAACACAAGTCAGTTAGGTTTTGGATATTTTATTAAATATCTACCTCACGGAAAATCGAACGAACTCAGTAGAGTTAGAGAAAAACCTTAATCTTCATCTGTGAGATCGGTTATTTAGTAAATAAAATAGTGTCAATATCGACTTGATTTAATACTTGATGGCTTTGATCGCAAGCTACATATAAAAGTAAATGTGAGAACAAATTGTCCTTAAATAATAATAACCTTATGATTTCAGTTGTAAATTGTTACTATGCGTATGCAGTATTCGTTTGCTATATTTTAATTGCAACTGCTATGCTTTTATTGTTACTTTGTTACTGATTTTCATTAATCTTGGTTTTGTACAATGTGCTTAAGCAGATAATTAAAATTCCCTCCACCTGTATGTGTTGGTGGGGACTTTCAGATAAGTAAAGTTGATAACAATTTGTAGATAATAGATAATAATAGTGACGGTGACCCTAAACATAAATTAACATGTGCAAAACCCCAAACCTAAATAATACCTAATGATAGAAATTAAAACCTAAATGACCTAAATAATACCATAAAGATTGCATCTAATTAATTCATCACCTCACACGGATAATTAAACCAAACCCAGTAAGAACCTAATTATGCGACTTTCACACACTATCACAGAAATTGTACCCCCTGTTACTATTGTTTTATATTAAATAGGGAGCATCTCTTGCAGTCGAAACCTATTAGAATTCACATCACTATGTGCAATTCTGATTCACATCACCATGTGCAATTATTCGTCGTAGGACAATAGTACAATCAGACGAAATCACATTCATTTAGATAATTAAATTAATCAGATGTCAATCTATTGGCAACCTCGGCCCTTTTGTGTAAAATCCCTTAATACGCCCCTGACCTTAAATTTACATTTGTCGACCCCACATAATAAAACCTTAATTAATTGCATAACCACCCCAAATTTACACATAAATCACAAATATAAATAACCAAATCACATAATTTATAATACCTCACCAAAAGATAAATTACCTATAGAAACAATAGGCACCTGCGATCAAAGACCAAAACAAAGCATTTTATCCAATAAATAAATATTCATAAATTACAAACCCGATTTGAAATAAATTAAATTAATGCCAATTCACATTTTAAAAAAATCCATCAAACACCAAGCCATTTTAAAACATAAAACAAAACACAGACCAAGCCATATTAAGCAACCCACGCCAAACAAAACCAATATGGATTCCTTCCACGAGGGTAGAAATTATTAATCGATATTATTGACTTTTTGTTAATATTATATAAATCGTACTTACACGAATTTTGAAATCACCTAAGTTTAATTGCAATAATTAAATATTTAAATTTTCTTACTTGCAAATTATTTGTACATGAATAATTTTAAACCACCATTAACATACCAACGGTCAGCTACCAGTGTACACCCTCGACTACCCCGTAACAAGTGTCCGACCGTGTCCGAAGTAGGGTAAAAGACGCGCTATTTCCCTATTCCGCCCCGAGAGGGCGTAATTTCACGCGCTACATTTTTAAATTTAAACACCGCGAATATTTGAATATAAAATAATATTACACTTGGGAGTGTCGTTTTGTTGTGTGGTTTTTGCGCATTTGAGGCAGCGCACAGCTCTTCTGCAGTTTGCTGTGGCGTGTCCCCACTCCTGGCATCGATGGCATTGGATTATGCGCTTGTTATTAAAATGACGCTCCCACCTCACTCTGGCGTCCAGGAGCGTCGTGATGGTTGAGTTTATCGATCTCTGTTATTGATTGGTGTGTTATCACCAAGTATGCCGGAGAGTGGGTATTGTTCATTTTATATACTTTCTTTATTGAGATGCCCTTGCATTTTAGTTCGGTTTCTATTTCTTCTATAGTTGCGTCATCTGGTAGGCCCTTCAATACGAACCCGTGGGTGCGTTCGTCCCGGGGCGTGTATGTGTGGTGTTCGATACCTTTGTTTATATACTCTTGCAGGAGTATTTCATATTCATCTTTGTCTTTTAAGTATATCGCTACGGATTCGCCCGGTACGATATTTCGAAACCCTTTGTAGCGAATTTTCTGACTTTTTCTCTAAATGCCGCCTGATTGGTGACATCGCACGATATGATTATTGGAGGGGGTTTTACCTTTTTTTGTGGTTTTGTTGTTGCGTTTGATTCGTTCTCCTTGTCTTGGGTAACATCTGTTTCCATCTCGTTTTCTTTATTTTCCAATCCTTGTGACTCTTTCTGGTTTGCTAGTGCTGCGTACCTATTAGCTACCAAAATGGGTGTTGGAATAGGTTTGTATTGCAGCCTTTAACTTTCTTTACTGCTGGTGCAATTTCACTTTTACCTTCTTCTTCTTCCAGTTGCGTTGCACCTCTCTTGGTTTTGGTTTTCGTTAGGCACGTCCAACCTTCATCGGTGTCGTTTTGGTTTGGCTCTGTCATTTCCACAATTTTATCAACTTTTTCACTAATATTTCGCGGAATTACCGATTAATCACTAAAAGTTTTTACACTGTTCACTAAATGTGGTGACCACCAATATTGGTGGTCTTTTTTTTTTGGTTTAAGAGCTGCATATTTTGTGCAAATAATTAATTACTTTTATTTATTTTAATTATTATAATTCAGTCTGTTTAGCTCTTTTGGGATGTTTTCTTTTTGATAATTTTTTTTTGGACTTTTTGATTTTGCAATTTTATTAAATTTACTAAATAAAATTGCGTAAATGTGGGTTAGAAATGGGAATGTAGATTACAATTTTGCAAGAGTTGTGACGTCGATGAAGCCGCATAGAATTTATTCAAGTTGCAAATAGTTTTGATTTCTTTTTGCAGAGTCTGAATCCAGAAGGATGTTTTTGAGCGTGTGACGTCACCGATAGCATGTGTAAATTTGGGGCAACATCTTGCAGTTGCTTATGTCAAGATAACATTACTTTTTGAGTTTTCTGTTCGAAATCGATTCCAGCTTCCCAAAAGAATGCCACATTGACGAAATGGATTGCTTTTTTCGTAGTGATGGTAGTTGAAAGGTTCTAATTGTAATCAATCCATCTGGTTATTTGAAGATGAATCTTTTATAATAATGTAATTCTCTGACTTACAAAGTTGACGTGAGATTTTCATTGACCCTCCCCTCCCTTTAAAATGAGATTTGGCAAGATTTTGCCGGACCGGGGGGGGAGGGCCGGTAAATTAAAAATGAGGGGGGTCATTTTTAGCTTACGTGATTAATGGACGTCCCCGTATCACTATTTTAACTTGTTGTTTGTCTTATATATGGAATTTAAAAATACATGCCACCCCATATTTTTTTTGCTATTCTTTAATAATAAAACAGTCTCTGGTTTTCTTATTTGATTTATTTATGTTATCTAGCGCCCTTTGCATCCAAAGAATTATAGTTTCCTCAGTTAGTTGTTCCACATGCACCTGAGCGAAAAGAACCCTTCGGATCACCCGGCACTCCAAATCGGCAAAGCTAATCGCCACTTGCACAAGCAGTTCAGAGCAGTACCAAAAAAAATGTGAGTTATAGTACACCCGCAGTGAAATTATGAAGCAGTGCCGTAACCAGACATGTGTAACAGATGCAGCCCCACAGGGCCCAGGATGGGGACGATTCTGAAATGACTGGAAAACAAACTTTAGGTACTCTTCAAACGCCACTTTTTTCACGAAGGGAACCTGCAAGACGACCTAATGCATTACGAGCGCCGCGGCCCCTGCAAGATCAGAAAATCCGCAAATCCCAACCTTGACCCAGAGGTATTCACCTTGGCGCGACCCGTAGCATTGCGAAATTACTTTTTGTTTCAGCATGAAAGCACAAATTCAAAATTACATCAGTGCGGCCTTTAGATCGCACGTCTTTGGAAATTATTTAGTAATATCAGTTTGTTATTCTTCGTCATAAAATGTAAATCGCATACATCACATCTTTCTAATGGTAAGTATCAAATAGGCGAATAGATGGAAGGCACAATGAATTATCCATTTTTCCCCGGCAGAAAATACTGGCCAGTTTGGGAGTTCTATGTCGGGCTTGAACCTCGTCATAGATAAAAAATGAACAATGCTAAAAAACCAAACACCGAGCCTGGTATACTGGCGGATTAAATCAAAGACGGCCTAAGGAAAAGAAGAGGATTTGAAGAATAGACACATGAAACGTTCAATGCATCTTTAATAAAAAGCAACAGGTCTTGGACCAATTAAAAAAGCTAAACGTAGACATAGTATGCCTTACAGAAACGAAATGTAAAAGAGACATAAAAATAAGAACAATAATTACAACACACCGGGTTGGAGTCCCTAAATTAAAACGTGCTACAGCTGGAAAAGCAGAGCAAAAAATTGAAAAGATGTACATACATAAATTAAAGTAACCATAAAGATCAGAAACAATGATACGATAATATTAGGAGTGTATAATCTAACCGATGATGCAAAAAAAGAAACTAAAAAATGTATGAATTCAATAAAATATTTTATAATTTGATTGGCGTAAGTATTCTCTGATAATTTATTTATTTAAAGGATTGGTTAAATTTTTAACCAATTCTTCTGTGTTTATGCTCTATGGGGTTACAGAGATATAAAATCATCACAAATAAAAAATTTTATTTAAAACCATCAAGATTGAACCAGTTACTTCTCCGCAATCCTATCACTTTTTTTAATTTGAAAACCTGGTGGAATTGCACCAGTTTCGTGTAACAATGCTTGTTTTTCAGCAAAATAATTTTTGTACCACTCAATATGCTCTTTCTTACTTTCTACACTTAAATAATAATTTTTGGATAAACCAACACAAACTAATTCCATAAAATGGCGAATAGGTCCTTTTGGAGGGCACCACGATTCAAGATGCTTTTCCAAAAATATATGTTCAGTAAAAGAAACATTCTTTTCTGCATCGAGACCTAAAATAAAAACATAATAAATGAAAGTTAAAATGTTTTTACACCAACAAACCCTGTTCATTATCAATTGGAAATTGCCAAATTTTGCCTTGTTCGGTCCACAAAATCATTTGTTGGAAGTAATTGCTAGGGGGATGAGTAATAGCAAGTTTCAATTCATTTTCTTGCAACTTCTTATAAGTTTGGTTCATTTCCTTTTCAGGCCAACTGGCAATTTCTTTAGTAGAAGGAAAAATTCCTAACCTTTCAGCACCGAATAGGTCAATGTGTTCACTCTCACTAAAAATTGAAAAAAATGAAATAAAGTAATTTATAAAAGCTTAAACTAACGTTTGTGGTTTCCCGATTCTGCTTCGGACAGGTCTTGCACTTCTGCTACCTTTTTTTACATTCGTTCTCGAATTATCAGAGAAATTCAGTAAACGATGAACCTGTTGTGCCGAGAATTTTCCGTATGCTTTGGCTCCCTATCAATGGTCATATCCTTAAAAATATCACTAAAATCAGAACTGTAAATAAAAATAAAAATTAGAAATTCAAAGTGATTACGATAAAGACATAGCAGTTTCACTTTTGTCGTTTAAATTTAATAACTTTTGCAACAATTCTGATTGCACTTTCATTTTGTCGTCACCCAATGTCTCTGCAACATTTAGTGCAGCATCACTAATTTTCTTGTCAAACGCCTCGTCTTCTTTAACCAATTTCTCTTTAGCTTGTCTACCAATTTCACGGTGATTCTTTGCCTTAGCCAAATCTAGTTTAGGCATGTCACTAGAAGCATTGTTGCTATTCTAAAACCCAAAGGTTAACTAAAATCAACAAATTAAACACCTCAAACCTCCAGCATGTTGGTAAGAAGCATAT
The DNA here is from genome assembly GCA_036346125.1 of Lycocerus yunnanus. Classification (NCBI taxonomy): domain Eukaryota; kingdom Metazoa; phylum Arthropoda; class Insecta; order Coleoptera; family Cantharidae; genus Lycocerus; species Lycocerus yunnanus. Next base: position 623,703 of record JARFIX010000059.1, read on the forward strand.
CCAGTTTTTTTCGAACTTCTGCACTTTTATTTTTCTTCTGTTCATCTTCACTACTCGATGATGAACTTGAACTCGAACTGCTTGTTTGGTCTTTCTTTGAAGTATATTTATTATCGCTAGAACCAAATGCTCGCAATGTTATAGAATTTGGTCGAATTCCAGCACCGATGTTCCTAAAATTTAAACTTCGATTAAAAACTTTGTTTACTTTAGCAAAAGTGATAAATAAATACGGTTAATTGAGAAATATTTACCTTAAATTAGAGATAAATCTGATCATCTTATCTGTAATTGAATTATTAATATTAAAATTTCAGCGAGTTCTAAAGTAAAAGTTTTATGTAAATAAGTGAGGTTATGTACTTTTAAATTAATTTCGATGTACACAGTGTTGCAAAATTTTATTGCTTAATTTTAAGATTTTCGAATAAAGAGATGAAAAAAAGAGAAAAGAACATTTGTCTAAATTCAATGCAAATTATTTAGGTTGGTGGTGAAAATGTTTCAAAATTACTTCTCTCTGAAATTTATTGTTCATTCAAAATTATCAGCCACGTTGTTTTTCAGGTCAAAATACTTCACCCGATAGTGATTTTCTAAGATTACTCAAATTTTTATTTTTTGATTTAGATACTCACTATTTTACGTACATTTTAAGAATGAATTTGATAATTTTCAAGTTAAAGGATAGTGATCAATCTGAACTATAATTGACGTTTTCTGAATTACAATCAACTAATATGATTTTCATTTTAAGTTTTCTGAATTACAGTTGATTTTTTTTTAATTACCAGTTGAAAAGTGTGGATTTGATTAAGCATTTGTTTCAATTTATAAGTATTTATTAAACAACAGAAACTCCAATTTAGATTTATTTTTGGTTTTAAGAAAGGCTGGATTTAGCACGGAAGATTGTCGCTGTTACTGGGGAATTACTTAGTGGAAACCACATGCTCATCCCGGCGATTATCAAACATAAATTCTGCATAGAAGATAAAAATTTACGTGGAACCATTTGGTCGTCCAGAAGAAAAATGTTAAACCAAGAAGGGAGTCCTCTTGTTTCCAAAAATTGGTTTTCTCTTGCCATTGCATTGTCTAAGCTCCGACAGTATGCGAGGGTCATGAATTCCTACAAGTAATGTACCAGTTTTAATTTATACTCTCCAAAATACCAAACGGTAGGCGTGTATATAAATGCCAGAATATGAGATAACACTAACAAAAATCAAGATGCAATGAAATGCTTGTCAACGTAACGATATAGTCGACACCAAATATAAATGGCAAAATGCTTACAGAATCTCCTCAGTGAATAACAAACATTGCACATCCTTAAAGTTTCAAAACTCGCTTGAGCCGCACAGGAGAATTGTATTCATTTTGTCAAAAATATCCTGTTTTATAGAGATCCTTCTAACTTTGGTATATTCCTGGTTTAATGTTAACGAGCCCCGGTTTTGCATAAGTGTAGAATTCTAAAACTAAAGAACGCACAAAAATTTTATTAAGCGCATTAGAAATACCTATAATCAGTCTTATAACAAATATTCCTGCACATCAGAGCAAATCCATATTACAGGCAGCTTCAAACATTATTGAAAGACGGCAACCACGTCCAGTTTCAGTTGAACCCATCACATTGAAAATGGTAGCATTTCCATTCTACGTGTAAACTGGGAGCATCCAATCTGTCGAGATTAAGTTAGGGTTACATAAAATATGTCCAACCAATTTTGCAAAAACCCTGATTCAATTCACAAACACGATGGCTAATCTCAGCCACCGCTGATCATGACGATCTTCAAAAAATGATGCAGCCCATTTCCTCACATATTGGTCGACTTCTACTATCGGTGACAGCCCGCAATCAATTACGCCATACGTGCAAAATAATATTTTGATAAGCGAGTTCAACATGCACCAATATAGTAACTAGAAAGTCTCCAAAAATATTTAAAACGGATCCATAAAAATATGCAACATAAAGCGATTCGTAAATTCCAAACCAAATTTTAACTAAAAATAGAACGAAACACACAGGACAGCTCGTGCAAATTTAAAATCTCCAAATTTATAACAAACAGGTACAAAATACTAATATTCTGGTTACAGCCCGCCAAACCATCTCGGAACGCCTAAATACGATGAAATTTCCCAGAATCTGCTTCTAAATCTCGGGATTCTGCTCTCGGCTCTTACCGAGACTATATGGCAAAATCCAGGAAATCTGCTCTCGCATCTTGCTTGGAGCTATGTCTTGCTAACTAAAAATTTAGAGCAAAAAATATATGTTAACATATATTTTCAACAAGTAATAATAAACATTTACAAAAAAATATATAACTCCGCTTTGACACCGTTTATCTCACGCCTATCAAGAGACGGTCTTGGCCTAGTAGTTAGAGCGATCAACTACTGATGCAAAGGCACCCGGTTCGATCCCGGGAGGAGTCACGGAAAGAAAATTTTCTTTCTGACTCTTTCTATCTAGAACCGTCTCCCGTGCTTTGGAGGGCACGTAAACCGGCGGTCCCCTTAGTTGATGACTGCCAACATCAACAATAATAAAGGGTTACAGGCAAATTGCAACCCGGACTTAAGCAGCCGTAGGGTCTTAATGCTGTTCACCTTTCTTAGAGAAAGAGGCTGAGCTCAGGAGTGGCGGAAAGGGCTGCCAAAGAAGAAGAAGAATCTCACGCCTAAAAGGTAATAAATCTAGCGTCGGCAGAACTTTCAAGCGTTCGATAAAGACTATGTGCCGCACTCGAGGCGCGGCAATACTAAAAATAGTCCTACTCGACGCCGTTTATCTCACGCCTAAAAGGGGATAAATCTAGCGTCGACAAAACTTTATAGCGTTCAAATCGAATAATATGTTCGACGCGCCTCTGGTGCGTATTTCATCATGTCATCATGTCATCTCATGTCATCTCGGTAGGACCGATCGGTAAATCTCGAACGTCTCGGATTGAAGCCGCGCAGATCGTCGACACAGCGTGGTAACCTAAGACGACGACCCACGCGACGCGCGGAAACCGAATGTCAAATTTGTGTTATTTGTTTCACTGCATGCGCGTCGGATCGGAGGACGTCCACGCTGCCACGGCGTGGTAACCTAAGACGACGTTCCGGCGCGACGCACGGAAACCGAATGCCTGCAGATTCTACTTTGATTTTAATATACGCTATTGCAGAGTCAGGGTCCAGACCATCCTCCTCGTGCGACGGACTTTGTCGCCGATCCGGAAGGCTTTTTGTTGGCTGTAACCGAAAAATCCTCTCAAAACGGCTCCTCGCCAAATTTTTGTCTTGTAGCAATTTATCGAGAAGATTCCCCCGTTGCAGTCCTTCAAATAATCGAAGAACGCGAGTTTAACATAAAATCGCGGAATTTCTTTCAAATCCTGGGATTATGCTTTGGCTCTTACCAAGACTTTACAGCAAAATCTAGGGAAATCTAGCAAAGTCTCGTTAAATAAAAATTTAGAGCAAAAAAAACATAATCTGGCTTCTGCAGAACTTTGCGACGTTCGACGAGCACGTACATGCCGCGCTTAAGGCGCGGCTGTAATCTTCACGGGTAGGACTGATTCGACAAATATTGGACATCTTGGATCGGAGAACGCGCGGATCGTCGACACGGCGTGGTAAACTAAGCAGTGGTAAAGAAAGCAAATGTCAGATTTCTAAGTGTTGTGTGTTAACATACGTTATCGCATAAGAATAAAAGTAGTCGTACTTCGACGCAGTTTAATCACACGCTCAGAAGAAAATAAATCTGGCGTCGGCTAAGATTTAGAGCGTTCAAATTAAATACATTTGACGCGTCTTTTACGCGTATTTAAGCCTCTCGGGTAGGATTGACTCGGTAAATCTCGGACGTCTTGGATCGGAAAATACGCGAATCGTCGACACGACGTGGTAACCTAAGACGACAATTCTACGCAACTCGCTGAAACCGAATCTCGGATTCGTCTAATCCGCATGCATCTCGGATTGGAGGACGCTCGAAGGGTTAGGGTTTCCACGGTGTGGTAACCTAAGATGACTTTCCGGTGCGACGTACAGCTTCCGGATTCGACTTTGTGTTTTAATATACGCTATTGCGGAGCCAGAATCCAGCCAGTCTTTCCCCGTGTGACGGACGTTATCATATTTCTTGTCGGGTTGTAACCTAATAATCCCTCTCGAAATGGCTCCTCGATGAAAATTTGGCAGCGTAAGGCCGAATTTTGACGAAAATTTGACAAAAGCTATAACAGGAAATTGTGACATTAACAATTCCTGTTATGAAAGGTACGCTGTCGCACCTTTCTTATGATCCCCTTGGGTTTTAGTAAGTCACGTGGAAGGCGAGAGGAAAGGGGTACGGAGCGCGCAAAGGGACGGGAGTGGTGACCAAACCGTTGAAAGGCGTGGTAGTGGAGTGCGATCATTTTTGCCAAGTTTAAATTGTCTACCAAAGTTGGTGGAATTATTAGATAATTCGGTTCGATTAGTTAGCAAGTCACCTGTAAAGACGTTTTTTGCGGATCTGAATGTGCAATAAATTCGGGCGTTTTGAAATTAATTATTCATCAAAATTTCGTCATCTGCCGACCACAATTTTCCTTGATTTCATATTGGGTATTCGACGGAATCGTGCGCCGATCACGTGACCGTGATAATTTTTGAAGGTCGAAGGTTTGCGCTGGTGTTTGGAAAACCTTTTTTTAAACAATTTTACATTTCTACACCGACGATTATCATTATTAATTTCAACGGCCTGCATATGTCGAGCAATACTAATTACTTCGAGCGAGTCGTTATTTTACGATACAAGCGTTTATTTTTATTTGGATTAAAACGCGATAAGCACGATTTGGTGTTTCGTTACAATCTTTTCCTGAGTGCTTCGACCGCTTCAACTACCATCAGGAGTGCGTTTCCGTTCAGCCCCTCGAGCGTGACCTTCAGCCCTGGATTAACAACATCTTCAGAAGGCATCAATCTTGTGAAGGAGATAACCCAGTGTAGTGTGTGCGCGGTCAATCTCAAGATTCACCGAATAGCTGCCCGCAACTACCTTTTAAGTGGAATCCGTTGTCATCTTAAATATTTTGTAAGGTATCATCCAGCTGGTGAGTCCATTAATTTACTACTTAAAATACCTGTTGTTTGGGGCATTTACTGTTTAATTTTAACGTACTTGAATCACGCAGTTGTGATCCATACTCACTGGGTCTATTACATTAATTCATTGGGGTTGCTGCCTGAATTAATTTTGCAATACATTGTACATACCTGCAGAGCTACAATAAGTCATAGTTTGTTTAATAAACGTAGTAATTTTCATACTCAGAGTTTGATTTGCTTTTTAATTTCTAAAGTAGCGAAAGGACAACTTAGTTTTAGATTCATCCCCTCGCATCCGCAACAATACGAGCCGGCTGAAAACGAAGATCAAGGGCAAACACGTGAAAATAAATTTGTGTTTTTGTGGGCGAAGGTAATTTTTAAATTACCCCAAGCTTCCATTTCAAAGCAGCTCTTGGCCTTCGGCCTCGTGTTGCCTAATTTTCGTCTTCTAGTCGTTTCTCGAGATAAGTCTCCCTCGTAAGTCGCCATTAAAAAAATTTTCATAGTGAAAGTCTGCACGAGCATAACGAATGAAATGCAATCTAATCGACCCGCTTGCGATATGTTAATTTATACTTTCAACAATTTTTATATAAAGTTTGTTACTAGAGTCGATTCATACATATTAGAAAAGCGAAATTTGAATTAAAAAAGAAGAATTAACAAAGCTCTGGTATAATTTGACTAACTGTAAGGTCTAGTTGCTCAGTTAAACTTCAAATTTAACCTCGCCCAAGTTTACGAGGATTAAACTTAAAATTTTAATAGTATTGGATTTAACCACCCTCACTCTTTTCGTTTTCTAAGCCAGAGTGTGTTTTTCTAAAATTTACCAAAAAATAGTTATTACGACTGGCTACTTTTGAAGTAACACCCGTATATTAGGACATAAAAAATCATTGTAAAAAGCACTTTTATAACTTTTGTGATCAATACTTCGTTTAAAAGAAAATAATTAATTAAGTACATACTATACTTAATTATAGAAAAATGATATAGTAGGGTAGTTGTAGTTCATTATTGACACAATGTTTCCCACAGGGGTTGAAATTATTTATCAATAGTTTGTTAGTACTTCTATGGAAAAACTATAGTTGACTTGATAATATTTTGTAACTCTATCTGTTGTTTTGCATAACTAATTTTTATTTTTAATTTACTGTAGGTTTTTAATATACAGTAAGCTCGTAAAATTGTGAACAAATTCTATAAAACTTTTTCGAGCCATTTTCTCAGAAAATCTTCGGCCATGTTAACATTATTTCTTTAAATGTCACTTTTTACCATTGATATTTATTTAAACTTGTTTAGGTTTTGAACTGTGATATCATTTTAAATGGCAACCCTGATTTCTTATTACGAATTTGGATAGAGCACAATGTTTTGAATACGAAAATGTAAAATAAACTAATAATCTTGAAGAGAAATGTTTTCAGTTCTAAAGTTATAAATATGCAATTACCACAATAGTAATTAAGGTTTTGCACAAATGTGGTAATAAAGAAAATGAAATTCAATTTCCTCTCATTTCTTCACAGTCTCTCATCCACCACTAAAACTCGTACAAAGCATTTTCAATCATATTGCTTTAAATAAAATTATTGTTTATCAGTTCTCTCTCCGTTAGTTGGTCAGTAGTAGTAAGTCTAATGAAATAGACTTTGCGTTTTAAATAACTCTAAAAAGAGTAATCAAGCGGAGTAAAATCCGGAGATCTAGGTGGCCATTCAATCGTTCCTCTGCGACTAATTCATTGGTTTGTAAAAAATTGGTTTAAACAAAAAGTAAAGATATATGTCACCTATTAATGTGCTTTCAAAGAATTTGGCCCCAATATACAATTACTTTCAATGTCAGTCCAAACCTCACCTCATCTTTTTTAAGGGGGTTAATAATTTTGAATAAACAAATATTACAATGAGAACTGAAAGATATAGAATAAAAACAATCGCTTTTTTTTATTTCATTAACATTAATATTGATTTTCTGATCTACGCTGAGATATTAGAGAATTAATGTATGCAATAATATTAACGGTCAATCGTTTAACGTTAAACGTTTTATTGAGATACTACCCTCCGAACAACAATGCAAACTTTTAATGCTTACTGTAGAAATGTTAAAAAAAAAGATTTTCGTACAGAAATAAAAATTCAGAAGATTGTTTAGTTTGTGCCGTTTTTCCGATACTTAGATTTAGCAATTACTTGGGATTGTCCTATATAATTGGAAATTGTAAGCATCACCAAAGTGGAAAAGACTTTTTTGCCATTTCGAAGTTTTTACTTTCTGTTTCTGCTGGACTGCTGCTGTTTCTGCTTTATAATTTAGTGATGCTAGTTTATGAATTAATTTTAAAAATAGATTATACTGCTAGTCATATAGCACTGCTTTCAGATGTTCTCCACAGCTTTAATGGCACTATAATGATGGCTATGTATGTATCCCAGTTTCGTTTAAGGTAAATATTTCTAATTTATTTTAACCTATTTAAGTAAATCATTTGAATTGTTTAGATTAAAATCATTGAATTCTTGGACATCTTTACTAGAAAATCGTAAAAATTATATAGAACATGCCATACTGACGAACAAATCAACCAGGTTTTTACAAAACCGAAGCTTGGTTTATTGCGCTGAAATAATGTTCTTGATTTTGGGAATGTTTGGATTTAATTATTTAGTTCTAGAGAGCTCAATTTTAACCATTCGCACCATGCAAAGAATAATCTCCACAATAGTATACGTAATATCTGTGTATCATTGGTTAATATGGTGCGCATTTGTAGATGAAATACACAAAAATTGGAACTTTTTGTTAAAAGAACTGTTACGTAAACGATTAGAAAAAAATTTGTTTTCAATAGAAATTCTGTTAGGTGATTTTAATCGACTGTATAGTGCGATAGCCATTAACACAAAAATGACTTGGGCATCTTGGAGTTCTTCAATTTTCTTGTGGTTGATGGTATCTTTACCTATCTTTATCTTAAATATTTTTTTACTTCTGATTATATCGAGAAATAACAGTTTGAGTGTATTGTTAAGTGCAAGAGCTGGTTTGCTAATTGCGTTCCTACTATACACCTTAATTCAAACAGAAGATATACTGCATTTGGTAAGAAATTTTTTTTATTAACGGTTGGCTAAAGGTACGGTCACGATAGCGGGGTTGCGCACGAACGTTCAGTAATTAAAATTTGATGTAAATGAAATATTTGTTAAAATATAAATTTTAAATGTAAACACAAAACGAAATAGTGTGGAAAGGATTAGCACTATCCAATCCTTATTCTAGATGTATTATAGATAGATTAGATCTATCGAAACTGAAATATAATTCTCTTGCATCTTTAAAAAATGCATGTGAAATGTTTTTTATTATATCATAAGTATAATTTTAGCTTTAAATTTAAGAAATTCCATGTTTAAAAACAATTCGCCACACCCTATTCTTAGGGCGTCTTAAACGTTAATTCGGATTGGGTACCTTTCGCCGGGACGCGATTCTCAAACTCGAACATAGGAATTTACGTGGTTTGTTGAATTTTACTTATTCATTCGGTTCAACGTACAGGATATGTAACGTTGTAAAGAGAAGGATAAAATTAGTGTACATTAAATGAGCTAAAAATAAAGACAAAAGTAAAATTTTTATTTTACAGTATAAGATAAAATTAAAGAAACTTTCTATAATTTTTGGAATGCAATTTTTCTGAACCAATTATTATGCATGTTAATCACATTTGTAAATAAACCCAAATTTATACAAATAAATATTCTTTATTAGTAGGTGGGTATAGTTCGTGATTGAACAAAGGATTTAAAAAGTTAAAATTTGAATTTTTGGCAGTTCTATGCAAGATAATACAATTTTTGGTAAAATCTACACCACGCGTTGACTTGTAAAATAAGCTGTGAGTAAAGAACAAAACCATCGTTCAATCACTAGACAAGTTTTTCACAAGGAAAATCGTGTCCACCGACTTCAAAAATGTAGTTTTAGAAAAAAGGCAATTAAAGTTTTAATCCTGATAATTAATTAGATTAATTAGAAGAGTTTCCAAAGGGTTTCTTTTCTAGAATTTTATTTCGATTGACTTTTGGAAAATATTCTTGACTATTAGATAAAATAAAAACAAAAAAAACGGAATTTTAAAATTTCCAAACTTATGCACCTCTTAAAGGTGTAACAATTTACATTTTTAAATCCGAAATAATTCAGGCTTATCAAGTAGGCAAAAGGAAGATGATATTCGTAAAATATTTTTAGTTTCAAAAGCAATCAAGGCAGGGTTCGATTTACCGGACTCGAAAATACACTTTTTCCTATAGAAATGGCTTTACCAAATGAAAGAACCCAAAATACAAGCTCTTTAAGGTAAAGATCAATCTTGTCGGAGTTGTAATAAGGCCACAATTTAATTTTGAAAATTGCAATTTTCCATAAGAAATACATGTAAGTGTAATATTCCGCAATATTACGCAATAATTTTATGCATTTTGGTAACAGTCCGGGCACATTTATACTAGCGGACTACCTTAGGGCAGGGCTAACTAGAGCAGTGTTAGAAAGGAGTCAGTCGCTTCCTGAGATCCGCCGCGTCAACTTTCAAACTTTTCGAGTTGGAGCCGCTTAAGGACGTTTTAATAAGTTTAGCGGTGTCAAAACCGTTCGAGCGCCCTTCAAGATCCTTCAAGACCCTCCGGGTCTTGAAGAGTTGCGAGAATAGGTTTTGACAGCGCAACCAAATCAGAAACGAATTCACACAAAAGTAATTTTTTCGAAAATTTTTGTCTGATCACAAATTAAATTTTTTTTATTAGCTAATTACACCATTATCTATCATAATTCGTGGTAAAACCTAGATTCTGGTATATTTACGGTCGCCACCACTTATTTCAATTTTGGGGCGGATTACACTTCAAAAATAGCCAATGAGTAAATTGCATTCCAAATTAACTTTAAAGCCGTTTATTTCAAAATTGTGTGAACCGACCGCAAATTTTATTTTTTATACGCTAATTAGACCTCAACTTTTATAATCCACTTCAAAAATGGTAAAAATCCCGTTCCGATAATTCGAATCGCACCCGCAATCAATTTTTTTCAACTTAGAAAAGCAGCTAAACAGTGAGGGCTAAGACAAAAACAACAAAAGCAACGGAAAAAGTTATGAAAGTTTATTACGAAATAAACGCATAAGTGCTCCGAAAATATAACAAGAATTCAGAGACTTAAATAAAGAGCCTGAGCCTGCTTTCTTGACGATGGAGTAGGCCCAATTAATAGGGTAGAAGAAAATATAGATCGGTTTATATACAAAAAGGTCCTACAATTTGCTTTTTAGAGCGGAATGAAAATGCCATTAAATTTCTGCTTTCAGTACGGTAATGATCCTAAGCATACGGCTACATTTTTTCCAAAAACGGCAATTCAAAAACAATGATGGTAATTCATATTAATCAATATGAAAATCAATTATAATTTAGAAAACGTCAAGTGTAATTCAGTTCAACAAACTATAGTTCAGAAAGCATAAACTTTCAGTAGTAAAAGCGTAAAAAGCAGACAAACTCTTTCTGTGAGCAGATGAAGCTTGGACTTTTATTTATAAAACAATTATTGGAAATTTAATAAATTTCATGCCATCCAAGTGGCAATTTTTGTTTTGTTGAGGTTATTAGTAGTATAAATCTAAATTTTTAGAAAGTTATTACTGTTGCGCTAGCCGCCATCTTGAATTTATGAAACACTTTCGTCTTATTAAATAACTTGCTCATTTTCATCATTTGACTGAAAATGGTCGCATTCAAACTATTATTCTCTCCATCTTTCTGCTTTTATCATTAACATTTTTTGCTTACGAGGGTATGAAATTAAGTTTATTAGGGTGAGGATGAAATCAATATTTCTAATAATAACGCTAAAATCTATTTTAAAAGTCAAGAAAAGGTCGAATTTTGTATTGTATTTGCGGTACGTGCGTTTTGATATGCACAAATGAACCGTAAGGCGGTGCTAACTAAAGCATCGTGCGGAGGGAGTGAGTTGCTCCCTGCTATCTGTTGGGTCAACATCCACCCCTTTCGGGTTGGACCGTTCTAGGGGGATATTTTTAATGAGTAAAGCGCTTGTTAAAATGGCTTGTAGCGGCCAAAGTGGAGCGAAGGCTACAGAAAGTCAGTTTTGAAAAACGAAACTACGGCAAGACTCGGTTTCACCCAAAAAGTGTATTTTTTCTAAAATTTGGAGACTGATTACAACTTTTATTTTTTTGTTTGTTAGTTAGACACTCATCTTTTATTATTCGCTTTAAAAATCTAATTTCAGGTATCGTAACTGCCACCACAACCTATTTTACTTTCGATAGGCGGCGTTACAGTTCTAAAGATTCATTGAGAAAATAGCATTCCAGATTAATTTTTAAAGCCGTTTTTTAACCAAATTTGTGGACCGTTTGCAAATTTTATTCTTTTTTCGGTATATGGCATTATAATCTTTCCTAATTTACAAAAAAATGGTGAAAATCGCAATCACGGTTAACCGACTTTAGCTTCTTTTTTGACTTAAACCTGAAAAAAAAGGCGAAATAAAATTCAAATATAAAAATGAGTCGTAGTTATTTTTACAGGATAATTAAGTCATTTGGGTGCTTTTCTTTATAAGTTGTACCAGTCTAAGCTTTTTTGAAAAATTAGGTCCAATTCACCCAATTTTTAAAAAAATACGTAAAAAATTTTATGAGTTTTATGAGAGATAATAAGATAATAATTTTGTTATTTTAAGCAGATTTATTTTAGACTTAGTAGTTTGTTGATTGTCGTGTATCCACTAAACAATTTAAACTACAAATTATTAATTACTATTTACTTACGGCTGGTACTCCGATGACTGGTGTGGCTCGATACCGACGGCCGTGACTGAATGATCCCATCACATTCCTTGGGTCATCCACCTCTATCCCATAGTACCAACCTTGGGATATGAAATATCCACCAATCACCGTTCCTTACCTAGTCCGTTATACTTTATTATAATTTAAAAATATATACACTGACATTCATGCTATATACAGGTCCGTATTTACATATACTACATTGATAAAGAAATTCAGAATAAATGCAAAATTCTAAAATTTAATCTTCTTTCAATAAATAGAACTGGAAGAGTATTTGCACTCGTAACACAAGATCAGCGGCAGCATTTATGCCAATACAAACAGAAGTTGTCGTTCTTAGTTCTAAGTAAATAACAAGCTGAAGCTTTTTCAATTGAGTATATTTGATTAAATAATTAGTAAAATGCAAATATGTAATAACATTAATACCTACAAATTATTGAATAGCATGTATTTTAATTTTTTATTTAATGGATAAATTTGCTGCCCCTTATAAGTTCTATGGGCATGAATTTACTTAATCCGTTAGTCTCCGTGGTCGTTTTCGATCTTGACAAACCTACATTTGATCTACGAATTATATCAGGTAAACGAGTGTTCCAGAAATTTTCCAAAATCCTGGTCCCAACTTAATACTCCACGGTTTAATACTGCGGTTTCAAGAGTTTTTAAAAATTAGTTACAAAATTACTTAGTCTAAACATCATGGAGTATAATTGGTGGATTATCAAATTCTTGAGTAATCGCATTATTTTAATCAAGATTTGGGCTAATCTGATAAGAATTATAATTTCAAAATATAAAAACATATCTTTGTAATTCAAGCCTTATTCAAAAGAAAAATGGAAGAAAAGTGAAAAATAATCTGTTTAATTTGTTATAAATTAATTTCATTTTTTAAAAACTCATTCTTGAAAAATTATTTTTTTTTAGTAAATATGACATAAACTTCTCGCTTGCTTTTGGTAATTATAGCTTTTAAATAAAAATAATTATGTATTATTATCTCTAAGCCAATACATTTTGTTTACAGGCTTAAATTATCGATTCAAAAATAGGTCCTGGTATATCAATATTGACAATTTCCACAAAAATTTAACACAGTTAAACATAAAATATATTACGATTTTATGTTTGTTTAAAACAATTACAATGTTCTGTTTCAGTTGATTTAATCGTAAAATTTCTTTAACCTGCAGTTTAAAAAAATCTTCTATGGCGCAGCGCAGTATTTGATTTTAAAAATTCATCACAAAAAAGTGCGAATAGTTTGTTTAAAAAATTTTTAAAATATTGCATTCATTGTCGTATAGTAACCAAAAATTTTGTAAAAAAATTGTTCTAATGGGGTTTAAAAAAGGATGTTGGAAAATTTTTTTCTAACTTACCATTAACATCATTAATCGATTTTCTGATCTATGATAAGATATTTATTAATGTATTTGTTACATTACCAGTTAGTCGTCCAATTTTCCTGAGTTATCACCGTAAAATATCAAGCAATAATGACAATTTTCAGGGCTTGTTATCAATACCTAACAAAAAAATTTTTACCGATGAGCGTAGATTCAGAAGATTGTCTAGTTTGTGCGGTTTTTCCGATGCTTAAACTGAGTAATTATTTGGGGTTATCTTTCATAATTGGAAGTTGCAAACATCGAAACAAAAAACTTTAAAAAATAAGTTTGTCAGTTCGGGTTGGTTACTCGGATGTTCTGTTGGAGTACTTCTATTTTTGATTTATTCTTCAGCGTTATTAGTATACGATTTAGTTTTGGAAAAAAATGCCACAAGTATAATAATTTTTGCAAATTTATTGTACACTTGTAATGCACTCCTAATGATGGTGATGTACGTATCCCAGTTTCAATTGAGGTAAGTGATTGCAATTCACTTGTGAAATTATGCTTTAAGAATGAATTTAATAATTTTCAAGTTTACTAAACTTTTAATTAATTTACAAATTAATAAATTTTTATTTTATCATACTAAATATGAGAAAGTATTGTTTTCGTGCAAAAAAATTGCGATTTTGATGGGAAATTTTCACTTTTTTAGATCCTGAGACAATTTCAAAAAATGTCTGTGTGTCTGTGGTTAAATTTTGTGTGCGCTTTAGAGCAAAAACTAATAGGAATTTTCAAACTAAACTTGGAATTTTGTATCCTTATATTAAGACTTAGAGCTGATTAGATTTTGGTTAAAATTGGTTTATGGGAACAATTTTTTTTTAATTTTATTATTTAATATTTTAAAAATTAATAGGAATTTCAAATCCAAATTTGAGATTTCGTATTTGATAGTAGGAATTATAGCTTATTTTGGTTGAAACTGATGGAAACAATTTTTTTATTTAATATTAGTATTTATTAAAGATTTGAGAAACTAATGAGAATTTTTAAACCAAATTTGATTCTTTGTATCTTGTTTTTGAAAAAGGTTAATGGAAAATATTTTTTTTAATTTTAGCATTAAAATTATTTTGTAATATTTAGTAAAAATATAATCAAGTCATAGGCATAGTCACATTCGATTTTTAAATGAATGGTTTAGTCTAAGACATTACCGATCAACCATAATTATTTCGATTTTGAGATTCTCGTCAGTTAGACCTAGACCGACAGTAGAATTCAAAAATTAACTTGTATTCATATGTAGATTAACTAGTGAAAAAGGAATTATTTAATGAGATGACAGTGAACTATTTTTTAGTAAAAAAATTCACTAATTTATAGATCAATTAATTAAAAGTTCAGTTAACTAGAAAATTATTAAATTCATTCTTAAAATATTGGTAGAGAAGCAATTATTAATTATTTTTAGAGTCAAAGGATTGAAATTCCTGGGCATCTCTACTGGAAAATCGGGAAAATTTGTAGAACATACCCTGCTGACAAAGAAATCAACCAGGTTTTTGCAAAATCAAAGCTGGAAGCATTGCGCTAAAATAATAGGCTTGCTTTTGGTAATTTTTGGTTCTAAGTTGTTTATGGGAAATGCAGTTTTAAATGTTGATAACATACGAAACGTACTTTCGACCATAGTGTACACGATAGCTACGTTTCATTGGGCAATAACGTGTGCTTTCATGAATCAAATGTATGGAAATTGCAGTTTTTGCTAAAGGAACTTTTACGCAAACGATTACAAGAAATTTTGTATATTAGAAATTCAATTAAGTGATTTCAATCGCCTATACAGTGCCATAGATGATTGCACAAAAATTACTTGGATATCTTGGAGTTCATCAATCTTCTTGTGGTTAATTTTAACTTTACCTATATTTATTTTAAATTTTTATTTGTTTCTAATTATTTCAAGTTACAACCAATTTATTATCCTGTTAAGTGGAAGAACTGCTTGGTTAATTATATTACTTATTTATACCTTAATTAAAGCCGAAGATATGCAACATGCGGTAAGCAATATTTTTATTATTCTTCCCTACTGTAGCTTACGAACTTGGGGTACAAATCTACCCCAAATTATTATAACTATTACATTATATTACGTATAATAATTTTAGCGTAGCAGAGCAAAGCAAAAAGGTGAGATCATATAATATTGTGTAACTGTTTGCTTGGTTTACATAAAGCTGCTTTAGCATAAAAGGGGCTGATTAATCCCATAACTTATATTTTAATTATATCATAAATGTTCTCATTTCTATCTTGCCTTTTACAAATTATTTGTGTTTGATAAATTCCGCAACAATCTCTCTCCAAACAATACCTGTTCCTACACTTGGCCATTTAGCTACCAACCTTATTCTTCATTATTCTTCTTATTTATTTTTTTTTCTGCTGTCTTGCCGTACTCCTAGGTAAACTTGCTACGAGTGTAAACCACCTTACAATTTTATTTTTAAATTTTAGCTAAACTTTCTTATTTTAAACTAAATCATAGTTTACTTTTAAAATATTAAAAACATTCATGATTCAATTGATTTGATAAAATTCTTAAAAACAAATATTTTATAAAATTTTACGGGTTAAAACTCTCTGCATTCATCTGGTAAAAAAATTTATTTGTTTAGTAATTTTGAATTTATATTTAAAGCTGCACACAATGTTGCAATTACAAGGTAATTAAAGCCATCCAGACACAAACTTATGATTATACTTTCTAGAATAATTCAAGTTCTTATTGAAAAACTATAATCTTTAAATTGATGAATATTATATTTGAACAGCGGATTCTTTAAAATTGTTTCGTGGGCACCGCCTTGCCAACCCCTGTTCTAGAATAATCTTTTTGCTGAATAAAGAAACGTCTGTGCAAACCTTTATAATGAAATTGAAAACAAATATATTTGATCAGAGAACAAACACTTTGCAGTCACAAAATTTATATTATTGTGACTTGGCCGGGCTCTTGTTGGTCGTTTCGGCTAGCTCTAGCTGTTAGCGGTGAGCTATGGCAATGAATCCTAAAAATTAATAGTTTGCTCTCTCTCAACAAAACCAGAAAGGTAGGTAACAAAATCAACTGTATTGAAATAAAAAAATTCTGTTCACTAAACAAATTGATGTGGAGCTTGATCTCTGCACCTACGTGTTGATTCAAAATGTTGCTGCACTAATGGTGCTGCGCGAAACTAAAAGGTTACGTTGTCTCGCTCTGCGGAGGATTTTTAATGAATTCAAAACAAATCGAACAAGAAAAGTGGCAACTGCTAAAATATAACAAGATCTTACCTTACTGATCAAATAGGAGGTTACAAATATATTCCTTATACAGGTTAGTTCTGGCAGCAGCAGGAACCCAGTGATTCTGGGATGGAAACTACTGCAAATTTGCACTATAAATACAACAACACTGGTCGAAGATCGTAGAGATGGAACTGATAGGTTGTAGTTGCTGGTGACGGCACGTTGAAAAGTCTCGAGCAGCAGTGAATTCGTGTTCCAGTTAAGATTAATCAGGGATGTTGGCTAATTAACGACAGGAACGCTGGACATCCGGCTACTTAAAATTAATGTATTCTCAACGCGGACTGGGTGCGCGAGCGAGCTACAGATGTGCTATCCAAAAACGTAGATAGCACGCTAAAATTTTCAACCTCGAAAATTTTTGAAAACTTAATTCAAAAATGTAATTGAACCCCAAATACGTCTGTCTCGCGTGATGATCAAAACTAGACTTTCTTCACACTTTTTTGACGTGCGCGCGCCGTGTCAGTCTGACTCACGTACTTAATAGTACAGGACCGGTATTAATTAAAATTACATTCGGAAACATTGTAATATTTCCGCAACAAAATGTTGAAAGTAACTTTCAACTTCAACTAATGTTAGCGAGGCGTCAGTTCTCCCTTTGTTGCAAAATCAGGCAGTTGCCCTGATTTAGTTACTTTTTTGAACTTTGGTGAATTTGACCCTAATTTTTAAAAAAGTTAAGGCGGGACAACAACGAACAACCACAACCTAATTCGTTTATAGTAAAATTATAAATATCAAACAAAAATGCTTTGAATAACCACAATTAAACATCTTTTAAATGGCGGCGTTATGTCAAATTTTAATAAAAATAAAAGAGGATCTATTGTCGAATAATTCCAACCTTGTCAGTCTATTCGTCAACAAATACTAATTTATGTTAAAATATTGGCGAGTTAATGAATTACTGTATATATTATGTTTAAACATATAAATAAATTTCAGGTATTGCCTATTTTTCTCTATTCTGATTTTATGATATTGTGCATTAGATCAAAGTTAAGGTGAGAGTATACGTTGACTTCCACTTTTTGTGTATGTAAATTTTACAAAAATATTTTTAGAATTAGGTAGTTAGAGAATGTTAAAATGAATCAAAAGTATTACAGATGAACTTGATATTTCCAATAATAACGCTAAAAATCGATTTTGAAGGTCATGAAAATAACTAAACTTGATCATTGTGTTGGCGGTACTTGCGTTTTGGCTTAGTCTCAACATCGAGTAGGCGGAGCCAAGTAGTTCATCGCAAAGAGCTTAGGGTCGAGAAAATAAATCTGAACTCAAAAGTATACTTTTTCCTATAAAAACCGCTTCACCATACGAAAGAGCATAAAAATACAAATCATTTAAGGTAAGGATGAATTTAGTCGGACTTCTAATAAGGCCACAATTTAAATTCAAAAATTACAATTTTCCTATAAAAAACACATGTAAGTGTATTATTGCGTAATATTATGCTATATATGAAAACATTCTATCACTAGTGCGTGCCTTGTAGATGGGTCGACAGTCACAAATGGTTGCTCCCTGTTATCTGTCGGGTCAACATCCACACTTTTCCGAGTAGAATTGTTCTAGGGGGATATTTTTAATGAATAAAGCGTTTCTTAAAACCGACTTTTTGCAGCCTCTGCTGCGCTTCGGCCGCTCCAAGCTTCTGATGAACGCTACCAAAGCCAATTTCGAACTTTAAAATTTACGTTGTATTACATTTAGTGTGGTACGTGATGTTATAATTTTTCTATTATAACAGGGGGGTTTTATTTTAAACTAATTTCCACCACTGATACTAATGTAGTACGGGAGGAGGGGGAGTTATTAATAAATTATTCCGCCACTAAACCATTGTAGTAAAAAAGAGGGGGTGAGTAGCATGAGTATTCTGCCCCCACTTTCTCTGAAAGAAAGGAAATCAGGGTTTCGGAAGACGTGGGAATCAGATGATTCCTTGCTTTCACCAAATTACACCTTTCGTAAATAACCTTGAGGATTAAAAATAAACCAAATAAAAAGAAATTGTTTCATTTTAAGAAAAGCAAAAACTGCCGCTTCAACCAAACTACATGCACCGAACTGACTTGGGCTAACGGCCCGACCGAAATCCAACTCTCTGGATTTAACTGCCTCATGTTCTTCTATATTTATGCTCTCGTACGAGTGCCGTGTTCAGGATTCCCATGAAATATGGGAACTCTGGGTGATTCTGATTGAATCTGATGTGATTACGTAATTGTTTTTAAGGGCGCTTGAAATCTTTAAAACAAGTGGATTGAAGTTGCCACTTACCGTAGATCTTTAGCAATTAAATAGTGATCTTATACGCAATTTCCTAAAAATTTATTTAAAATAAGATTATGACAATGAACTCCATAATCGTAAAAACATTTAATAATTTAAATAAATACTCAACCAAATTTAATTAATTTATAAACTTATTATATTGGTTATGATTAAAATTATGAAATACTTTGCTTTTCAAATCCTTTTCTTAAGAACTTATCTTCTGGCGCGATATTAATGCACGTGGAAATTCTAACTGTGTTTTAATAAATTTACTTTAATTGCATTTGGTTTAAAATCTTGAATTTGAATACTATAATAAAAAAAGGTTATTTTATACTTTTGGAATTCGAGAGGTTAGCTACATTAGCTCAGAACAAAGTTTACAATTTTTTTTTGTATTTTATCTATTAAAATTATAAAAAAAACTTATTTACAATTAGTTTTAGCGCAAAAACTTATTTTAATTGGCAAATGTGGAGTTACAGTACAAAAGAACCGAGGGTCAACCGTAGTAAATCGTGTACAATTAATCGTACTTCATCTTCATCAATAATTCACGGTACTTGACCTAATTCATCGATACTTCATTGTATTTCACGTACTTCATTGTATTTCAGAGACTTACCGAGATTCCAAAATTTGAGCGCTAGAGCACCACATACCACCTACACCCCCGTATCGAGTAGTTTATTTTTTATCAGAAGTAAACTGAAGATTTTCCGTTACAGAGGCACTGGAAGGTATTTCACACCACCAGACCCCCGGATTGAGTAGTTTATTTTTTATTAAAAGTAAACTGAAGATCTCCCGTTGCAGAGATCTACCTCCCAGGGGGTACGGAATAATTACGCAGTTTATAATTAAATGTCAGATTACGAATTAAACACATTTACTTGGCCTAGCTAATTTTAATAAACTTGAGATATGCTTAAATATTTAATTCACTTTTAATAAAAATAAATTATTTAAACCGGGGGGTCTGGGGGGTGTGGAACACCCTCCAGTGCCTCTCCAACGGGAGATCGTCAGTTTACTTTTGATAAAAAATAAACTACACGGTCTGAAGGGTTCTGCATGTTCTGCAATGTTCTTCGTTCCGAAATTTGTGCACTGGAGGTGTTCCACACCCCAGACCCCCGGATTAAGTAGTTTATTTTTTATTATATTGCAGAGATCTGCCTCCCAGGGGTACAGAATAATTTCGCAGTTTATAATTAATTGTCAGATTACGAATTAAACACATTTACTTGGCCATAGCTAATTTTAATAAACTTGAGATATGCTTAAATATTTAATTCACTTTTAATAAAAATAAGTTATTTAAACCGGGGGGTCTGGGGGGTGTGGAACACCCTCCAGTGCCTCTGCAACGGGATATCTTCAGTTTACTTTTGATAAAAAATAAACTACTCAATCCGGGTGGTCTGGGGGTGTGGAACACCCTCCAGTGCCCAAGTATGGAGAGATCTACAGTTTACTTCTGATAAAAATAAACTAGTAGTAGTCTGGTAACTTATGCATATTTTCATGACTTCTTTGGAGGGTGATTTTTTATAGGAAAATAAAAATGAATTATCTTGAATATTTAGAGTGTTTTTATTTACATATTGAAAATATAAAAAAAAGTTTATTTGAAATAATTTAATAGTTTATTACTATTATTATTGTCATTCGAAGTTGGAACCTCAAAAAAAATGCACGTGGGTGGCCCGGGTGATTTTGGCTCTTGATGTTATCTGAAATCAAATATTCTTGATTATTCTTAATCTATAGACATGTCATTCTGGTCTGAACTACAGAAGTTAAATTTCAACGGTAAATAACAAAATGGCGGACTTTGAAAAAAAAAGTCCTTTTATTTTAACAAAGAAAGGGTTGTAAAATAAAAAGTTAGGGGTGAAAAAAATTATCGTTAGTTCAGACGATAACTATAAGTGTGTAGAACAGGCTATTAAAATTTGAAAGCAATAGGTTCAGTAGAAAAAAAGGTAGGACCCGGGCCGACTAGAAAAACGTAGTTTTGAGAAAAACGCGTTTAAAGTTCAACAACAATTTTTCATAAGTAAACTTATACTTACGTCAATCGTCTATGCCTGGAGCGTATAATATGCCTTCATCCTCTTCATAGGCATCATTCTAGTAAACCCTGTCTAATAAATAATGTTTATTATTCAGAGACGTCAATCTTAACCTTGCTTAAAAATACTTTAAAATTTACCCAGGTATAAAAAATGCGCTCAAACAATAAAAGGGTCCAAGCGGTTGCCTGCCGGTCGACCATAAAGGTTGGACTCCGAGGCGCTCTAGGAAACTCGTTATAACTCCCGAAATATTTCGAATTTCTGTCTGAAATTTTACAGTATATTCTCAAGACATTGTACTTTCAAAAAGCAAAACAAAATTTTCGATATTTTGAACCCAAGTTACCAGACTACTACCTTAAGAACTTGTCTTCTGGCGCGATATTAATGCACGTGGAAATTTTAACTGTGTTTTAATAAATTTACGTTAATAGAATTTGGTTTAAAATCTTGAATTTGAATACTATAATGAAAAAAAATAATTCTATACTTTTTGGAATTCGAGAGGTTAGCTACATTAGCTCAGAACAAAGTTTACAATTTTTTTTGTATTTTATTCTATTAAAATTATAAAAAAAACTTATTTACAATTAGTTTTAGCGCTAAAAATTTAGTTCAATTGTCGATGGGTGGAGTTACAGTACAAAAACCGAGGGGTTAACCGCTGGTGAAGTTTTTTGTACACATCTAATGAAGTACATGAAGTACTGGGGAGGAGGTGTAGAACACCTTCCAGTGCACAAATTTTGGAATAAAGAACATTGCAGAACATGCAGAACCTCAGACCGAGTAGTTTACTTTTATCAGAAATAAACTGAAGATCTCCCGTTGCAGAAGCACTGGAGGGTGTTCCACACCCCCCAGACCCCCCGGTTTAAATAATTTATTTTTTATTAAAAGTGAATTAAATATTTAAGCATATCTCAAGTTTATTAAAATTAGCTATGGCCAAGTAAATGTGTTTAATTCGTAATCTGACAATTAATTATAAACTACCTAATTATAAATTCCGTACTCCTGGAAGGTAGATCTCTGCAACAGGAGAGTTCAGTTTACTTATATATATTTCGAGCTTCCTTTTGTAAGGATACGACTTCCGTCGTTTACCCGTTCCCTTGAGAGGATACTTGAGCAATTAATACCTCAAAGATGTTGCCAGCATCTTGTGAGAGGATCACCGTTTTACGTGCCTTCCGAAGCACGGAGACGGCCTTACAAAGTGAGCCCTACCCGCATTTGAACCGGGGCACCTTACATTAGCAGTTATTCATGCTAACGACCAGGCCAGTGACCGTCTCTTCAGTTTACTTCTGATAAAAATAAACTACTTAATCCGGGGGCTGGGGAGTGAAACACCCTCTAGTGCCTCTGCAACAGGAGATCTTTAGTTTACTTCTGATAAAATAATCTACTCAATCTGGGGTCTCAATCATCTCAGTGCTCAAATTTTGGTATTTCTGTAAGTCTCAGAAATTGAAAGTCTCTGATACTGAAAGTATCGATTAATTACTGCTGAATTCTATGAAGGACAAAGAAGTATGAAAATTATGATGAAGTACGTGAAGTGTGAAGTTAATTGTACACGATTTCCTATAGCGGTTGACTCCTTGAAAAACCAATGAAAAAATTACATTGTAAATACATTTTTAAAACCGTTTTTCCAGAATTTGTGGATCAACTGCAAATTTTAGTTTTAATGCTCTAATTTAACTTTCATCTTTTTATAGTCTACTTTAATTGGTCAAATTCGGAGCCCAGGGTTATTACCCGTCCCCGGAGCTTACCGGTTAACACTCGGACCCCGGGGCTTGAGTTTTATAATTTTGGGTTCTTTCGCGCTTAGGGATATTTTTTCAATTATTTATGTAAAAACGGTTGGTTTCTCAAAAAAATTTATTTAACTAAAGTTGGAGCCCGTTAAATTTCCTATCCTAAGACGGTTAGAGTACCTTAACTGGGACTTTTGCCTGTGATTATTTTACAAATGTTTATTTAGAATTAGGTAGAGAACGTTAATACGAGTGGAATGTACTATAGATGAAGTCGATATTTCCAATAATAACGCTAAAAATCGATTTTAAAAATCACGAAATGCGTGCAAATTTTTATTTTATTAACAGTACGTGCGTTTCAATATGCATAAATTAAACATGAGGCAGGGCCTACTAGAGCAGCGTTAGGAGGAAGTCAGTAGCTCTCTGAGATCTGTCGCGTCAACTTCCATACTCTTCGAGTTGGGGGTACTCGGGGGATGTTTTTGGTAAGTAAAGCGCGTGTCAAAACCGCTCGTAGCCCCCGGAGTGACCCGGAGAGTCACGTTAGGGTGGGAGAATAGGTTTTAACAGCGCAACCACGTAAGAAACAAATTCACACAAAAAGTGATTTTTTTCAAAATACTCCTTAAATCGATGCAATTCCATGTTTTATTCAAATAACAGTACACATATGTGACGTCTGCATCAAAAATGTGATAAAATACGTAATTTTTAGTAAAATTGCTACAAACAATTCAAAATGGGCGGGGCTTGAGGTTCAAATGTAGCCTATCATGGATACGTATTTCAATTTTTGAGTTTTTAATGCCTAAACGTGAAAATTTTTAAATCATCCATAGTTTATAATATTTCTAATTATGTTCTTTTTCATAATATTATACCATTTCTATAGGGAATTTGCGATTTTAAAGTCCCAGTTTGCGTACCCTGCTCCCTAAGACGTTTTAAGAGATACGGGTGTCGCAAGAAAAGTAAAAAATTAAACCTGATTTTTCTTTAACATTTTTTTCTTTAATTTAATTTATAACTCGAAATCCGTTAATTCTAGACGATAGGGGCTATAATATAATTTGTAGATAAGTAAGTGGTCTTTAAATAAGTTCTAATTTACTAATGCCCGGTTTTACAAACACTTAAACGGCTATTATATTATTTAAGCCTATGCTATTTAAGTCTAAATTTAAGCCGAAATCGCAGTTTATATGTTTGTGAAACCGGGCATAAGTCTAAAAATTAATAATATTGAGCTATGGCCGTTTGAAACCATAAATTAAAAAATTGCTTTAAAGGAAGGTACCCCCCAAGGGTTGGAACTTGGACAAAAATTTTATTTGTAAATTTGTCTTAGAAAAGTGTTCTTTATCATCACCTTAAAGGTTCCCTACGGTCACGGGAACACCCTGTATAAATTCGGATAATTTTTTGCCTTATTTTTAAAGGTCAAAATAATAAGTTCAAATTTGAATGAAAAGAAGTTTTCTTTTTTTGCACTTTTTTTTGCATTTATTTGCACTTGAAGCTTATCGTCTTGGATGCTTACAGTTAATTAACTACAAAAGATATTTTCTTAACATATATTTTACATTTGCAAGTTGCATTATAATATGAATCAAATTCATTCACTTAAATATCTAGGCAGTTATGTCATTAAACTACAAATAACTTTAGCTGATACAATAAAATATAATAACCACATATTTTATATTACAAATAATATATAACAAAATATATAATATGATATATAATAGATTGTATTGTATATTTAATTCATCACAATAATATTATTATTAGATATATTTAATGAAATTATATAAGTTATTATAACCTCTTAAATTAATTAAAGTAAAATTTTCAAAATTAATCAATACGTCTAATATAAAGACAGTAGGAACCATTGCTGAAAGCTTTCGAATAATTATTTTGTGTTATTCCTTAATTAATCTATTAATTTTAAAAATTGTACTTTAATAATAGATATATTTAATAATTTCATTTTTTAACATTGGAAAAAATTTACCAATATGTAAAAAAAGAAAACTTTCAATCTGAATTTGAATAATTATTATCGGCCAATCATATTTCGTGCAGTTCCAAACGTCAACCAATGGCACTAATTTGAATAAAAGTTCCGGGCGGTCGATAGTCGCTAGTGCTAGTACAAAGATAAATAGCGTGTAATAGTTTTTCATATTATTTCTTACATTAAACATTACAAAATACACAACCGTTAAAAATCAATTTAAGAGTCAGTATAAATTTTTAATTTTCGTAGCTATCGTAGCATCAATGATCACAAAAATTTAATCCCTACCGTCGTTGTGGTTTTATAAATATTTTTATGTTTTAAGTAGATACATTAAATCTATCGATTGTTAATATGGGTACTAAATTTTGTGAAATTTTGAGTGCAACAATTTTTCCAAAAACAGATTCTTCGGATTGTTTTGTGTGTGCAACTTACCCGATGTTTAGATTGAGCAATCATTTGGGATTAAATTTTACAGTCGGCCGCTGTTATCATCTGAATCCTAATGAACCAATGACAAAAAATGGGTTTCACCAATTCCAAAATCTTGTCACTTCGTTATAGCGGTTTATTAATTTTTCTGACCACTACTATAGTATTGGAAGTGCAAGAATTGATTTTAAAATTTAGCGACGATGCAAGAACTTTTACAATAATTACGAATTTGTTATATACCACCAATGCGATGGTTATGATCGGTACTGCTGTTTACCAGTCCAAAATAAGGTAAGAACTATTGTTTAAATTCGGTTTTCCAATCTATCCACTTAACTATTAATTAAAAACAAAAGAATGTGTTATACAGGGTGATGAATCGATTTCACCATAAGATTTTCAGAGCTAAATTCTTAATGTTTAATTAATATCTCCCCTTAAACCTCCGTACATGAATGCTTTTAATTTTCCTTATTTTAGAAATGCAGTTGCTATTTTACAAATTATCAGCATTGTCTTGTTATACGACTTGAAATCGATTGATTTTCTATTTATAAATCGATTATTAACTTGTAAAATTATATGTTTTTATAAAAAAGTTTTTACAAGCTAAGTGAAATTTTAGTAAATATATATTTTACTAAATTTTTCCACTTAAAATTTTAGTTTAAGACGTCATTGTACAATTATGTTTCGATTTATAAAATCTCTTTAGTTAAACTTGGCCTAATATGATTAAGTAAGGATTAAAATCCACTATATATGTGGGAAAATTTAATAATAATTAAATGACATATGTTTAACTAACCATGTGATTGATTTTCTGTAATAAAACATTTTATATATTAAATACAATTTAAATAATAACAATTAATTAACAAGTTAAAAATAATTGTTTTTAATTTAAAAAATTCCAAGACAAAGCTAATTGTAATCTTAAGTTACCCGTTTCTACTTTTACGAAAAAAAATTAAAAGCAGTAACAATATTTTATTTTTCTACAAAAAAACTAATTTTCAGTTTTTTTCTAAAATAATTAAATAATGTCCAAAAAAAAAATCCAAAAAAATTCAAATAATAATAAAATCCAAAACTCAACATTAAAATTTTAACATTGAAAATCCTATGGTGTGTGAATCGATTCACTATACCAATTGTTGCTGTCCCTTGCAGTAAAAATAAAAAATATATTGGAAAAAATTAGAGGATCAACCAAATTCAACACAGATGCAGTTGAATTATTTACTACGGAAAACGTCGTCTGGTTATTAACAATACGCGTATGAATTAAGATGTGAAAACCTAGTCAAATTTGCGTTTTATCTATTTTGTTATCAACGCACACGGATGCAAGTTGTTTTCCGTTTACCCCGTTTTGCGTGCTTGCAAGTCACGTTTATTCTTAAAAATGTTAAATAAAGAACCCGATACTCTTCTACTTAAAATTTAAATTATTTTTTAATTAATTAATTCAATTATTGTGATTACTTTTGGCGTTTCAGAGATTTTTACATTTTTTTGACTATTGCGCGCCGCAGTAGTACGGGAGCACATTTTTGAGGGATTCCAGAGGTATATACTGCTATGTTTTTTTTGTAAACCTGCGGTTTGTTTAAAATTTTATATTTTTGCTTTGTATTTTTTTTTGCACTGACTTACCTGCAACTAATTATTTTTCCTTGGCTAGTTAAAGAATTCAAAATTTTCAGTAAAATGATCTTTGTTCATATTGAACTAAATCTGTAATTGGGTATGCAACACCTTACACACGACTTCACATTCGTCCTGTATATTCTTAAACTTAAATATAACGTGCACATTTATAAAATTTAAAATACACAAATTCCTAACTACTAATTTCCTGTGAGTCACTCGTTGTTTTATAAGATTTGCTGTGGTGCAATTAATTCAGCACAAAAAATTCTGATTGATTAAATTTTTATTCATCGTCCATCATCTGTGTATTGTTAGGTGTTTTTATAAAATTCTTGTATAATGCTATTGTTGTTAAACTTTCTTCTAAATATTTGTTTCTTCTAGACATTTTAACGACATCATTCGGTGGACTTTTAATTTGAATCACGAGGTAAAAATTTTCAACTCGAACTAACCTTAATTTAATGAAAATTTCCTTATTCTGGATCAACTGATATTTAATATGATGCACTTTCTTCATATTTCTCTTAAAATTTTCATCAATCAACGCTATTAAAAAAATTTAGAATTGTCAGCAACTTCCATCGTTGTTGTTTGTCGTTAATCATTATTCAAGATGGAAGTTCATATTTTTCGTCCTCACTAATTCGTCTCCTCTCTGGAAACTTGTTAATTTTCCGATTGGTCATAAATTTTGCCGCTTTATTAAATTTTAAATTAACTGCGTACCATTCGAACTTTACATCACTTAATTTAAACTTTACAATACATTTTTTATTTTTGCTAGTGAATTTGTTATTGTTCTATCTTAAATATTTAGAAACATAATAAACTAAATTTATTTTAATTAACATTGTATGACATTTATAATTTTCAATTCTAATATTTGAGGTTAATTTCGAATTTAAATCTGATACGGCAATACAGAGTCTTGTGAATCTGTACGTATCCCAGTCGAAGCGCTTTGAGCAAAATTACTCGTCAATTTTTCGACGCAAAGTCGAGTTTTGCGCGACGTTTGATAGGTGTGTTTAAATTTTGCGGTGGGATTGAAGGAATTTTTGAAAAATTTACATTTTCCGCATTATTTTCACAATTTGAGGTGACGAATGGTTTTGTGAGAACGGACTACATCTGCTCGATCAAATTTTGGGACATGTCATAATGTTTTGGTGGAAATGTAAACGATTCGAGCCTCGTGTTGAATTTGTTCATATTTGTCTTCTTAAATTTCGACGCGTCGTTATTTAAATAAGTTATTTATCACTTCTAAAAGTCGAGTTTAACGTATTCTTGGTTCAAACAGCAATAGTATCTGCTAGTAATTGTTAAAGATTCGTCACAAAATTTTACAAAAAACTACGAAAAAAAATTATAGCAGTGTAAACTTGCTAAGTTATTTATGAATACCAACCAATCACAATTCGCATTTCAATATTTTAGTTTCCACTTCAAGATTATTCATAAAACGATTGGATTAGTTGTAATGAAACTCGTTTCACATCATTTTTATTTACAACGTTATTTAAGAAATCTCCATATTACAGCCCTGTTCCGAGAAGTAAAATTTAATGTTCAAGTTTCAATGATGCGCCCACCAACAATAGGTCTTTCTGTCCTCTTGCTACTTTTTGTCGGAATTTATTATAAAATCTTTTCCTTAAGCTTTTTCAAAAACCTAACTTTAAATGCATTTCGCGGCATTATCAGTGGGAAACCTTGCATACAATGTGTGGGGGAAAGAGTCAGCTTCCTACTGTCTAAAAGTCCACTCCGTTGAGGTCGTTACTCTCCTTAGGTTCCTGAGGTCTGAGCCTCTCTATGGTCGATCTCCTTGGCAAAGATGACTTTTTGCACAAAGATTTCGAGCGCCGACCAATTGATTTCACTCTCCAGCATGAAGTCCCCGATGTTATCCGGTGTTAGTGCCGCCGTGGCCTCTCGCTGGAGTTTGCGGCGCTGTTCCTGCCATTTACTGCACTCGAAGTTGGTATAGAGCGCAGTATCTATCTCTCCGCAACATGGGCATCGGTTGTCATCTGCCATTTTGAATCGGTTGAGATACTCTTCAAAGCAGCCATGTCCCACGAGCAACTGCGCGGTCTCATAGGACAGAGTGCCATGTGCCCTTCCATACCACTTGTCAACGTTGCGGATCAGCCGTTGTGTCCAACGGCCTTTCTTGCTAGCGTTTCAACGACGCTGCCAGGTGTCCGGCGAGCGTTAACGCAGCTCCTCGCAAGACACGTCCGCCTCTCTGTATCTTGCCCTCCTCTCCTCTGCCAGGAGGTCGATCGGCACCATCGATGCCAAAACAAGCAGAGCGTCCGTAGATGTTGTGCGATACGCTCTGGCTACTCGTAGTTCCATCCTCCTTTGCACCTTGGCGTACCTCTCCGCGTAGGTTGAGTATCTTTTGAAGCTTTCCGTCCAAATCGATGCTCCGTAGAGGATTATCGAGGTACCTTCCAATGCCAAAAGTCTCCTTTTGGCTCAGATGGTCCGCCGACATTTGTGAGAAGTTTTGAGATGGCTGCCGCTGTCCTCGTAGACTAATGTAGTCGCTGAATTTTAGATGCCTGTCTACCTAAATGCTTAAGATTTTGATGGCTCTATTTTTGAAAAGGCTGACCAGGCTGTCCTCCACCTCGATCCTGATTTGCTTGTTTTTCTCCTGCCGCTTGCCAGGAGCATCTCGGTCTTATGCGGAACAATCGACAGTCCCTTTCATGAAGCCAACCACAAACGTCTCGCACTGCTACCTTCGCTTTCCGCCGGACTTTCTTCTCTGTCTTCGCCACTACCACCAGAGTGAGGTCGTCCGCAAACCCTCTATATCTACGCCGTATGGCATGGGCAAGCGCAGGATCCGTCATAAGTTAAGTTCTACAGGTTAGGCCCTAGCACCGACCCCCGCGGAACTCCTCCGGCCATTTGGAACCTGATAGACTGTCCGGCCTCTTGTGAGGTAAGTCATCTCTCCGGGAAGTATCTCTCTATTATGTTGCGTATGTAGAGGCTTAAACCTCTACGGGACATTTCGGCTGTTATATTCCCTCACCTCACCGTATTGAAGGCATTTTCTACGTCCAAGGCCATCAGGAGTGAAAATCTCCTGGTGTGTCTGGTGCTCTCCTTGCCCTCTCTGAATAGCTTGACTATCTTTTCGACCGCGTCTGTCGTCGACCTCTTCTTACGGAAGCCGTATTGTCTCTCAAACAATCTCTCCCCCTTGTGTACTTCCGCCTAGACTCTTGCTAAAAGCATCCTCTCAATCAACTTTCCGGTATGGCTTAGGAGGCACAGCGGGCGGTAAGAGTTTGAATGTCCCGTGGGTCTGACTCCCTTGGGGATCAGAACCAGGTCCGCCCCCTTCCAGACGTTAGGGTATGTGCCGATTTTCAAGATGTAATTGAAAGCGGTAAGGAAGTGCCCTTACCCTTTTGTACCTAGCTTCTTTCATACTTACTTCTAGCGGCAAATGGCAAAAACCCAATTTGTCCGACAAAAGCATGGCACTACATAGCTGTCTTCGAAATGGTATATAAGCGGTGTTTTGAAAAAAATAAAGGAGTTTTGTTTTTAACTTCGCGCAGTCTTGTCTGTACCTTTGAACAGTTTTGTCTTTATCTTCGTGGACTTTTGTGTTTAGGTTTAAGGAAAGTAGGTCGTTCTGTTAAAAATTTAGTGCTAAAAGAATTCAATTTTGTAAATTTTTTACTTGCGTAACCGGTCGTGTTGCAAGGTTTATCATACATCACATTGATACGTGATTCATGGTCCGTGATTGGTTGGTTACATAATTATCAACCAATTGCCGAATTTAAAACTCGCACTAATTGCAAGATGAGAAAATATTTGTTATGTGATTGGTTTTAATTGAAAAATGCCGACGAGCGGACGGACGGGCGGACGGACGGATACAGAGCCAGATCATAAGGCTTCTTTGTATACTGAGTACAGAAGTTTAAAAAACAAATTTTCACTCGATTTTCAAATTTCAAAACAAAAAATATTCAAAAAATCTGGGGTTGATCTTTTAATTTCTTCTCATGTACAGTGAAAATTAAGCTATTTTTACTATAATTGGTACCGCTTATATTGAAAATAAAAATAAATATGACAGCCAAAATGTGAGCTCCCGTTAACCTCTTATGAAGTAGGCAAACTTTGGAACCGTAATTTTCAGGATAAACTTCAGCACTAAATACAGTTAGTGCTTTATAGTACTAAAGAATACTCCAAATTGAGGTGCAAAAGTAATTTAATTAAAAACATGAGGACCTTTTTAATAAAATTCAGTTTTATTGGCATCAATATGTAAAGGAAACACAAAATTTTCACTCTTGCATAATCTAGATTTCCTTTAATAGGATTTAACATGAGCCCAAAGAAAGAAATCCAATTGTGTTAAATTACAGGATCTTGGTGGCCAGTTGATATCACCACGACGGAGAATTGAAAGATTTTTAAATTTACCGTTTAATACAACCATTGTTTCATCGATCTCTATTGACGGTAACAATTTGATAATGCCTATGTTCGAAAAAGTAAGGTTCTATGACATTATCCACCCAAAATCTATACCAAACAGTTACTTTTTGGGATGCGATGGTCTTTCAACAATATCTCTTGGATTCTCACTGATTTTGCTTGTTAACAAGGCTTCTAAGATCGAGATATGCTTCATCACTAAAAACAACGTTTTTGAAATTTCTTCCATCATTTTTAATTTTTGGAAAACACCAATTAACAAACTCAGAAGCTTTAATTTTTAACAAATGCAGATTATTTGTCAAAATTCGATTTGTAATGTTTTTTAATTTTTGCGTGAATCTCTTCATGATTAAAATTTCCCATTTATCTACATTAAGTTTTTACATGTTTATCTCAAATGGCGTGAAGTTTAAAAATTGCACCTCGATTTGGATCACCTTTTATATTACAACATCAGAATATTTTTAGTAACATCTGAAGTTACTACTGACTCGTATATTGGATTAACGAGATAGCTCCTGTATAAACTTGAAGTGACTTAAATTTAATTTGTATTTTAAAAAATCGGATGTCCCATGTCCATGACGTTATCATACTTTTATTAAATATTAAAAATATTTTTAATAATAAAACGAAAAAAATTATTTTTGTTATAAAAATAAAATTTTTGTCCTAGTTCAAACCCTTGGGAGATACCCCTCTTTAAAGCAATTTTTTGACCTTGTTTATTATTTTGGGATTTTATAAAATAGGTTGATTTTTCAAAAAATGTTGCTAGACTAAAATTATAGCCGGTTAAATTTGCTATCTAAATTGGGCTATTAGTTTTTTCTAAATAGTTTCGTTTAAAAGATACGGGATTTTCAAGAAATACAAAAAAATAAAACATAAAATTTCATAACATTTCATCTCCTAATTTAATTCATAACTCGAAATCCGTTAATTCTGGAGTAAAAGATTTATAAACCAGTTTATAGATAAATAAATGGGAGACAGGTAATAAAACCGAACTCAATTTTGACCATTTTGAAGAGGATTATAAAAGATGATGGTCTAATTAGCGCATAAAAAAATAAAATTTGCGGATTATTCACACAATTTTGAAAAAACGGCTTTAAAATTTATTAACAATGCAATTTACTCATTGGCTCTATTGAACTGTAACCCCGCCCACCAAAATAAAAAAGGGTTGTGGGAACTTTTAAAATACCAGAATCTCGTTTTTACAACTAATTATGAATGATAATGGTGTAATTAGCTAATAAAAAATTAAATTTGTGATCGGACAACAAATTTTAAAAAAATTACTTTTTTTGTGAATTCGTTTCGATTTGGTTACACTGTCAAAATCTACTCTCCGCAACCGCTCGCGCACGTCCCGGCGCTGGCGGCGCCGAGCGGTTTTGACACGTGCTAAACTCATTAAAACATCCCTTAAGCGGCTCCAACTCGAAAAGTTTGAAAGTTGACGCGACGGATCTCTGAGAGCGACTGGTATCTCCCACCACTAGTCACTGTCGACCCAGGCACAGCACACGTACCGTCTACAGAATGTTTTCTATATTTGGGATTTTACTACACAAAATACACTTACATGTATTTCTTATGGGAAAATTGCAATTTTCAAAATTAAATTGTGGCCTTATTACAAGTCCGGCAACAATGATTCTCACCTTAAAAAGCTTGTATTTTATGCTCTTTCGTTTGGTATACCCATTTTATAGGAAAAAGTGTACTTTTGAGTTCAGGTTTATTACCTCGACCCAATAAATGATATTTATTACTAATCCATTAATACTATAAAATCAGTAGTTTTGGTGCTATGGCCGTTTAAAAGCAGAAATTCAAAAAATTGTTTTAAAGAGGGTACCCTCCTAGGGTTTTGACTTGGCTTAAATTTTATTTAAAAATTTGTCTTACAAAAGCGTCCTTGATTACAACATCAAAGATTGACCGTAGACACGGAAACACCCCGTGTATGTAAATTTTTTGTACCAACCTTGTTGATTATTTTGGGATTTTCTGTGAAATGGGTTGGTTTTCCAAAAAAATTTAATAGACTAAAGTTATATCCCGTTAAATTTTCTACCCGAATTGAGACGTTAGTTTTTTTGTAAGTAATTTTGTTTAAAAGATACAGGATTTGCAAGAAAAATAAAAAAATAAAACTTGCAATTTTTTTACATTTCTTCTCTTAATTTAATTCATAACTCAAAATCTGTTCGTCCTAGACAATAGAAGGTTATAACCTAACTTGTAGATAAGCGAGTGATCTTTAAAAAAGTTCTAATCTATTAAGCCGAAAAAATCAATAATGTTGGAGCTATGATCGTTTGAAATCAGAAATTCAAAAAATTGCTTAAAAGAAAAGTACCCCCCAAGGGTTTGGACTTGG
Organism: Lycocerus yunnanus; assembly: GCA_036346125.1. Lineage (NCBI taxonomy): Eukaryota > Metazoa > Arthropoda > Insecta > Coleoptera > Cantharidae > Lycocerus > Lycocerus yunnanus. The sequence goes on from JARFIX010000059.1 coordinate 657,594, forward strand.
ACAAAAATTTTATTTGAAAATTTGTTTTAGAAAAGCGTCTTTTATAAAGGTTCTTCACGGTTACAGGAACACCCTGTATAACTGATATTATTTATTAACTTGTAAAATTATATGTTTTAACTGACGAGATTCTAAAAATCGAAACATGGCTGATCAATAATATCTCAAACTAAAATATTCGTTAAAAATCCGCAAGTGAAAAAATTCACTAATTTATAAAATTACTTAAAAATTCACTAAACTTGAAAATTAAAAGATATGGCTTATCTAAACTTAACATTAAAAATTTCTTTAATCACTTCAAGTTTATGTGCGTCACTGTCATTTTTATTTTTCTTGTATATCTCAAAATCCAATTTGTTGGTACAAAATAGAATGAAATAAAGAACGAAGGATAGCGACATCTTGGAAGATAGTGCTTCCAATGTGCCTGTCTACTTTATAGTACTCCCCCCCCTAACAGTACGTTTTAATTTTAGAATCGTCGCATTGAACTCATGGCAAGGCTTATTGGCAAACCAAAAAAAATATCAAGTAGATGTGCTCCTTACAAAGCAATCAACTAATTGCTTGCAGAAAAAAGGAATTATATTTTGCATGATATCTATCATTTCAATTTTTGTTATTCTTCTGGTACATGTAATTAATGGAAATCTATTAAGATTACATTCATTAAGAGATATAGTTTGCACAATTGTGTACATAGTAGTTGGACTTAGTTATGAAGTCTGCGGCTCTGCTTTTATTATCGTCTTACGTAATTGGAACATTTTGGTAAAACAACTTTTAAACCAAAAGCTAGCAACTCCAACAAATGAAGCATCATTAGATTATCGTTTAAGTAATTTAAGAAGGTTGTACACTACGCTAATTTTCAACATGAAAATGATTTGGTTGTCTTGGGGGGGAACAGTTTTAATGTGGTTTATAATCATCATTCCTATATTTATCATTAATATCTATTTACTTCTGGTTATTCCACGGAGAGACTACGTAGTAAATGTATTGGAAGGCAGAACACACTTTTTGATTGTAATGCTCATTTGGACAGTGTTCGCCGTGGAAAACATTCAAAGACAGGTAAGCATTATTTTACCTTGTGCACAGTATTACCCGATTTTCCCTTATCCAATTAAGATAATTTATGATTCCGCCTTTTTCGTTCTACTTTATTTTAATTTCAAATGCAATAATGTCTTTTATAGAACAGATAAGTAAACAGAAAATAATTAATGAACGGTAAACCATTTATTTGTTATCAAATTTTAATGAATTTCTGCACAAGCAAACCATTGCGTGTAGCTATCGATTAGCAATTAAAAAATAATGAAGTCATTTGACCAACTGTCACATTAAGAAATCGTTAAATTAAATTTGTTAGTCCATGATTTATAAGGATTAGAGTGTCCGGAAACTTGAACATAATTTATGTTCGACTGTTAAGCGTTTATAAATATTTCGTGAACGGTGACTACTCAAATGTCGAAAAAACAAACGCACAATCAAAAGTTTTTGATAATTGTCTAGTATGTTCGATCGGAATGATTTTCAAATTTTCTGCGATGTGTGGAATATTCCCGATTTCCTACTCTTGCGATCATACCAAAATACTCCCTAATACCAGTACCGCCACGTTTCGACCCTCCATTGTCGGTCTGGCGTACTCTATGATAATCACGTTTATAATGTCCTCTGTTATTATATGGTACGTAATTTTGATGATATACAATTTCAATAACGACGAGATGGAATTAATGGAATTATTAGCGGAAGCTTTGTATTACACCAGTGCGTTAGCTATTTCAACCACTTCGATCTTGAAATTTAAACAAAGAGTTTCAAATTTTGCCGGATTAACTAAAATTATCGATAACCGCAAACAGTATGGATTTAACACCTTAATCAGCAGTAAATCAACTAAACGGATTCGGAAGTTATGCTTAGTATATGGCGTTGGAATGACTCTCGTCGTTACCACAGTTTCTTCGATAGCCCTCACAAGAAGTTACGACAAAATTGCTAATTGGTCTACGGTCAGAAGACCCATGAGCACAATGGTTGGGTTTATCCAAGTTATAATCGTCATTTTATTTAGCGTCGAACTGGTGGTTTTTACAACCATCATCAAATCGAGCAACCGCTTTTTGAAAGTCTACATGATAAACTATATGCGTTACATAGAAAATAGAAAAAAACTTCCAAATGGAGTGAACGCATTGGTTATATACGATAAAAGTTTGCTTTATCACCTTCAGGGTGCCCAACGTCTGTACATTTCCATTTTTCACAGTATTCAACAGTTTACTCATGTTTTAAGGCCCGCATTTTTATTTTGGGTTTGGCTTATTTTGGGCTGTGTGATCTTCAACAGTTACGTGTTTATAACGGCTTGGTTAACTGGATTAGAAGATACCAGGTTTGTCACACTGTTGGAGCTGCGTACGCTGGCAATTAGCATCATTTTAAGTCACCTCTTGTATAATATTGAGAGGTTTTCAAATGTGGTGAGTTTTTTTCGTTTTATTTAATGCTAGATTTGGCTACACTATTGCGTTAGGGCTATGTTTGAAGTTCGAGTGGTTTATTTTGGCAGTACAGATCTGAAGAGATCAAATTCTCAAAAATAATTTTAAAAGTTTTGCTTTGATTAAGAAATAATGTTTTCATTCAAAATTGAAAAAAATAATTGCTGTTGATACCAAGCAAAGGTTGTTTGATGACGGTTCGAATTTCCTGATTGCGATTTTTACCATTTTTGAAGTGGATTATAAAAGATGAGGGTCTAATTAGCGTATAAAAAAAATAAAATTTGCGGTGGATTACACAATTTTGAAAAAAACGGTTTTAAAGTTAATTTGGAATGCAATTTTATCATTGGCTCTTTTAAAGTGTAACCCCGCCCTCAAAATTGAAATAGGTTGTGGCGCCAGTAAATATACCAGAATCTCGGTTTTTACAACGAATTATAATAGATTATGGTGTAATTAGCCAATAAAAATCAATTAAATTTGTGATCGGACAACAAATTTCGGAAAAAAATCACTTTTTGTGTAAATTCGACTCTTGATGTGGTTGCGCTGCCAAAACCTACTCTCCGCAACCTACGCGCTTTACTTACTAAAGACATCCCCCAAGTAGCCCCAACTCAAAAAGTTTGGAAGTTGACGCGACGGATCTCAGGAAGAAACTGACTCCTTCCTAACGCTGCTCTAGCTAGTCCCGCCCTATGGTTGATTTGCTAGTATCAAACCACAAGTACCGTTAATAGAATGCATAAAAGTATTGCGTAATATTACGCAATAATACACTTACATGTATTTCTTATGGGAAAATTGCAATTTTTCAAAATTAAATTGTGGCTTTATTACAACTCCGACAAGATTAATCCTTACCTTAAAGAGCATTGTATTTTTGTGTTTTTTCGTTTGATATAGCCATTTTTTTTTAGAAAAAAGTGTAGTTACGAACCCCTAAATTTGAACTCTCACCGATTGTTTAAAAGAAATAATTATAAAATTATCGAAACCCGGCAAAGATGTAGTCGAATACTCCCTCTTTTAAGAACAAACAAGTATACCCTAGATTTAAGAGCACATATCATTTTAAAAGTCATTAAAGAGATAAAAAATTACTTTTGCTTTTTGTAAATAAACATAAATTTTATTCTTTTGTTTTTTATACAATAAAAATTTACCGACTTATGATTTTTTAAGAGTCTTTTGGTGTATTCACCCTTCATGTAAAAATTGAATTTCATCTAGCGTTTTTCACGATTTCCTCAAATGATAAAAGCCATACAAGAAAAATATAAAATACAAAAGAATACAATTTTAATTCCTATAATTTCGTATTTTATTTTACTTTTTATGAGAAATATTGGCCAAGTTATATATATTTGTTGTTCAGAAAGTGTAATTGTAAATGTTTATTGTTATGTTATGTTATGTTATTTATGAAATTATAATTTGTGAAATTATATGTTAAATAAAATATTTTAAAAATTACAAGTTTAGTGAATGTGAAAATATGAAAATTTTCCAACTACATTTTAGTGTAAGACCCCTTTGCGCAAAAAACGACTAAAAATTTCAATTTTTATTATAAAAATTTAAAAAAGTAGGAAAATTTTCATATTTCACTAAACTTATAATTTTTAAAATATCTTAAGAAAGTGTATTTACTGAATTCAAAATATTTAATTTTGTTACTTAAACTAGAAATTCTTTCAATAAAATAATATCTCAGTGCAAATATAGCAGCACAAAAGTATTTGAGATTGTCAATTATTTTATTGGCGTTTAAAAGTAAAAATATAAAATGTTGAATTAAATTTATTTCGACATTTTTGAAGACAAAAATTAGAGCTTACTTTGCAAAAGGTCAGAGGAAGTTCTAATTACCAAGCTTGTAAAGTCGCATGTTCTGATTATTACACTAAGTTTGCGACCTTGAACGGATGCCGCTCCCGCTGCCATCTTGCCTAGAAGTTACCGAAAGCAATTACAATTTTTCGTATATATCTTGTTAGCAAAACTCGTTCAGAATCACTTTAAGTTATAAACTTTTAATTAAAAATTTCTGTGCTACAGATATTGCCTACTAAAATTGCCTGTTGGTACCTTTTGTCGGCATTTATTTAAATATCTTTTTCCTAATCCTGTCCGCCTTAAACTTTAAATGCACTTTGCGGTATCTTCTAACACCTTACCCTTTTGTTACCTTTCGTACATCTGGCGGCGTCAACTTGAAAAATCCCAATTTATCCGGCAGAAATTTGGCACCACATTCTGTCTGCCAAAAGGTATATAAGTCTCATTATTGCAGAAATCGAGGAGTCTTATCTTTACCTTCGTAGCAATCTTCTTATACCTCGATGAAACGTTTATCTGTGTATTATCTTACCGTAACTTTGGAAGAAGCCGGTAAACTTATCGATTTGTGATAGTTTTATCTTACTCTTCGCGATAGTCTTGTTTTACCTTATTGAAAAGTTTTCTTTTTACCGTTGAACATAACAGTTTTATTATGGCTTGGTAGAAGAAGAAGAGGTTAACATTCCTTTACCTGCTAATTTAAAAAAAACTATTCAGTGCCATTATCCCAAATTTATCGGATCAACTTCTGTCGACTACGGTAAAGTGATAATATCCAAATTTATTAAATATTCTTATTTAATTTGGTCTGCCGTTTTATCTATGCTTTATTCCTTTACATTTTAAAGAGACGGTCACTGGCCTAGTAGTTAGAGCGATCGACTACTAATGCTAAGGCACCCGGTTCGATCCCGGAGGAGTCTAGAAAGGAAAATTTTCTCTGACTCTCTTTCTATCTATGACCGTCCCCGTGCTTCGGAAGGCACGTAAAGCCGGTGGTCCTCCTATGTTAATGAATTGCCATCATTAACAATAATATAGGTAACAGGCACATCTGAAGCCAGCCTAGCAAACTACTTCAGATGTAAAACAAATAATATGCTCACAGTACTAGCAGTGGCTTCGGATATCTCCGATGCTGCTGTTAGAATAAAACAGGACTTGTCGACTTGAAGAAGACATTTTAAAGAAGATTTTATTTTCGTAAATATAATTATTAAATATATTCCTAGGTTATTTTATTGTGACGTATTAATTACCCAGTTGTAAATTAACCTAGAAACTATTGCATGGCCCACGCCCGATTCAGTTCTCTGATCGCTAGGCGGAGATATCTTACGTTTTCAGCTTATTACAAGCTCATCTCCGCAGTTACAAACTCCAAAAATAGTTATTAAAAAATTTATAGGAAACAAAATTGCCTACAACTTTTATCTAAAACTTTCGTCTCTCGGATAAATATTTCATGAGTTACAGCGAAGGAAAGCGGAGCAAATTTTCTTAAGAGATGCTGACGTTAGTCAACCTGGCCCATCTAGTAGATCTAAATGAACTAAAAAGGCATAAGTTAAGATCAAGTTGCGGATTAGGTTTACTGGGGATACTGCATAAACAAACGCGCCGCTTACTCTATCCCTTGGTGGTATGGAAATAAGTAAAAAATGAAATTATGTAATAATCAATACTTCTTCTTCTTGATCATCTTTTTCTTTTCTTCTTCTTAGTCAGCCCATATATTCGTCCACTGCTGGACATAAGCTTCTTCCATCCCCCAAACTTCTTTCTGAAGAATTAGTTTAGTTCTCCTGAGAGATTTTGGCAGTTACACGTTGCTCTTGCCGATCGCGTTGGCGAAGAAGACGGTCAAAATACAATTTTTCTATCCGGATTCGAACCGAGGTGCTCAAATTAGTAATTGACACACTTAAGCGCCAAGCCGCGACCGTCTTCTTCTCAATCAATACATATTAACTGAAATTTAGACGAAAAATAAAGTATCTTCACAAAATTTTAACAAAAATTTGCTCTGCTTTACTTTGCTGTAAACAATAAATTATTCAACCAAGAGATAAAAGTTATAGATAATTTTATTTCCTACAATTCTTGTAATAGCTATTTGCAGCTTACATTGCAGCGGAAGAAGATATATACGACAAACTACTTTTTGGTGCTTTTCTGGTACTTGGCACTATACAAGCTTTTCAAATTAGAACCTTCTCTGACCTTTTGCAAGGTAGAATGTCTCTATTGACTATAACTATCACTGAGCGAAAAATACTAGAAACTATCGATTTAAATTAAAATGTCAAATATTGCAGCTAATATCCTGAATTTATTGATCTCCTGAATTGTATTTCTATTAATTGGAGTGGAAGATAAATATTTGTGTTAAAAAATAAATATTTTTTCGAGTCAAGAAAAATGACATTTTATAGAAATTTTGAATAACTTCAACGGCGCTATACAGGAAATAGCTATAAAAACATAGATAATTTTGTGGTTTAAATACTTACAAAAAGCAACATTTCAAGTTATATATTTTTGTATGAATATATTTTGATAAGTATAAATATATTACAGTTAAACAAATATATTTTTTTCTTTTAGTTTAAAAAAAAAATTTAAAATATTTTTTATAAAAAGAAATTGATTTAAAAAAAAAACTAATTTATAAATCAAAAAATACACATTAATAATTTATATTAGCCCCGTTTCTTAAAAATACTTTATAAATTCCATTAGACATAGAATCTATGAGCTTTCCAATATTCCGAGGGATATTTCTCAACACTCGAACAATTTCTAATTTGAGCTTACTGACAGTTGCAAATTGCTTCCCTTTTTTGTAAACATTCTGAGCTAATAAATTCCATAAATTTTTTGACAAAAGCCAATTTTTTATTTTTTAATGGTTGCAAAATTTTGATTATTTTTGTCATAATTTAATGAAGTTTTAAATGAATTTTTTAAAAGCTGAAATAAAGATAAACAAACGCAGTTAGTTTTATTTGCAAGATATTTTAATAAACTTAGTTTCACAACAGAAAATTAGTAAATATTATTTCTTTAATGATCAATCTTAATAAAATATTCAAAAAAAACAAAAACAAAAATTTTTTTTTTAAATATATGCGGAAAACACGTTGAAATGAGACTTTTACTCGAGGGTTGAAAAAAATACTAACTCTTAATTTTTATCGAACTATAATTAGTGCATATTATTGCTATTTTCGTTATTACTATTATAACATATACAGGGTGGCCAATCTCAAACTCAAACATAGGAATTAAGATTATTTATGTATCAACTTAAACAATATGACAATTTATTATACATTAAAATTTTAAACCAAATAATATTTATGAACAAAAATTAATTTTTGTTATCATTAGATGCTCAATAATTTTCTTGGTAATTCTCTTGGTATCAAAACCTTTTTCGTCGATTAAAAATTAATATTAAAATGTCCCTGTAACATATAGAAAAGAATTCGACTTGATGCATGTCAGACAAATTTACAGTTTTTACACAAATATTTATTCCATCATTATTTTAACAAGAATTCCATAATTTTCAACAATACAAAATTGTTTACTTAAGATAAAATTTTTAAACACTGAATAGTTAATTGATTTTTAACAAACAATACAATGGTATTCATGTTAACTCGTATAATGTATTAAGTACTCAAATTATATATGTACCCGATCAGATAATAATTTATTACTATGTAAACGAATTACTGTAATGCAAATAAGTAAAATCCATACGCCAAATATTTAAAAAACGTGTAAGAAAAATTAATTAATAATAAAAAAATGTAAATTTAAGAAACCCCACCCTAAAATGTAAAAACTTTAGAAATGTAAAGAAATAATTCATTTCATGAAATTTAAATTGTACCTACTCTTCGAAATAATATTAAAAGAATACCACTAGTCGGAGGAACTGCTAGGTTATATTTATAGCACTAAAATTTAATATAAGATTAAAATTTTTAATTTTTTTAATTTTATGCTGTCATCAGACCTTTTAAACGTTTTAGATGACAACAGTAACCATTGCTGAAAGCTTACGAATAATATTTTGTTTTATTGATTATTTAAGCTTTTAATTTAATAAAATTTTAATCTAATATTAATTTCAGAGGTTAATAATATATATAATTTCTAAAATTTAATAGAAATGTGGGAAAATCTAGGTGGAGATGGTGCTGAGTAGGTCCAGAACTTTAGACCTAAATCGTGATAACGGCGATAATAAAATATAATACTTAAATATAGCAGTTCCCCCGACTAGTGGTATTCCGATAAGTGTTTCCAATTTAAAATTCATTAATAACATTTATCTTATGCAAGAATAAAATTTTTAAAATTAATAGGTTAAATAAATAACAAAGCAAAATTATTCGTTTATTAGAAAAACTTGAATTATGACCACTAAATTAACTGTGAGAAAAAAGTGAAATTTGCTAAAAAAATTGTAAATGAAAGTATTGAAAAACAAAGTAAAACAAAATTTAAAAAAAGCGTCAAATTTGAAAAAGGCGATACGTTGAATATTAGCTGATCTTGCAACAATATAAATTAAAAAATCAGTTTTGTGATACTTGACGACTCGTGGACACAAAATGCGTTGGGTAAATTTTAAAAATTGTCAAAAAAAGTTTTAAAGTTGTAGTTCTTCAAACAAATTATAACAAACAAAAGTAACAAACAAATTGTTCTTAAAACAAGCGAAATTGATAAAATAATAAATTTCCAACTAAAATTATAATTGGAAGTTTATTAATAATAAATAAATATTAAATTAAAACCCAGTTGTCGGCAATGTTTAGTCTGGATTAGTTTATAACACGATTTTTTATTCTTTTCTTTTATTAAACAATTAATAAAGAATGTTTAATTTTATTAAACATTAATTTTTATTAAACAAAATAATTAAAAGTACTCAATTTTAAAATTAAATTTAAAATCGGAAATATCAAGAAAAAAAATTTAATTTTAATAAAAAACATAGCAATATGATTGCAATGTTACGATTGCATAGCTTCCAAATTTGGTCACTTCATGACAAAACGGGGTACATTGAAAGCCTAAAAAAGAGATAAAAAGATCCAAATGTTGTAGTCAAGATGTAAAATGCTGCGTGTTGAACTGTATTTGCAGTGTGGTATGTGAGTTGGCCATTACGCTAACTTCGGAGAATGAAATTGCATCTTCGGAGGAAAACCAGTAACCTCGGTGGATAAAATTGTATCCTCGGATGAAAAATTTATGTAACGGTTTGATAATATTTGTCATGTAGCAGTTGTAATAGGTTTATGGAATGCCATTAGAGCCATTTTGAATACAAAACTTCATTTTATAAGCTGTCGGAAGCAGTTAGCATTCTAAAAGTTAAATTTCATCCTACGGGTATCACAGATTAAAGTTGGAATTGTTTTGCAGATTGAATAGTAGCGTAACATTTCTTGGTATTTTGCACATGAATCCAAAAGCTAAAAGATTCAAATAATGCCAATATGAGCAAAAGTAAAATTCATCCTACGGGAAACCTAAAAAAGAAAAATTTATGTAATATAAAAAATTGTAATTGGGTCAAGTTATATACCAAAAGAACCGCAGTAATTTGTAGAACGATTTGCTATCCAAGTGAGGATGGTAGATGCAAAATTGAATCTTCTACATTGAAAAATGTGAAATTGTAACCTGCAAATATGTCAAAAATTTAGATTTAGTAATAAAATTGTTAATAGGATAAGGATTTAAGTGGGATTAGTAGTTGAAGGATGAGGTATTAAAACTAAGTGTTATGCAAGTGGTTAGGATAGACAAAGTGTGTGAAAATTAACGTGGGGTGCAAGGAAAGAATTCGTACTTTGACAGTCGATTATGAAGAAACCGCTGTAGTTAGAATTTTTCTAACAATTTTGTGAGGAACGGCTTTGAAGTCTTTAATTTTCGTGAAAGTTTCATAGACATCCGTTTGATAAGATTACCCAGCCAATCGCATTCGAGCATTTGTGGAAAAACCCATAATAAACAAATGAATTTTACAAATTTATGTGCCTCTCGATGCGAAAAATACGTTCAGTCGACTCATTTCACTCGTCCAGTGAACACGTAATAATTTGTGTTCCTGAAAAATTAAAATTATGAACGTTAACCTAGAAAAATAATTTTTCGACATGCAATGTACAATTACTAGTGACGCTATGGATAATCTAAATAAATAAAAGTGTATTGAAGAAAGTGCATCGAAAAAAAGAAAAAGCAAATAAGGAAAATTTTTTGTATTTACCTGTGAAATGTCAAGGAAGAATTACAACGAGCTCACGTTTTTTTTGGTACCACTGTACGCGAAGTCGAGTCGATGACCTACGCATGCAACAGCTGATATTGCACAAGTTAGTTGGTATAATATTTGAACAATTATGTATTGCACCGTTGTTTATTATAATTAGTTTTAAGTAATTTTAGTTTATTCACGCACTTGACAATTTAGTTTTAAAGAATTACACCATTCAACACTACACCTTACTGTTAAATGACAAAGATCATTGTAAGTTTGACCTGCTTAATAGAACCAAAAGATACCAACAGATGTCTTTCCTTTTTATAATTAACAATTTAAACATAAAATTTCACATAAGCAAGAGCACCATCTAGGATACGAGTTTAATGGAATGATTCATAGCCATCAGGTAAGTACGGTTCAACACACATAAATAAGTTTGAAAATAATAAAGGCTCGATTCAATTAAAACATTATTTAAAATTATTAAAAATTATATTCATTAAAATTAATTGTAATCAGTACAGTATGTATTGTAATGATATGCTCCGACGTAAATAATAATTGATAATTGCAAAATAATATTGTTCGATAAATTTACCTGTAATCGCATGTAAAATTGCCAACGGTAGATGAAATGCCACCTGTGATGTACCTACTTTTGCTGCTTCTTTAACTGCAATCTTGAAAAGAAAACTTCGCTTCTGTTACTGTGAATAAACTGTTTTGAATTTTAAATAAACTCCGCAAAACTTGGCGTTTTGTGTTGAAATCTGTATTAATAATATTTTTACAAAATGACTAAAGATGTCACCAAAGTAGTTTCTTTCTTTATTAATCTATTGTGTAGTGATGTGTTCGTGTTAGGAATTAATACTAAGAAAACAAGTGGCCATTTAAATTAAAATTACTTAAAACTAATTAAACTAAAGCGTTGTAAAATCGTTCATGTTATACGTTTTAAATTATTAAAGAAATAACAAACCGGTGCACGATCAGCTGATTACCAGGTCATTGCTTCCTCTTCAATACGCAGTGGTTCCAAACATGTAATCTTGTTGGACATCGTCATCAACATTCTCACAGGTAAATACGAAATTTTCTTTAATAACTTTTTCTCCGTTGCACTTTCTTTAAATCACTTTTGTTACATAAAAATCTATAGCGTCACTAGTAGTTGCATGTTGTATGTCGACAAAATTATTTTATAATTTATTGTTCATTTTGAAATTTTTTTAGGAACGAAATTTTTACGTCCTATCTGGGCAAGTGAAAATTGTCGACTGATCGTATTTTTCGCATCGCGAAGCCTATTAAATTTAGGATTTCTACTTTATAACTGGGTTTTTCCAACAAAACTCGATTCCAATTGGCTGAAAATTCTTATCAACGGATCCTTTTGAAACTTTCACGAAAATTAAAGACTACTAAGCAGTTCCACACAAAATTGTTAGAAAAATTCCAAGTTCACTGGTCGTTCCACAATCATCTGTCAAAGTACGAATTCTTTCTTTTGCACTCCATGTTTATTTCACACACTTTCCTATCATAACCACTTGCGTAACACTTAGTTTTTAATTCCTCATCTTACAATACTAATCTCACTTAAATCCTTATCCTATTAACAAAATTATTACTAAAATTAACATTTTGACATTTCTGCAGGTAACAGTTTCACATTTTTCAATGTAGAAGACTCAATTTTGCATCTACCATCCTCACTTGTATAGCAAATCGTTCTACAAATTAATCCTCAACTTTTGGTATGCCTTATGATGTAATTACAATTTTTTATGTTATCTAAATCTCTCTTTTTTAGATTTTCCGAAGGATGAAATTTTCTTTTGCTCATTTTAGCTTTATTTGAAACTTTTGGATTTTGGATTCACTTACAATAGTGCCAAGAAATGCGGACGCTGCTATTGGATATGCAAAACAATTCCAACTTTTATCTGTGCTACCCGTAGGAAAGATTTTAATTTTAGAATGCTAACTGCTCTGGCCAGCTTATGAAATGAAATTTTGTGTTCAAAATGGCTCAATGGTATGCCATGAACCTTCTATAAATGCTACATGCCAAAATTAACAACCCGTTCCAACAAAAAGTTCCATCCGAGGTTGCACTTTATCTATCGAAGCTGCGGTTTATTAATCGGACGATGCAATTTACTTTATTAAGGTTATTTATCTTAGTTTTTAAGTTGATAACATGACAGTATGTATTGCTATGTTTTGAATTAAAAATGAATCTAAATTGCCCGAATAAAATTTAAAACAAGACTGACACATAAACTTATTGTTTCTCCTTAATACCATGGAATAATGAACCAGCTAGCTCCGAGTCTTTTAGATTTTGTTGAAATAAGAACGACTTATGTAATTTAAATAAAATGCTTTTTATTTGAACAACTAAACGAATTTTGTAATTTTAATTGTTCTAACTCTGACAGACTCTATATAAATTAATGGTTATACACAAACTTATTTTTTTATTTAGATACTATAATATCTACTCTCGTCTGCGACTCGTGCCGATTGTTGTCGAAAATATGCAATCTAACAAATGAAGAGAGACAGACAGAATGTCACTTTTCCTGGAGAAAAAAAAGCATTTGCGACTATACACTTTGCCGTGAAGTAAATAATCGCCACTATTTAAAGTAATAATTATGTTAATGAAAAAAAATTCTATTTATCGATTTTATAATTATTTTCCATTAACATTCGTGCATTGTTAGTTATGACATCTTAAATAATTTCATCATTATCCTGATAAAAGTTTGAGGTTTGCGTGTCACTTAACACGAACATTCGTTTAAATAAACTTCTAGTAACACAGTTTTGTCAATGATAACTTATTAAGTGTCGCGATAGTTGCTAATAAAATTAAAAGCGCAATCTACTTACCTATTTAACGATAAAAAAAATGAAATTTCTTTTTCAAAACGTTTCCGAAAATTGTATTGGATGTATATTACGGCCGTTGGTGGTTATGGGTTCTTGGTGTAGTGTATCAGCGTTCAGTGTAAATTGCAAACATTTTAAGAACGTTTCGCAGGATAATACATTTTCAAAATCTTACTTTTATTTGTCAATCTCAATAGTTTTTAGTAGTTTACCACTTTTAAATTGTATTTATTGCTTTCAGTCACTTTTAAAATATGGAATGGATTCGGAACAATTCTTTTTTATTTTACTAGAATTTTTGTTCTCTTTTATTGTCATTTTAGGATCGTATTGTTCTTTATTGCGTTACAAAGAATGGCTCGTGCACTTGAACGGTTTTGCTTCAATAGTAGAAAATTGCATTTTTTTTGGTTTTCATTTTCTCATACCCAAAAATTTAGCGATTCGAATGCTGAAAATTATTTATTTCTTAATTTGTTTGGGAATAGCGAATGATATATATTTTGCCGTAAATCACCTAACGGTGCCTAATTATTCTTCGATGTACGTGTTTATTCTGAAATTTGTAATTATGTACATAGTGTCCCATATTATGACATTAGACTTGATCCAATACACTTTTGTAAGCTACTTGTATAAAATTTTATTAGGTAAATTTAATCGTAAAACCAAATTTTTGTTAAACCGCCGGCTTTTTAATACAAGAAAAGTGATTTGGAACACCAATAACTTAAACTTAGTTTCGACTTTTTCCAACTTGGAAGAAAACTTAAAACAAGTCAGAATTTTTTATACGTGCATCATTTACAATTACAGACAATTAGCTTTAGCGATCAGTCCTCGCCCTGTGTTGGCGTGGATTTTTAACGTCATCATTTTAATTTTGAATGTTTACTACAGTTTGGTTGCGGCAAATATGAACAGTTTTGATAGTTTCTTAATCCAGTTTAGATGTTTCGTTACCGCTGTTGAACTTACAGCAGCATTGATTTTTTATGAAAAAATCAGTCGCATGGTGAGTTATCTTAATTATTTTTAATGTGCATTTGTTATGTCCAGATTTGTCGTACTATTCGTTTACGTGCATGAAAATTAATTGAAAACGAATGAACATTAATACTATAGCATTTGTATCTTGAAAAATTTTCAAAGATCTTTTAAACGACATTTAGAAAATTTAAAAATATTAAAAACACAAACCTACCGAGAAGCTCAGTTTGACATGTAGGCCAGAGTCAAGACTGCTGGTTAAATAAGAATTTGTTCATATTTGTAGGTATACGTTTCTATGTACAAGGATGCAATTTGTGTTTGATAACCAAGGTACTCCACTAAATTTAACAATTTATTAAATAAATATACATTTACTTTATTGTAACAAATTGAAATTATTTTGCACAAAATCAACTGGCCGAAGTCATTATAATATACAGTTATAGTTTGAAAAACATGTTGATTCAAAGAAAGTTTAACAATTTATTTAAACGATCAATTATTTATGCAAATATTCCATAGCAATAATATATACATATATAAAATATTTTAGGAACATAAATATAACCCAAAATTCAACAAAATCAAAATTAGATTTGAATATTGAGTTAGAAATACCGTACAAACAAGTCATGATAAAATGCAGTGAAAAATATTTCAAAGTTGAAAAATGGGAAAGAAAAATAAATAAAAATGACATAATAGAACTGAAAATACATGTTGATCTGGCAAAAACGTCGTAAAGTGCTTCACACGTTCCTGTAAGATTAGAAAAACTTTACTTCAAAGTTTTATAAATTATTAAATTTAATATCTTTGTGAATTCATTCTGTGCCAATAAAATTTTTTTTTGAAATGTATTAGAAGCAGTAAAAAAGTTCTTGTTTTCAAACTTTCAATGTTTGGGGTCAAAAACCCTTTTATCTTTCTTCTAAAGTAAATTCTGAAATTTGTTGTCCGTTTTATTGTATATTGAAATACATACCTAGAACTGACGTAAATATCGTACAGTGGCCCAAAAATTGCCAAAAAGTCTTACTAGAGAGATTCAAAAAACTTTTTGCTTTATAATTTTGATAATATTTTGTACTTCGTTATGTAAATGTATTAAGATTGGAGATGATTAAAAGGAGTTGCGCGATGACTAAATTACTGCTAGTCCGGGCCTGTGCGTGAGCGATAGAGGTATGACATTAATTTATTCAATAGAAACATTTTAACATTATGCACATAACACATTCCAATATTGGAAAATTTAGACTGTAGTTTAGAGAGACGTATCCCTTAATTTAGCGTAAATCACAGCGCCCATTTAATTGGAATCAAATTTTTTTGTTTCGTAGGTTTTAATGAAAAATTGTTTTTATTTGGTTTTTAAACGCTTTTCCAATTTCTACAATATTATCCAAATTCTTAAATTTTTCTATCTTATTTGTCGAATTTTTGAGTTTTCATTGATATTCAACTGACATTGACTTATGTATTGCTATGATATTTTTGAAAAATAGTGAAATTGATTAAATATAATATATATTTTAACATAACAACTTACGTCGTTTACCCGTTCCCTCTAAAAAAGATACTCAAGCATTTAATACCTCAAAGATGTTGCTAGCACCTTGTGAGAGGACCACCATCTTTACAAAGATGTTTGCTTACAGTTGCATTTCACAAAAAACTTTCTGAAGCATGGAGACGGCATTGCATAGTGAGTCCTCTACCTGGATTCAAACCGTGGCAACTTACTTTAGCAGTTTATCGTGCTAATAACCAGAACAATGACCGTTTCTATATATCCAAATTGATTAAATAAATTTTTAACTTTTTGAAAATAGAACTTACCATTTGCAAACTATTTTACCAAGTTTATGCGTATTTTTGACGCCTTCCGTACTAGCTCAGTGTGTAATAGTTATCTCTTTTCTTATTAATGTGCGTACTAGTAAGTGAGTAAATTTAATTTTCTTGTAGATTCAAGAACATTTATAACTAATCATTGCTTGCATTCATTAATTTTTACAATTTGGCAACCGATGACCATATTTCGTGAGTTTCAAACATTATTATTTTACAACTAACTTTTATTTGTGTGTAATTTCTTGTATCATTATTCATAGACATAGGCCGATATTCTATAACTTGTTCTTTAGGTAAAGATCCTTTAAAAATGATAAAACTTAGTTTACACGCAAAATTTTGACACATTTTGACATAACATTACATGGGAACCAAGCTTTTCTTTAACGAAAGATCTTTTCGTAAGGGATTAGTTATAGAATACCAACAATAGGTATTGCAGATTAACATATTTATTTAAATTTTCACTGTAAAATTCTTATTAATTATTAATATTTTTATAGTTTCATGCCTTTCCGTTTTATTTGATGTTGCTTCGTCGCCATCTTTTTCAAAAGAGAAATGTAGTATTGCTTCATCTCTTCATAATTATAATTCTTTAAATTTTGGCTTTAAACAATTTTTGTTCTTTAGTTCTTAAATTAGAATTTTACAATTTAAACTGTCTGGAATTATAATTAAATGTCAAATTAATACCTTTGGTGACATCTATCATTTTACGTAAAACTAAATATTTTATAAAACTAATTAATTATTTTAATAATAAATTAACGACATGCAAATTTAACAATCTAAGTTTGGAATCTGAGTTTGAAAAAATGTCATTATAAATAAAGTCAGTTAATAATAAAAGTTCAACAACCTCGACTTAAATATTGGATTTAAACAGCTGATTTAAATAAATTTTATTTTATTAATTTGCTTAACTTTTCAAATAAATTACTTTTTTTCTCAAAATTTATTCTTTTAATATCAATTAATTTCTTTTGCTTTGTTTAGAGACGTTAAATGTTAACATTCAATTTTGAAGTAAAATTTTTGTAAAAAATATTTTTTGCAAATTTGGTATTAAGAACCGAAGTTGACATTGCCGTATATTTTAATTAAATCAAATTTACTTTTCTTATGCTTATCTATGTTTTCCGTTTTCCTAGTCTCTTCCATTTTCTGTTCTTCAAATATTTCTCTCACTTTTTCTAACTCGACATTATTGAGGTATGTACATATCAAAATTTCAGAAAACTGCCCACGTTGGGCGCCAATTAAGCAGATGCTGTGATTTACCCTACATTAAAATGCATCTTTGTAAACCATAATTCAAAAGATTTCAATGTCAGAATTTTTCTTACGCATAATATTAAATTGTTTATATTTAACCCTTGACCACCGTCGGGCGGTCGTTAAATGCAAAATTTTTGTGATTGTTTGTTTTTCAAAATTAGACATTCAGCGTCGTATTTTTGTTAAGTTATTACACACGATTAACGCACGTCGGTGTTTAAGGGTAAATAAATTTTCAAATCACAATTTAAAAAACAACATTATAGGTATTATTGTGACCATTAACAACTACGACGGTCTTGGCCTAGTAGTTAGAGCGATCAACTACTGATGCAAAGGCACCCGGTTCGATCCCGGAGGAGTCTAAAGGAGAAATTTTCTTTCTGACTTTCTATCTATCTATGACCGTCTCCGTGCTTCGGAAAGCACGTAAAGCCGGCGGTCCCCTGAGTTGATGACTGCCAGCATCAACAATGAAAAGGGTTACAGGCACATTCCCCAACTTCGAGCACTTGGCAACTCGTGTCGGGTTTTAATTTAATCCTTTCTCGTAGATAGAGTTGCTCCAGTCCTGCAAGGTGCTGAAAAGGCTGAAAGATGAAAGATGATGAACAACTATTCTGATTAAATTTTTCAAATTATTATTTATCTTTTACTCACCCAATTTTTCAAAATGTTAATTGACGTAGTTTTAATTGAATCAGAAGTTATACTTTAATTTATTTGTTAACCGAAACTATTTCAATCCCAATTTGGTTAGCATTACTGAGCTCGCTCCGATTAACATTTTTGCGATATTTAAGAAATTAATAAAGTATAAAAGTTTCGATTACTAAGAATATTTTGATTCAAACACTCAAAATTATGATTAAGATAGTACGGTTTTTTTAATGATCGCAACTTTGGAATTTGTTTTCAGTATTGTCGTGTGGTTTACCAAATGGATACACAAAATTTTATAAACATGATTTATAAGTCTGTTTTGTTTCGCTTATGTCGGAAACTTATTCATTTTGATTATTCTATGCATGTTTATGAAAAATGTTTTGAATGAATCAAAACGTAATTAGTACCTTCATAATGAAACTTTTGCAATTATGCACAAATATTAAATGTTACCGAAACAGTATTTCCCGGATCAAATTTGAGTATAGCATTACGGAAATTGTCGATGAAAGCATTTGTTGCAGAATTTAACAATTCAAAATGTTAAAAGGCGATTATAATAATTTCTTATTGTTAGACCTCAAAAATATCGAAGAAATAAAGTTCTCTTTTTAATATCGACTTTAATTTCTTTAATGATGATGTTTATGTTGTAGCGTTAAGATACAGACATAATAGGTTATTTTATTTTTTAAACGAGTATTTAATAGAGTTACGTGTTTCTGTTTGCAATTCATCGTCGGGACTCAACTTACGTTAATCGGAGTATTTTATCGCGTATTTTTTGAAAAATGTTTTGAAAGAATCAAAACCGTAATGTCAGATTACGTTCATAAAAATGAAATAATTTTGCATTCCAATAGCAACATAATAAAGTTAGGACCCAACATGGAAACTCGGGGAACATCAATGTTCCGTCATTCCCTTATAGTATCGGCTTAAAACGTGAGATGCGAATATTAATCCTGTTCGCAGCGCCAGTTAAATTCAGAATACAATAATTCGAATTAATTGTTGTTAATTAATTTAATTTATTGGCTAATGTAAGTGAATTAATATTGTTACTAAATTAGTGTTAATCTATAATAACTGAGCAGAATTAAACATCACCTGAAATAATTTAAAAAAATAATTTTTGTTTTTTGATTTTCAGTGAAAAACATTAATTTATAATTTTCATATTATTTAAATCTACGCTAACTAATGTTACCATAATATGTTTTAACCATACTGAGTCTGCCCTCAGTTTGTTCTCGATTCGCTTTCAAATAGATTATAATTAGATTGCCAAGAAATAATTGCTAGTTGCTATGTCAAAAAATAAGAAATTAAATTAGTTAGTATTGTAAAATAAATGCAGGTACTTAATTGGAATATAAACCTCAAAAGAACACTCTTTAGCTGACTAATCTTCATTGTAATTAATACAGTCGACCGGTTTTGTACACTAGTGCAGTTCACATCATCAGGGTGCATTTATTTGTTATTATTAAATTAATTGTAAAATAATTTTATTATATAAAATTTTACGACCAATTATAAGCATGACAGCGAAATATGGACGGCAAGATGTCCTAATTCCAGCCCGCTCGTCGGTTTAAGACATCTCGCTGTCGCCGCTTTGACGTTGATCATTTCAAATCTTGACATTTGTGCAAAAAACAAGAAACCCATACCAAACCAATAGTTTCTCCTGGTCATTTGTTGTAGGTACTCTAATTGGTTTGACTTCCAAAACATTCGAAATTTTTCAAACACTGATAAATTGATAAAATAAACATTTTCAATATTCAAGTTTGCAAAAATTCGTTAATTCGTGTAAAATTTTCCTGTTTTTTTGCAATTAGTTTCTAAGATTACTTGGTGTCACATTTAAAAAGGAGACTGACAAAATGAGCTTGACGGTACGTAAATTTCTACACAAGAAGCGGCTTGACGATAGATCGAAACGATAGCGGTACAAGTACTCGTAGCTCAAAGACATTCTTGGATGGACGAAACACTTCACATCACATATGATTCCTAAATCATGATTCAACATTACTTTATTTAACGATACTAAAGATGTCTTAACTTGTTTTGACAAATGTTCAAAGCCCACTGACGTAAACGACATTACTTTATTGACCGATATTGAAAATGGTAAAATTTATTTAACGCGTAAAAACACGGGTGACTTGTCTTGACAAAATCTCAAAGCGCACTGACGACGCATGAAAATGCACGTAAGAGGATAGTTGTCGAAAAACGAAAGGTTGGCGGCAAAGCTGCAGATTGGCTCGCTCCAAAGGTGAACTAGTCTGGACTGATTCTAAGAAAACTAAACATTCTTCTTCTTATATATAAAAGAAAGTCGTGTTAGTTACTCCACTTATAACTCAAGAACGGCTGAACCGATTTAGCTGAAAATTGGCAGGGAGGTAGTTTAGAGCCAGGAGAAGGACATAGGATACTTTTTATCCCGTTCGACAGCATTCCCGTGTGACTTGACATGAAACGTCAGTCACTATAAAACGTGGTATAACAAAAAAGAATCAGACTTGGAATAACAAAACGTACATGACAGCTATGTAATTGACGTATAATGACAGATATGTAATGACGTATGGATGACAATTTGATATTTGTAAGAAATCAAAAATAAAACTATTTCTATTAAATAAATAATTAACAATTATAATGTAAACAATATGACTGGCATCCGTAAAGAAGACGTATTTATTCCACGCATTCCCATGATACCCACTGATATGCCTTTTGATTTTAAGAGACTGCAATATCCAGTGCGACTTGCATTTGCAATGACAATAAATAAAGCTCAAGGACAGTCACTGGCAGTAGCAGGCATTAATTTAGAAACTCCATGTTTTTCCCACGGTCAACTATATGTCGCTTGCTCGAGTGGGTACGCCAAAGAGTTATACGTTTTCGCTCAGGATGGGAAAACAAAAAATATTGTATATTGTAAAGCATTACAATAAAATTAAATGTGTTATTAATTAATTAACGATTAATAAATGATTTTGGATACGGTTTTGTGAACCAACCACAGAAGTATTTTTGTTTTCAGTACAATTTGGATTAGCACTATATTATTTTAATCATGCATGGCAATGAGCTGAAGAGTCCAAAGCATACATTTTATGACATTTTGAAATATCCATTAATATTAAATGCGGAGCCTATTTTTTCGTTATGTAACTGGATTAATATTCCACATTCATTTAAACCCCGGGCGAAAGCGGGTATCCGGTTATTAATTCAATTATATAAATAAAATAAATAATTTATCAATTTTATATTTTTATAATTATTCAGTCTACCCATTTAAATTCTTTTTAAGTCCAAGAGCCTAAAGTAAAGTACTTCAGACAAAGGCAGAGTTCCACCATTTTAATGAGACCCCGGGCGAAGCCGGGTATCCAGCTAGTAAAGATAATTTGCAGACAGAACGAAAGAATTTAATTACGGCATGCAAAATTGGAATATAAAATAATAAATTGACTTGAAATAAATGTATTAAACTTACTGATTGTAAAATTAATTTGAACTTGGCTAAAATTTTATAAAACAAAAGAACGTTATTACGAAAATACTAGAACAAATTTTGGGGTGGGCTAAAACTCGTAAACTCACGTTACAGTTTTTAAGTCCAAAGAATTAGTTTGTGTATACAACGAGGTAATTCTGCATAGGTGTTAGAATTGATGGCTACACAAACTGTTATGGACAAAATTTTCCATTTTGCTGGATAGTTATTTAATACTTATTTATTTCTGTTACTGTTATTAATGTTATTGTTGTTTTTATATAAATATGTTACTTTTTCTTCTTTGGCTTTCCATTCCGGGTGGAATATCGCCACATTTTCCAATGTTTTCAAATCCAGTTTGTTGGGGGATTAGTCCCTTTAATCTCTTTACTTCGTTTTACATCCTATATCCTCCCATCAGACCTCGCACTCTCCACGACCCTCCGCCACAACCTCCTGTTCATCATCTTATCTCTTCACCCATCGACTTCCATTCGTCTTAGATCCTCGACCGCATCCTCTCTCCATCTCCTCCTCGGTCGTCCCCTCGGTCTATCTCCATCAGGAATCCATTTCATTATCTTTGAGATGGTTCTTCCCCCTTGCGCTCTCTCTACATGTCCTAACCAAGCCAATCTTTGGGCCTTAATGTGCCGCACTATATCAGCTTCCTGTAGTTCAGCTTCTATCTCACCATTGGTTCTTCTACGATACAGTTCTTCATTTACTTTTACCGGACCCATTATTTTTCTTAAAACCCTTCTCTCGAAGACCCTGAGCTTCTCTTCCTCCGCTTTCGACAAACTGATCAGTTCAACCCCGTACGTCACTACCGGCCTTATTAACGTCCTATAAATTTTAATCTTGGTGTTCTTCATTAGATTCTTATCTCCGAGTAGGTTCCGGTTTCCATGAAATGCTCTCATGCCTGCCATCACTCTATCTTTTACTATTTCTCCCCTCTCATTGGTGCTGTTTATTTGCAATCCAAGATATTTCGTTCTTTCTATTTCTTCAAAGGTGTAGCTCAGGATTCTTGTCGCTTCCAAATTTCTCTCTTTCTCTGCTGCATTTCATATACTTAGTTTTTCCTCATTTACAATCAATCCGGCTTTTTGAGCTTCTCGTTCTATATTTTCAAAAGTTTCTAATAGGGCTCTGCGTGTTCTTGCTATTATTATCACGTCGTCGGCATACGCTACTATTTGCGCTTCGCTGTTCGTTATCGCTCTATTGCATTTAGATCTTCTAATTATTCCTTCCATTACTATGTTAAACAGCGTAGCCGACAAAGCATCTCCCTGTCTCACACCGGAATTGATTTCGAAATCGTCAGTACTTCCTGCTTTTGTCCTTACTACCGCTGTCGTTCCATTCAGAGTCATTTTTACCAAGTTTATCAACTTCCTTGGAATCTTCCAATTTACCATTTCTTCAATCAATTGACTTCTGCTTACTCGATCGAAGGCCTGTTTGAAATCAACAAACAACATTTCAATATCTATGTCATATTCGTGTGTTTTTCCATGATTTGCGTAACTATGAACAAAGCATCCGTTGTCGATCTTCCGGGTCTGAAACCCTGTTGATAATCACCTACTTCCTCTCAACATGCTTTTGTAGTCTTGTATGTATTAATCTGGTTATTACCTTGTATGTATTATTGAGTAACGATATTCCTCTGTAGTTTTGGCAGTCTCTTTTATCTCCTTTCTTGTATATCGGTATCAGACCCGCTTCACTCCATTGTTCTGGCATTCTTTCACTCTTCCACACCTCCATTATCAGCTCATACATTCTTCTCATTGTTGTCTCGTTTCCGCTTTTAATAGTTCCGTATTTATATTATCAGTTCCTGGTGCTTTGTTATTTTTCATTTTTGCTATTGCGTCGAGAAATTCTTGGTAAGTTGGTTCATCATTTTCTTCTTCCAGTTCTTCATCAGTTTCCACCACTTCAGATTCCTTCCTTTCATTATTTTCTGGATCTGGTTCCACATTCAATAATTCCATGAAGTGTTCCCTCCATCTATTCTTTATTTCGTGCTCCTCATACTTTAATTCTCCATTCTTGCTCTTTAGTCCTCTTATTTCGTGTTGTACTTTTATCTTTTGGTCTTTTATTCTTCTATATAGTTCTCTTGGGTCTCTGTGGTTCTTTTCGATCTCCTTCATCAAGTCATCCATCCATTGCCTTTTCTTTCTTCTGCATATTTTCACTATCTGTCTTGCTTTCTCTTTGTATCTTTCCTTATCCATCTCATTTTGTGTTCTCATCCATTCATTTTTCATTTTTTTTTAGTTCTATCTCCCTCTCGCATTCCTCATCAAACCATTCTTTCCTTATGCTTCTTTCCATTTTTCCTAGTGTTGTCCTTGCTGCTTCCGTTATACTCTCTTTATGTTCTTCCATTCCTCGTCTATATCGCTGTTTTTTCTTTGGAGGTAATCTGTTTTTGCAATTCTTGTTCATATTTTCGTTGGTATTCTTCAGTCTTCAACTTTTCAATCGTTATCCTTTCATTTGTGCCTCTTTCTTTGTCCATTTTTTCTTCATTTTTGATCTCTTTATTTCCATTACTACTAGGTTATGATCCGTGTCTACGCTTGTGCCTCTATACGATCTAGCATTGTATACTTTAAAAGTTCTTGTCTTGGATACCATTATATGATCTATCTGATTTCCTTTATCTCTTCCGGGTATTATCCATGTTTCTTTGTGCTTGGGTTTATGTTTGAAATCCGTTGTCACTACTCTCATATTACACAGCTCTGCCAAATTGCACATTCTTTCTCCGTTTTCATTTGTTACCTCATGAATAGTGTATTTACCGGCGACGTTCTTGATGTATTCTTCCTTTCCCAGCTGTGCGTTAAAGTCACCCAGTATCACTAGGTCATCTTTTCTTGGAATTTTATCATATAGTTTCTCTATTTCTTCGTATATTTCGGTTTTCTCATTCTCATCTGCTTCCTCCGTTGGCGCATACTGAAGATAAGATTGAGTGCCAGAAGGGCCAGCAACCTTTCTCACAAAATTTATATTTGTGATTTGCCTCGATGTTAAAGACTAGCCGTCTGCTGAATGCGGATGCTAGAGTCGTAGATCCAGTTTCTAGGGACTCTCCAGCAATAAAACCCAATTGAACAATTGAGATAAACTTTATTAACAATAATAACTGATCTTTATGATCAAAATATCTATAAAACCAACCCTTGGCAATTGGTCAGTCCGAAAACAACAGGGTCACGATGTGCGTACCAAACAATTAAGAATCCGATTCTTCGGATGTTTAAAAATTGATAATTCGGATTTACTTAAAAATGCAGTCAATAAAAGTATAAAAAGGTACTTACCCCTCTGTACAGACGGTAAATTTACAAGTGGTAATACGACAGCTCGACTTTATCAACTGCTTCCGAATCCTTAGGGATCTGACACTCGCGAACCAAGTAGCACACACATGCACAACACCTGTAGAAGCCTTCGGATCTAGTGATGTCAGCCGCTTTGGACCCCTCGAACAACGAAGATGTGCAAGTAAACTCCTCCTTGGAGTTGATTGAAAAGATGCGGTATCGTAGAACCACACAGTAAACACCCATTCAAAGGCCTTTGTGGCAATCCAAAACAATTAAATAATTGACCTCGATTATCAACAAGTTGAAAAATTACTGTGACCTCCAGTGACGTCGTCACTACAAATGCGCATACGAACAAAGTGCGCAACTGTATCTGCGCACGACTAAGCAGATGTCCACAATGACGCGCAAAGAAACGAACTCTTTGCATTAAGTTGAAATTTTCCAATTTCCATAAAAATCCGCCAACGCGATCGGAAAGGAACTAAATCGCGTTTTAACTACACAATCCCCTACTGTAGGAGTTGACTTTACTAATAATAACGCAAACTGAGCTAATCTAGCACTTAACAAAAATTGCCTACGCAATCTTTAAAAGCGCGTCTTCACTGCTTGAAGAACTAGGCTAGACCCCCGTTGGACTAGTCCAATTTCACCGCCCTAATCTACTACGCCTGCGCTCTTCTCTTACGCCTGACCATGTGATGGAAAAATATCATGCCATATGACGTTTCAATCTTGGAGTTAGCGATAATGTTCGAAAACATTCCATGCTTCCTCTTATTCTAATATATGCAAGTCTCCCACTTATTGGTTGGAAGTCCATTATATCTTTTCTGTATTCCTTTCAACTATAAAGGCCACTCCATTCCTGCCCGGTTTCTTTTCTCCCGAGTACAACAGTATGTTTTCCTTCATCTTCACCTCTCCGCTCTCTATGTTACTAATATGTTACTGTAACAATTAAAATAATTTTGTAACAATCGAGAACTAGTTGGAGAAAATTTATATGCAATTTTCCTCAACGATGTATTTTCTAGATAACCAAAAATCCAGTTAGAGATTCGTGCAGTTGTTTAATTTACCGGAATGGGACTTTGCTGGCAGCATCAGAGTCAGTATGTGTTTCTATTTATAGAACCTGTGTGTAGTAAGTTTAAGCTGGTTGACGTGAATTCAAGTGGATTAATTTTAATTATCTTGGTGGAATTGAACTGACAAATTGACTGGTTTATTTTACCATTTAAAAAATTTTTGACGTTATTATTTTTTTTACCATTATTTATAAAAAAAATTATAAAAAAATAATTTAATTACATTTTTAACAATAATTTTCATAATGTTTATTCTTTAAAACATTTCAATACTTGTTATACAGTTTAAATATTATAAATGACGATGTGATAATTTTGCTATTAATTTAATTTTTTAATTTTCTTTTAATTAAATTTAATTTTACTTTACTTGATCAATTTCTTTAGAATTAAGAGGAATTATCCATATAAAACTGATAAAATTTCGATTACCTATATTTACGCATGTAAGTAGTGTTTACGTTCTTGCTTCATTATTTTAGAATAACAATAATTTCATGACAATATTAATTCACTTACTCAACAAATTAATTATTTTGGGTATATGGAAAGGTAACTTTTATTTAGTGTCTATTAGGACTTAACTATTTATAGTTGTTACATTAATTTATAAAATAATGATTAGCTGTACGGGATGTGTTTTCAAAACAATTTTTAAATTTGGTTTTCCCGCGATAAGAGTTCGTTGTGTACAAAAACAATAAGGCTTACTTGCCCGATTTTGACTCATCCTTAAAATTTCGAATAATTTATAATACTTTAACGGTTTTTCAGTGTGTACATCTGTGCTGGAACTTTTATGATTTATTCTCAAACCATTTTGGTTTTCATTCGTTCACCTTAGATAAAATTTTTGAAATTATGTATGGTATAGGATCGACTATATGCTCCGTGCATTCAAATGTAACATCAAAAACATTAGTAATCGAGTTGCGAGGGCTTGCGAAAATTGTTGAAAGTTTTAGTGTCTGCTTCGTAACTGTTAAATTTGTAAACTACTCTATAAAATGGCTATATTTTTTAGTATATTTTTAATTACAGTCATGGTAATTTTAATTTTTTTTACAATAAATGACATGGGAATGTATAACTTAATGTATATTGTATTCATAATTTTGAATCGAAGTTTTGTAATTTTGATTCCGTATATCACGGGAAACGTATTCTTAATTAAAATTATTATCTACTACTTTTCCTTTAGGAAATGTCTAGAAAATATTAAAACAAGGCTCTTGCATCGAATTGAAGGATGTACAATTAATGTAAACTTTGTAATAACGGATAGACGTAATAATATTAATTCCGATCTGTTACGCTTAACCAACGTATATTTAGCCATGCAGCGTAATTTTCGTGAAAATGGAGCAGTTATTCAAATGTGTCTTTTGCCGTGGTTTATCATTATGACTTTCGGAATGATAATTTCTACTTATCTCCTTTTATATACTATGAATTTTAACCGAATTGGTTTATTTTATACTGGTGTACTTTATGGGCATATTTTTGGATTTGTGCTATATGGTATCACAGTGGAAATGATTTCAAATGTGGTAGGTATTTATTTCCATATTTTTAAATAAGCTTAATTTGCTTAAGATCATCATAAAATTCAATGTATTTATATAAATTCGGTTAATTGTGTTTCCGAAATTCAGAGATATTTTTATGATCAAAATAATAAATCCGAATTTAATAGAGTGATTTTAAATTATTTTTCTCGATGTTGGCGTTTTAAATACAGTTAACGGTAACAAAGTTATAAGAATATTATAGAAATAATCTTAATTATTTGTGATTCGTTTGTGCATGACTGGTCATCTTTTATTTTTATTTGTACCGTTTTTGTTTTTGACAAGTTTTAAGAGAGGAGAGGGGGACGAGCTAAACCTATTCTAATATTCAATTAATAGAAACTGCCTGTTAGTACTAATGTTGGCAAGAGTTAACTAACACTGACTCGAAAATACACATTTTCTATAAAAATTGCTTCACTAAACAAAAGAACATAAAATACAAGCCTCTTTAAGGTGAAGATGAATTTAGTCAAACTTCTACTAATAAGGCTACAATTCTAATTTGAAATCATTTACCCATAAGAAACACATGAAGTGTATTATTGCGTAATATTACGCTAAATATGGAATGCATTGTCACCAGACCGTGCGCTGGTGGTGGGTTGACAGTCACAAGCGGTAGGGAGCCACCAACTTTGCCGACGGCGTTTCTTACTTATTCACTAACAAACAAAATTTTTGCTTTACTTCATCAAAGGTACTTATTGCTAACAAACAAACAAAACTTTTCGTTGACACGTATTTCAACAAACGCCAACGCCGTCAGTTTTCGAGTTACTTATTATAGTAAGAAATTAGAGTAAACAAACCGAACTTCTCACGTCGAACAACCAAACAAATGTAAAGTAATTATCATTACTACATCCAACTACATAGTTCCAAGCAGCGAATTGGTACGGTTTGCGACACGCTACACTAAATCGTTACTAAACAAACACCAAGTGCCGGACAACGTTCGTACTGGCAATTAATATTGCCGCTTCTCATTACTACGCAATACAAGGCAATTATTACGAAAATCGTCATGGTCTAACACAATTCATTACTCCTATTACCGTAGACAAGACCGTAAAACCATCGGTTACGTTGACAGCTCTGCGAACCATCACGGGAATTTCTCCAAGCGGCCCGGCTACCCAGAAACATGTAGTTGATTTTCAGTTCGAAACCGGCAAGTCACGCTCTTCATTACTCGGCCATTTACACCAGTGCAGACAAGACCGCAAACCATCAGTACATGAATCTCTGCGAACTATCCGAGATAAGTATTCTTAATTCCGTCCAAAATGTATCTTGGATTTAATAACCAGTTCAAACCGACCAAGTCGCTCTGTCTCGGTCATACTATTTCTTTTCATAGCGTGCGACGCCGACCTATAGCACTGTAAGCTCAACGTAGAACTAGTACTAGCGCCGACATATAATTTAATTGCTTTGAAAAAAATATTCCACACAGTATCAGAATATTTAAAACCAGGTTCGAAACGTCGAACCGAAATACCCTGTCTGCTGAAGGGCAAAACTAGACTCCGCCCTTTTTTCAAAAAGCGTGCGACGGACCTATAACACGTGTTTTTCGCTTAACGACGAAATAGTCACACATTAATTAATTGCATTTAGAAATATTAATCAATATTATCCTAACACAGTATCATATCTTAATGAAACAGGTATGCTGAAACGTCACCCGAAATCTCCTTCTCCGTGAAGGTAAAATGACTCCCGCATTTCTTTCATAGCGTGCGCACGCCGACCTATGCACGTGTTATTTCGCTTAACCTAGAAATAGTACAGCACCGACATTAATTTAATTGACATTTGGAAATAAATAATATATTTCCGTAACACAGTATCAATATCATTAATGACAATGCGGAGTGTACTGGCTGCAAAACCACCCTACTCTCCTTCATCTCGCGTTTGAAAAATTGGCTTTGAGGTTTTGATTTTGGGGAACATAGTGAGCCTGCTACATGTGAGTTGGGGTTTCCTAAATTTGGAATTTCAATATATCAAAAGTGGGGGTTATGAAGGAAACCTAGACGTTAAACAAAATTAATTTTGCCTGCCGTCAATCAGCTAACATCTGTAATGTTAATGCCTCACCAATTGCATCAACAAATTTCGAAATCCCAACTAGATAACCCTGCCTAACATCGTGATCGTCAAGAGAAACACGTGTTAAATCTAACCCAACTTCTTTAAACATGACGGAAAACAAACAGTATTGAACCATAACAAAACAGTGGCGTCCTTAAATAACTAAATCTGCTCACCCGTGGCGTCGCTCTGACCTAAACATATAAGCAAAACACATAACATAAACGGAGATGGCTCGGTGCTTGAGTAAACCTTCCGAAACCCAAATCGGACACTAAATAACCCCATTTGAAATAAAACACAAGTCAGTTAGGTTTTGGATATTTTATTAAATATCTACCTACGGAAAATCGAACAACTAGTAGAGAGAGACAAACCTAATCTTCATCTGTGAGATCGGTTATTTAATAAATAAAATAGTGTCAATATCGACTTGATTTAATACTTGGTATGGCTTGATCGCAAGCTACATATAAAAGTAAATGTGAGAACAAATTGTCCTTAAATAATAATAACTTATGATTTCAGTTGTAAATTGTTACTATGCGTATGCAGTATTCGTTTGCTATATTTTAATTGCAACTGCTATGCTTTTATTGTTACTGATTTTCATTAATCTTGGTTTTGTACAATGTGCTTAAGCAGATAATTAAAATTCCTCCACCTAGTGTTGGTGGGGACTTCAATAAGTAAAGTTGATAACAATTTGTAGATAAATAGATAATAATAGTGACGGTGACCCCTAAACATAAATTAACATGTGCAACAACCTAAAAACCTGATAATAACCTAAGACCAATAATACCATAAAGATTGCATCTAATTAATTCATCACCTCACAAGGATAATTAAACCAAACAACAAGAACCTAATTATGCGACTTTCAACACTATCACAGAAATTGTCCCCCTGTTACTATTGTTTTATATTAAATAGGAGCATTCTTGCAGTCGAAACCTATTAGAATTCACATCACTATGTGCAATCTTAATCGTAGAGACAATAGTACAATCAGACGAAACCACATTCATTTAGATGATTAAATTAATTAGATGTCAATCTCTTGGCAACCTCGGCCCTTTTGTAAAATCCTTAAACGCCCCTGACCTTAAATTTACATTTGTCGACCCCACATTAATAAACCTTAATTAATTGCATAACCAACCCCAAATTTACAAATAAATCACAAATATAAATAACCAAATCACAGAATTTATAATACATCACCAAAAGATAAATTACTATATAAACAATAGTCATCGTGCGATCAAATAACTCAAATCAAGCTTTATCAAACCAATAAATAAAATATTCAACAAATTACAAACCCGATTTGAAATAAATTAAATTAATGCCAATTCACAATTTAAACAATACATCAACCACCAAGCCATTTTAAAACATAAAAAAAACACGGACAAGCCATTTCAAACAACTCACGCTAAACAAAATCAATATGGCTTCCTCACAAAAGGGAGAAATTAATAATCAATATTATTGACTTTTGTTAATATATATAAGTCGCTCGTTAAATAATAAATTATATTAAAATCAAATTTTCTTACTTGCAAATTCTTTGTAAATAATTTAAACACATTATAAAACGGTCACTTGCAACCCGGTAACAAGTGTCCGATGCCGGTGAAACGAACACGGGTAATTCCCTAAATTCCCCCGAGATGCGTAATTTCCACGCGCTACATTTTTAAATTTAAACACCCCATTATCGATTTTAATAAATTTACAACTACTTTGTGATCTATATCGTTTTCAATCACGTGTAAGTGATAAGCGTACACACGGACCGACTTTAAAGTGGTTCGAAATGGTTCAATTGGGTTTATGGGTTACCTCTACCAAAGAGTGTAGTATATTTTCTGTAATTATAATTTGTGATCAACCTACCTTGTCTACATTGTTGCTCATAAAGTCAATTTTGATTGTTGGTAATCTGCGCAACATTTCCAGACTGTTTGGTAGTGCACTTGGGAAATTTGTTATATTTGCCGACTGGAAAAATTTCCAAATTTAAGAAAAGACTTTTCATTTTTAACAACATTATCATACTCAGTCGCAGTTCATAATTCTGATTTTTAATTAGTTTGCGATGTACATCGGTAAATTCTATAACTTTTCCAGTGTTACGCCTCATCCTGGTGCGTGTTAGTAGTACATTACCTGAAAGCAGACCATCCAAGGCATCGATCCGTAAATTACCCATGAGTTTGTGTTAACAGTAACTTTTATCTATCCCAAATGCCCTTTAATTTTCATTTATATATTATTTAAATCATCCAGCTGGTGATCATCTTAACTTAAAGCGTCAGTTCACTATTTAATTTAACAGCATTGTATTGTGATTACCACGGGCACATTCATTTGCTTCCTAAATGACCATTAATTTTGCAAACATTTGTACAACGCAGACACAAATTTTATTTTTTTAATAAAGTATTGTTATACTCTTCGGTTTATTTGCATTAATTTAAAGTTTAACGAAACAAAGGCATCAATAGCCTTGCATACCGCTAACATACTAGCTGCCGAAAACGGATCAACAAACATTGTAATTGTTTGGGTCAAGTAATCCTAAATTAAATCCATTTATCTTTCATAATTCGTTTTAAAAATCAAAATATTGATATCTTAACTGTAACCACAACGCATTTTAATTTTGATAGGCGGGGTTACAGTTCAAAAGAGCCAATGAAAAAATTGCAATCCAAATTTATTTTAAAACCGCTTTTTAAACAAATTTGTGGTCCGTCCGCAAATTTAATTTTTTTTATGTTTATATGGTATTATATCTTTCATAGCCGGAAAAAGCAGAGGCTGTAGATAGTCGGTTTTGACAAACGTAACTACGGCCAATTACCCCTAAAAGTTCACCCTGAAAGTGTATTTTTTCCAAAATTTTCGGACCGACCACAAATTTTATTTTTTTAACTGTTAATTAGGCCCTCATCTTTCATAATTCGTTTTAAAAATCAAAATATTGATATCTTAACTGTAACCACAACGCATTTTAATTTTGATAGGCGGGGTTACAGTTCAAAAGAGCCAATGAAAAAATTGCATTCTAAATTTATTTTAAAACCACTTTTTAAACAAATTTGTGGTCCGTCCAATTTAAATTTTTTTATGTTTATATGGTATTATATCTTTTATAATATACAAAAAAATAGTGAAAATTGCGATTAGGGTTAATTAACTCTCGCCCTAATGTTTTTAGTAATTTTTATTTTGTATTCGACAAGAGAAAAATCTTTGTCTTTTGGGGAGCTAGCATGTATCGACTCCCGAAATCTGCTACTTAGAATTTCGTTAATTAGTTTGTGAGTCAAATTAGTGTATCAGTGTTATTTAAAATTGTTCTGAACATTTCAAAAACTAAAAAGGTACAAACAAAATAAAAGATTAAACCTAGTCACAACAATGCTCAAACCGATCATAAACAATTAAGATTATTTTTAATTCAAAATTTGAAATGAAAGGCAATATGTCTCTCAACCCCCGACCCCTAACTAATTTTCAAAATAACTGAAAAACAAAAGAGGTCTAAACGAAAAAAAAGCAGAATTGGTTGCATAATAAGTATTTTCACCCGTTTCATTTCAGTCACATCCTGAACGTACAACAAAAATTAAATAAATCGCGGAAGGCAGGATCTGGTGAGTCCCTTTGTTAGTAAAGATAACCTATAAATAAATTGTCAAGATACTCTTAAATATAAACTCTGTATATTTATTTAATAGATTTATGGATGGAAGTGATGAGATGTGTCTATTAAAAATAATATCTTTTACAGACGTACAGATTTTCAAATGTGGCTGTTATTGCCGTGAAATCACAGTCCAGTGTACACGGACGTTTACAAAGATAGTGTCACATTTTATTTTAATAAATTTTTTTTAAATTAATAAATTTTTTTACTTACATATTTTTTTTTATTTAAAACATTATTGTACCATATTATAATTTATAATATTTATTGTAATGGTATCTGTTAATGTATTGATTATATCGGCTGCCAGAAAATCTATTATTATTTAGTAGCTGGCTAAAGCATGGTTACCAAATACTTTGATTTGTAGTTCTGGAAATTACCGGCGTTTGGAGCAACCAATTATTAATTCTTTCAACGAATGTTCCAAATACATTGAATTTTATACTTTCAAAAAAAAGTTAAAATTTATGTAACATTATTTTTAAAGTAAGGTGTCGACTGACGTGACATCGTTTCTGAAGTATTGTAAAATTAAATATTGCAGTAATGCTTATAATCATTTTAAACAATTTTGATAATAATTAGCATCATAGTTATAAATTCTTTAAAAGTTGACCATCATGTGAGTGGCAATTTGATCAATGTATCTAGAGGAAAGAATTATCATACTAAAATTTAATTCTACTTTATCAATTTTTTAGTATTTAGAGGAATATTTATCTTATAAAACAAACAAAACTTCGATTACCTATATTTACGTATGTAGATAATGTTTACGTTCACGCTCCATTACTTTAGAATAGCAATACTATTTCGTGACAATATTAATTAAATTACCCAAAAATTAATTTATTTGGGTATATAGAAAAATAATTTTATGTAGTGTATATTTGAATTTAACTGTTTATAGTTGTTACGTTAATAAAACAATGATTAATTGTACGGGATGTGTTTTCAAAACAATATTTAAATTTGGTTTTCCCGCGATAAGTGTTCAATGTGTACACAAAAACAATAAGGCTTACTCGCCCATTTTGGACTCATCCTTAAAATTTCGAATAATTTATAATACTTTAACGGTTTTTCAGTGCATCCATGTATATTGGAACTTACATGATTTATTCCCAAACCACTTTGGTTTTCATTCCTTAATTTCATTTAACATTTTCGAACTTATATTAGGTATAGGATCTATTATATGCTCCGTGCAGACAAGCATAACATCAAAAAAATTATTGATTGAGTTGCGAGGGCTTGCTAAAATTGTTGAAAACTTCGGCGTCTGCGTCGTAACTGTTAAATTTATAAGTTACTCTATAAAATGGTTATATTTTTTTAGTATATTTTTAATTACAGTCATTGCAATCCTAATTTTTTTAACAATAAATGACATAGCAATATATAACTTAACGTATATTGTATTAAAAATTATTAATCGAAGTTTTATAGTTTTGATTCCATATATCATAGGAAACCTATTATATTTCAAAACTATATTTTACTACTTTTCCTTTAGAAAATGTCTAAAAAATATTAAAGCAACGCTCCTGTATCAGATTAAAGGATGCACAACTAATATAAAATTAACGGATAGACGTAATAATATCAATTCGGATCTGTTACGTTTAACCAACGTATTTTCAGCTCTAGAGCGCAATTTCCGTGAAAATGGAGCGGTTACTCAAATGTGTCTCTTGCCGTGGTTTATCATTGCGACAACCGGAATGGTACTCTCTATTTATTTTTTTCCCGTATTAATGATTTTGACCAAATTGGTTTATTTTATACCGCTGTATTTTATGGGCATATTTTTGGATTTGTACTATATGGTATCCTGGTCGAAATGATTTCAAATGTGGTAGGTACTAATTTGTATATTTTCAATATGCTTAATTCACTGAAGATCATCATCATCTTATAGTATTAGAAAATCCCAATTTAGTGTGTATAATGTACATTAGAGTGCTTTTAGAAGCATTATGACTTCCCCAAATCTTTGATACTTTTACAAGATTTGTATTAGGAGTAACTAAATTATTTCCGAATATAATTATATCGTCAAAATAGTTAAAACAAATTATTTAATTTAGTCCTTACAATGCTAATGTTATTGCACGTGAAAATACATTATTTTGAACTAATTCTTAAACTCGTTGGTACACATTTCATTCGATATTAACCCCTATCCGTTGTTAATGTCTAATGTGGGTTTACGAGTTTCCAGCCCGCCCTAAAATTTATTAAATCTTTTCTATAAATAACACTCTTTTGTTTTATTTAATTTTATCTTAGTAGTCAAAATTTAATTTACATTTAAGTAGTCAGTTTAATTAATGTATTTCGAGTCAAATTATTATTTTAAACTTCAAGTTTTGCATTTCGTATTTAAATTCTTTCGTTCCGTCCGTGTGGGTTCCAAATTATATTTCTTATTCGTAATGGTTCGTTCCTGTTTAATATGTCCAGACTGTTTTACCTAGTAGTTCTAGCCAATTCGCAGCTTTGTCGCGAACTTTTTATTTTCCAACCGCAACCCTGCATGTGCATTTACAATACAACGTCAGTAGGCTTTGAGCTTGTAATAAGATAAGTCACTCGGTGGTTTCACACGTTAAATAATTTTACCATCTTTAAATTTTCCATCTGGTAGTAATTAATGTTTGATTGTGATTTGATTGTTTGTGATGATGATGAATGATGAAATTTGTGATGTTAAGTGTTTCGTTCATCTAATTTTGTTTATCGAGCAGCGAGCATATGTGGGATCTTGTTA
Source organism: Lycocerus yunnanus (assembly GCA_036346125.1). NCBI lineage: Eukaryota > Metazoa > Arthropoda > Insecta > Coleoptera > Cantharidae > Lycocerus > Lycocerus yunnanus. The sequence continues at coordinate 694,131 of JARFIX010000059.1, forward strand.
TCGTTTCGAATTATCGTTAAGTAACTCATTGAGGAATTTACGTACCGCCAAGCTCATTATTTTTATTACCCTCGAAACTTCTCCCAGAATTCAACAATTGCCGTCACTATTCTTCTGCTTAACCCAGGACTACGTCCCGTATTATCTAACAGCAACCTCGGCAAAGTTCCGAAGCCACTGCTAGTATTGTGAACATATTATTTGTTTTACATCCAAAGTAGCTGGCTAAGCTGGTTTCAGATGTGCTTATTACCTTATTTTATATTGTTAATGATAGCAATTTCTAACTAGAAAAACCACCGTATTTACGTGTCTTTGGAAGCACAGACAATGAATAAATTTATTCATTTTTCGTCAACATCTTTATTTTTTACCGGAAAACTACTTCGAATTCTACCGACTGAGTTAGAGTATCTTAATTGTACCAAGTGTCAAGGTCATGTGAGTACATTCTTTAGTTTTGTTTTGTTATCTAAAAGTGCAAAAATTACTTGTGTAATTGTGTGAAAATTACTCGCGAGTTTTATTTTGCTACCATACGTAGCGCTAAAGATTTTTGTCAAGTCTTCTGCTGCAATATTTACCGTTTATTACCATTATTTTGATTGTTGCTTATAATAACTTTTATCATTGACGAATGTCCAAACTTTTGTTAATTCGTCAAATTTTAATCTTACAATTAATTAGTAAATGCAGTTTTAAAATTAAGGTTTGAGATTAGTAGTGAGACCGTCTGCAATTATATCGTTACCATTTTAATTTTGACCGATTCCGGCGCATGCGCAATTAAGATTTACTTTTATCTGACTCCGACCTTACGGCGAGTTAGTCGACAATTTTAGGCCTTGTTGCGGTTATGTGCGCCGACAAAAAATTAAACCGTAATAAGAGCTGTACATGGTTTACTTTCTTCTTTTTATTCGATCTGATAATATCCTTGGGTTAGGTCTAATGCCAAAGGTAAAAAAAAGGTGATCAGCATTGTCAGGGTTGATTAACATTAAACCTCTGTTTTAATAACATGAGTGTGTACCTGTCCCATTAGTTAATACTTTTCATACTTATTTATACATAAACTTATTTCATACTCAAATATAATTAATACATTTAACCGTATACTACAGTTTATTTAAAGATTTTTAAACCTTTTGATATACAATTATTCGATTTCTGGATACGTTAGTTGATATTCGTTTGTACCTGTTTTATTCCTCAGTTATTTAAAAAATTAGGAGAAGGGGAGACCTTTGAATCGAAAATAGTCTTATTGGCTGTGAATCGTTTGTACGTATTTGTGTATCATTTATTTTCGTTTATATCATTTTTATATTTGATACACACTCATAAACAAACGAATCACACACACTTAAAACTGCATTGATCGTTTTAAACTTTGAAATAGAGAAGAGAATAATATCGAAATAATTCAGTCATAATTTAGTTTTATTTGTAGTATTTTAGTTTTTGAGTAATTTAAAAAAGTTTTAGCAAGGAGAGGGGAGCTGAACCTCATGGTGGTTCATTTCAACTTTAAAATCGATTTTTAGCGATACTATTAGAAATATCGAGTTCATCCATAGTATATTTCACCCTTTTTGCCATCCTCTAACAGTAAAAATTTTTGTAAAATTTCCACAAACAAAAAAACCCTAATAGCGTTCTCTAATCCAATTTTTAAATACACATGTTAGAAATCTCGTTAATTATTCTGCGCATCAATTTAACGCTCGAATTTCATAAAAATGTTAAAACATGAAAAGGTATAAACAAAAATGAAGTTTATTCAAACATGTAGCAACAAAGAATAAACTATTTGAACTATTTTGAATTTGAATTTACTGTTTCCACCCCCTCCCCAACCCTTCTGTAAGTTACTCGAAAACTAAAGAAGTACAAATGAAAATAAACGATGCAAAATTAGTTTTTGATTTTAAAACGATCTGCATTAACTGATTTAGGTGTTGTGAAGACTTTATTTGTACGTTTAGTAACAATATATCTCAGTATATCTTTTCACTTAGACTCAATTTCGGGGACGATCAATAAACCTGAATTCGGAATTTCATGATTTTTGAAGTGAATTATGAAAGAGGACATCGTTCTCTACACATTAAAAAAAAATTTGAGGTCGGTCCACAAATTTCATTAAAAGACGGTTTTAAAAATTATTTGAAATGCAATTTTATTATTGACTCTTTTGAACTGTAACCCCGCCCACCAAAATTAAAATAGGTTGTGGCGACAGGGTGCAGTTCGAATCACCGGAACGGATTTTACCATTTTTGAAGTGGATTATGAAAGATGAGGGTCTAATTAGCGTATAAAAAAAATAAAATTTGCGGTCGGTTCACACATTTTTGAAAAAAACGGCTTTAAAGTTAATTTGGAATGCAATTTTATCATTGGCTTTTTTGATCTGTAACCCCGCCCCAAAATTGAAAGAGGATGTGGCGACTGTAAATATACCAGAATCTCGTTTTTACAACGAATTATGAAAGATAATGGTGTAATTAGCTAATAAAAAAAATTAAATTTGTGATTGGACAACAAATTTCCGAAAAAAATCACTTTTTGTGTGAATTCGTTTCGGAGGTGGTTGCGCTGTCAAAACCTACTCTCCGCACCGCTCGCCCTCCGGGGCTCGTACGGGGCTTCGAGCGGTTTTGACACGCGCTAAACTCATTAAAAACATCCCTTAAGCGGCTCCAACTCGAAAATTTTGAAAGTTGACGCGACGGATCTCTGAGAGCGACTGGTATCTCCCACCACTAGTCACTGTCGACCCAGGCACAGCACACGTACCGCCAACAGAATGAATGATACCTTTTCATTTTAATACACTTACATGTATTTCTTATGGGAAATTTGCAATTTTCAAAATGAAATTGTGGCCTTATTACAAGTCCGACAACAATGATCCTCACCTTAAAGAGCTTGTATTTTTGTGTTCTTTCGTTTTGTAAAGCCATTTCTATAGGAAAAAGTGTATTTTCGAGTCCGGTAAATCGAACTCTACCCTGGCGACAGCAAATATACCAGAATATCGGCTTTTACAACGAATTATGAAAGATAATGGCGTAATTAGCTAATAAAAAATTAAATTTGTGATCGGACAACAAATTTCGAAAAAAACTTTTGTGTGAATTCGATTTTTTATGTGGTTGCGCTATCAAAACCTCTCTCCACACCCTACACGACCCTCCGGGTCGTTTCGCGCTCGAGCGATTTTGACACGCGTTTTATTGCTTCAAAAATTCCCCAAGCACCCCCAACTCGAAAAGTATGGAAGTTTACGCGACGGATCTCAGTTAGCGACTGACTCTTTCCTAACGCTGCTCTAGTTAGCCCGTCTTATGGTTTATTCATGTATATCAAAGCACAAGTACTGTTAATAGAATGCATAAAATTATTGCGTAATATTACGCAATAATACATTTACAGGTATTCTTATAGGAAAATTTTAACTTTGAATTTAAATTATGGGCTTATTAAAGGACATAGCAAATCCTACCTCACCGTAAAGTCTTGTATTTTAGTGTTCTCTCGTTTGGTCAAGTCATTTTTATAAGGAAATATGAATTTTTGAGTTTGGGTTTCTAGACTCTACCCCCAATTTCATAATCAAATTAAATATAATATAATTTAATGAGATAATTAAAGAGAAACAAATTTTATAAAAATTTGAACTTATTGCGTTCAAGCGCACTGTTAAAAATCACTGTAAATAATCAATATTTTATAATGTAAATTTACATGGTAAATCTATGTATAGTTAGAAATTTGTTTGAATTACATAGATTTCAATTTTAATGTAAATATGTATACATCGCAAAACATTGGTTATTTACAGCGATATTTAAGACTGCATTTTAGAAAATAAAATTTCGTGAGTTTAACTTAGTGCCGATTTCTTCACTCATAGTTATCTTGAAGTTAGCAAACTTCAGATTAAATTGACAAAACAACCAATCAGATGACAATAAAACAAATAAATCAATCATCTGATTGGTTAGGTACTTTGTCAATTTAACCTAAAGTTTGCTAACTTCAAGATAACTACTTAAATATAAACTTTTAAACGTTTTTTTAAGAGGTCCGTGAATAAAACTGAAAAGATGTAATGCAAAATGTTGCAATTTAAAATGTTACATTGTAAACCCTTTACAAATTTATTTCGAAAAGCCGCAAGCTGCCTATTAAAAGACCCTACAGTCGTACAAATCTTCAAATGCGGCTGTCAATGCCGTGGAATCCCAGAGTACACAGACTTTTTTTAAATAATATGGAATCTGTTAAGTTTGTTGCTTATATTGTCTGTCAGAAAATATATTCAATAGCTACCTAAACATGGTCGTTAAACGCTTTGAATTCTCATTCTGAAAATTGCCGGCGTTTGGAGCGACCAATTAATACTTTCAACGAATGTTTAAAATATATTGAATTTACACTTTTAAAGAAATAAGTCAAAATTCATGTAAAATTGTTATAAAAATAAAGTAAAAATTCACGTGTTATTGTTTTTAAAGTATTGTAAAATATTGAAATAATATTCATCGGTGGTTTTAAATAGACAAAAATTCGTGAACAGTTTAAATTGCAAAAAATATAAAATATAATATTATTTTTATATTAAAATATTCGCAATAGTTGAATTTAAATTAACCGCGTAAAACAGAGTACGCCATCTTGGGGCGGTAATAGGAGGACAGCTCGTAGCAACACCCTCCGTGGAGACACTTGTTGCTGGGTGGTGAAACCAAGTGTACGGTTATAATACCGCTGATTTTAATTGTGATTTAAAATATTAATTTACAAAGAATTTGCAGTGTGCGTGAAGTTAGCCCCCCAATTTTTGAATTTTTAAATTTTGATGGTTGTGCTGAGTTGTGCTAGTGTTGTGCCAACTTGTGCCGATCGAAGAAAAACAATTTAGTTATTCGTTTACGCTTAAAATTAAAAAAATCGATTTTTACGTTAGCCCCCCATTTTTGAAAAAATGAAATTTTTTTTGTTGTGCTAAATTGTGCTAGTTGTTCTGAACATTGTGCTAAAATTTTAGTCTAATAGGATTAACCGTTTTCGTAAAAAACACAAAAAACGATTTTGAGTTAGCCCCCCATTTTTGAAAAAATGAAATTTTTTTTGTTGTGCTAAATTGTGCTAGTTGTTCTGAACATTGTGCTAAAATTTTAGTCTAATAGGATTAACCGTTTTCGTAAAAAACACAAAAAACGATTTTGAGTTAGCCCCCATTTTGAAAAATGAAATTTTTTGTTGTGCTAAATTGTGCTAGTTGTTCTAAACTGTGTGCTAAAATTTTGGTCGAATAACTAAATTGTTTTTCTTTGATCGGCACAAGTTGGCACAACACTAGCACAACTCAGCACAACCATCAAAATTTAAAATTCAAAAATGGGGCTAACTTCACGCACGTGAATTTGCAAGTATTAAAATTTAAATACCTAATTATTATTACAATTAAACTTATGTGAATTAAAAAAAGGAACTGTAACTACAATTTGATGTAATATTAACCAAAAATCAATAATATCGATCATTCGTCTTTATCCTTTTGTTCGAGGGAGCCATTTTGATTTTTGTTCGGCGTCGGTTTTTGAAATAGCTTTGTCGATGTTTTTTGTTTCTAAAATGGCTGGTGGTTGTTGTATTTGTTTAAATTGTGAATTTGCATTAATTTAATTTATTTCAGATCGGATTTGTAATTTATGAATATTTTATTTATTGTGTGCTACGCTTGGTTGGTACTTGATTGCAGGTGTTTGTTTTTATATAGGTAATTTATCTTTTGAGATTTATTTGTAAATTTTGTGGTTTAGTTATTTATATTTTGCAATTAATTTGTAATTTTGGGGTTGGTTATGCATTTAATTATGGTTGGTTAAATGGGGTTGATAGGTCAGGACGTATTAAGGATTTTGCACAAAAGGGCTGAAGTTATCTGGGGTCGCCATCTAATTAATTTAGTCATCAAATGAATGTTGTTTCGTCTGATTGCACTATTGTTTCTACGATTAAGAATTACACAAGATATGTGAATTCAATAGGTACGATCGCAAGATATGCTCCCTATTTTATTTTAAACAATAGTAACAAGGGAGAGGGGACAATTTCTGTGATGGCGTATGAAAGTCGCATAAGTAGTTTTTGCTGCGTTGCGTTATTTTATCCTTGAGGGATGTTAGATTAATTAGATGCAATCTTTATGGTATGGTCTAGGTCAGGTTTGGTGTTTTGGTCATTTCAATTTATGTTTTAAGGATCACCGTTACTATATCTTGTATCTACATGTTGTTATCAACTTTATTTATTTGAACGTCCCCACCAACACGTAGGTGGAGGGAATTTTAATTATATGCTTAAGCACATTGTACAAAACCAAGATTAATAAAAATCAGTAATAATATCATAGTATTTGCAATTAAAATAGCAAACGAATAATGTATACTCATAGTAACGATTAACAATTGAAAATCGTAATGTTATTATTATTTAAGGACAATTTATTCTCATATTTACTTTTATATGAAGCTTGCGATCAGAGCCATACCAAGTATCAAATCAAGTCAATATTGACACTATTTTATTTATTGAATAACCAGTCTCGCAGATGAGGACCGAGGTTTGTCTTTCTCTAAAAGTTGTTCGAATTACCTGAGGTAAATATTTAATAAAAATATCCAAAACCTAACTGACTTATGTTTTGTTTCGGATGGGGTTATTTGGTGTTTGATTTGGGTTTCGGAAGGTTTTGTTTATTTTATGTGTTTTGTTTATTTGTTTAGGTCATTAGGGACGCCACTGGATGAGCAGATTTGGGTATTTAGGACGCTGCTGGTTTTGTTAGGGTTCAACTACTGTTTGTTTTCCGTCTGTTTAAAGAAGTTGGGTTACGATTTACACAACGTGTGGGGTTCTTTGACGATCACGATGTTAGGCCAGGGTTATCTAGGTTGGGATTCGAAATTTGTGGCGCAATTTCAAATTTAGGGTCTTATTTTACAAAAACAATGTTTTAATTCTTTAAATTGTTTGCTATTAAAGCAAAACGGCACGATTGAATCGATGAATGGTAATTAATTTAAATAATTTTAGGTAGAAGTTGTAAGCGAATCCTTCTTTCATATTTAATTTTAAACAGCAACATTAATAATTTATACGTGGAATACTAAAATTACAAAATTTAAATCAGATGTGGTAAATAATTATTAAAGGATAATCATTAAATCGACGACTTTGAGTGAAACTAAAAATAAATTGAACAATGGAAGAGTTTCTCTAGTTTTAAATTTTTGGAAAAATGTATGAGTATAAAAGTTGGTTGAAAATGCATGATCTGATGCAAATGGTTGGTGTCAAAACCCTCCGTACAACTTTAAAAATATTTTTATTTTTAATAAAATATATAATTTACCCGCGGTGATTAGTAAAAAAGTTAAACGTGATTAACTTTAATTTTAAAACCGCTTGTTTAGGACAATTACATCATAACCCTGACTTTTGAATTTCAATTTTTTCATGCAAACGATAAAAATAAAAAAGATGTTATCTCAGTTTGACTTATACTTTCGAATAATAAAATAAAAAAAAAAACAAAACTCGTCCATTATAATCATTAATCTTAGGAATTCGTTGCCTATCGTTTTGTTGCGTTTTATGTATAGGAGAAGTCAAAATCTACAGGTGTATTTTAAAAATAATATTCAACTCAATTTAACAAATTTAAAAATTGTTGCCGAGATTGTTTGTTTACCATTTATATACAGGGTGTTTCCAACTGAGTAGAGCTGGCACAAATAAAGAAATGTAAATTAGTTTATTTGTGTAAGTCGATGTCAATTGGTCATTTAATAATTTTAAACAATTATCATTATATTTATCCTTCATATTTGAAATTCTTTTAAAATTTGACTGCCATGTGAATGGAAATTTATGCTATCCAACGGAAAGACTTATTTTACTAAAAATTTAATTTTACTTTACTTGATCAATTTCTTTGGTATTTAGAAGAAAATGTATCAATATAAAACAAACAAAATTTCGATTATCTATATTTACTTATGTAGATGATGTTTACGTTCCTGATCCATTATTTTAGAATATCAATAATTTCGTGACAACATTAATTCACCTACCCAACAATTTTGGTATTTTTTTAGATACTTTTTATTTAGTTGTTATTTTGACCTGTTTATAGTTGTTACGTTTGTAAAAAATGATTAATTGTACGGGATGTGTTTTCAAAACAATTTTTAAATTTGGTTATCCTGCGATAAGTGTTCGATGTGTACACAAAAACAATAAGGCTTACTCACCCATTTTTGACTCATCTTTAAAATTTCGAATAATTTATAATACTTTAACGGCTTTTCAGTGCATCTATGTATATTGGAACTTGCATGATTTATTCCCAAACCACTTTGATTTTCATTCCTTAATTACATTTAAAATTTTGAACTTATGTTAAGTATAGCAGCTATTATATGCTCCATGCATATAAACTTCATATTAAAAAATTAATAATCGAGTTGCGAGGGCTTGCTAAAATTGTTGAAAATTTTGGTATCTGCTTGTAACTGTAAAATTTATAAGCTACTCAAAAAAATGGTTATATTTTTTGAGTACATTTTGATTACAACTATTGCAATTATAACATTTTTAACAATAAATAACACAGAAACATATAACTTAACGTACATTGTGTTAAAAATTTTGAATCGAAGTTTTATAGTTTTGATTCCGTTTATCATGGGAAACCTATTATATTTCAAAGCTATATTGTACTACATTTTTTTAAGAAATGCCTAGAAAATATTAAAACAAGGCTCCTGTATCAAATTAAGGGATGCACAATTAATCAAAAATTTTTAATAACGGATAGACGTAATAATATTAATAATTCAAATCTGTTAAGCTTAAGCAACACATTTTTAGCCATAGAACGCAATTTCCGTGAAAATGGAGCGGTTATTCAAATGTGTCTTTTGCCGTGGTTTATCCTTGCAACAACCGGAATGGTGCTCTCCATTTATTTATTTTGGCATATTAAAAATTTTGACCAAATTGGTTTATTTTTTACCGCTGTATTTTATGGCAATATTTTTGGATTTGTGGTATATGGTATCATGCTCGAAATGATTTCAAATGTGGTAGGTATTAATTTTTATATTTTTAAATAAGTTCAATTTACTTAAGATCAACATCATCATCTTATATTATAAATTCCCAATTTTGTGTATGTACATATTAGAAGCATCTAATAAGGGCGATTTCAACGCTAAATCCAGGATGGGGCAGACATTATAAAATTTATAATCACATTTCATAATAAATTTCATAATAATTATAAATTTATATCCTCCAACAGTGCGCGTCGTTAGAGTGCATTAACAAGGTGTCATTCATATATTAAACTTATCGAATAGATTAACGGACTATTAACTTCAAATGTTAATAAATAATAGTATACATATATATTGTAGTGAACTTTTGTTTATTTATATAACCGTATAGCTGCTAAATTAATACGCGAATGCATGTGTAAACTTCTCATCGGTGGTAAAGCCAAATTTTATTAATCGTTGATAAAACGTTGTTAACTATAAAAATCCTGAATATGTGTGCAAATATTTAATGTATGTAACAAAACTATTATAAAAATTGACACTTATAAAAAAACCCTACATAATTGGTATAAATACAATTATAACCTAAAAATTTTATAACCTAAAAAATTTGACAAAACTAACTCTCACAATTTTTTTTTCAAGTTCTGTTAATGAAATAATTATAACGGCCTGTTAAAAAACAACAAAAATTGTTTTGAGTTAATTGACTTAGGCATTATCAAATTAATTTCGCACTAATAAAGTTAATGGTAAGTACTATAATTTATTCATGCATTTAAAAACCTGTCACCTACAGGATGAATAACAATAAGTCTAACTACTATCAAAATTTTTTGAAAAATAATTAAAATTAAAATACAAAAAACCTAATTCGTTGAGCTCGCCTACGTTTTTACGTTTTTATTAAAATGTTTATATTTTTTTAAAGAATATTGCAATATTTATTGCAACTTGACTACCTTTTTATTAATTCACAATAACTGTTCATCGTTAGTATACTACGTCTTCTTACGTTGAGCTGTTGAAATTCACTTCTTAAATTTTGCAAAAATGCTATCTTTATATCAATTTTCGGTCGGTCTCCTACTACTTTCACGTGATATTATCTGTTACATTATTTTTGCGCGTCCTGTCTTAGGCTTATATTGGTCTAAAATTTTCATGGTAGATATGAGTATTCAATGATAGCTCACCTAGTAATAAAATTTGTTATTTTTTATTCAACTCATCAGCCAACGGTTATATTTGTTTTCTCTGCTTTTGCATTCTTTTTCCATCCGGCCAAGTCATCATGTAACGGCATTTTGTTACTGCGAATTTCTTATCTCCTTCTCTTTTATTGGATCTTTAAAACACGCCATAATAATAACAACTAATACGAATTAAGCTAAAAATAACGGTCATCTTATTTTCACGCAGAATTATCTTTTCACATTGACATGTTGTAAAACTTTAATTTTAATATTTTGATTGTTGCTATTTTTTAGTTGTACATGTTTTTATTGTTAAATTATTGTCTACTCTGATGTGCTCAGGCATAAACGCGTTGTGACTCGATTTGCTGAACGTTGCACTGTCATAAATCACGATCCCCAAAATTATTGTAACCGAGTTGCGGCACTTTAATTAACCCGAAATATTGTTTATCTACCTATAGCACTAATCGTTTTTGCAAATTCAATTTACTTATCTAAATTAAAACTAAATATTTACAAAAACTTACAATTAAACACTTGAATTTTGATATTTCCTAAATAATGAAAATTTCGAGTCTATTTAGTGTTTTTCATTGATGGTTTTAAACAAACCAACAATGCAATTTTGGTAGTCCATTGATAAATTAAATTGTATCTACTAAAAAATGTTGTAATGGAATTGACCTGACATAGGGAACATGCACGAATAAAAAAATTTAGTTAAAATAATATTTTCCGATTAATCCAATATATTAAATGTTAGGCTAGAGTCTGTTAACCCTGACTTGAAAGTACACTTTTCCCTATAGAAATGGCTATACCAAACGAAAGAACAGAAAAATACAAGAATTTTAAAGGCAGGAGAAACTTTGTCGGACTTGTAATAAAATCACAATTTAATTTTGAAAATTGCAATTTTCCCATAAGAAATACATGTAAGTGTATTATTGCGTAATATTACGCAATCATTTTATGCATTTTGATGACCGTCCGTGCACATTTACCCTAGTGGATCTACCTTAGGGCGGGGCCAACTAGAGCAGCGTTAGAAAGGAGTCAGTCGCTCCCTGAGATCTGCCGCGTCAACTTTCAAACTTTTCGAGTTGGAGCCGCTTAAGGGATGTTTTTAATAAGTTTAGCGCGTGTCAAAACCGCTCGGAGCTCTGTCAGCGTCCGGGACGAGCGCGGGCGGGTGCGGAGAGTAGGTTTTGATAGCGCAACCAAATAAGAAACGAATTCACACAAAAACTGATTTTTTTTCGAAAATTTGTTGTCCGATCACAACTTTAATTTTTTATTAGCTAATTACACCATTATCTTTCATAATTCGTTGTAAAAAACGAGATTCTGGTATTTTAAATGTTGCCACAACCCATTTTAATTACGATGAGCGGGGTTACAGTGCACCAGAGCCAATGATAAAATTGCATTCTAAATTAATTTTTAAAGCCGTTTTTTAACCAAATTTGTGGACAGTCCGCAAATTTTATCTTTTTTTATGTGTATCTGGCATTGTTATCTTTCATAATTTGCAAAAAGAATAATAAAAATCAAAATCAGGGTTGACGGACCCTCGCCAAATGTTAAATCAGTAAAAATAACTTCTATTTATTGTATTTTGTAATAAACAATCGATTTTAAAATTCAATGATAGTTTAAAATAAATCATTTGACCATAAACGCATCGCCATTGGTTTGACGTCATACGGCTCTATAACGCGCTTACATTTCTTACATTTCGGAACAATACAATACTTATAGCTCGTCTTCTTGTGAAACACTAACAAACTTCAACTTTTAAGCACAAAACTGCACAAAACAACTAGCTGCGTTTTAAGTTTCTAAGGTTACTAAGCCCGTGTGACGTCACTAGCAAATAGCGATTTGCGCGGTCTTTTCCTTCTATTCAAATTGATAGATTTTTAAATAGTTTTTAAATTATTATCAAAACGAAAATAAATAAAATAAATAGTATAAATCAGTATCTTTAGATAATTTTGATCTAACTACGCTATAAAAAAATTATATATATATAAAACTCTATATATATATACGCTATAAAAAACCCTATTCCTGGTAAGTTACGTTATCATTTCTTTTCAAAAAATTGAATTTTAATTTTACAGGCTTTTCCTGTACTTGCTGAAGGCTTACTTAGTACAAAAAAAATTGCCATGAAGTAACTAAAACTGCAATACATGTAATCGCAACATTACAAAATAATTTCGATCACTATTTCAATAATATAGAACTCGTGTCATATCTGACAGTCAACAACTTCGACAACATTGCACAACCAGATTTAATTTTGATTGGTCAATAGCCGCGAATAAATTAAATATTTTTCTTAAATTAAAAATTTTTTTTTAAATTGTACGGAGGGTTTTGAGATCAAACAATTGCACCAGTATCTATTTCAAAATTTAATAATTAAAATTTTTCCATTATAAGTATATCATAAAATAACAGCTTTCATATTTCCAGTTCCCATGCGCCTCGGTTTTCTCCACTTAATTTTCTATATACTGCTATGTTTCAAAATTTACTTTATAAATTTCCAAGGCTTTAGCTCTTTTACATTTGGTAGCATGAGACTTTGTTCGATTGGTTTAACCTTTACTTGGGATATTAAAGCACTCTTCTGAGATATTAAAATACTTTTTGGGTACAACTCGAAAATCGCTATATCATATTTTTTTGTCTACGAGCTATAAGCAAATGTTTATTTTATTATTCTTAAGAAATTTTTTATAATTTTTCTATCGAGCTATCAAGTTCTTATAAGCAAATATAATTCGATTACCATTATTTTCGTATGTAGGCAATGTTTATGTTCCTGCTTTGTTAATTTGGAATAACAACAATTTTGTTACAATATTAATCACTTATACGTGTGCAAAGCTTATCTTTTATTTAGTGTTTGTTTGTATCTAACTGTTTCTAGTTGTTACATCGGCTAAATATGATTAATTGTGCGGGATGTGTTTTCAAAATAATTTTTTAAATTTGGTTTTCCGGCGATAAGTGTTCGATGTGTACACAAAAATAATAAAGCTTACTCAACCATCGTTGAGTCATCCCCAAAATTTCGAATAATTTATAATACTTTAACGGTCATTCAATGCGTATATTTATATTGGAACTTGCATTATTTATTTTCAGACCACTTTCGTTTTCATTCTTTAACTTTATTTATAATTTTCGAAATTATATTTCGCATAGGATCTATTCTGGCCAGCATACATTCAAACATAACCTCACAAAAATTATTGATTGAATTGCGAGGGCTTGTAAAAATTGCGGAAAGTTTTGGTATTTACTTCATAACTATTAAATTTTTCATCTACTGTAAAATATGGCTTTATTTTGTTAGTATAATACTACTTACAACATTTGCAATCATAATTGTTTTAACAATAAATGCTACCGAAGTTTATAACCTAACATATTATATATTTATTATTTTCAATCGAGGTTTTATAATTTTGATTCCTATTATCAATGGACACGTATTATTACTAAAAATTATATGCTATTACGTTTTCTTCAAGAAATGTCTAGAAAATATTAAAGCAAGGCTTTTGAGTAATATAAAATTTGCAATCACTAATAAACACAATAATTTTAAATCTGATCTTTCACGCTTAACCTCCGTATTTTCAGCTATAGAGCAAAACTTCCGTAAGGGTGGCGCGGTTATTCAAATGTGTCTTTTGCCGTGGTTTATCATTGCAACCACCGGAATGATACTCTCTATTTATTTGCTTTTGTATATTAAAAATTTTGACCAAATTGGTTTATTTTATACCGCAGTGTTTTATGCGTATGTTCTTGGATTTATGCTATATGGCATCTTAGTCGAAAAGATTTCAAATATGGTAAGAATTAATTTATATTTTTTTTAATTAGCTGTTTTACTTATCATTTTATTAATAGCATTAGGTTTGAGTTAGTGACGCTTAGTTTGGGGTGTTGTCGGTTAGCTAGCAATAAGGTTAATCTTAAAAAATCGGATCCAACCTGTAGTTGTGCGTATGAAATGTAAAAATGTCGAATCATTTTAGGGAGATGAACCGAAAACTTTAAGTTAGTTAATCTGCACTTAAGATTCCCAACCATGCCCGATATGGAAGCAGATCACGATTACTTACACTAATAAGTATTGCTTTGGTATTGCCAGCTACGATCCATTTGGAGGAACTTAACGACTACCATACGACTAGGGTTAGTATACCTGTCATACTACCAAATTCAGACTAACAGGTCGAAACAGAAGTTGTGCAGTTTACACGTACAAGATTTTTGTTAAGTATTCTCAAACTAGTGATCCACTAGTCACCACGAAGATAACCAAATGCAATATAAATGCCACGGGTGGAGGGGGAAATAGTTCATCCAGAGCTCCCGTTTTTTCGTGGAATTAGTTTTCGACGAATTTATTATTGGGCCGCCGTTAAACCTTGTGCCAAAACTTGCCGAAATTGTGCCGCTTTTGGTTTGGGCTACCTGGACCTTTTCAGGAACAGTCGGAGAACGTGGGTGGCAACTAATTACCGTCGTGGGTTCCTGGCTTGGGTATTCCTCCAGTATCTTGAATAATTAAAATCAACCAGAATATCCTCAGGGCGCCAAACTCAGTGTAATTAACCCAGACAGGGAAGGGGATTAACCACTGAATTAATAAGTGAAATAAAAATAATAACTAGTACTCAACGTCCAGACAATTTAATGATTTGCTAAAGTTGACAACGATATTGTTTGATCGGTTGCTACCAAAATAAATTTCAACCGTTTTTTTTTTTCCTTAATTGGAAGGTTTGAAACAATATAGCATTTAAAAAAATAAAGGCACACACATGCATATAAAAAATATCAATAGCTGTCTTACCTGGCTTTAACGGATAAAAAAAACCAATACCAGCAAACCAGATCTGTCTTCCCTGGAAATTGGTAGCCAAAAACAAATGCTTGAAAATAATGCTAGAAAAACAACCATGTAAATTTACACATACACCGTATGCCTGGCTATAAAATTAATTAGCAAACCGGCTAAAATTTTCCTTAGCAACAACCTGTAACAGCAACAACAAAATGGTAATACATATAGTGTCTATGCCACTAGCACTCCAGCACGGGATGTTCACTCGGAAAAGATAAGCTCCTGGAGGTTTAAGTTCCTTAAACATCTGTCGAGTAGCTATTCCACACTTCACAGATGGGATTATCCGTCGACTGTGCGTTATCTCACCAAGAAAACTCGTATAGCACCATATGACATCCAAAAACAGTAATAGTTCAAACGGTCGGAAATTTTCGATTTGTTAACAATCAGGAATGGCATTTGTTAGTTCCAAAGAATCTGCTCAAACTCAGGATCAATATCCTCCAACCAACAGAAGACCAAAAAAAAATCGCAATAATCATCCAATTCAATATGAAATTTAATTTGAAAATCCAAAATTTTCGAAAATTTTCTAAAATAAAAATTTCACTCGACCTCTCTATCTAACTGTGTATAGAAGATTGCGTTATCACACATAGCAAATTTATTCGAAAACTTTTATGTTTATTATTATTTTGGGAGCGATCATTAAAATAATTTTTGTTCAATTGAAAATATTGTAACAAGCAATCAGCTTGTTACAACCTCGATCGCTAGGTTAGGACACACTAAAGGTACGCGTTCACTTGTCCGCAACGCCCGCACCGCCCGCACCGGCTAAATCTGCCTTTTTAATCGAGTGCGTCCACTTGTTCGAATCGCATCAACGGAATTAATAGCTATCTTTTACTGCTTGGCGAGACATGATGTGCGTCGGCGAAAGTAAAGTTGCATATCCTGATGACATCACGTACTCATCCAAAGAATCGCATCAACGGAATTAACAGCGAAAGTAAATAAAAGTAGCAATTATTAGCTGCTTATTCAAGGAATAAAAACCAAAAAAGTTTTTGGATACATAGTACCTGATATACTATATCTAAAAAATACGATATTTTGGGAATTTCATACTTTGTTTAATGATCTAGAATTCGTTATTGATTTGCATATTCACAATGTTTTAAATTATACATTTCTTCATAATTTTTCACTAATGAAATTAGCAAGTGGTCATCCATGATAAATATAATTTATTTATATCGCATAAAATGCGATAAGTTGCGTTGCTATCTTTTCTGACATTGGATATCCTGATGACGTCACGTTACTCAACGCCGTCCGCATTCGTTGCTAACAGGCGGCCGCATTTTCGTCAGCCCGTGGATGAGTATGCGGTCTAATGAACGCATCTTCATTTAAAACAATGTAAAGCAACTGAAAACTTGAGGACGGCGGTGCGGCGGTGCGGGCGTTGCGGACAAGTGAACCAGCTTTACAATTTTCACGACGTAGCTACAAGTGTAGAAACGCCACCTTGTCAGATGACGCGGACGCCGAAATCTTCCAAAACTATTCATTTTACGTGTCCAGTCAAGATCTCAACATCATATACCCTTTCTTCCAGTTTGACCGTTTTCGGGAGTTTTGCCCTTTTGGTGTATTGATAAGTTAACTATTGGAATCGAGATGATGTATTATTGCATCATAATTCTATTAGTTTTGATGTTCGTTTGTACGCTAGTTGACTCTCGGATCCGGTGGCTTCAAATTTCGTATTACTTCAAAATTTTTCATCTATTGGTACCCGTTATTAAGCTTTTCCTCTTTTCTGTTTATTTTTTCGACATATCTATCGTCACTATTCACTAGTTGTGTTCCTAGGAGTACCCGGAAGTATTCTGCCCATCTTTTAGTTATTTTTTCTCTTGTTTATACCAAATTACGGGTATAAAATATTAAGGTTGTTCTTGGTTAGTAATTTTTTTTACTTTGTTTACTCTCTGGTAAAAATTGATGATGCACTCCTGACATCCCATATGTGAACCTCTACCAATGCCACCTCTCAACCAAATCACACCATACTCCATATGGTGTGGAAACTAAACTGCTGGCACAAAATAAACCTCATATCTTATAATCACAATACCACGCGCCAATATGGTAATCAACAAACATCCAAAATATTCCAATAAAAAAAATCGGATGTGGCCATGCCCATGACTTTATCATACTAATCAGCTCTAAGTGTAAATATAAAGATACAAAATACCAACTTTAGTTTTAAAATTCTCATTAGTTTTTGAAATATTAAATAAAGGCTAATATTACATAATAAAATTTGAAATAATAAAAAACAATAGTTTTTATAAACAAATTTTAACTAAAATTTAATCAGTTCTAAACATTGATTACAATATGCGAAAACCGAAATTTAGTTTAGAAATTCGTATTACTTTTCGAAATATTAATTAAAAACTAATATTAAATAATAAGATTTAAAAAAATTTAAAAAAATAGTTTATGTGACCCAATTTTAACCAAAATTTAAATAACTTTAACTTCAGCTATAAAGATAGGAAATCTCAAATTTGGTTTTGAAAATTTTGTTAGTTTTTAAGATATTAAATAAAGACTAATATTAAATAATAAAACTTAAAAAATAAAAACAATAGTTTTCATAAAACAATTTTAACTAAAATTTAATCAGTTATAAATCTCGACATAAGTATGCTAAATCCTAAATTTCGTTTTGAAATTCTTATTAGTTTTTGAAATATTAATTAAAAACTAATATTAAATAATATAATTTAAAAAAATAAAAAAAAATAGTTCCCGTGAACCAATTTTACCAAAATCTAATCAGCTCTAAGTCTCAATATAAGGATACAAAATCCAAAATTTTGTTTGAAAATTCCTATTAGTTTTGCTGTAGGTCGCACACAAAATTTGACCACACACACACACACACACACATACACACACACACAACACACACACACACACACACACACACACACAGACATTTTTGGAAATGGTCTTATTTTACTCAGGGACCTCAAAAGTGTAAATCCATCAAAATCTCAAATTTTTTTCTGCACGAAAACAATACTTTCTCATATTACATATGATAAAGTAATATATACGTCAAAGTAAGATCCATCAATTCCAATTATCAATAAAAACATATTAACGAAAACGACCCAGGGCAAACTCGTACAAACTTAAGCCATCCAATCTATATCACGGTACAAAATACAACCCCGGAAAATTGCTGAAAAAATTAAAATAGAAACCTCCACTTTCTTCTCAGGTGGTAAAAGAATTCTTACACATTAACAATTTTAATGGCAAAGGTAATTAAAATTTTAAACTGGCTTGAGTGTAACATATAGAATGTCAATCTTATCACCTCGCTTGCGATAGCAAAATAATAATTTAAAGTTTAAAATTCTACGTGGTATAGTTTGTACCAGCACAAAAGGCTAAAATAGGAATCTCAGTTACAAAATTTAACAAATTTCCAAAAACCAACAGTAACATATGGATGCGAAGTGTGGAACTTAAGGAAACAGGATAGAACAAAACTGGAAAATAGGAAAGAAAGATTCTCAGAAATATTTTTGAAGGAAGGAAAGTGAATGGAAGGTAGATCAGAAGAACAAATGAGAAACTGGAGAAACTTTATGAAAAATAGGATACAGTAGGTTTTGTCAAGATGAAGAGAATGAGGTGGTTGGGTTACTTGACAAGAATGAATAAGTCAAAAGTGTCTGAAATTATATGCGAAATGGATTTTGAGGTACGAGAAAATAAGTATGGGCGAAATTGAGAACAGAAGGCAAGAATAGGAAACAGTAGAACCACGTGATAAAACAAGCCATGGACTTACTAGGAACCTAGTGCTATTAATATACAGGGTGTCTCCGTGACCATCATATGTAAACCTTTGAGGTGGTGATAGAAAACACTTTTCTAATATTAGATATTTTTAAATAACATTTTGTCCCAGTCCAAACCCTTGGGAGTACCATTCTTTAAAGCACTTTTTGAATTTTTGTGTTCAAACCCTGTATCTTTTAAGCAAAACTACTTACAAAAAACTAACGGTTCAATTCGGATAGCAAATTTAACGGGATATAACTTTAGTCTACTAAATTTTTTTGGAAAACCAACCCATTTCACAGAACAAATTGTGTACAATTTTCGGTAAAATCTACACCACCGCCTTGTAAAATTAGCTGTGATGAAAGAAAAATGACTATTTTCGAAACACTAGACAATCTAGTAGAAGTGTGCAAAGTTTCAATTAGATCGTCGCAGTAGTTTTTGAGAAATCGTGTTCACCGATTTTAAAAATGGAGTTTTGAGAAAAAAGCGATTAAAGTTTTAATCGTAATGATTAATTAGATTAATTACCAGAGGTTTACTCCGATTAACTTAAAGCTTTGGAAAAATATTCAAATTGAATAAAAAAATTATAAAATTAAAATTTTTAAATTTGTAGACCCATGTACCCCTTAATTACCATTAAAAAAATTTTAATAATTTTTCTATCTAGCTAATCGGAGTTCGTTATAAGCAAATATAATTTCGATTACATTTATTTACGTATGTCGTAGGTAATGTTTATGTTTCTGTTTCGCTAATTTAGAAAAGCAATAATTTTGTGTAAATATTAATTTACATTCTTCTTCAAGTGCCATACACTTTACAGTGTGTAGGCGATCAACTTAGCCAAAGCTAAGCTGACTTTACTAGAGAATATGATTATTAATGGGGTGGTTTTCCGTTGCTTTCTCTGCAGTCTAAAAATTGATATGGGATCTTTAATCACAGCAGTATATCTGACGTGACCAGGACTTGAACCGCGGTCTTCCGCATTACTTTACGCTATACTGCTGATCTATTACATTTTCATCATCATCATCTACTTCATGGATTAGGCCTGTTGGCCTGTTCCGACTCAAGTCGCCATCTTGACAGGGGTCTTCCCCGTCTCTCACATTTATTACATTTTATAAATGTTTATTACCTTGTAAAAATATATTTTAATTATTAAATTATCAATTATTACAAGTGATATAGATATTTTAATTGATTAATGCTTTTTTCAACACTTCCTTATTTACTCTGTCACATCATAAGCGTAGAAAAAATTTACTAATTGTGAAATTTAATTAAAATTTCATTATAACTTGTAATAATTGATAATTTAATATTTCAAATATTAATTTACTTAACCGACAAATTTACTTAGTTATGTACACAGAAGGTATTTTTTATTTAGTGTTTATTTGTACTTAATTGTTTTTAGTTGCTACATTACACTAAATATGATTAATTGTACGGGATGTGTTTTCAAAATAATTTTTAAATTTGGTTTTCCGGCGATAAGTGTTCGATGTGTACACAAAAATAATAGGGCTCACTCTACCATCGTTGAGTCTTCCCCAAAATTTCGAATAATTTGTAATACTCTAACGGCCATTCAGTGCGTTCATTTATATTGGAACTTACATTATTTATTCTCAGACCAATTTGGTTTCCATTCTTTAACTTTAGTCATAATTTTCGAAATTATACTTGGTATAGGATCTATTATGGCCAGCGTACATTCAACCATAACCTCACAAAAATTATTGATTGAATTAAGAGGACTTATTAAAATTGTGGAAAGCTTTGGAGTTTGCTTCATAACTATTAAATTTTTCAGCTACTGTAAAATGTGGCTGTATTTTGTTAGTATAATATTACTTATAACAATTGCAATCGTAATTTTTTTAGCATTAAATGCTACTGAACTTAATAACTTAACATATCTTATATTTAACATTTTCAATCAAAGTTTTATAGTTTTGATTCCGTTTATCATCGGACACGTATTAATACTCAAAATTGTATGCTATTACGTTTTCTTCAGGATATGTCTGAAAAATATTAAATCAAATCTATTGAAGGAAATTAAGGGACGAACACGTAATATTACATTTGCAATCACGGATAAACACAATAATTTTAAATCCAATCTTTTACGCTTAACCAATGTATTTTTAGCGTTAGAGCAAAATTTTCGTAAAGGTGGTGCGGTTATTCAAATGTGTCTTATTCCGTGGTTTATTATTGCGACCACCGGAATGATACTCTCTATTTATTTGCTTTTGTATATTAAAAACTTTGACCAAATTGGTTTATTTTATACCGCTATATTTTATACGTATATTGTTGGATTTGTCCTATATGGTATCGTAGCCGAAAAGATTTCAATTATGGTAAGTATTGATTTTTATTTTTGAAATAAGCTGTGTTACTTATAGTCTTGTAAATGACGCCAGGTTTGATTTAGTTAGGCTGGAACTTATTAAAGCTATTACTGCTGTTACTTAGAACTACCACGATTCAAATTTTGCGTCACAAACTTCAAATTTAAACGTCAAAATTGCATTATTGGTTTGTTTCCGCATAGCAGTAAAAAGACTCTCACATCACAAAATTTCCATTGTTAAGGAAAATATAAAAATTCAAGTGTTTAATTGTAAGCTTTTGTAAATATTTAGTTTTAATTTAGATAAATAAGTTAAGTTCGCAAAGAGGATTAGTGCTACAGATAGATAAACAATATTTCGGGTTAATTAAAAAGCAGCGATTGAAAAAATTTTGGCGATCGTGATTTATGAAAGTGCAACGGTCAGCAAATCGAGTAACGACACATTTATACCTGAAAACATCAGAGTTAGATCATAATTTAGAAATAAAATCATCAATTAAAAGAAATAGCAACAATCAAATAATTAAAATTACGGAAAAATTAAAGTTTCGCAACATGTCAATATAAAAAGATAATTTCGCGGGAGAATAAGTTACCGTTATTTTAACTTAATTCGTAATTTTAAAAATCCCATAAAAAGAGAAACAGAAAAGAAATTTGCTGTAACAAAATACGTTAGATGATGATTTGGCCGAAAAAATAACCGTTGGTTGACGAGTTGGATGTAATGTAACAAATTTTTGTTACTAGGTGAGCTCTATTGAATACTTGAAAATTTTGGACCAATAACAAGTCTAAGACAGAACGCGCGAAAAACAATGTAACGGATAATGTCGCGTGGCAATAGTGGGAGACCGATCGAAATTAATATAAAAGAAGCAGTTTTGAAAGATTTAAAAACGTGAATTCCAACAGTTAAACCTAAGAAGATGCAGAATACGAAAACTGATCGCTAATTGTGAATTAAATAAATAGTTAGTAAAAGTGCATAATAATTGCAATATTTTTGAAAAGAATATAAACATTTAATTAAATCACGAAAACTTCGGCAAGCTCAACAAATACGGTTTTTTGTATTTTAATTTTAATTAGTTTTTAAAAATTTTGTTAGCAGTTAGACTTATTGTTATTCATCCTGTAGGTGATAATTCACATGCATGGTAAATTTAAATGTACTTACCATTAACTGTATTTAGGCGAAGGTAATTTGATGGTGCCTAAGTCAATTGACTAAAAACAATTATTGTTTGTTTTTGCCAGGCCACTATAATTACTTCATTAGTAGAACTTGAAAAAATAATTGTGAAAGTTCATTATATCAATTTTTTAGGTTATAGTTGTAACTTTTACCATTAAAGTCTGGTTTTTTATATACAAGAGAAATTTTTTAATAGTTTTGTTGCAGACATTAAATATTTGCACACATGTTCAAGATTTTTATTGTTAACATCATTTCATTAACGATCACTAAAATTTGGCTACACCAACAAGGAGAGGTTTATACATTCATTCGTGTATTCATTTAGCAGCTTCGCGGTTTTATAAATTATTAAAAGTACACTACAATATATATCAATCGCAATTGCTAAATTACCAATATTTAACAGCAAATGTTAGAAACAACATACGATCAAACATGAAACTAGATATAACTTACTGAATTAATTGATCATAAAATAATTTAAAAACGAATATAAATTAAATTAAATTAAATCATAGTAGTAAAAGAAAAATCAACAAAGCATAAAAAAATCTCCAAACAAACACACAATTTAGGACAAAGACCCACGCGATACAAAAAAAACCCAGCATGTCTACCCTCCAAACAAAGGCATTATAAACTAATAATCAAAAGTTATTGATTTTTGATCATATTAAATAAATTTACAACCATGGATGAACAAATTACAGTAGCGATCTAAAGTAAGTTGGCAAACAGTTTTTACAAAAATTATTAGAAAAGAAATCATTTAGTGGACTATCATATATTTTCTAAAAGTATGTAGATTAATACGTAGTTTAACGTATAAAACTTGCAGTTGGTATAAAACAAAGAAGTATATAAGCGAATTGAATTTTATGGAGGGTTCAAAAGAAAATTGGCATAACATCCAAACAATATCAAAACAATAATAAGCGTTCATAAAAGTTAATTTGATTGAAATATATCTTTCTTGATAATACATCGACATGCCCAGAAGGAAAGAGTATTCAGAAGATTTAAAAACACGGTTCTTAAATGGTTAAAAATGGAAATTCATTGAGAGCAGCAGAACGCGAATTTGACATTCCAAATCAAACAATAAGTCTCTGGTGTCACAAATATAATAAATATGGATCAGTAGAGACACGCCCAAGAACAGGGCGACCACGAAAACAACCAAAAGAGAAGATAAAATGATCGTTCGTGAAGCAATAAAAATCCTCGTGTAACGGCTACACAAATTGTTCAAAGTTTTAACGAAAATCGCGAAGAAAATATACATGTTTCGACAGTGAAACGTCGACTATATGCAGCTAAACTATTTGGCAGACGTCCTTGTAAGAAACCACTTATATCAAAAAGAATCGGATAGCCCGTCTGAAGTTTGCTAAAATCACTTACACTGGGAAAAAAGATTGGTCCAAAATTCTTTGGAGTGACGAAAGTAAGTATAATTTGTTTTCCTCGGATGGTATTAAGTATATTCGACGTCCAGAAGGTAAAAGATATGATATTAGATATCAAGTTCCTACTATAAAACATGGTGGAGGGAACGTCATGGTGTGGGTTGCTTTTCTCGTGATGGCATTGGATCTCTACACAGAATTGATGGCATTATGGATCGGTTTATGTATGCCGACATACTGAGGGATCATATGCTACCACATGGCAAGAGAAAATGCCGCGCGGCTGGATATTTCAGCAGGATAATGACCCAAAACATGCTTCACAGCATGTTAAGCAGTACATGGACAAAGCTAAAATTCGGCTTTTAGAGTGGCCCAGTCAATCTCAGATTTGAATCCCATAGAGCATTTGTGGGAAGAGCTCGAACGTCGAATAAGAAGTGAAAATTATAGTAATACCACTAAATTATGGGAAGCATTGCAAGAGAATGGTCAAAAATACCATTAGAACGTTTAGAGAAGCTGGTTGACTCGATGCAATCACGATGTAAAGCTGTTATCGCTGCAAAAGGGTTTGCAACAAAGTACTAAATGTTTTTAATCCATAGTTGTTACTATATGTATTTCTTTATTTTTTTGTTTTAAGAGCGTTTTGTCATAACTTGATAAATAGAAATATTTCGAAATTTTCGTTTTTTGAATTTTTTCACGTTAATAAATTTTCTAGAAAATTATATTTATATTTTTTAATTTAAAGCCTTTTAAGGAATAAATATTTGAAAAATTAAAGCAAAATATTGAACTTTGAAAAAAACTGTTTGCCAACTTACTTTAGATCGCTACTGTATATTGAGGAATGTGTGATATTAAACAAAATATTCTCCTACGATCAATGAACTCAAATCAAAACTCTAAATAAAGAAATATTGGACGTAAATATAAGCAGTTTCGATGCAGTCATTCACATGCAAGCAATTAATTTGATTTTATTTAAGCATAACGTTTCTGGAGCTATTAGTTACAATATTTATCTTTAAAATTCGCTTAATTGAAAGCAATGGTACCCAAATTTTTGGTACTAAGCTAAAATTTCGAAACTTATTTTGAAATGTTAATTTGTATATAAAATAATTAGCAATCTCAAAACTCCTAAATTTAATTACATTATATTAGTAAATATTTAATAAAATTTGTGTTGTTGTATTAAAAGCGGCCATTTTGAAGCCGTCATTTTGTATTTGTACTTTTAAGTACATCCTTTGCAACACGCAGTGTTTTGAAAAAATTATAAAACGTTTAAAGTATTTTTCCAAACCAGTTTCGTTTTGTTTCAAAAAATAAACTGCAAGCGCACTCAAGGCGGTAGAACGGCACCTTGATAAACTTGTAATATTTGAATTTCCAACAATGTCGGTCTTTGAAAATTAAAAATACAGGGTGATATTGTACTTTTTACGAATTTAATTACCCATGAAAGTTTCGTTAACCTAAAAACCTAACGGAAATTAAATAACTTTACGAACTGTTAAGCGTGGCTTAAATCATAGCTCAAGTTAAGATTTAATAAAAACTTAAATTTAAGTCCATTTTTTTTTCTCTCTGGTGAAACCAAAGATGTGTAATAACAAATCGTCCCCAGTTCTTAAGATTTTGGCATTCAATATTGTGATTAATGATGATGATTGATGATATACTGTTGCTTGCTTTACAGTATTTTATATAAATGATAATATGTAGTCATAATGATTAAATAATACTAAATAATGGACATGCTGAATTACCAGTAATTGTTTTTAATAAAGTAGCTTTTATCCACTCAAGTAGCTTTCGAATTATTTTTTAAGTTTTCGAGAAACCACAATCGGTGACGCTTAATCGTATTCTAGTCTGAAAAACTGTCGATATGATTAACTGTGTGGGATGCATTTTTAGAAGACATATAAATTTAGTTTCCTTTGGTTCGTGTCCACCGTTCCGTGTGAAATGTATTCACGTGAATAATAAAGCTTACGCGCCTCGATTTTAATAACTCAAACATTTATAATGATAACAATTTTAATAATTTTTTTCAAATCAGCTGCTTTTCACTAAACGTATATGAAATTTTCGTAAAGGAAAATCACAATAATATAAAAGTTTTGACCTTTTTGTGGAAAAATTAATTTCTGCAAAAGGAACGATTTTTTATATTGCTGGTGTACTAAATTACAAAATTAAATTAATTGAATTAGACGGAATTGCCAAAATAGTAGAAAATTGCAAACGTTACGGAATTTCACGCTTCATAACTAAGAAAATTATAAAAACGAGTAAAATATGCCATTTTGTCAATGTAGTTGTCATAGTCGTTTCCTCAATTAATATTGTTATGTATACTTCTCTAAAGGATGAAAATGCGGATTACATTGACATTATAATGAAATGTTTGCACAGATTCTTCTATCTCTTCATAATTGGTGCTATGGGATTTCAAATTGGTATGCAAGCAATGTTTTACCATGCATTGTTCCGGAGATGCTTTAAACAGATAAAAATTGTTTTATCGCAAAAATCTGGCCACTTTACTATAAATCTTCTAGATAATCAAACAAAAGAAGAATTTTGCCTTAAACGATTGCGCCGCTTGTACATGGCTTTAAGGATTACCCATAAAGAATTTAATAATTGTTTTCGAGGTATTTTGATACCTTGGTTTCTATTATCAGTTAGTGCATTAGTTGTGGATAATTATGCTCTAGTGCTGTCATATACTTCTCATCACGAGTTAAGAGAATATTTGATCTTTGCGTCTTATGGAAATATTGTTGGAATAATTATATTCGTATCGTTTAACCAAAAATTGATGAACGTGGTAAGTATAATGCAATTCTCTTATATAGAATTTTTGCCCTTAACAGAATCCGTGTCAAACTGTCTGATCACCACCTAAACTTACCACACTCAGGTTCTATAAATTGGTCCAACAGAAAATGTCCTAAATTTTTGTGAGCAGGAACAATTTTAGTGGTTTGGGTGCTATACCCATAAACCATCTTCAAAAGATTGGAAATTACATTGTTTTGCTAAGTTCCTGATTTGCTGAATAGATTTACAATTCTAATTTTTTGTTCCATGTTATGTCACAAAGTTGGTTGCTACAAGTTAACTTAGCACAAAGTCATTTAATATTTCCAGAATTCTAACTCCCCTACTTTAGTTAAGTACACCTCTTTGTTTGAATATATTGTAATGTCACGATTACATGAATTCCAGTTTTAGTCACTTCTTGACAATTTTTATATAAAGTAAGCCTTCAGCAAGTATCGGAAAAGCCAGTAAAATTAAAATTCAAATTTTGAAATCAAAAGATAACGTAACGTACCAGGAATTGTTGTCAGGTCAATTCCATTAACATTTTTAGTAGATACAATTTAATTTATTAATGGACGACCAAAATTGCATTGTTGGTTTGTTTTCGCAAAGCAATAAATGGACTCTCACATCATATAATTTCCATTGTAGGAAAATATGAAAATTCAAGTGTTTAATTGTAAGTTTTTGTAAATATTTAATTTTAATTTAGATAAGTAAGTTGAATTCGCAAAGACGATTAGTGCTATAGGTAGATGAACAATATTTCGGGTTAATCAAAGTGCCACGACTCGGTTCAAACAATTTTGGCGATCGTGAAATATGTAAAAGTGTAACGGTCAGCAAATTAAGTAACAACGCATTTATGCCTGAAAACATCAGAGTAGACAATAATTTATCAATAAAATCATCAATTAAAAGAAATAACAACAATCAAATTATTAAAATTTACGGAAGAATTAAAGTTTCAAGATAAATCGGCGATAAAATAACGACCGTTACTGTTGACTTAATTCGTTTTGATTATTAATATTATGGTGTGTTTTAAAGATTTAATATAAAGAGAAGGAGATAAGAAACTCGCGAACAGATTACCGTTAGATGATAACTTGGTCGGATGGAAAAAATATAAAAGCCGAGAAACAAATATAACCGTTGGCTGATGTGCTGGAAGTGAAAATAATAAATTTTGTTACTAGGTGATCTATCATTGGTCACTCATATCTAGCGTGAAAATTTTAGACCAATAAAATGCTTAAAAAAAGACGCGCGGAATAAATATAACGGTTAATGTCGCGTGACTGTAGTAGGAGACCGACAGAAATTGCTATAAAAGGAGCATTTTTGCAAAATTAAAAAAGCGAATTTCAACAGCTCAACGCCATAAGACGCAGAATACGAACGATGACCAGTAATTGTGAATTAATATAAATTAGAAAGTTAGTAAAAGTGCATTATAAAGTTGCAGTAATAATTGCAATATTCTTGAAAAGAGTACAAACATTTAATGAAATCGTGAAAACGTCGGCGAGCTCAACGAATAAGGTTTTTTTTAAATTAGAATTAAAATTACAAAAAAAAATTAATCTTAAAATAGAAAAATTAGAATTAGTTTTTAATTAGTTTGTAAAAATTTTGTTACTAAATAGTTGTTTTACTATTAAACTTATTGTTTGTATGAATCGGTGAGAGTTCGAATTTAGAGGTTCGTAAATACAATTTTTTTCTATAGAAATGGGTTTACCAAACGAAAGAACACAAAAATACAAGCTCTTTAAGGTGGGGATCAATCTTTTCGGAGTTGTAAAAAGGCCACAATTTCATTTTGAAAATTGCAATTTTTCTACAAGAAATACATGTAACTGTATTATTGCGTAATATTACGCAATAATTTTATGCATTCTATTAACGGTACTTGTGCTTTGATACTCATGAATTAATCATAAGGCGGGGTTAACTAGATCAGCGTTAGGAAGAAGTCAGTCGCTCCCTGAGATCCGTCGCGTCAACGTCCATACTTTTTCGAGTTGGAAGTACTTGGGGGATGTTTTTAGTAAGTAAAGCGGGATCGCTTTGGGCGCTACAAGCGGTTTTGACATGCGCAACTACATCAAGAGTCGCATTCACACATAAAGTGAATTTTTTCCAAAGTTTGTTTTCCGATCACAAATTTAATTATTAAATTAGTTAATTATACCGTCATCCTTCATAATTCGTAGTAAAAAACAAAATTCTGGTATATTTACTGCTGCCATAACCTATTTTAATTTTGATGTGCGGGGTTACACTTCAAAAGAGCACTTCAATAGTATTATTAATAAATTTTTAAAGCCGTTTTTTTTTCAAAAATGTGTGAATAATCCGCAAATTTTATTTTTTTATACCCTAATTAGACCCTCATCTTTCATAAACCACTTCAAAAATGGTAATAATCACGATCAGGAAATTTGAAACGTCACCGATTGAATCATCCTATAGGTGATAAATCAAATGTAAGTTAAAGTAATATACTTACCATTAACGTTATTTAGGCAAAGTTGATTTGGTGGTGCGTGGGTCAATTGACTCAAAACGATTATTGTTTGTTTTTATCAGGCCATTATAACTGTTTATTAGTAAAATTTGAATCAAGTTGTAAGAGTTCGTTTTGTCAAATTTATAGGTTAGTAATTACTGTCACTACTAATTTTGAGTGTGGTTATTCTACCATTAGGGTACGATTTTATGTACAACGGTCAATGTTTACAAAGTTAAAAAGGGTTTCTTTTTATTATTGTATCATTTTTCATATTAACTTAAAAAAGTTGATCCAATTCAACATTATAAATTGTGACAATTAACCGCATAAATCGGCCGACATAACTTTCTCCGTCAATTATTTATACTGCCCAAACGATAAGCAATTGGTCAATCTACACCTCAAGAACAAGAACAAAGTTTTTAAGAAAGATAAAACCTACCTCTCTCTCAAAGTCTTCAGTCAAATGACTGGTTTGAAGCAGCTTTCCATTCTTCTCGTTTGAAAGCCAATTTTTCAAAAACCTACCTATTGTGTTTTATTTTTTAAAAACTGCTATTTGTAATTTCAAAAAAATTTTTGTAGACTGTTTTCAAAACAATATCGGGCGTATGGTGGAACCTTATCAAGAATTTTGAGAAAACATAAAATCTACTGTTATTAAATAGAGTAATAAGATATCAAGTAGGTCGGCAAGAAGCTTTGTAGAAACGTCAAATAATTCATTCATTGACATTTCAGTTAATAAATAGATTTTCTCTATAATTTTCATTTTAAAATGAAATTACCAATCCAAGGTCATCTGAAGAGTTTCGATAGAACGAAATATAAATGATCATCTACATTATGCAACGGATTAATGAAATAAGTAAGCGTGGAAAAAAATTACTTATTTAATTAAAATTTTCTTTCTAAACTTGTAATATTATCGAATTAAGGTGGCAAATAGTATCAATTATTTTCAAACACTACTGGTAGATGACTCTGATATCGATTGATCAAATAATAATGCGAGCAAAATTTATCGACGCCTATAAGTTCGTACTTTTTTCCCTTACCTATTCAGAAAATAGTTTTAAGCACAAAAACTTAATTGACAACTTAAATTGTAAATCTTTTCGACATAAAATAAGATAATTATTGTACTATGCTGCGACATTATAAATATTTTCCAAACTGCAAATAGCTAAAAGGATAGATTAGAAGAACCACGATTAATTTGTTACTAATGAGGTTAATAACAGATTTTAAACTGCAAACTCTCAAATAGATAATTTGTAATAACATACTGTAAATACAGCATGATTATTTTACTATTTTCACTACAATAAATAAAAGAACTGAACCGTTCGCAGGCATGTTTTGTTTATTTATTTATTCATTAACTATAAATGTTTTTACTTGTAATTATAATATATTATCGACAAATGTTCAAATATATCATGTTGCAAATTTGAGCACGGTACGTTATATATTACTGTTTTTAATTGTGGTTTGTTCTTATGGCCAAATAACATTGGTATTCCACTGAATATTATTAAATATTAAACAATAGAATAAATAATTTATTAACTTAGTTAAAATAGCAGTGAAAAAAATATTTAGTTTCTTACTGTAAAATTGTTAAAAGCTTTCTAAATAAACTTATCTTTTTTTATTAATCTTAAATTGATAAAATTTATAATTAAATTAAGTGCTCCAACCATAGAAACATTAAAAATGTTGTTTTTTGTTTTTTTTGTACCGAATATTTCTATTTAGTCTGTATACTGACTAAAAGTAGAAAAGATGAATTGCTTTGGCTGTATTGTAAGGCCTTACCTAAAATTGGGTTCTTTTTGCGGTTTTCCACTAATAAACGTCGAATGTGTGCATATAAATGGAAAAGCAGCTGCCCCAAAATTTTCAATAGTTGGAAAATACGCGAAAATGTTCATGCTCAGCATAGTTTTATTTAACATTCTTAATCTTTATTTTATGGCCAAGTATATAAAGACGTTACATGGACAACAAAATTATATATCAGTATTTACCATATGCGGTGAATTTTATTTTTGTTCTGGATCAGTTTTATGTTGTTTCTTTGAAGTACTAAACCGTAAAGCAGTGCTTTTAGAAATGAAGGAAGTCGCCAAAATTTTCGAAAAGAGTAAATATTATGGAATCGGTTTTTTCTTTTCTCCAAAAATGGCAAAGAAGAGTAAATGGTTTTTTTATATTAACGTTTTATTTATGTCAGTAAATATCGTCATTGTGATTGGATTTTCGTATATATTTTATGACAGCGAGCAATATACATATTTTATAATCAAGGTGATCAACAGAATATTGTGCTGCTATATTCAAAATATTGTGGTATTACAAATTATACAGTACGCTTTACTTTATCAAATCATGTTCAAAACGTACAGTCGACATATCAAAAGAATATTGATTAAAAAATGTAATATTAACTCGCTTTGTCTTAGTTTAGACATTCAACTTCGACGTTTGCATAGATTATACTCCGCCATTGAATTGTCCTACAGGCAATTGAATATAGCAATTAGATTAGGATTTCTGATATGGTTTATTTCAGTTGTTTTAATTACGGTGGTGAATAATTACCTGTTGATTACTATGATATATTATTTTTTAAACAACATACACATCCTGGCATTATTTTACGCATATTTTCATTCATTGGGAGTTATTGGTTATTTGTTCCTAATTGAAGAATTCACCAATATAGTAAGTAAAATCCTTTTTGTTAAAAAAAACAAAAACATTTTTAAAGTAATTTAAAAAAAAATTAAATATTATAAATAATTACTGTGGTAATAAAAATTGTATAGCTACGAGTTTAAGAGGAGAAGACAGTTATTGGCCTGGTTGTTAGCGCGATCAATTGCTAGCGTAAAGCGCCCAATTCGAATCCGGGCAGAGGCTCACTTTGTGTGGCCGTTCTCAGTGCTTCGGAAGGCACACAAAGCCGGTTGTTTTCGACTCGTTTACTGTAGCCGTAAGTAATGCGTTTACCCGGGAATGGGTAAACGACTTATGTTAAACTTAGCTGTAAATAAATCCAAACCATCCAGTCAAGTGACAATGCCTCTTAGAGAGTAAACATCAATTATGTGACTTAGTGTTAGTATAGTTGCTGCAATTGCAGCTTTCGGATATGACCGAGTTCCCCTTACGTTTTAAAATTGTTGTGACCAATCAATTTTTCTGATTTTTAATATTATATTATATTTAAAAAGTTGGTATTTGAATTGAATTTTAAATTATGTTAATTAAAATAAACATTAAATTTTAATCTTTGATTCAAATTTTTAAAATTAGACAGGTTAAATGAACAATAAAATCAAACATTATTTGTAAGCTTTCAGCATATGGTTACTGTGTCATCAAGACGTTTAATAAACTTCTAGTAACATTAAATTTTAATCTTTTATTTTACCATATTTTGTTGTCCAGATCTAGTTTTTGAGTTCTATATGTGGTTGTTTTTCTAATTTTGTTAACTTTCCATTTTAAATCTTCTATCCAATCCTTTTGTGCTCATTTAAAATTAGTCACTTTGCTTGATTTAAAAATTAAAAAAAATTTGAGGCGATAATTATTTTTACATCGCCATCTTTGCGGCCTCCATTATTAACCTCACTTGGATTACTTAACTTTTGAAATACTCCAACTCTAAAATTATACTTTTGTTGAGCTTTACAACATAGAATAGCGAGATTTACTACATTTTTCCGTGAAGTAGTCTTCCCCCCGCACTCCAATTTTTATTAAAATTTTCGTCAGTAACATTGTTTTTCATTTCAGAGCGAAGATATTTTGTCGTTTCTTTTCAAATACCCAATTAGTAAATTAAACACAGCGGAAGCCGCGCAGGTAAGCTATTTTCATAAAATCAATAGTTATTTTTTTGATTACTTATTTTTAACAGGTGGAAATGCTCATAACCACTTTAAAAATTCAAAAACCTGTTTTGAGAGCTTCTGATATATTTACTGTCGGAACGCGCCTTTTGGCTTCAGTAAGTATAATATTTTTGCTATGTTTTTGGTTTATCTTAGTTTAATTTTTCAGATATCTGGGACAGTTGTCACCTATGTTTTGGTAGCACTTCAATTTCACGCTTCTTGGGCCAAGTAATAATAAAACTGAACTATTTTATTCCCTTACCTGGTTTACATTATAAATTAAAATAAAATTTATAATTATAACCCTTTAAAATTTTAATTCAAAGGCAAATTAACCATAAACAAAGTCCAATAAGTTTCGATTGTTATTCCATAAATTTTTAATTTGAAACAAATAAATTAAATATATTTAATGAAAATTATTTATAAATATACAAATTTAGATATATGTTATAATTAATAATTTTATTTAAAGTTATTATAAATTAAAATGCATAATTTTCAATATTTGGTAAGGGTTTAATTTTAATAATTTATTTGGAAGTTTTACAACATTTTTACAATTCAGTTACTTATGTATTAATAAAAAGTTTATTGTATTTACGAATTTGTTCATTATATTTATGAAGGTTTTATAAAATGAATCAATTTCAATAAATGAAACTGAGTTCATTGATATTTTAAATACCATTTCTTTCAATGTATTAAGTTAAAAAGAGACGTAAGCATTTTTATGTTGTAACCAGATTTAAATATTTAAAAATATTTTAACTCTTGGTTGAAAATGTATGAAAGAAAAATTATTTACTATAAGTACTAGGAACCACGATTTGAAAATCCGCACAATTTTCTAGATATTGAGAAGAATTTAACTTGTACAATGTGTGTATGGCTAAATACAGTCAATTATTGTAATATTTATGTAATTTTATGAAAAAATAAATGTAATATTTTTACTTATACAGTTACATATTGGTAAATAAAAATAATATTTTCCAATCAAATCTTTATATGGATGCTGCTTTAAATAAGAGGATAATTCATAAAACATATTTACAACAGATAGCGCCACGGATATCAATTACAAGATTGACTCTAGACCAATCCAGAAAAGTAGCTTAAAGTTGTTACATTTGATTCAAATGTTTTAAAGTTAGAAGGTTAAATAAACAATAAAACGAAACATTATTTGTAAGCTTTCAGCAATGGTTACTGCTGTCATCAGACATTTAAAGTTGTTACATTCTATGTAAGGCATAAAAATTCTGAGGGAATAATCACCACTTCTTTTTTACTAGTAATTCAGAAATCATCAATTGTAAAATGAATTCAGATTTGTCAACTGCTATTCAGAAGTCATCATTTAGATTTGTCAATTGAAATTCAGAAACATTAAAATAAAAATCAAAAAACGTTAAATAAAAATCAGAAAGCGTCAATTGTAATACGGATAGCATAATAATTTAATTAGGATTGCTTATAAATTACACAAGATGAAATTATACCTAAACTGAAATTTAATGTACTGTAAAATGGATCTTATGGTATAATTCGATAATTCATGATTATTTTACTATTAAGCAAAATATATATTTTTTTTTATCTTAGCGGCGCCATTATCTTTAATCTCCATTTTAATTCCGTTCCGTTACAGCCTTCTCCGCCCACTTTTGGGTATTAGCCTCTTTCTCTAAGAGAAAGGTTTAAGCAATAAGACCTCACGGTTGCTAAGTCCGGGTTGGGACATGTGCTTGTAACTCTTTTCATTGTTGATGCTGGCAGTCATTAAGTCAGGGGACCGCCGGCTTTACGTGCCCTCCGAAGCACGGGAGACGGTCATAAATAGAAAGAGAGTCAGAAAGAAAATTTTTCCTTTCTAGACTCCTCCCGGGATCGAACCGGGTGCCTTTGCATCAACACTTGATTGCTGTTACTAGACCAAGACCGTCTCTCCATTTTAATTATTATTTTTGAAATATTTCTCTTTTTTGTTAACATGCATGTTTTTTCTTATAATTTTTAATTTTCCTTAATATTATTATTAAATCCAAGGAATTAAAGAATTAAAATGTAAAATGTAAAAAATTTTGATAATTTGTCGTTTGCGTTAAGAGTAATTTAAATTCCGTGAGAGTAACTGTCGAAAATTGGTATGTTTTGGATAAATCAGTTTATGTTTGATTTTATTTAAGGTGCGTTGTCGTGTCCGTTGTTACGTCAAGTCTTCGTAAGAAGTCCTGGCAGGTCTGTAAAATTTGCGGTAGTAAAGTTTAGTGAGAGTCAAGTCTTATGTAGGTACTTTAAAATTTGCCGTAAATTTGTCAGTTTGTAGTGTCGTATGTTATCCGTGTGTCATGGTCCAGTCCGGTTATTAGTCGCAGGTTCTTGTTCTGGAACACCTGCAGCGACTTGATGCACGTCTTGGAAACGTTGCACCAAACCGCCGAGGCATACGTCAGAATGGGTCGCAGATAGTAAAAGTTTGTTCGTACCGGTCATCGTTTGTCCTTTCATCAGTGGGTATATTTTTCTCATTTGTCCGTATACTGATTGTTTTCTGTTTGATAGGTGTTGTCAAAAGTTAAGTCGCGCGTCCATTGTCATTTCTAAATATTTAACTTGCGTCGTCGGTTTAATTTTGTGTTCATCCACCTTGAGGAGGTCAAAAATTTTATTGTTCGTCCGTTTGCTGGTAAAATGAATCGTTCCGTCTTCTGTGAGTTAAGTGTAATTTTCCAGTTTTTAAAATATGGTTGCACTATGTCGACATGTATTTATATTTGTTTGTTGGCCACCTGTGCGTAGAACGAGCTAGCATAGATCGCTGTATCGTCCGCGTACAGAGCCGTTTTGGTCTTTGGAAATGTCGGTTTGTCGTTGATAAAAAGGTTGAAATTTTCGGGCCGAGCACGTAACCTTGGGGAACCCCTGCGTTAATCGTCGAGGTAGCGTTGTTAAGTTTCACAGTCATGACACGAGAGGTGAGGTAAGAATTTATAAGTTTTATAAGGTGAGCCGAAAATTTATAGGTCATTAATTTATATGTCAATCCGTCGATCCAGACTTTGTTACTCTTACTTGGTCCTTGTTAAAACTCTTTAAAATGTCGTTATTAATTCTTGCAATTTGTAGTGTCGTGTTGTGTTCTCTGGTGAAGCCAAATTGTCGTTTGCTTCTATAATATCAATGGACAAATCGGAATTATAATTAACGATTTTTGAATAGCAGTTGACCTTT
Organism: Lycocerus yunnanus; assembly: GCA_036346125.1. Lineage (NCBI taxonomy): Eukaryota > Metazoa > Arthropoda > Insecta > Coleoptera > Cantharidae > Lycocerus > Lycocerus yunnanus. Next base: position 730,746 of record JARFIX010000059.1, read on the forward strand.
TCAAATTACTGTTAAAAATTAAAACTGTTGTTTTAATTTAACGAAGTCCTTGTGAAATCCTATGAAGTCTTAGTGAAGTATTTTACTTTCATGAAGTTTATGGAGTGATTGCCAAAAATATAAATACAATCTAATACATAAACAACGTTATAAAACTTAAACAAGATCAACTAACGATTACCAAAGCATTCTATATCAGTGGCGTATTTAAAAAATGCCTATGGAATTATTTTTTTGGAACCTCGTTAATCCATTCATGCGCGTCAATGGTAAAGAGTAGACAATTAAAAAAACATAAAACAAAAGAAATTCAAAACTTATTTCAAACTCAAACTTATTTTAATTTTAAAACCGCGTGGTAAACATTGTTTTTATCACGGAGAGGTTTAGAGATACAATCCGAGTCGTCCTTGGGATTCCCCTCGCCCCCACCCTCTAAATACGCCACTGTTTTATATAATTATTCTAGGCGATCGTAATCCACCTACCTACAAGGATCAAAGCCAATAACAACATGAATACGAAACACATTAATACAACCTAACTCCCTTGTAACCAATTTTGTGCTGTAAATGACGTTTTAAAACACTGTTTGTATCGCACCCTTAATAAATTATTTATCTTGTAATTAACCTTTTATCGGTGGGATTATTAATACATTTCTCTTTATCTCTTAATCAATAATTTCTTGTTGAGAATAATATATAATATACATATTGCTATGTTATTTTTGCTTTTTTGGACTCTTATTTTTTTCAAACTGTCTTGAAGTCGTTGAAACCGTAAAAATTTCTACACACTTAATTTATATAATAATTAATAATGTTAGCAATATAATTAAAAACATTTGTTTGAAAAATATTTAATTTACATTATTTTATTAAAATATAAATTTTGAAACCCTTTGTATAAATTCTAAATGATGTGTAAAATGTTTGACGTTGAAATTTGTTACAAAATTGTTTAAACTAATTTTTATTTGTATCATTTTTAAAGGAAACGCCCCCTGTTTATCCAACAAAATTCAAGTAAATTATTTGATTTTTATATGAAAAATGCATCTTTACGTCATCTATCGGCATTGTCCCATTAATTAAAATTTATCAACCATTACGATTAAGTATAAGTTTACGATTAAGTTACGATTAAGTATATGTTTAAGTATAAGTTGTGAAATGTTAAATGTTTGGTAGATTTAATTTATTGAAATTTTATTCCAAAATGATTAATTTTAATTTGTTTTATAGATTGTTCAATTGTTGTTTTAGTTCTAAAACTTAGTTGTTAAGTAAGTTTTTGTAATAAATAGTTCTATTAAAAATTTTTTAAAGAAGCCAAATCCAGCGCAATATACATCATATACTACGAAGGCTCCGCCCCCTGGCCGACTTGTAGTTCAACTTTTCTCTACGCTTCGCTCATCGGTTTAGATCGCTTGTAATACCATAACAACGTAAAAAAACTTTTCTCCAATCAACATTTTTATGTCGCTGATACTTTGAATTGTTTTTTTATCATTTGATCGGTATTCATAACTAAATAAAACCCTATCAATACATATAGCAACTTTGTTGAAGCACTGTCAAGATATATTTATAAATAGCAGGTCATTCACATCACATCGGCCGCCATGACCTCCTAGTGAGTGAATACAGTGGAACTCGATTGACGTGACACATACTTTGTGTATGATTAATATATTTGACTTCTTTTTCTACTTTCGGCTAGACCCTTATGCCCAGATCTGCTTTACTTAACAGTAGCATCGCCGATATTCCGAAGCCACTGTCAGTACCGTGAGCACTACTTGTTTTACATCTAAAGTAGCTTACTAGCCTTGCCTCAGATGTGCCTATTACCCTATTTTTTATTGTTAATGCTGGCAATTCATTAACGTAGGAGGACCACCGTTTTTACGTGCCTTCCGAATCACGGAGACGGCATTGCAAAGTGAGCTCTACCCGGATTTGATATATCGTCGGTTTAGAAGTAAAACTCATTAAGTAACATAATTGATGTTATGAGATAATTGAGTTTAAAGATATTTTTACTTTAAAAATCAGTCTTGCATTCGATTGAGCTGATTTTTCGGAAAATCAATTATATAACCGTATATTTTGTATTCTTGTAAACTAAGATTATGGCCCTGATGCACTTAATGTAAAACACTCATTTTGTTCAAAATTGTCATTAGTGCCGACGAAAATATCGTCGGCTTAAAGGTAAAACTCATTAAGTAACATATTTATGTTTTACTACTCGGTGTCAATAATTCGTCGTAAGTAATAATTAAAAGTAACAATTTAATAAAAAATCGAAAATACAAATGAAAATCTTTTGAAATAATATTGAAAACATAATTAAGTATTATTATATCAAAATGAAATTAATCTTCTTCAAAATCTGTTTCATCGGCTGCTGCCTCTGGTAGTAATTCTTCTTCGAGTTCATCAGATCTAGAAGGCAGATTTCTGTACCAATTCTGTAATTCTTCAGGAATAAGACCAGTGTCACAAAGTTTAACAAGGTCCTTCTTCTTCTTTTCATGGATTGGTAGCTGATGAAAATAAGCAGGTTTCAGAATATGAGGTAGACGCTCGGGTAGACGACGTCTACCTCTACCTGTGACGGATATTGTTTTAAATTCTGAAAAATGACTATACTTATAGGAAATAACATTTGGGTTCTTTTTTTCATATCTTAAACATTTAATTTTTAGCCATTCAACTTTATTTCCTGCTTTATCCTTATTTTTTATTAATTTTCTTGCCAGTTCTTGAAAATCAAAAAAGTCGCCGAATTTTAATTCAATTACTTCATAAGGTTCTTTCTTGGTTTTATTTTTGGATCTTGCACTTCTGAAGATATCTTTCCAATCCTTCATAAGAAAAACAGATGAATATTTTTTAGCTTTTTCAATTGCTGAATTGAATTAAGTAACTTAATGAGTTTTACTATTGCCTGAAAAATGTGATAATTGTACTTAATGAAATTTACTTCTTGCTAAAATGCTTGAGAAACTATAAAAGTGCTTAATGATTTTTTTCATATGACAGAACTTCAAGTAAGTGTTGCTTAGGTATATTTAACTCAATTTTCATCAAAACTGTACTTAGTGAGTTTTACCTCTAAACCGACGATATGTAATAATATATTGCAAAACCAGCAGTGTAGAGTAAAGCATACACCGGCCGACTTTAAAGCGGTAGACCATGGTTCGATTCCTAGTCGAGTCGGTTACTCTTCTGTGATCAAAGGTCCGATATCAATCTTTGGACTGTGGGGAAGGCAACGGAAACCACCCATTAATTATATTCCCTAGTAAAGTCAGCTTGGCTTCGGCTAAGCTGATCGCCTACGCACAATGAAGTGTATGGCACTTGAAGAAGAATAATATATTACTTCCAAAGAAATCAACATCGCCAAGGAGGGGCTGATGCTCATGGGACAATCATCATCTTTGATAGATATTCGACGAACTCGGCTGTGATTAATCAAGCCGATATAAAATTAGTTAATTATTGGGCTAAATTGTAAGTTTAGTCTTTAGATATATCACGATCTGATTGATACTTTGCAGAAGGATTTAGTAAAAGGTTCGTAAGATATCCATCAATGATGAAAAATTAACTCTGAAATAAAGAAATAATTAACAAAGAATGTAATTGGTAGATAAAATAGAATAGACACTAAGAGATTTTTAATTCAGAGAATCAGTTTGTGTATTCAACGAGGTAATTCCGCCTTGACATTACGGTCGATGCTTACACAAGCTGTTAGGCGAATCTTGCCATCTCACTGAATAGTTACATAATAATTATTTATTTACGTCACTGTTATTAATGTTATTGCTGTCCTGAAATAAATATATTAATAACATGATGTTCACACTAAATCCGAGTCTGCCAGTCATTCAAATCATCAGATGAAGAAATGCAATTTATAGAACCTGAGTGTGGTAAGTTTGAGTTGCATTCGAAAAGTGTTACGCGGATTTGAGTGACGCGGTATCACATACGTCGTGGGCACATTGTGCGACTGGACATCAAAAGAAAATAAATTTCAGTATAGTACCAAGTGCTCTTGGCGCCCAACAAATGTAAGAGTACTTAATTATTAAGAATTAATTATTGTGAGATAAGGTAAGTATTTATAGACAGATGGATTGGCAATCAAAGTTTTCCTTGAAGTTCTTTATGGAATAAATGTCATTTTAATTGTGAACTAAAATAAAAACGAAATTCTACGTAGGAAATGTATACAAAAATAGGCAGAAGCCAGGGACCTGTTGGAATCCTTGAATATAGTGACGTTTGCCGATAAAAACTTTTCTGTAAAGAAGTTTTTTTGTTCTATTAAGAATTTTAGACTTAAGACGTAAGGCTTGCAGTGTAACGGTCCAACTTCTTCTGGTTGCTGTACTTTACTCCAAGTGCTATAATAAATTGCAAATGAAAGCTGAAAGACAATTTTTCATTTATTGGATGAATTTATGTCTTTTTATATCAATAACAATAAAAAAAAAAATAGTTCAATATTTTACAATAACTAGAATAGCAGCGATTTGTATCGAACCCGATCTGACCTCGTGAAATTTAAAAGAATTTTTTTGCAAGTTCGTTATTTTGCCACCTAAAATTACATTATAATTTTACATATGAGTATTTAAATGCTTCTTTAATTTAATTATCCGCAAAAACCGCTTCTTACAAATATCACAGACAAATTGCTTTTCCCGCAAGTGAACCACCACGTGCTTACTTAACTGTCCTTTGGACGAACATTTATATTTACAATTTGCACATGCAAAGTTTTTTTCCCCTGTGTGAATTTTAATATGTAATTGCAACGACCCTTTTTGTGTAAAACTTTTATTGCAAATTTCACACAGAAAAGGTTTAGCACCGTCATGAATTAGCATATGTCGATTAAAATTTGCTTTTAGTAAAAATTTGATTCCACAAATTTTGCATGCATATGGCTTTTCTCCCGTAGTTTTTAAGTGAATTTGCAAACTTTTGTTTGTGGAAAATTTTGCCGCAAGCTCCACAATCAAATGTTTTTTTCTTCGAGAACAAATTTACTTCCGTCTCCCGATGAGTCTTTAAAATATGCTCTTTTAACATTTTACCCAGTGAGCATTTAAAATCACAAATTTTGCAACAAAACTTCTGTTCTCCAGTATGAATTGTTAAATGTGCTTGCAAAGTTACCTTTTGCGAAAAACTCTTACCGCAAATATTACACTGAAATGGTTTTTCACCGCTGTGATTTTTAAAATGTCTCTCCCAGTTTTGGCGCGTTGCAAAAGTAGAACCACAAATTTGACACATGTACGGTTTCTCGCCAGTATGGGTTCTTAAATGTAATTTTAAAAGCGAATTCCGTGAAAATCTTTTCCCACAAAATTCACACACACACGGCTTTTCGCCAGTATGTGTACTTAAATGCAATGTTAAACCAGAATGTCTCTGTGCAAATTGCTTACCACAATATTCGCACAAAAATTTATCACAATTTGCCTTCACAATTTGGTTTATGAAAGTAGAAACTTTGTGGGATGGTATTTCTTCGTCTATATAATTTTCACGAAGTTGAAGTTCCGCAGGTGTAAGTTCTGGCTTAAGGTGATGAACATCTGCATGCTCGATATATTTACCACCATCTGGAATATTTAGATCACATTCGATTTGCACCAGTTTTTCAACCTCTCTTGCGTTTTTAAAATTATATGTCCTTGGTTTTGCAAACATTGTATCCTCCCGCTGGATATTACTTGGTATTATTTTAAAGTAGATAATGCACAAACACTCTGCTTATTGCTTCAGAACCCAAAATACCTTCAAATCATGTGCCATTTTTTGATAAATCGCAAAAAAATATAAGATAAATCGCTTGGTGTCAGCTGTTGTTAATGTAAAATTTATAGGTTAACTTCCACTTGGACTGACATGTGTATATAAATAAAGTCAGCGGTTCTCAACATTTTATCAATTTATCATTGATTCGAGTACGAGATAGTAGCACATCTGTGTTTCTATGTAAGTGCTTCTACAATTCACTATTATCATTAAAGATTTTCATTACCTTTGAAATCAATTACTTAACCAGGTCACTGCACTGCCAAATGAGGCAGAATCTAAAAGAAAAAAACAGAAATGGCCCTTAAAACCAAGAGCATAAATACGGCCGTTAAAAACGCAGAGAGTTAGTTCAATCAAGCTTAATGGAGGCGGACCGTTAGTCAAGTCAAAAAGTCAGTCAAACCAGTTCGGACGAGACGGTCGTTTTTCATTTTTCATAAAGAGAAACTGCACCCGACGTCTTCGTTTTGATTTTTTTTAATTCATTAATCTCTGATTTAATAATTCAATTCGTAGTTTTGTGCATCTAATTAGCAAATTTGTGCCCGTTATTTTATCCAAGCAAAAGTGATCGGGCTACCAATTATTTTCAAAAGGCAAGTAAAAATTTAAATTCCTCAATTATTATCTCCCAATTACTAAAATTTGCAACAACGAAAATTATTGTTATTTTGTTTTGAATTGCCGGCAATCTGTAAAATCTGTTTTAATCTTTAAAATAACTAATAAATATTATCATAGGACAAATTCATCTTTTAGTTATTACGATTTCCTTTTTTTATCACCAAAATTTGTGGATAAGTGGGCCAAAATAAAAACAGAAAATCATGTGATTCCCACATCCTCGAAAACCTTGAATTTCTTTCTAGTAGAGAAAGTGGAGGCAGCCTTCCTACGGTACTCAATCCCCCCCCCCTAAGCTGCTTTAATTTCTCTCTAGTTACGTTGATATCATCGGTAGAAATTAGTCTTATTAGCCCCCCCCCTTCCGTACTACAAATTTAAGGTTTTTTGAACTTAATTGTGAAATTTACTTTCTCAATCTCAGATTTTCTGAACTGCATTGTTTTGATATTATTGAGAAGAAAAATTTCATGTGTACATGAGTTTCTTTGTTTTACTTCTTCTTCTTCTTCTTATTATAGGACATGTCCTGTGAAAATCCATTTTTGTCGCCCGGAACTGTTACTACTGCCTTTCTTGGGATACTGATGTCCAACTTTCATACCACCTTTTTGGTGGTCGTCCTGGTGGTCTTTTAGAGTCAGGTTTGTTTAGCATTGTTATTTTTGCTAGTCGATCATGATTCATCCTCTCCACATGGTCCCTCCATAGCCTTCGTCTTGCTCTTATCCATCTCACGATGTCGTCTATCGCGCACGTTTGTCGGTAACAGCGCTTCACCTATCTCTGAGGGTAACTCCGGCAATTGTTCGTAATGTGCTCATTTCTGTGCTTCGGAGTATTTGCTTCGTCTTGGAGGTTTCAGCTCGTGTTTCGGCGGCGTACGTTAATATGGGTCTAACGCATGTCTTATATATACGTACTTTGCTGTTTACTGACATGTATTTATTTTTCCATATTATGTTGCGTAGGCAGCCTGATATAGCGGAGGCCTTAGCAGCTTGGACGCGTACTTCTTGTTGAATATTTCTACTGCTCGAGATATGGGCACCGAGATAATTGAAACTCATCACCTGAGTGATCACCCGATCGTCCACGGCGAGTTTGCACCGGATAGGCTCTCTGCTTATCGTCATGGATTGGGTTTTGTTGGTCGATATTTCCATATTGTATTCATATGCTGTTGTTTTAAACCTATACAGCAGGCGCTGTAAGTCATCTTCATTCTCCGCGATAATCACTGCATCGTCTGCATAGCACAAAATGTTCACGGTTGTATTGCCTAGCTTGTATCCAACATTTTGCTCTTTAACCCTTCCTATGATTTTGTCCATTATTAGATTAAACAGTGTAGGACTAATGCTATCGCCTTGCCTTATCCCGGAGGACACTTCAACCTCTTCAGTCAGTTCTCCGTTTGTCCTTATCATGGTCTTACAGTTCGTGTTTAGCGCCGTGATGAGCTTTATGATGTTTGGGTGGAAGTAGTTCTCTTTCAGTACATTTAGTGCATCTTTCAGGTTTACACGATCAAATGCTTGCGTCAAGTCAATGAAGCACAAGAAGGCCGGTTTGTCATACTCGATGGCTTTTTCTATTATTTGACGTAGTATGTATATTGCGTCGATTGTAGATCTGTTCTTGCGAAATCCTGATTAGGCCAGTCAGTAAAGGAATTGTATGTTGTAAACGGTGATGTAGAAGATTTTATTTTTTTAACTTGTATAAATAGGTACAAGCATGTGAAAAACAAAAATGCTAACACGGGCGACCTCGGAGAACTTTTGGCAGCCAAAGAACTTCAAAATTTTAGGACTTTTTTTAGTTTTTTGCATATAACTCCTAAACCGTGGATCCTAGCAAAACATTTGTGGTTTAACAAATTAAAGAGCGTTAAATTCTGCGTCGAATGAGTACCACATCTTAATAATTTGGTTAAGTGGTATGGTCGAAAACTACGGTCAAAAACGACGATTTTTCTAATTTTGTCAAAACTGAGATATACGTATAGTGAGTGCGCGTCCGGCATCGATCGCGCTGCACTAAATTCGTTGTAACTTTTAAACTAATTAATGAAATTGAGCATTCAAAAGCTCAAATGAAAGAAGAAACATGTAGCTATTGGATTATTATATTTTAAATAAAAATGAATGTATATAAGAGTAGTATATGTATATAATTGGAACATACGGAGATATCCGATAAAATCGCTAAGAGCTATTATTATATATTCTAAAATTTTTTTTACACTAAATTCACTTATTTTTAAGTCCTATTAATAATATATGCTAGTTAGGTAGGTTAAATAAATTTTTTATAAAAGTTATTAACGTTTAACGTACTCTAATTTAACGAATTTTGGAGCAAAAAAAAATTTATTTTTTATTTCTGTAAAATAAAAAGGGTTGATTTACTTTTTAACCTAAATCCTCTTATAGCATCTTAAAGTACACATTTCAAGCTTTAAAAATCGCACCTGTAGAAATCCAATAACGCGATTTAAGCAAGAGTAATATGTGGTTAAAGTTAGGTATACATTTCAGATTTTATTACTTACCCAAAATTTTGAAATTTTGGAAGTATACATCTTCAATACTAAATTTTTGAGATTTTTTTTACTTATCGGATATTTTTATACATTACTTCTAGAGTAATCTGAAAATTTCAGATCTTTATTTTAAGAATTGTAGAAATGGTAGAGCTCTTAGCGATTTTATCGGATATCTCCGTATGTTCCAACTATATACATTTACTACTCTTATATACATTCATTTTTATATTAGAAAATATAATAGTCCAATAGCTACATGTTTCTTCTTTCATTTGAGCTTTTGAATGCTCAATTTCATTAATTAGTTTAAAAGTTACAACGAATTTAGTGCAACGCGATCGATGCCGGACGCGCACTCACATATACGTATACCTCAGTTGAGAAAAATAGAAAAAATTCGTCGTTTTTGACCGTAGTTTTCGACCATACCACTTGACCAAATTATTAAGTTGTGGTACTTATTCGACGCAGAATTTAACGCTCTTTAATTTGTTAAACCACAAATGTTTTGATAGGATCCACGGTTTAGGAGTTATATGCAAAAAACTAAAAAAAGTCCTAAAATTTTGAAGTTCTTTGGCTGCCAAAAGTTCTCCCGAGGTCGCCCGTGTTAGCATTTTTGTTTTTCACATGCTTGTACCTATTTATACAAGTTAAAAAAATAAAATCTTCTACACCACCGTTTGCAACATACCACCTTATTTCGATTCTCTACTGACTGGCCTATGATGTTCCTTGCTTATAACCACCCTACTCGTTATCTCATCTGATAAGATTTTTGTCAGTAATTTTAAAATGCTACTAAGTAAACATATACCTCTGTAGTTCTTTGGGTCTATTTTTGTCCCTTTTTTGAAGATCGGAATTGTAATACTGGTTCGCCATTGCTCAGGTATAGTTCCCGTGTCGATTATCTTCTTATATAGTGTGGTTATCTCTCGGATCATCATTTCGCCACCTTGTTTTATCATCTCGTTTACAATTCCATCAGGTCCCGGAGATTTTCTATTTTTTAGTTTCTTTATTGTAGATGTGACGCTGTCTTCTGTAATTTCCACCGTGTGACACGGGTGTCGGTTCTCTTCGGTGTGTCCATCGTTCTGAGTATCTTCTGTTGTCTCCGTTGGTTGCGCTTTGTATAAGGATTTAAAGTATTCTACCCATTTATGGGCGCATATGGTTTTTGTTTGGATGTATTCATTAATCGGCCTTTTGCTGCTTCTCAGCATGTTCCATACCTTTTTTTGTCCTCCATACAGATCGTGTTCCATACTTTTTGAAAACCTTTCCCAGAATTCTTCCTTTATTTCGCGTATTCGGGCATTTATCAGGTTTCTTTTCTGTACATATTTGTGATATTCCTCGGGGGTTTTGTGAGTTCTATATGCTAGATAGGCTTTCTTTTTATCCGCTGCCAGTGCTTTGACTTCTACCGTAAACCATGGTTTATTGTTTATTGTTGCGTTTATGTTAGCTCTTCTTGTTCCAAATGCCTCCTCGGCACTGCTGATTATATTTGAGCGTAGCGTTTCCCAGGACTTTTCGACGCTCATGTCGTCCGTTATGGGATCTCTCATTATCCTCTCGTTCAATCTTTGTTTTACTTTGTTTTACTTGAAATCAAAAACGTGTTTTAATTTCCTCAAAGCCAAAGTTAAATACAAAAATTACAGAGTCTCGTGCAATCATTTTAAAGGAGTTAAACCGTGGAGTCACCTATAAAGGTTTCTTTGTCAGCCCTTTAGCCCACTCATGAGCATCAGCCTCTTTCACTAAAAGAAAGGTTTACATCATTACGACCCCACAGCTGCTTAGTTCGGGTTGGGGAATTTGCCTATAACCCTTTATTATTGTTGATGTTGGCAGTCATCAACTCAGGGGGACCACCGGTTTTACGTGCCCTCCGAAGCACGGGAGACGGTCACGGATAGAAAAAGTCAGAAAGAAAATTTTCCTTACTAGACTCCTTTCGGGATCGAACCGGGTGCCTTTGCATCAGTAGTTGATCGCTCTAACTACTAGGCCAAGAGCGTCTCTCTATAAAGGTTTATGATAGTGAATATATTAGTATCAGAATGTGGTTGAAATCATTTTAAAATTTGGATCATAGCAATATAGTTCAATTAGAGCACAGTTCGATATATTCAGTTCTAAAAAATAAAGGGTTGCAATAAACTTAATATATTGATTTATTTACTTGTGAAATTATATTTTAATAATAAATTAAATAATTCTATAAATCGAAACATGATTGATCAATAATATTTTAAATTAAAATATTTTAAATTTTTATATTATGGTCGATTTATACTCAACGTTTAACATTTATCATTTAGCATTTAACACGTAACATTTAACTTGATAGTTATTTAATTTCCCTGCGCATGTACGACAATAACGATAACAGAACAGCTGATTATACTTTGAAAATAATATTTATTGATTTTGATAACAGCAACAAATAGTTGTAATTCGTTACTATAGTAACATTTTTTATTTTTACTATAGGTGTTTTGAACTGTTTGAATAGTTTCCGATTACGTTACATTGACAGATTTTCAGAGCCAACATCCGACAAACACTTATTTTGTAAAAAGTTGTCATTGCATTGTCAAATATGAATAATTAATTTAAGTTATAAAATATTTTGAGGTTAGGTTATTTACATTAACGATAAGTTGTTCCACAAGTGTTCGTCGGATGTTGTCTCTAAAAAGCTGTCAGTGTGACGTAATCGGAAACTGTTCAGAACAGTTCAGAACACGTACAACGAACAAATCTTATGCTATACTGGAATTCAGAATTTCAAACGAACAAACATATTAACAAAACTTATGTATGTCAAATGTCAAAAAGCTGTTAAATTTTAAATGTTAAATTAGCTGAGTATGTTAAATGTACACAGTAAATCTTAAATGTTAAACGATAAATGCTGCATATAAAATGTTGAGTAATTGAAAATTAAATTGAATAATTCCCGATTTCTTCACCAAGAGATATCTGTAGGTAAGATAATCTATCTACTATATAAATTAACGAAGTAACCAATCAGACAGCAGCAAAACAAAACCATCAGAAATATCTTAAATAATCTCTAGAGAAAAATCGGGCATAAAGCAGCTTTTAACTGAAAGAAAAATTTACTAATTTATAAATTGAATTAAAAATTCACTAAACTTGATAAACTTAATTCATTCTTAAAATTTATTTGCAGTAAATTTGGTTTACAGGTAGTTTAGTTTTTTGCTGCCATATTTTCTGAAATATATTGCTATGATTCATACACCACCTCATGCGCTGATCTCAATAATAATAATACAGAAAACTAACTTTTGATTATTGTTGTGTAATTGATCAAGCTAGCTTGTATGTCCTAATTACTGCAGTTGATCGTTGAAAATAATTGACATAAAAATTGTAATTTTTATGTTTTATTATTATGAACAATTAAATAATTTTGAAACTCCTCTATATCCTTAAAATTAACATGCAAAAACAGCTAATCTAAAATTTAAATTGTTGTTTTTAAAGTTACTCGTTTTTTTTTAAACTCTTAAAATAGCACCCTCTATCTTGCAATACATCATTTAAAGGTAGAAAAAATTTTTGTTCATCTACAATAATTATTTTTAAATTTATAAATTAAATTTTTTTACGAAAATTAAGGTAAGTGATAGATATAATAAATTTCTGTCTCATTAGACGTCATCGGTATTACATGCAGATGGATGGCATCCGAAATTTGGAAAAAACAGATTGACTATTTTTTCTCTCTGGCTCTCTTTCTATCTATGACCGTCCCCGTGCTTCGGAAGGCACGTAAAGCCGGTGGTCCTCCTATGTTAATGAATTGCCATCATTAACAATAATATAGGGTAACAGGCACATCTGAAACCAGCCTAGCAAACTACTTCAGATGTAAAACAAATAATATGCTCACAGTACTAGCAGTGGCTTTGGATATCTCCGATGCTGCTGTTAGAATAAAACAGGACTTGTCCTAATTAAAGCTAAAGAAGAAGAAGAAGATTGACTATTATGTGTGGACCAATAACTGCACTCTATCTATAATTCGAATTCGTGAATTGTGTTGGAAATGTCGAATATGAAAACGTATGTAATTATTGTTTTACATATGTACATATAAGCGATACCGATGACGTCCAATGCGACAGAAACGTACGTCTTACGCTCATCTGAATTTGTGTAAATTTTTTCCAATGGTACAACCTATTTTTGAACTCTTTGGGGACATGCAAACGTTAGTTTTCGAATGGAAAACTAACGTTTTTAAATGGGCCCCGAGGAAAAAATCAAGCGACGATAAATCGAGGGATCTTATTGACTATTCTTGAACTTTTTCTACCAATTATTTACTAAAAAATTTTTTATTTAACCATTGTCACATTTAATTTGTAATGTGGAGGTGCTCCTACTCTAAAGAAAATTTACAAGCCCTTTGGGAACCGAAATAACAGTTTATTAAATTAGTTGAGCACCAATTAATTGAATGAGATTATAATAAATAAACAATGATTATTATTTATCTAAACCAGTGACAAGTTAATACTTCAATTGGTTAAACAATAATTGTTGGAGGCGGTCACTAACCAAATAGTTAAACAAGCACCTGGTTCGAACCCGGGAGGAGTCTACAAAGGAAAGTTTTCTTTCTGATTCTCTTTCTATCTATGACCGTCTTCGTTCTCTGAAAACCCGTAAAGTCAGCAGTCCCCCTGCTTTGGTACCAGCGGGGTGCGAAACTCGGCCCTTCGGTGAACATCGACATGCTGCAGTCGGTGCAGTAGTGCTTAGCTTGATGTGATCACTGATGGGTTACAAGGTATGGAGAGTGCTTTGTTCGTAACGCCTGCCGCTGTTGGGGGCGCTAGTCTACGAGATAGTCAGACTAATCACCTAACGGCTCCACACCAAGCATAATGCAAGTACAGATACGAGTCTAGGAGTAAACAAAGGTGGAGCACTATAAGCTTCGAGTTTAGTGTGAGTAGACCTAGAGCCACGTGAGTTTTTTGTTTACATTAACCAACAACAAATTAATATTTAAATTGCTTGAGCAATGGTTTCTAATAGCAGTTAAGGTGGAAAACGCATTCGCGTTTGACGTTGCGGGTGACAATGAAAAAGTATTATTAGCGTGACTTCAACTCAGCAGTGACGTTTTCTTCCAACGTGGCGACAAGTCAATAATCTGTAGTTGATGTTGAATGGCGATAATCAGTAGCAATTTTAATTTTTTCTCCGACTAAAGACAGGTTTAAACAGGAATCATCGAGAATAATGATACAAAGTGACTAGTGACTATTAAAATCCCTCTTCTTGAGTTAATGGTGTTTTCCACAAAAAGACACAACACGAAATATTAATTCACGTAACGATAATGTTACTGAAGTTGTTACTGCTTTGATTTTCGTGAAATATGTATTAGTGACTAAAATAATAAATCATCGTAATGGCGGTTCGAAAACCCAAAGCGGACATACCACTATCACTAACAAAAGGTAAACGGAAAATAAAGCTTGGAGACAATATGGCTACCAAAGCGTATTACAAAACTCGTTTCGCATCACTTTAAGTTATAATTTTAATTACGAAATTGCCTGATTACGGCCCTGCCGCAATGTAAAATTTAATTTTTAACTTTTCAAAAAGACGCCAACCGAACAATAGGACCATGTGTCTGTTGCTACCTTTTGTTGGCATTTAGTTAAATACCGTTTCATTAAGCTTTTTCGCAATAAACTTGCAAATGCACTTTGAGGCATCATTTAACACCTTTCCTCTATTGTTATTTAGACGCTTTCATGCGTCTGACGGTGTCAAATTAGAAAAACCCAATCAATCCGGCAGAAATTTGGCACCGCATTCTGTCTGCCAAAAGGCATATAAGTCGCGTTATTACCGAAATCAAGACAGTCTGATCTTTATCTTCGTGACAGTCTTCTCTTACCTCGACGAAGCTTTTTATCTGTGTATTGTCTTACCGTAACTTTGGAAGAAGCCGGTAAATTTATCGATTTGTGATAGTTTTATCTTTACCTTCGCAACAGTCTTGTTTTTACTTTTGTGAAAACTTTTCTTCTTGCCGTTGTGCAGAACAGTTTTATTTTAGCTTGGTGGATGAAGAAGAAGTGAACAATTCTTTATCTGCTAATTTTACAACTTTATTCAGTGCGATTATCGCGAATTTATTAGATCAATTTCTGTCAACCCCCGTAAAGTGATAAAATCCAAATTTATTAATTAAACTTTCTTATTTATAAACAAGTAAGTGTAAACCATTACTTCAACGGTAAAACTCGGTCGATTTATTGTTAGATTAGTGTAAAATAAATTATGTACCTAAAAAGGCATTGTCTGCCGCTATACTTAATATATCTCTATCTCCATATCCTCTGGACAATAACACCACCCGACAATTTAACAGGACCTCATCAACAATAGTGTAAAGTGCAAAAACAAATAACCACTTTTTGATTAGCGTTAAGCAGCTTAATTATTCGTTTGTTAGACTTTTATACACTGTAAATTATTAAATATATTCCTAGGTTACTTTATTGTGCCGTATTAATTACTCAGTTGTAAATCTGCCTAGAAACGATTGCATGGTCCACGCCCCATTCAGCTCTCCGATGTTACAAGCGGCCGAAATCTTTAGACATGAACATGCAGGATAACTATTCAATCGTTATTATTTGAAATTAACAGTTTTGATTGGCTCAAAGTCGCCAAAACACGGTAAGGGGTACTAACAAGGGAAAGACGGCAACTTCCCCTCACGGAATTAATCCACTTTCATTGTGCGTGTAGGCCTTATATAGGACTTCTTCTTAGGCACGCTTCTTAGTTAATTTTAAAAAATTCAGTATTATACACCTTTTAAGCTGTATTATTTTACAGTAGCCTATAATAGCCCAGTGGGTCTAGAATCGGCTTCATGAGCATGAGGTACTGAATTTATATCTAGCTGCCGTCAATTTTTTTTCAATCCTGTATAATACCTACACGAAATTGCAGTCTTCCGCTTGTAAGACCATACCATTTTCTAATCGGTTCTTCAAGAACACGAGGATTCGTTTATCGGGCTCTAACCGATAAGAAACGAACAAAAAACTGAAAAATATGTTTTTAACTTACGATTTTGAATAAAATGTTTTCTTCTTCTTCTTTAAATGTTATGCAGCATCGGCGATATTCCGAAGCTACTGTTAGTACTGTGAGCATTACTTACTATACATCGGAAGTAGCTTACTGGGTTGGCCTCACATGTGCCGGTTACCCTATTTTATATTGTTAATGATGGCAATTCATTAACATAGGAGGACCATTGGTTTTATATTTTACGGAGACGGCCGCACAAAGTGATCGTCTGCCCGGATTCGATCTGGGCGCCTTACGTTAGCAGTTGATCGCGCTAACAACCAGGCCAATGACCGTGTCTTTAATAAAAAGTAACGACTTGATTTTGAATAATATTTAATTTAACATAGGAGTGACTTTAAAAGAATTTGCAATTTAATTAAGATTTGATCATATACTGGGAGGACCAGGAATGAGTTAATTTTTTGTAAACAATTGAAAATACTTCTTGATTCACATTATTTGTAACTTGTTGAAGGTGGAAAGGAAATGTGAAAACGTCAATTTAAAGTATCTTATTTAAGTTTACAACGTAAACATTACATTAATTGTATGATAAATAAATAAAGTTTGTTAAAAGCTTTTAGCTATAAATTAATAACTGCTGTTTACTTTCTAAAATGTAGACGTTTATTTAGTTGATGTTAGTTTGTTATATTGGTAAGCCATGAAAGGAAAAAATGGAATTTTGAACAATTGTGTCGGATGTATATCGAATCCGTTTTTAAAATTAAGTTCAATATTCGGGTATCCCCCAATAAACTCAGAATGCGTTCACATACAAAATAGAGCTTTTGCACCCATTTATACTTTAAATAAAAAATTTGCTTTCCTAGGTGTGCTTATAATTTTCTACTCCGCTATTAACGTTTACATTTTCACGATAAATTCGTCAAGTATTTTGACATAGGAGATCTTCTTTTTAGTATTATAACAATGTTATGTTGTTTTACTGGTATCTTAAAATACAGAAACAAAGTTGTGGAATTAAAGGGAATTGCTGTAATTGTGGAAAACTCGAAATTTTATGGAATACCCTATTTAATAACAGATCAAGATTTAAAAACCAGCAAAATATTTTATTTATTCTGTCTTGTCATGACAATTTTGAGTGAAGTACTTGCAATTTATTATACATTTATGGATTTCGATTCGGTCAATGTTATTTTCTTTTATTGGAAACTTGTAAGCCGAATTATTTTTTGCTATGTTAATAATATAATGGATTACGAAAATCTTTTCAACATTATGGCGTACTACGTACTTTTTCAAAGATGCCTCCTTCAAATAAAAAATTTTCTTCAAGCAAAAATTGAATCAATACCAAATCGTCAAGAAAACCCATTGACTGACTTAAATTTCGAAATTTGTATTAAACGTTTAAAGCAGTTATACATGCAAATTATATTAAATTATCAATACGTGAGTAAGTTTATGGAATTTACGATTATAATCTTGAATTTACTTTTAATCTTCTGTGCTGTTATAAGCAATTATTTACTTGTTACTCTTGTAAAAGACTTTCAAATTCTGACGTTCATATACGCCATAAATTTTTATGTGTGTACAACTGTAATTATGATAACTTACAACGCAGTCGAACTCTTATCAAATCTGGTGAGTATTCAATTTATAATTAGTTACCTACTTTAGGGTATGCAACAAATGCGCGAAAAATTACTTTTGGCTTACTAATCGTTGAGTTGTGGCACCAGCTAGCTGTTATTTCCCAATTGTAGGTAGTCGTTGTAATCATAGTTATCAAAGTAGTGACTTTAAAAAGAATTTTATTCTCATTTATTGTCAAATATTTTGAAACATCTTGTAATTGCTTATTACTAACATCCATGACTTTATCTTAAATCTAACGTCAAAAATTGTTATTAATATTAAAATTGCCGATTTTCTATCCTAAATTAATCTGATAAATTTTGCCCATCGACAATTATTCTCATTTATAATGCAGAACAGCTGGATGTAAAACTCATTAAGAATATTCTTGAGCCAAAATTAACCTAGAAAAAGTAGATTTTTGAGTCACAGGGTTTGAGAAGTCTCCCTCCTCAGGGAACGGATTAACAAGATAGATTAGCCGTTTTGTTTGATATCTCTGTAATTTGCTCATAAATATGCCTGCTTACAGCAGTTATGCCTTTGAAATTTTTATAACGTTGCTTGAAATCGTACAAAAACCTTACCATTTAGGAGATTAATGATGCTCCGAGCAATCACCAAATCCTACAGCCACTAGAGTGCTGTAATTAATTTAATTAACTAAATACGAAAACTGAGCATTACGACAGCTAACTTAATATTCATAAATTGCAAAATTTTACCGCCAAAGAGGTTTATTTAAAATGCCACAGAACCGCATTAAGGATTAGTATTAAAATCGATGCTTTGATTTATCTTGTAAAATTTTCTACTATGTTCGACTCCATTTTACATTATACGCAGGGCGTAGGCCGACCTGTGTTATAGGAGGATAGTTTAAGTACGACAGGTATGAAAACAAAAAAAGTACACAATGGTGGGAAATTAGATTTAAACTTAGAAATTAAACTTATACTTTTTATAATAAACGTGGGCCACTTTCTATTCTAGTTTTTGGTTATTTAGATTATAAAAAAGTTCTATATTTTTTTATGACAGAAATTGTTGAATTTTTTCTAAACTAATGGTGCCATTTTAGATTAGTCGAAGGCCGCAGGCCGACCAGTGTTAAACTAAGAGGATAGTTTAAGAACGACAGGTATGAAAACAATAAAAGTACACGATGGCGGAAAACTCGATTTAAACTTAGAATTAAACTTATACTTTCTTATAAAAAACGTGGGCCACCTTCTATTCCAGTTTTTGGTTATTTCATTTATAGAAAAGTTGTATATTTTTATATGACACAATTTGTTGAATTTTTTCTGAACTTCTGGCGCCATTTTAGATTAAACTAAGAGGATAGTTTAAGGGTGACAGGTATGAAAACAAAAGAAGTACGCAATGATGGGAAACTTAACAATTGTTAAATTTTGAAATTTTGAATCTAACTTTTTTTATTTGAGTACCATACACTTTGCAGTGCGTAGGCGATCAACTTAGCCCAAGCCAAGCTGACTCTACTAGGGAATATAATTAATGGGGTGGTTTTCCGTTGTCTTCCCCATAGTTCAAAGATTAATATCAGACCATTGATCACAGCAGCGAATCTGACGGGACCAGGACTTGAACTGCGGTCTCCCGCTTTCTAGTCGGCCGGAGTGTACTTTACGCTATACTGCTGGTCGCAAGTTGAACTTAAAAGTCGCAAGTTGTCCGCAGGAGATCATATTGTTTTCAGCAAGAATAATTAAAAATAAGTTAAATTAATTGACTGCGGATTCCTAACACTGCTCTAGTTAGCCCCGGCCTATTATGCTTGATTCGTGCATATCAAAGCACACGCACCGTTAATACAATGCATAAAATTATAGCATAATATTGCGAAATAATACGTTTAAATACGGGAAAATTGTAATTTTCAAAATTAAATTGTAGACTTATTACAAGTCCAACAACATTGATCCTCACCTTAAAGAACTTGTATTTTGCAGTTTTTTTGTTTGATAAAGTCATTTCTATATGAAAACGTGTATTTTCAAACCCGGGAATTCAAACTCTTACCCGCAGACATTACCGCGCAAGTAACACACAATGGTATATTATACGTGTAAAATTTATCTAGACCAAACGTTATATACCATACGTATATTTAAGATATTTCGTAGTTCAAAATGGTATCATGCTATTATATGTATATATAAATTAAATATATGGTCAATAAACAGCATTTAATGTACTGATATGTTAAGTTTGGTATACAATATGTATAATGGTATACGTATATTATTATTATATTATTATTATTCGCATTACATTCAATTAGCAGAATATAGCGGTCCTTACGGACTTACAAAATCCTCTTATTGAGGTGGATTAATCCTCATATATACAATTGTTTATAAGTCCTTATGTGTTGCTGCCTCTTTTACAACTCTTCTCCATTCCGCCCTTTCCATCACTTTTTGGGCCCATCCTCTTATTCCCATTTTTCTCAGGTCCTCTTCTACTCCATCTCTCCATCTCATCTTTGGTCTTCCTCTGTGTCTCTCGCCATTGGGTTTCTACTCCATTACTGATCTTATTACCTCTTTGCTACTGGATCTCATTACATGCCCCCACCACCTTAGCCTTTGGGCTTTGATGAATTTTACGATGTCCTCGCCATTCATTGCTTCGAGAATCTCTGTATTTGTTCTTATACGGCATACTCCGTTATCTCGTTTATAGCCCAATATTGTTCTCAACACCTTTCTCTCGCACACACGGAATTCCTCTTCTTCTCTTTTAGTCATACATATCACTTCCGCCGCATAGGTAAGCACCGGCCTTATCAGTGACTTGTATATCATCAGCTTTGATCTTTTGAAATTTTTATCCCTCAGTAGGTGTTTGTTCGCATAGTAAGCTCTATTTCCTGCCTGGATTTTTGTTGTTACTTCTGTTCTTCTTATGTTTTTGCAATTAATTGGTACACCTAGGTAGCTGAAGTCTTGAACGTGTTCAAAAGTTTCATCGTCGATTACCAGGTCAGGTCTATGTTCGTTCGTTTCTCTTGTGCACTTCATGTATTTAGTCTTAGTTTGATTTATGCTGAATCCCATTCTGGTTGCTTCGCTTTTTATTCTTCTTAAAGCATTCATTAGCCCTCCCTTGGTTCTTGATATGATAGCAACGTCGTCTGCGTAGGCTATCACCTGTATTTCTTTGTTTATTACCGTTCCTGTGCATCCACTGCTTCTGATTATTTTCTCGAGCGCAATGTTAAACAGGGTCGCCGACAAGGCGTCTCCCTGTCTTACTCCTCCGTTCACTTCGAAGCTGTTAGTTTCTCCTATATTCGTTCTTACGGTAACTTTAGAATTCTTCATGGTCAGCGAAATCATTCTTATCAATTTAGGTGGTATTTTATATTCTTTCATGACACTCACTAGGTTACATCTGCTTACTCGGTCAAATGCTTGTTTAAAGTCAACGAACAGCATATGCATATCCATTCCATATTCGTGCGTTTTCTCTTGTACCTGCTTAATTATGTGCAATGCATCTACTGGTGACCTTCCTTTTGTGAACCCAAACTGATACTTTCCGATTATCTCACGGGTGTATTCTGTAAGCCGATTGTGTATAATTGTTGACAATATCTTATACGCAGTATTCAGGAGTGTTATGCCTCTGTAGTTGCTACATTCTTCTGCGCTTCCCTTTTTTTTAATCGTCACAATGACTCCTTCCTTCCAACTATCTGGCATGTCTTCTTGTGTCCATATCTGCTTTATCAAATTACATATTTCATTGTGTGCCACTTCCTCCATTTTAATCATTTCAGCAACAATTTCATCGTTACCGGGCGCTTTTCTATTTTTCAACCCTTTGATCGCTTCTATGATTTCCTCGTTTGTTGGCTCATCAATATCATCCTCGAGTTGTGTGTCTTCTTTTTGGTCTTGCTCTCTTTCTTCCATTCGTGGTGTGTTCAAAAGTTTTTTAAAGTGATTCTCCCAGATTTTTTTAATCTCTCCGGGTCTGTTTTCGAGTATTCCGACCTCGTTAGTTACTCCTCTGTTTCTTATTGCGTAGGTTTTTGTATTTCTAACTTGTTTGTAAAAATTCCTTACGTTGTTATTCATCCTACTTGACTCGATGTCTTCCATTTTCTTGTTAACCCATTCATTTTTCTTTTGCTTATATATCTTATCAGCTTCCTTTCGTTTTTCCTTGTACTCGTCTAGGTGTTCCTGTTTTTTGGTTCTCAGCCATTTAATTCTAGCTTCTTTTTTAGTTTCATTCATTTGTTTGCATTCTTCGTCGAACCATACTTTCCATATTCTTTTCTTTTTATAGCCTAGTACTTCTTTTGCGCTGGTTTTAAGACTCTCTGCAATATTGTTCCATGTCGCGTTTATACTGCTGTTATCTCCTCTCTCTTGTAATTCTTTAGTTACCATATCTTTATATTTTCTTTTGCTCACTTCGTTATTAAGTTTTTCCATTTCCAATGTTTTCCCGGTTTCATGCTTTCTACTTTCTATCGTAGTTTTTTGTTTAATTTCTGCGAATATATATAACGTATAACGTATATTAAACACACCAAAATATACGTATCTCAAAAATATACTATATATACCAAAAATAGACGTATAATATACGATTGTGTTTACTTGGGCGTTTTCAACTTTTTTGATTATTTTACCGCAGCTTTAGAAATAAAACTAGCTTTAATAGTTGCGTACTAATATTATTTCAGATTAAAAATAAGTATTATCTATCAGTATTATTGTGACGTAATTAACATCTCCAAAAATACCCAGAAGCATTTGGTTCAACGTGAAATCTAAGCTAGCAAATTCACTATTCTCAGGAAAAACGAAGGATAGATAATGCTTTTGATTTACTTTTGCACGTTGCCAGAGCGATTGTGGAATCATCAATCAAAATTCTAATGGGATAGTATTTTCAAAAAAAAAATTTTTCTAATATTCTTACGTGTTCGAACAAAAGCAAATAAATTCGTATATAAAAAGATTGCACCATTACAATTTATTACTGTGGTCTGTATAAAACACACACAACGCTTTTAGCTATAATTTGTTAGCTTTTATTGATTTTCATAAAAGTAGAAATTTCGTCGATGTTAGTTTGGTATAGTAAACTACCATGGAAGTCATGAAAAAAGAAAATCGAATTTTAAATAATTGTGTCGGATGTTTATCAAATTCGTTTTTAAAATTAAGTTTAATATTTGGATTTCCTCCAATAAACTCTGAATGCGTTCACATACAAAATAAAGCTTTTGCACCCCTTTACACGTTTAATAAAAAATTTGCTTTCTTAGCTGTGCTAATAATTTTTTACATGGCGTTGAATTTTTGCATTTGCATAAGAAAATCGCCAAGTTTTTGGAAGGAGGAGAAGTTCTTTTATTATTGTAACTATCTTATGTTGTTCTGTGGGCGTCTTAAAATACAAAGAAAAAGTTATGGAATTTAAGGGAATTGCAGCGATTGTAAAAAATTCTACTTATTGTGGAATACCAAGTTTAATAAATGAGAAAGATTTAAAAATAAGTAAAAAGTTTTATTACTTTTGCATTGTTATGACAATTTTAAGTGAACTTTTCATAATTTTTTTTACATTCATAGATTCAGATCCGTCTGATTATATTTTCTTTTATTTAAAACTTTTAAATAGAATTGTTTATTGTTATATTAATAACATAATGAATTATCAAATTTTATTAAACATTATGACGTATTATATATTATTTGACAAATGTTTGTTGCAAATCAAGATTTTTTTATTAGCAAAACTTAAATCGATACCAAAAGATGGTCTAAATCGGCGAGAAAAATTTTGTACTGATTTAAAATTGGAAATTTATCTGAAAAGGTTAGAGCGATTATATATGCAAATTTTTTGAACTATAAACAATTTAATAACTTTATGGAATTCCCTGTTACAATCTTGACTTTACTTTTAATTTTGTGTGCAATTATAGCTCATTATTTATTATTTGCTGTGATAAAAAACTTTCAAATCATAATGTTTATATTCGTCATAAATTTTTATTTGTGTATATCTGCAGTTATAACAACTTTTGTGGTAATCGAGCGAATATCGAACATGGTAAGTTTATATTTTTTAATTACAGTAGACCCCCCACTTATTCAACCTAAGCGAAACTCATTTTAAGTCGGTTATGCGAAAAGTCGAATAATCGAGAAGGCTGAAATAATATTATCGAAATAATTATATCGAAATTAGTATTACAAAAGTTCCCGAAGAAAAGTACTAAACATTATTATATCGTCTAATTATGCTATGATAGAAAAGATTGATGTTGGAAGCCCTCTAAGACATTACCTAACACTCTCTGGAAAATTGCGGGAGAGTTTTTGAAACCGAAAGGCATTATTTAAAATTGGTGATGTCCTTCTGTAGAGAATACGGTTTTTTCTACACCACTTGGGTTTACTTGAATTTGATAGAAAGCATTAGCAAATCTAATATTGAAAAATAGTTTCTTTTCCTAATTTATAGAGAATATCAGGGATAGGGATAGGTAAGAGATATTTGTTATCTACCGTAAAGTTAGCATTTAAAATTTAGCTACCGAGTTAGACAATGTTACAAGTGTTCAAAATGTCTTTCATGTAATTTTAAACAATGTTGAGCTCTTTTGCTTGTACTATCAGTGGCTCTAAGTACTTCTTCAGTGTTTAAAGATCGATCGGCATTGCAAATTTTTAGCTTTATATCATATTTCGTAGATTTTTTACATAAACAATGTATATTCACCCTGTATATTAATTTATTTTTGTAAAGTAAATTAAAACAAATTTAAATAATTACTATGAGTTGGTTGTGTAATTTACTTAAATAATATTTATAAACATACCTATTTACTCTCCTAATATTACATTAATTACTAAATTTGTTTATTCAATTAAAAAAAACTTTGTGTACATTTTTAGTAATATTTAGAATTACGCGACTTCGTGTAACAAACTTAATGGGAAAACAAAAGAAAAAAATTATGGAAAATTGCATGGGGTGTGCATTTAATTCGTTTTTAAAATTGAGTGCTATTTTTGGATTTCCTCCAATAAATTCTAAATGTGCACATACAAAAACTAAAGCTTTTTCTCCTAACTTTACTTTAAACAAATTTTTTGTTGCAACATCACTCGCAATAATGCTATTTTCTGCCGGTAACGTGTACATTTGTATTCAAAATTTGTCCAATACAATCGTAGCTGCAGAAATGACCTTTACATTGTCTTCAATATGTTGTTGTGTAGCAGGCTTAATAAAGCAGAAAAAAAGGCTTTTGGAAATGACAGCGGTTGGAAAGATTATCGAAAACTGTCATTATTATGGAATACGGCATTTTATAAGCAAAAGAATTATAAAAGCTAGCAAAAAAGTTTATTACGCGAATTTTTTGATGATGAATTTTATTATTCTGTACGCGACGTATTTTACAATAGTCGAGAATGATCTAAATCGTGTCCTTTTAATAATAAAATTCTTCAACAGGGTTATTTATTGCTATGTTGGCAATGTTATGGTCTGCCACTTTTTGCTTAATGTTATCGTCTATTATATAATTTTTCAAAAATGTTTACAACAAATAAAGAAGGTGCTTTTAACTAAATTAAACCCAACAACAGAAGGGATTCAACTGTTGAATACCTATGTGCATTTGAAACGGCTCAACATTCTCTATTTGGAAATTTATATAACTTTTCAACAATACAGTGGCTGCGTAGGGGGGTTAACTATAATACTGTTGTTTCTTTTTGTTGTATCTGCAATTATTAGCAACTGTTTGCTGATTGCTTTATTCTATAACTTTGAAAAGTTAACTTTCGTGTTTGTTGGCCAATTTTATATATGCATTATTGCAATTGCAGTTCTTTTTACTACGCACGAACAATTATTGTATGGGGTGAGTATAAAATAATATTTATAACAGATATTTTTTATGTAACAAATTTATGAAATTTTAATATTTTATATCGATTGGTTTACAACTACCAAATAGCAAATCAAAAAAACGTAGATAAATACATAGTCGAAATGCTGAAATGATAGTGATAGATCACTTTCATTACCAGTACATCGCTTTCAACACAAATATATATTTAGTATATCATTATTTAGCGCAATGGAATTACGGATAGTAGTAAATATATTAATTTTTGTAGTGTATAAAATTTTAATCTATCTTTTGTATAGCCTTACGTTATACTAATATTACCATCATTATTATTATTGTTTATTTACGAAATGAAGAGAACTATAAGTGGAACATAAAAAGTTTATTTTATGAAATTATTTGGTTCATTAGAAAATACATTTAGTAGGTATATTAAATAAAACGAAAAATGGTCAAGTGTGTGGGATGTGCTACAAAATCGGTTTTAAACTTGATTGGAAATTTCGGATTTCCACCATTAAAAGTAAAATGTGTCCATAATCATACAAATTTTACTCTCCACTGTACTTACAATAAAAGTTTTTTCTTTATATCCGCGATTGCAATTTTGTATGAAATTATAAATATTTACGTTATTTTGACCAAAATTTCGAATATAAAAATGACGGTTGAAATTATTTTTATGCTATGTACCATTGTATACTACGTTACTGGCGTTGTAAAATTTAATCAAAGACTTTTACAATTTAAAGGACTTTTAGCCATTTTACAAAATTGCAAATATTATGGAATTTCAAGTTTGTTATCCGACAAACTATGTAAACTTGGCAAGATTCCTTATTTAAATTACATTTTTGCAGGATTTAGCGTTTTCAATGGTTTTCTTATTACATGTCATGATGCGGATAATAGAAACTATTTCTATTTTGCTTTAAAAACGTTAAATCGAACCGTGTATTCCTATATTGGTAATTCCATAGTTGTTTACTCAATATTAAACCTTTATTTGTACTGCTACGTTTTAAAAGTTTGTTATCGGCAAATTAAATCGGTACTGGTAAACAAACTTGACATGATTGAATCACTCGGTATAAATTCCAAACGACAGTTTTGGAGTACCAAATCCCGCTCTAACAATATAATTTTTGAAATTCACCTCAGGCGGTTGAACAAATTATATTTGGCGATTTTGTTTACGTTCCAACAGTTGAACCAATTTACACTATTTATCATCACTCCATTTTTTATTTGTTTTACTGTATATTCAATTGGTGCAATTTATATAGTAGTTGATTTGTTGAATACTTTGCACTACTCCACTTTTTTTCTTCTTATAAATGACTTTCTGAGCTCGCTACTATTGATTCTTATTTTGGTTCTAAGCGAAAGAATTTCAAATGGGGTAAGTACAAATTTTTAAACCTTTTATCTATTATAGTGGAGCGGTTGGTTATACCGGACGTGGATCACTTTTTAAATTTTTCGAAGTTCAAATTTGATCAGCCGAATGATTGTTGAAACTAAAAACGGTGAGCGTACTTGCGTCGACAATATGTAATATAAAACTACTATTAATTAAAATGTTAAAAAAATAAGACCATCATTTAATGACAGTTTAAAATGCCCAAATTTAACAAATCCAAAAAAGTATTTTTTAATTATTTAAAATGCTCTTTAGAATCACGAAGGAACTCTTGAAGTTTACAAATCATTAAATTAATTGAAAAAACCTTTATTTTTAGGAACAATCACTATAAAATTCTAACAATATTTTACGGTTTTTGTAAAAGCAATCATTTTTAACTTAAAAACTTCGGTGATTGTTACAACACGTGTCTGAAACTAAATAAAATAATTAATTCATTGTCAATTTTATAAACTTTCTTTGATGTGAAAGTGAAATTTTGTTAATTAAAATGTTAATTAATAACCACTAAAATTCTTAAACAGTAAATTAAAAAAAAGGAAAATGAGGGAAAATAAATAAATAAACAATCACATGACTAAGAAATCTTTTCAGAACTTTGTCAATGAACAACAAGCATGCACAATCTTAAAAGTTACCTTTTAACCCTATATTTCTGTTTATTGTACGGACTGTACATTACCTAAGTGTAGATTCCAAAATCAAAGAACGCACAAAATCTTATTAAACAAATTAGAAATACCAAGGTAGGTAGAAAATTACCTACCTGAACCAAGAGCGTATCATTCGTTAGTCGTTTAGGAACTTTTCTATCTTTGCGAACACTCTTTCCATATCAAGAGAATGATGTTTCGTTCTTAAATCTTTCCTGCTCAATCTAAGTTCCCCGTGAGCGACATTCCTTACATTCTACACAGAAAGGTCTGTTACGCATTTTTGGGCCATGTTCTTTTCCCCGTAGTAGTATCAGCATTTATTGCCTTGATTTTCTCATCTGTAGGTGTAAGGTTCTATGATTGTTTTTTATGATAACAAAGTCTAAAATTGCCGACTAACTCGCCGTGAGGTCAGGGCAGACAACAGTAAATTTTGGTTATGTATGCGCCGGAATAGTCGAAATCGTGATGGTCTACGATATTGGGTATAGAGGGCGCCACTAATATTGCCAAAACGGCGTAAGTCAGGAAAAGTTAGTAGTCTTCTTCCTAAGCCGTACGTGAATAAACTTACTATTTTGGGGATCCTATCCAACTGAGTTTTACAAAACCTGTAATTAAATTTAACACAAAAAATAACAGTTACAAAAGGAAAGGTATAATGATTACGGAAAACGGTACATGAGTGACCTGGTGACACTCTCATGATCTTAAATCTATCAAAATAATGTTGAAGGTAGTGCTACGAAAAATGACTGAAGGTCCTTAATTTTAAAACGGAAATACTACGATTAAATTTAACTAACAAAAGTTTTGACATTTGTCAATGATAAGTTTTATAAATAATAATTTAAACTGTGACGATAAACAATACAGCAGACGGCTTAACCAAATCTTCAGTAAAATAATACTTGTGAGTAATTCCTACACATTCACATGTGATGTTGCCACTTTTAGATAACAGAACAAAATAATGTACTTACATGACCTTGACACAATAAAGATGCGATAACTCAGCTGGTAGAATAAGTAGTTTGGTAAATAATAATGATTTGACGAAATTGAAAACATTGTAGTGACGGCAGATGTTAATTTCTACAAGAAGCTTTGAGGCTGACAAAAATAAGCTTGATGGTACGTAAATTCCTCAAAAGAGTTGCTTGACGATAATTTGAAACAAAACGGTACGACAAAGCTCGCTGCTCGAAAGACAATACTTGATGGAAAGAAACACTTTACATCACAAATGATCTCGAAATACGATCAAACATAATTATTAAACGGTATTAAAGTGGAAAAATTGACTTTAACTCAAAGGTGAACTTAGTCTGATAATTCAACAAACTCGAACATAAATCACTGGGGAGCGGTCGGAAAACGAATTAATTCGGAGCAAAGCTTGGATTGGCTAGCTAAGTAACTATCTGAACTTATTCTAACAAATGAACATAATTGAGACAGGATAAAAATTTAATTACAATGCAAAAACGTTATTAAAAATAAAATTTAACAAATAATGGGCGTTAAATCTAACTAATTAAACATTAGATGTTTGAAATTCATATAAATTTTATGCAAACCTGAGCTGACTAAGAACGTTATTACTAAATATTGAAAAATCTTTGGGCTTGGGCTGAACTGGCGTGAAACCTACATTCAAAGATCGGTTGAGGTTCAGACTTAACTTTCTAATAGTTGACATTTTCTAACCTCAAGTGTCTAGAATTAATCTTACATGTTTCTTCGTTTAATCTTGGGATTGGGCTCAATCTGGGGGTGACAGACTGCATCCCCGGTGGGTTGAAGGATTAAACTTTCTATCTAATATTCCCGCTTCTAACCACGAGTCTGAAAAATTAAAAAAGTGGTTTTTGTTTAAAAGTCTTGAACATTTATCAAACAAAATATGGCAATGGTTACATCCCGCGTCGGTCGATCCAAGATAATAAATTTTCGAATGTAATGCCAACGGCACGCAGCTGACGTCACATGAACGGATGGAAAACCGTTTGTCCAAGAACATCCATTTGGTATGCTACTGTACGCTGGTCCAGCAGCTAGGGCTGCCTACATCTCAACATCGATTATCCGGACTTCTAATTTCTTTTATTTATTTATATCTCTAAGTATTTTGGGAGCTTCTGATCTTCTAAAACTTTACGTGCGTGGATTTCCCGTATCTCCCCGTCTGGTGCTGCGTTCGTTTTTAGGGCAATATCAAATTTTTCTAGTTTTTCCTCGAGCTTCCGCTCTAAGTCGACCATTTTGGAAAACTCCTCCTTAATAAAGTTTTGGGATGTTTTGGTGCTAGCAACAATGGCGTTGAAGGAGAAAGTGTTCCTGAGAAATAATAAGTGGGCAAGTTCATTGTGCGCGGCATACCTGATCACGGCAGAGGGTAGATGTGGAGTGCGTTGAGAAAATTTTTCTACCACCTGTGGTCAAAGACATTTGGTTGTTGCAGGAAGCTATCTTCCTTTGGTCATTAGTTATTGTTGCTGACAGCAGCAGAAGATTCCTATCCATCGATTTCAATGTGTTTTCCTCGTATCCATTTTGGTCTCGATCTCTTCTCCGAACTCCATGATCCAAACACCCGTGCTCTAGGGCATGCGCCAAGCTTGCCTCACTACGGTTACGGTACGGTATATGGGGTGTAAAAATAGTAAAATTCACTTTGGTGCGACCAGAAAAGCGGACCGAAGTCAACGTGTCGCCGATCGGTGGTGAAAATGATATTTTTTTACTTAATTATCTGAAATAAAAAATCAAAAGTTTTATAATCAGTTAAGGTCAGCGCATAAAATATATTATGGGCACTTTACACGAGGGTAGTTTTTCATGCGTTCGATCGCTGCGACTTAGTGCCTTGTGTAATACAAAATTGCGCATGCAATTAATCCTTGCAACTTGTCGCACGTGCGATTTTGTACTGCCATCTTAAATCTTTTTAAAAAATGTGTTAAAACTACATTATAATGTCATTTTACAGTTTCTTACCTTACGACTACGTGTTTGTTAAAGTTTGTTATAAAATAAATTATTTTATTTTGTTTTAAACATTTTTCTTAAACTTCAACTATTTCAAAACTTTAAGCTAACTAGTACTTTTTAAAGTTGATATTAGTCGATGTCTTTAAAAATAAATGCCTCGTGTAAAGTAAACATGCCGAAATCGTCAACTTTGCGCTTCACAAAAATTTAACTAATTGCTGCGATCGATCGCACGAAAAATATCATTTCTTAAAGTGCACTTTAGAATGATCTTTAAAAGAACAAATAATTTTTATACTAAATTTAATTTAAAATGAAAAAGAAATGTTCAACATAGATAGACAACAATAATTTAAACCGGTTTATAAATAGGAACCGGTGCAGTTGTGTATGATTTATCAAAATGTATTAATTATTAGTTTAATATTTAAAAAATTATTTTGTATTTTAATGGGAACTATGCCCTTTTTTGTAAATGTTACCTTAAATTGAAACTGCCAACCAAAAATATTTGCTGAAAAGGGATTTAAAACTATTTATTAAAACAATCATATTTTAAAAGTAAAAACAACCCTAAAAGCGGCTGTCAAATGTTGTTTTGAAAATTTATAAAAATAAATGATTACTTATCATAGGCATAAGTTGTAAAAATTTTTAATTTAAAATTTAGTTGTTATTTTTTTTTCATGAAGGGAACTATGCCGGGGGTAAGTTTATGGGGGGAAAATTTTAGACCATTTTAAATAAATTTTTTCAAGCCAAACCCCGCCTTTTTTAAAGAAAACCATTCAAAACTGGATAGCCAATATTATTGATATTTTTAATTTAAACAAATTATGTTCAAATTCGAATGTTTTCACGATAGATAAGCTTGGACTGTCAATTGAATTTGATGAGCTTTTGAAAATTGAAATATAAATAATTATCTGTATCATAGGCTTAAAAATAAGTAAATGTTAAAAAATTTATCAATTTAAAAATTTAATTATTAGATTCTTTCAAGTAGAACATAGGGTATCCCCGTGACAGTGGAGAACCTTTGAGGTGGTGATAAAGGACACTTTTCCAAAACACATTTTCAAATACAATTTTTGTCCAAGTCCAAACTCTTGGGGGTTGCCTCCTTTTAAAGAATTTTTTAAATTTCTCATTTGAAACGGCCATAGTTCCGATATTATTGATTTTTAGACTTCATTCAAATTATGTTCAAATTTAGAATCATCTCCGTATCTCGTAAACGAAACGTCTTAGAATAAAATTAAAAGCCCAAAGTTTTAGCCCAATTTATTTTTTTTACCTACACCTTGTTCATCATTTTCAGAATTTCTGTAAAAACGGTTAGTTTCCCAAAAAAAATTATTTAACAAAAGTTATAGCCCGTTAAATTCTCTATCGGTTTGCGCCATTAGTTTTTTTCTAAAACGTTTTATTTAAAAAAAACGAGGGTTGCCAGAAAAATAAAACCTGAATTTTTTCAACATTTTTCCTTTTAATTTAATTTATAACTCGAAATCCGTAGATTCTAGACGATAAAGAGTTATAACCTAATTTGTAGATAAGCAGGTTATCTGTAAAATAGTTCTAATCGATTAAGTCTAAACATAAATAATATCGGAGCTATGGCCGTTTGAAATCTAAAATTTAAAATATTGCTTTAAAAAGAGGTACCCCCAAAGGTTGGGAGTTCAACAAAAATTGTATTTGAAAATTTGTCTTAGGAAAGTGTTCTTTATCACCACCTTAAAGGTTCTCCACGGTTCCTGGGACACCCTGTATACTCGTATTTATTTCAAGATAACAAGAACATTAATAACACAGAAAAACAAATAATTATACAGTGAAATAAAAAATTTGTCTGTAACAACTTGTGTAGGCATCGATCCTATCCATTTATAAATTTAATCATTTTAATTAAAAATTATTTATTTAAGAATCTCATTTGTATAATTAAATCGCGAATGAATGTTCGGAATAATCGTAATCAAAAATTCAATTAATCAAATTTGAGTCAATTAATTTTGAAATATAAAATTGAATAAAATTTTAATATCATTTTCATGAATTTCTGTTGACAATCAACATTTATATTTTCTTATTGAGTTATGAAATTAGAACATTAACTTATTAAAAAATTGTTTCGATAAAATTGCTTCAAGCAATTTGAAAAGTATTTTTTATTATTTGGTATTGTATGTTGTATTTTGTGGCAAAATTATGAAAAATTGTGTCGGATGTGCAATAAAACCGATTCTAAAATTAACTTCATATTTTGGATTTCTCCCGGTTAATGTACAGTGTGTTCATAAAAACGGTAGAGCTTTTGCACCTATTTACGTACTAAATAAAATATATTTGTTTATACCGGTGATAATAATTTTGTTTCAAGCTGTGCACTTATATCGCCCAATAAAATTATTGAATATATTAAATATAATTGAAATTTTATTTATTTTGAGTTCCATCTTATGGTGTATCGCTGGGGTGCTAAAACATAATCAAAATTTAGTGGAACTCAGGGGAATCTCATTAATTATTGAAAATTGCAAATACTATGGAATATCATCCATGATATCCGAAAAAACTTTAAAAGTTGCTAGAAAACTTTATTTTTGTAATATTTTGGTTTGCATTTTTTCAATATTTGATGCATTCATTTTTAATTTATTGAATGAAGGAATTGCAAATTATTGGTACTACTTATTCAAACTCCTGAATCGGATGATCTATTTCTACATCAGCAATGTTTTGGGGTCTCAATTACTGTTACACCTTTTGTTTTATAATTTCATTTTCAAAAAATGTTTAAACAGAATTAAAATTTTGTTAATTAAAAAATTACAATCTATAGAATTAGATGAAATATTACCGATTGAACCGAATCATTTAGTTTTGGAAATTTATCTCGAACGATTGAACAGATTTTATTTAGCAGTTTTAGTAACTTTTCGGAAATTTAATGAAAATATCACATTTATACTTGCTCCACTTATATTTATTTTTATTATAATTATGATCAGTGTTAACTATTTGTTTATTGATTTAATTTATGATTTTCATTATGAGATCCTCTGGCTATTTGTAAATTCTTACTTTGCTGCAGTTGAATTAATCTTATTTTTGGGTATAACTCAACGACTAGCAAATGTGGTAAGTAATTTTCTTAATGTTTATTTGCTCTTTAAAATATTTATTACTGAAGTATAATTTTCATGTAATCAGCTAAAACAAAATATGAAACATCTTTGTTTACCTTATTTATTTGTTAATCCCATTAACAAGAAATTAATTTACTTAGGGTTGATCATGTCTTCAGTTGAGTGGTGACAAAGGGAAAAACTATGGAAAATTGTGTCGGTTGTGCAATTAACCCATTTTTAAAACTAAGTTTTCTTTTTGGAATTCCACCGATTAGCTCAAAATGTGTGCACGTGAACAACAAAGCTTTTGCACCCAATTTCACTTTTAACAAAAAAAGTGTGTGTTTATCAGTTTTAATAATGTTGTTTTTTATTTATAATTTATACAATTACATTACACATAAATTAGATGTATTGATAGCTATAGATATTATTTTTATTTCGAACTTCGATTGTATCCTGTGCAAGCAGTACATCGCAGTTTAACACAAAGTTAACAGAATTGAGAAGCAATCGGCGCGATTGTGGAAAACTGCCAATATTATGAGATTTCCACATTTATAAGCAAGGAAGATATATACACAAGTCGTAAAATTTTTATCTTACTTATTATTCTCATGGGTATTACTTTTCCAAACATAGTTTACGTTTCAATCGGGCAATCAGATGTTTCAAATTCTTATCTTACTGCAAGCATATTGAATCGATTTATTTATACTTATATAGGATATGTAGTTGTTTTTCAAATTATTTTCAGCCTTATAATCTATAATATACTTTTTTTAAAAACTTTTCATCAAGTAAAGTACTTTTTGGAATTAGAAATAAATATAAAATCTAAATTGAAAATTGCTGAAACTTCTTATGATTTTCTAAAACTGGAAATGTATCTTAAACGATTAACAAGATTATATATGCAAATTTTAATGTCGTTTAAGCTATATAACAAGTTTTTAGAAAAACTTATAATGCTTTTGGGGGTATTTTTTGTGTTATCTGCTATTGTCAGCAATTACGCACTAATTACTTTATTTCACAACTTCCAAAAAGAAATTTGTGTATTTGTTGCCAACCTTTGGATGGCTATCATAGTTATAATAGCTGCAATATTTTTCGTAAATGGACGAATATCAAACGTGGTGAGTATAAGTGTGTTTTTATGTTGTTGGATTAATATACAGGGTTTTAAATTTAATTTATTAAATTAGTGGGATAATTTGTAAAAAAAATTGTTTAGTTCTTATAATGAGAAGAATGTAGAAAACAATTATTGGCAAGAGTTAATTAAACGTGACTCGAAAGTACACTTTTTCCTATAGAAATAGTTCAACCACACAAAAGAACAAAAATACAAGAGCTTTATAGACAGGATGAACTTACTGAGACTTGTAATAAGGCCACAATTTACTTCTGAAAATTGCAATTTCCCATAAGAAATACTTATAATACATATACAAATACATGTGGCAAATACATGCCAAATATGGAAACCATTCTGCAGACGGTGCGTGTGCTGTGCATGGGTTGACAGTGACTAGTGAGGGGGGGGGAGTGATACTTCCATACTTTCATATAACTTCCATACTTTTCGAGTTGCAGGTACTTGGAGTATGTTTTTAGTAAGTAAAGCGCGTATCAAAACCGCTTGTAGCGCCCGGAGTGACCTGGATTCACACAAAAAGTGATTTTTTTTAAATTTGTTGTCTGAACAAAAATTTAACATTTTTATTAGTTAATTATATCGTCATCCTTCATAATTCGTTGTATAAAACGAGATTCTGGTATCTTTACTGTCTCCACAACCTATTCCAATTTTTAAAGGCGGAGTTATAGATCAAAAGAGTTAATGACAAAATTGCATTCAAAATTAATTTTTAATGCCGTTTTTTAACCAAATTTGTAAACCATCTGTAAATTTTATTTTTTTATGTCTATATAGCATCATTATCTATCATAATTTACAAAAATAATAGTGAAAATCGCAATCATGGTTAATTAACTTTCACCCAATCATGATCATAATGCAACTAACATCGTCAAAGTTTACCTAAAAGTCTGGGTTTTCATCATGAAAGGTAATCTAGCGACAGACAGACAGCTAATCTTAGCGAAATTCATTGCTAGGAAGGATTAGGTGGAAGGAAGGTCTATCAGCTCGTAACAATCCACTATCAAGTTAATGCAAACACATTGCACTTCATGGCGCACCGCTGTAAACTGACGTTACAACGCATTTTTCTGGCTTTTATTTAAAAATCTGAAGTAGGAACACATTACCCTCAGAAAATAACAATTTATGGTTTTATTTAGCAGCGCATAGAATTTACGTGTGACGTTTTAAAATTATGTTAAATTTTGAATGAAAATTCGTGACGTTCAATAATTACAAAATACTTTATTAACGAAAGTGACTTTAAGAAATTGTTAGAAAGATTTTTCAAATTTATAAAAGTCAACCTTTCATCGTACCCCCCTTAGTAAAGTATTATGTATGATTATAGTCGGTTATTTAAATAGCTATAATATCTCTTTTAATTCTCATCCAAATTTCATACTGATTCAGAATTCTGAGTTAGTTGTAACGATTTATTTTTAAAAATAGAGCACTATTGCAATGATTATAGTTTTTTTCTATAGCAAATGTTAAAGTGCGGTTTGTTCGACTGAAAATAATAGAACAAGTGACACTTTAGTCGCAAGAGTAGATAAAGTAGCATTTTAACAGCAAGGGTAGATAAAGTACTTTAATTTATTTTATTGCATTTAAATAAGTAGATACATTACAAATTGCTTTTGATTTACATAGTTATTTGTACAACTCGTGTTAAGTGATACTTTTTCACGAATGTGGAAATTTATTTGGCGAGACGAAGTCGAGCCAAATAAACTCACATGAGTGAAAAAGACACTTCTAGCACGAGTTGTACACTATTTTTATACTTTTATTAAAAAGATTTAAATTATATGCATAATTTAATAGTTTTTATTTAAAGGTATGTACTTAAAGTTAAATATTAATAAGTTGGCTAATTTTAAGTAACCAAGGAAAAGTGTTTATGTGCAATGAAAAAAGTTACTTTTTTCATTGTTTATTACTTTTTCACTGTGTCATGACAACGCATAAAATAAAAAAGTGACACTTCTAACACCAATTTTGATCTTAAAAACCTAACTTTTTAATGAAAGTATAAAAAATATTTCAATTTTGCAATTGATATTGCCAGAAACCTCTATTCTTGGAATTGTACCACAGCTTGTGTTTATTTGTTGCGGCAATCGTACAGGGGTATTAGTCTGCATTTCTACCTCACTAAGAATATGCTTTGATGCGGCAATCTTAGTGGCAACCGATTCTTCAATGTAGGTTTCTGCCACGGATGAAGATTTCCACCCACCAACACGCTTGACTGTCATCAGATCAGCACCAGAGTTTGCCAACATTGTAGCTGCGGAACGGCGGAAACAATGTCCAGTATACTCTTCTGCATTTGGTAGCTTCAAGAAATTAGCAATCTTCTTAGGAACTTTATATAGGGTATTTATCCCTACAGGTTGGATGGTACATTTTTTGTCGATAATTGATGAAAAACTTCTTGTGAGGCACGTTTTTAGGACGCAAGGCGATGTATTTTCTTATGATTTCTAACACACTCATTCCACATTCCTTATCAGCAATGCAAAACGATCGATCTTTTTTGGTTTTAGTATCAATAAGTGCAACGAGCATGGCCGATTTTCGATCATCAACATTTGAAACTTCCAGCTTGTACAATTCATCTGACCGACATGCCCCATACAACCCCATTATAGCAACAACCTGTAATTTCAAATTCCAATTACATAAATTATTCAATCCAGTAATTCTAAAATCGTACCTTCATAAACAGATAGTCCTCATCTAAAGCTTCTTTTAAAAATTTAATGATATCATCCGGTTCAAAGATTTTCGACTTTTTAGGCTTGTATCCATCACCCAATCTTTTCAGCAATGAAGTCAATTTACTGTATCTGCAAAATATTCCACGATATTATTTGTTAGTGCTTCCGCTAGACCTATATTCACTTACTTTGAAATATCACAATTTTCATTAATCAGCAATGTACACTTTAACATCGAGTAATAGGACCATAATGTTGATGACTTGACTTTCTTGGATTTTTCTGAAAAATATGCAAGAAGCACCTTTTCATTTGAGCTAGTGTTGATATTTTTTGCACTTTTCCATTTCTGAAAACACTTATATTCCTTTTCATACACCATTCGCGACTTTAGAGGCATTAATTTTCCAACTGCTTTTAACGCCTCTTCTTCCACATCCGATGGCAGATTTTCTTCTTCGTTTTTGATCATTTCTAAATTCGCTTCAGCAAAAAACAGAATGAAACGAAATTTGTAAACAAACTCTATAGCAACCGATGGAGTTCCAAAGTGTGTTTGATTAAAACTGTCGATAATTCAAATTTATAATTGGGATTTCTTATAAATGTTTTCTTTAACATTGCTATAGAAAAATTAAATTTACACACGACGATAAAGTTTCATTATCGACTCGCGAAAATAATTTACTCGCGACTTCGTCGCTCGTAAATTAACAATTTTCGCTTGTCGATAAAATAAAACTTTATCGTCTAGTATAGAAAATAACTATTTCTACATTTTTTACAAAATTCGAGTTCGAATTTAAACTCTTTTGAATTTCGGTGGGCGGGGTTACAGTTCAAAAGAGCCAAAGACAAAATTGCATTCCAAATTAATTTTTAAAGCCGCTTTTTTCCAAAATTTGTGAACCGACCGCAAATTTTATTTTTTTTATACGCTAATTAGACCCTCATCTCTCGTCACCGACGTAGTTTAAGCAGATTGCATTGAACTCTTCAAAATCGAAAATCCACAAGTCAATATATTTGCAAATAGGGCAGGTACACACTCACATTATTGAAACGGATGTTTAATGATAACGACCCTTAAATACTGATCACATCCTATGGATTTTTATCAATAAATTAATAGAAATACGTTGCAAGTTCAATTAGTTATTAGTCTGTATTTATTCACGATTATAGGATCGTTATTGACCATCAGGAGATTCATGGTTTTTTCAAAAAAATACCACTTGGGTTAACAATTTATTACATATTTAATTGGATGGCATCATACTAAAAGAATATAAGGTGCGTTTAAAAAACAAAATTAAGCATCAAATGACCTTGAAGAGATTAGTTAAATAAAAAATCAATTATACTTTAATATTCCTTTCCCTCGCCATTATTCAACTTTTGTCCGAAACATTTTTTTATCTGTCGTTTGGTTTTTAAGATTTATTGCTGGAAGTTTTAAAATCAACACCCGGTATGGATCAATTCTATATTCTCTTAAAAGTTTTTAATAAATTAATATTACTGAACTATATTTTGTCATTTCTTAGCAAATTTCCAACCAAAAATTAAAAATTAAATTTTAGTGCTTTTTATATTCATAATGTATATGTTGAAGGCGTTGGCGATGCCCGCTATAAAAATCTCTGAAATGCAGTCCTACTCAAAATTATGAGTCTTTAACACGACGGATGATTGGGAGCGACTGGCATCTCGTCGGGCGTTAAGTGGGAGGACCCGCCCAGGACGCACGGACTGGAAACAGATTGCATTCAATTATTACGTAATATTGTGCAATCGTTCTCTTACACGTGTTTGTTATAGTAATTTGATGATTTTTGAATTTAAATTGTGAGGTTAATATCATCAACAGCTATAACATTGGATATAAGCTCCTCCCATGTTCCTCCATTGTTATCTTTTCCCCGCTTTCTGCATGTAGTTTTTTCTCATATTATATTTCGTCTCGGCACCGCCGGCCAGTTCGTGGTCCGACTTCAACTTTTTGTATCTTGCCGCCGCCGCTCAAGTCGATCCGCGCAAATGCTCGCGCGTTAGACCCATGCGTAGCGAAGCACCGTTCGGTGACTAGCGGCGGTCGGAGCAAGCGTACGGAAACGACAAGCACACGGTGTGCACCGCATGACGAAGCGATTATTAGTCGCCCGCGGTATTCAAAAGAACGTGACCCTTGGACGAATCGTCCGACGGAGAAGCTTGGTCCGCGATGCCCTCGTCATCGTACTTTACTCTTTTGGCTTCGTGGTCTCTCTTTCTTTCTTGTGCCATATTCGGTTTCCTGGACGTTGGCGATTCGACTTTGCCAAAGCCAAGACAAACTTACCAGGGAGTATAATTCAAAGAGTTGGTTTCTCGTTGCTTTTCCCATAGTCCAAAGATCGATATTGGACTTTTTGATCACAGCAGTGTATCTAGCGCCAGCAGGGTTTTAACCGCGAGCTTACCGCTTCATAGTCGGTTCATGTATCCTTTGCGCTGGCTTCGTGGTCTCACGCGATTAATCGACGCGTCAATCTATTATTTTCCATTCTAGCAACGTGCCCTATCCAGTTTCAATTCAACTTTCACAGTCATTGCATTGTATCTCTTACTTTGGACCTGTTTCGGACTTGAGTGTTGGGTATACTATATGATCTCGAAGAGTAACTTTTATAGTACGTCTTTCCATGGATCGTTACGTGACTTGTTGTTTTTTCATTATTCCAATGTTAAGGGCCCATACCTCTGTACCATAAATTAGGACTGGTGATATATATTGCTTTAAGTGTGTTTGGTATCTGAGAACTAAAGAGTGCTTTGTAACGAAACTCGTTTCGCAAATATGAATTAAGGAATTTGCTGATTACGGTCCTACTGCAATGTAAACTTTAATTTTTAAATTTAAAAAAAAGCGCCAACCGAACAATAAGACTATGTTCCTGTTGCTACCTTTTGTCGGCATTTAGTTAAATATCTGTTTGTTAAGCCTTTCCGTCCTTAACTTTAAATACACTTTGTGGCATCTTCTAATACTCTACTCTTTTATTATT
Source organism: Lycocerus yunnanus (assembly GCA_036346125.1). NCBI lineage: Eukaryota > Metazoa > Arthropoda > Insecta > Coleoptera > Cantharidae > Lycocerus > Lycocerus yunnanus. The sequence goes on from JARFIX010000059.1 coordinate 771,620, forward strand.
TAGTTGCTCTCGCTCATTTTGCGATGCTAACTTGGAAAAAATATTGAACCATTTCTACGTTTAATTTATTTAAAAATATAAATTTAATTTACAATGATCTTAAATAAAACTTTTAGTGAATAATTACGTATATAAGTTTTGCTAATGTTAAGTGTAAGTTTTTTCAAAAAGATGCTTTTGAGCTTTAAGTGGATGAGACAAAATTAGACAGGTATAATATAATTTATAAATATTTGATTCAAATTTTTAAAATTATAAGGTTAAATGAACAATAAAACGAAACATTATTTGCTTAATTTCAAAGGTTAATAATATATAATTATAATTTCTATAATTTATAAAATGTACAAAAAAAGATGGCGATGAATACCGTTAAATAAAATATTATGAAAAAATTAAATAATTTTATAGGGATCATCGTTCAGAATTGGTACAAAAATTGAAGCTTTTAGAAGCAGGCAATGAAAGCATTGCCACAATCATAAATAATTGTATAATTAACTTGTTTTTTGTTTACATTTACTTGCAATAGTAAATAAAAAATACATAAAAAAACTCTCCGGTTTTGATTAACCAATACACTTCATATTTATTTATTTATACTTAGAATATATTGCTTCATTAAGCCAAATTTATGTGAGTGGTGTTATATAATAATTGTAGATGGATTTACCCTTTATTACCCAACATTTTGTTATTTTTTACTATTTAAACAGAGCTCTTGGTGCGTGTTTTTAACAAATTTTAATTCAAATTAAGTATATTAGAGATCAAATTGCAAAAAATGATTCAGTGCGTTGGATGTTTTTTTAAATCGCATATTAATTTAAGTTCCTTCTGTTCGTGTCCTCCATTTATCGTTAAGTGTTTCCACTCACCAACAATCAAGCTTATCCGCCCAAATTTTCCATCTCTAAAATATGCCTAGCAGTTACGGTGTTCATAATATTAATTAACTCTGTCGACTTCTATCTGAGCATTTGTGAAATTTTTAATGCGGAATACTCAATTATAAATAATTTAATATCATTAACGGAGAAGCTAATCTCTGCTACTTCAATTTCTTATTATATCGCTGGAATTAGTAAGAGAAAGGTTAAATTACAAGAACTAAACGGAATTTCAAAACTTGTAGATAATTGCAACTATTACGGAATTTCGAATTTTTTAACGAAAAAATTGTTAATCGCCAGTAAACTAAGTTACTATATTATCGTACTTTTGTTAATCGCAAGCTTAATTTTTTTTCTTATTATGGGTTAAACGAAACAAAAAGTGGTGATTTTATTTATATAATTTTTAAACTTGTAAATAGATGCCTCTATATTTTTGTATCTATTACAATGGGGTTCAATATGCTTTTGAGTACATTGTTTTATTATGTTTTGTTTCGAAAGTGTTTCAAACAGATTAAATTTGTTTTAATGAAACGGTTCACTTATTATCAAGTTTACAATGTAGAATTAAATCTACAGCGATTAACACGTTTGTATTTGGCTATCGAGTTAACACATCAACAGTTCAGAAATTCCTTTCAATTTATGCTTACCCCTTGGTTTTTTATTGGGAATTGGGGTTATGGTGATGAATAATTTTGCAATAGCAATTTCGATTATTTCTGATCAAGAACTAAATTTGATGTGGGTTTCTTCTTCGTCTTGGTATCTCATAGGAATGATCTCTTATTTGGGAATACACGAAAAATTGGCAAATGTGGTAAGTCGCTTTTAAATTTAGTTATATTTTGTGTTATATGAAACCTCAGTATTTAAAATTCGCGCCACAAACTTTGAATCCAAACGCAGATAACCCTGGGCTAACATTGTGATCGTCAACTGAACCCCCATACGTTGTGTAAATCAAAACCCAACTTCTTTAAACAGACGGAAAACAAACAGTAGTTGAATCATAAACGAAAACCAGTGGCGTCCTTAATATCCAAATCTACTCACCCAATGGCGTCTTTAATGAATTAAACAGATAAGAAAAACGCATAAAATAAATGAAGATAGCCTTGTGCTTGAATTAACCGTCTGAAACCCAAATCGAACACAAAATAACCCCACCCGAAATAAAACACAAGTCAGTTAGGTTTTTGATATTTTTACTAAATATCAACCTCACTGTAATATTGGAGCAACTATAAGTTGAAAACAAGCCTCAATCTTCATCTGCGAGATTGGTTTCTTAATTAAAGAAGTGTCGATATTGACTTGATTTGATTTTAATACTTGGTATGGCTCTGATCGCAAGTTACATTAAAAGTAAATATGAGAACAAATTAATTGTTCTTAAATAAAAATCACATTATGATTTTTCATTGTTAATCGTTACTATGAGTATGAATTCTTTGTTTGCTATTTTTAAGTGCAAAATCCTACGATTTTATTATTAAGTTTTATTAATTCTTGTTTTGTACAGTGTGCTTTGGCATATAAATTAAGATTCCGTTTTATTGCTCTAAAATAAATTTACCTTCAAATTGACTCTATATTATAACAAACCGAATAGGCGCGACCGAATAGGCGCGGCCGAATAGGCGCAGGACATATAACCGCAGAGCCATTTAGGCGCGGGAAATATAGGCGCGGGACATATAGGCGCAGAGCCGTTTAGGCGCGATGCCAATCTGTGGCCAGGTTTATCTAGGTTTGGATTCGAAGTTTGTGGCGCAAATTTTAAAATGCAAGTTTACATCTTATAAATTCATGACATTTAGCAAAATAATATCAAGTATTTTGATATCAAATTTTGTAAAAGTTAAAATAATAGTTTACTGTCATATTTATAAATAATTATAATTTTCGCGCCCACAAATTTCAAATTTGAACTTCAAAAACCTGGTCTAAAATCGTAATCGTCAAACATAATACCCATGGTTGGTATAAAGCGGTAACCAAATATCCAAGTTTTTTTAAATAGACGGAAAACACAGTAGCTACCAACATGACCTGTACCTATCAACTTCATAAACCAATCTCCGGTGCCACTGGGAGTGTAACTTACAACCCATAATCAAAACACTTTAAGTACACCAAGGTAGCTTTATTCTTTGAATTAACCTCTCGGGCCTTAAAATTGATTCCAAAATAAACCAACAAGAAAACTTGGTTATGTTTCTTGTTTAAATAGTGTTGTAGTCCTTTGTGAAGCCGAGCAGGAGAATTACGCTTTACAAAAGTAAGGTGAGGTTAACTATTTCACAAGTCAAATTATTAGGGCATAATCTGGTCTGGTGCCCACGATTAATTACTCCTCGCTAAAGACGACGTACCAGTGGCGCCCAATATAATTGAGAATAACGACCGTTTGTCCCGTTTTAATCTTAGGGGACAAACTCGCGAAAACCACAGAAAGTTCCTACAAATTCAGTTCGAAACGACCCACGGCCTTCCCTACTGAGCAACCGGCAAACCAAATATCTGTTGCCTACAAGCGTGCACGGTACATTTGTAGCGTAACGAACTTATTTAAAGGGACTTAAAACCTTTTTCAACTTTGTATTTAATATCTTTTTGTAGAACCTTTACCTTTCGAGCAAATCCCGAAAAACGTACACTGAAATTTGGCTTACACGGGAGTTAAAAAAATACAAAATCTCAATAAAACCGTAACTCGGTAAATTTTTAACGTACAAAAAGTAAAAAATTGAATTTCAATTATGACATTGTTTCTATCTATATATTTCGGGCTTCCTTATATAAGGCTACAACCAAGGTTGTTTACCCGTCCCTCAAGAGGGTACTATAGCAATTAATATCTCAAAGATGTTGCAAGCATCTTGTGAGAGGACCACCGTCTTTACGTGCCTTCCGAAGCACGGAGACGGCATTACAAAGTGAACTCTGTCCGGATGCGAACCGGGGAGTTCTACCTTAGCAGTTCATCGCGCTAACAACCACGCCAATGACCGTCTCTATGACATTGTTTCCTATGCATAATTACAGATACTCCGACAAAGGACGCTTGATACCTTCACATTCGTACCACTACGGAGTATAATGCGCGGACTAATGCTCCCAATGTTGTAGTGGAGTAGACATAACGGTACTGATGAACCAATACTTGTCTAAAGATGGAAAATCCTTTGGGTGATACCGAAAATTCATGCATTCCAATGACAGACTGCTACTTTCATTTATATCCTATGCAAGAGGCTCGGCTTCGGTATGTCATGACGTACTGTTCTGGATACGAATTGTGAAAGATTTCTTATCTACAATTTGTGTAGATTAACGTTTTTAAATTTATCTAATTACTTTTGTGGTTTGTTGCAAATTGGGGCTCATAGTTTTTACTTTTATTTAAATTACGTTCGTTAAAGTTTTGTGCTTTAAAGAAGTAGTTTAATAATTTAGTGTATTCCATTAGAACTGGAAGCTAAAGTGGTTTGACTTGAATGACGTAATTTTTTTAAACGTGAAATGCATAGGAACAATATTTACAATTGTCACATTCTCATTAATATTATTTCTTATTATTGACATTATATTATTAAAATAACCTTTTAACAAAATTGCTTCGGGTACTTGGATGAAGCATTATTGCAAATGTTTTGAAGAATTATTCAGTTATTGAAGGCAAAACCATGTTAAATTGTGTGGGTGTGCAATAAAACCGTTTTTTAAATTATCTTCATATTTTGGACTTCCCCCCATTGATGTCCAGTGTGTTCATAAAAACGGAAAGGCTTTTGCTCCTATTTATACGCTAAATAAAATTTATTTTTGTATCGCGATTATTATATTTTTGTTTGAAGCTGTGAACTCATACCATCTTATAAAATTATTCACAATACTAAATTTAGTTGAACTTACGTTTATTATCGGTTCAATCACGTGCGGTCTTATTGGCGTGCTAAGATATAAGCTAACTTTATTAGAACTCAGAGCAATATCACTGATAATAGAAAATTGCAAGCACTATGGAATATCGTGCGTAATAACTGAAGAAACTTTGAAAGTCGCTAAAAAGCTTTACATTTTTAATTTCTCCGTTGCAGGATTTGCAATATTCAGTGCTGTAATTTTTACTTTATTCGATGCGGAAATAAAAAATTCTACGACTTTTATATTCACGCTTTTAATCGCATTATCTATTTTTACTTCGGCAATGTCTTGGGGGTCCAATATGTGTTGCACCTTCAATTTTATATATACATTTTCAAAAAATGTTTTAAAAAAATTAAAATTTTGTTATTAAAAAAAATAAAATCTGTAGAATTTGAACAAATGAACACACAGCAAAATTTAATATTGGAAATTTACCTCAAACGATTGAATAGATTTTACTTGACAGTTTCTCTAACTTTTCGACAATTTAATGCATTTATGGCATTTATAATAACATCATTTTTATTAGCATTCACCATAAGCACAATCAGTATAAACTATTGGTTTGTTACTTTTGTTGGTAATATTAGTTGTGGTAACATTTTGTTACTTATAAACAGTTACTTCAGCATAATCGGAATAATCATGACATTACATGTAACTCAGCAATTAGCAAATGTGGTAAGTAATTTTTTAATTTCTCAAATTCAAGAATTTTTAAGAATTGCGCACTTATTACATAATATACTATTATTTAAAGTAATAAATTATCAAATAAATTAATTATAATTAGTAAATTTTTTCAACACTTACTTATTTAGCCTATTATATAGATGTACACTTATATTTCGTTTTATAGGATACTCGTCAGATGGACCTGGATTGATCATTGAATTTTTGATATGTTAAGTGTGGAAAAAATTCACTAATTGTCAAATCAATTAAAATTTTAATAAATATTTATATTTACGATAATATAGTATAACTATATTGACCGAGATGTAAATAAATTAATTTACTTGACTTTTTTACAAAACTTTTTACCGACCTATTTGATATCTTAATATTAAAAATTAATAATCATTTTTGAACCAAAGAGTTTTTCAATTCCATTGCCTATGCGGTTCGTGGACTTAATGGACTGAACTATCTTCTGATCAGAAATCTTGACTGTTTACAATGCAATATCGGTGGAGTGATGGAATTTTACTTTCAAGTCCAAGAAATTGCTTCATTTATCAAAATTTTATCTTTATTAGAAATAAACTTTTGGTTTAAAAATAATTACTGACCTTAAATAATAAAATATCAAGTAGGTAGGTAAAAATTTTGTGAAAAGTCAAAAAATTAATTAATTGGCATCTTACTTAAAAAATACATTTTCTTCTATGTATTTACATTTCAAAATCAATTATTAATTCAGGTCAATTTGATGAGTTTCCGATAGAACGAAATATAAATGGCCGTCTATATTATAGACTAATTAAATAAAAAAAGTGGAAAAAATTAATTTAATTAAAAATCATTAAACTTGTAATAATTATCGAATTTATAATTTAAACATAATTTTAATTGTGCATATATTAAAACATCAATAATCAAACAATAGCGCGAATTAGAATCAAAGAATAACTTTATAAAAATAAAAACTGAAATTAAAGCTGCTATTTGACTTTCTGAAATTTTTTTATTGCTTTAATTAATTCATTTTTTTATAATTAATTTAGGCATTAATGTAGATGAGGCAACCTACTTACTCTGTTAACAGGATATCTGCATTTGCAAAAACCAATTGACAATAATTTTATTCAATCAGTTCGTGCCATTTCTAAAATTTCCAAAATTTAGATTAGTCAATGACATTCGGATTACATTTTTAAAGAAAGTTCTTTTTTAAATTTTCGTAAATTCGTAAATTTTCGTAAGGTTATTTCATACTGATGATATTTTTGTTTATTCGTATGTACCATATTACATTGTTGAAAACGAAATATAGTTGAGAAGATAGACTAGCGTAATTTATACCAAATAGATATCTTTCACAACACATTGCCAACGGGCACATCTAAATGGCAGGACCGCATTCAGAAACATCTTCGACTGAAAAACTAGCAAGATAAAATTATAATTTTTACAAATTTGATAATATTTGTACAAATTATAATTTTTTATAATATTCCACTGAATAAATTTGATAGTATTTGTACAAATTATAATTTTTGCATGCCATTTTCTTCCTTCGACGATTTTGCGATGATTCCAAATTTAAATTTGGCGCTACATATGGCACAGTTAGGAGACGGGTAAAAAACTTGTCCTTTTATTTTGACCAGTGGATTATGAAAGACGAGTGTCTAATTATCGTATAAAAGAAATAAAATCTGCGGTTGGCCTATAAATTTTGAAAGAAACGGCTTTAAAAATTTATTTACAATGCAATTTTATTATTGGCTCTTTTGAACTGTAACCCCGCCCATCGAAATTAACATAAGTTGTGGTGACAGTAAAGATACCCGAATCTCGATTTCTACAACAAATTGTAAGAGATGAGGGTCTAATTAACAAATAAAAATATAAAATTGTGATCGAAAATCAGATAAAATAAAATTGACTAATAAGTTAGTAATCGCTAACTTCTTGCCAGCTTAATAAATTTTTACCTAAAAGCAATAACTATTGTAGTATTATTTAAAAATTTGATAAAAACTAATTTTTAATTGCATGGCAAACATGTAGATGTTACTGTTTTGTTTAGTGAAACTTTAATTTATAACTAAAATTTAAATTTTTCATCGAATACTGTATAATGTTAAGATATTCATTTGTTGCAAAACTCGTTTAGTTGTTTTAATAAAAATTGTTTTATTCGTAACACATAAGTCGTTTGTTATTTCAGCAAATGTTTAAGTTTAAAGCCTTAGAGCTAGCGAATTCATTATGTTAAGAAGAAAACGGTAAGTTTATATCTGTCAGTCTAGTTTCGAAATTTTTGAAAATTCATTTTTAGTTCAAAACATAGCAATATATACATATTGCAGTGATGTTTATAAACAGATATCTATCAACTAATACATTGCCTTATTTCGGCTTCTAAAACTTGCAATGACTCCTTCAACTAAGAAACAAAGTCTTTTTCTTCTTCACTTCTAGTAAGTATTAGATCCTTACCTGTTACGGCTCCCATCTTTTCTTTGGTCTACCAATATCTCTTTTGCCCTTCAGCTTGAACCGTTTTACCATTACGGGCAGTCTATCCTGACATTCTGTTTAAGTGCCGTGAACATCTTCTTTTCTTTTCTTCGATTATGTATTTTCCACTACCGACTTGCAGGTCTTTTCTAATATTAGCATTTCTTAGTTCGTCTATTAAGCGACATCCTTTGGTGGCTCTTATAAATTTAATGGGGCTTGAATTTAATTTTCTTGTTTTTTTGTTATTGTTTAAGATTCGCTTCTATAATATATTATAAAGGTTGGTATTACCCGAGGGTCAACCGCTAGAGGAAATCGTGTACAATTGACTTCACAATTCACGTACTTCATCATAATTCTCCATACTTCTTTGTACTTCATATAATTCAGCAGTAATTCATCGATACTTTCAGTATCAGAGACTTTCAATTTCAGAGACTTACTGAAATACCAAAATTTGAGCACTGGAGGGTGTTCCACGTCCCCAGACCCCGTTGCAGAGGCACTAGAGGGTGTTTAACCCCCAGTGCCCCAGATCAAGTAGTTTATTTTTATCAGAAGTAAACTGAAGATCTCCCGTTGCAGAGATTTACCTCCAGGAATTCGGAATTTATAATTAGGCAGTTTATAATTAATTGTCAGATTACGAATTAAACACATTTACTTGGCCATAGCTAATTTTAAAAAACTTGAGATATTATGCTTAAATATTTAAAATTCACTTTTAATAAAAATAAATTATTTAAACCGGGGGTCTGGGGATGTGGAACACCCTCTAGTGCTTCTGCAACGAGATATCTTTAGTTTACTTTTAATAAAAAGTAAACTACTTGGTCTGGAGTTTTGCATGTTCTGCAATGTTCTTCATTCCAAAATTTGTGCACTGGAGGGTGTTCCACACCCCGGATTGAGTAGTTTTTTTTATCAGAAGTAAATTGAAGATCTCCCATTGCAGAGGCACTAGAAGGTGTTGACACCTGTACAACAACGGAACTTTTAGAAAGAAACACAAGTAGCTCTTAGAAGCATATTGGATAAACATCAGGATAGTTTCAACGCCAACGATCTCTGAAAGAAAATGAAAAAAGAACTAAATATAAAAACAAATATGTTTGCTCAGTGAACAAACACTTTGTGTTCACAAAATTTATATTATTGTGACTGGGCCCTTGATGGTCGTTTCGGCTAGCCCTAGCTGTTAGCGGTGAGCTATGGCAGTAGATCCTAAAAATTATTAATTTGCTCTCTCAATAAAACCAGAAAAATTGGTAATAATATCAAATTTAAAATTTTCTGTATGCAAAGTAAAGCGATGTAATACTTGATCTCTGCACTTACGTGCACCTACTTTGATTTTACGCAGCAACATTGGTCAATATTTTAAGTTGTTCCAACACGTCGGTGCAGAGATCAAATGTTACATCACTTTGTTTTGTAAACCGGAATTCTTTTTATTTTTAATAAATTTGATTTTTCTGATTTTATTGAGAGAGAAAGCAAATTATTAATTTTTTGGATCTTTTGCCATAGCTCACCGCTAACAGCTAGAGCTAGCCGAAACGACCATCAATTTCAACCATCATTTTCATCAACCAAAATTTTGTGACCCAGTCACAATAATATAAATTTTGTAACTGCAAAATGTTTGTTCTCTGAGCAAACATTTTTGTTTTCAAGGCAAACAAACAAATCCATCTTGAAGCAGATTAAAATCTAAGAGAAACTGACCATAGTCATAAATAAGGCAATACTATAGTATTTTGGCCACATTATGAGACGCGAAACGCGGAGATCTTATTGCTCAGGGCAAAATAGAGAGCAAGAGACCGAGAGCTCGATTTCGCTCGCGGTATATAGATCAGATAAGGAAGCTAACGAGCTCGTTGATACACAACTTTGTGCACAACACCATCGACAGAGAGCTGTGAAGAGATACGGTTGAGAACTGTTTATCACAAATGCTGCCCCGATGGCAACAGCTTGCTGTCGTGTTTGCATTTGTTGTGGTTTGGTCGCTCTGAACAAATCGTAACCTTAATCAAAAATGCGTCTATTCTGTTTGTTGTAAATAGTTTGGGTTGAAATAAATAAACAAACTAATCAGGTGCGAGAGAGAGCATTGCAGAGAAACAAGCAGATATAGAGTTGTCTACGCCTTTCTAATTTGTATTATTTTTATGGGTGCATTCTGTTGACAATGCACGGTAACAATATTTACATTGTTTGTTTCATTTTTATTGACTTAAAAAATTAATAAAGCATTAACTTATTACATCCTTCTAATATAATTAATTTGGAATGTAATATTAATAAAGCATTTGCTTACATTTTCTGGAGTTACCCAGTTGCTGACGGCTAAATAATGATAAATTGTGTCGGATGTTTAGTAAAACCGTTTCTAAGATTAACTGCTTTTTCGGATATCCTACCGCGGATGTAGAGTGTATTCATAAAAATGGAAAAGCGTTTGCGCCCATTTACGTAGTAAATAAAATATATTGGTTCATTCCGGTGGCTATAGCTGCGTTTCAAGCTGCGAGCATTTACAGACTTATAAAATTATTGACTATATTACAAGCAAATGAAATTGCATTTATAGTGTGTACTATCATATGCTGTATTTTGGGGTTTTAAATTATAATCAAAATTTATTAGAATTCAGAGGAATGTCATTAATCATACAAAATTGCAAGTATTATGGAATGTCGTGTTTTATATCCGAAAAAGCATTGAAAGTCGCTAAAACACTGTATTTTTTTAATATTTCAGCTGGAGTTTGTGCTATAGTCGTTGCTTTAATTTTTAATTTATTTGACATAGAATTAAAAATTTTTGGTCCTTTTCATTCATGTTTTTAAATCGGTTTCTCTATTGCTTTGCCGGCAATGTTTTGGGTTTTCAATGCATGTTGCATATTCTGTTTTACAACTTCATATACAAAAAATCCTTTAAGCAAATCAAAATTTTGTTAGTAGAAAAATTGAAATCTTCAGATTTAGAGCAAACCAACACGGAACAAAACCTTCAGGCGGAATCAAACTGTTTGATATTGGAAATTCATCTTAAACGGTTAAATAGACTTTTTTTGGCAATATTTTTAACGTTTCGGCAATTTAACAGATTCACTGCATTTATATGTTCATCGTATTTATTTGCCTTTATTATAACTACGATTAGCATTCACTATTGGTTTGTCAATTTGTGTGATGAATTTCGATATGACAATTTTCTGTTGCTGATGAATTCTTATATGGGTGTAATTGGGGTAATCATACTTTTAGGTGTAACCCAGCAACTAACAAATGTGGTAAGTGGTTTTTATGTTTATAACTTGGCTGGATATTTTGTTAAAACGTTTGTACACATTTGTAATTATTATTTTATAATATAAAAACCAAATGAATGGCTTATTTATTTATTTAAGTAAATCTTGAAATTATATTTTTAAGACATATTTTGGAGATTCAAGAAATTGCCGTTTAAAATGTGCTAGGACCGGATTCAAAATAGCTTAATTTTCTGTTGGATATTTTATTTTATTTATATTCCTACATAATATTGCAATGTGGATTTTATCCTCAAAGATTAATTTAAATTATTATCATGAATTTAGAAAAAAGAACAATTATACGAGAAACTAAACTAAAATAACAGCGGATTTTCTTTAATGTCAAAGGCGAGGTCAATGAACCATCCCTTTGAAAACGACACTTCTGCTAGTTTAAGGAATCTATAAGAGCAAAATCAAATTGTTAGATTTACATGTCATAAAAATTTTCTACAATAATAAATTTTCAAATTTTTAAATAATTGCATTATAAAATCAAAAGATTTACAAAAAAGCTCAATATAATTAAAATTTAATAAGAGAGATGTCGTTAAAGATATGAAAACCAAGACAATTGAATTTTAAATGCTTTATTTTATTATTATTTTGGGTTTCTTTTTTGGAGGATACAACTTACGTCGTTTACACGTCTCCCAAGAAGGTACTCGATCATGTAATACCTCAAAGACGTTGCTAACGCCTTGTGAGAAGACCACCGTCCTTTACGTGCTTTCTGAAGCACGGAGACGGCCATACAAAGTGAGTTTCTACGCGGATACAAACCGCACAAACCGTTAGCAGTTGATTGCGTTAAAAACCAGGCCAACGACCGTCTTTTTTTTATTTTTATTTTAAATGCATTGTTTTGCTAAATGTTAAAATAATAATGAAGGCAAATTTTGCCTTTTGACTTTTGACTTTTAAATAACTTGTCGTAACAAGTCGTACTTGTCGTACTACAAACGCGCCGTAGTGACACTGCGCGCTGTGGGTAACAGATATTCGGTACCGGTTCGTTCAGTGAGAAAGTCGCGAGTCGCTCGGACTTACTTTTTGGGGACTTTCTGTGATTTTTAGCAAGCTTGCCCTCCCCCCTCCCAAGATGTTAACAAGGAACAAACGGTCGTTACTCTCAATTATATTGGGCGCCGCTGGTGTGTTGACTTTAGGCGGGATGTTAACTAATCGTGGGCACCAGACTAGATTCCGCACTAATAATTTGACTTTTGAAATAATTGTCCTTATCTTTGTAAAGCGCGATCCTCCTGTTCGGCTTCACAAAAGGAACTGAAATTAAATTTAGACAGAAGCAAAACAAGGTTTCGTGATGCGACAATATAATAATTCTGGAAATAATACAACAATTAATAATATTTACAAACAGATACCTTGCAATATCGATCTGATAATGGAGTGCACTCACCTTATTTATTATGATTTTAATCAAGAATTTAGCGCGAATGTAATCATCATCATTATTTGTATTTCATTTCCCAAGAAATATCACCCCGTCGTTGGATGCTTTTTAATCCATTTTCCTCGGTAGATTATTTCCATTTTTTTTCTGTGTGTCGTTTACTCTGTTCTTCCTTTACAGTTCTTCGCCGAAGCTGTCTATCTGAGCTTTCATTATCCAATATTTGATCTGCCTGGATCTTATGTAAGTCGGTATTAACTTCATCCAACAATTTTGTTCTTAGCCTTCCCCTTGGCTTTCCGACAGCTAGCCTCCATGTAATTACGCATCTAATGGCTCTGTTCTTTAATAAAAGCCTTTAAATTTGTGATAGGACAACAAATTTTCGAAAAAAGAATCATTTTTTGCGCTCCGAACGGTTTTGACACGCACTAAACTTATTAAAAACATCCCTTAAGCGGCTTCCTAACGCTGCTCTGTTAGCTCTGGCCTGAGGTAAATCCGCTACTATAAATGTGCACGGACTGTTACCAAAATGCATAAAATTATTGCGTAATATTACGCAATAATACACTTACATGTATTTCTTATGTGAAAATTGCAATTTTCAAAATTAAATTGTGGCCTTATTACAACTCTGACAAGATTGATTCTCACCTTAAAAATCTTGTATTTTTGTGTTCTTTCGTTTGGTCAAGCCATTTTAATAGGGAAAAGTATACTTTTGAGTTTGGGATTCTTGACTCTACCCTTCTGTTTCTATAAAATACTCTATTGCCAGCTATTATTCAGTTCTTCTTCACCTCTTCTTTCTCACCATTGTCGTTTATTTGCATTCCCAGATATTTAAATGTCCTCACCTCCTTGAAGGTATAGTTCTGTACCTTTGATTCTTGTTTTACTTTATTTCTTCTTTTAGAGCACCTCGCGAATTAGTGCGAATGTTAATTAATGAAGAACAATAGATTTTTGCAAGAAGCGATGAAAGTGGTAGATGATAAATAACGGCTCTCTTCTTAACAGAATTAACACATTTTCCATATAACACACTTTGTCCTAAATATGTACGTACATCGTTCGTCTATTTTATGTACATTCGTCCATGTACCTAAAATGGAAGTACATAAGATGTACTTGAAATTACATACCATGGATATTAAAAATAACATGTACGTTTTAGTACGTACTTCACTGTATACTAAATCAATATTTCATATTTTTGGCCGTGAATTTTAACATTAAATGAATTTTCATGTAAACATTTTATTTAGTTTTAACATTTTCTTAATTATTTTTCTAATAAATTTTTTTTATAATTATAATGTACAATTTTCGTACAAACTTGTGCTAAAAGTATGTTCTATATACGCATCTAGGACAAATAATGTACATAACTGGACGTACTGATACTGTTGCATAACTTGTACATTGTTACTAGATAATATTTTTATCTCAATAAATTAACATTTTTACACTGCAATAACGAGTTACAACTATTTCGATACAAAAGACAAGATTAACAAAAAGCTAACCGGAGGCTTTGAGCAAAAAACTTATGTCTGTAGGTACAACAACTTAGAAATTTTATTGTTACTATCGCAGGATTTTGTTGCTAAGTTTAGTAATAGCTTAAATATAGAAAAAGATCATAGCAATATATTGTAATATCTACACTTATTACGATCCTATATTTTCAGTCAGTTCATGACATTATTTGTGGAAAGTCAGCCTTTTAAGTCAGCAACATTTAAAATTTAGTCATTTGAAATTAAAAGGTAACTTAACTTACCAGGAATCATGTCGATTCAATTCCATCAGAAAAACTCATACAAATACATATTACATCATCACGGACAGTCAATTTGCATCGTTGATCTGTTTCCGAAAAGCTATATAAATGAACTCCGACACATAAATGAATTAAGATTTCCATTGTTGAAAACAAAATCGCCTTTAGTTAAGGTTTTGGGACGGTCAATGAACCGAATTCGGAATTTCATGATTTTGAAGTGAATTATGAAAGATGAGGTCTAATTAGCGTATGAAAAATAAAATTTGCGGTCGGTTTACACAATTTTGAAATAAACGGCTTTAAAGTTAATTTGGAATGCAATTTTATCATTGGCTCTTTTGAACTGTAACCCCGCCCCAAAACTGAAACAGGTTGTGGCGACAGTAAATATACCAGAATCTCGGTTTTCACGACGAATTATGATAGATAATGGTGTAATTAGCTAATAAAACAATTAAATTTGTGATCGGCCAACAAATTTTCGAAAAAGTCACTTTTGTGTGAATTCGTTTCTGATTGTTTGCGCTCTCAAAACCTACTCTCCGCAACCGTTCGAGATCCTCCGGGTTTCAAACGGCGCTTCAAGCGGTTTTGACACGCGCTAAACTTATTAAAACATCCCATAAGCGGCTCTAACTTGAAAAGTTTGAAAGTTGACGCGACGGATCTCAGAGAGCGACTGACTGCTTCCTAACGCTGTTCTAATTAGCCTCGCCTTAAGGTAGATCCGCTAGTATAAATGTGCACGGACTGTTACTAAAATGCATAAAATTATTGCTTAATATTACGTAATAATGCACTTACTTGTATTTCTTATGGAAAATTACAATTTTCAAAATTAAATTGTGGCCTTATTACAACTCCGACAAGATTGATTAGAGAGCTTGTATTTTTGTAATCTTTCGTTTAGTACAGCCATTTCTATAGGAAAGGTGTATTTTCGAGTTTGGGATTCTTGACTCTACCCAAGGTTTTTAGACAATTTAAGTGACAGTGGTCAATGGAACATTTAATCAATCTGTGTTTAATCAGTTGCTTTGTATGAGTTGGTTGTGGCTCATGTATCTACAAAGTACTATTCATTGCATTTTAAACTGTTCAATTCAGATAAATTTTTAGTTTATTTGTTTTTATTTATTTTGAAATCAAGTTTGAAATTGGCGCCGGTCATAATAATAAAAGAGTCTACGAAAGTATGTAAGGAAATTTTTTAAAAGAATCACCATCACCAACGAGACAGTTCATTTGTTTATCAATTAAAATTTAAATTAATAATTATGAACTCCTCATATCACCACAAATTGGCGCCCAACGTGGGGCATGTTCATTTATTTATTAGCATCTCGTTTATAATCATAAGCTTCTCATATCACTACAATATCTTATAAAAAAAACTGAGATTTATTTTGAAACATTTGGTCAATTTATAAAGTCGAAAAGGAAGGATTTATATATGTGACCATTATATGTGTTTTTCGCGTTACATACGCTTATAACTCTGGTAAATTTTTAAATTTATGTGTATAATTTTAAAAAATCTATTATCAATCACATTTTAGGCGATTTAAAAATGCAAATACAAAATAAAAACATAAAATCGATTTTTTAAATCTCTATACTAGAACTTAAAGGGGAATTACAAGGATTTTGTTATTGAATATTGTAATGGGTTCCATCCTCGATTATAGTTTACCATTGGATTTTTGTGAAAAATTTAAAAATTCACTAAAAATGAGCGTGATCACAAAAACTGGTTTAATTGTTTTTGTTTGGGTAAATTTATAGAACCTGTGCGTAGTAAGTTATAGTTGAGTTCAGACGGGTTAATCTGGATTGAGGGGAAGAGATTAAATATTTAGTAAGTACATGCTGGATTATATATCTAAACATAAAACAAGCAGCATATAACAAATCATTTCATAAAAAAAACTGAAAATAGATTGTCGGTTAAGACAGCTAGCACTTAGACAAGGAGTAGCTAATTTAAATAACACATTTCTAATTAAATTGTAAAAAAAAAAAAACATGGAAAACAAAAGATATTGTAAAGTAGTTATGTAGTATAAACGAAAATTTAATAATTCAATTCTAACGTTTTTTTGTTTAGTTTTTTTTAGTTTATTTGACATACACAAATGTTAATGTTTTATATTACCAACATATTAAAATAAAATATGTCGTATCTTAAGAGCTATTATGGAACTAAATTGTGTTTCATATCAAATCAATAACAATATAAATAACATTTTAGAGTATCCAAGACAATTGACTTTTCCTAATGTATTTCATTACCAAAGTTGACTTGCACTTCTAGTATTTATTATCAAAACGGAGACATTAGTGATGTAGTTGATTCAAGTCAAGTAATTTCAAAGCAAGTTTTCTTGAAAATGATCAATTGCGTTGGATGTTTTTTTAAGCCGCATATAAATTTAGGTTTATTTTGTTCGTGTCCTCCTATCTCCGTGAAGTGTGTCCATTCCAAAAACAATCGCGATTCTACCTCCAGATTTTCAATATCCCAAAAATTTATAGTGCTGACGTTACTAATAATTATAATCCAATGTATTAATTTATATCTGAATATTTGCGAAATTGTTCATTTAAAATTTGATAACATAAAAACCTTGACTTCGGTATTAGAAAAACTAACTTTCGGCAGTTCCCTAATTTTCTGTATTAATGGAATTGTTAGCAGAAGGATTAAATTACGGGAATTAAAGGGAATTTCAAAACTTGGAGAAAAATGTAACTATTACGGAATTTCGTATCTTATAACAAAAAGATTATTGCGCGCAAGTAAAAGATGTTATTTTTCATCAGCATTTTTAGGAATTTCCAGCTTCATTACTTTTTTGTATAACGCGCTAATCGAACTGCGCAGTGATAATAGTTTCATTTATATAATTTTTAAATTTACAAATGGGTGTCTGTACGGTTTAGTGGCTACAGCATGGGGTTCCAACTTAATTTTGGGCACTTTTTTTTATTATTGTTTGTATCGGCAATGTTTCAAACAAATTAAATTTATTTTGGGGAGCGATTGAAATACGGCGTTCGAAATGTAGAAATAACTCTACAACGCTTAGGATTGTTTTATTTAGCAATAGAATTAACACATCGGCAATTCAGAAATTCTTTTCAATTTATGCTTGTTCCGTGCTTTGTAATTGGAATTATGACCATGATCGTGAATAATTTTGCAATAGTGATTTCTTTTATTTCTGACCAGAAATTAAATGTATTATTAATTTCTACTTTGTATGGAAATATAGCGGGATTAATATTCAATTTGGTGATAAACGAAAAGTTAGCAAACGTGGTAAGTCTATTTTAAAATTAGTAGTATAAATATTATTAACGTTTAAATTTTTAATTATGATAAGAAGTTTAAAAAAACAATTTTCGCAGTTTATATAGGTTAGCTTATATGTTACGAATCAAATTTGAACTTATGATGTCGAAATTACACAAATAATTCTATACAGACCCCGTGAGTTCAACTTCTACCATTTCGAGTTTAGTTTTAGCTTAAAGATGTTTTTAACGAGTGTAGCGATGCCGGAGGCATCGCCTCTATTTGCAATTATTTTATAATTTTAAAATTCACTGGTTTTAAATTATTTTTAACCTTAAAAAAATAAAAATACGCATTATATTATAATATATTGTCATAATTTATTTAGTTATAAAGTTACAAATTGTAAAATTTGCTATTACAAGATTGTCCACCATTAAAATTGTAGAGGTAAAATGGTTTCCATGTAAATAATTAGGTCTGACCATTTTTGCCCCGCAGCGACTATTAGTTAGAAGAACAGGTTCTACATCACATAGGCTATTTTTTATTGTCGATAATCGATAGCAAATTGGTTTAAATTCCACTTTATTGTTATTGACTCTAGAAAAAGTAACAAAAACTAATTCTAACCTACCAACGGATCCATCTTTTTTGCGAAAGATCCACCTTTTTGGTATACAACTATAGACAAAGTAACAAAAACTAACTCTAACCTACCGACGGATTCACCTTTTTCGCGGAAAATCCACTTTTTTGGTATCCAGCTCTAGAAAAAGTAACAAAAACTAACTCTAACCTACCGACCGATCTACCTTTTTTGCGAAAGATCCACCTTTTTGGTATCCAACTCTAGAAAAAGTAACAAAAATGTAATTTTACAATTTTACAATTTAAAATGTAATTTATAAGATTTGAATTCAAGTAAAATTTAAAGATTAAATAGAAATTTAGGTGGATAAAAGAATTGCAACCGATTTGGCTATATAAAGTAAAATTTTTAAATTCATTATATTTGTAAACAATAAAAGTCATTCGTGAACATTTGCAAAGTGATTTACAAATAATACTACAGATGGGGTGACGTATAATAATATTTATTTAAATGAGTGATTTAAATCGAGGTGAAAGCTGGTAAATAAAGCAAAAATTGCAAGAACATAGAGGTAAATATACAGAAGAGACTTTAGAATAATACCCCAGTTAGACACTACCAAATTACAAATTACCATTTCCCCCAAACCTCCCTCTAAAGGATTAGTTTGGTTCTCCTGAGAGGTTTTGACATATATGCCGCGCTTGCCAAACATATTGACACGGAAGACGGTCAGAATACAATTCTCATTTCACCCAGATTCGAACCGGGGTGCTCGGTTTAGTAATTGACGCACTTAAGCGTAAAACCGCGACCGTCTTCAAGAAAAGAATACTATCGAAATAATTTTAAAACTATATATATTATTAACCTCTGAAATTAACATAAGTTTGAATTTAAAAGGTTAAATAAACAATAAAACGAAATTATTCGTAAGCTTTCAGCAATATTTACTGCTCTCATCAGACGTTTAATAAACGTAATAACTTAATAAACGCAGTAAACTCAATAAACGTAAATTTAATAAACATCTGATGACAGCAGTAACAATTGCTGAAAGCTTACAAATAATTTTGTTTTATTGTTTAAATATAGGTTAAATAACCATTTAATTTTAAAAATTATAATCTAATATGAAATAATTTTAATCGTTTGTGATCCGTTTGTATATGATTATCAATATTTTATTTTCGTTTGTACCTTTTTTTTTAAGGAATATTTAACAAAGTTTTAGAAGGGGGGGAGAGCTGACATCATGCTAATTTTAAACCAATATAAAAAATCTGTTAGTACTATTAAACGCAATTTTTGTCTATCTCGACCGAGGGGTTAACCGCTGGTGAAGTTCTTTGTACATATCTAATGAAGTACATGAAGTACTGGGAAGAGGGGTATAGAACACCTTCCAGTGCACAAATTTTGGAATGCAGAACATTGCAGAACATGCAGAACCCCACACCGAGTAGTTTACTTTTTATCAGAAGTAAACTGAAGATCTCCCGTTGCAGAAGCACTGGAGGGTGTTCCACACCCCAGACCCCCCGGTTTAAATAATTTATTTTTATTAAAAGTGAATTAAATATTTAAGCATATCTCAAGTTTATTAAAATTAGCTATGGCCAAGTTAATTGTGTTTAATTCGTAATCTGACAATTAATTATAAACTACCTAATTATAAATTCCGTACTGTGCGTTGCCATTGGCACTTGATATGGCATCCGTTGTGATAGATCTTTAGCCGTCTTTATCTAAGACGTTGCCCAGGGGACACCACGAGGAGGCGATCTATCTACGTCCCCAGTCTCGACGTCCTAAGTCTCGACATCCCCCACAACACGCTGCAAGAGAGTTAACTGATTTCGATTTCAGCGCGTCGGCGGCGTGGGAGAGGGAATGGGTCGCGGACCCCGTTAGTAATTTTCAGTACATAGCTTACCCAACCGCTCCCATGGTGGGTTTCGAGTTACCTAGAAGACTGTGGTGCACGTTGAACAGAATTCGGACGGGCCACGGGGTGTGTTCACAATCACTATACAGATGGGGAATGGCTGATTCTCCCGAGTGCGACCGCTGCGGCGCCGCCTCCCAGATGGTCGAACACCTGGTGATAGAGTGCCCCGGCTCCAGGTACGGGGGGGAGGTGGCGGACTTCTTCGGGGGCACTTTGCCTAGCGTCGACTATCTGGCGAGCCTCAACATCTGAGACGACGTTTTTCCATTTTCCGTTTTTCGTGTTGTTCTTTTTTCCTTTTGATTTTGTGATTTTGTATTCTGTGTGTAACTTGTGTAATGTATCCATACGATTAAATAAAAATAAATTCCGTACTCCCTGGGAGGTAGATCTCTGCAACAGGAGAGTTCAGTTTACTTCTGATAAAATATAAACTACTTGATCCGGGGGGCTGGGGAGAGGGGAGTTAAACACCCTCAGTGCCTCTGCAACGGAGATCTTTAGTTTACTTCTGATAAAATAATCCACTCAATCCGGGGGGTCTGGGGTGTGGAACACCCTCCAGTGCTCAAATTTTGGTATTTCTGTAAGTCTCTTCTGTAAGAAGTATGGAGAATTATGATGAAGTACGTGAAGTGTGAAGTTAATTGTACACGATTTCCTCTAGCGGTTGACCCCTTGATCTTGACCTGCTGCTTAGAATCTCAAAAATTGTTTTGTATATTGATTTTGCGCAAGTGTTATTTCAAATTTTTCTAAACATTTCGAAAACTAAAAAGGTACTATTTTTCAATAGTTTTCAAAATAATTAAAGAAATCAACAATAATAGTGTAAGCTAAAGCGACTAACCACCCAATTAAGAACATTCTAGGTTTCTAAATTTAAAGCAAATTTATTTAAAAGATAATGATGCTAAACATACAAATATTACAAAAATAAAACAAACATTTTCTAAGAAAAATCAAACGATTTGAACTGTTTTGGTTAGCATGTCTCTATAACTCGTCTTAGCTTTGGTTCAGATGTTGTCGACGTGAATAGTTTTCTGTAAAAGTTTTCCATAGTCTTGTCCGATACGATCTTCCCCTGCGGGCTTTTAATTTTTATTATTTGCGTTTTTTTTATTGTTTGATCATGATGGCCACGCCCCCGTTGTGATTGCATTTTTTGGTATAAAATATAACCGGATTTCAACGCGGTTACCTTTTCTTCAGGAAGGCGCGTTTCACTGAGTCAGAGATCCCATTTAATATGTTCCAGTTTATGATTTATTTCTTTTAGGTGTTTTCTGTCGCGAGAAACTATTGTAAACTATTAACAAATTTAATTCAAATAGCCGGACGCTGCGTATTAAAAATATTTCTGAAGTCGTACAGATCTTCAAGTTGTGGATGTCAATAGCGTGGAATTCCAGCGTACGCGGATTTATAAATAAAATAAAATTTTTATTTTTTGGGAACATCAACGAACTCAGTTTTATAAATATTACAGATTATTATTTTTATGGGTGCATTCTGTTGACAATGCGTAGTAACAATGTTTACATTTTATGTTACGTTTTTATTGACTTAAAGAATTAATAAACCATTAATTTATTAAATCATCCTTCTAACATAATTAATTTGGAACGTAATATTAATAAAGCATTTGCTAATATATTTCGAAGTTACCCAGTTATTGACTGCAAAATAATGATAAATTGTGTCGGATGCTTAGTAAAACCGTTTTTAAAATTAACCGCATGTTTAGGATATCCCACCGCGGATGTTCAGTGTGTTCATAAAAGCGGAAAAGCGTTTGCACCCATTTACGTAGTAAATAAAATATATTTGTTTATACCGGTGGCTATAGCGTTGTTTCAAGTTGCGAGCATTTATAGATTCATAAAATTATTCACAATATTACATGCAAGTGAAATTGTTTTTATTTTGAGTTCCATCACATGCTGTGTCTTTGGGATTTTAGAATATAATCAAAATTTGTTAGAATTCAGAGGAATGTCCTTAATTATACAAAATTGCAAGTACTATGGAATATCGTACTTTATAACTAAAAAACTTTGAAAGTCGCTAAAAAGCTTTATTTTTGTAATATTTTCTGTGTGGTTTGTGGAACAGGCATTGCTTTAATTTTTAATTTATTCGACATAGAAATAGAAAATTATTGGTCCTTTGTATTCGTGTTTGTAAATCGGTTTCTCTATTGCTACGCTACTATTGCTTTAGGCCATGGACTTAGAAGATTAGGACTGGCAACTCATAGTAAAATGGCGAGCTCTTAACCGAATCACGCCAAACTTTAATACTAGATGGCGCGGCAATACATGAGGCATAATATTGATAAAAAGTAATACATTTACACAAAAATTAAATGTTTTTATAGCGTTATTTAAACAATTTTCCTACAAAACATATGTTTTACATACCTGTATAACATTTTTATAATATTAAATTAAAATTTTAAAAGAATAACAAGTTAATCGAGCAATTAAAGGAATTTTTTATATGGTTTTGATAACAACTTTTGATGTTAATAGCGTTTTATTCAAAAATAAGTATAATTATAATAATATAAAATAATTTTTATATTATATAATAAAACACAGGTAACAGAAATGAATTTATTAAAAATATATTTAGGTTTTGATAATTTTGAATGCTTTTTCTTCTCGGCACTAATTTTTTTAGTTTCTGCATTAATATGATAAGTATATTGTCTTAACCTCATGGTGATGTAATAATGAATGGTGTAAGACAATATATCTGTTTTATGTAACTTGCATGGAAATGTAAAATTCACATTTTGCAGCAAATCAGTGACAACTTCTTCATATACATTGCTTTTCTCAATATACTTCATCAAAGTACTTCAGACTTAATTTTTTTGATTTTAATAAATGGTTTACGTTCTAATGGTTTTTTTCTGGCTTGTACAGTTTTGCTTAAATAAGCAGGACAATTGGGGAAAATCGTTGGTATTGCAGTGTCAGTTAAGCGTGGCTTAAGCAAAGGTACCTATAATAATAATTATCAATAATTATAATATTAATCAAGAATTATCATCCTCTAAAGAAAAATATTAATATGATATTTTGCAGAATGTTTCTAATTATTTTAAACAAACCTCTGTGGTAAATAATAACAATAAGCAACGTAGTAATATTTATCGATACTTACTTCTTTATCTGAAAGTCCTGGAATATTATATTTTACAATATATGTTCTTATAATACAATCTTCTGCAAAGTGTATTTCACAAACCCTATGACAATCTTTCAATTCAAAATCTCGAGGGATAGCTTTGTTCCATTGTTTGAGCCTTTCAGGATCTCGTGGTGCTTTAAACATACTATACGCCTTAGTTTTCTTATTTTCGCTGACATAGCCACTTACACAATTAGGTACAACACATTTGAAACCCATTTTAAATCTAATTAAATAGAAAAATACAAATTTATTGCATCAATTTTTGAAGGTTGAAAACTACTTACCTTATAAACAAACACTTAAAACTTAAAAACACCAACTTTTAACAAATCTGTAAATATTATAATTTTTAATATGCATATATTTTCTTATGTACAATATTCTTTC
The DNA here is from genome assembly GCA_036346125.1 of Lycocerus yunnanus. Lineage (NCBI taxonomy): Eukaryota > Metazoa > Arthropoda > Insecta > Coleoptera > Cantharidae > Lycocerus > Lycocerus yunnanus. Next base: position 795,619 of record JARFIX010000059.1, read on the forward strand.
ACTTTTATATTGGTGAATCCATAATTTGAAATTTCAATTTTTATTTCATTTTGGTCAATAACACTCAGCGCCTCCTGTGGGGAGATTTATCGTTATTCGGTTAAGAGCTCGGAAATTTTAAGCTTTCAGATAGGGAGTTGCATGTCCTAACCTTCTAAGTCCATGCTTTAGGCTTTCAATGCGTATTACATATCTTGTTTTACAACTTTGTATACAAAATATCTTTTAAGCAAATTAAAATTTTGTTGAAAAAATTGATATTGTTAGAATTACAGCAAACCAACGCGGAACAAAACATTAATATGGAATCAAATTGTTTGTTATTGGAAATTCATCTCAAACGGCTAAATAGACTTTTTTTGGCAGTTTTTCTAACATTTCGACAATTTAATAGGTTTAATGCATATATATGTGCCTCAAATTTATTCGCTTTTATTATAAGTACGATTACCATTCATTACTGGTTCGTTAATTTAATTGATGAATTGCATTATGAGAATATTCTGTTGCTGATGAATTCTTATTTGGGCGTAATTGGGGTAATCATAATTGTAGGTTTAACCCAGCAATTAGCAAATGTGGTAAGTAGTTTTTTTAATATTAAAACGTTTATGCAAATGTTTAATTAATATTTTAATAAGCTAAAACAAACACCAAACGAATGTTTATTTATTTATCATATTTGAATACCAATTATTATTTATTAACTAGAAAACCATTTCTTCTACTTCACATTTTTAATTATTTCTTTAGTTGCGTGTTGACAAAGGGCAAAACTATGGAAAATTGTGTGGGATGTGCAATTAAACCGTTTGTAAAACTAAGTTTGTTTTGTGGATTACTTCCAATAAATTTAAATTGCGTTCATGTGAACAACAGAGCTTTTGCACCCAAGTTTTCCCTAAGCAAAAAATTTGGATGCATCACAGTTTTAATAATGATGTATTCAATTTACAGTTTCTACCATGCTATTACACATAAATTGGATTTTTTAAAATACTTGGATATTATTTTGACTTTGACTTCCATTATTTGCTGTGCATGCGGCATACAAAAATTGAATACAAAATTGATTGAATTGAACGCAATTGGCGCAATTGTGTTTATAAGCAAGGAAGATATACATGCGAGTCATAAAATTTTCATCCTAACTATCATCATCATCGGGTTTTGTTTTCCAAATATCGTTTATGTTTCAATCTGGCATTTAAATGTTTCTAATTATTGCAGCATAGCTGCAACAGTATTAAATCGATTTATTTATACTTACATAGGATACGTACTAATTTTTCAAACAATTCTGAATCTTACCATATACAAAATACTTTTTCGAAAAACTTTTCAACAAATTAAAAAAATTTTAAATTTAAAATTGAATCATCAAAATCGGAAGCATCCTATGATTTTATGGAAATAGAAATTTATCTCAAACGATTAAGCAGTTTATATTTGAAAATTCTAGCGACGTTTAAGCTGTATAACAGTTTTTTGGATAAATTAATTATATATGTGGGAATATTTTTTGTTTTATCTGCCATTGTTAGTAATTATTTATTAGTGATTTTATTTTACAATTTCAAAAAAGAAATATGTTTATTCGTTGCGAATTTTTGGATATGGATCATATTTATAATAGCTACAATATTTTTTATAAATGAACGAATATTAAATGTGGTGAGTAAAAATTTGATTCTTTTTGTTTTTGAAACAATTGTTACTTTTGTGTCGCAACAAATTTTCAATTTATTTTGAATATATTGGACATTATTTATGATGAACCTAAATCCATTGCAAAAATTAAAAAATTGGAGCACTCAAAGCAAAAAATTTGTATTTTGTACTTATTCTTTGATTTTACTAGGCCAAAAACAACGGAAAGTTCTGGGATTTAGGTTTATACTAAATATTTTTTCAAATTTTTTATTTTAAAGTTAGGTTTATTCTAAACTAAAAGTATCTAGTTTAACTAAAAACAATTTCTAATCAATCAATCAATTTATTGGTCGAATAGCAATCGTGTACACAATTATGTGATATGTGATTTCTATAAAAACAAGTTCCAAGTTTGACTTGACAGATTTTAGAATTAAAGGTGTGTAGTTAAAGACAAAAAAGTTATAGTCAAAATATTAGCAACCCAAGAATGGAAAATGTTATAGAGTAAGAGTGTTTCCATTCCCAGTTTTACTAAAAAATACGCTGCTGCTCAAAAATATTTTTCGCCAACTTGATAGTTTACTAGAACTCAGATTGGCTTTTGAGAGTTTTCAATTTTGGTTCACAATCCACTTTGACAACTTGCAAGATAAAATTAGGAGCACTTTGCATCTTTTCTTTTCGTGAGTACAGTGTATTCGCCAGCTTATATCCCTCAGAAAAACTAAAAGCTTTTAGGTGTTTCGGACATGTGTTACGAGATAAAACCCTTTTAAGGCGTACGTCCTGCAAACAAACAAATGTTGCCGGTCTAACTTGGCGCAAAGTCGTGGGTTCATTGGGTTACTCGTCTAGATGCGGTAAAGAGGGCGCCACGGTTATTTGTAAAACGGTCTTATGTAGTAAGGTAATAACAGACCCTCAACTCCAATCCATAGCACAAGCAAACCGGAACAACATTAACTGAAATGCACCTTTAACGACTCAATTTTACACAACTACAACATAATAAAAGAAAAACACCCAAGTATACATAAATTAAGCGTAAAATGGCAAGCAGTAAAAATGACATTACAATCAAAACTAATTAACAAATTTTTATACAAGTACTTGAAATTGAATTTTAGAGCTTTGTCATCAAAAATGAACTAAATCCAACTCCATAGTAAAAATTTTTAAAATAGTTGCGCCTATAACAAGCTGAAATAGTACAAAGATATCTCCGGCTGGCTATCGGAGAGCGGTAATGGGGCGTGGACTATGCAATCGTTTCTAGGTTGATTTACACCAGGGCAATTAATAAAACAACCATAAGATACATTTAATTATTATGTTGTATAAAATATTTTAAAAAGTTTTAAGTTTAATAAAATTTGAAAAAATTTTATTATTTTTTATACAATTCTAGTGAAATTTAAAAATTTTCCAAATCACATTAAAGTTTAGGTCCTCCTTTGTGTAAAGCGGTTTCGTCTTTTTAAGATATCATCAGTTAAACTAACTCTAAATGAATTAAATGGATTAAAATCCATTAAAATAAAAATCAAAAACTATGTTGGAAAATTTTTTATAATAAAATTAATTGACATGTTTTGACAAACCTATATCGATATAATAGATTCTAGAATTGAATGTCACTAAGTAAACAAAAATTATTAATAAAAAAAATGTTTTATATTTCAAAAACAAGATTACCTTTTCACCGTCCATGGGTTTTGGACCTAATGAAATAACAGGTTTTCTCATGTCTTTTCAAAACTCATCAACAAAATCGAAGAACTAAAAATTGTGACCCGTAGCAAAGATACACCGAAGTTCAATATGGTTTGGCAAAACAATAAAAAATAATGTGAAAAGTTAAAATTGAAAGTGCTCAAAGTAGCCTTTAACAAAGATAAAATCTATAAATTTCACTGTCTATGCGGGTTGTAGACGAGAGTGAAATCAAAATAGATTCTAAACTTGAAAGATTTTAATAATATTTTATACAACATATAATTTCAACAAGTAATAATAAACATATACAATAATTTAATTATTATTTTTCCAAATTTAAATAAAAACCCTACATAAAATGTACAAAAACAAAACAGATAAGAATGGAAGACTAGCTTAGTGGTACAAAGTTCAGTCAAACCAACAATCAAGCATCTTACCGTAACTGTAATTGTAAAACACAAAGGTAAAATCAGACTATTTGTGAATGTAAAAACAAGACTCGCGAAGGTAAAGATAAAACTATCACAAATCGATAAGTTTACCGGCTTTTTCCAAAGCTACGGTAAGACAAGACACAGATAACACGCTTCGTCAAGATAACAAAAGACTGTTCTCAATTTCGACAAAACGCGGCTTATATCCCTTTTGGCAGACAAAATGCGGTACTAAATTTCTGCCGGATAAATTGGGTTTTTCTAATTTGACGCAGCAAGATGTATAAAAGCGGTTAGGTAACAAAAAGGTAAATCCAACCTTCAAGGTATTAACAGAGGCCAAAAAGTGTATTTAAAGTTTAGGACGGAAAGGGTTAACGAACAGATATTTAAATAAATGCCGACAAAAGGGCACCAGGTGATTTGATCCCCAGAAATTTAATCCGCGGTAATTTAATCCCGGTAATTTGATTCCCTGGTAATTTCATCCCCGGTAATTTCACTTCTTGGTAATTAGATCTGCTGGTAAATTGGTTCCCGCTAATTTCGCTCTTAGTAATTTCACCCGTGAGTAATTTCACTTAACAGTTAACCTTACTTCGATCGGTGAATCACTCTTTAAACGGTCTTAATTATAAAAAGAGAGATCAGTCACATATTCATTCCACGCTTTAAACTTGTTCCTATTGAGTAATCTTCTTTCTCTAAACTTAGGACTTGGTCTTGTAATATCCAACAGTAACCTCGGCGAAGTTCTGAAGCTATTGCTAGTACTGTGCTAGGATGGCCTTAAAAGTACCTGTTACCCTATTTTACATTGTTAATGATGGCATTCATTAACATAAGAGGAACGCCGTCTAAATGTGTCTTCCGAAACACGGAGAAGACCATAAAAAGTGAGCCTCTACCCGGATTTGAACCGGGGTGCCTTACGTTAGCAGTTGATCGCGATAACAACCAGATCAATCACCGTCTAAAATTATGCTATTATTACAAAACAAACATCAGATAATAATTTTATTAATTGAACTTTAAAACTCAAGCCTCAAACTATTGCAATAGGTAAAATTATCGGGGGTCAAATTACCGGGGTCCAAATTACCTGGAGTTGAAATCACCGCGTGAAAAATTACCGGGATGAAATTACCAGAGGATCAACTTACCGGGATCAACTTGTCGGAGACCAAATTACTGGGGTCAAATTACCGGTTACGCGCCAAAAGGTAGCAAAAGGACATGGTTCCATTGTTCGGTTAGCGTGAATTTTAATTTTTAGAATTAAACTTTTTAATTTACATTGCGGTAGGGCCGTAATCAGGAAATTTCTGAACTAAAAATTATAATTTAAAATGGATACAAAAAGTTTCGTAGCACGCCCTTGTTATTCACTAAACTAAAATCTAAACACAACTGAACGACTTGCAACATAAAAATTTGAATTTAAAGTTTGCGCCCTAAATTTGAAATTCAAATATCGGCAACCTGACCTAAATCGTGATCATAAACAAGAACACCCATACGTTGTTTGAAGCGATCACCAAAACCCAAGTTTTTTAAATTGACGGAAAACACCGAATATCTGTTAACTTCGTAAAACGAACAGATAGTCTGCAACGCAAATGTCTTCAATGGCATCTCCACTTACATAATACACTCTAAAATTGACTCTAAAATAAATTGCAGTAATATTGGTGGCATTGATTCAGTTCATAACACTGCTGAACCAATGCATATCTGAAGATGGCAAATTCTTCGGGTATGCCGAAACCAGTAACATCATAAGGTTTAAGTGGTGTATAGTACAAACAAGCCACCTGCATCTGTATCCTATGTAAGAGACTCGGTTTCGACAAAATGCGTTCTGCTACTGTTTAGATACGTAAGGATGTATATGTCAAGATTCGTCTATAACATTTCATGTCCACTAAAAGACCATCTTTCACTTTTTGATTTATAAAATAAGTAAAGTTGATAACAATTTGTAGATACAAGATATAGTAACGGTGACCCTTACAACATAAATTGAAATGAACAAAGCCCCAGACCTGATCTGAATAATACCATAATGATTGCATCTAATTAATCCAGCATCCCTCAAGGATAAAATAACGCATCGCAACAAAATCCTACATAAGCAACTTTTACAACATTATCACAAAAATGTCCCCTCTTTACTACTGTAAAAATTAGAATGCATCCCTTACGTTTCTGTCCAAATTCCACATCTGACAATGAGTTTTTTTTATCGTAAAACAATAGCGCAATCAGACGAAAACACAGACATTTGGATAACTAAATTAATTAGATAGCACCCCTGGTAACATCGGCCACCTTGTGAAATATTTTCTACTTTTTGACTTAAATTTACCATCAAATCGACCCTATTTAACAAATCTCAAGTAATTAAAATAACAAACCCACAAAATTGCAGATAAATCACAAGAGATAAATTACCAATATTCAATAACCAACGCTTACATTAACACTCTTTCAGGTACCAAACCAAGTGTAGCTAATAAAAAAAATGGTATTTATAAAAGAATTAACACCCCGATTCTAAAATAAATTAAATTAATGCAATTTCATAAATTAAATCTCTTTAGCAAAACAAAAAGCCATCTTAGAACATATAAAACATAGATAAAATAAAATTTAAAAATAACCGACGCCAAACAAAAATCAATATGTCGGCCCTCATTAAACAAAGGATCTCCCTTAGAAATCGAAGTCATGGATTTTTTGTAAATTACATAAATTGTACTTACAGTAACTTTATTCACTCAAGTTTTACTGAGGTAATAATATTTTAAATATTAATAATTGCAAAATCTTTGTACATTGATTTTTAAAACACTGTTAAAATAGCAACAGTCATTACAAACGTACCACTCGAACCAAAGCCCACCCAAAAGTGACCACAACCGGAAATACACGTAATCCTTCTCACCTTACCGAGATGGCGGAACCTAAGTTTGAGAAATGCAGTAAATTCAAATCAACTTCAAATTTAAACCCCGCGAATACTTGAATATAAAAAATAATATTACAAATGTAAACACTCATTACGTATTCATAGATATTAATACAAAAATACAAAATGGCGTCTTTAAAATGCTTGAACTAAACATAAAATTTATATAAATATAGCAATATTTAAATTTTAAATGCAATCAATCATAGTACAGGGGTTTTACGGTTACCGATTATTGTTAATATTATATTGACAAAACTGGACAATTAGGTGCAGCCGAATAGGCGCGGCTGACTAGGCGCGGGTCATATAGGCGCAGAGAAATTTAGGCGTCGTGTCAGAAAATGTGCAAATACAAACCCAGAGTCTAAAGAAATGTGGATTTTTTACCAATTTTAAATAAATCGCGCCCATGTCTTTACGCTTAAATGGCTTAGTGCATAAGTGGGTCGCTCCTAAACGGTTTATGCCAAAATAGCTCCACGGCTATATGGCCGCCATTCGGCCGCGCCTAATCGTCTGCTCTCAATTGTCCTAGATCATTATTTTGACAAATTACTTGTCAAATTATTTGTGATGTTGTTTCCAGAGCTTTAAACATGAAATTATAAAATGACGACTGCAATAAATAAATTCAGTTTATTTCATTTGAAAAATATTTTAATAAACTTTATTTCACAACAGAAATTTTATATAATTTATTTATTTCAATACTTGTGTTTATAACAACTTAAAAAGCACACATTTTCCTAAAACCTGTTTTTTTGATTTTGTGTAAGTCGATATATAGAACCTGGGTGTAGGGAGTTCAAGTTGAATTTAGATAAGTTGATGCGAATTCTGGTGATGGGACTGGGCATCAAGGACGGTTAACTTTTATTGCAGTAAAAAGTGTTCTTAGTACCTAATAAATAAACAAATATAGAAGTTCCAGGAGGTTAAATAAGATTTTATTTTATAATACAACCGGAAATAAACAAGTTGTCAATTTTAATATATAAAAATCCTGGAAAACGAAGGAACTTGTACGTTATCTGACCTACAAAAAGTAGCTATAAACAAAAATTGAATAAAACAATCGTGTTTTTTACGGTTATGCTTTTAGTTTATTTGACATATTCAAAAGTTAATGTTTTCTATTATTATCCTCTTGTCGCTTATCGTAAGAGCTATTATGAAACTGAATTGTGTTTTATAACAAACTCATTACTCTACTATTCTAGAAATAACATTTTCGAGTGACGAATTTATTTGCTTATGTAATTTAATGTAAAGTATTTTCAATTTTATGATTGATACGTATTTTGTAAATTTCATTACCAGAATTGACTTGCAATTCTATTATTTATTGTCAAAATAGAAGCGTTAGTGGTGTAGTTGCTTTAAGTCAAGTAATTTGAAAACAAGTTTTCTTCAAAATGATCAATTGCGTTGGATGTTTTTTGAAGACAAATATAAAGTTAGGTTCAGTTTGTTCGTGTCCTCCTATCAACGTCAAGTGCGTCCACTCTAAAACAATCACGTTTATTCTCCCAAATTTTCAATATCCCAAAAATATATAATGCTGACGGTGGTAATAAGTATAATGCAATGCATCAATTTATATCTGAATATTTGTGAAATTATTACTACGAAACACGATAACATAAATACTTTGAGGTCGGTAGTAGAAAAACTAATTTTCGGCAGTTCTCTTATTTTCTGTATCAACGGAATTGTTACCAGAAGTACTAAATTACGTGAATTAAACGGGATAGCTAAACTCGCTGAAAAATGTCACTATTATGGAATTTCGTATCTTATACCGAAAAAATTATTCCGCACAAGCAAAAGATGTTATTATTTTTCGGTATTTTTAATAATTTTGGCCTTAATTGCTAATTTGTATAATGCGCTAATCGAAATACACAGTGATAGTTTCATTTATATAATTTTTAAATTTACGAATAGATGTTTCTATAGTTTGGCGGCTATTACAATGTCTTCGAACATATTTTTGAGCACTTTCTTTTATTACACTTTGTATCGGAAATGTTTCAAACAGATTACGTTTGTTTTGATGGAGCGATTGAAATTTAGCGTTCAAAACGTAGAAATTACTTTGGAACGCTTAAGACTGTTGTATTTAGCAATGGAATTAACACATCAACAATTCAGAAATTCTCTTCAATTTATGCTTGTTCCGTGGATGTTATTAGGACTTATGGCTCTGATTGTGAATAATTTTGCAATAGTAATTTCTTTTATTTTTGATCAGAAATTAAATTTGGAGTTAATATCTTCTTCATATGCGTTGCTAGGAGGATTAACGTTCAATTTGGCAATAAACGAAAAATTAGCAAATGTGGTAAGTCCATTTTAAACTTAGTAATACAAAGGTTACCATAATAATTAATCAATTTATTTTGAATACGAACTTATTAACTGCATGATTGCGTTTTTGCTATGCAAATAGGTTCTCGCTTCCGACTCGTGCCGATTTCCCAAAAGTAAAAATCCACGACTTCTGGAAATAATTAAATTTTAAATAATTTGTCAAGTTCGACGTGAAAATTGCTTGAACAAAAATTATTAGCGCACATCATTAAAGATAACAGCGTATTATTAAATATTTGATAAAATAGACGGTTAGATCCTCAAAGCTCTCTATTTGGATCGATTTATTTTCTTCTAATGATTAACGGTTTCAAATTATAACTTTGGTGAAAGGATAACCATTTTTGTTGATAACAGGATAATAATATAATTTAAGAATGAATTTTAATAGTTAATTTTGGAATTTTAAAGAAATTAATAATTATATTAATTTATTTGACTTGATTATTATCTATATTTTATTTACTTTTAGTTATTACTAAAATTTATGTTTTCAAGTTAATATTTATTAAGCTTATTTAATATAATACAAAGTATAGAATTTTATGAATGTTTACTTAAGCTTTTTATATAGTGATTAATAGTATCGTTTTGACCGAAATCATCTAGTGGTAAACCATTTGAGTTTTGAACTGTCAAACTGATATTCCATGTTGCTATGCAAAGGCTATCTATAAATAATCCAACAATTTAAAACTTTTCGAATTTAATGCAGGATGAACTTGTTACTGCCATCCAAGACCATAATTACTACATTATTTTGCACTTGTAATTTTTCGACACAGACAACGATGGGTGGAGGTGATATGAAAACATTTCATATCGTTGTACATTTTTTAAAAGTACCGAAAACCTAACCGGACGTAACGATAGACGAATGACGGACAGACGTGAAAATAAAACAAATGATGGAAATATGGAAATTTGAATATATAAACGTTGACTGAAACGACAAAGAAAGTAAAAAAAATTATTATGTTAAATGGGCGTGTGTTAATATACGGAGGGGTGCCAATTAAAGAAATAAAATAAAGAAAATAGACAATAAATTTTGAAAAGACTGATTTGGTGATAGAAAACAGTAGAGAAAGATCTCCTCTATGATAAGTAATTTTAATGGTAAAGTGGGAACAAATAATTGCGATTCTAAAATCGCTTCTTTAAGTTGAATGACCTAATAATAGCGAATACACTTTACAGATATAAAAATATAAACACAAGTTTACAAGAATAGGCAAGGAAAAAAAGGAAAAATCAGTAAGAAACTACGTATTGGTCGAAAGGTAAAACAGGCGAAAGGTAAAAGATATGAAAGTGAAAAGAAGATCAATTATAGATAGAGATCAGTATACATATTATGCTAATCGCGAAAATTAAAAAAAAAAGGAGAAGAAGATCAATTGCAAAATGAAAATACAAAACTGACCATGAAACAATAAATCTTTATAAACTAAAAGATGAAAAAATAAACGAAAAATGTTAAGAAGATAAAGGAAAAAAAGACAACTGAAAAAATATAAACGTAGACAAACAGTGGAATGCGACAACAGTTAGTTATAAAAGTAGCAAGAAAAGTATGTGTAACATTGAAAGTTAAAAATAATAAAAAAAACTACATGGTGGAACGCTAAAATTTAAGAACAGATAAAAATTAAAAAAGTGAACTATAGTAAATTCATTCAATATAAATCGGAGGTTACATATGGTGAATACAAGAAAATATTTTATAAAACTGCTAAACAATACAAATCAAACGACGAAGGTAAAAAGATGTAACACCAATGAGAAACTAGGAACAAAAATTGGCACAAGAGGTATAGAATTGGAGAAAGTAAACAATACTTTGAGCAATATGCGAGGGGAAAACCGCTAGAAGAAATCGTGTACAATTAACTTCACACTTTACGTACTTCATCATAATTTCACGTATTTCACGTACTTCATCGGTATTTCAGAGACTTACTGAGATTCCTCCTTTACCTAATTACCTACCTAATTTATAATTACGCAGTTTTAATTAATTGTCAGATTACCAATTAAACACATACTTGGCCATAGCTAATTTTAATAAACTTGAGATATGCTTAAGTATTTAATTCACTTTTAATAAAAATAAATTAGTTAAAGTTAAAGTTGAGAAGGGGAGTCCCCCTACGTGCTTTTGGAATGAGAGATTTTCAGTTTAATTCTGATAAAAAATAAACTATTCAATCCGGGAGTCTGGGGAGTATGGATCGCCTTCCAGTGCCTCTGCAACGAGAGATCTTCAGTTTACTTATAATGTAAAATAAACTACTTAATCCGGGGGGTGTAAAACATTCTCCAGTGCTTTCCAACAGAAGATCTTCAGTTCACTTCTGATAACAAATAAACTTGATCCGAAGGGTCTGGACGGGGGTGTGAAACACCCTTCAGTACCCAAATATTACAATGCAGGCAAACATATTAAAGCTTTGAAAATTTAGTAGAAACTTTCCGCTACCGTTTTAGTTTTCTTTGGAGGGGGGAGGCAACAAAAACAGGTAAAGTGAAAATAAATTATGTACAATCATGCACAAACTATTATTAAGATTATTTTCAAAATTAGAAGGAGGCAGCTAGCTGGTTTCCAGACCCCCCCCAACTAATTTTCTAAATAATTTAAAAACCAAAAAGGTTCAGCCAAAAATAAAGAAAGCATAATAGATTTAGACTTTTTTAAATTAAAAATTCGCAATGGAAGGGGACTGAAGACATGCACCTTATTCAAACTCATCCAATCAGACCACAACGAAATAACCAATCACACAACAAAACAAATCAAACACCTGAAATTTGGGTTTTTTTGTCAATTTAACTTTAATGTATTTTAACTGATAGATAACTATAGTTGAAGAAAGATAGAAGATAGAAACATAAGAAGATAGTTTAAATTGTATTATCACATTCTGGAGCCGTCTCTGTAAAACCGGGACAAGCACGTTATTTTCGCTTCAATGTAATTAATTTGCCTGACAAAATAATGAATTACCAAAGCTTTTTATTGAGCTACCAAACATCCATGATATTCAAACAAATGAGCTAAAAAAAATTACAAAATTAACTAAGAAATCTAAGTTTAACTTAATTAATTGATTACTATTAAACTAGGTCAAAGGTCTATTCAAGGTTTAAAATAAAAAAATGTTTAGAAAATCCACAGATGTAAGTTAATTTTCTATCAAATAATTATTATTGAATACACGTGTCTTATCTATGATACACATTGACCGTAGCGCATGCTCATAAGCTAGGTTCAACTTCAAAATTTACTAACTTTATGACACTTCACTTGTGCTTCAATAAACTTAACATGTATTTTATCTACTTTACACATACTTCATATATTTTACCAGTACTTCATGTACTTTACAAGTACTTCATGTACTTCACAAGTATTTCATGTACTTCACATGAGATTTCATGTACTTCATGAGATGTGTACAGAAACTTCACCAGCGGTTAACCCTTCGGCAATATGACAAAATAGAATTATAGTAAAAGTGATGAAAAGTACGGGGAAAAGGAATATATTAAATTCTGTTTTTATGCGGTTTTTATATGGGGAATTGTTTATGTGAAATTTTTTCGTGCGATATATCAAAAAAATTTCTAGCAAATCCATAGTATGTATGCATTTGCAAATGTAAGAATAAAGAGCGAGATTTCAGCGCCTTAAAACTGAAACAAATCGGCTAAAGGAAAAAAATCCAACAGAAATTCTAGACAAGAAAAGGTTGAAAAATTATTCGCCCTGAGTGAGACCAGCAACCTGCTTAATTGAACAATTTATTGCTTCGGATATTCGATGAATCTACGATGACCACCATGCCTGCAACTAGAACGAAGAGAACGGATATGATGAGAATAGTTATTCCAGGCAGTTGGTTGGAACATTAGTTCCTGGATTAAGAAAAAACAGGAAGTCACTATAAAGTTGTAATAAAAGTAATTTAGGATCATTTCTGGTCTTAATCTACAAAAGAATGGAACATCCAGATGGAACGTATGGGAGATGGATGACTAACAAATGTTTATAAGGCAGAGGACTGCCAAAAGCCAATAAATTAGCAAGATAATTGCCTAAAAGGTGGGCTTAAAGCTGGTTTTCTTCGTCAATGAAATGAGGCAAGACAAACCAGAGAAATTCTAGTTGTAGAAGAAAAAGCCTAGTATGAATAAAAAATGAAATAATTTTTTAAGGGATTACTTTTATGAGATCCCTATCCCCGCAGAAAAAAAAGTTTAAATGTATAAATGTTCAGTGACATATGCAATAAAACATGGAAAGAGAAGGATATTATAACGGTGACAGTTAAGATTCTTGGATCGCGATTTTTACCACTTTTGAAGTGGTTTATGAAATATGAAGGTCTAATTAGCTTATAAAAAAATAAAATTTGCGGTCGGTTCACAAATTTTGGAAAAAGCGGTTTTTAAAATTAATTTGGAATGCAAGTATCTCATTGGCTCTTCTGAACTGTAACCCCGCCCACCAAAATTAAAATAGGTTGTGGCGACAGTAAATATACCAGAATCTCGGTTTTTACACCGAATTATGAAAGATAATGGAGTAATTAGCTTATAAAAAAATTAAATTTGTGATCGGACAACAAATTTTGCAAAAAAATCACTTTTTGTGTGAATCCGACTCTTGGTGTAGTTTTATTTTATTTAATAAAAACATCCCCCAAGTACCTCCAACTTGAAAAAGTATGGGTTTTAACCCGACGGATCTCAGGAAGCGACTGGTATCTCCCCACCAGTAGTCACTGTTAACCTAGGCACAGCACACGTACCGTCTACACAATGTTTTGCAATTGAATGAAAATTGCAATTTTCAAAATTAAATTGTAGCTTTATTACAACTCAGACAAAATTAATCCTCACCTTAAAGAGCTTGTATTTTTGTGTTCTTTCGTTTGGTAAAGCCATTTCTATAGGAAAAGTGTATTTTGATTTCCGGAATTATAACCCCGGATAGGGGTTATAACGTAAGTAATTTGTAGATAAGCGAGTGATCTTTAAAAGAATTTCAATCCATTACGTCTAAAAAATCAGTAATATCGGATCAATGGCCGTTTGAAATCAAAAATTCAAAAAATTGCTTTAAAACGCGGTACCCTCAAGGGTTTGGACTTGGACAAAAATTTAATTTGAAAATTTGTCTTAGAAAAGTGTCCTTTATCACCATCTCAAAGGTTCTTTACGGTCACGGGGACACCCTGTATAAATTCAGATTTGGTGGTTCCGAAATTTATAGTTATTTTTGATGGTTCAAATAATAAACCAAGTTTGATAAAGGGAAGTTGCATTTCTTTTTACTTGAAGTTTACCCTGCCGAATCAGTTAACTGATTATTATATTATTACAATAGGAGGGAGAAAACTATTAACATTTATGTAAAACTCATAATTTCAGAAAATAATTAATAACAATAAGAATTTCTTGAGGAATGTTGAACTTGGATCAGTTGTTAAACAAAAAATTTAGCTTTATTTTCCGAATCTAAACGAATGATCCAATATTCCTATTAAATTGTTATTTTTACTAATTGAGATGAACGAAAGCCGGGAAATAAGTAATTAATTTTTATGCAGGTATATATTTTGTTTATTTAACAATATCAACATTTTTCACAATCTATTTGTCTAAGAAACCTAATACAGTTAACTTATAAATTAAAAAAGCATTAACTTATTAAAATACCCTTTTAACATAATTGTTAAAATTAATTACAAAATTAAAAACAATATTAATTGCTTACGTTCGTTAAAGTTATCCATCAGTTAATAAAAGCAAAACCATGATTAATTGTGTCGGATGTGTAGTAAAACCGTTTTTAAAATTATCTTCATATTTTGGATTTCCCCCTGCGGATGTACAGTGTGTTCATAAAAACGGAAAAGCTTTTGCGCCCATTTACACATTAAATAAAATATATTTGTTTATTCCGGTGTTTATTATTTTGTTTCAAGCTGTAAACATATACAGGCTTATAAAATTGTCATCAATATTACATGCAGTTGAAATTGTATATATTTTATGTTCTAACATGTGCTGTATTATTGGAGTACTAAAATACAATCAATGCATATTAGAACTTAAAGGATTATCGTTGATTATAGAAAATTGCAAGTATTACCAAATTCCGTATCTGATATCCGAGAAAACTGGTCAAGTTGCTAAAAAACTTTATTTTTTGAATGTTTTGATTGCAGTTACTATAATATTCACTGCTTTAATGCATAGCTTATCCGACGTAGAATTAAAAAGTTATATATCATTTTTATTCGTGTTTCTAAGTCGGTTTTTTTATTGCTACATCGGTGTTATTATGTGTTTTCACTGCATATTACACCTTCTCTTTTACAAACACATTGTTAAAAAATGTTTCAAGAAAATTAAAATGTTATTATTAATAAAATTGAAAAATATTAAATTAGAGCAAATATACTTGGAAGAAGATTTTTCCATGAGATTGGATGATTTAGTATTGGAAACTCAGCTTAAACGACTAAACAGATTTTATTTAGCAATTTTCCTAACTTTTCAACAATTTAATAGATTTGTTGCGTTTATATTTGCAATATATTTATTTACTTTTATTATAACTACGATTAGCATTAACTTTTGGTTCGTGAATTTCTTTGATAATAATTTTAATTATAAGAATCTCCTCATACTGATATTTTCTTACTTTGGTGCAGTTATATTAATCGCGCTTGCAGTTGTAACTCAGCAATTAACAAATGTGGTAAGTGATTTATATAATCTTTCCTTTTCTGCTCACATTGACATTTTGTCGTTTTATATTGTGTCTACCTATATTTCTATATCACACGTGCAATATCTTAAAACTTTTTAAATTTTAAATAATATATTATATTTTCAATACAAGCTATAGTATTTTAAATTGATATAGCAATGACCCTCTAACTATCTTGTATTACTAGCTAGTACTCCAAACTATTTCGGTGCTTATGAATAAAATCTCTATTCTCTTTCGCTATTTATTGTTCGCCAGAAGCACACACTACTCCAATGCTAATCTGTCTTCCTTGATGTCCAATCGGAACAAGTTCCCACAAAGTATCTAAACCCGTTCCCAAAATCCACACCAACCTTTCTCATTACCAACTCAACAGTGAATCATCACAAACAGGTTTCATAAATAAACCACACATAACTCCCAGAGTTATTTTACAAATTGCAATACTAATGGTGATATTGAAATTATTTTTATTGTAAAATAGAAAATTAAAAATTGAAACAATTTCAAATTTTTAAAAGGTCAACCAAATTTTGTCAATCAATCACCTTAAGGTGTCAACATAAAAAAATAAAGATTGCTTTAATGTAATATCCAGAATGTGAAACAAGCTAAAAATGCAATTTCTCCAGCTAGCGGTTGGAGAGCTTAATCGGGCGTGGGCCATGCAATAGTTTCTAGATTGGTTTAAAATTAGGTAATTAATACGATACGATAAAATTAAAATTAAATATATTTAAAGCTATATTAACACACTTAAACCTTACCTAAAATGTAAAAAAAAACACAAACAAACAAAGATACGGCGGAAGACCAGCTTAGTGATAAAGTTCAGTCTCACTATCAAAGATTTAAACTGCTTATTATAAATTAAAAAGTTATTTACTAAATTCACTATTCACACTTTTGGAATGATGTCTTGTCCTGATGACTAGAAGCTATAGTAATAAGCCCCCAGGTATAGAAGCAGATAATGTAAGTACACCATTGAGTTTACACTAATCAAATAACGAATTAAACGAGTTTTGCCATTAAAGTAATGTTTCCAATTATTTATTTATCAGAATTTAAGTTTCTATTGCCAACAAAAGACGGCCCGATAAATTGAGGTGTCTAGTAGTTTATGACAACTAACTGTTATTGCACACATAATACCAAAGTTTACTTGACGGAAAAAGGATAGAGTTTCGGAAAAATTAACTTAAATTCACAGTACGGTTTCAAGTAAGTTCAGATAAAAAACTAAATAAATAAGCTCTTTGCAAAGGTGCGGAAAAATTCCCACATAGGTACAGATAAGACTCTATCTCAAAGGTAAAAACAAGACTCTCTTAATTTCGGCAAAACACCGCGTATATGCCTTTTCGCAGACAGAATGCCGTGCCATATTTAGGTCGGACAAATTAAGTTTTTCAAACTTGACGTCGCCAAAAGTATGAAAGTGGCTAGGTACAAAAGGGATATTATAAGAAAACCAAATTTTAAATGCCAACAAAAGATAGAACTGGGACCAAACATGGTCCTATTGTCGGTTGGCGCCATGTTGAAATCTTAAAAATTAAATTTTACATTGTGGCACAGTGTTGTAATCAGGAAATTTAATAATTAAAGGTATAACTTAAAATGACGTGAAACAAGTTTCGTTACAAATGTAAACTATGTATAGCTTGCCGTTGTCTTTAGAGAAAAGACTGTCAGAGGTCAAGTTCGTAAGTACTTGGTCGGACTCAAACCAGGTACTTAGCAGGCACGTACTTAAATGCAAGGCTACGCCGCCTAAATTTTTTAAAATAAAATGAATTATTTTCTTCTAAAATTGAGGCTATCTACAAATTGTTTTTCGATATATTTTTACGATATATTTAGATACAATTTAGAATATATACAAAATGTGTGCTTCAACATAGCAGTTATTAGCACTAAAGAACAGGAATAAGTAACAATAACAAATTGAATAATAAATTTATAATATTAGGAAATAATATGTTTAAATTTTTCTTAGTAAGCCAGATGATCTTAAAACACATGGTGAACAGAACAATTTATTTCCTAAATAAAAATAATAAATTTTCAAAAAAGGGGACTGTCATTAAATTTTTTTTAGATTTTTCCGAAATTTTTTTGAACATAATTTACTAAAACAAAAATAATAGATTTTTTTAAAAATGAGGCCCAAAATGAAAAACAGTTTTAATTTTAGAGTTATTCGAGTAGAGTTTTTAGAGAATATTATAAGAAAATCTGTGTAACTTTTTTTGTATGTTAATTTTTTTTCAACTCATAAAAGAAGAGATTTTTGGATCGAAGTTAGAAACCCATCTTCGACAGTACACTTTTCCCTATAAAAATGGTTCAACCAAACGAAATAGCATAAAAATACAAGCTCTTTAGGGTGAGGATCATTGTTGTCGGACTTGTAATAAGGGCACAATTCAAATTTAAAATTACAATTTTCTCATAAGAAATACAAGTAAGTGAATTATTGCGAGGTATTACGTCATTAGACAGCCATTCTATCACCAGTCCGTGTGCTGTACCTGGGTTGACATTGACTAGTGGTGAGAAGATACCAGTCGCTCCCTGAGATCCGTTGCGTCAACTTCTATACTTTTTGAGTTGGAGGTACTTGGGGAATGTTTTTAGCAAGTAAAGCGCGTGTCAAATCCGCTTGTAGCGCCCGGAGCGACCCAGAGGGTCGCGCAGAGTCCGGAAATAGGGTTTTGACAGCACAACTACATCAAGAAACGGATTCACACAAAAAGTGATTTTTTTCGTTTGTTGTCCGATCACAAATTTAATTTTTTTATTAGTTAGACTCTCATCCTTCATAACTCGTTGTAAAAACAAGATTCTAACATCTTTACTGGCTTCATAATCTATTTCAATTTTGGTGGGCGGGGTTACAGTTCAAAAGAGCCAATGAGTAAATTGCATTGTTAATAAATTTTTAAAGCCGTTTTATTCATAACTGTGTAAGTAATCCGCAAATTTTATTTTTTTATACGCTTTATACGCTAATTAGACCCTCATCTTTCATAATCCACTTTAAAAATGGTCAAAATCGAATGACGGGTTTCTTACCTGTCCCCAGATCTTTATTAAAATTTATTTTAAAACTGAAATAACTTAAAAATTTTCCGTAAAAATAATCTCGAGGTTTGTTAATTGCGCCAAATTTGAATTAAAAAGAATTTTAAATAATAAAAAAAAATTTCAGTTTAAAAATTTAAAAATTGACAGAATATAGTTGACTTTAAGGAGAAATATTTTTTGCCAATATTTTGTTTAATTAAATATGATATTGTTAAGGTTGCCTTTAAAATTTGTCAATTTTTGAATTTTTAAAAATATCTTTATAAACAATTTTATTTATAATTTCTCTAAATGTAAACCTGACACCATTATCGGGGTTCTAGAGGTGCGATTAGGTTTAAAAGTACTATAATATCCTAAACTAACAACCCGATTTTTAACGTAAAACCACGTGAAATTTAACTGCTAGTGTCAGTTAACGGTGAGAGTCGATTAACCCTGATTGCGATTTTCTCCATTTCTTTTGTGAATTATGAAAGACAACACTGTCATACTAAAAAAATTAAATTTGCGGACGGGCTACAAATTTGGTTAAAAATTTTAAAATTTAAAATTAATTTGAAATGAATATTTATCATTGGCTATTTTGAACTGTAACCCGCTTACCAAAATTACAATGGTTGTGGCGACAATAAAGATATCATAATCTAGGTTTTACAACGAATTATAAAAGATGAAAATCAAAAAATAAAATTTGTGGTTGGTCAACGAATTTCGGAAAAAATTCACTTTTAGGTGAATCCACTCTAAACTTCCCAAACAAAATCCACTTTCCGCACTCTCCACTCCGTTTCGGGCACTACAAGCGGTTTTGACACGCCCTTTACTTATAAAACATCCCCAAGTACCTCTAACTCGAAAATATGGAAGTTGACGCGACGGATCTCAGAGAGCAACTGGTATCTCCCACCACTAGTCACTGTCAACCCAGGCGCAGCACACGTACCATCTACAGAATGTTTTCCATATTTGGCATTTTATGTATTTTGACATGTATTTCTTATGGGAAAATTGCAATTTTTACAATTAAATTGTGGCCTTATTACAAGTCCGACAACAATGAACCTCACCTTAAAGAGCTTGTATTTTTATGCTATTTCGTTTGATATACCCATTTTTTAAAAGGAAAAGTGTACTTTTCAGTTCAGGTTTTTGCCTCGACCCTTTCTCCATTTTCAAACGCAAATAACTTTCCAACGTCTGCACCAATTTCGATATATGTACACTCAGAGTAACGCTCGAAGTTTCACCTTTCAAGGAGCGTTTAGTGGTGTCGCTGTGATCTGATTCTTAAGTTATTTTCAATTGCTGTTAACTATCGGGAAAAACGTCATGAACTTTTTCCTGATCTAATGTCAATTAATTATATTTAACGATGTGAGTCCAAACCGGTCGGCGCTAGAAAACCAAAATTTTACTTTTTTTTCTTTTCTAAATTGTCGCCGGAATCAAAGAAATCAACAATTTTTAAAATCTCAAAAGAAATTCGAATTAAAATTTAGCAAAGCAAATTTACATAAAAATTGTTTTTTAAATTTGTTTTTGATATTAGGCCTTCCTTATGGCAAATACAATAAACAAAATTTTATTAATTTTAAAAAGCGCATTCGTAGTTGTTGAAAACGTAAGTGTTAAAAATTAGTTGATAAATAAGAATAAGAACTTGCAGCAACAAGAATTTTTCAATTATCTCCAACTCGGATACTATAATAAAATTTTATAATCTAATTGAAGTTAGAATGGAATTTTGAGCGGTCTATCTTTTGAAAAGCTGTTCTTCAGTTTTTTCCTAAAAGCGTCAATTAAAATCATAATTTAGAAAATCGCTAATTTTTAAAAAAAATTAATTAATATTCAATTTCTTTTCGGTCGAAAGTTATACAGTCATTTTTTAATTTCTGACAAATCTCCAAACAATACTAATTTTATGAAGCGTCCGAAAATGCATTCGTAACCGTTAGAAAATTTAAAATACAAACTCTGTGGTTGACGGAAGAAGTTTCTAATGATTCTCCTAGATACTGCTTTGACTTGGATACCATAATAAAATTTTATATTCTGATCTAGATTACGAATAGAGTTTTTAGTGGTCTATCTTTTAGAACTTTTCAGTTTTTTTAGAAGTTATACCTTTCAAAATTATAAATTTTCTAAGATTTTCAATATAAAATAATTAGTTAGTATTACTTTTTATTAAAATTTAAAAAGTGAGTTGTTGGCAAATGCTCGTTATTTTTATTATAAAAATTTTGTGTGTGCAAGACCATAGTTTAAAAATATAAGCAATTTATTCATATGACTATTGACAAATTATTCTATTGACAATCAACATTTACGTTTCATATTACTATTTCAATTTTACTAATTTATGAAATTAAAGGAGCATTAAGATATTAAAATATCCATCTAGCAAAATTGGTTCTTCCAAAAAGCATTTGCTAATATTTTGTAGAATACGTCAGTTCACAAAGGCGAAATCATGATAAATTGTGTCGGATGTGTAGTAAAGCCAATTCTAAAATTGAGTTCATATTTTGGAATTCCCCCTGCTAATATACAATGTGTTCATGAAAACGGGAAAGCTTTTGCACCTATTTACGCACTAAATAAAAAGTTTTTGTTCGTACCGGTAATTATAATTTTCTTTCAAGCTGTAGTCGTAATATACAGATACTTAAAATTTTTCACATTATTATATACAATCGAAAATACCTTCATGATATGTTCTATGATCTGCTGTATCATGGGTGTGCTCAAGTATAATCATAATTTATTGGAATTCAGACGATTGTCCCTAATTATAGAAAACTGTAAATACTACGGAATATCGTGTTTGGTTTCCAAAAGAATTTTGAAAGTCGCTAAAAAGCTTTATCTTTGGAATATTTCAATTGGAGTTTCTGCAATATTAATTGCTTTAATTTTTAATATATTCGACTCAGAAATAAATAATTATGTCTCCTTTTTCTTCATGTTCATAAGTCGGGCTATCTATTGCTATATTGGAAATGTTTTGGGATTCCAATGCTTGTTGCATCTTCTGTTTTACAATTTTATTTTTAAAAAATGTTTTGAGGAAATTAAAATGTTATTAGAAAAATTGAAATCTACAGAATTAAAGCAACTGGCAACGGAACAAAAATTTCGGATGGAATCCAACAATTTAATATTGGAAATTTATCTCAAACGATTGAACAGATTTTATTTAGCAGTTTTCCTATCGTTTCAACAATTTAATAAATTTATCACATTTATAGTTGCATCGTTTTTATTTACTTTTATTATAAGCACAATTGCCATTAACTATTGGTTTATAAAATTATTTGATAATTTTCATTATCAGAACTTATTGTTGCTATTAAATTCTAACGTTGGCATAATTTCATTAACTATGCTTATATTTGTAACCCAGCAATTAGCGAATGTGGTAAGTAATTTTTTAATGTTTATAACATTTATACGTAAGTGTCTGTTTTATTATATTTAATTAACTAAAACATTAAAAAAGGTTTGACTTATTTGTTCACCATATTTGTTTTTCTATTCATTAACAGGAAACCATTTTCATTTAGTAAGCTTACATTCAATTTGTGTTTAATAGAGTGATGATAAACAGCAAAGTGATGAAAAATTGTGTGGGGTGTGCAATTAACCCATTTGTAAAACTAAGTATGCTTTGTGGGTTTCCCCCGATAAGTTCAAAATGTGTACATGTAAACGATAAAGCGGTTGCACCCAATTTTACGTTAAATAAAAAATTTCTCTACTTCTCAGTTTTAATAATGTTGTATTTAATGTATTGTTTATCCAATTCGATCAAATGTAAATTGGATTTTGGGATAGTGATAGATACCATATTTATTTCGACTTCCATTGCATGTTGTTTAACCGGCATATCACAGTTTAGTATTAAATTGATAGAATTGAAATCAATCGGTGCAATTGTGGAAAACTGCCGATTTTATAAAATTTCCGAATTCATAAGCAAAAACATATACGTGCAAGTCATAAAATTTTCATCTTATGTATTTTCTCAATCGTGTTTAGCTGTGTAAACTTAATTTTCGTCTCAATTTGGAATTTCAATGATACACATTGTTTTAATTTTTCTCTAAGGATATTGGCTCGATTTATTTATACTTATATAGGATATGTGTCTATTTTTCAAACTATTTTGAATCTGAGTATATATAATATACTTTTTATAAAAAATTTTCAACAAATAAAAAACCTTTTGGAACTGAAAATAAAGACAGAATCCAATGTCACTGGTTATAATTTAAAAAACTGGAAATTTATCTCAAACGATTGAGCAGATTATATTTGCATATTGTAGCTACTTTTACACTATACAACAGCTATATAGAAATTCTTATCATATTTTTGGGAGTATTTTTCGTAATATCTGCCATTATCAGCAATTACTTACTAGTCACTTTATTTCACAATTTTCAAAGAGAAATTTGTTTATTTGTTGTAAATTTTTGGCTTGACATTATATTTATGATGGCTACGATAGTTTTTATAAACGACCGAATATCAAATTTGGTGAGTATAAGTTTGTTTATTTATGATTGATATTGAATGTTTCAATTTTACAATGTATTTTTAAACTATAACTACGCATACTCTAACAATAATAATATAAATTTGTAATAGTAATGTAACAATATAATTATTGCAGACTAACAAAACTATTGTTAGCCAATGTCGTTTGGAATTTGTTGTTTCCTCGTCGTTCTAATTGAAAAAGTTTGTTATGATATTTATTGTAGGTATAATTATAAAGATTAATTTTATATAATTATTTTTTATATATTACATATTGAAATGTTACGATTACATAAATCAGAATTTTCAATCACTTCCTGACATATTTGTATAAAGTAAACCTTCAGCACGAACCGGAAAAGCCTGCAACATTTAAATTTTAATCATTTGAAATTAGGAGGTAACTTAACTTACTAGCGTTCTTTGTCTAGTCAATTCTATCACACCTACTCATACAAATACATAATAGATCGTTACGGACAGTCAAATTTTGCATTGTTGACCTGTTTTGCAAGCGAAATGAATGTACTCCTACATCGGTGAACAAAGATTTCCATTGTTAAAAACAAAATTAAGTTTAGTTTTAAGTTTGTTAATATAAGTTGAGTAAATATTGTAAGCGAAGTTTAATATTCTCTAAACAGCAAGTTTACGAAAAATATCTCGAACGTTTGATTGAGTTTTACATCAAACATAAACGATGTTCACAAGATGACATGTTGCACCCGAGACGATCTTAAAGTTCCGCGTAGCGCGTGAGAAAAACACGAATTACGTGAAAAGTACATGTCATCGGAAAATTATGAAAACATAGTCCGAAATGCATTAGATGAATTTATAAGAAGCGAGGCTAAATATTTTGGAAATTTGACGTTTGTTTGTTAAATTTAAATAAGTAGGAGATTTCGTAGCAAAGTAAATTTTAGTTTAAAACACGTGGATTGTTAGGTTCTATCTACATGCAAAAAAATATTTTCGAAAAATTTAATTTCCATTAAATGGCAATGGAATAAGTGAAAATTAGCAGGAACACATTGCTGTTATAGAAAGATAGCGTGGATAAGCTTAATTTTTATTGGTCCACACGTGAAAGAACGCATCGTAAAGTTTATAAAACAGGCTGGAAGTCATATTTATTGTCCAATTTGAGATGGAAAAATCATAAAAAGAAAAGAATTTGTTCTTTTACATTTTAGAAAAAGAAAATTTTTTGGGAGCACCATCTAACAATTTTTTTTCTTATTTTCAAAATTCTTACAAAGATATTTAGATTTTATTATTTTTATTATGTCGCCGAGAAACGAGAAATATAACAATAATGACTAAAGAATCGCAGATCGATATTAAAATATCTGCTTATAAATTAACATAATTTGGAATAATTATTGTATATTATTTGAATTTGCAGATGTTTTAGTATTGCTTTTGATTAAATTGATATAGTAGACCTATTTTTTATTTCTTAGCAATCCGGGTACTTTTGGCACCAATCATTAAAAATTATTACTTATTTGAGTTTAAAGATGAAGAAATGGAATATTTGTTACCAGCTGAAAATGGATTTTATTTCTAAATTTTTAGTATTACGAAATAGGGAATTGTAAAGTACAGATTTCAGATATAACCCGTAATAACCTTAGTTTTAGGATTAGTTGTTGGATTTCTGATGATCTTCAGGAAAGCTGGGATGGCTTTTCGAGAGACATCAGTAGCCATCAACCGTCCAGATCAAAGTAGTACGGGTAAGCCTGAACTTGAAAATTCCATTTCCTATAGTTAGTATTTTTTTAACATATTTTTTTAATTTGTAGTACCGAACTAAATTAATTATTATATTTACTTATCAAAATTCGCTGTTAGTATAATTAAAAGATTTGGTTTTTACTTTTGAATTTTAAAACAAAACTATTGATGTAATGTCAGTTGGCGTTACAAAAATAAAAAACCACCGGAAGCACCTAATAGAATCACAATTTTTCGTAACATATTACATGTGAAATAAACGACAAAACATGGTCGGAAGAAGATCAGACCTGAGTTAAAATTTTGTCGAGAGCTTATAAAAAAAATAAGAAAAAAATAGCTTGGCGCACTAGCACAAAAACGGGTAGATTTTTGCAAATTCTAGTCGTTCGCAAATCGCATTTATTTACGATTATTCAATAGGAGCGAATAGGGCTGGTAAAAATAGTATAAAATGAGGCGATTTTTTGAAATTTAGTTTTTTCCAGGAGTTCCAACAGTTGGTCCAGTAAAGTAATCTGAAAAGTTTTGAGTTTTGAAAGAGTACAAATATAGTCCAGTCAATAGAGAATTTTGCCCCTAAAAGAGCAAAAAGGTGGGATAGAAACGATTTCTATGTTATTTATGTTATTTAGTTCCGGGCCCAAAAAAAAATTCAAGTTTTTGACCTTGAGGAAGGGAAATCGGCGCGGTCCGTCATCTTGGATTGAAGGTACTTAAAACTATTTTTCAAAATAATTCCTCAACGGTTAATCCTAGAACAAAATTTCTTCCCAGATTTAAAAAGACTAAATTTTCTACATTTTATTTATAAATACTTTTATGTAAGTCTGATGTGTAACGAGTTACGGTGGCGGAAACTTAAAGATTCGTCCAAAAAATCCTCCAATTCCTCATTTTTTCGGTTTTTTAGTATCGTTTTTAAAGCCGTATTCGGTTTTTTATTGGAAAATGATAGTAAATCGAAGCCAACCTCTCCAACAACCTGAGCTGATGATCATTTTGTCAAACGTAAAATATTTTCATCGGATAATACTGCATCGTAAGGGGTCACACATTGGACAGCTCCCATAATGTGACCGGTATGTAACCTATCAATAGTGTTGACATTGCAGTCCGCGTTATCATAAATAACTTGACAGAATGCATTTTGATCATTCGATACACCAGAAAGCACAACGGCAGATCTTTCGAAAAGTGTAGTTTTAAAGTAAGACGTCTCAAAATCCAACGATGACAGCATGTTGATGAGCTGTTTTGATCAAAAAACTGAAAACAAAAACATACAAAAAGTACTACTAATTTTAATAAAATGCCTCTTATAGAATACTGTTAGAATAGTGTACCGTTATTTGAATAAAACATTGAACCGCGACGATTTAAGAAGTATTTTTACGAAAATAATTTTTAAGATGAAATCGAGATTTTCCGTAGTTGCAAATGTCATAACTGACTTTCAGCAGTCTCCGCTTTGCTCAAATTTGCTCCGGCCGCTCTAACCCGTTTTAGCGCTTTACTAATTAAAAATACTCCCCCAGAACGGTCCTACTTGGAAAAGTGTGGACGATGACCTGACAGATAGCAACTCAGGTTCTTTTTAGTGATTTTTAAAATCGATTTTTAGTGTTATTATTCGAAATATCAAGTTCATCCATATTACTTTCGACTCGTTTTATTGTTCTCTAATTAATTGTAATATATATTTTGTAAAATTATCACAGACAAAAACTTTGCGTTATCGCACTTAAACCTTATTTTTAAATAAATTGTTACAGTTTTAATTCGTCGGCGTACACACTTGCAACAATGCCTAAAATTGCCGACTAACTCGCCGTGAGGTCGGAGTCAGTCGAAAGTAAATTTTGGTTTATGTATTGGGTTTTATATTAGGTTACAGAGGGTGTCACTACTAATGGCAAAACGGTGTAAGTCCGGAAGAATTATTAGTCTTTTCTGCAGCTGCGCGTGAATAAACTTACTATTTCGAGGATCCCATCCAACTGAGTTTTACAATTAAACCTGTAATTAATATAAACACAAAAAAACACAGTTATACTAAGGAATGAGAAACCTGCTGACACTCTCATAATCTTAAATCTATAAAAAAACTGTTAAAGGTAGCGCTACGAAAAATGTGACTAAAGGTCCTTAATGTTAAAACGAAAATACTACGATTATATTTGACTAACCAAAAGTTTTGTCATTTGTCAATGATAAGTTTCATAAACAATAATTAAAACGGTGATGATAAATAATACAGCAGAAGGCTTAACAAGAACTTTAGTAAAATAAAACTTGTGAGTAAAAATTCAAAAGGAAACGGCACGACAAAGACTCGTTGCTCGAAAGACCATACTTGGATGGACGAAACACTTCACATCACAAATGATATCTCAAATCACGATCAAACATTTATTTATTAAACAATATTAAAGATGGTAAAATTTGAACTTGGATAAAATTTTATAAAATAAAAGAACGTTATTACTGAAACAATTGCATAAATTTTGGGGCGGTCTAAAACTCATAAACCCACGTTACAAAATATAATATACATATAGTAGTTCTTTATTTTTGCCCAAAATATTTTTTATTATACCGAAACATATTTTACTCTATAAGAGGCATCTAGTTTAAATTAATAGTGCTTTAGGCGTTTTTGTTTTCGGTGTTTTGATATTCGACGTTTTTGTTTTCTGCGTTTTGACGTGCTACCTGTGTGACAGCTATTTTACATAGATACACAGCGATCAATTTTTTGTTATTATAATTCTTCTGATATGCGGCATGAACAATTACCGAGGATATAATTTTCAGAACGCTTACGTGTTCGCGATTTCCTCGTTTCGCACTTGATTTCAAAAGAATTTGCACGCCTCTTTTTTTAGGACAACTTCTTTTAAACTTTTATCACAAATAAAACAAAAATCCATTTCGGGATTTTCCATGGCAAAGCGTAATGCACTATATACAACCAAACTGCTAGCTGCAAGCACACTGACCTTGTGCGTGTTGAATTGGAATCCCAAGCTTGCTGTCTTTGCCGCTATAATGTTATTGTGGTGATAATATTGTTTTCATGCATTATCACTTTTACAATTTTATAATATACACATTTTATATACAAATGATAACATTAATACTATTATTTTTAAAGAATTTATCGTTAAACGATAAAGTTGGAGGATTTTTTAAATGAATATTTACGTTTCCGCCGCTGTATCTCGTTACACATTAGACTTAGCAAAAGAAATGTTTATAAACAAAATATAGATATAAAACAAAAACGGATCAACCGTTGGGGAATTATTTAAAAAAAAACAATTTTTGGTACCTTCATTCCAAGATGGCGAACCGCGCCGACTTGAAGTTGAAGTTGAATCGCCAACGTCCGGGAGACCGGATATGGCACGTGAAGAAGAAGATTCTATAATAATTAGTCTCTCGTTTCATTACAAATTAGCGCCCAACGTGGGGCAGATTATTTAATTATATTTATTACTAGTTTCACTACAACATATAACATACGTAGTAACTTGTAAGTCAGGACTTATGAAGCCATAGGCGAATTTATAAATTTAATTATTAATAAATAAATAAACTTGCAATTGAACAAAACTAAAAAGAAGATACACATTATTTTGTATGTGAACTTTTTTTGCCATTTTTTTCACAGTTTAAACTTAAATATCAATCCAAGCTTAACAGGCGAGTTTCCACTAGAACGAAATATAAATGATCATCTATCGTAGACTATAAAATAATAAGTAAGTGTGAAAAAATCAAGTAATTTACAAATTTAATTGAAAATTCGCTGAACTTAAAAATAAGTCATAAAATCAAATCTAATTATCATAAATAAAAATTCATTTAAGAGTCTCATGTGTATAATTAATTAAAATGCAAATTTATCCTTGGAATAATAATTGTAAATAAAATTTCAATTAATCAAATTTGGGCCAATCAATTATTTTGAAATTTAAATTGAATAAAATTTCAAATTCATTTTTATGAGTTTTTGTTGACAATCAACATTTATATTTTCTTTTGAGTTATGAAATTATTACAACATTAACTTATTAAAAAACCCTTTTGACAAAATTGCTTCGAGCAATTTCGAAAAGTTTTTTTTTAGTATTTGGTATTTTGTGGTAAAATTATGATAAATTGTGCGGGATGTGCAATAAAACGGATTCTAAAATTAACTTCACTTTTGGATTTCCTCCCATTAATATACATTGTGTTCATAAAAACGGAAAAGCTTTTGCCCCCATTTGCGTACTAAATAAAATATATTTGCTTATACCGGTGATTATAATTCTGTTTCAAGCTGTGCATTTATACAGTCGAATAAAATTATTTACTATACTAAGTATAATCGAAATTTCATTTATTTTGAGTTCTACCTTATGGTGCATTGCTGGGGTGCTAAAATATAATCAAAATTTAGTGGAACTCAGGGGGAATCTCATTAATTATTGAAAACTGCAAATACTATGGAATATCATGCATGATATCTGAAAAAACTTTAAAAGTTGCTAGAAAACTTTATTTTTGTAATGTTTTGGTTTGCTTTTTAGCCATATTTGATGCATTAATTTTTAATTTATTGAATGAAGAAACTGCAAATTATCGGTATTACTTATTCAAGCTTCTGAATCGGATTATCTATTTCTACATCAGCAATGTTTTGGGCTTTCAATTGCTGCTACACCTTTTGTTTTATAATTTTATTTTTAAAAAATGTTCTAACAAAATTAAAATTTTGCTACTTGGAAAATTACAATCTATAGAATTAGATGAAATATGGCCGATTGAACCGAACCATTTAATTTTGGAAATTTATCTCAAGCGATTGAACAGATTATATCTAGCAGTTTTTGCAACGTTTCGGAAATTTAATGACAATATTGGATTTACAATTGCTCCATTTGTATTTATTTTTATCATATTTTTGATTTGTGTTAACTATTTAATTATTGATTTAATTTATGATTTTCATTATGATATCTTCTTGTTGTTTATAAATTGTTACTTTGGTGCAATTGGATTAATCATATTTTTGGATATAACACAGCGACTAGCAAATGTGGTAAGTAATTTTGTTAACGTTTATTATTTGCTCTTTCAAACATTTATTATTGAAGTATAATTTTCACGTAATCAGCTAAAACAAAATATGGAACTTTTTTGTTTATCTTATAAGAGGAAATTGTTAAAATTACAATTTCTGTTACGAAAGTTGCACTGGACAGCACCTTTCTTATATTCCCCTTGGGTTGACGAGGTCACGTGTAAGGTAATCAGACGTTATCGTGGATCACGCAAGGGAGTGAGGGCCAAAACCTTGGAGCAAATGGTTCATTAAATGCGTTGTAGCTTTGCAAATTGGCTTTTCAACCAAAGTTACTGGAAATTAAGTTATAGTTTCGATTAATAAGTGAGTGCATCTTTCACCGATTACGCTCGTACAAGCGGATTTATCGCGTATCACTCAATTCAGCGTAATTTAGAGTGGTTAGTTTGAAAATAAGTTAATCATGGGTTGACCACATTTTTCGTCGACCTCATGTTTTTGGAAAAATTGCAAGGTCACGATTTCTGAGTTTGCGCGTCGACTAAGCCATCGTTATCTTTTGGAGGTTAGTTATTTGCGCTGTGAGAGGAAAATATTTCCTAACAATAAATTCAACGATCGACGGTTATTATTTTCAACGGTCTTTTTATGTCGATTTATGCAATAAATTTGATTCAGCAAGCATTAATTTTAAATTCAAGCATTTTGTTATTGGTTACTTTGAAATGCGCAAAGAACGATTCTGTTCTCGATAACCATTTTTTCCAAAGTGTTTTTACCACCGCAACCACCATCAAGAGTACATTTTGGTCCAGCCGCTCGAGTATCTTTTTCCGTCCTGGAACAGCAACATCTTCCGAAGGCATCAATCCATTGGAGAAGTTTACCCAGTGCAGTTTGTGTTTTATGATTATAATTCTGTTTCAAGCTGTGCATTTATACAGTCGAATAAAATTATTTACTATACTAAGTATAATCGAAATTTCATTTATTTTGAGTTCTACCTTATGGTGCATTGCTGGGGTGCTAAAATATAATCAAAATTTAGTGGAACTCAGGGGAATCTCATTAATTATTGAAAACTGCAAATACTATGGAATATCATGCATGATATCTGAAAAAACTTTAAAAGTTGCTAGAAAACTTTATTTTTGTAATGTTTTGGTTTGCTTTTTAGCCATATTTGATGCATTAATTTTTAATTTATTGAATGAAGAAACTGCAAATTATCGGTATTACTTATTCAAGCTTCTGAATCGGATTATCTATTTCTACATCAGCAATGTTTTGGGCTTTCAATTACTGCTACACCTTTTGTTTTATAATTTTATTTTCAAAAAATGTTCTAACAAAATAAAAATTTTACTACTTAAAAAAATTACAATCTATAGAATTAGATGAAATATGGCCGATTGAACCGAACCATTTAATTTTGGAAATTTATCTCAAGCGATTGAACAGATTGTATCTAGCAGTTTTGCAACGTTTCGGAAATTTAATGACAATATTGGATTTACAATTGCTCCATTTGTATTTATTTTTATCATATTTTTGATTTGTGTTAACTATTTAATTATTGATTTAATTTATGATTTTCATTATGATATCTTTTTGCTGTTTATAAATTGTTACTTTGGTGCAATTGGATTAATCATATTTTTGGATATAACACAGCGACTAGCAAATGTGGTAAGTAATTTTGTTAACGTTTATTATTTGCTCTAGTAAACATTTATTATTGAAGTATAATTTTTATGTAATCACCTAAAACAAAATATGGAACTTTTTGTTTATCTTATAAGAGGAAATTGTTAAAATTACAATTTCTGTTACGAAAGTTGCACTGGACAGCACCTTTCTTATATTCCCCTTGGGTTGACGAGGTCACGTGTAAGGTAATCAGACGTTATCGTGGATCACGCAAGGGAGTGAGGGCCAAAACCTTGGAGCAAATGGTTCATTAAATGCGTTGTAGCTTTGCAAATTGGCTTTTCAACCAAAGTTACTGGAAATTAAGTTATAGTTTCGATTAATAAGTGAGTGCATCTTTCACCGGTTACGCTCGTACAAGCGGATTTATCGCGTATCACTCAATTCAGCGTAATTTAGAGTGGTTAGTTTGAAAATAAGTTAATCATGGGTTGACCACATTTTTCGTCGACCTCATGTTTTTGGAAAAATTGCAAGGTCACGATTTCTGAGTTTGCGCGTCGACTAAGCCATCGTTATCTTTTGGAGGTTAGTTATTTGCGCTGTGAGAGGAAAAATATTTCCTAACAATAAATTCAACGATCGACGGTTATTATTTTCAACGGTCTTTTTATGTCGATTTATGCAATAAATTTAATTGGAGAGCATTAATTATCAATTCAAGCATTTTGTTATTGGTTACTTTGAAATGGGCAAAGAACGATTCTGTTCTTGATAACCATTTCTTGTTATCTTTTCCGAAGTGTTTTTACCACCGCAACCATCATCAAGAGTGATTTTCCCTCCAGCCCTCAAGTATCTTCTTCCGTCCTGGAACAGCAACGTCTTCCAAAGGCATCAATCCGGTGGAGAAATTTACCCAGTATAGTTTGTGTTTTTTTTTATTTCACACTTCAACCAGTGGCTGCCCGCAACTGCCCTTTAAGTACAACAACTTGTCATCTTATTTTATTTGTAAGGTATCATTCAGCTGGTGAGTCCAAATTTTTATCTACTTAAAGTACTCGTTGCTTTGGGCATTTTAATTGTAACATCATTGTTTTAATAATGTTCGTTTTTGATTTATTATTTTTACAATTACGTTACACATGATTTGGATGTATTGATAGCTATAAATATTATTTTCATTTTGACTATGATTGTATGTTCTGCAAGAAATGCATCACTGATGTAACATACAGATTTGCGCGCTCACACACTTCCAACTCAAACATCAAAAACCTGGCCTAAAATTTGTTATTTATTGCGCCGGGAGTGGAAAAATATTTCCAAATATTAAATTCAACAATTGGCTCTCTCATTATTTTTAAGGGCCTTTTTATGTCGATTTATCGCAATAACGTCGACTCAGCGAGAATTACTAAATTTAAGCGTTTGTTTTTAATTAGTTTGAAACGCGATAAGTACGATTCAGTACTTTACTACTGTCTTTTCCGAAGTGTTTTTACCACCTCAACTATCACTTGGAGTGCATTTCCGTCCAGCCCCTCGAGTATCATTTACCGTTCTAGAACAGCAACATCTCCCGAAGGCATCAATCCTGTGAGGAAAATAACCCAATGTAGTGTGTGCTTGATCAATCTCAAGGTTTACCGAATAGCCGCCCGCAACTGCCCTTTAAGTAGGATCCATTGTAAACTTATATATTTTGTAAGGTATCATCCAGCTGGTGAGTCCAACTTTTTCTACTTAAAGTACCCGTTGCTTTGGGCATTTTTAATTTTAACATTCTTGAATCACACATTTGTGATCCATACGCACTGGGTCAATTATTTTGTTTTGCAAAGATTGTTACCCATTTCAATTTTACAATCTTGTACACACCCTGCAGAGCTACTACAGATTTAATTTTGTTTGATAAAAGTAGTTGTTTTCATCCTTCGAGTTTTATTTACTCATTAATTTCTAAAGAAGCAAGAGGACAACGTAAGCGTTTCGAACCTAGACCCTGGCTTCCGCTAATATCAAAGCTGGTCGAAAACAAATACCAAGGGCAAACACGTTTATATAAATTTGTGTTTTTTTTTGAGCGAAGGTAATTTTAAATTACCCCAAGCTCCCATTTCACACATTTGACGACTACACCAGTAGATATTATCCAATCCGGTTATAATGTAAAAAAGGAAACACAAATAACGTTGGGTTACTCTGTAACCTAGGATTTTTGTTGTATCAAATCGATGATCAGTCCTTATTCAAACCACGAAAAGATAACATGTATACCCGTCGTTATCTCGTATTTTCGTATTTTATGTTAACTTTATATTTCAGGGGTGGTAGATTTTATCCAAGATGGCCGGATGACGCTTACTCCATCAGGGCCGGCTTGGGTAGTTTTGAAAAAATGGCCGATCACTACTAGATGTTATAATTTAATTATTTTGGTTTACTAATTACACTTATTTGTATGTATGCTTGAGTTACTGGTCTTCAAGGGTGGACTAGCTCGTAGCTCAGAGCTCAGTTTACTAGAATTTTATCTAGATCTTCGTAGGTGACCAGATAGTTTGGGGAGTGTTTAAGTTGGGTACTTGTCGCTTCTTGGTGTATGTGATTTGGGATATGTTTCTGATCCATAGGGAAGGAGGGGATAAATTAAATACAACGTTATGGTAATGATGGTGAGAGTTCAAATTACCGGGTTCGAAAATACACTTTTTTCTATAGAAATGGCTTTATCAAATGAAAGAACAGAAAAATACAAGCTCTTTAAGGTAAAGGTGAAAATTGTTGGACTTTTGCGTAATAAAACACCAAATAAGGAAACATTGTGTAGACGGTACATGTGCAATGTCTGGGTTGACAGTGACTAGTGGAGGGGAGATACCAGTCGCTCCCTGAGATACGTCACGTCAACATCCATACTTTTCGAGTTGGAGGTACTTGGGGGATGTTTTTAGTAAATAAAGTAAGGAGCGACCCGGAAGGTCGCGCAGAGTGCGGAAAGTGGTTTTTGACAGGCGCAACTACATCAAGAGTCGGATTCACACAAAAAGTGATTTTTATCCGAAATTTGTTGTCCAAACACAAATTTAATTTTTTTATTAGTTAATTAGACCCTCATCCTTCATTATTCGTTATAAAAAACAAGATTAAAAATGTGTAAACGGACTGCAAATTTTATTTTTTTATACGCTAATTAGACTCTTATCATTCATAATCTACTTCAAAAATGGTAAAAATCCCGATCCGGGAATTTGATCCGTCACCGGTAGTGATTAGGTCAGTTCTGGGTATTTTATCACGTTAATTTATTTTATTTCAGGTCATTGTTGATATTAATTAGTTTATAAATAATTACACGTTCATTTTAGTTGTAGGATCGACGTACCAATCGGAGCAGATTGAGTTCAATTACATGCTAAATCAGATTATTTAAAACAAAGATTAATGAAAATCAGTAATAATTAATTGTGCCGTTTTCATTCCCAAATAGTAAACAATGATGCATATTTACAGTAACAATTAAAAATTGAAATTTATAATACAATTTTTATTATGAAAAGATAATTTATTCTCAAGTTTAATTTAATACCAATTTACGATCCAAAGTACCAATGATCTAATTATAAAAGCAATCTTGCAGATGAAGATTGACGTTTTTTCGCTATCTCAGCAGTTGCTTAATTTTCCACGAAGTTAATATTTAATTCATAATTAACAAACTTAACATACTGGTGTCTAATTTTCATTTACTTTATCTTCATTAACTTTATGTACATTGCTTATGTGTTTAGTAGACCGCCACTGGGTGAGTATATTTGGGATATTAGTGACTCTATTGGTTTTTGTATGGTAAATTGACCGAAAAAGTCAGGTTAGCGTCGTTCACGTTTTTCCTGTATTATGGTTTAATTACTGTTTGTTTTCCGTCTATTCAAAAAAAGTTGGGTTACTATTTACACAACGTGTGGGTGTTTTGTTTGACGATAACGATCTTAGACTAGGTTATCTACATTTGGTTTCAAAAAGTGTGGCGCGAATTTCGAAATGCGAGGGATCATATTACAACGTAATAAATAAATTTAAATTGTAACGCATTATCGTAATATGCAGAGATTTTATTAAATTATCCTGCACATAAATAATTTCATAAATTGAGGTTGTAATGGTATATGCCACTGGGTTTATACCTAAATATGACATTTTTTACTATATAAGACATTCTCTGATGTGTAATATTAACAAAAAATTAACTTATTGTTTATTGTAAACAGATTGTAAATATATTGGGTATAAAAAAAAAATTGTGGAAGAGTGTGGTAGGGTTACCGAAAGACAATTAGTAAATGTGCGACGTAACTTTTACGACCGATTTGGTTTCTGTTAAACTGCAAATTGAAATCTATTTGAACATTTGCTGTAATGCTATTTAATTAATTACTGTTAATATCCGCACTCTGCACTCCGCTCCGCTCCGGGCGCTACAAGTGCTTTACTTTCTAAAAACATCCCCTAAAACTTGAAAAAGTGTAAATGTTAACCCGACGGATGTCAAGGAGCGACTGGTATCTCCCCACCGCTAGTCACTGTTAACCCAGGCATAGCACACGCACCGTTAACACGATACATAAATTATTACGCAATATTGCGCAATAATACACTTAAAGGTATTTTTTATTGAAAATTTGTAATTTTCAAATTTAAATTGTGGCCTTATTAGAAGTCCGATTAAATTCATTCTCACTTTAAATGATTCGTGTTATTATGCTCTTTCAGTTGGTTAAGCCATTTTTATAGAAAAAAAGTGTACTTTCGAAAAGTGTACCCTAAATTTTACCATCAATCAAAGCTTATCTGACGAGTTTTCAATAGAACAAAATATATAAGATCATTAATGATGGCGAATTAATCCGCGGAATAATCGCAATCAAAATTTCATTTAATAAAATTTTTAATTAATTAATTTGAAATTTCAATTGAATAAAACTTCGAATTTATTTTTACGAGTTTCTGTAGACAATCAACATTCATATTTTCTTATCTAGTTATTAAATTAACATTAACTTATTAAAAATTCATTCAATAAAAGTGCTTCAAGCAATTTCAAAAGTATTTTTGTGTTTAGTATTGTATGTTGAATTTTGTGAAATTTATCAAAATTATGATAAATTGTGCGGGATGTGCAATAAAACGGATTTTAAAATTTAGTTCATTTTTTGGATATCCTCCCGTTAACATACAGTGTGTTCATAAAAACGGTAGAGCTTTTGCACCGATTTACGTACTAAATAAAATATATTTACTTATACCGGTGATTACAATTTTGTTTCAAGCTGTGC
The DNA here is from genome assembly GCA_036346125.1 of Lycocerus yunnanus. Lineage (NCBI taxonomy): Eukaryota > Metazoa > Arthropoda > Insecta > Coleoptera > Cantharidae > Lycocerus > Lycocerus yunnanus. The sequence goes on from JARFIX010000059.1 coordinate 833,021, forward strand.
ACTTGTACAAGCCAATACAATTATTAACTATATTAAATATAATTGAAATTTTACTTATTTTGACTTCAATTTTATGGTGTAGCTCTGGGGTGCTAAAATATAATCAACATTTAGTGGAACTCAGGGGAATCTCATTAATTATTGAAAATTGCAAATACTACGGAATATCATGCATGATATCTGAAAAACTTTAAATGTTACTAGAAAACTTTATTTTTGTAATGTTTTGATTTGCTTTTTAGCTATATTTGATGCTATTGTTTTTAATTTATTGATTGAAGAAATTGCAAATTATTGGAATTATTTATTCAAGTTTTTAAATCGGATTATCTGTTTCTACACCAGTCATGTTATAAGCTTTCAATTGCTGCTACATCTTTGGTTTTATAATTTTACTTTCAAAAAAATGTTTTAACAAAATTAAAATTTTGCTGTTTAAAAAATTACAATCTATAGAATTAGATGAAATAATACCGATTGAACCAAATCATTTAATTTTGGAAATTTATCTCAAGCGATTAAACAGATTTTATTTAGCTGTTTTTGTAACGTTTCGGAAATTTAATAAAAATATCGCATTTACACTTACTCCTTTTATATTAATTTTTATTATATTTATGATTAGTGTTAACTATTTGTTTATTGATTTAATTTATGATTTTCACTATGACATCCTCTTTCTATTAATAAATTGTTACTTGGTTACAATTGGATTAATCATATTTTTTGGTATAACCCAGGGACTAACAAATGCGGTAAGTCATTTTCTTAATGTATAATTTTTATATTTGAAGCAAAATATGGAACTTATTTGTTTATTTTAATTATTTGTTCATCTTAATAACAAGTTATTAATGTAGTTAAACTTGATTATATCTTCAATTGTGTAGTAACAAAAGGAAAAACTATGAAATATTGTGTCGGTAGTGCAATTGACCCATTTCTAAAACTAAGTTTTCTTTTCGGATTTCTTCCGATAAGCTCAAAATGTGAGCACGTGAACAACAAAGCTTTTGCACCCAATTTTCCTTTTAACAGAAAAAGTGCGTGCTTATGAGTTTTAATAATGTTTTTCATTTATAATTTACACAATTTACTACATTACACATAAATTAAATTACATTTTTTGAGACAGTCATTGGCTTGGGTGTTAGCGCGATAAACTGCTAATGAAAGGCGCTCTGGTTCAAATCCGGGTGGAGCTCTCTTTACATTGCCGTATTCGTGCTTTGGAAAGCACGTAAAGACGGTGGTTCTCCTATGTTAATGAATTGCCAGCATTAACAATAAAAAATAGGGAGTATTTTCTGGTGTAATTCTGATCCTGGCAAGTTTTGTAAGAAAGTAATAATAATTATGAGACCAACTTAATGTGTTTTTTAAGTAATTACATTCTGACCTTAAAGGTCAAAAGTTTTTCTGTAAGTTTTCTGTTGACGGAACGTGCAAATCTAGTTAGGTTAATAATGTAGTAGGGCGGGACTAGTAGTACAACGTGATGATCTCATCAGTCGCTCCCTGATATCTGTTGGGCCAACATCTACACTTTGCCGAATAGGATCGGCCTAAGGATATATTTTTATTTAGTAAAGCTTTTGTCAAAACGGCCCGTAACGGCCGGAGCGGAGGAGATCGGACGAAAGCTGCAAAGGGTCGGTTTTGACTAACAAAACCACCGCAAATCTCGGATTCATAGATAAAATGATCGCTTTCCATATGAATTTTTAAAACCGTTTTTCGTAAACACTTCTTCTTCTTCTTCTTTTGGCTTTCCATTCCGGGTGGAATATCGCCACATTTTCCAATGTTTTCAAATCCAGTTTGTTGGGGGGGATTAGTCCCCTTTAATCTCATTTTACTTCGTTTTACATCCTATATCCTCCCATCAGACCTCGCATTCTCCACGACCCTCCGCCACAACCTCCTGTTCATCATCTTATCTCTCCACCCATCGACTTCCATTCGTCTTAGATCTTCGACCGCATCCTCTCTCCATCTCCTCCTCGGTCGTCCCCTCGGTCTATCTCCATCAGGAATCCATTTCATTATCTTTGAGATGGTTCTTCCCCCTTGTGCTCTCTCTACATGTCCTAACCAAGCCAATCTTTGGGCCTTAATGTGCCGCACTATATCAGCTTCCTGTAGTTCAGCTTCTATCTCACCATTGGTTCTTCTACGATACAGTTCTTCATTTACTTTTACCGGACCCATTATTTTTCTCAAAACCCTTCTCTCGAAGACCCTGAGCTTCTCTTCCTCCGCTTTCGACAAACTGATCAGTTCAACCCCGTACGTCACTACCGGCCTTATTAACGTCCTATAAATTTTAATCTTGGTGTTCTTCATTAGATTCTTATCTCCGAGTAGTTTCCGGTTTCCATGAAATGCTCTCATGCCTGCCATCACTCTATCTTTTACTATTTCTCCCCTCTCATTGGTGCTGTTTATTTGCAATCCAAGATATTTCGTTCTTTCTATTTCTTCAAAGGTGTAGCTCAGGATTCTTGTCGCTTCCAAATTTTCTCTCTTTTCTCTGCTGCATTTCATATACTTAGTTTTTTCCTCATTTACAATCAATCCGGCTTTTTGAGCTTCTCGTTCTATATTTTCAAAAGTTTCTAATAGGGCTCTGCGTGTTCTTGCTATTATTATCACGTCGTCGGCATACGCTACTATTTGCGCTTCGCTGTTCGTTATCGCTCTATTGCATTTAGATCTTCTAATTATTCCTTCCATTACTATGTTAAACAGCGTAGCCGACAAAGCATCTCCCTGTCTCACACCGGAATTGATTTCGAAATCGTCAGTACTTCCTGCTTTTGTCCTTACTACTGCTGTCGTTCCATTCAGAGTCATTTTTACCAAGTTTATCAACTTCCTTGGAATCTTCCAATTTACCATTTCTTCAATCAATTGACTTCTGCTTACTCGATCGAAGGCCTGTTTGAAATCAACAAGCAACATTTCAATATCTATGTCATATTCGTGTGTTTTTTCCATGATTTGCGTAACTATGAACAAAGCATCCGTTGTCGATCTTCCGGGTCTGAAACCCTGTTGATAATCACCTACTTCCCTCTCAACATGCTTTTGTAGTCTTGTATGTATTAATCTGGTTATTACCTTGTATGTATTATTGAGTAACGATATTCCTCTGTAGTTTTGGCAGTCTCTTTTATCTCCTTTCTTGTATATCGGTATCAGACCCGCTTCACTCCATTGTTCCGGCATTCTTTCACTCTTCCACACCACCATTATCAACTCATACATTCTTCTCATTGTTGTCTCGTCTCCGCTTTTTAATAGTTCCGTATTTATATTATCAGTTCCTGGTGCTTTGTTATTTTTCATTTTTGCTAATGCGTCGAGAAATTCTTGGTAAGTTGGTTCATCATTTTCTTCTTCCAGTTCTTCATCAGTTTGTTTCATTTGTAAACACTGTATAGCATTATTATCTTTCATAATTTACACAAGAAATGGTGAAAATCGCAATCAGGGTTGATTAACTCAAACCAAAATTTGATATATAATTTTACGCAATTGTTTTTCGGAAATTGTGTAGTATAAACATAAACCTACCTTTATTTCTATAGTAAATTAAACTAAATAAACTAAAAATTAATAAATCTGCGCGAAAAGATAGATCGGGCTGTAGTTTAGAGGTACTTTTTGAAATTTTTTTAGAGCTGTTACTAAATAGGTGGAATCTGTGCAAAAAGGAAGATTGGGCTGTAGGTTAGAGTTAGTTTTTGATATTTTTTTACGGTTGATACCGAATAGGTTGAATCTGTGCGATAATATAGATCGGTCGGTAGGTTTGGTTTAGTTCACCATTTTAAATTTGGCCCAATTTACCGTCACTTCCATCAAGTGACTAAGAGAGATAAAATGCGCTCTTCGAGTTTTGTCTTAACGCCACTTAGAACCACTAAATTACCGACAAAGAAACGTTCTACTTAAACAATCCGACTCTGATAAGTCATATTCTCGAATCGAGATGGCGTACAAAAATTATATATTCCAGGATGACCGCTAGGAGACGTAATTGCTAAGATGAATTTTAAATTAAAAATTTTGCCAAAACTACCAATTCAATTTATAATTTTTTAAAGATGGGTAAAGTCAAATACTTAAATTGCCATATTTCTTTCAATTCTCATGCGGATTCAGAATTTTGAGTTAGTTGTAATGACTTATTTTTATTATTAAATTTATTTAATTAACGCTGTTTGCAATGATTATAGTTTTTTCTAATTTTTAGAAAAATTTTAAAGAGAATATCTAGGACATCTCCTCGTCGCCATTTTGTCGTCATCAAGTATAATATTTAATTTTTTTATTGAATTATTTGCATCAGCATTCATAGAATTTTTTCAGATGATAAGAGAGACTCCAAATTATTATTAAATACCGATTAAAATAAATAATATTTTCAAAATAATAAATTAGTTAGAAAAAATTTTTTGCTTGATTAAGTTAGATTAAAACTAGCACAATCTATACAAAAAATCATAGCAATATACAATAAAATTTTTGTAATAGTTGCCAAGTTTCGATATTGTTGCATAATTCAATCAATATTCAAATGACTATTTAAAATCTGCAATTTAAGATAAATAAATATTTACAATTGTTTTCATTTGGAAGAAAATTTTAATAAACTTAATTTTACATTAAAAATTTGATATATTTTATCCAATTAAAGATTTTTGATTGATAGAATTACTCTGAACGCTCATACTAATAAATTTATGTATTTATAAATTTCGGGTTTTTTTGTAAGAAGACCACCGTCTTTTCGTACCATTCGAAGTACGGAAATGGTATTGCAAAGCATCTTCTACCCGTATTTGATCCGGCGGCCTTACGTTAGCAGTTGATCGCGTTAACAACCAGGCCAATGACGATCTTTACTAATAAATTTAGATGGCTTAATTTTAGAGCTACAAATGAACACATTTTATAATTTATTAATTTATACTTATACTTTTTAAGTATTTTATTAGACTTAATAGATCTGAATTTTTTATATTTAGTTATTTAATTTGAGTTGTATTTATTTCTTAACATTTTAGCTGTTTACCATCCTCTATACTGGATATTTTCATGAAAATGTTAGCTAACAAACAATTACAGTAATAAAAGCGAGCACTGTAAAATAATGGAATTTTTAGTGCTTTTGGCACTTAGCCTTTTATTAGCTTCTTAAAAGCCTTTAGTATATATTTTGTAATCAAAGCGATCGCAAGGTTTCAAAATGCAGAATTGTGTTGGATGCATTTTCAAACCGTTTATACGGCTGTGCTCATTTTTTTCGTATCCACCTGTATGCGTTACATGCAGCCACGATAAAGTTAACGTTACCTATTTTACATTATCAAGAAAATATATAATTGTAACTTTAAGCATAATGGTTTACTACTGTTTTAATTTGTTTCTGACAGTTCGCGACATTTTAAATAATAAATTTAATTTAAATCAAATTATTACAACAATTATAGAAAACCTAATTTCTTTTAGCGTAATTGTATGCTGCAGTACCGGGCTAAGCAAGCGCAAAACCAAGTTATTGGAATTAAAAGGAATAGCAATATTTGTAGAAAATTGTGAATCGTTTGGAATTTCAAGCGTTTTCTCTAAAAGAATAATAAAGGGAAGCAAAATGCTTTATTATTTATACATAATTGTAATAATTGTTGGCATTTGCATTCACATGTATTACACTATAATTAAAGAAGATTTCGAAAACGATTTTATCTTGCCAATAAAATTATCAGCAGAACATTATTTCTTTACATTGAAGGAACAATGGGCTTTCAAATATTGCTCAACACTTTAATTTATTATCTCTTTTTTAAAAAAATTTTAAACAATTAAAATTTGTATTACTTCAAAATTAAATAGTGAAGCAAACTCGATCGGGTTAGAAATTCAACTTAAACGCCTAATTCTTTCACTCTTCCACACCACCATTATCAACTCATACATTCTTCTCATTGTTGTCTCGTCTCCGCTTTTAATAGTTCCGTATTTATATTATCAGTTCCTGGTGCTTTGTTATTTTTCATTTTGCTATTGCGTCGAGAAATTCTTGGTAAGTTGGTTCATCATTTTCTTCTTCCAGTTCTTCATCAGTTTGTTTCATTGTAAACACTGTATAGCATTATTATCTTTCATAATTTACACAAGAAATGGTGAAAATCACAATCAGGGGTGATTAACTCAAACCAAAATTTGATATATAATTTTACTATGCGCAATTTATTTTCGGAAATTGTGTAGTATAAACATAAACCTACCTTTATTTCTATAAGAAATTAAACTAAATAAACTAAAAATTAATAAATCTGCGCGAAAAGATAGATCGGGCTGTAGTTTAGAGGTACTTTTTGAAATTTTTAGAGCTGTTACTAAATAGGTGGAATCTGTGCAAAAAGGAAGATTGGGCTGTAGGTTAGAGTTAGTTTTTGATATTTTTTTACGGTTGATACTAAATAGGTTGAATCTGTGCGATAAGATAGATTGGTCGGTAGGTTTGGTTTAGTTTACCATTTTCAAAATTTGGCCTAATTTACCGTCACTTCCGTCAAGTGACTAGTTAAGAGGAGATAACATGCGCTCTTCGAGTTTTGCCTTAACAAAGAACCACTAAATTACCGACAAAGAAACGTTCTACTTAAACAATTCGACTCTGATAAGTCATATTCTCGAATCTAGATGGCGTACAAAATTCCAGGATGGCCAATAGGAGACATAATTGCTAAGATGAATTTTAAATTAACGATTTTACCGAAACTACGAATTTAATTTATAATTTTTTAAGGGTGGGAAAAGTCAAATTATGTAATATTTAAATTGCCATATTTCTTTCAATTCTCATGCGGATTCAAAATTCTGAGTTAGTTGTAAAGGATTATTTTCAATTACAGTTTTTTCTAATTTTCTGAAAAATTTTAAAGAGAATAATACGTCTACTTTTCTTTGTTCTAGGACATCTCTTCGTCGCCATTTTGTTGTCATCAAGTATAGTATTTAATTTTTCGATTGAATTATTGTATCAGCATTCATAGAATTTTTTCACATAATAAAAGAGACTCAAAATTATTATTAAATACCCATTAAAATAAATAATATTTTGAAAATGATAAATTAGTTAGAAAAAATTTTTTGCTTGATTAACTTAGATTACAACTAGCACAATCTAAACATAAAATCATAGCAATATACAATAAAAAATTTTGTAATAGTTTTCAAGTTTCGATATTTTTGCAGAATTAAATGACTATTTAAAAATCTGCAATGTAAGATAAATAAACGCAATTGGTTTTATCTGGAAAATATTTTAATAAACTTAATTTTACATTAAAAATTTGATATATTTTATCCAATTAAAGATTTTTGATTGATAGAATTACTCTGAACGCTCATACTAATAAATGTATGTATTTATATATTTCGGGTTTTTTTGGGAGAAGACCAGTCTTTTCGTACCATTCGAAGTACGGAGATGGTATTGCAAAGCATCCTCTACCCGTATTTGATCCGGGGGCCTTACGTTAGCAGTTAATCGCGTTAACAACCAGGCCAATGACGATCTTTACTAAAAAATTTAGATGGCTTAATTTTAGAGCTACAAATGAAAAGATCTTATAATTTATTAATTTGTACTTATACTTTTTAAGTACTTGATTAGACTTAATAGATCTTAATTTTTTTTATTTAGTTATTTAATTTGAGTTGTATTTATTTCTTAACATTTTAGCTGTTTACTATCCTCTATACTTGACATTTTCATAAAAGTGTTAGCTAACAAACAATTACAGTAATAAAAGCGAGCACTGTAAAATAATGGCATTTTTAGTGCTTTTGGCACTTAGCCTTTTATTAGCTTCTTAAAAACCTTTAGTATATATTTTGTAATCAAAGCGATCGCAAGGTTTCAAAATGCAGAATTGTGTTGGATGCATTTTCAAACCATTTATACGGCTGTGCTCTTTTTTTTCCTATCCACCTGTATGCGTTAAATGCAGCCACGATAAAGTTAACGTTACCTATTTTACATTATCAAGAAAATATATAATTGTAACTTTAAGCATAATGGTTTACTACTGTTTTAATTTGTTTCTGACAGTTCGCGACATTTTAAATAATAAATATAATTTAAATCAAATTATCACAACAATTATAGAAAACCTAATTTCTTTTAGCGTGATTGTATGCTGCAGTACCGGGCTAAGCAAGCGCAAAACCAAGTTATTGGAATTAAAAGGAATAGCAATATTTGTAGAAAATTGTGCATCGTTTGGAATTTCGAGCGTTTTCTCTAAAAAAATAATAAAGGGAAGCAAAATGCTTTATTATTTATATATAATTGTAATAATTGTTTGCATTTGCATTCACATGTATTACACTATAATTAAAGAAGATTTCGAAAATGATTTTTATCTTGCCAATAAAATTATCAGCAGAACATTATTTCTTTACATTGAAGGAACAATGGGCTTTCAAATATTGCTCAACACTTTAATTTATTATCTCTTTTTTCAAAAATATTTTAATCAATTAAAATTTGTATTACTTCAAAAATTAAATAGTGAAGCAAACTCGATCGGGTTAGAAATTCAACTTAAACGCCTAATTCGTTTGTATTTAACATTACAGTTAACATATCGACAATTTACTAATGTTTTAAGAGTAAGTTTTTTATTATGGATTTTAGAATCCATCATCAATATGGTTTTAGATAACTTTCTATTAATAATATCTTTTCGTCAAAGTGAAGATTATAATTTATATTTACTTGTGTTATCCTACGGAAATATAATCAGTATAATATTTTACTCGACGGTTTCAGAACGACTTTCAACAGTGGTGAGTAATTTTTCTTTTATAAGTTTAAAAATAATAGCCGGTAGCTTTAATTGGTTAATATAAACGTTTCAATACAATAATAATTGAGTAGTGCAATTCTAAATGTAGCTTTATCCTTGCTAAGTTTCAATTTAGCTGTGGAACAAATCCAAACCAAATGGAGGGGGCTACAATTACAACTTTTGAATATGAACAGATTACAATTAATCTACTGATCATAATTATCCGAAGCCAAGATGAATTTTCCAGAGACTATAATTCATGGGGTGGTTTCCCGTTGCCTTTGCCATAGTCTACAGATCAATATTGGACTTTTTGATCACAGCAGTATATCTAACGCGAACAGGGTTCGAACCGCAACCTTAAGCTTCTTAGTCGACCCGTGTATGCTTTACACGGTAAACACGAGGATCCGAGATTTGCCGTAGTTGCGTTTGTCAAAACTAATCTTTTGGTTTCAGACGCGTTTTGACAAACGCTGTAATCACTAAAAGTATTCCCCTAAACCAGTTCTAGTCGGCAAAATGTCCTAGTAGGAAGGAGGCGAATCTTCTTTGACGTGGAAGTTTCCTAACACTGACCTAAGCTCGATCGGTAGATCTCGAACAAAATTATACATAATTATAAAAAAACTTCCGTAGGCAAATTCTGCACTAATAATTTGACTTGTTAAATAATTAACCTTACTACCTTACCTTTGTAAAGCGTGATTCTCCTGCTCGGCTTCACAAAAGGATCTGCAGTTATGTTTAAACAAGAAACAAAACAAAGTCTCGGAATGCAACAATACAATAATTCTTGAAATAACAAATACGGGTTAATAATTTTTACAAATGGATAATTTGCAATTTTGATGCGATAACGAAGTGCACTCGCCTTATTTGTTATGATTGCAAAACTTAAGATTAATAAAATATTACAGTATAATTATTTAAAGGTAAAGGTAAATATGGATAAAGGTTTATCGCACGTGTCTGTGTGACAAAGTTCCTTCCAACGACCGCAGATGGGGTTCGTGGTCTCAAATAAGTTTATTAAATTTTGAACAAGAAGGACAAATGGCGGTGCATAGCTGATCACATTCAAGTACATGAAAAGAGGTGAAAATTCCTTGTTCAAAATTAATATCTCTAAAAGGGTTAATTTTTAAGGGGTTAGGCCACCCTAGAATTTTCGAGATATCGATTTATTTTTTTTGTCTTAAAGGGTCCCTTAAGGCCTCAAGAATGATGAATGATGGTCGCGTGGTCCACAGCGAGTCTCTTTTGATTGCGTTAGCGAGAAGGTCCGTTAGGGGACTAGAGCAGGTATATGGCAGATGTTATACCTCTTTTCTGCTACTCAAAACTTTAAACGCGTTTATCTCAAAACTACTTTTTTGGAGTTGGCCGGAAAGATTACTCAGACAATTTTTAACCGATTGACTTGAAATTTGGAAGATATCTTTGAAAATACATTGTCTAGAGAAGTACGTAGGATTTTTTTTTTTATATTGCATAGTTCATTTGTTATTAACAATTATCTGACGATTTTTTAGGCAAATTCTTCACTTTCCACTTTAGAAGTGCGCCATTTTGTCAAAAATCAATGTATCGAAAAAATTCTACGTACTTCTCTAGCTTATAAAGGGTCTACCAATCAGGGGTTTGTTTTTAAATTTTAAAAGAAACACATATTTTGTATGAAAATTTTTTAATTCTCTACTGAAATATGTTGTAGGGGCTTGAACATTTATGAATGGAAAACAATATCCGGTAAATGTCCTCCACGACTACGTTTGCAGACGTAACGAAAGCACCAGCCTCATTTTCGAAAAAATAGGGACCAATGATGCCCCCTACCCATAAACCACACCATACAGTGACACGAGATGGATGTAGTGGTTGTTCAACAACTGCTTTTGGATTTTCAGAAGCCCAAATTCGACAATTTTGCTTGTTAACATACCCGTTTAAGTGAAAATGTGCTTCGTCCGAAAAGATGATTTTTTCTGAAAAACAAGCACCACGTTCAATGATCCAATCAGCAAATCTAAGACGTTGAGAATGATCTGCTGGCTTTAATTCTTGTACCAGTTGTATCTTATAAGGCTTTAGAGCTAAATCCTTCCGTAAAATTCGCCATGTGGTCATTGTGGACAGGCCTAATTGTTGAGAACGTCGTGAAACCGATAAATTTGGGTCCTCTGTGACACTTTCACGTACTGCAGCAATATTTTCGATTGAACGACATGGACGAGCACATATTTTTGTGCTTACGTTTACTACTGAACCGGTGGACTCAAATTTTCGCACTAAATTCGCAATTGTAGTCTCAGATGGACGATCGTTACAAATAAAAATATCGCGAATTTTGCGAAATGTAGTCTTCACGGATCGACCATTTTCATAATGGATTTGAATTATCTTAACACGATTTTCGAGCGAAATCAAAGGCATTATATTAAATGTTGACCTTTTATTATACATATGATAAAAAACTGAATAACAGAACTGCCTACTTGACCTATTTGAACCAAATTTAAAAACAAACCCCTGATTGGTAGACCCTTTAGTATACTATATAATCGAAAAAATTAACGCCCTAATCATGATTCATTAAATTACGGGAGCTGTTCTTCCGGCCGTGGAGCATTGAAAAAAAAGACGTTGTCGCAAAAACGCTGTACCGCTGCCATTTTGAAATAAATTGCCTCAAAAAAAATATTGTATACAGTTAATGATATGTATAATAAAGTTTCATTTGTGTAATCTCGATTTATTTCGTAATACTTCTGGAAAAAATTCCCAAAAAAGCCTCTTTTTTTCAGCCTCTAGGGTGGCCTAACCCCTTAATTCAGCCGCTCTGCTTAATGATCAAACCGGATATCTGTCGATGATTTGCAGCAACATATTGTCGAAATTGTTTCTTATGTGTACACCCAAAAAGGGACACCCACATAAATTGCTTTGGATGGCCAGGTAACATGTGGGAAGCTAAAATCTCTAACCGTCGGCAATACATCTTCTATTTCCTTCTTCCATAGAGTAACCTTACCTGTTTTTTTTGCATTGGAAGTAGGAAATCTTCAAAAGACACCACCCAGATGTTATGGGTGGTAGTGCTAATTTTTACTGATTAAAAGCCCACTCCCAGTAGAAATGTCGGAATTCGCGTAACGCATTACTTCCGTGTCATTTCTTGCCTGAGTTTTGAACGAAAATGAACTCCATCGCGCTGAAGCCTTCAGCATTCCTCGCTGGTTTAAGTGCGGCGCTGGTCATTTTATTTAGCAGCAATGACCTTCCTCGCCATGACCTCTACCGCCGTCCAGTTCTCGGGACTGGCGAGCATCAACATTTTTCTATAAGGTTAACACATTATTAATTCAAGTTTTTGCAATATTTGTTGTATTTTTTAATTTTTGTAGTTTATTGATGAATTAGTGCAAGGATCTGAAACGTCGGACACAGTTTTATTTACCGATATTTACCTCTTACTTAAACTTTTAGATTTTCTATTATTTCATTATAATGGACAGTAACTGACGTGTACACAATATTTCTTGTTAAGTTAAATACTTACACAATTTAATTATTTTAATCAAAGGTATACCATCGCTATTAAGTAAATGAGTTTCTTTATTCTATTTTCTTTTGTAACTTCTATTTGTGATAAATTTTTTCTAATTAGTTTAAACTAGAAACTTGACCGGTGACATTATGATAAATTGCGTTGGGTGTGCTTTTGGGCCGTTTATCAAGTTGGGTTCCTTATACGGTTTCCCCCCGATAATTATTAAGTGTGTTCAAAAAATGAAAAAGCGTATTTACCTCAAATTTTTATATCCCGCAAGCACTTGTGCATCGCGTCAATTCTTATAATGTACCAATGCATAAATCTCTATTTATGTATCAACAATGTTTTACTGGATGTAAATTTTCACAACGTTGTAACCATCATCCTGATCCTGGAATTGTTGTATAATATGGGTACATTTCTTTCTAGCGCTACCGTCATCTTTAAGCGCAAAATTATGTACGTGCATTTAAATGATATAGCAAAAATTCTTGAAAAATGTGAAAAATTAAGAATTACAAACATCCTATCCGCCGATATAGCAACTAAAAGTAGAATCGCTTTTGGATGTTAATCTGTATTGTAATAGTTTATTCATTGAATTCGGTTATTTTTAATATTTTATACTTGGAAAATCACAATTACTATCAAATTATCAATAAATTGTTGAATACCATTTTATTTACTTCTATTGGAAGCATTGCCTCGTTACTGATCACTCTAATGTTAGCATTTTACCGTGTAATGTTTTCTAACTGTTTTGAAAAAATTAAAATGATTTTATTGATAAGAAGTAATACCATAATGCAATATCATAAAGTGCTTGCCTTTCAACCCGAATTTTCCTCTCTGGAATTGAACCTTTGTCGTTATCACCGCTTGTATTTAGCAATGATGTTTTCTTACAAACAATGGAATTCCCTCTTAAAATTTGCCATACTGCCATGGTTTACAACAGTCGCCGTAGGTTTAATTTTTTACTATTATTTAATAATCCGTTATTTTATTACTAATGAAAATGTGAACGTGTTCGCAGTAATTTATACGTACTCAAATATAATCTGCATTACAGTTTTTCTGATATTAACAGAACGGGTAGCAAACGTGGTAAGTACAACTATTATCTTTTTATAACTATCAAAAAAACTAAAATTTACACATTAGTGTACAGTAGTACTATCGGTACTAGTAGGTTAACCGAAACCCAAGGTTTTTAAAAATGCTTGCAAAATTTTGATAGAATTAGTTAGTCAATTTGAAATAAGAATGCAGTAAAAATTGGTACTAAAAATATGACCTAGCAACGTGCTTAGTAAAATTTATACAAGTTTAGACTGGTAAAATTTTATTCGCGATTGTGATTGCACAAATGTGAATATTAACAAAATAAAAACTTTAATTTTTCCGATTTTATTAAAATCATGCGTTTTAGGGTTTTTTCAAGTTAAATATAAAAATTTAAGTTTTCTTTTAGATTTTCATAATATTATGTTTAGTAAAATTATCAAGTTGCCATTTACTTTAATTTTTTGTCGTTTCCCTGAGTGAATCTTCCTTCGCGTCGCGTCGGAAGCGCTCCTACAAATTTTTACTGCATTCTTGTTTCAAGTAGACTATAGGGCGCATTATAAAGAATAATAAATTATAACAATTTAAACAACAAATGTTCATTTAATAAGTTTAAAGATTATTTTAAAAAACTCCACATTTGTGTCAAATTATGTCTGAACAAGGTGGAACTCGGATGACCGCAGTTCTTAGGCTTCTATACAGCTACCTTTTGGTTTACAATTATATAATATTTTGTAATTATTTTTAATTTAAATTTATAATTTTTCTTTATCTGCACGATCATCAGATTATCTTAATTTTTTAGTTGGTAACTAAAATTTTCTATATAAGAAATTGATTTGCATTTTGTAAGTGTTATTTTTACGTTTTACGTAATTTTACTTTCACTCTTTCGCACCTTTAATTGGTTAGTTCATTTATTACCAACCCAAAAAAAAGTGTAAGATGAATAAAATAATCTCATAAACAATTGAAAAAGCGTCCACAACTCTGTGTGTTTGATCTCAATTAATTATTTTGAATCTTGTTAATCCATTCACGCGTTTGTCCATCCACCCACAAAAAAAGTAAAATTTAGTGAGAAAAGGTTTTTTTGTCACTAATTTAGTGACATGAATTATGCGGACGGACGGACAGACGGACAGACGGACAGACGGACAGACGGACAGACGGACAGACGGACAGACGGACAGACGGACAGACGGACGGACGGACAGACGGACGGACGGACACGAAGCCAGATCATAAGGCTTCTTTCTATACTATGTATAGAAGCCTAAAATTAAAGTTTCCATACGCGCATTTGGTGCGCCGGCTAAAATAAAGATTTTCACACATCATTCTAGTGTGCCTGGTGGAAGTAAGTTGATTACAAATATATCTCAAAGATTGGTTTTGCCCCCGAAGACCACGTTAGGTACGCTACTTCAGGATTACTAAAATTATTCGAAAACTGCGGTAGTATTCTCAAGCTTCAAACTGAGATTAGAGATATTTTTGTAATATTGACATTTTTTGGTAAAAACTTAATATCGTTAAGATAATCCGGTGATAGCAGCCATGAAATACATTATTTTAAAAATTACCGACAAGAATTAGAAACTAAAAGAAAAATTAGATAAGATTGCTGTAATTTTACATTAAATAATTAATTATTTGCCGAAAATAATTTAAAATCAAAGGAACTCATATAAGTATACTTAACCTCACTTTATGTCATCTAATTTATTCACCAGTTTATTATGCAAATTATTATTGTATCCAATCAAATATCGTTAATATTATCATTTATTTAATATTATCCGAAGAGTTAACAACTTAGCAATTTTGATGTACAAGTACCAGCAATTTTTCGGCAAATTTAGCAATTTTTGCAATTTTAACAATTTCTTAGCGATTTAAGAAATTTATTAGCAATTTTAGCAATTTTTTTTATTAATTATGCAATTTCTTTTTAATTTATCAAATTTTTTTTAACCGAGAGATTTTTTTAAAATGGAAAACTGTTATCAACAGATAGCGCAACAATATAAAAAAAAACCTGGAATGAAACCAAAATATTGTTGTTATAATCCTGAAATTCTAGAATTAATCTATACATTTAGTAAAGCATGAAATGGCATAGTTTTGTTAACATCTGTTAATTACTTTTTGTCAAAAATTTTCAGAAATATTTATCACTGAAAGCTTAAGCATCCTTATTTTGTAAATAAATTAATGCTTATGTACATTTATGGTTTATATAAATTCATTATTGTTTATTTGTATTTTATTGTGTTTCTATTTTTACACTACCGAATGACGACATTTTTTTGGTTTGAAAAATTTTTTTCTTAAGTGTATGTATTAAGCAACAACTCGCATGTTAATTCTTCTTAGTCCTTAAGTCGATTTCGAGTGTTGCGATCCCTTCCTATAAGGCTGTGCGTACACTGGATCTGTTTTCGGACAAATTGTTGCGAATAGAAAGACTAACGGAGACTCATAGATGCGAGGGGTCAGTAATAGCAAAGAATAGAATTTTGAAGATTTTTGAAGAAAGATTGCCTCTGTAATTTTCGACGTAAAAGACACCGAATTTTAAATGAAAATCTTGGAAAAATTTGTGAATTTTAAAATTATGACTTTAGCTAAAGCTTTTCATAAAAAGTAAAAAATTCAAAAAGATAGACCACTAAAAACTCTATTAGTAACCTAGTTTAGATTATAAAATTTTATTATAGTCTTATAATATGGCTTTATTAATTTACCCCCTCTCTAGAATTTGATGCTTTGTAGCATTAAAATAAATGTTTTTGGGTCTTACATGGACTGTATTAGGTACATCCATGACGATTCTAGGAAAATACTGCTGAAATTTAAAATTAGTAGCCTTTACTTATGGCATTTCTACCTGAGCTCAAATATTACATTATTAGCGCTTAGAGCTTTTTTTCCAAAATTTACCAACGATTTACTTTTACGTTCTCATCCCTCCTCGTAAAGAAAGCATCTATTGTGGCAGCAAGAAAATATGAATTTTGAGGTCTTTCAGAATAAACTCTATCTGTCTGTGAGTAATCCTCTACGATAACAGTTCATCCAATTATACTCAAATTAAGTATGAATGTTTCTTCTAAGACTGAACAACGGCATTTATTTATCTTTAATATTAGACGTGGGAGACTTTTGAAATTACGCATAACTTCTGAAAAGTCAAAATGTGCATTTGAATGCTTCTCACGTCTAAACTTGAAAAGATAAATCTATGATCTATGCTATCGCTTACTGTTTTGTATAGAATTTACTTTCCTACAAAATTGGGCAAGAGTCGATTAACCCTAAATGCAATTTTCTTCATTTTCTTTGTGAATTATGAAAGATAACGGCCAGGATTCGTCAACCCTGATTTCGATTTTTACCATTCTTTTTGAAAATTATGAAAGATAACAACGCCAGATACACATAAAAAAAAATAAAATTTGCGGACCGTCCACAAATTTGGCTAAAAAACTTTAAAAATTAATTTGGAATGTAATTTTTATCTCTGGTGAATTGTAACCGCCCATCGTAATTAAAATGGGTTGTGGCAATATTTAAAATACCAGAATCTCGTTTCTTACAACGAATTATGAAAGATAATGGTGTAATTAGCTAATAAAAATTAAAGTTGTGATCGGACAACAAATTTTCAAAAAAATTACTTTTGTGTGAATTCGTTTCTGATGTGATTGCGCTGTCAAAACCTATTCTCTGTCACCCTTCTAGACCCTCCGGGATCTGAAGAACATTCGAACGGATTTGACACGCGCTAAACTTATTAAAACATCCTTAAGCGGCTCCAACTCAAAAGTTTGAAAGTTGACGCAAGGATCTCAGAGCGATTGACTCCTTCCTAACGCTGCTCTAGTTAACCCGCCTAAGGTAGATCCGCTAGTATAAATGCGACTGTACCAAAATATAAATTATTGCGTAATATTACGCAATAATACACTTATGTATTTCTTATGGGAAAATTGCAATTTTCAAAATTAAATTGTGATTTTATTACAAGTCCTACAAAGTTCCTTCTGCCTTTAAAATGCTTGTGTTTTCTGTTCTTTTGTTTGGTATAGCCATTTCTATAGGAAAAGTGTACTTTCGAGTCAAGGTTAACGGACTCTAGCCAAAATAACTATGCGTAAATTTGGTTAAAAACGCCTTTAAAAATTAATTTGGAATGCAATTTTCTCATTGGATCTTTTGAATTGTAACCTCACAAATCAAAATTAAAATAGGTTGTGACAGTAAAGATATCATAATCTCGGTTTCTACAACGAATTATATAAGATAATGGTGTAATTAACAAATAAAAAATTTGTGGTTGGTTAACATATTTCGAAAATATTCACTTTTAATGTAAATCTCAGTCTTGACGTAATTGCATTTGTCAAAACCCACTTTCCGCACCCTGCGCTCTGCTCCAGTCTGGCGCTACAAGCGGTTTTAATAACCACTTTACTTACTAAAGACATCCTCAAGTAGCTCCAACTCAAAAAGTATTGATTTTGACGCTACGGATATCAGGAAGCGACTGGTATCTCCCAGCCACTAGTCACTGTCAAAAGCACCGTTAACACAATGGCTAAGTTATTACGCAATATTGCAAAATAATACATTTACATGTACTTTTATGGAAAATTGTAATTTTCAAAATTAAATTGTGGCTTTATTTCAACTCCGACAACATTGATCCTCACCTTTTCGTAAGAAAAGTTAAAAAAATATAATTTGAATTTTTTTAAATTTTTTTCTTTAATTCAATTTATAACTTAAAATCCGTTGATTTTAGACAATACGGGGTTATAACCCAATTTGTAGATAAGAGAGCGATCTTTAAAAATGTTCTAATTCATTAAGTCTAAAAAATCAATAATATCGGAGCTATTGCCGTTTGAAATCAGAAATTAAAAACATTGCTTTAAAGGAAGGTACTCCCCAAGGGTTTGTACTTGGACAAAAATTTTATTTAAAAATTTGTCTTTTAAAAGTGTCATTAATCATCATTATTACCACCTCACAGATTCCCCACGATCACGGGACACCCTGTTTTTATTTTGTATATAAATATTTAAATGTATTTAAATTATGAAGGTTTGGCGCCAAATATTAAGATCATAAAATACGTCGCTAAAGAGATGATTTAACCAACGTCGTCAATAATCGATCTGATAACAGTGAAAATTTTTAATTAATTATAAAGTATAATTTTTACTACATTTTGAACACTCAATTTTGTAAAAATCAAAAATTTAGTTCATTAACATCCCGTTAAAAATACATTTTCTTACTACATTAATTTTTAAAATTCTGTTATTAGTTCAGGTCTATCCGATAAAAATCAAAAATATATCTCAAGATTATGGATTAAAAAAATTTTATATAAAATGGAAATAATTAAAATCTATTAAAAATTCACTTAACTTGAAATTAATAAATTCGTTCTTAAAAAAATTATTTTTTATTTTCACTCTTTTTGTAAGGTTTTGTAAAAAAAGTAATTAGAAATGATGTATAATATAAGTATTTTTTCTCATAAGCTTCGTATTTTCTTTCGAGTACTGGTAACTTTTGTTGTATTTGCTAATATTTGTAGTATTTGTAATGTGATGGGTTAATGAAAGAACTGGAAATATTCCACTCATTTTTATTTACAAATATTGACTTTTATTTAAACTTTTTATATTTTTTTGTTATAATGAAAGGCAAACTATTGCGCACAAATTATTTTATTGTTATTAAATACCTACATAATTTAATTAATTTAATCAAAGTTGAACCATCGCTATTAAGTAAATGAGTTTTTCTATTTTATTGCCTTTTGTTATTTTTCTTCGATTTAATTTTTGCTGATTACTTTAAATTTGAACGTCGGTCACAGCCGATTTATTACATTATGATAAATTGCGTTGGGTGTGTTTTCGGACCTTTTATCAGGTTGTGCTTCTTCTGCGGTATTCCTCCGGTTATTATTAAGTGCGTTCATAAAAATAATAAAGCATGTCTACCTCAAATTTTATATCCCGCAAGCGCTTGTGCATCACATCCATTCTTTTTGTATACATATGCATTAATCTTTATTCAAGTTTTTGCAACGTATTACTAGTGGTGAATTTTCACAACGTTGTAACCGTCAGCCTTCTGCTAGAATTGATGCATACCATGACTTCGTTTTTGTGTTGCGCTAACGGAATATTTAGGCGCCATAAGATATTAATACAATTAGCCCATATTATAAAAATTGTTGAAAAATGTGAAAAATTAAGAATTGCTAACATCCTACCAGCCGAAATAATAACTAAAACCAGAATTGTGTTTTGGATGCTAATCTGCTTTGTAATAATTTATTCATTAAATTCTGTGATTTTTAATATTGTATACTTTGAAAATCAAACTTACATTCAAATTACCAATCGATTTTTGCGCACCATTTTATCTACTTCTATTACTTGTATTTGCACGTTGGCGTACATTCTATTATTATCATTATACAATATAATGTTTTCAAAGTGTTTAGAAAAAATTAAAATGATTATGTTAACAAGAAGTAATCAAATAATGCAACATCATAAATTACTTGCTCTTCGACCCGAATTTTCTTCTTTAGAATTACACCTCTGTCGTTTACAACGTTTGTATTTAGCAATAGAATTGTCTTACAGACAATTAAATTCTATCTTAAAAGTTACCATACTACCGTGGGTTGCAGTAGCCGCCATAGGAGTGATTTTATACAATTATTTAATAGTCCGTTATTTTATTACTAATGAAAATGTGAACGTGTTCGCAGTAATTTACACGTATTCGAATATAATTTGCATTGTAGTTTTCCTGAAATTAGCAGAATGTGTAGCAAATGTGGTGAGTACTACAATTATCTGTTTCTATAACCGTCAAAACAATCTAAAGTTTACACATTTAAGTTTAAAATTAATTTTTTTCTTGCACGAATGTGTTTTTATTTTACTCTAAGGAGTACTTTAACTCGTAACACTCTCAAAATGAAACAAAAACAAAACAAAAAAGTGAAATTTATATCTACCTTTCTGGTTAACCGTTAGGCGAGGTATTTATAGCAATGTAAAAAATGTTGATAAAATCAGTTAAGTAACGTAAATCAATTTAGGACACGATAACAATGTTGCAAATATTAGAAAAGTAAACAGCTAAGTGATCGGATTGTTTTTATTATTCGTGCAGTAAATATTCCAATTCTGAGTTACACCAATTACAGTAAGTTCACTTACTCCTGAAATCTAATCTAATAAACGATAATTAAAGATATTGAGATTGCTAAAAAAAAGCTTCGTAATAATTAATGTGCACATTGGAAATGAGTTTACTTGCGATATTTACAAATTCTGTTAAAAGGATGATAATACTGTTTAAATTAATAATTCAGAACCTTAATAAGCACACACAATGGAATGTTGATAAAATGTTTACTACGTATCTGATTAATGAGTTCAACGCTTTAGATAGGTCAGGGGAAGTCGCCCGAAGAAGGTTGAACTACCAGATCATCTGCTTTTTTTTTGGATAAACCCTTCAAAATGTGACGATGGCAATACAGTTGATAATAAGTAATATAAAGTGCTAATGGGGTGGATTTTACTACCACACACATAAGGCACGCGTGAGTGTTCGAGGAATCTAAATTAGTTCACTGGGAACCATTTTAAGAGAAATTGTCTGGTTACAGCCCAACAAAAGAGCCTTCCCGATCGAGCGATAACGTCCATCGCGTGGAGAGGGACGGCTGGACCCTAGCTTAGCAATAGCGTATATTAATCGCTCCGGTACGTCGTCTTAGGTTACTACGTCGTGGCGACGCTCCGGGCGTCTTCCGATCCGAGACGCATGCGGATAAAATTTGTTTAAAATCTTGCTGCCCTCGAGCATATATTATATATATATATTTCGGGCTTCCTTATGTAAGGATATAACCAAGGTCGTTTACCCGTCCTCTCAAGAGGGTACTCTAGCAATTAATATCTCAAAGATGTTGCAAGCATCTTGTGAGAGGACTACGTCTTTACGTGCCTTCCGAAGCACGGAAACGGCATTACAAGTGAACCCTACCGGATGCGAACCGGGAGTCCTACCTTAGCAGTTCATTGCGCTAACAACCATGCCAATGACCCTCTCTGCATATATTAATATTTTCTTTAATGTATTTCTAACTTTATATTCGTTAAATCTTGTAGTCTTAATAACGGGATGAATCAATGAAATAACCCGAAATATCGGACAATTTTGTTTACTGCTACTGACTTCTTAAACTTTTTATTATATTTTTTGTTTGTTACAATGGAAGGTCAACCATTGAACACAAAGTTTATTTTTTAATAAATACTTACGTAATTTAATTAATTTAATCATAGTCACATCAGTTTAAGTAAATAAATTTTTCGATTTCATTGCCTTTTGTTAGCTTCTTTTATATTAAAGTTATCCTGATTAGTTAGTTTAAACTTGAACGACGACCACTTACATTATGATAAATTGCGTTGGGTGTGCTTTCGGACCGTTTATAAAGTTGGGTTCCATATGCGGTTTTACTCCAATTATTATTAAGTGCGTTCATAAAAACGATAAAGCGTGTTTACCTCAAATTTTTATATCTCGCAAGCACTTGTACATCGCATCAATTCTGATAATGTACCAATGCATAAATCTCTATTTAAATTTCAATAATATATTACTGTTTGTGAATTCTGACAATGTTGTACCCATCATCTTTATGCTGGAATTGGTGTATAATATCAGTGCGTTTTTGTCTTGCACAATTGGAATCTTTAAGCGTCAAACTATGTATATCCATTTAAATGATATAGCAAAAATTTTTGAAAAATGTGAAAAGTTAAAAATTACAAACATTCTGCCGGCCGAAATAATAACTAAAAGCAGAGTAACATTTTGGATAGTAATCTGTTTTGTAGTAGTTTATTCATTAAATTCTCTTATTTTTAATATGGTATACTTGGATAATCAAAATTTCATTCAAATTACCAATCAATTGTTAAATACTATCTTATCTACTTCCATTTCCTGTATTGCCGGGTTGCTGATCATAATAATATTGTCATTTTACCATATAATGTTTTCCAAATGTATTGAAAAAATTAAAATGATTATGTTAGCAAGAAGTAACCCAATAATTCAACATGATAAATTGCTTGTTCTTCGACCCGAATTTTCCTTATTAGAATAAGACCTCTGTCGTTTTCATCGTTTGTATTTAGCAATGGCGTTGTCTTACAGACAATTAAATTTTGTCTTAAAAGTTGGCATACTACCGTGGTTCACATTAGTTGCCTTTGGTTTAATTTTATATAATTATTTAATAGTCCGTTATTTTATTACTAATGAAAATGTGAACGTGTTTGCAGTAATTCATACGTTCTCGAATATTGTTAGCATTGCATATTTCCTAAAATTAGCAGAACGGATAGCAAATGTGGTGAGTACACTACAATTATGTGTTTATATAACCATCAAATAAAACTGAAATTATACATTCCAGTTCAAAATTTGATATTTTTAATAAAAAATAGATTATTTAGGTAAACACAATTAAATTTAAGAAAATTATTATAGTTTAAAAATAGCATATCGCATTGCTTAAACTGAAAGATCCTATAGGGTAGTAAGTTACCCGACTTACAGCATCTTGCAATTATTTCAGAGATCATTATTTTTATTTAGAAACTATATTGCTCTATCAGTTAATTTTCTTTTAAATCTTTAAATTAGTATACAACGTTTCAACATTGTTGTACTATTACTTTGTTTAATTTTTGGTTATTTATCCAAAATTTTGATACATTTTGACATAATTTTACATGGAAACCAAGCTATTTCTTCAGTGAAAGAATTTCTTTGTAAAAGATTAGTTAAAGAATGCCAAGCTAAGTATATTTCAATATTATCTTGTCGTAATTAACATCTCCATCCACACTCGTAAATTAGCGAAAGCACTAAGCTTTCAAGAGCAATAAAAACGTGCTTGAAATTGTAAACTGGCCAACGCCAATCTCAGTCATTGCTAACAGTACAAAAGTCTGCACTTGAAAAGTTAATAGAAGCTTATGAGAGTTTCAACAATTGACATCAAATTTATTAAAAAATAGATGGTACCAGCAAAATGTACCTTCAAATCTTAAAACGACGCTACGGATTTCAGAGATATTATTATACACGAATACAAATTATTTTGAATCAGGCAAATTATTCGAATTACTAAGTATTCCTGAAATCTTTATTTCATAATACAAATTTTTAATTTTAATTTTTTTAAGAAGTATTAATTACGATAAAGTAAAGATATTAAAATCGCCTTGAAAAAAAAAATGCATTTTTTCAGTTTTTTGCCGATATCATGGAAAATATTGCAGATATAGATATGAAAAATATATCAGTTCAGAAATATAACTTTTAAACTACCAAATTTTCTTTTAAAAATTGGTTATGGCTTTTTTAAATCTCCAATATTTTAGTTGATTGTAGGAATACCTCAGACATATTTTTGCCCTTGTTTTTGCCGCTTTAATTTCTGCACACTGTGGAACATGTAATATTATTTTATATTCACATATTCTTCTTCTTTCAAGTGCCGTGCCGGGTCTCCTGACGTTGGCGATCACTTCAGCTAGTGCACCTCGATCCTGTGCCACGCGGAATAGTTGTTCCACAGAACGCATTCCGGTCCATTCTCTAATGTTTCTCAGCCAGGACTGCTGCTTTCTTCCAATTCCTCGTTTTCCCTCTATTTTGCCTTTCAATATCAATTGTAGCAGTCGGTACTTGACATTTCTCAGGAGATGTCCAAGATATGAAATCTTTCTGCATTTTATTGTTGTCAGAAGTTCTCTATCCGTCTGAGCCCTACGAAGGACTTCTTCGTTGGTTACATGTTGAACCCATGAAACCGCAGCATTCTTCTCTGTAGCCACATCTCAAACGCCTCAAGCCTATTCATTGTTCCAACCTTTAATGTCCACGTTTCCATTCCGTACAATAGTACGGACCAAATGTAGCACTGACTCATTCTCTGGCGAAGTTTTAGGTTAAAGTTGTCGTTGCACAAGAATGATCTCATTTTGTTAAACATATTGCGGGCCATTTCAATTCGGCACTTAACTTCGTTATCAGGGTTTAAGTCTTCAGTAACTATACTTCCCAGATACTTGAACTTGGAGACGCGTTCAATTTGTTGTCCATTTAGATATAGTGCAGCGTTGTTGTAGTTTTGACGGCTAATTATCATGAACTTAGTCTTGCTGGTGTTTATTTTAGTCCAAGTCTATCTCCAGTTTCACTTATTATGTTTATAAGAAGCTGGAGTTCGCCCAGCGTGTTTGCAAGGATAACGGTGTCGTCTGCATATCTGATTGTCACCAAAGGCTTTCCGTTTATTTTCACGCCTAGTTCGGGTGTATTTTCTAGAGCTTCCTTGAATATTCGGTCTGAATACAGATTAAAAAACAGAGGCGAAAGAATACATCCTTTTCTAACTCCTCTTTGTATATTGATATCGCTAGTTATTGTTTCTCCTATTTTGACTTTTGCCGTCTGTCTCCAGTACAGATTCCGTATTACTCTTATTTCCTTGCCATCCACGCCGACTTCTTCCAGCCTCCTTATCAGTGTATCATGCTGCACCCTATCAAACGCTTTCTCATAATCTATGAAACAAGTAAATACATCTTTGCGTTGGTCACGACATTTTTGTAAAAGAAGGTTTATTGCGAACAAGGCCTCTCGCGTGCCAAAAGCGTTCCTAAAGCCAAATTGCTCGTCGTCCAGATCTTCTTCACATTTGGTTCTTATTCTTGCGTGGATTATGCGAAGAAAAGCTTTGAGCATATGAGACATGAGACTAATGAGGCGGTAATCATTACAATGCTTGGGGTGTTGTTTCTTAGGTATTGCAATGAAGGTAGATTCCAGCCAATCATCAGGTATGTCTCCAGTATCGTATATATTGTTAAATAGTTCTACTATTGTGTCGATATTCTCATCATCTATCAATTTCAGAACTTCTGCTGATTCGATCCGGACCTACTGCTTTTCTATTTCTTGCTATCGCTAGTGCGTGTTGCACTTCAGATTTTAAAATTTGTGGTCCGTCCTGGTTTGTTCCGTAATCTTCCAGTTTATTTCTTCTATCCTGGAATAAATTGGTTACGTATCTCTCCCAAATGCTCTTCAATTCTGACTCCTCTAATACCGGCTGGTCTCTTTCATCAAGCAGCATCATTGGTTTTTGCTTTCTGTAGTCACCTGTTATTTCCTTGATCTTCCGATGCATACCGTAGCTGTCATGTTTTGAAATCAGGTCTTCTAATTCTTCGCATTGTTTCTTCATCCACGCCTCCTTCGCATTTCTTATCTCCGATCTTATCAATCTTTGTAATTTATTGTATTCCGTTTTATTGTTTTTTACTCGTCTGCGTTCTTCCATAAGGTCCAACAGTCCATCGGTCATCCATTTATTTTTTTTAATCCGTTTGTCGCTTTTAAGGTGTTGGTCGCAGACTTCAATTATACTTTCTTTTATGTTACTCCATTTAGTGTGTATATTTCTTATTTTTTTGTGTTGGAGTTCTGCTAACTTCTTATTGAGATCCTTTGATGTCTTCTCTCGTATCTCTTCATTTTTTAGTTTGGTTAGATCCAGTCTTCTTATTTGTTGCAGTCTCTTCACGACCTTTAATCTGAGTTGTACATCGGCAACAACAGGGTTATGATCGGATGCAATATCAGTACCGGGATATGTTTTTGCACGTTTAATGAAGTTTCTATATCGTTTATTGATGAGGATGTAGTCGATTTGGTTTCTTTTTGGCTCCGAATCATCTTGGACGTTTTGTGGTGCTGTCCACGTGTATAATCTTCTCTTCGGCAAATCAAACCATGTATTGGATATAACCATTTCGGTGTCTTGACAAAATTCGTAGAGTCGATCTCCCCTTTCGTTACCTTGTCCGAGTCCAAAACTTCCTACGAGATCACTCCGTCGGCCCCGACCAATTTTGCATTAAAATCCCCATTATGATAGTTATTTCATCCCTTTTAGTGATTTTAGTACTTGTCCGATTGATTCATAGAAATCTTCTATTTCATTATCATATTTTTTATCGGCAGTAGGGGCATAGACTTGTAGAATGTTTATTTTAAATGGACATCCTTGGAGTTGAAGAAGGCACACTCTTTCCGATATTGGGACGAAGTTAATCACATATTTTACAAATTCGGATTTTACGAACACTGCAACTCCATTTCTATGTTTATGATCTCCACTGTTGTTTCCGGAGTAGTATAGATTTCCATGTTCATGTTGGCATACTCCTGTTCCTATCCATCGATGTTCACTAACTCCGGCTATGTCAACATTGATACGTCTAATTTCCTGGACCAGATTATCCAGCTTTCCAGCTTGATATAACGTTCTTACGTTCCACGTGCACATTCTTGTTGCAGATTTCACTATGTTGAGCCGGGAGATTCTTCGCACCCCCCGCCCATTTAAGGGCTGCCCGGGACTAGGGGCCATTAATTTTGGTTTTCTCGCCATAGTGATTTCCTGGGAAAATAATTATCAGGGTGGTTTCCGTTGCCTTCCCGATTTAGTTCAGCCGCCCCTAACATGGGATCAGACGCTGTTTGCAGCCGCCCACTCTGGATCAGACGCTGCATGTGTACCTGTTGGTCCGCGGGAGCTATTTCATTTCACTCCTACCACTCATATCTGAGAAGCATTCCCCTATCCGCCACCTGGGGACGCGTCCTCTAGGGTTACAGGCTCCCCGATTCACATATTAGCAGAGTTTAAATTTTAAGTTAATTTGAATTAAGCGCGTTTGTTGAAACGCCATCTCGGTATAGTGGGAGGTAACGCTCTTTAACGGCTTCTTTTCTTATAGGCTGCACTTGTGAATGGGCTGTCGTTTAAGTTGTACGTTTGTATTGACCGCTACTATTTTAACTGTTTTAAAATTCAATTTAAAAGAATTTGCAAGTATTAATATTTAAATAATTATTATTTAAATTCTACTTGTGTGAATTAAAATTACTGTAAGTACAATTTATGTAATGCTAACAAAAAATCAATGACTTTGATTTTTAAGGGAGATCCTTTGTTTAATGAGGGCCGACATATTGATTTTGGTTTGGTGTCGGTTATTTTGAAATGGCTTTGTCTATGCTGATATTTAAGTTGTAAGATGGCTTAGTGGTTTTATTTGGGGATGTTCAAATTGTGGAATTGCATTAATTAAATTTATCAAGCAAGTTAACATCCAGGAAGGCAAAGTTAATTACAGTTAAGGTTTGACTTACTCCAGCCCGTTGTTGTAGTAAAGTCTAAGAGCAGTCTTCACTTAAAGGAGGATCTGCATTTCTAGCTTCAATACTTAATGGTATCTTCTGGCTTTTGCTTTTATCGTTCTCTCTATTTTAAACTCAAATCAGGATTTATATTTAATAGTTTTTTTTATGTATTATCCTCTTTTTACTATAATATATTTATTTTGTTTTCAATATTTTTCTAATAGTGTACACGATTATTTTTGCTTATAATGTTATCTTTTAAAAATTTAATTTGTAGTAATTTGTTGTATTTTATTGATTAAGACGGACCCATACTTCTTCGTGTATGCCACTGCAATAGGGATTATGCATGAATAAAAAATTTAGTTAAAACAGTATTTTCTTATTAATTCAATACCTATATTAAATGTCAAATCAGTAAAAATAACTTCTATTTATTGTATTTTGTTATAAATAATCGATTTTAAAATTCAATGATAATTTAGGATAAATTATGTGACCATAAACGCATGGCCATTAGTTTGACGTCATACGGCTCAATAATGAGCTCACATTTCTTACACTTCGAAACAATACAATACTTATAGTTTGTCTGCTTGCTGGTTTCTATGATAATAACAGCATTTAACACTAACAAACTTCAACTTTCAAGCACAAAACAACTAACCGCGTTTTAAGTTACTAAGCCGTGTGACGTCACTAGCAAATAGCGACTTGCGCGATCGTCTTTTTCTATTCAAATTGATAGATTTTTAAATATTTTTTAAATTATTATCAAAACGAAAATAAATAAAATAAATAGTATTAATCAGTATCTTTAGATATTTTTGACCTAATTACGCTATAAAAAAATTTATGCATTTTCCCTATTGTTGGTACGTGTTTATCTTAGATTCGAGGATAGCACGAGATACCGAAAAACGTCAGTTTAATTTTTGAAATTTGTTTAAAATTCCGCTGTCCTCGAGCATATTTCGTATTAAGTATTAAGTATATTAAGTATTTCTAACTTTATATTCGTTAAATCTTGTAGTCTTAGTAACGGGATCAATCAATGAAAGAACCCGAAATATTGGACGATTTTGTTTACTGATACTGACTTCTTAAACTTTTTACTTTATTTTTTGTTTGTTATAATGGAAGGTCAACCATTGTGCACAAAGTTTATTTTTTAATAATTAAATACCTTCGTAATTTAATTAATTTAATCATAGTCACATCAATTTAAGTAAATAAATTTTTCGATTTTATTGTCTTTTGTTAGCTTCTTTTATATTAAAGTTTTGCTGATTAGTTAGTTTAAACTTGAACGCTGACCACTTACATTATGATAAATTGCGTTGGGTGTGCTTTCGGACCGTTTATAAAGTTGGGTTCCATATGCGGTTTTACTCCAATTATTATTAAGTGCGTTCATAAAAATGATAAAGCGTGTTTACCTCAAATTTTTATATCTCGCAAGCACTTGTGCATCGCATCAATTCTGATAATGTACCAATGCATAAATCTCTATTTAAATTTCAATAATATATTTCTGTTTGTGAATTCTCACAATGTTGTACCCATCATCTTTATGCTGGAATTGGTGTATAATATCAGTGCGTTTTTGTCTTGCACAATTGGAATCTTTAAGCGTCAAACTATGTATATCCATTTAAATGATATAGTCAAAATTTTTGAAAAATGTGAAAAATTAAAAATTATAAACATTCTACCTGCCGAAATAATAACTAAAAGCAGAATATCATTTTGGATAGTCATCTGTTTTGTAGTAGTTTATTCATTAAATTCTCTCATTTTTAATATGGTATACTTGGATAATCAAAATTTCATTCAAATTACCAATCAATTGTTAAATACTATCTTATCTACTTCCATTTCTTGTATTGCCGGGTTGCTGATCATAACAGTATTGTCATTTTACCATATAATGTTTTCCAAATGTATTGAAAAAATTAAAATGATTATGTTAGCAAGAAGTAACCCAATAATTCAATATGATAAATTGCTTGTTCTTCGACCCGAATTTTCTTTATTAGATTTAGACCTCTGTCGTTTTCATCGTTTGTATTTAGCAATGGCGTTGTCTTACAGACAATTGAATTTTGTCTTAAAAGTTGGCATACTACCGTGGTTCACATTAGTTGCCTTTGGTTTAATTTTATATAATTATTTAATAGTCCGTTATTTTATTACTAATGAAAATGTGAACGTGTTTGGAGTAATTCATACGTTCTCAAATATTGTTAGTATTGCATATTTCCTAAAATTAGCAGAACGGATAGCAAATGTGGTAAGTACACTACAATTATGTGTTTATATAACCATCAAATAAAACTGAAAATATACATTCCAGTTCAAAATTTAATATTTTTTAATTATACACAAATGTTTTTCTAAAGTAACATTTAGTAGTAATATTTACCAAATACCTGCACATAATTTTTTACTAAAATAATAGATTGAGTTAATTTTATCGTTTTATTTAATAATTAATTACTAATATTCAGGTAAATACAATTAAATTTAAAGAAATTATTATAGTTCAAAGATAGCATATCGCATTGCTTAAACTGAAAGATCCTATAGGGTAGTAAGTTACCCGACTTACAGCATCTTGCAATTATTTCAGAGATCATTATTTTTATTTAGAAACTATATTGCTCTATCAGTTAATTTTCTTTTAAATCTTTAAATTAGTATACAACGTTTCAACATTGTTGTACTATTACTTTCCTTTTATTTTTGGCTATTTATGCAAAATCTTGACACATTTTTGACATAATTTTATATAGAAACCAAGCTATTTCTTCAGTGAAAGAATTTCTTTGTAAAAGATTAGTTAAAGAATGCCAAGCTAAGTATATTTCAATATTATCTTGTCGTAATTAACATCTCCATCCACACTCGTAAATTAGCGAAAGCACTAAGCTTTCAAGAGCAATAAAAACGTGCTTGAAATTGTAAACTGGCCAACGCCAATCTCAGTTCATCAGAAGTTGATGAAAAACATTGCACTTCATGAAATTCCTGGCTTCTATGCCGGAGAGCGGCTGCTCTACTTTTAAAAATTCCTTCTTCTCTAATAAATGCGTCAACTCTCTGAAAGAACCATTATGGGCACGCTCCATTATGTACTTACATATAACACGGAAATTGTAATAGGGAAATAACACACAGGAAGATTGTTCTTACTTCTTTTAAAAAAAATTCCACAAGGAACAAAGAATCCCTAATTAGACACAATGTAGCTGTAAGAATAAAATTAAATCTTTAAAGGCCCAATGATACCTACACGTAATAAAGGCCGAATGATTAAAATTGAAAACAGCTACGGCAGTCGTAGTAGGATCTTACTGGCCGTATGGTCATAGATAACAGCTGAGAGCTTCAACAATTGACATCAAATTTATTAAAAAATAGATGGTACCAGCAAAATGTACCTTGAAATCTTAAAACGACGCGACGGATTTCAGAGATATTATTATACACGAATACAAATTATTTTGAATCAGGCAAATTATTCGAATTACTAAATATTCCTAAAATCTTTATTTCATAATACAAATTTTTAATTTTAATTTTTTTAAGACGTTTTATTACGATAAAGTAATGATATTAAAATCGTCTTGAAAAAAAATGCATTTTTTCAGTTTTTTGCCGATATCTAGGAAAATATTGCTGATATTGGAAAAATATATCAGTTCAGAAATTTAACTTTTAAACTACTAAATTTTCTTTTAAAAATTGATTATGGCTTTCTTAAATCTCCAATATTGTAGTTACAATTTTTAGTTGATTGTATGAATACCTCAGACATATTTTTGCCCTTGATTTTGCCGCTTTAAATTTCTGCACACTGTGGAACATGTAATATTATTTTATATTCACATATTAGCGGAGTTTAAATTTAAAGTTAATTTGAATTAAGCGCGTTTGTTAAAACAGATTACGCCATCTCGGTACGGTGGGAGGTAACGCTCTTCAAGGGCTTTTTTTCTTATAGGCTGCACTTGAAAGTGGGCTGTCGTTTAAATTGTACGTTTGTAATGACCACTACTACTTTAACAGTTTTCAATTAAACTTGTGTGAATTTAAAATTACTGTAAGTACAATAAATTTATGTAATACTAACGAAAAATCAATAACTTCGATTTTTAAGGGAGATCTTTTGTTTAATGAAGACCGACTATTGATTTTTGTTTAGCGTCGGTTATTTTGAAATTGTTTTGTCAATGCTGTTTTTTAAGTTCTAAGATGGCTTGGTGATTTTATTTGGGGATGTTTAAATTATGGAATTGCATTAATTAAATTTATTTTCAAATCGAGTTTTTAATAGGGATGTTGCATGATTTCTGAAGTATTTTTTTTATAAATTTTAGGTGCTTGTAAACAGCACTGCATAGATAAAAAGTTCAGGAGATCTTTAGTTTTCTCAAAAACAATTTATAAAAAATGATTTTGAAATCGCGTTTTTAGCGCGAATGACGTCACAAACTATTTTTTTTAACAACTGGCAGCACAGCAAATGCAGTTTGTGTTGATAATGAACCTATAAATAGCTTGTGTAAAAATTTAAAAATAAATTTTAATAAAAACACAGAAAACTCGGAATAAACCATTTTTCCTATCATTTGTTTGTGACTACAGTTTATATTAAAATAAATATTATATTAATAAAAAATATAATTTAAATGGTAAACGTTATATTGTTGCAACTGTCAAATACAAGTCAAATATTTAACTGTCAGGTCTTTGCGACGTTGTAAAATTTCCATAAAAACGTTTGGGATCACGCGTATGACCGATTCATTTTGAATTTCAAATTTGATTTTCTCAGCGCAGACCGCATTTTAAAAATTTTTATTTCGGTTATAAATTTTATTTGATATTATTTTCAAGAATTAATAGGAGTTATCATTAAATTCGATACCATGCAACATCCCCGAGGGGTTGACCACCTAGTAAATTTGGTGTACATAATTTTGTAAATGATTTGCAATTGTTTGCAAATGTTTGCAAATGTGTGTAAAATATTGCAAATGCCTGCAAATTATTGCAAATGCCTGTAAATTTTTGCAAATGACTGTAAATTTTTGCAAATTTTTACAAATTTCTGCAAATTTTTGCAAATATCTGCAAATTTTTGCAAATGTTGACGAATTTTTCAATTATTTGCATGTATTATGTAAATGTATACAAATGTTTGCAAATTTTACAAATATTTATAGATATTGCTGTAAATTATTGCATATAACTGTATATTTTTGCAAATTACTGTAAATCTTACCAAATAAGTGTAAATTTTTGCAAATGACTGTAAATCTTTGTAAATATCTGAAATTATTTGCAAATAACTGTGTAAATTTTGCAAATTTCTGCAAATTTTTTTGCAAATGACTGTAAATCTTTGCAAATGTCTGTAAATATCTGAAATTGTTTGCAAATAACTGTGTAAATTTTTGCAAATCTTTGCAAATTTTTAAATTATTTGCAAATTTTCAAATTATTTGCAAATTTTTGCAAATGACTGTAAATCTTTGCAAATAAGTGTAAATTTTTGCAAATGACTGTAAATCTTTGCAAATGTCTGTAAATATCTGAAATTGTTTGCAAATAACTGTGCAAATTTTTGCAAGTGTTTGCAAATTTTAAAATTATTTGCAAATTTTAAACTATTTGCAAATTTATGCAAATATTTGCAAATTTTGCAAATTATTGTAAATGCAAATATAGTGTACACATTTTTTAACACTGGTCAACCCCTCGAACATCCCTATTCTTGTATGAATATTTTTTATGTTTGCCACGCTTGGTTTATACTTTATCGCAGGTGTTTGATTTTTATATTGGTAATTTATTTTTGTGATTTAGTTGTAATCTTAGGGTTTGGTTATTTAACTAATTGTGGTTCGTTAAATAGGGTCTATTTTAAGGTAAATTTATGTCAGGGGCGTAGTAAGAAATTTTTTACAAAATGGCCGATGTTACCAGGGGTTGCTATCTAATTAATTTAGTTATCCAAATGAATATTGTTTTGTCTGATTGCGCTATTGTTTCTACGATGAAGAATTACACATAGTTAGATATGTTGTAGATCGGAGCGCAAGAGGTGCCTTCCAATTTTAACAATAGTAAAGGGGGGGGACACTTTCTGTAATAGTATTATGAAAGTCACTTATGTAGGTTTTTGTTGCGTTGCGTTATTTTATTCTTGAGGGATGCTTGATTAATTAGATGCAATCTTTATGGGATTATTCAGGTCAGGTTTGGGGTTATGGTAATTTCAATCTATGTTCTAAGGGTCACCGTTACTATATCTGGTATCTACAAGTTGTCAACTTTATTTATTTGAGGGTCCCCGCCGACACTTAGGTGGAGAGAATTTTAACTATATGCTTAAGCACACTGTGCAAAACAAAGATTAATAATAATCAGTAATAATATCGTAGCATTTGCAATTAAAAATAGCAAACAAAGAATGCATACTCATAGTAATGATTAACAATTGAAAATCATAATGTGATTATTGTTAAGGACAATAATGGTTCTTATATTTACTTTCACGTGACATACCGCTACATTCTGTCAGAGAAGAAATTAAAAATTCAGTACTAAATATCGTGATAGATTCGCAGTTTACCCTAATACTCTCGCTACTGAACTATTTACAAACTACAGTGCATGGCGCTGACTAAGACCGTGTTCGACTTGGACGCTTACAGCGCTGTTAGTACAAACTGGCGCAAACGTAAACACTTTAAGCGTTCGACTTGGAAATACTCACTTATTAGTCTTGTATTAATTAGTTTAAATTTGA
This sequence comes from Lycocerus yunnanus, assembly GCA_036346125.1. NCBI lineage: Eukaryota > Metazoa > Arthropoda > Insecta > Coleoptera > Cantharidae > Lycocerus > Lycocerus yunnanus. Next base: position 867,693 of record JARFIX010000059.1, read on the forward strand.
ATAATTTGTCAAATAAAAAACTCGTGGTAACGGACAGATTGGTTGTATAAAAGGAGTTAAAATAAAATATATATTTACTTTTATACGTAGCTTGCTATCAAAGCCATAATAAATATTAAAATCAAATCAAATCAATATCGACACTATTTTAATTATTGAAAGAACCAATCTCGCAGATGAAAATTGGGGTTGTTTTAACTTATAGTTGTTCGAATCACCGGAAGGTCGATATTTAATAAATATATCCAAAACCTAACTGACTTGTGTTTTAATTAGGATGGGGTTATTTTGATGCTCAATTTGGGTTTTAAAAGGTTAATTCAAGCACCATTGATTCTTGTTTATCTTCTTTGTTTCTTTTATATGTTTTTCTTGTCTATTTAGTTCATTTGCGACGCCACTGGGTGAGTAGATTTGGGCATTGAGGATGCCACTGATATTTGTTATAGTTTAACTACTGTTTGTTTTCTGTCTGTTTAAACAAGTTGGGTTACGGTTTACACAACGTGTGGAGGTTCTCTTGACAATGATAATATTAGCCCAGGGTTATCTAGGTTTAGATTCGAAGTTTGTAGCGCAAATTTAGAATGCTGGAGTTTCATATTACAAACATATGATTTTTTGCAACTTTGTATGTAGAATCACACCAAGAGAGAAAAAAGGGCATTGTCTGGCAAGTCTCTAACAGGTTAAATTGTGTTTATTATCTGCCTTGTAGGTAAGATCTTGGCTACGCTTTTAGGTTTTACGACCGATTTAAAGCCGTTCTCAATATCTTGCGGAATTGTATTCACGATTCTAGGATTGTCAAAACCATTAAAGGGATTTGAAATAAAATAATGACCCAGTTACAAAAGGTAGAAAAAATGTGTCCGTTTGCAAATTTCTGGATGGTGCATTTCTACATGGTGACGTTGGTGAAATAATTCATACAAGTAGAAAGACAATGTAACACGATCTGCCATCTAGAAACCATACAGAAAATGCTTTCATACACTTCTTATACGCCGAAGCATATCACTTATATGTATTTTCAAGATACGTTGCATCTACGGTCTTGCATGGAAATTGACAAATACCGCAAATTTGTTGACGATAAGACGGACGTATGTATCAATATTGGTCAGGAACTTGATTCAATATGGTAATAGAGATGCGGAGGCAATAGTGAGTGGTAGAATACAGATCGAGGATTCAATAAATGCAATGCCTGTTCCACATCGAATTTTTGTAGGAATATTCTGGTACAGCTTTGGTCGGCGGAGAACAGCACGTAGATTGTAGAAAATCTAAAACTAAAAGGATGAATAAAATGTGAAGAGACTGGAAAACTGGTTTGTCTATCATGATCCATTTTAGACTTGTCAAAGAATGATGTTGATATACCCGTAATTGTACGTTACAACACTTAGACCTTATTTGTTGATTAGAGGTCTTATTAACCTATCGGCTTAGTTTTTATATTATTAGTACTGAGTCGGAAAGCGAGTATTATCAGATGTCGCATGTGTTTTTACAGTTGGACTTGAAACAACTCCAGCTTTCATGATAATTTTAATTGTTTTGAACGTCGTGTTCTTTTCTTAGTCTTGGTTAACTCGATTTTGAGTTTTGTGCCCCTCCCTATAGGGGGTTTCCTCCTCAAAAGGAAAATATCGATTTGGGAGTTCGAAATGAAATCGATTCGTCCAAAGTCGGTTATTAATTTATTTTAAAAAGTTACACGAGTGCACGGGTGAGGTCTATCAGACCCATATTTAAAAGACGTGTAAAATTGTTCTGTTGATATATTTAAAAATTAAATACATAATTGATTTTAAATGGATCCTAGGTGATGGTGGAGTGCAGAATAAAACTATTTCTTGTTTCATCTTTCAATTTGACGCACTATTAGGGCAGTTAAGTTTTTGTATTGCAGTGACAGTTAAGATACCCGAATCTGGATTTTACGATTTTTAAAGCGGATTATGAAGGATAAGGGCCTGATTAACAGATAAAAGAATAAAATTTGCAGTCGGTTCACAAATTAAAAAGCAGTGACCAAGAATCGGGAGGGGAATTATGAATTTTCCCCGGTATAATATGTCATCGTTCTCAAGAAAACCAAAACGCTATAATGAACCTAAGCATAATTTGTAAACATTGAATGTTTTCCTTTCAGCAGTGAGGCACTGGAAAGGTGTTCCACACCCCAGACCTCCCGGTTTGTTCAGTTTATTTTTATTAGTAATAAATTGAAGACATCAACATAACAGAGCTAAAAATATCCGATGAGCCGATTCATTAAATGCATATATCTTCCCTATAATATAAATAATTTTTTTAGTTGGTAACTAAAATTTTCTATATAAGAAATTGATTTGCATTTTGTAAGTGTTATTTTACGTTTTACGTAATTTTACTTTCACTCTTTCGCACCTTTAATTGGTTAGTTCATTTATTACCAACCCAAAATATTACGAGATCTGGTTCTGATTTAAGAAGAAGAAAGAAAGGTCGGTCGTGGTATCGCGGTTATTGAGGCCATATTCTGACATGGCGGAGAGGTTTTACGTGAATACGTCTTTTACCCGGTACATCCATTTTGCCCGGATTTACCGATTGGAGAAAAATTTCTGGTGACCATTGAACGACTTTAACATTGGTCGTGCATATTTTTTTACACACCTACACACACTTTTTGTTACATATTTATATTAAATTTATCAACATGCTACCGACTTTATTTAGTCCGGACATCCGGACACCACCACCATCCGTTACACTTTTCGTTACATGTTTATATTAAATTTATCAACATGCTACCGACTTTATTTAGTCCGGACATCCGGACACCACTCACCATCCGTTACACTTTTCGTTACATGTTTCTTTTAAATCTATCAACATGCTACCGACTTTATTTAGTCCGGACATCCGGACACCACCCTCCGTTACACTTTTCGTTACACGTTACCGATTTTAAAGACGTATTCACGTCAAAACTTTTCTAAATAAAGGATTTATAGAACGTACAAAGCTAGGTAACTATCTCCAAAGAAATGTATCTCCTTAGTAACGGCGATAGTCAATAAAAGAATTGGAATATCGCTCACTTTATTTACTGATATTGACTTCTTATTTAAAATTTTTATTTTCCATTTCTTATAATCAAAGGTCAACTATTGTGCATAAAGTATCTTTTGAAACAAAATACCTTCGCAATTTAATTAATTTAATCACAAAACCATCGCTTTAAGTAAATAAGTTTTTCTTTTCATTACCTTTTGTTGGATTCTTTTATATCAAGGTTTTAAAGGATTAGTTTAAAATTGAACGCCGACCACTCACATTATGATAAATTGCGTTGGGTGTGCTTTCGGACCGTTTATAAAGTTGGGTTCTTTATGTGGTTTTCTCCAATTATTATTAAGTGCGTTCATAAAAATGATAAAGCGTGCTTACCTCAAATTTTTATATCCCGCAAGCACTTATGCATCGCATCAATTCTGATAATGTACCAATGCATAAACATCTATTTAAATATCAATAACATATTTCTGTATGTAAATTTTCACAACGTTGTACCCATCATCTTTATGCTGGAATTGTTGTATAATATGGGTGCGTTTTTGTCTTGCACAACTGGAATCTTTAAGCGTCAAACTATGTGTGTTCATTTAAATGATGTATCAAAAATTTTTGAAAAATGTGAAAAGTTAAAAATTACAAACATTCTACCGGCCGAAGTAATAACTAAAAGCAGAATAGTATTTTGGATAGTAATCTGTCTTGTAGTAGTTTATTCATTAAATTCTCTTAATTTTAATCTGCTCTATTTGGATAATCAAAATTACATTCAAATTACCAATCGATTGTTAAATACAATTATATCTTCTTCCATTTCAAGTATTACCGTGCTGCTGATCATAACAGTATTGTCATTTTATCATAGAATGTTCTCCAAATGTATTGAAAAAATTAAAGTTATTATGTTAGCAAGAAGTAACCCAATAACTCATCATCATACATTGCATGCTCTTCGGCCCGAATTATTCTCACTAGAATTATACCTCTGTCGTTTTCATCGTTTGTATTTAGCAATAGCATTGTCTTACAGACAATTTAATTTTGTTTTAAAAGTTGCCATACTACCGTGGTTTACAATAGTCGCTCTAAGTTTGATTTTATATAATTATTTAATAGTCCGTTATTTTATTACCAATCAAGACGTGAACGTGTTGGCAGTAATTCATTGGTACTCAAATATAATTTGCATTGCAGTTTTTCTAAAATTAGCAGAACGGATAGAGCACGTGGTGAGTACTACAATAATTATATATCTGTTTATATAACAATCAAATAAAACTGAAAGTATACATTCCACTTCAAAATTTAATATTTTTGTTATGTACAAATGTTTTTCTAAAGTAACACATTTATTTACCAAATAACTGTGTAGTTAATTTTTTACTAAAATTATAGATTGAATTAATTTTTATCGGTTAATTTAATAACAAATTACTGATATTCAGGTAAATACAATTAAATTTGAGGAAACACACCGCTCGAATTGAAAGATCCTCAAGAATAATAAGCTACCCGACTTACAGCATCTGGCAATTACTTCAGTAATCATTATTTATATGTAGAAATTTTATTACTCTATCGGATAATTTTTTTTAAATAAAGCGGTTTGTTATGTTGGTTTAGTATATAATGCTTTAACATTGTTGTACTATAACTTTGCTTTAATTTTTGGTTATATATTATGATTTTAAAAATTTAATTTGATGAAAATTTCTTTTGGCAGAATTTAATTTTGTTGTTTGTTTATGACATTTCTTTAAATTATTTTATAAACGTAGTATTTTTCTTGTTTATTAATATATTTTATTATAACAATTATATTATTTAAGTAACAACTTACAGAACAGGTTACAGAAAACGTAATCCATGAAGTTCGGAAGAAGAGTAACAACTTACTCTATTTTATGTCTACTAACATATTTTTTTTAAAGTATTGTATTTCATATTAACAAAATTCCCCAAGATTAGTTATTAGTTTTTATACTATTGACTGTACATAATCCGATATTTACCAAATGTGATAAGAAACGGCACTAAACAAAAATGATTAAAAATAAACTAATATTTTGAGAATAACTAGGTACTATGTTGCGTATTTACCTTCGTTTCCATAATTAATCTTTAAAATATAGTTAATAGACTTACCTTGTTGTTCCATAGAACCCACTTAATTATGCATGCGTTAGTTAGGAGTATCGAATAGGTTAGTCGCACGGTTTGAATCTTTTGAACTTCTCACCTCGTTCTAGCCCAGCCGCTGTGTATTCTTCTTCTTCTTCTTTCCATTGGGGATTAGGCCTTAAGGCCTGTTCCGACTTCCTATTGCCATCTTTTTCGGAGTCTTCCCTGGTCTCTCTTTCCGTTAGGACGGTATTGATGTGCAAGCTGTGTATTAAGTAATATAATTTAATACCACATATTTTTTCAATTTTTGCGGGAAGTCATTGGTAGTCTAAATCCAAATTTTTTTAAAGTTACCGTTGCGCCAGTAGCTCTCTTGAATTTAAAGAAAATTTGTTTTAAATAAATAACTCGATTGTTTTCAAGATTTGACTGAAAGTGGTTATAACCAAAACATAAAGTTTAAATAAACGAGATAATGCAACAATTTTATTTTGCTCATTTTTCATATTTAAATCGAAAAAATACCGATCGTAGGCAAACAATAATAATGATCAAAGTTGTATAGAATAATGTTCAGATTTATAAACAAATATTTAGTAATTATTTCTAATTGGTTTTCAAACACACAAACGTTCATGTTGAGCCACATTTTCTAATTGGTTAAAAAACCCGAAATTCAACAAAACCGAACATAGAACAAGGTCATTCTATCTAGCATAAAAATAAATGTCATCTTTGCAATTCAATTTGAATTTTGAAATTTGAATCTCCCCCTAGCAATATTACATTGTTCACATCCTAACCTCACTTTCATAAGAACTTTTATTACTTTAATTCAACTTTAATGCAAAATTTACTAATTTGTATTTTAGACAGAATTGGCCTCTTAGGTCTAAAAATATTCTAAAGCGAAACCAGTCACCTAATAAAAACTATGTTAATACCATCAGAAACCTCTTTAATTATTAAAAAAACATTGAAATTCTTTGACAATATTACTTCTACTAATAGTATAAATTTGTCAAAATAAGAATAAAAATCGTAGTGGTCTTTCACCGTTTAGTATTTACTGTACTTCAGCTTTCCGTAGCTGCCAAACTGGTCAATTTACACTAAATACCAGACGCATCTTTTATATATATTCTTAAGTATTTATGCATTTAGATTGTCACATTAAAACTTTTTGTTCCTCCAAAGTGCGCAATAGCCAAAAAATTTGTTAATCTTCTATGTATATTGTAATGTCACAATTGCATGACTTTCATTTTGGTCACTTCATGACAGATTTGTACACCGGAAAAGCCTAAAAAAATATAAAAATCAAAATTTTGCAGTCAAAAGAAAACATAACTTACCAAGGATTGTATTAGGCCAATTCCAGTAAACGTCAATTAGTAAAAACAATTTATAAAATCAAAGGACATCTAAGATTGCAGTTTGGTTGGCCTTACAAATCCTAAAATTAAAGTATTATAGATATGAATGAAAAGATAGTACAAAATTATTAATATTAAAATTTGTTAACAAATTCAACATTTTTTGACTTTAATTAAATAAAAATAAGGTTAATTTTACGTCATTAATTCTATCGGCGGCCATTCTATCACCAGTTCGTGTGCTGTGCCTGGGCTGACAATGACTAGCGGTGAGGAGATACCAGTCGCTCCTGAGATCCGTCGCGTCAATATTCATACTATTTCGAATTGGAAGTACTTTGGGAATGTTTTAGTAAATAAAACTTACCGGAGGATCGCGCAGCGTGCGGAAAGTGGATTTTACAGACTAAACTACATACATCAAGAGTCGGATTCACACAAAACGTGATTTTTCCGAAATTTATTGTTCGAACAGAAATTTAATTTTTGTATTGGTTAATTACACCCCTGATCTTTCATAATTTGTTGTAAAAACGAGATTTTGGTATCTTTACTGTCGCCACAACCTAGTTTAATTTTGATGGGCGGAGTTACAGTTAAAAAGAGCCCATGGGTAAATTGCATTGTTAATAAATTTTTAAAGCCGTTTTTTCAAAAATGTGTAAGCCGTCCGCAAATTTTATTTTTTTTATGCGCTAATTAGACCCTCATCTTTCATAATCCACTTCAAAATGCTCAAAATCGGATGACGAGTAGACAAGTGCATGAATACCCGCTGATACTTTTCTGTCATTTGTTGAAATTAAAAAATACATCGATTTTATTGATAGAAATTTTCAGAGGGAAATACTCATAGATAATATCCCTAATGCAGGGAATATTACCGATAGTGTGGTTTGCCACAATATGAATCAGAGACGAATGTCAATGTTATTGTTTAAAATAAAAACAGTGTGATGCTAATATGTAATTTTAAATGCGCATAAAATATTATGGATAATTTTTGGATTGCATATTTTCGATATCAATCGGCACGAGTCGCAAACTCTATTCTGTTAAAAATAACAATTATTATACCGGGAAATACCAAGGTACTGTGTTTAAATCAGGGGAAAAGTCTAATCTTCTAATCATAATCAATTATCTGCTTTATTTTTTATGATAAGTTTCAATACATAAGCTGATAATGTTTTGGTGATATTAAATCGGTTATAAAGGTCATAATTGTTTTGTTATTGCTGTATTATTTACTACTTGCAGTGTAACAAAAGCAAAATAAATAAATTTATAAATCAATTATTAGAGCTCACTTCACACGACGCTTGATTTGCTGATGGATTGCTTGCTGGCCGCTCTGATGAGACCGCTGCTGGCTCTCGAGCTAGAAAGCCCTATATAAGCCCTATAAGTAACGTCCTGGCTTGCTTGCTTTTGTTCGTGAAGGATTTTGTGATAGAACATGTCTTATTTTGCTTTCTGGTGTCCGTGATGGTTTTTAAGCGCTAACCAATGACAAAGTTGCGTCGTTTTCGAAAATATAAGTGCTACCGGGTTACGACGCTGCTAGCAGTTGATCGTCTATTGTCAAGTGACAAGCGTGTTATACATTATATTTGTATTTATTTAAAATTGTGCAATAATTTTTGTTGTAAACTTTTGACTTTGTTGAATGCTCAGAACAAAGAATTAAAGCTGGAAGTTGTAAAAAAATATTACACAATTTATTGGTAATAAAGGCCAAGACAACGGACTTAAAATAGTTTAACTTTATTAATTTTAAAGCAAAAGGTTATGTTGTTTTTCCTTTTTATGTGACTTTAATATAAATTTTAAATAATAAAGGCTCTATTATAGTAATTAATTTTGATGGTAAAAATTTATTTTACATTTTTTCTGAATACTAGTTTTTTACTACCTGGAAAATATTATTTTATTGTATTTAATCATCATACAAAAATAAAATTACAATAATTCTTTCATAAAACTACCGATTGCCTGTTTCGATGGCAGTTTTCACGTCGTAATAACCACAGACAACTCAACAACCGTGTGAAGCCAACATACTCAAAAACCATCACGATACCCAGCCGCTTAAAAAACCAGCAGAGAAACCAGCACGTAATCCATCAGCAAAATAAACGTCGTGTGAGGTGAACTTAACTTGTGAAATTATGTACAACGGTGTCTTAAACTAAAAATGTAATGGAAATTTTACAAAGAGCGATTCTTTCAAGCGATCGATCGCTGCAACTAAGCGCCTTCTGTAATACAAAATCGCGCATACGATTAGTCCCTGCAACTTGTCGCACGTGCGATTTTAAGAATCACGTTTTATTGTTTAACTTCATGTTTAATTTCATGCGATTTTTCGTTTGATTTTGTACTGCCAACTTAAAAATGTTCAAAAAAAATGTGTTATGACATTATACTGTCATTTTACAGTTTTTTAATCTACAACCTCGTGTTTGTTATAAAGTTAGTTATTTTTATTTTATTTTTGAAGATATTTTAATAAAATTTGCACTATTTTAAAAATTTAAGCTGACTGGTATTTCTTCCAGTTGATACTGTAGGTTAGTAATTCAAAAAATACGTCTTTTTTAGGTACATTTTGTCGCCCCTTCCCCATCGCAAATTTGTTGGTGAAATTTACCGCAAATTCAAATGTCTGTAATTTCGTAAAAAATTAAATTGACGGTATGATAATAGAAGCCCAATAGAGCTCCAACAAAACCCTATCGATTGACACCAAATTCACTCAAAAATTTGAACCAGAACGGAAAATAGAAAACCATTCTCCCCTTAAGTTTTTGCGAATAACTCCGCGACAGTTGTGGTTCAAACGATGAAAATGGAAGCTCAAATGAAACTTAAACGTTTGAGACCAATTTCACCAACAAATTCGCGATGGGGGGCCAACGAAATGTACCTGTCTTTTATTGCATTGTCCCCTAAAATAAATGTTTGCCCCTTAAAACAAAGCAGGAATTTTGCGTCTACCAAAAAATCGCTGCAATTAATTGAATAGTATTGAATTAATAGAGCACGTGAAAAAATCCCTACGTGTAAAGTGAACTTAAGTTGGAAAAGTTGAAAAATTAAAAAAAAAACATATAGACTAATATTAAAATTTTAAAACTAAATACATAAATACACTAAATACTGTTTTTGTGCGGGGAATAGGAAGCGCATAAATGAAAAGATGTAAAAAACTTGACACTTTCTGAAAATTTCTGTGAGTGGCTATAAAATATATTGTTTGCAACACATTTAAAAAAACTTCTTTATGCTGTAAATTTACCGCATAAAAATAGTCCCACGTAGAAAATAAGTACCAACGTATAAATCAAAATAAATTCACCTATTTCTGCGTTTACATTAGTCACCACACATAATTCATGTCAATTGAAGGAATCAAATTTCAATTCTAATTGTTTGAAACGTTAAAAGTTATTTTATGTTATTCTCGCTTAATATGATTCAATTTTATTATAAATAAAATAATTTTCTTACTTTCGAACATTACATTAAAACTGTTTTAATTAATTATTATTTTAGCTTATCGCTTTAATCATTTTAACAATTTGCCAGTACAATTAAAAGACATCAGTTCACATAACTGATAATTGATTAATTAAAATATGTAAAGGCAAAAAATTGATAGTCAAAAACTTTTACAGCACATATACCGCACAAAAAAAAATCAGACAGAAGTAATCGCACATAAGAAATCCGCATAAAAAAGGTTGGATTGTAAATTGACTTATTTTTAAAATTTTAATCAACTTTCTATTTGTAACCAATCGCTTCATCGATCTCCTATATGAAGTGTTTTCACAAAATCCTGGAAAGGATATTATCGAGAGTAGCAGCTTTAATGGGGTCATAATACATTGTAAACGATATTTTGATTATTTTTCACCGCCGAAGGCAGAGGGAAATTGTTAAAGTAGTGTCTATGGCAAAATGTCATGGAATCAACCTCATGGGGTTGTTTAAGAGGTTACAGTTTTCAGCGTTGGGTTATTTCTATCAATAGATGTTTTATTAATCTGCTAATTTAAATGTTTTAATTAGAACTTATTCATTTACTTGAATTTCCTCATTTGCAAGAATTTAATTAATTTTTTAATGAAAAGTAATTTTATTACTTTGTACCTACTAATTAATTTTTACTAATTCATGTCCACTTAAAAATAATAAATGTAATACATTACGTAATGACAATATTCTATTTTGTAGTCAAATTAATAATATGTATTGTGTAAAATGAAAACGCACTTGTTTGATTATCATGGGCCAATAGAAAATTTAGCCTCATATCCACTGCGTACACATGAAATTATTCGTAGGTACAACCTTTCAGTTTCATAATTCATTCAATATCAGCGGGTGTTATATTTTCTTTTTCGTAATGAAACATTGTGTGGGGTGTTTAGTTAAGCCTTTTATAAAGCTGGGTTCTATTTACGGCTGCCCACCTGTGATAGTTGAATGTGTGCACAAAAATGGACAAGCTTTCGAAACTAACTATTTGCTCTCACGAAAATATTTAATTATTTGCATAATTACATTATTATACCTTACTACTAACATTTACTTTTTGATAGTAGACGCGATTTCCGAACGACACCTAACCCACTCTCAAATTATAAATCTAATTTTGGAGACTGCATTTGGCATCGGTGCTATAGCAATCTGTTTCGCTAATTTTGCATCCCACAAAGAGAGATTATTGGAGTTCAAAGAAATAACAAAAATTATTGAAAATAGCAACCGTTACGGAATTACCATTGAAATATCGGTATCATTGATTAAAAAGTTAAAAATAGTTGTTTATTGTATTAATTTCTTACTCTCGATGAGTGTTAGTAGTGTGGCTATTTTTACGTATATGGAATTACGTAATAATAGTAACTATGCCACCCTCCTCAATAGGATCTTACATCGCACCCTAAGTTGTTACATTGAGAACGTTTCATTTTTTCATCATTTATTATCCTTGATGCTTTATTACAAATTTTTTTTTATATGTTGCGATCAAGTGAAACTTGTGTTGGTAAGGAAGAAAAACGGTACCGAAATTTCCGAAACCGGAATTTTGTTAAAAAATTCGCAATGTTTAGCATTTGGCATTTACATGCGACGTTTACACAGGCTGTATTTGGCCGTCGAGTTATCATATCGACAATTAAATTTGGCCTTACGACTGGGTCTTTTATTTTGGTTTTTACTTGTTGTTCTAGTGACAGTGTTAGCAACTTATTTATTCATAATTGTGTTTTACACTTTTGAAAGATTTAATGTACTTTTAATTATTTATTCCTATTTAAATATTTTGGGAATTAATTTGTATTTAGTGTTGAGTGAACGTGTTTCAAATATGGTGAGTATTTGTCGTTTTAAGGAGTCAATTCATATTTGTAGTCCATTTGAAACAAGAATGCAGTAAAAATTTGTAGGGGCGCTTTTGACGCGAAAGAAAATTCTCGCAGGAAAACGTCAAAAAATTAAGGCGAATGTCAACTTAAAAATTTTATTAAACATAATATTATGAGAAATGTTTTCTTAAAAACCCAAAAAAAACTTAAATTTTTGTATTTAACTTGGAAAAATCCTACAAAATGCATGATTTATAATAAAATTGAAAAAATCGAAATTTTTATTTCGTTAATATTCGATTTATAAAATGACAATCGCAAACAAAATTTCAGAAGTAAAAACTTGCACAACATTTTAACCAATCACGTTGAAAGGTCATATTTCTAGTACAAATATTTACTGCATTCTTATTTCAAATGTACTATAGGTTAAAACAGTAAAAACAGTACTTGTCGTTAAGTAAAGAAGTAAATGTGTAAAAATGCTATCTTTCTGCCACTTATGTGCCATTAACTTTTTTTATAATGTTTTGGTGCATCGTAAATTTTTTTTAAAAGTAGCTCTTATTCTCATTGCGGATTGAATACAAAAATGCAATAAAGCTATGACGTTGAAGACAAAAGTTTTCTATATAATCAGTTCCAAATTTCAAAATTGCTTAATAAAATTCTTAAGAGCGGAATACGCTTTGGCTCGATTTGTAGTTTGGCGCTAGGAAAATTTTTACAGAAACCTGCATTTTAATTTTTTTCTAGAAACTAGTTTATTTGCGTTTTCTCAGCAAATGTTGCTCAAAGCAGCCGTTAGTTCAGTTTTCAAAATAATATTTTTATGTAACTTATGACCATAGCGTCAACTAACCAAATACTGAAAATTGAGAAATAATTTATAACCATAAGAATGGCATTTAAAAGACAAATGACTTATATTGCATTTTCTCTCGCGCTCACGGGACGGTATATATACCATAATTCTGTCTAACATCGAAGGTGTATGTAAAATAAAAAACCGCAAGACAAATAGTTTGTTTATTTTTCAATTTTTAAAACTATTCAATTCAAAGAAAAATTTTAGTCAATCGATCAATTACTCAAACCTGTTTTTGTACGAGGGATAGGGACCGCATAAAAAAAATCCCTTAAGAATTCTTTTATTTTTCATTTATATTATGCATTTGAAAGGCACAAAAAATATAGCATGAACAGCAGCGCTGAAGAGGTTTATAAATTACAAAATCACCTTACAATTTTCACAAGCCAATGGGGCAAGAGTCCATTAACCCCGACTCGAAAGTACATTTTTTCCTATAAAAATGGCTTTACCTTTCGAAAGAACAGAAAAATAAAGGATTTTAAAGGCAGAATGAACTTAGTAGGACTTGGAATAAAGGCACAATTTTTAAAATTACAATTCTGTTATAAGAAATACATGCAAATGTATTATTGCGTAATATTACGTCATTATAGTAAATCATCTCTCACCAGTACGCGTTCTGTAGTTAGGTCGAGAGTGACTAGCGGTGGGGAAATACCAGCCCCTCTCTTACATCCGTCGGGTCAACATTCACACTTTTCCGAGTTGGACCGTTTTTAGAGAATGTTTTTAATAAGTAAAGCGCTTGTCAAAACCGCTAGTAGCAGCCGCAGCGGAGGCTGTGGAAAGTAGTCGGTATATGGCATTATCTTTCATAATTTACAAAAAAAGGTGAAAATCGCAATTAGGGTTGATGCGGACTTTCGCTGCCAATGGATTCATCGCAAGAGAATGATCGAATAGCCACCTAGATCTTCGAATCTTACTGCACTTGATTTATAGGACTATTTAAAGAGCAAAATTTATTTCAACAGACTAACTAAAGGCCAAAACGAACTATTGGTTAGAATTTGCAACAACATTGGCAATTCAATCCGATATAATTGAAAATATTTAGAGGGAATTCAGTGGAAAATGCGATATTGCCAAAAATTGAGCGCAGCTCACTTCGAACATATTATAATTAGGTTTTCTTCTTTGCTTTGTGTGCCCCCATTGTTTTTGTTTACTGAAGTCTTTGATTAAATTCATTTTTGCAATTTTGGGTCTAATTTCAAATTCGTTTAAAAAAATAAGAGTTGCTGTGTAAAATAATTTACGATGACGCCCCATCTCAAAAACAAACACAAAAACAATGTCAATGCCAGAAATAGTTATTTGTGTATCTGGTTCGCGAAATAATGTTTTGGTGCACGAGACTGAAATTGAATATCATTCGAGAGCACCAAAAACATTTCACGCATAAGTTGCACACACTATTTTTTCTATAACTGTAGAGTAATACCTATAAAAAAGGATTTGATAAAAATTATTGTTCTATATTGTGTTTGTTTGATTTTGGGAAAGTGCGCCAAAGTGCTTTTCGCAAGACGCAAAATACTTTCTCGCACGATGAATAAATGTCAAATTTTGAACACTGTTTCTAATGTGTAAGCTTTCGTGTTTTTTTTGTTTTTTTTGTATATATAATTTATGAAAAGATATTGTAACTACGAGAGAGCGAGAGACGGTCTTGGTCTAGTAGTTAGAGCGATCAACTACTGATTCAAAGGCACCCGGTTCGATCCCGGGAGGAGTCTAGAAGTAAAATTTTCTTTCTGACTCTCTTCTATAGATAGAAAGAGAGTCAGAGAGTCCTAGAGAACCGTCTCCCGTGCTTTGGAGGGCACGTAAAACCGGCGGTCCCCCTTAGTAAATGACAGCCAGCATCAACAATGAAAAGGATTACAGGCACATTCCCCAACCCGGACTTAGCAACCGTGGGGTCTTAATGCTTAAACCTTTCCTGTAGAGAAAGAGGCCAATGCCCAAAAGTGGGCGAAGAAGGCTATAACGGATGGTAACTACGAAATCGATAATTGAAAGTTTAGTGAAATTTTAATTAAATTTGCAAATTAGTAAATTTTTAATTAAATTTGCAAATTAGTGAATTTTTAATTGAATTTGCAAATTAATGAATTTTTTCATACTTGCTGTAACGTAAGGCACTTCGATTCGAATACAGGTAGAGCTCACTTTGCAATGCCATCTCCGTGTTGATCCAGTCGACACTCATGTGTAAGAGATTGTTATTATGTCTATAAAATATTGATCGCGACAAAAAGGTGTCTACTTGTTAGATTTTCATTGGTTTATTACCTCAACTATATTTTCTTTTCAATTTATAATTCAGGTCGACTATGTCTGTCTTTTTGGCATCTCTAAAATGCAAATTTTGGCGCTGCTATCTAATATTAATTTTGTTGCATACGCAGGAGGTTTCTTTAAATTTTTGTACTAACTTTATTACGTACTGGTCGCTTACATTTCTTCAGGATGGCTTTTATTAAAAATTCTAGCAGTTCTTCGAGCCCTATAATTTTAAGCCCCGTGAATAAATATTATTTTTAATTTTTCTTATCAAGTATATAACATTTTTAATAAACTTTTATTTTCAACAATACATGAACATTTTCAACAGTAGAAACGCAAATAAGTTATTTTTTTTTGTTGGTAGATTATTATGGATTGTTTTAGTATTTATTAAGAAATAGTTAATTGCATTCATTCTAATGTGCTTTTTTCTAATATTCAGGTAATTAAGTACGTATGTACGTGTTTTATTATTTAATATTAGTCTTTATTTAATATTTTAAAAACTAACAGAATTTTCTAAACCAAATTTGAGATTTCCTATCTTTATAGCTGGAGTTAAAGTTATTTAAATTTTGGTTAAAATTGGGTCATGTAAACTATTTTTTTAAATTTTTTTAAATCTTATTATTTAATATTAGTTTTTAATTAATATTTCGAAAAGTAATACGAATTTCTAAACTAAATTTCGGTTTTCGCATATTTTAATCAATATTTAGAACTGATTAAATTTTAGTTAAAATTTGTTTATTAAAACTATTGTTTTTTATTATTTTAAATTTTATTATTTAATATTAGCTTTTATTTAATATTTCAAAAATTAATGAGAATTTTAAAACTAAAGTTGGTATTTTGTATCTTTATATTTACACTTAGAGCTGATTAGATTTTGGGTCACATTGGTTAATGGAAAATATTTTTTCTTTTTTTATTAAAACTTATTTTTTAATATTTAATAAAAGTATGATAAAGTCATGGGCATGGCCACATCCGATTTTTTTGTTTTCTAAAGTTAATTAAAGAAGTAAATATTGAAAAAATCCTTTAATTTATTAGTTCAATTCATTAAACCAGTAATTATTAAATTCATGCTTAATGTTTTTGTATTTTATATAATTAGATTGAAAGCGTTTACTAAAAAATGATAATTTGCTTGTTAACATAATCAATGAAGAGATAAATTATTAATGGAATTTGTTTCGTGATATGATTATTATCATCGTCTTAAACATACATAATCAAATTTTTATGTTAATTGCAATTTTTTCTAATGTACTTTTTCTAATATTGAATAACATAGTTTTATGGTTAAAAATTGATTTATTTTATAAATCCTTTTATTAATTTTATTTGTTAATTTTACCTTCAGTTTTAATTAATTTGTTAACGTTACAATAAATTATTACTCAATGCCCAGATTTTACATTCAAAACGTAAAAAATTTATAACAATTACAACAAATCTTAAACTACAAATAAAATTAAAAATAGGTGGAAACAAAATGGCAGATTTAAATAGTAATCGAAATTTTTAATTTTGTTATTCAAATAATATTATCTCCCCGACTTCTAGTGAAATGATGCGAAGGAATTGGTCACCTATATTGGTCTTCTAGTTATTACTGGACAAAGAACTTTTAAATCAGAGAATTAATTTGTGTATCCAACGGGGTAATTCCGCTTCAGTGCTAGTAATAGAATTAAATTACAGTAGGTACATACCCGTAATTTTGTCCCAAAACATACTATGAATTTATAAAAAAAGCTTTATTAGTGATAATTTTATTAGCTTAAAAAATATTTGTATATTTTTTTATTCTGAAATTCGTAATATGTAAACTAATTTTAGAAATATAGCTAGAGATAGGCATCTCGGTTAAAAATACATTTTTCCATAATTTAAACTTTGAAATTAATTATTAATGTAGTTTCTAATAGAGCAAAATATAAATAAGTGTGAAAAATTCACTCGTTTACAAATTCAATTAAAAATTCACTAAATTTGTAATTATTAAATTCATAACAGAAAATATTAGGTCAGCGAAAAGTTTTGTGACGCTTTTCCCGATAGATGGCATCAATTGCAAATAATCTAAATTCATATTTGCAATCTATCTATTTTACCTTTACATTTATAATTAATCTATACTTAAAAATTACGTGTTCAATGCGGAAAAACATTGCATATTTTCTAATTCGTCAGAGATTTGGTTTTGATTTATAGAGTAGGTATATATATATTTAGCTATCCGACGACCTAACCCCCAATTTGGAGGGCGGAGATTTTTGTTAGGGTTTTCTTCCTTAGTCAATATGTAACGGTTGTAAGGTGATTGACAATCAATATGTAACAATATAAATTAAATTAAATTTATGTAATTTTTGAAATTAAATATTTGGCCATTTTATTAAATTTCTCCTATTCGAACCACCCATATTAAAAAAAGTTGTTCATTCAATAATAACATTATCCAATTCCAAAATCTTTTAATATTTATTAAACTTTTGATTAAATTTTATTTTCATAATACGACTAATTTTGACATACCAATTAAAATAATAATTGATGTGTTTATTTATAAATAAAAAATATTCAAATATTGTAATATGGAAAACAATATCCAAATATCTAATTCTTAATATGTTATTTTTAATATTGTTATTAAAAATGCAATAAAATATGATTAGTTCTATTGAAATATTTGATCGCCATCGTTTATCAGAAGTTTCGTGGTTCTTTCAGAAGAATGCCAGCTGAGTTAACAATTATTTATTTAATTAACAACTATATTAAATCGGAGATATAGCTTTCGTCTGTGAATAAACTTAGACTGACAATAACTCACTTCACTTGCAAAGTACGTCTATTTATTGATATAAACAAAAAAAGCGTGATCAGCGTTCTAAGAGTTGTTAATATTAAACATCCGTTTTAATTATATGAGTGTGTACCTGCTCCATCAGCAAATATTTTAATTTGGGATTCTAAAGTTGCAAAAGTTCAATGTAATCTACTTAAGGCACGTCCCACACTTTACATATTATTTATTTCATCTTAAAATATAATTATTATATTTAAACTTGTACTACAGTAATACATAATAAGTAAAGTAAAACCTGTAACAAAATAAAATAAAATTAAAAACAATATTTAATTTTTTTTTCTTGCAAACCTCGTATCTCTTAAACAAAACGTCTTAAAAAAAACTAAGGACCAAACCGTGTAGGTAATTTAACAGGCTACAACTTTAATCAAATTTTTTTTTTGGGAAATCAACCGTTTTCACAGAAATTCTGAACATTTGTCTTAGAATCTTTATCACTACTTCAAAGGTTATCCGCGGTCACGGAGACACCCTGTATATAACCATTTAATATTCTATGCTTGTGTTAGAAAATCGTCCTTATGAATCATAAATCGATTAATCCATTTTGATGTATAGTATGAAAAATTAAATTGCTTTAAAAAAAAACATTTTTGACCACATAATAATTGTGTAAAAGAAATTATAAGCCCAATTTATAAATATGAGTAAAATGAGCTTATTCTTATTTTCAGAGCGAGGACATTTTGTCTTTTCTTTTCAAATATCCAATTAGTAAACTAAATGCAGCAGAGGCAGCTCAGGTATGTACAATTATTGTTCTATAAACAAATAAATGTAATTTTTTTTTAATTTCCTTTTTCAGGTTGAAATGCTCATAACTACACTAAAAATACAAAAGCCTGTACTGAGAGCTTCTGATATATTTACTGTTGGAACGCGACTCTTGGCGTCTGTAAGTAATAAATGAATTTTCTTAATAGTTCTACTTTAGTTAGAATTCTTCCGTTTAGAGAAAAGTACTCGATATAAAATTAGTTATCTAGGTAAATCTGATTTTCACCCTTAAGAAAGGGGGAAGCAAGCCGGACAGGGGTTGGAGCTCGAAATGTTTTTGAATATTTTTCTTAACCTAAATTAACAATTTTTTGTGTTGAAAAAATTACTCCATCTATTTTTGCTTGAAAGAAAGACGAGAAGAAACTGATTCTAGTAGTCTATGAAACAATTGCCAATTTTTTAGTTACGACAGATCCAAATAAATTTGTGCAATATCCCCATTACATGAAAAAGTTGATAAGAAAGAATTTGAGGTAAGAACAGCAAAAAAGGAAACTATTACAAAAAATTTTCAGCAGACAGCTAATAGGCAAAACTTTACAGAAAAGGAAAAATACAGCAAAAATAAGTTTATATTGAGGAACAGAGATAACAAAAGTTATTAAAGCGCGCATTAGGTTGCTGGAACAAGTGGAGACACTGCACTACTAATGCTGGGTAGAGGTATGATAAGTACTAGAAAAGGAGAATCAGACCAGAAGATGAACAATATATTATCAGAACAATTATCGCCGGATAGTTGATAAGCAAAGTGTTTCCAAAAAATCCGCCATGTCCCCCTTGTACTTGATATTGGGGCACTCCGACATCAGGTGTTTGATTGTCTGGAAGTAGCGCCGCAGTAGACGCACTCGAGAGAGTCGGCCACTCCCCATGTGTCCCATGTCTTTTGGCATCTCAGAGTCCGCCATTGTAGCAGTTGTGTCTAATATGTGTTGCGAATTATGGACAGGGTTTGTGTCCTATTCCTCCCTCCATCCCATTGTCCTATTGTCCCAGACCGCAATAGAAATGTGCCTGATAGCTGGCACCTTGCACACGCGGACATGATGCTTCCCAAAGAAAGAAGGTTAAAGTCTCGTCATCTGCCGCAACACACTGCGAGAAAGCTGACTAATTTCGGTTACAGCATTGCGATGGGATGGAGGCAGGAATAGGACACAAACCCCGTCCATAATTCGCAACACATAATAGACACAACCGGTCTAGGACAATTAGGCGCAGCCGAATAGGCGCAGCCGAATAGGCGCAGCCAAATAGGCGCAGCCGAATAGGCGCAGGACATATAGGCGCGAAGCCGTTTAGGCGCGGGACATATAGGCGCGATGCCATTTAGGCGCAACCCATTTAGGCGCGACCCATTTAGGCGCCAAGACATATAGGCGCCGAGACATATAGGCGCGATCCGTTTAGGCGCAAAGTCATTTAGGCGCAATAAAAAAATATTATAAATAAAAAAAATACACTTTTTGTGTGAATTCGTTTCTGATGTGGTTGCGCTGTCAAAACCTACTCTCCGCACCTCTGCGCGACCCTCCGGGTCGCTCCGGGGGCTCCGAGCGGTTTTGACACGCGCTTTACTTACTAAAAACATCCCTCAAGTAGCCCCAACTCGAAAAGTTTGGAAGTTGACGCAACGGATCTCAGAGAGCGACTGGTATCTCCCACCACTAGTCACTGTCAACCCAGGCAATTTTTGTGGGGTTCAAATTTGATTCCACTTCTTCTAGAAGACCTATCATTTTTTCATAAGTCCGTGTATTTTTGTTCGGTAGTAATACGTAAATTACTGGATGGACGCCTCCAAATCTTTTGACATAATGACATATATTGATAAAAAAGATGAGGCGCCGTTGAATCATCGGTTCACTTTTTACGGTTTTTTTTTCGTTACTTAGCAAATCTATCTATGGTTTTAATAAGTTAGTGAACCTATTATACTATTGCATAATAAATAATAATATAATGAATAAGAACATAAATAAAAAAAATACTGTAATAGCTTTGCGACTAAACGGTTCTGCGCCTATATGTCCCGCGCCTAAATGGCTCTGCGTCTATATGTCCTGCGCCTATTTGGCTGCTCCTATTCGGCTGCGCCTAATTGTCCGGGTCCGTTTCTATTGTACTCCCTCTACAGGGAATTGTTGGCGGCTGAGATGCGGAAGGGCGAAATGGCTCAAGACAGGCAGCCATTTTACTGGGGTGGAACTAATGATTTCAGTAATTACCCTCACTGCAGAATTTAATTGGGTGTCTATATATTATGTACGTGTACGCTATTAATCTACACTCGTCGCAGTCGAGTGCACCAGCCCCAGGCATTCCGCTCTCAGACAGGAGGCACCCGCTGACCACGATGTACCCACAAGTTTGATCAGCAAGTTAATTCTACTAATGCCCAGTTTCACCGACGGCGACGTCAGTTAAATATTTATTCAAAGATTAAAACTATTCATTGAATAAAATTGACCAATTTCGTTTCACCAACACAAAATAAGTTTAATCTAAGAATAAATCGTCTAATAAACTAACTGGAGATTCATGACCAGTTAACTTATTTATTTGAGGAATTCTAACCTCAAATTTAAAGTTTGTTGTAGTTATCATATTTTATTAAAATATCAATTTATTTCAGAAAACACTTAAAACACACTTTGATTAAAATAATTTTAATCGAATCGTGTAACACAACGCCAACACCACTACAAATATTAGGTTATGTTTTAGAATAATGTCAATTTACTACATATTTGTGAGCGGTTCACATTTATTCGATGAATAGTTATTTAACTGTAGAATGAGGTTGGTGAAACGTAAATAAATTTTATTCAGTGAATAACTAAACTGAGATTAACTTGATGTCGGTGAAACCGGGCATAAAAAGCTTAGCTGACGTTTTCGGCATATGTTGTCTAAACGTGAGTGTTCTGTCGAGAATAACACCCAGATATCTTGGGTTGGGTTGTGGTTCAGCTCTCTTTCCCCATTCTGATATCGAGCTTCACGTTTGCTAATATATTGAGCAAATGAAAGCAGCACACCTCTGTCTTGGACCAATTTCCATCTGCCGCAATAGTCATTGAGGAGTCCGAGATCAGCAGCCAGGGTTGCTTCTGTGGTGTTAATCTACTGATTAATAAATCCGAATGTGTCTGAGACGGTCATTGGCCTGGGTGTTAGCGCAAGGACTGTTAATGCAAGGCGCCCCGGTTCAAGTCCGGGTAAAGCTCACTTTGCAATGACGTCTCCGTGCTTCGGAAGGCACGTAAAAACGGTAGTCCTTCTGTGTTAATGAATTGCCAGCATTAACAATAAAAAATAGGGCAACAGGCACATTTGAGGCAAGTCTAGCAAGCTACTTCAGATGTAAAGCAAGTAGTGCTCAAGGTACTGACAGTGGCTTCGGAATATCGCCGATGCTACTGTTAAGTAAAACAGATCTGGGCATACAGGGTTATCCCTAGCCAAAAGTAGAAGAAGAGAAGAAGAAGAAGAATGTGTCTGAAATTTGTTCACGCCGGTTGTTCATTTCAAAAAGAAGGAGTTCAATTTATACCTCTAATTCAAAAACGGATCCACTAAATTCAATATTTTTATCGTGGATAAACGAAGATTATTTTTTTCCTGAAATTAGTATTGCAAGTTGGTATTTAAAATTTTGAAGCAGGAGTAATTGGGATGTGGAGAGGGGGTAAACTTAAGATTCAAATAGTATTGGTTTTGAACGATCACCTAGCTATCTAAATCGATGTATTTTTTTTCTCAAATTTACTTAAAAACAAAAGTTATTTCGACTGGTTACTTTTAAAATGAACACCTGGTATAAAATATTATAATGTATCCTATAATAACTACGTTTTAGGATCAAAAATAAATTAGAATTAAAATACTATTGTTAATAATATAAACGCTGGCGGCACCAATACCTTCGGCAACGGCACACTTGTTAAAAATATTCCTTAGTCAAAACCAATCTCCAAAATGTGGATGTTGAAGGCATTAACTGATCGCTTGGAGAGCTGCAAATGTCGTATATTGCTATGGTTCATTTTATATTTGCTTCTATATAAAACTTAATTTGGGCGCCAAACCATAGACCTACACTAAATTCCTTATTATTTTTGACTTCTGTTGATTAAATCCTTGGTTTATCTTCTGGTAGTAGATACATTTTATTTAAATGTTGTTTTTTGTTTCGAGAAAAAACAGAATGTTATCCAGATGTTGTTTAAAGCCTCATTTAACTGCACTATTTTTTTTCAAATAAATTGTCTTCATTTTTTCTCTACGTCAACCTGAGCTTGGTGCGTTACAATTATAAAACTTTTATAATTTATTTTGTGCTCAATTTTATTTACATTTATTTCGCCAACAATAGCGGTCTCAATTATTGCTCTCAATATTTTAATAATTATTAAATCTTTTCCCATACACATTCAATTTTTTATCATCTTTAAATTTTTATTATTTTTACTCATGCAACTTGGTTCACTCAATTTTCTGGTAGAATCCCAATTAATAAAATTTTTCTGAAACTTACGTCCGTACCCAATAGCGTTGCTTACAAGACTAAAGTTTCCAAATTTCATGTTGCCAACCTAAATAACTAAACTTTTTGTTTTGTTTTGAAATTTAAAATTTTAAAGATTTTATGAAATTTGTTACTGAACGTTCAATTTGTAAAATTGTTTCAGATATCCGGAACAGTTGTGACATATGTTTTGGTAGCACTTCAATTCCACGCTTCCTGGACAAAATAGAAATGGATTACACGCTTAATTTTCAAGTGCAATCATGAAATATCGTTTTCACTTGGTGTGTACTACATGCAATGTTTCGTCACAAGGATCCTCTATATCTTTTTATTATAATATTGTTAGCGGAGGATTCAAGTTAGACAATTCCATTTTATAAAATTCTATTAAAATAAAAATAATTTATATTAAATTTTAAAGTGTGAAAATATTTAGCAATTTAATATTATTTATTTGTCAACACGTCGTATATTATAAAGTTTAAATGTATTCTTAATGGAGGCATTTAATAAAACTAACAATTATTACACTGCTGTACAAAATATTTTTTGTAATGGCACCGGAAATAAATTACGAAACATGGTTTACTTCGTAGCAAAAATGTAAATACCGTTATGTAAAAGTATGAATGTAACTTTTTCTCATGAGTCCAGCAAGTGCATATTATTGTTAGTATTAATAATGAATAATTTCTCCAGATTTTACTTTCACTTATTCTGAATCGCTTGGAGCAGAATGAGAAAGCATGGTGTAATATGGTGAAGTGCCTTTAGGAAATTTTAGATTACTTATGGCAATCAACTTCTTTTTGTTTTGATACAAATGTTTCAATTTACTCTTGTAATATCGATCCAACCAAAAAATGTTTTACTTGTGTGTCGAGAATAAATTTTCTAAGCTTGAAAAGTTTATCAAATTATAAATAGATTAGAAGAAAAAACAAGTGTTGTGTTATTTAATACCTTTGCAATTCTTTTTTTTTTTGGGAACTTAGGACTACTTCTTTATTAAACAGAATATCAATGTTTACCAAAGACTGATTTAAGTAACTTAAGTATCGTGAAATTCAAAAAATTTAAAACCAAACTACACTACGTAACTCAGCTTTCAATAATGAAAAAGAAGACAAGAAAAAAACCTGATGGCTTCCAAACAATAGCAAATTTTACAATTTTAGCTTTTGAAAAATAAAAAACTGGTAGTATCAAAAATAAAACTGATTTGTCCCCCCCCTCCTATTCTTCCAAGAGGGTTTATCAAACTTTTTCTCGATAAAGCTTTTTGCTTTAAGAAAATCAGCTCGGTAATTTACCTTGTGGTTATGTTAGGTCGATTGCAGAGCGATAGGACCCTCTCCGACTCCCACGAGTGTATTAACAAGATTCCTTGCTATACTCGCAATTTTCGAACGCTAAAACTTTCACGTGATTACTAAAAGTTGTACGAAAACCGTACCGTTTACGTAATATAGATCCTCGTAGCAAATAACAAATCAATTACCCAAAAATTGCTACCGGTCCGAAACTCTACAAGAGGAAAATATAATTCTGCCAAATTTTAACCTGATAATAATTTATCATTTGTTATAGAACTTGGATTGGCTTTTCGTTGGTAAATTCATTGATGTTGGTTAGGATAATTTCAATTATAGAAATTTTTTTACTTTATTTAACATCGATCATTTAATATTTGAAATACCCTATACATAAACAAAGTTCAAATGTCATTACATTTTTAATAATATTAATTTTTAATGTTGGCGACTTTTATAGCTTGAGATTAGAAACTCGTTATAGAAAAAAGAATCGTATAAGTGGGTAGCATCCCTCTGTAATTGTGCTTTAGCGTAGACCCCGATCACGAAAGCTGTTTCTAGTGGCAAAGTTATAGTCGATACAGCAACAAAAATTGACGTATGTGCATTTAATTGTAGTATGTGTAATATTTAAAAAATGTTGGTATAACAATCGGGCCCAATGTGCGGAAGCTAATGCACGCCGCAATAAGTTCTCGGAGCGATTACTGTCTGACGCTGCAAAAGAGGCTCGGCTGTCGTTAAAATCAGTCAGAAAGAAAAAAATAAATTAGTACATTAATATAAAAGGCCAATTCTATGGTGCATGTATTGCATATTATAGGTAAATAAAAAATATCAATTAAATAATGCTATGTAAAACTTTAAAACGCTATATCTCAAAACTACAATTTGTAATTGGCCGGTAACATAATTTTTACAAATCTGAATCGATTTGCTTAAAATTTTAACTGTAGCTATAAAATTAAATTATCTTGATAAGTACGTAGGGATTTAACGCTACATCGTAAACTTTTTTTGTTATAAACATTTTTTCACGTAATTTTCAACAAAATGAAAATTTGAAATCAATCGTGCACTATTCTTACAAAACCAATATTTTTAATTTTCCTACGTAGGTACTTCTCGAGATAATTGCCGGCGCGGAACGCTTTTTTAAGAAAGGTTTTCTTCGCTAAGATACAATTTTGTATAAAATGTAAATAAAATTTATAAACCACTGGCTAAAATATGTACAATAAATCTCTTTAAAGAGATTATGTATTGCATTTACTATAAGACCATAAAAAATTATTAAAATTATGCTATTTTTTGTGTCTCTAGAGTTCTACCTCTTAAAATTAAGATTTAGTTTAGTTTGTATGGTGAATTGATTATCAGAATAAATGTAGTTTTGATTTTTTACATATTACTTTTGTGACAAAGGATAAATTTTATAGTCAATACGTTTATTTTTCGATCATCGAATAATAGCTTCCGTCTGGTTACGAGATTAAAAACGGAACTTTCTACATGGAACTTAAGATTGGGGTTATCTACGGATTCCAAAAAAACACTAGCACGTTTAAATTGTTACCATCAAGCGTCTTAGTGATTTTGCACTACGAAGTTACAATAATACCTGGACGATTAACAACGATTAGTGATCAAATTGTCTAATCTTAAAATCAAAAGCTCAAATTTTTTTGATCAGTTAGCGGCATCCACCGTGTCGACTTGAAGTCAGTTAAAAGTTCCCAGTTGCGGTGACGATTCTCAACGAATAGGTGTGAGAGTTTTATTCAGTACTTTTTTGGACGGAGCAAGTTGCTGCCAACGGTAATAGTGTATTTGTGCCACTTACGAATTTGTCGAGACCAACCCAACTAATTTTATTTACTTTGTTTGCTCGAATTAGGAACCATCCCCAATTGTATGATTATTTGGAAAACCGTGTCAGATCTGTTAGGTTGTTTTTTTTTCAGCTGGGTCTGACTTTTTTTTATATTACTGTGTCGTACGTACAATTTGTAGATAAATACCTGTTGATATATTTAGTTTACTTTGTCATTTTGAATTAAACGCAATTTAACACTTTTGGATCTTACATCTCGTAGGCGATAAAAAAGTGTGTAGCGCCTTTATTTTTGACCTATTATTTAAGAAGTTGATTATTTAGTACCGACCACCTAAATTACTCTTCGGAGAGCTAAGCCAAAGTTTCGCTACTAGCAGCAGCAGCTCAGGTAAGTCGGCGGCCGTTTAAATTTAGAAAAGCTTTTGTTGGCAAAAACCGTAAGTTACGCCGCACTGTTTTCTGAAAATTAACACCAAAGGTTTCTGGATAAAGCTGGGTAAGTGGTGGACAATTGTAATCCCAACGACAAGCAGCTGCTGTCACATTAATAGCTTTGTTTTAAAAATCCAAAAAACAAAGAAACGACGACACAAATAATTTACATTGACAACAAATTTTGACAAAAATTATAATTAATTTAATTCCGTACTACAAATTTTGAAAAAATACGTTATAAAATACAAACGGTGAGAGTTCGAATTCCCGGAATCAAAATACACTTTTTCCTATAGAAATGGCTTTACCAAACGAAAGAACACAAAAATACAAGCTCTTTAAGGTAAGGATGAAAGTCGTCGTAATAAGGCCACAATTTAATTTTGAAAATTGCAATTTTCCCATGAGAAATTTATGTATTGCGTAGACGGACGTGTGCTGTGCCTGGGTTAACGGTGTCTTGTGGCGGGAGATACCAGTCGCTCCCTGAGATCCGTCGCGTCAACATACATACTTTTCGAGTTGGAGCTACTTGGGGATATTTTTAGTAAGTAAAGCGCTTGTCAAAACGTTTGTAGCGCCCGGAGCGACGCGGAGCAGAGCATAGGTGTGAAAAGTGGGTTTTGACAGCGCAACTACATCATGAGTGGATTTACACAAAAGTGATTTTTTCCGAAATTTGTAGTCCGAACAAAAATTTATTTTTGTTTGTTAGTTAATTAGACCCTCATCCTTCAATATTCGTTGTCAAAACGAGATTATGGCAATTTGGGGGAGGGTTACAGTTCAAACAAGTCAATGATAAAATTGCATTCCAAATTAATTTTTAAAGCCGTTTTTCAAAATGTGTGAACCGAATTTTATTTTTATACGCTAATTAGGCCCTCATCTTTCATAATCCACTTTAAAATGGTAAAATTGATCCGAGAATTCGAACCGTCACCAATACAAACTGTGAAGAATACAATTTTAATTTCAGGCTTACCTGTACCCTCGACCTGAACGGTTGATGGCTACTGATGCCTATCGAAAAGCGGGCCCAAGTCTCCTGAAGATCATCGAAATCCTAAAACTGAGGTTGTTACGGATTATACCTGTAACCTGTACGTTACAATTCCCTTTCTTATAATACGTAAAATTTAGAAATAAAATCCATTTTCGGCTGGTAACAAATATTTCTCTCATCTTTAAATTTCAAGAAGTAATGATTTTAACGTTTGGTGCCAAAAATACGCGGATCGCTAAGAAATGAAAAATATGTTAATTATACCAATTTAATCACAAGCAATACAACAATACCTGCTAATCCAAATAATATACAATAATTATTCCAAATTATGTTAATTTATAAGCAGATATTTTAATATCGATGTGCGGTTCTTCAATCATGTTTGTCTTATTTTTTGTTTCTCGGCGACGACATAATAAAAGTAATAAAATCTGAATAGCTTTGAATTAAAATTTTAAGGTTTGAAGAAGTACGGGAATTTTGAATTTGGAAAACTTGCAAAAATTTGTAAAATAAGAAAAAACATTTTTACACAATATTTTTGTACGGGAGATAGGAAGTGCATAAAATAAATCGCATAAAAATATCCTAAAACTTAATAAGTAGCTGTAAAATATATTGTTTGCAACACATTTAAAATAAATTTTATACAGTGAATAGACCACATTCCAAACAAAAAAAAATTCATTTACACACCGGAACATTTTTAAGTGTTTTATTTGCGTTAGATTCCAAAGAGTGCATTTAACACTGTTCATCGTAGTCAAGTACGCGGATGATGTAATATCGGGTGGATCATCGGTTGGGTTTATTTTAACTTGCATGTTGTTTTGACAATTATCTGTTGTTTTCTTTTAAATTACATTTTTAAATTAATTTTTATTTGCATAAATTTGATATAATATTATTTTCACTGACGCACATAAAAAATATACAAAAAAACCGCACAAAAAGGACCGCATAAAAACAGATTTTATTGTATATTTAATTCTTGCACAGTCGATCCTCTAGCAATATCTGAACGTTATCCTACGTGAGCTGTGGTAAAGTATGTAATTATGAAAGATGGCGGTCTAATTACAACATAAGAATATAAGATTTGCGGTCGGTCCACAAATTTTAGTATTTTCTCTTTAGTATTATTTTAAATTTTTCTCATTGCCTCTTTTGAAGCAGTAACCCCTCCTCCTCAAAAGTTAAAATTAGATTTAAGCTTTATAGCAATTAAATAACCTCCTGAAACCGACAGAACTCGAAATTTTACAACTCACGCTAAGGGACAACCAATAAAACTCATTAAAATATCTCGGAGCCAAAAGTAATCTGGAAAATAATAAATGTTTAAGGCACGGGATTCTAAAAGTATAATTATCCTAAGAGAAATAATTCTCTTACAAGTGTTTCTTATGGCAAATTCGTAAACTTCAAAATTAAATTGTTGGCTTAATATAGGGCCCACCGAATTCTACCCCTCATTAAGAGTTTTTATTATTGTCTTTTTTGTTTGCTAAAGCTATTTCTATAGGAAAAGTATACTTTCGAGTTTGGGAATATTGACTCCAATCCAACCTTGTGTTAATTTTTGGATACGTGTTATGAGGGTAGCATCGATCCTTGATCGATCACATTTCATAACCAGAGCCGTATTATATTTTGGCTTATCAAATTATCAAATTACAGTGCATTTTCTTTTTCATATTGTTTAGAAGTATTTAGTTCACTGATGCATCACGCTCCGCAGTGGTACGAAGGTGAAGGTAACAAGCGTCTCTTATTGCGGACATGCGACATAAAAAGCGACATAAAAGCGACTTTTGCGACATAAAAAGCTATGTCGCAATTTTCTGCCAAATAAACCCGCCAAGGTAACTGATAAAAATATTCTATAATAAAATTTGTAAAACATCAGGTTATTTCAATGGAGAACATTGGAGGGAATAGTTTGTACCTACAGTGCGGAGCTGTTTCGGGCATCTGTTCTAAAAGTGAAAATAACCATGCTGATGCATTTTAGATGCATTTGTCTTTAAAAGGATATAATTACAAATATTATTCCATAAAACAATTACTACTATATGAACCCATAAATCATGAGAAAAATGTTAACTTAAAACTTTTTATTGCTTGAATGCAATAATACTTTCCTTTACTACCTAAATGGGAAAGTTGAGACTTATTGTCAGATGTCCCATAAGCTGAAAACACCATTTCCATCAAGTATCTGTGTGTATGTGGTCAAATTTTGTTTACATTCTGCTACATCAAAAATCAATACCAATTTTGGCTTTTAAGCTTTTTCGTATCCCTCCTATCGACTAAGAAAAATATTTACTCTATTTTGCTAACGGCGAAATTGGTTCTTTGTTAAGATATTCCATGGAATTTAAAGACTTATTGACGATATACCATGCTAATCCGTAATGAAAAGTAAGGGTTGCCATTAAAAAAAATTGACGATAATGTCAAACAGTAAAAAACAAAACATGATCAACATGTCAATAACCTAAAGAAGTGACATTCAAGCAAATAAGACTGACGTGTCGAGTTAAAATTCGAGAAATGTTATCAAATTAGTTTCAAAACAATCTTACACGCTCTTTGCTATTTCTGAAATAATTAAGTAACTTCAAACTTTAATGAGTACCATAAAATAAAGATCTAGAAAATAATAATATAATTAATCTCAAAACAAAAATAATTTGTGTGAGAATTCATTATCACGCTAGGCAATCTTAAGGTAATATTACAAGCTAAACTAAAATGAAGTTAAAAATGTGAACCAAAAGATATTTTCTCCTGTTTAAAAAAATACAATCATTCCCAGTCCTAGCCCTTTTAGTAGTTAAGGTCCAACGGTGAGCGAGAGTCATGACTATGATCTGGATGATTTGTAGAGTGAATTAAAAATAATTATCCACAAAGAATTTTATTTTCTTACAGATAAAAAAAGGTAGACACACTAAACATTTATTTCAAAACTGTAAATAAATTGGAAACCCAACTTCAGGACCGGAATTTCATCAATTTAAAAGTAACCTAATCAAAATTCATGTCTTTAAAATTTCTACAGGAAAAATGCTAACACCAAAGCGTTCCAGTATTCTACGATGATAAATGCACACCAAAGCACAATAAATGTTTCAGACAATTGAATAACATCCTGTAAGGCTATACGGAATTACAGAATTTTATTATTATTCAACGAGTACATACGCTTTCTACTTATGTGGTTTTAAACCTACTCAGATATTTTACACCTAGAACTATGTTAATCGCCTACTTTATTTCCGCTTCCGTTCAAAATTAGTTGATTTAGCTTTATCGGAACTACTAGCAAACCATCCCCAAATACTCAATGAAGAAATCAAAATTACTTGTAGTCGGTCTTATCAAAAATAAATGATAACTTCAAGCAAATGTTAAATCAGATACTTTGAACGTAACTCAAATCTCATCCCATCAGACGTCTGTCAAAATCATCTTCGAAGCTAACAAGATAAGTCACAAACTAAACGCCTCGGATCCCAAAATAGGTGATAATATCTAACAGAAATCCTCGAAACTCCAAGTGCTTCTTTGGGATAACCCAACGCAACACATCAAGATTTTCCAAAAATTTATTCTCCACTATTGAGAGATCACTAACAAAATACTTCCTCGCCTAGGTTTACACAATTACTACCACCATGATTTACTTGCTTCTTTTTTGTCTTTAAAGTTTCCTTCCTTTAACCTAGAATTTTTTTCAGTTTACTTTTTGGGTGAAATTTTTTTACTTTATAATATCAATATTATTTCAAATTTCAGATTCTCATCAGATAGAGCTATGCTGATAATTGAATTTTAAATTAATGGAAATGGTCAAATGGAAATCCAGGAAAACGTAGTCTCTTTTTCTAAAACTCCTTCAATGTTGAACATAATTTATGATTATGGATACAATTTATGATTTCTGTAAACGGCTTTAAAAAATATCTGATTTTATAACATAGTTGATCAAATAGTGTTAATAAACAAAATAATTATTAAAAATTAATTGAAAATGCAAAAGAAAGCAACTTTGGTTTCATTCTAATGAATTTGCACTACAATACAAAATAACAATAAAACAAGTAAAAAGCACCAGATGTTTAAATAAATTAAAAATTTTAATTGCATAATAAAAATTTGAATAATTTTTAATAATTATTAACTAAATGGCTAAAATTTCTACTTGGGCCATTTATATTTTCAGGTTATTGGGCAACGGTTTATAGTAACTTCCTGTTTTTGAAAATATTGCTTATCTAAATCTTTAAAATTTAACAAAATAATTACAAAATTTGGGTAATCTTGGAATTACTCTGTTCAACACATCTGGATCTTCCAGGTAATTCAAAAAGAAAGATAAAATTTAAGTTACATTTCTCTTTAAATATCTTCTCAGAACACATGTTGAAAAGCAAGGGTGACAGTACACGTCCCTGTCGAACTCCTCGTTGAATTTTGATTTCTTCGGTGGTGTTATGTTCAACCAGGACTTCCGCTTTTTGGTTCCAATACGAGTTAGCAATAATTCTTATATCTCGACTATCTATATTGATGTCCTGCAATATTTTTATTAGTTTTTCGTATTGAACCTTATCAAACGCATTTGTGTAGTCAACGAAGCACAATTGTACATCACGATTCACGTCTCTGCATCGTTGCACCAACACATTCATGGAGAAAAGTGGTTCTCTGGTACTAAAGCCACTTTGGAATCCAAATTGCGTGTCGCTTATCGTTTTCTCACATCTCCGGTGTATTCTTCCGTGTATTACTCTTTAAAAAAAACACCTTCAGGATGTGACCCATCAGGCTAATAGTGCAATAATCCTTGCTCTTCTTTGCATAAATAAAATCTAAGTTTTAATAATCTAAAACAAAAAGCATAGATTACGACGAAATTGTTTTTGTGGAAACCTGATTAACGTTTGATATTTCGACTAGTGAGTTTGAACGTAGGGGGTTAAATACTAAATTTACTTTACACGTTGGTAATTGGCCGATGGCCCCTATTACCCGGTGTGCACAAAATGGAGTTGAAAGCTACTGGTCCAGGATGAAGCAGTATTGCCAGCGGCTATGTGGATGGCCTTGTTTGGTCCTACACATGAAGCACGGTTCAATAATATAGTGCAGCATATTGCCGCAGTATCGGTGTAACTATTCTGTGGAACCGTTCGAATCAGCCCTTTCAAGGGCTATATTGATTTTGAAATTGAGTTTTTTATTTATATAAACTTGAGGTAGATGCGTTTATCAAAACTCACTTTCCGCACCCCCGCTCTGACCGCTTTACTTACTAAAACACCCCCAAGACGATCCAATTTGAAAAGCGTGGAAGTTGACCCTACGAATGTCAGAGAGCAACTAACTCCCTCCTATCGCTGCTTTAGTTAGCCCCGCCCTATAGTTGATTCATGCATATCCAAGCACACGCACCGTAAATACAATGAAAATTTTGCCCGCTTCTCAAGACTTTTAAAATCGACTTTTAACGTTATTATTGGAAATATCGGGTTCATCTATAGTACATTTAACTACTTTTAAGATTCTCTAACTAAATGCACAAAAGTTTTGAAAAATCTCTACAGACAAAAATTCCGGGATGTCCTACCCTGATCCTATAAGTTTAAATGTAATAATTATATTTTAATGTAAATAATTAAAAATTATAATGTTTATTATTAACTTGTTGACATTATATGTTGAATCAAATATTTAGCTGCTGATATCTTGAAAAGACAAAACCACTTTACGTAAGGGGACTTTAGACTAAAATGTAAGTTGGAAAATTTTCAAATTTTATTAAAATTGTAAAAAAATTTCAAAAAAATTTTCAAATTTCATTAAACTTGTAACTTTTTAAAATATTTGATTTAACATTATAATTTCAACAACTTAATAATAAGCATTTATAATTATTTATTTCAATACAATAGTTATACTTCTTATAACGAATTAAATAAACTTAGAATCTGTTTTTGATTTCACTCTCGTCTACAACCCGCATAGACAGTGAAATTTATGGATTTTATCTTTATTAAAGGCTACTTTGAGCACTTTTAATTTCAACTTTTTACATATATTTTTTATTGTTTTACCAAACCGTATGTTACGGTCCTGTTTTGCCAACGGATATATTTTTATTACTTTGAAGATTCCTTCATAGTAATTCTATAAAACTTCTATATGCGGCAACACAGTTTGAATTTTAAATTTAATTTTCTAAATTTTAGTTATCGCCAAGCTGTAGATTAGAAATTTCAGCTGTTGATTTCCAGTTCTAAAAGTTTTACGTATTGCAATTTTTGCACAAAAGTTCTAGTTTTTTGGAAGTTACAGTGATTCAATTATTGATTGAACTTCAAGTTTCTTTCAATCTAAGTTGTTTAGGATTTGTACTGGTCATTGTCTGGGATATATTTTCTGTACCGGCTTTTATAAGCAATTTTGAGGAAATTATCAGAAATTCGTTTGAAGGATTTATTCGTCCAAGTTTGAACATCCTGGAAAAATTGGAATCATCGCCAAAATTATTGAAACTCTCCAATAACATCTTCGAGGTATGTTTGATAACTAATATTTTCGCATATTATGTTAATTCCGAGTTTTAGGGTTTTTTTAATTCTAGCATCCTTATGGTTCTTTTATAACGATACCGTCTTTTGGATCAGTTATCGGTTGGTTTTTGGGAATTCAACGTTTTAAACGCTACTTTTGCACTAAAATCGATACTATATTTTGTTGACATCCTGGATCCTTGATATATTTTCTGGGTGACGGTTAAGATTCCCGGATCACGATTTTTACCATTTTGAAGTGGATTATGAAAGATGAGGGTCCCAATAGCATATAAAAAATAAAATTTGCAGACGGCTCACATTTTTGAAAAAAACGGCTTTAAAGTTAATTTGGAATGCAATTTTATCATTGGCTCTTTTGAACTGTAACCCCGCCCCAAAATTGAAATAGGTTGTGGCGACTGTAAATATACCAGAATCTCGGTTTTCACGACGAATTATGATAGATAATGGTGTAATTAGCTAATAAAAAGAATTAAATTTGTGATCGGACAACAAATTTTCGAAAAAATCACTTTTGTGCAAATTCGATTCTGATGAGATTGCGCTGTCAAAACCGCTCAAAGCCCGTCCGCGCCCCGGAGCGGCTTTGAGCGGTTTTGACACGCGGTAAACTTATTAAAACATCCCTTAAGAGGCTCCAACTCGAAAGTTTGAAAGCTGACGCGGCAGATCTCAGGAGCAACTGACCCTTCCTAACGCTGCTCTAGTTGGCCCCGCCCTAAGGTAGGTCTACTAGTGTAAATGTTCACAGACTGTTATGAAAATCCATAAAATTATTGCGTAATATTACGCAATAATACACTTACATGTATTTCTTATGGGAAAATTGCAATTTTTCAAAATTAAATTGTGGCTTTATTACAACTCCGACAAGATTAATCCTTACCTTAGAAATTGTATTTTTTTGTTCTTTTGTTTGGTATAGCCATTTCTATAGGGAAAAGTGTATTTACGATTCTGGGTATTTTAACTCTCACCTATTTTCTGTACCGACTTTATATAAGTAATTTTGAGGAAATTATCATATCTTCATACGAAGGATTATCCGTCCGTTTTCTGTTACGCCTCCTTGAAGTAGTACCATAAACGTTCCGTTGACCTCCGGAAGACGATATTCTGACTTACCTTTACCATCTTGCTTAGTTCACCAGTGCCATCTTTGGTGTACCATCCTTGTTCATGCGAACGCAATGCTACCGCTCGTTCCTCTCAAGAAAGAAGACATCCAGAAAGATCAGATCCTTGTTTCTGCCTTTTCTGATTTTATTTGTTGATGTTTATATTAGTTATTAGCTTATTTTTAAATTTTTTGCAAAGTATTTTATTGGACGTTATTCTGAACGTTTTGCTATACCGATAAGATCAAGAAGTACTTGTAAATTTGTTTATTTAAGAACTGTAGCTTTGTTACGCCCAGTATAGCTATACGCGGTATTACATTGATATTTAGTAACCTTGTAATTTTACTGCGTATTTAAAAGAAAGTAAACCAATATTGCGCCTAATTGTTTTTTTTAACTTAATTGTTTAATCTGAAATTTTACGAGTCAACCTTCCTGATACTTGCGGCATTAGACCCGGTTACTTCCTTTTTTCAGTAGATATATTTTCGCAGTGTATTTTTGTATTTGCTGTTTTTATTTTTGTATTTGTATTTGCTGTTTTGGGTGATATACTTCGGGAGAAGTCTAGAAAGGAAAATTTTCTTTCTGACTCACTATCTATGACCGTCTCTCGTGCTTCGGAGGGTACGTAAAGCCGGCGGTCCCACTGAGTTGATGACTGCCAGCGTCAACAATGAAAAGAGTTACAGGCCATTTCTCCAACCCGGACTAAGCAACCGTGGGGTCTTAATGCTTAAAGCCAATCTCCCAAAAATGGGCGGAAAAGGCTAACTAAGAAGAAGAAATAATATATTTGAGACGGTCACTGGCCTAGTAGTTAGAGCGATCGACTACTAATGCTAAGGCACCCCGGGTTTGAACCCGGGAAAAGTCTACAAAGGAAAATGTTCTTTCTGACTCTGTTGCTATCTATGACCGTCCCGTGCTTCGGAAGGCACGCAAAGCCGGTGGTCCTCCTATGTTAATGAATTGCCATCATTAACAATAATATAGGGTAACAGGCACATGTAAAGTCAGTCTAGCAAACTACTTCAGATGTAAAACAAATAATATGCTCACAGAACCATCAGTATATTCGGATCTTTGTCGATGTTACTGTTGGATATTACAGGACCTAGTCCTAATTTAAAGAAGAAGAAGAAGAAGGATGATATACAAGGTGGTTTCAAATTGCGTGGCGCCCAAACAACATCATTACGGCTGGCTTTTTGGAGCATATTACTTAGCACCTCTTGTATAATTACATACCATCGGAAAGAAAAACCGGCTCAGTGCTTTATGGTTGGCGTTTCCTGCCTCTACAAGCTAGCAAAGAGGCAAGTCTTTTTTTGCCAGCCGCCCCGAGATTAGCCGCTGCAAGGTTTTAATTTAATTTTTTAACATCTTGGCATTCCAACGCCCCATTAAAACCCTAACACATTTTGAACTTTGGTGTATTTTTGCTACGGGTCACAATTTTTGGTTCTTGGATTTTGTTGATGAATTTTGAAGACATGAGAAAACCTATTATTTTATTACGTAAACCCATGGACGGTGATAAAGGTAATCTTGTGTTTTTTTGAAATATAAAACATTTTTTTTTAATAATTTTTTGTTTACTTGTAACATTCAATTTTAGATTCTAGTATGTTGATATAGGCTTGTCAAAACACATGTCAATTAATTTTATTGTAAAAAAATTTTCCAATATAGTTTTTGATTTTATTTTAATGGATTTTAATCCATTTCATTCATTTAGTAAAGGATAATTTAGCTGATGACATTTTGAAAAAACGAAACTACTGTATGTTTCGTTGGAAAATTTAAATTTCAAGTTGGAAAATTTTCAAATTTCATTAAAATTGCGAAAAAAAATTTTTTTAATTTTATTAAACTTGTAACCTTTTAAAATATTTGATTCAAAAAATAATTAATATGTGAAGTGTTGAATATGCCTTATGTGAATGCATTGAACTGCAGTCAAAGCATTTGCTGATGGGACAGTATGTATATACTCATAAAATGGATGTTTAGAGGTAATCAGCTCTGAAAACCGCTGATCACGTTATTGTCGGTCGACGTCGATAAATTTGCGTATTTTTGCACATGCAGTTAGTTAATAACTATGCCGCTTGTCCATGTGATTGTTAATTAATAAATAATTGTTAACCCAACTGACATTTTTCTGAGAGAACCAACGAATCTTCTGATAGTCAATGGCGAGCCAAATATTACTTTTAAACAGATCATATTTCAGATCACAATAGTATATTCAACACGACCAGGGCTCAAACCGCGGTCTTCCGCTTTCTAGTTACTGCTGGTTAATAAATTACAAGCAAATAAATTACTTGAAGACTTGTTCTATTTACAATTTGCTCAAAAAATCGATTGGCACAAGCAAAATTGTTGTAAATGTACTGGTAAATTTTTGATGACCCATTAAGAGGTTTTGCAGTCATCCAATCCTGCGAATAACCAGAAAATAGACAAAAGTCTACGCAGTTGCAAATAAATTACTTGAAGATTTATTCTCTATATACACTTTGGTCAGAAAAATCGATTGGCGTAAGCAAAATTTTTGAAAGTCTACTGGTTAATTTTAATAGCCAATTAAAGATTTCTGAAATCATTCAATACTGCAAAAATCTGCAAAATAGATACAAGTTTACATAGGACTTATTCTACATATAACTTGCCCCAGAAAAATCGATTGGCATTAGCAAAATTGCGGTAATTTTGCTGATTAATTTTTTAAATGTTTTTTAAATCATCTAATATTGCGAAAAACTACAAAATGGACAGAAGTCTGTACAGATGCAAATAAATTACTTGAAGACTTGTTCCGTATACATTTTAGTTAGAAAAATCAATTGAAATAAGCAAAATTATGCCAAATCTACTAATTCATTTTTTATGGACCGTTAAAAGCTTTTGCAATCATTCAATACTGCAAAAAGCCACAAAGTGGACCCAAGTTTAAAGAGGTGCAAATAAAATATTTGGTCTTGTGGAAGGTTTTGATCAAGTTCGTCTTGGGTTGCATTGATTGCCCTCAATTGCTTGGAAAACTTTGGTTTTGTAATCCCCTTAGCTATTTTATTGAAATTAGGATCACCCTTTGTTATTATTAAATTTAATTTAAATCTTCTGGGCGTTCCATTTGAGTACTGATGGTACTCTAATAGCATTGTACGATTGTTACAAGGTTGTAACAAGCTTGTCAAGCATATGACAATATTGTGGCAGTCTTGTCAAAAAATTTACAAAAGAAATAACATCTTAAATATGTAGTTTTATATTATTTATTTTTATAGATAATAATTATAACAATTAATTAATACCACAATGAACTCTGCAGGTGCTTAATTCTACAATTAAGAAGAAATCTTAAATTTTATTATTACTTTCAATAATATAGTTACTTTTCACCAAATTAATAGGTAATTTAATATGCCAATCCACGTTTGCCATGAGAAAGTTGTGCATTATTTTGAAAATTTTTAAAAATCAATAATGAGTTTTCTTAATTGAATCGATGCTCTTAAGTTAATCAGTCGCTCCGCATCCATAACACAATTTATTGAACAAACGCAGAATTAGTTCTTTGGAAATGTTAAAGTGGTAATTAACATAACTTCTGGTGCAAAAATTGATGTTGAGAAAGAATCGACCTTAAATTTCAAGTTCAATGCTTTTAAATCGATAGAAAACAATCGGCATACGATATAATTGCATTAACTGCTTTCTAATAGTCATTAAATTCACATGAATAACATGAACTATGCTAATTGGTTTTACAGTAAATCAAATTAAAAGTCTAGCATTCCGTAGACCGTAGTAAAACAATTTCCATTTGTTAAAAGCAATGGAATAAATTGTGAGCAATTCTTCTTCACTACAAAAGTGTTCTCTCTGGTTAATTAGACCGGTAAGTAACAAGGTTACATTATCATAGTACAAATTTCTCACCAAAATAATATTAATTATTGCCAGGAATAGAAAACACGGTAAAGGAGAATGTATAATTTTACTTTCAAACGTCAAAGGTTAATTATTAATGCTCAAAGTGTTTTTTTAATATAAAAATATTATTTATTGTGCTCAACTTAGTATTTGTGTGTTATAAAACTATTTAATGCCAAATTATAATTTAAAACTTTCAGTCACGAACAAGGAACAAACGTGCTTTAAATTTTATGTAACAGTTTTTAGATAAAGATCTTCGTGTTTACGTTTCACGTTCCATCAATTCACTGTTTTTTAAGTTTTGTCTCAGCTTGCCGCCTCACCTTAGGTGAGGCACAAGGTGCCTTATGCTTTGGTTGCGGATTTTTTGTTAATTTCTAATTTTTAATCACTTTTGACAATTATTATTTTATTGATTTGTTTAGGTTGGTGACCCTTAACAGGTGGTACCCAGACCAGCCCCGGGGTTTGATTTCAAAAATTATTGCATGCGTAAACTCTATTTATAACACTAAATAGTAGCTGGAGGCTTATACCAATTGCCACTACAAAAGCAAACAATTTAAGGTGGCAAATTATATGAACTACATTTACCTAATAAATAATTTATAAAAGTGGTCTTATATAATGGAAATTAAATTTTAAATTACAAGATAAACAAAACATTAGATTAAAAATACAATGGGAAGATGCAAGTGAAAGTAGAAACTGAATGAATATATAATTTCTTCTTGAATTTTAAAATTTAGGATTAAAATTTAAATCTACTTTTTATGTACAGGTTTTCCATTCACTCACTCTCAGTTGCCGATTCGATCAATTAATTATGGTTCAATCAATTAATCGTGGTTATTACGATAACACAAACTAGGAGCTTTTCAAATTGCTTATATTATCAAATCCCAATAAACTTGTTTTTTAAATTAGTTGCCAGCTATTTTTGCTACTGTGAAATTTGCTATCAAATAACTGACAGTTTTAAATAAATTTAAAAAAATAAAGAAAAGAAAGTGCAAGGAAGAAAAGGAAAATAGTTAAACTCAGCAAAATTAACTTGTAATTCCAGCGAAC
The DNA here is from genome assembly GCA_036346125.1 of Lycocerus yunnanus. Classification (NCBI taxonomy): domain Eukaryota; kingdom Metazoa; phylum Arthropoda; class Insecta; order Coleoptera; family Cantharidae; genus Lycocerus; species Lycocerus yunnanus. Next base: position 908,361 of record JARFIX010000059.1, read on the forward strand.
TCGCGATGTTTGCAGCAAAATTTAGTTATATAATTTTAAAATAATTTATTAATTTAAAATTTTAAAATTAACAAGTTAATTTAATAGCAGTTTAATCATGCATAAAACAATTTATAAATTGTCCGACATTTTGGGTTTATTACCCATTATTAAAGCTGATAAAAATGACTAAATGAGGATTATAAAAACAGTAAAATATAGAAAATTAGAAATTTAAAAATTATAAAACAAATAAAATACTGAAAAATTGCAAAAAGATAAACCAAACAAAAATGAAATATTGTAAACTTAATAACCTTTTATCAAAAACACACCAAAAAGGTCTTAGGACATCTCATCGTCGCCGTTTCGCCGTTGCCGTTTCGCTGCTATTTCGCTGTGGCAAGTACCATAAACTAAACTTTTTATTGGTAGGTATTTATTTATTTTTAATTTTTTATGGTTTACACTTACAATTTACAAAATAAATCAATTAAATAAAGTATTTTACCAAGCTCGCCTACCGTTTCCTTTCTATTTATTCTGCTAACATTTTTATCTTTAAATCATTCCAACAGAAACTATAATTTTAGACGCAAAATATTAAGGACTTCAAAATATGAAACGAGTACAAATGATAAAAACCTTTATTTTCTTTATTTTTAAGTTATGGGGGAGGGGGGAGTCTATAGATCCTTCATAGATCCGTTAGTATAAACACCCACTATCCTAAAGCTTTATTCTCTAAATATTTAATTACCAACTTTGAAGCCAAAAACGAAGTATAGAACGACCACAGACGCAGTAAATGAATCATTCAAAAAATTTATGGGGTATAACTGAATCCATAGAGCAGAAATCAGAAAGGTTCTGGAAAATCTTAAGAGAAGCTCATGTCTAATCTTTAACAATGGAGGTTATAGCTTAAGATGATGTTGATGGTAGTGATCATAAAGTAAAAAAACAATATTTAACTTGACGGTTAATTCATCTTTTTTGCGTATGTCTTTTTATACTTCAATGCTAGAAATTAAGCAGCTCAATGACTTAATTTTTATCTTCATTGATCAGATCTGTCATTTATAGGATTTCTATGATTATTGGTTAAGGAATTATCATAATCACATATTATAAGTATACAAATTACAATTTTTTTATTCAATTATCATTTGGGCCCATCTAACGATTGCCAGTTAAACATGAAATATAAATACATCCATACAGAGTGTCTCTGTGACCGGTGGGGCCCCCCACATCAAAGATACCGCAGTTAAAGCAAGAGGCGCAATGGCGGCACTGCACCCACTGCTTAATCCCAATAGCAAGCTCTCCATCCCGAACCAACTCATCCTGTACAAGACCATCATCCGACCCATCCTAACCTTTGCAGCCCCAGTCTGGGACTACGCAGCCAAATCCCACTTATCCCACATTACCTCCACCAGCAATATCGCCCTACGACGCGCCATGAAGGCCCCATGGTTCGTCACAAACAAGAGGCTGCAAGCGGACTCCGGCGTGGAGTCCATCGCAGAGTTTATCCGCCACCTGACGGAAAAATTTTAAGAAACTTCTGGACACTCCGAAAACCCATTAATCCAAGAGCTGGGTAACTACCAACTCGAAGATTTTTTGCGGTATAAGAGACCCAGAAATATCTTGCAGCAACCCAAATAGTTCTTCAAACCATTCAGCGACATTAACAACCCCATCTCCGCAAGCCCTCACCTTCAAAGGGCGAGATGGGACTTCAATTCAGCCAAGACTTTCGAAGCTATTTTTCCTCCCGAAGGGATTCTGCAGGAGGACCGCGACGCTTTGCGACCCCCCCCCCCTGCAAAATCAGAAAACCCGCAACCCACACACAGAAGTATCCACCTCGGTGCGACTCGCAGTAACGCGAAATTTTTCTTTTTATTTCAGAACCACGAAACCGGCAAACATGCCAGCCAGATGAAGGAGGTGTGGGGCGATGCCTCGGTACTCCACAGTGCCAAGAAGACAAGACAAGAAGAAGTCCCTGTGACTGTGAAAAACATTTGAGGTGGTGATAAAGGACACTTTTCCAAGACAAATTTTCAAATGAAATTTTTTTCCAAGTCTAAACCCTTGGGGAGTACCTCCTTTTAAAGCAATTTTTTGAATTTATGATTTCAAACGGTCATAGCTCCGATATTATTAATTTTTTAAATTAACAAATAAAATCTTTTTTAAAGATCGCTCCTTTATCTAAAAATTTGGTTATTACCTTCTCTTGTCTAGGATAAACATATCTCGAGTTATGAATTAAATTAAGAGAAGAAACTTGCAAATCTTGCTTCTTTCAAACAAAACTAATTACAAAAAAATAGCAAGCCAATTCGGATAGAAAATTTAACGGGCTATAACTTTAGTTTGCTAAAAAATTTTGAAAATCAACCTATTTCACAGAAAATCCCAAAATAATAAACAAGATTGGTAGAAAAAATTTAATAGTTATACAGGATATCTCCGTGTCCACGGTAAACCGTTGAGGTTGTGATAGAAGATACTTTTCCAAGATATATTTTTAAATAAAATTTTTGTTGTAGTTCAAACCCTTGGGAGGTACCCCTCTTTAAAACAATTTTTTGACCTTGTTCATTGTTTTGGAATTATTAGTAAAATGGGTTGATTTTCCTAAAAATGTTACTAGACTTAGTCACCTGTTAGAATCGTATTTAACTAACAGATATTTCCTAGTCAAGAATGGAGAAGCTCATACCAACTCAAAAACCATACTATTAGGAGTACCTCAGGGTAGTGTCCTTGGTCTTACCCTATATCTTTTATTCACAGCAGACCTGACAGAAGCTAAGAACACAGTATCAGCCACGTTTGCAGATAATATGGCTGTAATAGCATTTAGTAATGATCCGAATCTCACTTCTCGATTCCTGCAAGGCCACCTAATCAAAATAGAGAACTGGCTCAAGACCTGGCGTATTAAAGCCAACACCGTAAAGCCGGTACATATCACCTTTACCCTTAGAAGAGAAATCTGCCCAAGTGTAAAGATGTTCAGCAACGTCCTTCCGGAACAAGAAACAGTCAAATACTTGGGGTTGCACCTTGACCGTCGTTTAACATAGCAAAAGCATATTTGGTGCAAACGCCTTCAACTAGGACTATAGTCTATTCAACTAAAAATCCAGTTTAGGTGGTGCTTCGTACGACAAGTAAGATTTACAGAGAAAAATTATTCTGTAAAAACACAGTGAGTCGACTAATGGGTTTACCAACGAGCCCCTCAGGGGAGAGTAGTAGATATGCGTTAAATAATTCTACGTCTGGTAGGCTACCCTCCTTTATCTTAAAATTGTCTTCTTCTTCTTCTTCACGTGCCTATCCGTTACCGGATGTTAGCGATCATAAATTTTTCCGAAGCTAAGATGACTCTTCTGGGAGTATCTATGGGGTGGTTTCCCGTTGCCTTCTTCATAGTCCACAGATCGATATTGGATCTTTTGATCACAGCAGTGTATCTAGCGCCAGCAGGGTTTGAACCGCGAGCTTAGCGCTTTGTAGTCGACCCGTGTATGCTTCGCGCTATACTGCTGGTATAAAATTGTCTTAAATTAGTTAAATTAATTAAAAGCAACCAAGTAGAAGGGTCAGGCCTATCAGGTTTTTTGTTTTACATTTTTAAGAAAAAATTTGATCATTTAGATCGTACCCTCTCGCATCTCTCTCGCACGCATGCGAAACAGGGTAGACGGAAAACGAATCACGTCCGTGTGCAATTCTAAAAATTTTGGAAATTAATAATTAAATTATTGTGACTTTCGACGTTTCAGAAGGTTTGGACACTTTTTTTGCTAAAACTCACCTAGACAGTGCGACGGCACAATTTGAGGGACCCGAGAAGTATATGCGTATGCGTCAGTCTTGCGAATCTGTATATATCCCGATTGAGGCGCCTTGAACAAAAATTACCCGCTGATTTTACCACCCAAGGTCAAGTTTGCATGATGTTTGACAGGTGCGCATTTTTTGGCATTATTTTACTGCGCATTTCACGCGACGGATAGTTTTGTGAAAATAGATTGCATCTGTTCGATCGAATTTTGGGACATCTCATAATGTTTCGGTGGAAATGTTGGCGATTCAAATTGATCGTCGCGTCGTGTAAAATTTTTACATGATTTCCTTCTTAAATTTATTTAAATAAGCTATTTAACACTTTAAAAAGGCCAATTTAACGTATTCGTAAAAACAGCAATACATTCGCTAGTAATTACTAAATATTCGTCACAAACTTTTAGGAAAAAATATTTGTCAAAATACTGTCAATCGAAACAAAATTGAGCGAGAGTCGATTAACCCTGATTACGAATTTTACTATTCTTTTTGTAAATTATGAAAGACAATAATGCCAAATACACATAAAAAAATTAAAATTTGCGGACGGCTCACACATTTTTGAAAAAAACGGCTTTAAAAATTTATTAGCAATGCAATTTACTCATTGGCTCTATTGAACTGTAACCCCGCCCACCAATTTTAAAATGGGTTGTGGCAACACTTAAAATACCAGAATCTCGTTTTTTAGAACGAAATATGAAAGATGATGGTGTAATTATCTAATAAAAAAATTAAATTTGTGATCGGACAACAAATTTTCGAAAAAAAATCACTTTTTGTGTGAATCCGCTTTTGATATGGTTGCGCTGTCAAAACCTACTCTCCCCCCCTCCCGCGCCTCTCCGGGTCACGGAGGGGGCTCCAACTCGAAAAGTTTGGAAGTTGACGCAACGGATCTCAGGGAGCGACCGACTCCTTCCTAACGCTGCTCTAGTTAGCACCGCTCTATGGGCTATTCACGTATATGAAATTACAAGTACCGCCAACAGAATGTATTCCATATTTGGCATTTTAATACACAGAAATACACTTACATGTATTTCTTATGGGAAAATTGCAATTTTCAAAATTAAATTGTGGCCTTATTACAACTCCGACAAGATTGATCCTCACCTTAAAGAGCTTGTATTTTTGCGTTCTTTCGTTTTGTAAAGCCATTTCTATAGAAAAAAGTGTGTTTTCGAATCAGGGTTAGTCGACTCTTGCCCAAAATTGTAGCAGTGTAAACTTGCAAAGTTATTTGTGAAAACCAACCAATCACAATTCATATTTCAATAATTTAGTTCCACTTCAAGTTTTTTCTTAAAAGAAATTGACTATAGCGTATCGAAAGATGTACTGGCTTATAGGGCTTAAATCAGCCTTATCTATGGACATTGAAGTTTTGCTGTACAAATCAATCTTGAAACCCATATGGACTTATGGTATTGAACTGTGGAGTTCGGCCAGTAATTCCAATATTGCAAAGATTCAGTAATTTCAGTCCAAGGCATTGCGCAACATCTGTGACGTTCCCTGGTACGTTTCAAAGAAAATTATTAGTACTGACTTACAGATTGATGATGTAATAGAAATGATTTCTTCCATGAGCATAAAATACCAGCTACGACTCGCAGACTATATTAATGCAAAAGTGTGTGATCTACTGATCTGAATTTCGGTAAAACTTGTAATATTTGAAGTTTTGAAGAATAATATTGAAAATTTGACAAATTAATAAACATTTATTACATAATCACATATTATGCATATTGCTATAGTTCAATTTATTTAAATAAAGATTTTGGGTAAAATTGAGCACTATGAACCGTACGCTTCCACTAAATTTGATTTTAGTAATTAATATTATTTTATAATAAAATCTTCTTCTTCTTCTTTCCAGCCTTTTAGCCCACTGCTGAGCCATAGGGATGTAAGGTATGCGATGCGAATATATAGCCTCTCACATACAAACGCCAACCTCACCTTCACGAGCTGTAGCAAAAATAAACTACACGGTACATCCTGTTATTACTAACGAGGAAATGGCGACCGAATGATTGCCGGAATAAGCAATCCCCTTGTATGGCCAACAGCTTCGGGTGGATGAGCCAGCAAGCACAGGGCACTCTTTGTCCTTGGATTGAGAAATTGATCCTAAAGGCGGAAGAACCAAACAAATGGTCAACGGCAGAGAATGCAGAAGGCAACGGAAAACCACTGCATTAAAGATCCAAATGGATATTCCTAGTACAATCATCATGGCTACATTTGATACAAAATATTCCGGAGTCTCAATTCCCCCGATCGGATCTCCGGGGGGGAATGCGTTAAATAGAGCTGTGAAAGCAAGAGAGAAAGAACAGGAAATGCCTCTTAGGATAGGGACGTGGAACGTAAGAACGATGGCCCAAGCTGGAAAAATTCATAACACTATATACGAAATGGAGAGGTTAAAAGTAAAGATCATGGGAGTCTGTGAGATGAGATGGCCCGGAGCAAACTGCTGCTCTGTAAAAGACTGCAAGGTGTACTATTCTGGAACAGAAGACGGAAGATTGCAACATGGAGTGGGAATGATTGTAAGTAACAGTATTGCAAGGCACGTAACTAACTTCGTGCCGGTGTCAGAAAGAGTAATGCTACTGCAGATAAGCGGAAATCCCGTCCCGATCAACTTTATTCAGGTATATGCGCCTACTTGTAACGCAACTGAAGAAGAAGTGAAAAGTTTTACTTTGAAATAGAACATATACTAAAGACGCTCCCAAAACAGCACATAAACATCTTGATGGGAGACTTCAACGCTAAAGTAGGGAAGGGAAAGACTGGAGAGCATATTGGCCTATACGGACTGGGAACTAGAAATGATAGGGGAGAGCAACTAAGTATCTTTGCAGAAGAACAACGACTGGCAATAATGAATACATTCTTTAAACTGCCAATAAGAAGATTGTATACGTGGAAGTCGCCTATGGATTCTCGGGAGAATGCTGTCCGAAATCAGATAGACTATATTCTTATTAGTGGGAGACATAAAAAACTGTATCACCTCTGTAAAAACATATCCAGGAGCAGATATAGGATCGGATCATAACCCTCTTGTTGGAAATTTAAAAGTGAAAATGAAAAAAGTAGAGAAGAAAACAATAACATACGACGCTGGTAAACTTAAAGAAACCGAAGTGAAGGCCAATATCCAGAAAGAACTAAAAGGAAAGTTTATACCCCATAAAAAAGTGACAGATGTTGAAGAACAATTAGACTCATTCAGCCGAGAGGTGGAAAGCATCACAAAAGAAATTGTAAAACAGGACAAGCTTATAAAAAAAAAGACCTGGATGACAAATGAGATTATGGAACTCATGCAAAAAAGGAGACGCCTGAAAAACATCAATGAAAGAGAATATAAAGCGGTTAACAAGGTAATTGTTAGAAAGATAAGACAAGCAAAAGAGGAAGAGGCGAGAGAAAAATGCGAAGAAATAGAGATGCTACAGGCTAAATACGACAGCTTTAATGTGCACCGAAAAATCAAAGAACTTACAGGAAGATATCGAACAAAATTGGTGGGAAAACTTCTTGACAACAGTGGAAAAATTATAATAAACAAGAGTGATCAAAAAAAAGAATGGGAAACATTCATAGAAAAACTTTTCCACGATGTAAGATTGGATAGGCTAAGAATAGAAGACAAAACAGGATTAAATATTTTAAAACAGAAGGTGAAAGCTGCCATAGAACAAATGAAGGACGGTAGGGCTCCTGGACCGGACCAGGTGCGGGCGGAGTTCTTTAAACTCATGGACGAAGAAGGATTAGAATGGATAACTATGATATTTAATAGCATCTATAACTCCGGAAGCATTCCGCATGAGTGGCTGAAATCAGAGTTTATTGCAATTCCCAAGAAACAAGGCGCTAAAACATGCGGGGAATATAGAACAATTAGTCTGATGAGCCATTTTTTTAAAACTATTTCTAAAGATTATCCACAGACGAATATACAGGCTGTGCGAAGAACAAATGACACCTACACAGTTTGGATTTCGAGATGCAGTTGGAACAAGAGAAGCCCTGTTCAGTGTTCAGGTCCTTATCCAGAGATGTAGAGACGTAAATTGCGATGTGTTTCTGTGCTTTATCGATTACCAAAAGCATTTGATAGAGTAAAACATGATAAAATGATAGATATACTACAGAGAATTGGTCTGAATGGAAAAGATCTAAGAATAATAATTGACCTATACTGGAGACAAGAAGCAAGTTTGCGACTGGGCGGGATCGCACGGAAATGGTAAAGATTCTGCGAGGAGTGAGGCAGGGTGTGTTTTGTCCCCTTATTATTCAATCTCTATTCCGAACAAATATTTAAGGAAGCACTGTATGACGTAGATGCCGGAATTGTGTTAAATGGAGAATGTATAAACAATATTAGGTACGCCGATGATACGGTAATTTTTGCTGACAACATAACAGACCTACAAAATTTAATGAGAAATGTGACAGAAATTAGTAACCAGTATGGACTAGAAATAAATCTAAGCAAAACAAAACTAATGGTGATAAGCAAGGATTATATACCAAACTGTCAGCTGATGGTAAATAACCAGCACATAGAAAGAGTCAGCAAATATACATACCTTGGCACCAATATTAACGAGCAGTGGGATCATTCAATTGAAATAAAGATTCGAATAGAAAAAGCAAGAAGCACGTTTACCAAAATGACAAAACTTTTTAAAAGTCATAACATAACACTAGACACGAAATTAAAAATGATACGCTGCTACGTTTTTCCTGTGCTGTTTTATGGAGTAGAGTCTTGGACACTAACGGAAGCAATGACGAAAAACTGGAGGCTTTCGAAATGTGGATTTACCGCAGAATCTTGAGGGTTTCGTGGGTGGAACACGTGACAAATGCAGAGATACTAAGAAGAATGGCGAAACAGACAGAGGTGATTAACACGGTCAAAGCGAGAAAACTGCAATATTTGGGACATATTATGAGAAACGAGAACAGATACCAACTTCTGCAGTGCATATTGCAAGGAAAAATAGAGGAAAGAGAAGTGTCGGCAGAAGAAGAATATCTTGGCTCAAAACCTAAGAACGTGGTTTTCAATGACGACAACGGAACTTTCCGCACAGCGGTTAATAAAATCATGATAGCCAGAATGATAGCCAACATCCGGAACGGATAGGCACCTGAAGAAGAAGAAGCTGAGCCATAGCCTCTTTCTCTAAGAGAAAGGTTTTAGCATTAAGACCCACGGTTGCTAAATCCGGGTTGGGGAATGTGCCTGTAACCCTTATCATAGTTGATGCTGGCAGTCATCAACTAAGGGGACCGCCGGCTTTACGTGCCCTCCGAAGCACGGGAGACGGTCCTAGATAGAAAGAAAAAATTTCCTTACTAGACTCCTCCCGGGATCGAACCGGGTGCCTTTGCATCAATAGTTGATCGCTCTAACTACTAGGCCAAGACCGTCTCTTATAATAAAATAAAATTTAAAAAATTAAAAAATAAAATAATAAAATTTTAGTAATTTAGTAATTGATTTTAGTAATTAATTTATAAACTTTATTTATAACTTTTTTAATTTCTCCAAATTCAAATTTTGGCTCTGCTATTAATAATTAATATTTCGTTTCATTAATTGTAGTCGTTACATTTGTTCAGACGAAAATTTCTTTAAAATTTATCAAATTTAATTTCTGTCTTTGTTTCAAATTTATTTGTGCGCACTTTGCTTCATTTACAAAATTTTTATTTTAGTCGATTTTTAAAAGTTACCACCAACTAAGGTTTTCTTAAATCTTTCCATTCCATTTCAATTTTATTTATTACTCTTCCATTTTCAATAGTCGAGAACATTGCGCATTCGTCGTCGTCCATTTTGCTAATGCCATTTTGCAGTTTTTGCAATTGAGCATTTTGCCATTGCCAAATATACACTCAAACCTGTTTTTGCGAGAGATAGGAACCACATAAAAGGAATTTCTTAAAAAATATTTAATTTTTATTCATACTATGCATCTGGTAGAATTTTTTTGATATACCGCACAAAAATGTACGCACATAAACAATTTGTTATATAAAAACCGTACAAAAAGCGCATAAAAACAGATTTGACTACTACGTAAATATTCTATGCACAAATTGTAAAATATAAAAATTGATAACAGAACTAAACGTTTTATGGTTTATGCAATTATTTATTTTTAATTATTTATAATTTAATAAATTTAAAAATTAAAATAAGCAATTAAAATATGTTTATCTACCACGAAGTTTTATTTTATTTAACATATAAAAGTTAAACGTATTTGATAACGGGGGGGGGGGGAGTGATTTTGTGCAACGTAGGGTTTTCATTATGGAAGTACAATTAAATATTGCAAAAAAAATACTAAAAATGTTTAACTTTGACATCGGCATTGGAAATTATTTACACAAAGATTGCGTGTAGTATCAAGACCGAGAAATTTGGGTCTGAATTTTCATCTGGGCTTCCCCTGTCTCCCTTCCCCATCTGAGCTAGCAGATATACATTTATGGTGAGTAAACAATTGTCTACTTGAAATTATAAATAAATAATTGGGATGCAATATTTTATAACCTAAAATATAAAGAAGATCCTAATCTTCCAAGTGAAAATCATTATAAGGTTAAGATCATTTTCCAATGTTAATTCTAATGTAAGTTTTAATGTTAATTTTCAAATTTTGTTTTTAATTTTGTAATCCAAACAATCAATTTTTGGAAAGTGTCCCGTATCAACAATTAGATTATGTCGATCCCCTTCCCCTCTTGTATTGACAAGATTTCGATATTTCTTTCTGTAGTTCCTGCAAAAATTTAAACATAATAATGAACAAAATTGAAAAATTATTTTGTCATCAGACTTAAAAATAAAATAAAAAAAAACCTTTTTACTGTGTGACTGTATAATTTATCTACATATCTACCCAGCTTGGCATTATAAATGCATTTGGTTCAAACCAAATCGTAACAACAAAATAGATCTCGATAGAAATTCTAATGTAACTATCAACTTTTAAAAGAAGTCGAACAGATTTTAATGATCGTTTTCAATAACATAATGATTTTATTATAAGATGTCATTTGATATCAGATAAATCGACAATGGAAAGTTAATTTTTATTGTTGCTTCGTGTCTTTCCATATAAAAATTCCAAACCTGAAAAGTAGGTGCCCCACCGTATGATATAAAAAAAACAACTTGATTTAAAAATGTTTTCTATAAAGAAACTTGAAAAATGAAAAGAATAAAATACATTGCACTTACTTAGTTTTATTTAAAAATTCTTTACCGTTGCAGCGGTGTTTTGACCCAAATTATAGTAGATTACTACAACCAAACCAGTTACACATTGAAGTTGTGATGATACTCTTAATTCATTAACTTTATTACCTTACCTAGCTTGGAGGCATCTTTCACTTATTTTGATAAAAACTGTACCATTGAAGAATTTTCTATGAAAATAATCCTCATCAAAATTGCAAATACTTAATATGGTCGCCAACCCAAAGTAGCTGTTATGTTTGTTGTTAAAAAACACTGTAAAAATTTATTTTTGCCTAATTATTACCAAAATACTGCTTTTTTATAAAAAGGAAATGTTTGGAGGCAGGTTCGGGTTAGCAATAATTCAGTTACCGGGCAACTTGAAGCTGAAAGAATTGATCTAAATCAGGTATTTTACATTTTATAAGTCTTTGGAGTGAAGGTTTTTGAATAAGACTTTGTAGCAACTTTTAAACCATTTTGCGACGTTTGCAGTAGTCCCAGGCATATTTTCCGAACTCTAAACGTTCCAGTGCAACATAAGATGTAAAAGAAATGGGCGATAAATTTCTGAATATTTTTTTACAAAAATTTTGACCCCAAATATTAAAATTTCGGAAACAACCACTTTGTTTACTGCTTCTAACAGATTTCAATGAGAAAATTATTTTATTGGCGCAGAGAGTAGTTTGACAAAAATTTTAGAAAATCTCAACAAATTTTTGATAGTCCAGCGAAAAACTATCCAATAGAATTTTAGAATTTTCATAAAATTTTTGTTTTCTTTTTTCATATGTCATATCCGGTCCCCCGGACGTTGGCGATTCAACTTGTCTGAAGCCAAGATGAATTTCATAGAGAGTATAATTCATGAGATGGTATTCCGTTGCCTTCTTCACAATGCACTGATTGATATTGGACTTTTTGATCACAGCAGTGTATCTAAAGCGGGCAGGATTCAAACCGCAAGCTTACGCTTCTCAGTCGACCAGTGTACGCTTCGTGCTATACTGCTGGTTTGGTCACAAATAATTTTTGTTTTTGAAGCAGCTATTTTAGAAAAAGGTTTTAGGTAAGTCGTTAGTTCCTTTTACTCCTCCGTTCTATTTATAATTTTAATCTTAACCTGATTACACAATTTTTTTACTCACATAAAAAAAATACCGTCCATCCTCCCAAATTCTGTTACTTAGAATCTATCAAGTACAATAACAAACAAACAGAGACTTTGGAATTTAAAATATCCTTAAGAAACAAAAGATAATAAAAGAGGACGCAACCAGGGAGGTTTTAAACTACCAAGATTCCAAAATTTTAGGTCATTTTAAAAAATTAGCGGATCCCAATAGTTAATACATTTAAATTTGTTAATTTGATCTTAGTTTGCTATAAATGTGATTTAAGCGTTTTTATCAGAGCAATATATACCTTCCTCCTTTGGAGCGAGGAATTACACACCAAACCAAACCGCTATATTAGCGCTATAAACTTAAAATTTGTGTAATAGGTTCTTCTTGTGACGTAGGCACTCAATAATTTTGTAAATTTAGGTTCTTTCAAGATACTTTTACTTTTATAAATTAAAACTATATTTCACCCCGCAAATTTAATTTTAGGTTACAATTGTATGGAGCATTTGAGCTTGTTTAAGCATTATAAACTTTTATTTTATAAATACTCCGGGAGGGGAAAAAATGCAGACCGTCCGCGTCGTCCCTCAAATATCGAATTTTTGGGTAAAATTGTTGTCAGCATTTCAGCTTTAATAAATTTTTATTTTCATTGTTTGAACCTTAATTTTCCTCAAGGTATTTGCAAAAGCTTTGAGGGAAGAGGGCGCTTTCTATTTTTTCACATTTCAAATATATTTGTGAAATCTATGTCAGTCCAGTCTATAGAACTCAAGGCTTTAATGACTTTTTATTATCATATTTTTATTTTAATATTTTACAAAGTCATATATAAAGTAGAGCTACAGATCTAGTAGGCCCATGACTTGGTTGGCTATTTTTCTATTTTCTGTCATATCTTTTCATCGTTCCACGTTTATCTGTTTCAAATTGTCTTATTGGTTTTCCTTTTCGCCTCCGTTCACCTACTTCTGCTTTCCAAATATTGTATGGGGTTCTCATTTTTGGTCATTCTCTCCAGATGTTGCGACCATCATAGTCTCTGTGTTTTTATCACCCCACGATGTTTGACTGTCCATACATTTCATATATTATGTACGTATTTCTTGATTAGTCCTTCTTTGCCATTTCTTCTTTAGCATTTTTCTCCAAAACTCTTAAAAAATTTCAAAAATCTTTCTCATTGAAAATTGCAAATACCCATAACTTTGTAAAAAATACAATTTAAATTATGATAGTAGAAGTTCACCGAACCCCAAACAAAGTGACATCGTTTTACCAAAAAAATCAAAACTCTCAAAAGTTTTCGCAAATATCTCTTCGACAGTTGTGACTCAAAAGTTAAAAATAGAAACGTTTGAAACTAATTTTCTAAAAATTTGCAATGAGAGGGAAAGCATAAAATGTACTTCATTTCATGGTTCCGGAAATATAATAGTAACCTCATCGGAAATTGACGACAATGATTTGAATGTTTTACACAAAATTAAAACCCCTTTGTTCAAAAATTTTAGATTAGACGAAAGGGCTTCTAAAATATTTAGGTTCCATATGTTCATCTAATCAAACATTTACTGACTTATCTTCTTTTTCTTTTTGGATTTTCATTACCTGTGGAATATTGTTTCAATTTTCAATGTTTCAAATCTAGTTTGTTGGAGTGGATTAGTCCCGTTTTCTCTTTCTTTCTTCATTTCATATCTCAAAGCCTCATATCAGTCCTGTTATTATCCACAATCCTCTTCCACCTCTTCCTATTTAGCATCTTATTTCTCCAATCGCTCACTTCCATCCGTCTCAGATTTTTGATCGCATTCTCCCTTCATCTCCTCCTTCCATTTCATCACTCTTGATATGGCTCTTTCCTCTTGTGTCTTCTCCACATGTCCCAGCCATCCCAATCTGAGACCCTTAGCATGTCTGACTACGTCAGTTTTTTGCAATTTACTTGATATATGTATTTCTATCTATTGTTCTGTATTCACTTTCACTGTCAAACACTCGGAACTTCTCTTCTTCCGTCTTTGTTAAACTGATCAGCTCAACTCCGTACGTTACTGCGGGATTTATCAAAATCTTATAAATTTTGATCTTGGTGATCTTCATTAAATATTTGTTCTTTAGTAGATTCTGGTTATTATAGAATGTTGTATGGTTTTCCATCTCTCTTTCTCTCACAATTTCTTTTCTCTCACTGGTGTCACCTATTTGCATTCCAAGGTATTTAATCTTTCTTATTTCTTCAAAAATGTAGTTTATTATTTTGTTGCTCTTACGTCTTTTCTCTTTTCTCTGTTGCATTTCATCATGATCTTAGTTTTTCTCATTCACCGTAAATCCGGTTCTGCGCGCTTCTCGTTGTATACTTTCAAATGTTTAAACTTGGGCTCTGTGTATTTTTGCGATTATAACCACGTCATCGGTATATGCTACAATTTGCACCTCGCGGTTTATTTCATTTTTCTCATTATTTCTTCTAATACTATATTGAACAGAATAGCCGACAGCGCATGTCATTGTCTTCAATCTTCCATTCGATCTTCCAATTTACCATTTCTTCTATCAAGTGTCTTGAGTAACTATGAACAATGAATCCGGTGTTTATCTGCTGGTTTATCTACCAAGAGTAATTAAAATTTGTGAACTCACGTGGAGGTTTAGCATCAAATGAAAATTTAAGAATTGAAGCTCAAAATTCGAGGATCACGGACTAATGATTTCATTTATATTCGTCAAATTGATCAATGCCAAAACATTTTTTCTGCTATTAATGTAAGTGTCCTATTTGCAAAATAAATATAAAGGCAAATTTCTCAAAATTCTGTTAAGTTCGCCAGAAAATGAAAATTTAAGAATTGAAGATCAAAATTCGATGATCATGGAATAACTATTTCATTAATATTTGACAAATTCATCAATGCCAAAACATTTTTTCTGCTATTAATGTAAGTGTCCTATTTGCAAAATAAATATAAAGACAAATTTCTCAAAATTCTGTTAAGTTCGCCAGAAAATAAAAATTTAAGAATTGAAGATCAAAATTCGATGATCATGGAATAACTATTTCATTAATATTTGACAAATTCATCAATGCCAAAACATTTTTTTTGCTATTAATGTAAGTGTCCTATTTGCAAAATAAATATAAAAGTAAATTTGATTTAAAGGTAAATCAGACACTAAACATGAATACCAACGGTGGTGGAGTGCCGTAATTAGCATGTGCAGCAGAGCTCAGGATGAAGGGAACCCAAAAAGTTCGAGAAAAAAGTGTTAACTTTTCAAACAAATTATATTTTGAAAATTATTGTAAATATTTTTATTGTTTATTTTTGACAAATACAACATGGTCCAGTACTTTTATCTAATTTATTAGCCTAGCAATGACAGTGAACTAGTAAATATAATAGAGAGTTTATGCCAATTTTCAAGTAAAAACCAAAATGTTATCATATTGTTATTGTCTTCTTTTGCTTTAAAACTCAACAATTTGGAAGCATTTTTACGATATATTTTTAAAAGACACACTTTTTTGATTTTTAGATTGAGTTTTAATCACCTTTCCCCTCCCCCCCTTGCCCCATTACCTTGTATATATTATATTTTTTATGCACTACCTAAAAGCTATTTGTAAACAACAAATTTATGGTTTTATTTATTGAAAAAAGTTGTATGGACTCTAATAATAAAATCTTGCACAGGGTACACAGCACTGGACGGTGGGCGATACTACCATCAACCAGATATTTGTCAAACGACGAAGAAATTAGCTAAGGAAGGAAGAAATTCGACAATATATTTTGGTCAAATTTTTAATTGGCTCTTTACCATTTATTGAAATATATAACGAAAAAAAGCTACAAAAATTGTTTTTGTATTTTTTTCCACAAAAATAAAAAATGCATTCCAAACATTTATTTTAACTTTTGAAAGCTTTTTTAAAAATATTCACATTTTTAAGATGTAATTAAGATCCAATCAGATATTCTAAGATTGAAATAATTAATACACTTTGTTTTCTGGTACTACTTTTATCACAGCTGGAAACCGAATGGTGGGGAAAACAATAGCAATAGTAGTTTCTCCCCAAACAGTACTTTGTGTACCTAAATATTTTGAATTGAAAATAATTTTTAATACATTGCTTCCAGTGGGCACAGTTAAAGACTAATAAATTAAATATTTACTTTTGGGAAGCAAAAAATGTGAGAAAAGGAAAGTTAATGCTATGGGCAATTATATTATAATATATTATTATGGAAAACCTAACAAAACGTAAATTGTCAAATTAGTTTAATTATTAATTGGTTATAAATAAATAACTAAAAGTTGTGTGCATTGAAAGCGAAAGGATATTTTTAAAATATTACGATGTTACCATAATGTTAAACAATAATTACTAATAAGTCATAGAAAGCGATAGATGTACCCAAATGTTACTTCATCGTCTGACCAACGCTTAAGTGAAAGGGAATCTGCAATTAACTTTCTTCGTACTTAAATTTCATACATCAACGTCTGCAAAATAAACGGTAGGAGATTTGACCTTTTTATTAACCTCCAATGAAGAGGAAAGTATACGTATAGGTTCAAGAGCATAGCTTTCCTCTTTCACTTTTACAATGCATATGTATAGTGATGCTCTAGGTCATGGCCAATAAAACTCCCGCCATGGATAAATTTCCCACCATCCGACTGCACCATTGTCATTCAGAAGCAATAGTGAGAACCTTCGTATAAAATCCAAAATTTAATGGATACTCACCACAATAGATCAACACACATCTAAGAGATCACTTCTGTTTGGTACCTCACATTTTAAAAAAAATGCGTACCAAAATTACAGTAAGTTTTCGGAATTTTCTTAATCGGCTTCATTAAGTAATTGGTTGTTTTCTTTTCAGATTTTGTTTGTGTTAACAGTGTTTACTGCCTACTGTGCGGCATGGGGAAAGGAACAGTAAGTGTTTTTTTGTTTTTGTTTTAAATTTAAAAAGTGCTAATAAAAGTTCAACGAGAAAATTTATTTAATTATTTTTCTAGCGTACACATTAAAATTCACATTCCTGAAGAGGGACATCATAAAGAAGTAATTCACTTAGATGACCATGGAGGTGGGGGCGGTGGATACGGAGGAGGTGGTGGATTTGGAGGCGGAGGAGGATTTGGTGGCGGTCACGATGACCACCACGGTGGCGGAGGATATGGAGGAGGTGGTGGATTTGGAGGAGGAGGTGGATTTGGAGGAGGCGGTGGATTCGGAGGTGGCCATGACGATCACCACGGCGGTGGTGGTGGTGGATACGGAGGAGGCGGAGGATTTGGAGGCGGAGGTGGATTTGGCGGAGGACACGATGATCATCATGGAGGTGGTGGTTTTGGAGGAGGTGGAGGATTTGGCGGAGGTTACGGAGGAGGAGGAGGAGGTGGCCACGATCACGGAAGTGCGATAACAATTATAAATCACGGAGGTGGTAGCTCCGGAGGAGGATATGGCGGAGGTGGTGGATTCGGAGGAGGCGGTGGATACGGCGGAGGACATGATGATCACCACGGAGGCGGAGGTGGTGGATACGGAGGAGGTGGTGGATTTGGAGGAGGGTGGATTCGGCGGAGGACATGATGATCACCACGGAGGCGGAGGTGGTGGATACGGAGGAGGAGGCGGATTTGGAGGAGGCGGTGGATTTGGAGGAGGTCATGACGATCATCACGGAGGCGGAGGTGGTGGATACGGAGGAGGAGGTGGATTTGGAGGAGGCGGTGGATTCGGCGGAGGTCATGACGATCACCACGGAGGTGGTGGCGGTGGATACGGAGGAGGAGGTGGATTTGGAGGAGGCGGTGGATTCGGCGGAGGTCATGACGATCACCACGGAGGTGGTGGCGGTGGATACGGCGGAGGTGGTGGATTTGGAGGAGGCGGAGGATTTGGAGGTGGACATGACGATCACCACGGAGGCGGAGGTGGTGGATACGGAGGAGGTGGTGGATTTGGAGGAGGCGGAGGATTTGGAGGTGGACATGACGATCACCACGGAGGCGGAGGTGGTGGATACGGAGGAGGAGGCGGATTTGGAGGAGGTGGTGGATTTGGAGGAGGTCATGACGATCACCACGGAGGTGGTGGTGGTGGATACGGAGGAGGTGGAGGATTTGGCGGCGGTCATGGAGGAGGAATAGGAGGTGGTCATGGCGGAGGATTTGGAGGTGGAGGCGGATTTGGAGGAGGACACGGAGGAGGATATGGTGGCGGAGGTGGCCATGATCATCATCATTAGATTTAAGCTCATCATGCCAGTATTATCATGTAAACAAATCATTTGTCGTACTACATCGTACCTTCCATAGTCATTGTTGTGATTCCATTGTTTGTTGTATATATTGTAAAATTTGTTGTTATATAATAAATAAAATAATTTAAGATGTTCCATTTTATTCACATTTTCTTTGTAAGCATAAAATGTACTAATATTTATAATTGTTAATTTTGCATAATTACATCCTTTCTTAAAAAAACTCAGTGCAACAATTGTTTGGTACATAAACAACAACAAATTGTGTGTTGGTATAATTCACCAACAATCTTGGTGTAATTCGTGCAATTTAATTTTTAGGAATATCAAATTGCAAAGCCACAAGTACATAAGTTAAAATATTAGCAGATATCTAAAAAAAACGTTTTTCTTCATTATTTGAACGGAACCTTTCATGCAAAAGTTCTTACCGGTCCTGCAATGCCTAAATCAATGTTGAAAACGCCACTAGCTGTTGTCGCACGATGTTGTTCCAATTTCTCAATAAATATTCTAATCTGTTGATGTTCTTCTGGGCTCGAAATTCTGGTCGAGTACTCCAATAAGAAGTTGGTTAATCCGTGTACCTACAAATAAAACCAAACGTAATCTTTGGTGAATTTAAAAAAATATAAACTTACCATATTTTTAAGTTCTTGTGCACTTTTCATAAACAAAAATAATCCAATAGTGTGAGCAATTACAAACACCCAGTTCAAGCAATTTATGGTACTGGCAAACGGTGTGGAGAAATTATACGAAGTGTAAATGATAACTTCGTACCAATGGACAATGAGAACCGTAAGTTCCACTATTGTGTGAAACAACAATTGTGGATTTAAGCAATCATTGATATCGTACATTGCCAGACTAACATCTTCATGTAAACTTCTTAAGTACTCGATCAATTCGGGTTGACTGAGCACCAGCATTTTTCCAAAACATTTGTGTTCTTGTTTGCAAACGTCATACTTAATAAGTCCAATGAAATCACGCCGATTGTTGGTTTCATCGATATCGTTCAGAGGGTGCACTGGTGTAAACTTAATTGCATCAATAATTAGTTTTTCAAAACATCCCAAAATTGCAATAAAGGTTGAGCATCCTGAGAAAAATAGCAAATAAAATATAAACGGAATGTTTTGAATTCCGGTGTTGAAAAAGATGCTGAAGCTAAAATCGGTGGTGTAACTTTCGGAATAATGTAAAAATATCAAAACTCCATATTCCACAATAATTTCTCCAAAAAACAATATCAGGTATCCATACTCAACTTTTCTAAGTGCGTCGAGAGATGATTGGCATGCCAATCCTGCATCTGTAAGTATCGGAACTAACTTATTGTAGGTTTTCACAAATCGTGGAAAACGTGCCGCATTCAAAATTGTCAAAAATGCCACAAAAATTAAGTACATTATGTCGTTGATGTCGGTCAGAAGTTCTGGTAAAGGTTTGCCCTTGTCGAAGGTCATTAAATTTGTGGAGTAAAACAATTGCACAGAGTAAATAACAAATAAAACTCCCGAATATGCTAGCCATGGATAAGAAGCCTTGTACATGCATCGTCCGTCTTCGTGAAACCATGTTACGGGAAAAAAACCAAACAGTTTGCAGGTTAACAATATCGGAGATACTGAATTGCAAAAACAACGCTTATCTTCACGATTCATTGATTCCATGACGTCGTCCCCTTTTGAAGGTTTTTTAACAGAACCTTTTTGTGGCTATTTACGTGTATTGTTGCTACTTGAGGGTGAAACTCCATGACCATATAATATAAATCGAACAACTTAAATTTTAGTTAGTGTTTTGCCCAAGAAGCGTGAAACTGAAGTGCCACTAAAACATAGGTCACCACTGTCCCCGATATCTGAAAGTATCAATACGTAAATTACAAATTAAACAAACTTGATGATGAACATTACAATAAATATTTAAATAGCAATATTGAATAAATTATAATTACTGCTATAATCGATAAAGAGGTGCAATCGAAAGCAATTATTTTATCTTACACTGTAAAAATTTCACTTATTAATAATAACATCAATTTATAATTCATTTAGGAATTTTATAATTTCAAAATTCACATACTTTAAGATTTAGATTACGTATTTATTTATACCAGGTGGCCGGCCGCACACCGGAACGTAAGGAATTAAAATTGGAAATTGTTTTTTTAATTCCTATTTCTCATAATAACGGATTTTAATTAAATATAACAATCAAGGATATTTTCTAAAAATATTAAATGTTTAGTATTTTGTCCGTTAATAATTATTGTTTAAAAATAAAACGATTTTTGAAATCCGGATTTAAAATTTTGTTTTTAAATTACCTATGTTCATGACAAGGAAAATTTATTTTAATAATTATGTCAAAGTAACTTGATGGCAATTTTATTATTATTATTTAAAACTTTATTTTTGTATTTTTGCATTAAAACTAAATTGGTACAGTAAAAATCAATAATTTTTGGAAAAAACTTAGGAGATCAACGCAACTCGCCATAATACAGGGTGTCCCCGTGACCGTACAAAAACTCTGAAGTAGATGATCAAGGACACTTTTCTAAGATAAATTTTTAAATAAAATTTTTGTTCAAGTCGAAACCCTTGGGGGGCACCTCTTTTTAAAGCAATTTTTTGAATTTCTGCCTTCAAACGGCCATATCCCCGCAACTATTGATTTTATGGTATTAATAACCTGGATATTGATAGACTACAAGTCTATCACGTGCGGATGATGATGATGATAACCTTGAGATTTTTAAAATACAATTTACCTATCTACAAATTAGTTTATGGCCTCCTATTGTCTAGGATGAACGGATTTTGAGTTATAAATTAAATTAAGAGAAGAAATGTCAAAGAAATTCCAAGTTTTGTTTTTTTGGTTTTGTTGCAAACCCTTTATCTTTTAAACTAAACTATTTACAAAAAGAAAACTATTGGCCCAATTCGGATAGCAAATTTAACGGGCTATAACTTTAGTTTACTAAAAATTTTTAAAAAACCAATCCATTTCATAGAAAATCCTAAAATAATGAATAAGGTCGGTACAAAAAATATAATAGTCATGCAGGGTGTCTCCGTGTACATAGAAAACTTTTGAGGTTGTGATAGAAGACACTTTTATAGGATATATTTTTAAATAAAATTTTGTTCCTAGTTCAAATCCTTGGGAGATACCCCTCTTTATGGCAATTTTTTGACCTTGTTCATTATTTTGGGATTTTTATAAAATAGGTTGATTTTCCAAAAATGTTACTAGACTAAAATTTAGCCCGTTAAATTTTCTATCTAAATTAAGCTATTAGTTTTTGTAAATAATTTCGTTTAAAAGATACATAATTTGCAAGAAAATGAAAAAATAAAACTTGCACTTTTTAACATTTCATCTCCTAATTTAATTCATAACTCAAAATTCGCTGATTCTATAAGGTAAGAATTAGAAACCAGTTTGTAGATAAATAAATAATTTTTCAAAAATTACTAATCCATTAAGACCATAAAATCAATAGTTACGGTGGTATGGCCGTTTGAAGGCATAAATTTAAAAATTGCTTAAAAAGAGGTACCCCTAAAGGCATTGACTTGGACAAAAATTTTATTTAAAAATTTGTCTTAGAAAAGTGTCTTTTATTACAACCTCAAAGATTTACCGTGGACTCGGAAACATCCTGTATGACTATTAAATGTTTTGTACCGACCTTGTTGATTATTTTGAGATTTTCTGTGAAATGGGTCGGTTTTCTAAAAGAATTTAGTAGACTAAAGTTATAGCCCGATCAATTTTCTACTCAAATTGAGCGGTTAATTTTTTTGTAAGTAGTTGCGTTTAAAAGATCAGGATTCGCAAGAAAAATGAAAAATAAAATTTGCTATTTTTTGACATTTCTTCTCTTAATTTAATTTATAACTCAAAATCTGTTTATTCTACATAATAGGAGGTTATAAACAAATTTGTAGATAAGCGAATAATGTTTAAAAAAGTTTTGATCTATTAAGTCTAAAAATTTCAAAATTTGTCTTAGAAAAGTGTCCTTCTTTGAACCTTAAAGGTTCTCCACGGTCACGGGTCACCTGTATGTAATCGAATACTTACACTTTCAGAAATCGATAAGTTTTTATAGTTTTAGAGTTCGCTAAAGAGTTTAAAATTCCGCTTCTGTATATACAGTGAAACCTCGATTAATAGAATACCTTGATAAATTGAAATTTTGTAGTAAACCGCCGAATTCTAAAAAGTATAAAATCACCCTTTTGTGCATTGTTATAATTGAACGTAGAATTCTAAACCAAATTCGATTAAAGAAAATTTATTAAAACGCAAGTTATAATTTAGAAAATCGAAGTATTTCCTAATTTTACGAAATACTTAATTTTATTTTATTATATGCCAACATATTATTACGTTTGCAAATTAATTGAATTTGATTGGTTATCTATTTAAATTGTTAAATGTTTTTTCGAATATATGATATTGTCGTTAAAACATTTTGATTTAAGATAAATTTTGACCAAATCATGTAGTACGGGATAGTTGCAAATCTGTATTCTTAGCGTAATGTTTCTGCAAGGTTTTATTACTAAAAATGTACAGTAAAAGTCTTTTCAATCCACTTATTCTAAAGATTTCAATTATCCTTACACATAATTACTGATAGAGATAGCTCTCAAAAGTGAGGGCATAAATACGCCGCCTAAATCGAAGATAAAGGGTTTTCCAATAAGGGCGTTCGAACTTTAAAATTGAATGAAACAAGTTGTGTGAGGTATTACCAAAATTTATTTTTTTTGAAAGGGCATTTGACCCCATTAAGTATGGAAGATAACATCGTTCAAATGGCCGCCGCGGTTCGCTTGATGGCGCGCATCCGAGAGGTTCAATTTTGATAACTCTTGCGCACATGTCGGCTAATCTTGTTGATGCTTGGGTTATGTTGGCTTTCAGGGCAGCGGTGGTTTGCGGCTTATTGACAAGACTTGCGACTAAGAAACCCCACAAGAAAAATCTAGCGGGTCAAATCGCATGAAGATGATTTTACGGCCAAAATCGGGGTCTGCTTCCAACTGATCAAGAGCCCAATCAGCGAACACACGGCGCTGTCTATGGTCGTTAATCTTGAGCTCCTGGGTCAGTTGGATCTTGTGCGGGTGCAGGCTCAAGTCTCGACGCAGAATTCGCCAAGTTGAAGTCTGCGAGAGGCCGAGTTCCTGTGCGCGACGCGGAATCGACTGCCTCGGGTTCTCGCGGACAGCGGTGATATTCTCGGCAGACCTTGCGTTCCGATGACGTGTCGGTGTTGACTGGTTGTTTACTGAACCAGTCGACTCGAATTTGTCCACCAATGAGCGGATAGTCGACTCGGAAGGCCGACTATCGCGACCGTAAAATGGGCGAAGCGCGCGGAACGTTGATCGAACTGATGACCCATTTTCGTAAAACAATTTAATAATTTGCACGTGTTGTTCGACACTCAAACTTGCCATGGTAATTTGGGGTGATAAACTGAATAAATGACAGCAAGTTTCACAGCTCTACCTCAAACAACATGGCCGCCATCTACTGGCAAACTTCGAGCGTCCCTATTGGAAAACCCTTTAGTTCGTCCAGGCAGTTCAATCAAAGATTAGCATCAGACAGTTGCACGCGACGCCGCGTGTCGTTTTGTTTTATTTTAATTTTCTTTAATTTAATTATTTTGAGTCAGTCACTGTTGCTTTATTCTAGTAAAAGTGATCTGGCTACCAATTATTTTCAAAGAAGTAAGTAAGAATTTAAATTTAGTGATTATTGCCTTTCCGTCACTAGTTTTCACAACAAGAAAATTATTATTCTCATTTGCATTGCGACAACTTGTAAAAATCATTTAAACTTTAAAGTATCAATAAATATTACCATATAGCATTTCCATCTTTTATTATATTTTCTTTTTTATTCCCAAAATTTAGAACTGACAAGTAAACCAATGTAAAAACGGGGAATCGTCTAATTTCCACGTCCTTCGTAATTAATTTTTTTTGTAGAGAAAGTGGTGCCAGCATTCTTACTTCTACTCCCCCCCCCCCCCAAAGCTACTATATCTTTTCCTTGTAGAGTGGCTTTAGCGGCGGAAAATGGTTTTATAACTTCCCTCCTCTTGCTACAATGGCTTAGCGGAGGAATTCACTGAAACTTCAGTAAGGACATCTTTTTACTACAAGTTTTTCACTCCTCTTAAACCTACCTAATACTCTCATGTTATTTTAACTTTTATATAACGAAGCATTAATCTTCTATAGTCGAAATTGTTGATTTGGCATTAATATTATAACCTCTATATATCAAAGTCAATCAGAAATCATCTCGATAAACAGAACCCCGAGATATCGAAATCTTCGATAATTCGAACTTTTCTCGTTCTACTTAAAGTGTGATACAGTAGCGCTCATAAATATGGTTGCACTCAATTTTTAGCAAAATTAATAAAAGCAAAACTTATTTTGCAAATTGTTGTATCATTCCTAAAAGTAAGTAGGCTAATACAGATTTTGACGTATAAAATTTAATGTTGTTAATAACGTGAACAGTATAAAAATTAATTATTTCTTATTCAGTGTCCAAAAGTAAAGTGGCATATTCTTTAAAACGTCAAAAACTGTAAATAAAATTAATTTTTCGAAATAAACTTGTTAGAGTAGTTGCTTCAACAGTAAGAATTATGGTAAAGACGAAAGAATATTCCGAAGATCAATCAGAAATTCTCTAAACGCCCTATATCGAAATTTATCCATAATTTAAGTTGTTTCGTTATCCCTTAAAATTTAAATAGGCCTTAAATATGGTTGCAAATTTTTTCAAAAAATTTAAAAAAAGCAAAACGTTTTTTTTGCAAATTGTTGTATCATTCCTAAAAGTAAGTAGGCTAATACAGATTTTGACGTATAAAATTTAATGTTGTTAATAACGTGAACAGTATAAAAATATAATTATTTCTTATTCAGTGTCCAAAAGTAAAGTGGCATATTCTTTAAAACGTCAAAAACTGTAAATAAAATTAATTTTTCGAAATAAACTTGTTAGAGTAGTTGCTTCAACAGTAAGAATTATGGTAAAGACGAAAGAATATTCCGAAGATCTGAAAATGCGATTTTGAAATCATTGAAAATGGAGACTCTTTAAGGACAGCAAATCGCAAATTTGGTATACCAAATCAAACTATAGGTCGTTGGATCCGTAAAATAAACCAATATGGATCAGTGGCCAATCGACCAAGAACCGGGCGACCACGAAAACAACCGGACGGGAAGATAAAATGATCGTTCGTGATGCGGTAAAGAATCCTCGTTTAATGGCTACCGAAATTGTCCGTGATTTTAACGAGAATCGCGAAGATAATATTAGTGTTTCGACAGTGAAACGTCGACTGAAGTCAGCTGGACTATTTGGTAAGCGTCCTTCTAAGAAACCAATAATTTTGAAGAAGAATCGGATAGCCCGATTAAAATTTGCCAAAGATCACTTAAACTGGGGAGTTCAAGAATGGTCTAAAATTCTTTAGAGCGATGAGAGCAAATATAATTTGTTTTCTTCTGATGGTATTAAGTATATTCGACGTCCAGTAAATAAAAGATATGATGTTAAGTATCAGGTTCCCACTGTAAAACACGGCGGTGGAAGTGTCATGGTGTGGGGCTGCTTTTCCCGTGATGGTGTTGGACCTATACACTTAATCGATGGTATTATGGATCGGTTTACGTATGCTGACATATTAAAAGATCACATGCTACCACATGGGAAGAGAATAATGCCACGCGGCTGGATGTTTCAGCAAGATAATGACCCGAAATATGCTTCAAAGCATGTTAAAGGTTACATGGCGAAGGCTAATATCCGCCTACTTGAGTGGCCTAGTCAGTCTTCTGACTTAAATCCTATAGAGCATTTGTGGGAAGAGCTCGAGCGACAAATTAGAAGTGGGACATACCAAAATAGGAGTTAGTTATGAGAAGCTTTAAGGAGAGAATGGCAAAAGATTCCATTGGAGCGTTTAGTAAGCTTGTTGACTCTATGCCTTCTCGATGCAAAGCAGTTATAGCCGCAAAGGTTATGCAACAAAGTATTAATTGTTTTTAATCTTTATATTTTAATAAAGTACTTTAAATTTTGTTTTAAGTGCTTTTAATAATACTTTATTATAAGCAAATATTTCCTATTTTGTGATTTTTAAATTTTACTTGTTTATAAAATTTTTCAAATAATTTTAATTATGTGTTATAATTCCAAGGTATTTAAAGAATAAATTTTGAAAATTTAGGAAAATTTCCTTAAAATTTAAAAAGTTATCACAAAAACTAAGTGCAACCATACTTATGATCGCTACTGTATATCAAAGTTCCACTGTAATTACAAAACGACTAATTTTATTGCAAAATTACAAGGCTTCTTCTTGTAAATAATTATCCAATTATCTTTAAATTTGATTTTTTTTTCCTTTTTTGTACTTTTGTTGTTTTTGAGTTTTACCGACTTAACCCCCATGTAAAAGTCAAGTTTCAACGCACGTTTTTCGCGAGTTACTCGAAAAGAAAAAATCTTACAAAAACATATTAACTACGAAGTTGAAAGGCATTTTAATTCATGTGCGTGAAGTTAGACCCCTTTTTAAAAATCAATTTTATTTGTTGTACGAAGAGAAGAAAAAGAAAGAAAGAGAAAATTTGAAGCAACGTCGTAAAACTTAATATTTTAAAACGCGGAGCTGCGAAATCTTGTATAAGGTTTTCGCGCTTATTATTATACTTAGTCGATTTATTTTACAAAACAATTAAGAACAAATGAAAAACAATTGAGAACAATAAAAAAATTAAATTTTGATAAAGGGGCTGGCGTGAAACCTTTCTTCGTGGTTTTCGCGGTTAATATTAGATTTCAAGGATTTATTTTACAGAACAATTGAGAACAAATGAAGAACAATTGAAAACTAAAAAATTTTAAATTTCGATAAAAGGGGCTGGCGTGAAATCTTATTTTGCGGTTTTCGCGGTTAATATTAGATTTCAAGGATTTATTTTACAAAACAATTGAGAACAAATGAAAACAGTTAAAACAATAAAAAATTTTAAATTTCAATAAAAGGGGGCTGGCAAAAAAGTTTTTCGATTTTTGATTTATTGCAAAATCAAAAAAAGAACAGAACACTTGTGAACAAATGATGAACAATCGAAAACATCAAAAAAATTGATTTTTTAAAAAGGGGTCTAACTTCACGCACATTTTAATTCCTGGTAATATTATTTTGCTTTAACTTTACGGGACAAATTGAAGGAGTATGACTATTTGTTGTTTATAAAGTGTGTTTTAGGCTTCTATACATAGTATAGAAAGAAGCCTTATGATCTGGCTTCGTGTCCGTCCGTCCGTCTGTCCGTCTGTCCGTCTGTCCGTCCGTCCGTCCGTCCGTCCGCATAATTCAAAGTCACTAAATTAGTGACAAAAAAACCTTTGTCACTAAATTTTACTTTTAGGTTTCTATACATAGTATAGAAAAAGCCTTATGATCTGGCTTCGTGTCCGTCCGTCTGTCCGTCCGCATAATTCAAAGTCACTAAATTAGTAACAAAAAAAACCTTTTGTCACTAAATTTTACTTTTTTTGTGGGTAGATGGACAAACGCGTGAATGGATTAACAAGATTCAAAATAATTAATTGAGATCAAACACACAGAGTTGTGGACGCTTTTTCAATTGTTTATGAGATTATTTTATTCATCTTACACTTTTTTTTGGGTTGGCAATAAATGAACTAACCAATTAAAGGTGCGAAAGAGTGAAAGTAAAAATTACGTAAAACGTAAAATAACACTTACAAAATGCAAGTCAATTTCTTATATAGAAAATTTTTGTTACCAACTAAAAAAATTAAGATAATCTGATGATCGTGCAGATAAAGAAAAAATTATAAATTTAAATTAAAAATAATTACAAAATATTATATAATTGTAAACCAAAAGGTAGCTGTATAGAAGCCTAAGAACTGCGGTCATCCGAGTTCCACCTTGTTTATTGTTATTTTAATTTCATTTTGACATAAATAATTCATGTACCATTTTGTTTATTATTTTCATTTAAAATAGTTTATAACCTAAAAATCTATTTTTATAAAATTATTTTAATTATTAATTATTAATTATTAATTATTAATATTAAAACTATTTTATAAAATAGTTTTATAAAATAGTTTTTATTTCGATTCTTGAAATTTCATATCTTAAAATTAATTACTATTATATTACCTTTATTGATTAAATATAAAATGAAGTTGATTATTCTAAATTTGAATTTGTCTTTTTCCGTGCAAATTGTACTATAAAATGTATAAATAAACCTAACCAAAACTTCAAAATGCCAAGAAAACAACCAACCAAAACAAAAAAGTGTGGAGAGTCAGTGTACAGGCAAACCCCGTCGCCAACGCCGTTGTAAACCCAACACCCTTCAGAAGCTGTTGGATCATTCCTTATCAGAAATATGTAATACGACACATAAATCATTTTGATGGGAGACTTCAGCGCTAAAGTAGGGAAAAGAAGAACTGGAGAGCATATTGGCTTATATGGACTAGGAATTAGAATAGATAGGGAGAGCAACTAAGTATATTTGCAGAAGAACAACGACTGGCAATTTTTTTTCTTTTATGTGCCATATCCGGTCCCCCGGATGTTGGCGATTCAACTTGGCCGAAGCCAAGATGAATTTATCAGGGAGTATTATAATTCATGGTGTGGTTTTCCGTTGCCTTCCCCATAGTGCACAGATTGATATTGAACTTCTTGATCGCAGCAGTGTATCTAACGCGAACAGGGTTCGAACCATGAGCTTACGCTTCGTAGTCGTCCCGTGTATGCTTTTTTGCGCTATACTGCTGGTCAACGACTGCCAATAATGAATACATTCTTTAAACTGGCAATAAGAAGATTGTATACGTGGAAGTCGCCTATGGATTCTCGGGAGAATGCTGTCCGAAATCTTCTTTTTCTTCTCTTGGTGCCTATCTGTTACCGAATGTTGGCAATCATCATGGCTGTTCTCATATTATCCGCTGCTGCTCTAAATAGACCTGTTGTTGATTTACCAAACCAAGTCCTTAAGCCAAGATATTTTTCGTCTGCCTGGACCTCTTTTTCTCATCATTTTGCCCTGTAGTACTAATTGTGGAAGCTCTTATCTCTTATTATTCCGCATTATGTGGTAGTACTCAGTTTTCGAGATTTGACTGTCTTAAGGACCTCTTTTTCTTTATGCATTCTTTCCAGTACTTTGTTGTTTGTGACATGCTGTGCCAAGGAGATCTTCAGCATACGTCTCGAAATTCGATGTCCGAAATCAGATAGACTATATTCTTATTAGTGGGAGACATAAAAACTGTTTTGTAAAAACATACCCAAGAGCCGATATAGAATCGGATGGTAACCCTCTTATTGGAAATTTAAAAGTGAAAATTAAAAAAGTAAAGAAGAAGACAAAAGCATACGACGCTGGTAAACTTAAATAAATCGAAGTGAAAACCAAGATTCAGAAAGAACTAAAAAAGTTTATACCTCATAAAAAAGTGACAGATGATGAAGAACAATTAGACACATTTAGCCAAACGCTGGAAAGTATCTCAAAAGAAATTTCAAAACAGGATAAGCATATAAAAGATAGACCTGGATGACAAATGAGATTATAAAATTCATGCAAAAAAGAAGACGCCTGAAAAACATTAATGAAAGAGAATATAAAGCGGTTAACACGGTAATTGTTAGAAAAATAAGACAAGCAAAAGAGAAAGAGGCGAAAGAAAAGTGTGAAGAAATAGAGATGCTACAGGTTAAGTATGACAGCTTTAAATGTGCACCGAAAGATCAAATAACTCACAGGCAAATATCGAACAAAATTGGTGAGAAAACTTCTTGAAAACAGTGGAGAAATTATAATAAACAAAAGTGATCAAAAAAAGAAATGGAAAACATTCATAGCACAACTTTTCCACGATGTCAGATTGGATCGGCCAAGAATAGAAGACAAACCGAGGGTTAACCGCTGGTGAAGTTTTTGTACACATCTAACGAAGTACATGAAGTACTGGGGAGGGTGTAGAACAACTTCCAGTGCACAAATTTTGGAATGAAGAACATTGCAGAACATGCAGAACCCCACACCGAGTAGTTTACTTTTTATCAGAAGTAAACTGAAGATCTCCGTTGCAGAAGCACTGGAGGGTGTTCCACACCCCAGACCCTCGGTTTAAATAATTTATTTTTATTAAAGTGCATATCTCAAGTTTATTAAAATTAGCTATGGCCAAGTAAATGTGTTTAATTCGTAATCTAACAATTAATTTACTTTAAGTTTACTTCTGATAAAAATAAACTACTTGATCCGGGGAGTGAAACACCCTCTAGTGCCTCTGCAACGGGAGATCTTTAGTTTACTTCTGATAAAATAATCTACTCAATCTAGGGGTCTGGGAGGTGTGGAACACCCTCCAATGCTCAAATTTTGGTATTTCTGTAAGTCTCTTCTGTAAGAAGTATAGAGAATTTTGATGAAGTACGTGAAGTGTGAAGTTAATTGTACACGATTTCCTCTAGCGGTTGACCCCTTGAGACAAACTTTAAATATCTTAAAACAGGAGGTGAAAGCTACCATAGAACAAATGAAGAACGGAAGGAGGGCTCCTGAATCAGATCAGGTGCGGGCGAAGTTCTTTAAACTCATGGACGAAGAAGGACTGAAATTCCTCCAGGAACTGGTCAATGTTGACTCTTTAAAATTTGGTGCTAAGTTATAATTAAAATTTTTTTATTTAAATGTGGTGATTTGCAAAATTTATGTGCTAATTATAAAATTACCGACCTTTGTTGTTTAATAGGAATGTTGCATGATTTTTGAAGTATTTTTTTTATACACTTTCGGTGCTGGTAAACAGCACTGCATATAAAAAAAGTTCAGGAGATCTTTAGTTTTCTCAAAAATTATCAAAATGATTTTTGAAACTGGGTTTTAGCGCGAATGACGTCACAAAAACTATTTTTTAACAACTGTCAACACAGCAAATGCCGTTTGTGTTGATAATGTAACCTATAAATAGTTTGTGTCAAAATTGAAAAATGAATTTTAATAAAAACACAGAAAACTTGGAATAAACCATTTTTCATATAATTGCTTGTGACTACATTTTGTATTAAAATAAATATATATTAATAATAAATACAATTTAAATGATAAACGTTACATTATTTACAACTGTCAGATACAAGGCAAATATTTAACTGTCATGTCCTTGCGACGTTGTGAAATTTACATAAAAACGTTCTTGATCACGCGTATGACGTCAGAGGAGTAATCGGCTGACCGATTCATTTTTGAATTTCAAATTTGATTTTCTCAGCGCACACCGCATTTCAAAATTTTTATTTCGGTTATAAATTTCATTTGATATTATTTTCAAGAATTAATAGGAGTTATCACTAAATTTAATACTGTGCAACATCCCTATTTATATTTAGAAATCTTTTTAGATTTTTAATTTAGAAAATTTAGATATATTGTGATTTTCAAAACAATGGAAAGTGAAACCGTTTTAATTAGTTAATTAGAGTACCGAAAGGAATTTAATTTTACTGTAAGTTAGTATTGTTAAATTTTGTCTTAGTTTCGTTAACATAAATTTCACTTTGGAAGAAATCATATGTAGCTCTATATAAAAAATAAAACCAATAACCTAATAATCACAATATAAATTTAATGGGGAATGCTAGACTTGAATAAATTATTTATATTCCCTATTAAATTTTTATTGTTATTAATTGAAATGGGCGGGAACCAAAAGCAGAATCCAATAATCAGTTTTTTATGTGATCAATGGCAGTAACAATCAACGACGGGCATGACTAGCGTCTTGCACTTGGATGGGTGACCGCTTTGTATCGATTTTCCTCGATTAATCGATTTAAATCCAAGCATATTAATTCAATGAATATGGATTAGAATTGATTTTTATGACAAAATAAAAGTTGTGTTGTATTGACCAATGTGCCTCAGATGTATTGGCGTATCCCTTAGGGGAATACCCCCATTTGTGAATTTTAAAGTTTTGATGGTTGTGCTGAGTTGTGCCTGTGTTGTGCCAATCAAAGAAAAAAGATTCAATTATTCCTTTAGGCTTAAAATTAAAAAAATCGTTTTTTACATTAGTCCCCCAATTTTTGAAAACAAAATTTTGTTTATTATACTAAATTGTGCTAGTTGTGCTAATTATTGTGCTAAAATTTTAGATTAATAGGATTAACCGTTTTCTTGAAAAACACAAAAAGCGATTTGAGAATGTGTGCATGAGGAAGGCCTCTCTTTTGCCATTCAATGGAATACAAAATAGGTATATACCTATGTGTGTGAAGTTAGCCGTGCCATTTTTGAAAATTAAAAAAATAAAAGTTGTGCTGAGTTGTACTCGATTTGTGCTGCTTTGTGCCGCAATTTTTTTTTTTTAATTTTATTTATTTCGGCTTTTATACAGACTGCAGATTTTGAGGCTGGAAGTTAGCTGTGCAATTTTTGAAAAATAAAAAAATGAAAGTTCTGCTGAATTGTACTCGTTTTGTGCTGCTTTGTACCGTAAATATTATATTATATATAATATAATATAAAAATTATATATAATATAATATTATATAATATTTATATTATATAAATATTATGTTATATTCGTTTCCATGTAATTGCACTATTATTATTAAATGTCTGATGACAGCAGTAACCATTGCTGAAAGCTCATTTAACCTTATAATTTTAAAAATTTGAATCAAATGTAAATAAAAATTGTATTTTGAAAATAAAATTTTATCGCCAAAATGTATTTTATCGATGAAAGTTTAGTAATTTTACACTTATATTTTATTTTAATAATTTTTTATTTTCAAAATATAGGCAGCGTTAGCTGGATCGAAAACTAAGCATAAAATATGACTTGAAATGTATTCTATCGATAAATTATTTTCAAAATTTTGTTTTTATTTTGGGGTTACTCTGTTGTAAATTTTTAACCAATAGCACGGCATTAGTTTTATATTTTAAATTTTTGAAATTATTTATGCATGTTTTTATTATGTATGTCCTAGAGTTTTGATTGAAATACACGCGAATGTAGTTGTTTAATAAAAATTTGTTTTTAAAATTAAATTAGCTAATTGGTTAAAAAGGCTACTTACTTACTAAAACAACTATAGATTAGTTTTGATTATTGAGTAAATTGGTTCAACATCGATAATTTTGTAAATCGATTAATCAATACGAATCGAATCAAATTTTTGATTTATTGAAGATAATGATTTGAATTTATTAATAGTTTTTAATTGTAAATTAATTGTAAAAAAATTACAAGTTGAATGAAATTTGAAAATCTTCCAACTTACATTTTAGTTTAGGACCCCGTCGCGCATAAGTGGTTCCGTCTTTTCAAGAACTCATTAGCTAAACTATCCCTAAATGAATAAAAATCCATTAAAATTTAAATCAAGAACTATATTAGAAAACTGTTTTTAAAATAAAATTAATTGACATGTGACAAACCCATATCGACATACTAAATTCTAAAATTGAATGTCATTAAGTAAACAAAAAATTATTAAAAAAAAAGTTTTATATTTCAAAAAAACACAAAATTACTTTTTCACTTTCCATAGGTTTTGGACCTAATAAAATAAAAAAAAATTTCAAATTTCGTTAAACTTGTAACCTTTTAAAATATTTTATTCGACATAATATATAAATCAACAAATCGATTTTGTAAAATGGTTAAATTTTCACGACAGATTTAAATAAAAATTTAGTTTTATTTATAACAATAAATATAAATAAAAATAAATGAATATAAATAATTTAATACTTACCGACGCCAACAGACGCGTTCCAACAGTAAAAATATCAGACGCTCTCAATACAGGTTTTTTGTATTTTCAATGTGGTAATGAGCATTTCCACCTGTAAAAGAATACAAATATTCCTAACTAAATTATATTATTTAATAAACAAAGCGACATACCTGCGCCGCTTCTGCTGAATTTAATTTACTAATTGGATATTTGAACAAAAACGATAAAATATCTTCACTCTGAAAGTAAAACACAAACGAATATGTCAATGATTGAAATGAAACGAACGAAATTAATTATTTGTCAATGGAAACATTTCAGTTTTTAATAAATTGGATCGTAAAGGGAATTTAATTAATTTTTTAATAAAACGTGTTTATTTGATTATTAACTATGCTTCCTTGGACTTAGCCATCATTTTTTATTGTTGGTGCTATAAGTTCACAATAAATACTTTCTTTTTGTTGTAAACTTTTTTTTAAATCTTTATAAAAATTAAATTCAGTTTGCATTTTTACGCTTTCACTTCCTTAAGAACAAGAGTACACAAATATAATATATGCTTCCTACATCCTACTTCCTTTCAATAAAAATCATGTTCATCCTTTCCCCTAAACAATAATTTATTACACAAAATTTATCGTCTGTTGACTTTTTAAAATCTTGAAGTTTTCAAAATACTGTTTGAGGGCAAACGTTAGAAAACAAATTAAATGATTTTCTAAAGTAAATAATTGAAAAAAAATTAAACAACTTAACCAAGTTGACCAAGTTGACCTTGCTTTATTTATTATTTGTAATTTTGCCCAAGTGATTTAAGCTATTTTAACCTACAAGGGTTGAAAACTACCAATATAAATAATTAACGTTTTAATGACTTTAAACGCGATAGTTCATAAAGTATATCACGAACGCAGGGGGTTGTAACTTGATTTTAATATTTTTGAGACAAAAACACTGGATCAATAACAATTACAAATATTTAATATTAGTAAACCCATTTCTCAATCTGAATTCGAACTCTGGCGTACTAATTATGAATTAAGGTGCTAAATAAATAGTCTTGGACATTTCGACGCCGCCGTTTCGACGCCGCCATTTCAACGCGAGGATGTTTCAAAGCATGGACATTTCGATACTAAAAATCAAAATTATAAAATTAGGTATATTTATGGCAACAGACGGATGGCAAAATTAAAATCTTTAAAGCAATTATGGATGACTATGATAAAATATAGAAAAATACAAAAAGGAAGATCAGGAAGAAAGAACCTAACAAATAAAATCCAATTTAAGAAGGCATATCATACTCGATTTTATAATTTTTACTTTATCATATGCAATATGAGAAAGTATTGTTTTCGTGCAGAAAAAAAAATTTGAGATTTTGATGGATTTACACTTTTTGAGGTCCCCTGAGTAAAATAAGACCATTTCCAAAAAATGTCTGTGTGTGTGTGTGTGTGTGTGTGTGTGTGTGTGTGTGTGTGTGTGTGTGTGTGTGTGTGTGTGGTCAAATTTTGTGTGCGACCTACAGCAAAAACTAATAGGAATTTTCAAACAAAATTTTGGATTTTGTATCCTTATATTGAGACTTAGTGCTGATTAGATTTTGGCTAAAATTGATTCACGGAACTATTTTTTTTTATTTTTTTAAATTTTATTATTTAATATTAGTTTTTAATTAATATTTCAAAAACTAATAGGAATTTCAAAACAAAATTTAGGATTTAGCATACTTATGTCGAGATTTAAAACTGATTAAATTTTAGTTAAAATTGTTTTATGAAAACTATTGTTTTTTTATTTTTTTAAGTTTTATTATTTAATATTAGTCTTTATTTAATATTTTAAAAACTAACAGAATTTTCAAAACCAAATTTGAGATTTCCTATCTTTATAGCTGGAGTTAAAGTTATTTAAATTTTGGTTAAAATTGGGTCATATAAACTATTTTTTTAAATTTTTTTAAATATTATTATTTAATATTAGTTTTTAATTAATATTTCGAAAAGTAATACGAATTTCTAAACTAAATTTCGGTTTTCGCATATTTTAATCAATATTTATAACTGATTAAATTTTAGTTAAAATTTGTTTATAAAAACTATTGTTTTTTATTATTTTAAATTTTATTATTTAATATTAGCCTTTATTTAATATTTTAAAAACTAAAACGATTTTCAAAACTGAAGTTGATATTTGTTATGTTTATGGCAAGAATTAGAGCTGATTAAATTTTGGATAAAATTGGTTCATAGAAGAAATTTTTTAAATCTTTTTATTTAACATTAGTTTTTATTAAATATTTCAAAAACTAATGAGAATTTCAAAACTAAAGTTGGTATTTTGTATCTTTATATTTAGACTTAGAGCTGATTAGATTTTGGGTCACATTGGTTAATGGAAAATATTTTTTTCTTTTTTTTTATTCAAACTTATTTTTTTAATATTTAATAAAAGTATGATAAAGTCATGGGCATGGCCACATCCGATTTTTATTATTTTTATCGAATCTCTTTAATGTTACAATCTGTTATATACAGGGTGAATGAGACCACCCGTATCAGTAATTTTTTTTAAAAACGGTTAGTCGTAGAGAGTTGCGTCAAAAATATTTATCACAAAAGCCGTAATAAAGAATCGAATGGTGATAATTATTATTTTCCGAAAAAGTCGGGATTCTGACTAAATGGCTCCAGAATGTTCAGAACTTTAGAATGTTAAATGGCACCATATGTCAAATGTATCGTTGAAAAGATCTTTAAAAAATAAGCAAATTTTGTAGAAAAATTGTTTTATTTCTGCCTTTCTTTTCGAGTAATATTCGATTGAAGATATTAAATTTGGTTTATTAAAAGTCAGCATTTAAAATCTAGCTACCATAAACTATGTCAATAATTGCAATTGTTTATCCCTCTGTCGTAAAATTACCTGTTGTTCTATTATTTATTGTTTATTATTGATAAGTGTTTATGCACACATTAATAATAAGATTAAATTTAAAATTTATTGTATTAATAAATTGGTGGACGGTCAATAAACCCGAATTCGGAATTTCATGATTTTTAAAGTGAATTATGAAAGATGAGGGTTTAATTAGCGTATAAAAAAAATAAAATTTGCTGTCGGCTCACATAATTTTGAAAAAAACGGCTTTAAAGTTAATTTGGAATGCAATTTTTTCGTTGGCTCTTTTGAGGTGTAACCCCGACCCCAAAATTGAAATAGGTTGTGGCGACTGTAAATATACCAGAATCTCGTTTTTTACAACGAATTAAGAAAGATAATGGTGTAATTAGCTAATAAAAAAATTAAAGTTGTGATCGGAGAACAAATTTTCTAAAAAAAATCACTTTTTGTGTGAATTCGTTTCTGAGGTGGTTGCGCTGTCTATTCTCAGCGCTTCAAACGGTTTTGACACTCGCTTAACTTATTAAAACATCCTCAAGCGGCCCCAACTCGAAAAGTTTGCAAGTTGACGCAACAGATTTCAGAGAGCGATTGACTCCTTCCTAACGCTGCTCTAGTTAGCCCCGCCTTAAGGTAGATTGCCTAGTATGAAAGTACACAGACTGTTACCAAAATGCATAAAATTATTGTGTAATATTACGTAATAATACACTTACATGTATTTCTTATGGGAAAATTGCAATTTTTTAAAAAAAAATTGTGGCCTTATTACAACTCCGACAAGATTGATCCTCACCTTAAAGAGCTTGTACTTTTGTGTTTTTGTATGGTCAAGCCATTTTATAGGGAAAAGTGTACTTTTGAGTTTGGGATTCTTGACTCTACCCATAAATTGAATTACTAAGACATATTTGAGTATCTTAAACAATATTACTAATTGAAAATGAAGTGAAAATTGAATTACTTAAATTATACCGTTTTCGAATTTAGAAGCTTTCGACATTAATGCTGAAAGATATCCCCAACCTGCTCGTCAATCCTTCAATGTTTTTCGAAGATTGGCAGCACGTATTTGTACTATAGGCCAGGTGCAACCAACGAACAATCGCGGCAATCGTATTACAAGACATGTACGTGATGAAAGGGAAACCAAAATTTTTGCTGCAGCAATGGTTGATCCGCATATTTCAACCAGAAAGCTTGTATGGGATTCTGGAATTAGCCAATACTCTGTATGCAGAATTTTTTGAGATTTTTATCCCTACCACATGCATAAACACCAGGAATTGAATAATAACGATTTTCAAAGTAGAGTCATTTTCTGTAATTGGTTATTAAATTAAGAACCCCACTTTCCTAGAAAAATTTTACGGGCTGACGAGGCTACTTTTAAAAGTATTAGAGAAGTCAACATTCACAATGCGCATTACTGGTCGCAAACAAATCCTCATTGGCCGCGAACTATTGATAATCAACATCTTTGGAAAGTTAACGCATGGTGTGGTATACTTGGAGGAAATATCATAAGCCCTTATTTTTTTTAAGAAACTCTTAATGGGATACGATATGCCGTGTTTTTACGTAACGACTTGATTGACTTATTGGAAAATGTTTCTCCTGCAATGCGATCAATAATGTGGTTTCAGAAAGACGGCTGTCCATTCTGGAGCCATCTACTCGGGATTCCGATTTTTCTGGGAAATAATAATATCACCATTCGATTCTTTACTGCGGCTTTTGTGATACATTTTTTTGGCCCAACTCTCTACGACTAACCGTTTTTGAGAAAAAAAAATGACTGATACCGGAGGTCTCATTCACCATGTATAACAATAAGCAACTCAATTACCACGTTTACATGCAGTCGTTAGTTCAATCTAACTCAGTGCTCGACCTAGTAAGTCCTTTCCTGTATACACTCAGGTAAAGTGACCTAATCCGCTAGATCGACCTTAGTTTGATCAAGCAAAATACCTGGACTAGTGGCTTTGGTCAATCTTAAAATTGAATGCAAAAGCACTTCGTTTGAACTATACGCAGTGCTGCCATCGACGTGTGATATTTTAGGTTTGGGGACGCTCAATAAACCCGAATTCGAAATTTCATGATTTTTAAGTGAATTATGAAAGATGAGGGTCTAATTAATAAAAAAAATAAAATTTGCGGTCGGTTCACACAATTTTGAAAAAAACGGCTTTAAAGTTAATTTGGAATGCAATTTTATCATTGGCTCTTTTGAAGTGTAACCCCGCCCTCAAAATTGAAATAGGTTGTGTCGACTGTAAATATACCAGAATCTCGGTTTTTACAACGAATTATGATAGATAATGGTGTAATTAGCTAATAAAAGAATTAAATTTGTGATCGGACAACAAATTTTAAAAAAAGTCACTTTTTGTGTGAATTCGTTTCTGATGTGATTGCGCTGTCAAAACCTATTCTCCGCACCCCTCCCCTCCGCCCGCCCCGGGTCGCGGAGGGGCTCCGATTTGCGTTAACAAGGTAGGTCCACTCTGGTGGTTGGTGATATACTTCCACTGGCGTCGTTGCGCTGCTGCTTCGTTGCGAGTCAGACTGTATTGCCTACTACCTGTCTCCCCGGTCCGAAATGCGTTATGCTGCCACGTTCGCACACCTTTCGGACCAGCCCGATTGGCTTTACGCCTTTCCAAATCCACCAGCGCCCGTTTCAAGAACAAAACGTCCTAACCAATGAAGGAGGTATGGCGCATAGCCCCGGTACTCCACAGTGCCATTACGACAAAGACAAGGTATAGAATAATATTATTTTGTCTGCTACGGTACTTGTCTGAAACGCACTATGTCTGTAGATATAAGCGGACCTTAAGGCTGCGCGTACAGTGGGTCCTGTTAATTGTGGCTTAAAGATTTATTATTTTCTAAGTTACTTTTGGTTCCAATATATTTGTTAATTAGTTTACCTCACTAAGAAATATTGTTTTAAATTGTTGCAAAGCCTAAGGCTTCACTAACCATTAAAATAATTACATAAATATAAAATACTCCTTTAAAATTACTTTTAGCGTAAAATCTAATTTTTCGTTTTAAGATGCAGTGTTACAGTTTTAAAAGACGCAACGAAGAAATTGCATTCCAAATTAGTTTTTAAAACCTTTTTTTCAAAATTTATGGACCGACGGTAAATTTTATTATTTTAAGGGCTAAATAAACCGCCATCTGCCATAATTAGCTTTTAAAATAGTCAAAACTGAAGATAAAGTTGATTACCATCCCCTTCAAACCGAGCACTAGCAATAGATCACGTTAATTGCGGGGGCAAGGACTGCCCGTTTATAAATGCTAAAACAAATAATATGCTTATAGTAGGTACTGATAGTAGCTTCAGAATATCATCAAAGTTAATATTGGATCTTATAGAAACTACGAAAATTATCGATATTATAGCAGATCTACGCAACATAATACCAATTGTCTAGGTAGCGCAGTTGTTCGTTTAATAGGAATAAAATGGTAAAATTGTTTAGTATAATACAAAAAAATT
The DNA here is from genome assembly GCA_036346125.1 of Lycocerus yunnanus. NCBI lineage: Eukaryota > Metazoa > Arthropoda > Insecta > Coleoptera > Cantharidae > Lycocerus > Lycocerus yunnanus. The sequence goes on from JARFIX010000059.1 coordinate 949,279, forward strand.
TAAAAACTCGTTGTGGTGGTAATTATCATATTTTTGGCAAAAAAAATTGTTTAGTTTCTAATTTTATTTAAAATACTATGTCCTTCACTTCACTCTATTTGCATTTCTTCCGCAATGCAAATTCCTTTATGGTACTTTTTTGGGCGTTTCCATAAACAAAGATGTCGAAAAAAGGGAAAAAATCTTAGAACCATTCTAAAATTAAAACGGTGCAAAAATCTATTCTTAATACTCTCCGGCTAAATATCCTAGGTTCGTTCATTTAATTTTCTAAAAATTCGCTAGAGGAATTACAAAAAAAATTTAAATACTCCTCCCCTTTCCAACGAAAGAAATATGAAAATAGTATATTATACAATAAAAGATTCAAGTTCCGTTTTTCTTTGCAAAAAAAATTTTCACGCCTTTCGCCTTTTACCATTCAAACTTTTGCCTTGGTTTATCACATTGAACTTGAAGAAAACTAATCAAACTTAGGGTTGTCTACTAAAATGGGTTATATTTTCAACTTTCTATACCCATTACAATTCTTAGTTCAGACCTTTAGACAAGACAAAGACCTAGAATAAGTTAAAAAGAAACAACTAAAAGTGGCTGTTTAGCCCCCTAAATTGCAGTTGGACAAATTTGTCATATCTTCTTCTTCTTTTGGCTTTCCATTCCGGGTGGAATATCGCCACATTTTCCAATGTTTTCAAATCCAGTTTGTTGGGGGGGATTAGTCCCCTTTAATCTCTTTTACTTCGTTTTACATCCTATATCCTCCCATCAGACCTCGCACTCTCCACGACCCTCCGCCACAACCTCCTGTTCATCATCTTATCTCTCCACCCATCGACTTCCATTCGTCTTAGATCTTCGACCGCATCCTCTCTCCATCTCCTCCTCGGTCGTCCCCTCGGTCTATCTCCATCAGGAATCCATTTCATTATCTTTGAGATGGTTCTTCCCCTTGCGCTCTCTCTACATGTCCTAACCAAGCCAATCTTTGGGCCTTAATGTGCCGCACTATATCAGCTTCCTGTAGTTCAGCTTCTATCTCACCATTGGTTCTTCTACGATACAGTTCTTCATTTACTTTTACCGGGCCCATTATTTTTCTTAAAACCCTTCTCTCGAAGACCCTGAGCTTCTCTTCCTCCGCTTTCGACAGACTGATCAGTTCAACCCCGTACGTCACTACCGGCCTTATTAACGTCCTATAAATTTTAATCTTGGTGTTCTTCATTAGATTCTTATCTCCGAGTAGGTTCCGGTTTCCATGAAATGCTCTCATGCCTGCCATCACTCTATCTTTTACTATTTCTCCCCTCTCATTGGTGCTGTTTATTTGCAATCCAAGATATTTCGTTTTTTCTATTTCTTCAAAGGTGTAGCTCAGGATTCTTGTCGCTTTCAAATTTTCTCTCTTTTTTCTGCTGTATTTCATATACTTAGTTTTTTCCTCATTTACAATCAATCCGGCTTTTTGAGCTTCTCGTTCTATATTTTCAAAAGTTTCTAATAGGGCTCTGCGTGTTCTTGCTATTATTATCACGTCGTCGGCATACGCTACTATTTGCGCTTCGCTGTTCGTTATCGCTCTATTGCATTTAGATCTTCTAATTATTCCTTCCATTACTATGTTAAACAGCGTAGCCGACAAAGCATCTCCCTGTCTCACACCGGAATTGATTTCGAAATCGTCAGTACTTCCTGCTTTTGTCCTTACTACCGCTGTCGTTCCATTCAGAGTCATTTTACCAAGTTTATCAACTTCCTTGGGATCTTCCAATTTACCATTTCTTCAATTAATTGACTTCTGTTTACTCGATCGAAGGCCTGTTTGAAATCAACAAACAACATTTCAATATCTATGCCATATTCGTGTGATTTTTCCATGATTTGCGTAACTATGAACAAAGCATCCGTTGTCGATCTTCCGGGTCTGAAACCCTGTTGATAATAACCTACTTCCTTCTCAACATGCTTTTGTAGTCTTGTATGTATTAATCCGGTTATTACCTTGTATGTATTATTGAGTAACGATATTCCTCTGTAGTTTTGGCAGTCTCTTTTATCTCCTTTCTTGTAAATCGGTATCAGACCCGCTTCACTCCATTGTTCTGGCATTCTTTCACTCTTCCACACCTCCATTATCAGCTCATACATTCTTCTCATTGTTGTCTCGTTTCCGTTTTTTAAGAGTTCCGTATTTATATTATCAGTTCCTGGGGCTTTGTTATTTTTCATTTTTGCTATTTCGTCGAGGAATTCTTGGTAAGTTGATTCATCATTTTCTTCTTCTAGTTCTTCATCAGTTTCCACCACTTCAGATTCCTTCCTTTCATTATTTTCTGGATCTGGTTCCACATTCAATAATTCCATGAAGTGTTCCTCCATCTATTCGGGTGCAGGTAGGATTCCCGGATCGCGATTTTACCATTTTTGAAGTGGATTATGAAAGATGAGGGTCCCAATAGCATATAAAAATAAAATTTGCGGAATATTCACACAATTTTGAAAAAACGGCTTTAAAGTTAATTCGGAATGCAATTTTATCATTGGCTCTTTTCAACTGTAACCCCGCTAAACTCTGCTAAACTCATTAAAACATCCCTTAAGCGGCTCCAACTCGAAAAGTTTGAAAGTTGACGCGGCAGATCTCTGAGAGCGACTGGTATCTCCCCACCACTAGTCACTGTCGACCCAGACACAGCACACGTACCGCCAACAGAATGAACGATACCTTTTCATTTTAATACACTGACATGTATTTCTTATGGGAAATTTGCAATTTTCAAAATTAAATTGTGCCTTATTACAACTCCGACAAGATTGATCCTCACCTTAAAGAGCTTGTATTTTGGTTCTTTCGTTTTGTAAAGCCATTTTATAGGAAAAGTGTATTTTCGGTTCCGGGATTTTACCTCTAGCCCATCTATTCTTTATTTCGTGCTCCTCATACTTTAATTCTCCATTCTTGCTCTTTAGTCCTCTTATTTCGTGTTGCACTTTTATCTTTTGGTCTTTTATTCTTCTATATAGTTCTCTTGGGTCTCTGTGGTTCTTTTCGATCTCCTTCATCAAGTCATCCATCCATTGCCTTTTCTTTCTTCTGCATATTTTCACTATCTGTCTTGCTTTCTCTTTGTATCTTTCCTTATCCATCTCATTTTGTGTTCTCATCCATTCATTTTCATTTTCTTTTAGTTCTATCTCCTCTCGCATTCCTCATCAAACCATTCTTCCTTATGCTTCTTTCCATTTTTCCTAGTGTTGTCCTTGCTGCTTCCGTTATACTCTCTTTTATGTTCTTCCATTCCTCGTCTAAATCGCTGTTTTTTTCTTTGAGGTAATCTGTTTTGCAATTCTTGTTCATATTTTCGTTGGTATTCTTCAGTCTTCAGCTTTTCAAACATTATCCTTTCATTTGTGCCTCTTTTCTTTGTCCATTTTTCTTCATTTTTCTCTCTCAAAATGAAATGAAAATTTGTCATATATTGTCGGTTAATATTATTTAAAATTATGAAAATATAAATGAAATAAAAGGATTATTGTGACCGGTTGCACTGCATTTGACTTAAGTCAACTTAAGCGTATAATTTAAGTTTCCTATGACAACGTCAAATTAAATTTACAAAAATATTTAAAAACTTTTAATTAATTTTCTAGTTTGCATCACACTATTTAAGACAACCTGAAGTTTCAAAAAGCCACACTGCTAATAAAAACGTTTGAATTATACGATATAAAAGCATAAAATTAAGTATTCTTAAAAATAAATTAATTATGCTACGTGAAAATATATTGAAAAGAAAATATAGTTAAGGTGATAGGCCAATGAAAGTCTAACCAGTAGACCTTTTCACGACACATTACCAACGTAAACATTCAAAAAGCAGAGTCGCATTCAGCAACATCGTCGAATGAAAAAATAGTAAACAAAATTTTAATTTCAACAACTTAAGTAAGACTAAGTAAAACTTAAGTCAAAAGCGGTGCAAACGGGCATAAGTCACCCCTAATATAAATTTTGTTCCATAATATTTTTAAAGTAGGTTATAGTATGTTCTAAAAGTTAATAAACTTTGTTTCATTTTCAAACAATTTTTATTTTTAACAAAATGAATTTAATAATAAAAATTTTGTATTTAAACTAGGTTATATTTTTAAGAATTTTAATATAACTTAAGAAATTATTACACTTCCGTGTAATAACTGTGTAATAATCTCTATAAAATTATTAATTTTATTGCAAAATTTCATCAAAATTTGTTAATCTTTGAAGACAAAACACCTGGATCACAAAGTGGAATAGCTTAAAAATGTTTTTGCAAATCCATACTACGATGTTTTTGTACAAATTAGTCTTATCAGCGTGCATTACTTTTCTATTCTGGATTGGCAATAAAGAATTTTCAGAAAATTAAAATAATACGTGGAGGTCATAAGTGTCATCAGTATAAAATACTGTAAATCGATGCAGCTCATATATTTGGCCATAATATTCATATTTAATGAACTGAATTTAACATGTTTTTGGGTTAGATCAAATCAGAGAGTTTTCTATGTAAATAATATATTAAATTGACCAGACAGCAATTTAATTTAAGATCAAAAGTGCAGGATGTTTATATTATGAAAGATTTTTTAAATATGGCGCGAAATTGCAAATTTAAACATTTGATTGTTTTCAAAAAATTATGATCAGTAAACAAACAGTGAAATTAATTATTAATTTAAAAATAAAAGTACTATGAAAACAAAACAACAAAAACCTGTAGTTTTACTGGGTTCCATGACAACCAACATCAATACGCGCGGACGCAAAAATACATTAAATTTTAAAAACATTAAACAAATTTTAAATTTAAAATTAAACGTTGTATTCCCAATGGCTGCAATAAATTAGTTTGAAATTGACGAAACCGTAGAATCGGCGATAAAAAAATAAAATTGGTTGAAAAGATTGCTAGTTTTAAGAAAGCGGAGCGGCACACTCAAGTTAAAGTGGAAGAAAGGCGAGAAAAATTGGATTTGAAAAGTTAAAACAAAAACGAGGATTTTGCAAAAGATAGCATGGAACTCAAAATTTCAACAGAAAAATTAAAACAAAAACTGGATGATCAACAGCAGCAACACAACTAATACGGTGAATTACAAAATTTAAAAACTTTATTATCAAAAAATGTAATTATGAAATTTTAAAAACTTTAGGTGGTAACTAAATGTCAACATTTATTTTTTAGATATTATTACTCTACAATTGGGTTAATTTTTAGTTTAACAAAATTTATGTAGGTAATCTAAGAAGATGCTATTTTTAACGTTTTCGTTGGTAATGTGTTGTGAAAAGATATCTACTAATTAGATTTTCACTGGCCTATCACCTCAACTATATTATCTTTTTCAATTTTTAATTATTCAGTTATTTAATTGTCTCCAAATTTAAATTTGGCGCTGCTATGAAAATCTAACATTTTTCGCCTAGTTTGAAGACGATTTTCACACAATTGTCACACATTCCCTAAATATTAGTTTAAAACAATTTTTTATTAAACAAAAGAGATTAAACTGTAAACATTAAATCGTTAATTTTAATTTCACAAAAGAATTTATTTTCCCCTAAACCAAAACCAACGCATGGTTTGAGACGCTCAATTTTAATATAATTTAAAGCACAAAATAAATTGAACCATAGCAATATTAATATTACTAACGTACTGTTGCATAACTTTATTATTTACTATTGTTCTAAGTCAAGGTTACAAACCTAAACCGTTATCCCCCCCCCCCCGCAACATGCTTGACGTATTGATTACATTTATTTATTTTAATATGATTTTACCGTCTAATGAACCATTCGTGGATTTTCCTTTAAGTGTGTCACGGGGGGGGGGGGATTGTGTTAAAATTTATATGCTTCTATTACATAATGCAAGAAGCATTTATTCTTAGCAATAACTTTACTTTTAGTATATTTGTAAAAGAAGTAATTTTAAAAATAAAATAACAATTAAAAAATTACCTTTACACAAAGTTTGTAGAAAAAATGTTTGTACGTTTTAATTAAAAATCCATAAATTTTAAAGTTTCAATGCCACTTCTTCTGTCACTGACATTTTTGATCGTGTTTAATTGTAGGACTGTGGGGTCATTGTAATTTCTTTTAAATCGCAAATTTTTTGAATATAGAAATGTAAAATAACTATGACCTTGAAAAGAAAATTTTTCGAGATAATCGGTACCCGACAAGGTTTGTTCGTTGAAAGTCTTTGAAACTGCTCTGAGCAATTTTATTTTGCAACACTGCCAGCTGTTTAGAGAAACATTCGATAAACACTTTTAAAACAACTTGTCATTAATGTAAATAACCTAACCTCAAAATATTTTGTAAATATGTATGTTGTCAAAACTGAACAATTTAAGCTACAAGATATTGCAATTCAGAGAGGAAAATTATTTATATTAGACACTACAGTGATAACTTAGTTACAAAATAATGCGAGGTTAGATTATTTACATCAACGACTAGTTGTTCCAAAAGTGTGAATCGAATGTTGCGCTGAACAACTGTCAGTGTGATATAATCAGAACAGATCCAAAAACGTTCAAAGAACAAACCTGCAGATAGTAAATGTTTTAAGAATTAATTTAATGATTTTCAAGTTAAGCGAAATTTTAATTAATTATAAAATACGTAAATAGAAAAGTTTAACAGTTTATAAATTAAATTAAATTTTTCTTTTCTTGACTTCTGAAGTGAAATTAAATTTTACTTAAAAATCGTTAAATTCGTTTTTAAAACATGTAATTTTACAAGATCATAAACCAATTACAAAATAAGCTTCATAGAATATACCAATTTTTAAGGAAGTTTTTTAATTTACTGCGGTAAAACTGCAATTGTAAATTTATGTTGAGGATTGTTTGCCAAGAAAATAAATTTGTTAATTTTAATTTAAATTATTGTGAGTAAATGTGATCACTGATTCAAGCAGCGCAATTACTAGAAATAGAAGGTGAAGTTTCGAAATTTAAATCAAGGTAAAAATTATAAATAAAGTTTAAATAAATCAAAGAACACGGTCGCAGTCTAACGTTTAAGTGCGTCAACTATTACTAAGCCAAGCGCCCGGTTCGAATCCGGGCCGGGGTAAAAAATTTATTCTGACCGTCTTCCGTGACAATACGTTTAACAATCGAGGTATGTAATAGCCAGAACCTCTCAGAAGAACTAAATCAATCTTTTACAGAGAAGTTTGGGGAAACTAGGAGAGGCCTATGTTCAGGAGTGAGCAAATGCAGGCTGATGAAGAAGTTATTAAACTTAAATTTTAAATTACTGAAAATTGTCATTCCGTTAAATTTCGTAGGTCACAAGAGCCAAATTTGGATTTAAAGTTCTTCAAAAGTTTGATCCAACAAAATGAGATCAATAAAATAATAAATTTAAATAAAACTAAAAAATTAATTATAAATTAAGCAAAATGTGTAAAATTTAAACAGTAGCAAAACAAAGAAATTTCATGGAAAATGTAAAAAGGAAGTCAGCAATATTTAGAAAAGCAACGGCTATAAGACTCAAATTCTACAGCAGCAAAACTTGTACATCTGTTCTACGACTATCACAACACACGGTAGATATTTTTAATTTCCCAATGCCAAAGAATATTTTTAACGAGATGAATACGATTCTCTTGTACGGAGCAGGGTGAGCTTTGAAATTTTGAGAAATGTACAATAGTTGTTATTTACTGATGGAATTTTGCATTTCAATTTTTAGGTCGACTGTATTGTTATGTCGACGTAGCATTTCATTGTTGCAGAGGGTAGCTTACTTTTATTATTTGTTTTTCCCCCTTTAGGGAAACCAAACTGTATTTTTCTGTTGATTGAACTCGTAGACTTCAACCTAGGTACACTTTTACTTGCCTTGTTGTATCTTTTATATTTCATATTCTGAAGATTACACACGCTTTTTATTTTTTTGGGGAGAATAAATGAAAACGTTAGAACTTGTGTTTTATTATTCGTCCTCTAGGTTACCTGATGAATTTACGGCCCTTGCATACTGTCGGAGCTTAGTCAATGCAAGGGCAAGGGGTAAACGTGTTTTTTTAAGCAAGAAGATCCACCTTTTGGTTTAACGGTTTTCTCCCGGACTACCTTTTTGGTTGGAAAAAGGGTAAAACTGTTTTAAAATTATTAATTCTCATTGTTTTTAGTAGTATTTAGTTTATGTTTAGTACTTAGGCCACTTGTACAGTGCAAGTTTAACTTCGAGTTTTGCAAAACTTTGTTTAATTTATAAACCACGTTTTAAAACATGTCTCTTGTATAAATACAGTTTAAGAGCAGTTTAAGTAATCTCAAGTTTAACAATAATTGATATGGTTGGTATTACAATTTTTAGGGATTTTTGTGTTAGATACGATTAATTTGGTATTTTCTGACAATTTTCTGACATTTAATGCGCACGCTTTTGATCTTCGAGTCATGACTGGATCCCGGGCATCTACAAACTAGATTCTGTATTTTTAATTTTGCATCGCAAATAGCTTGGACGTTCATTGAAAAGAAGCTTTTACGGTTTCTGTAAATTTCTGCATCATTTCCTTTTGGAGATTGTATCTTTACATGAGTACAGTCTATCGCTCCTATGCAACGGGGAAATTTGCAGATGCTAAAGAAATCTTGCCGTACTCGTTTAATTTCAACTTCGGTATCAGGCATCTTTTATGGTTTTTGGCCGCGACGGACACCAAATCGCAAGCCTACAACTGAACACGCGTAATATTGAAAGGGTACACCAATTTAAATACTTAGGCAGCATAATCACAGAAGATGTTAACCCCGATAAAGAGATCAGGGCCAGAATTGGGATAGCCAGGTCGACTTTCGGTAAAATGAAACCCTATTTTAATAATGACAACACTAATCTTAAATTAAGACAAAGACTGGTCAAAAGTTATATTTGGTCAGTACTTCTGGACGGCGTGGAAACATGGACATTGAAGGTGAATGCTTTGAACAAACTAGAGGTATTGGAAGCGTGGATACATCGTAGAATGCTGAGAATTTCTTGGACACACCGAGTTACAAATGAAGAGGTATTTCGACGTGCTGCAGCGGAACGGGAATTGGTGACAACGATCAAGTGTAGGAAGATGGGATACTTGGGTCATGTGCTGCGGGGGGAGAAGTATGGGCGACTGCAACTGATCCTGAAGGGCAAAGTTGATGGCAAGCGAGGAGTAGGAAGAAGGCAGATGTCCTGGCTAAGAAACATACGCGAATAGTCCGAATTCGAAGTGCCGGCGAACTGTTTAGGCTGGCGGAGGATCGAGAAGCTTTCTCTATAGTAATCACCAACGTCCGGGGGACCGGATATGGCACATAAAGAAGAAGATTGAAATAAAGAGTTCTTGGTCTAAATACTCGCGGTATACGGGGATGCAAGATAAGGTCGACATATTCAAGAAAATCCTCATCGTCGGTTAATTCTCCCAAAAATTCCATCGTAACACGATAATTCTAATAATTTTATATTATAAATAATATAATATTAATATAAATTTTATATTGTCAATGTTAAGCGAGGTTATGTATAAGCTTAAACTACTCTTAAACATTAAAATATGACGGTTTAAGTTAAACTATGCATAAACCTAGTTTAACGCTTAAACTCACAGTGAACAAAGCAAATAAATGACTAAACCTGGTTTAACCCAAAACTTGGTTTAAACGGTTGTTAAACTCGCACTATACAAGTGGGCCTTAGATCTTTAGTACTTAGTACTTTAATCATTGGTCAAAGACATCACATTTATAAATATTAATTCTGTGCTCGATTCAAAAATTGAATTACAATTTTTCATTTCAAAAGAGAATTTAAATTTTCTCTGAATACGAAACATTTTTAAAAGTAAAATTACAACATTTCTAGGGATTTAGTAAAGGTTTATAGTTCTGGCGCCCAATTTATTTTCATACGGTAAGAAATATAAAACGAACCACAGCAGTATATTGAACCCATTTTTCTATAAAATCACATCGACACATTAAGTGTATCTTTTAAAATACGAATTAGTTTACACCAACTTGCAGTAATCGTTTGTAGATATTTAAATTGACATTTTAGCAACGAATGGATTGAACGCAGAGGAATGATCAAATAGCCTCCTAAACTCCCGATCTTAAGGGTGCTCTACACCACCTAATTTGGTCAGGCATTTTTATATAAAGTTTAACGCAAAACTTTAAAACAGACAGTAAGGCTGCTGCAGAAAGCAAAGTAAATAAAACTTCTGACGAGATTGTGTGTTGCGGAGATCCTGTTATTCCATTTGATCACATTTTATGGAGCTATTTGAAGAGCTATTTTAATTTAATTTTAATTTATTTTAGCTAGCTATTTTAAAATAATTTCAATAAAAAAACTACCATTAACGACGTAAAAGGATGCGCTCCAAAAAAATTTAATATTAAACTTGATAAAACAAATTTAACATTTTATCGACTGTGAAGTTTAAAAGTTTGATTTAAAAAATTCAACCCGATACGATTGAAAATGTTTTGCAGGAATTTCAGTAGCTAATAGGATATTGCCAAAAGGAAGCGAAGGTTACTGCTAACCTTTAATTTTATTTTCCTCATTACTTCGTTTGTACAAAAACCGTAATTATTCTTTTCATTTATTGAAGTTCTAATGAAATACATTTTTGCAATTTTGGGATTGATTATCTCGAAAACTTACTTTATTAAAAAAAATAAAGGTTTCCATTTAAAAAGTTTGATAAAGTCATAGCTCAAAATTAAAAATGTCAATGATAAATAAAAGTAAAATTTACAAAAATAACGTTGACGTGTCCGAGAATTTTCTAAATAAAATCTTTCTGAAAATTTTCTATCGAATTTATACTTTTAATTTTTAACAGTTACTATTAATTATTATTGGGGTAGTTTGAGTTATTCCACAAAGGAATAGCGTGACTGCTACTTGAATTTTTATTATTACTTTGGGTATGCAATTCAAAATGCCATTGTGCGAATTATAAAAATTTAAAGCAAAGCAAACACAAATTATAATTTATACAAGAAAGCGTACATACCAAAAAATTTATATTAACACTTTTATGATTAAAATTTTGAAACGAAATAAAAATGTACAACCTTAGTATCGGAAAACACAAAGTGAATTAATGTAAACTTGTTTCATATAAAAATACATCGAGAAATAATGGAAATGATTACGATCATAACATGAAATACATTATTTGTTAAGTCTTAATAGAAATTCTGTTAATAATTTAGTATTTGGATTACCTATGTTAACGGACAAATTACCACCCATTATAAAAGCGTCCGATAAGAATCAAAATTTAACCTAATTTATACAAAATTTATTGTCTGGTCATTTTTAGTGATCTAAGTACTTGTTGAAGTCCATCGCATAATAAACTAATTCTATTAGTTTTAGTCAATAGGCATTATATTAATAATTGTTACAATCCTTGCGATAAAAAACACATAAACATAATTTAAAAAGGGCATACCAAGGACGACGATCATAACCTCGTAGTTAGCGCAATCAAGTACCAATTACAAGGTACCCGGTTCAAATCCGGGAGAGTTTGTTTAACTTTCTTATAACCCACGTGTTTCGAAGGGCGCGTAAGACGAATGTCTTTCTGTGTTGATGACTAGCAGCATCAATAACAAAAAAAAAATGGGTCACTGGCACGTTCCCCAACTCGGTTTCAGAAGCAGTGGAATCTTAATTTTAAAACTTTTCTCTAAAAATTACATAAATCCAGAATTACTTATAAAGTAGGTTCGTAATATAGGGTACGGCGCTGCTCCTGTCCCCTGGTCGTGAAAAACATTGAAATTTTTGAATTGAAATTGTTATCAAACTCTATTTGACACATCTGTTTTTCAAGCGTTTTAAAACTTGAAATGCGATATTTTCTATGCGACATTTTTAAAATCGATGACTAAGATACAGGGTGTCCCCGTGGTCATGGTAAACGACGCTTTTTTAAGATATATTTTTAAATAAAATTTTTGTCGTAGTCCAAACCCTTAGGAGGGTACCTCTCTTTTAAGCAATTTTGACGTAAATACGTCTTTAAAATTGGTAGCATATTCAAAAATTTAATACAAATATGTAACGAAAAAACGTGTGTCTGCTCGAAAGAAAGTATGCTCTTGTATTCCTAACTAATCTAAGCTTTAGTTTAGTTTAGTAAGTACCAACTGTACCAACTAGCCAAAATAAAGTACCAACTAGCTAGAAACGGTGATCGTAAGTTATAAGACAACGGTAGAATCGGCTAAAGCCGATGAGGGTAGCCAAAACCGGTGGTCTACCGTATTTGCTCTAACTGTCCACGGACTACCCGCACATGATAACAACAAACATTGACGTAGTATATGAACGGCAAAATAGGTCGACGAAGTTATCTTTCAGTACAATCATTCGGAACAGACTCAATTGGTATATGTAGCGATTAGCCGAGTGACATCTTACATGACCAACTCGACAGACGATTACAATTTTTATCACGGCTACGGTAGCACAGCACCCAATATCAAAAGGATATGAAACGAGTACGCAAGAATGGCCAATTCATCATTTGCAAACTCTTACTGAACGGGTTGAGCGGTTCGTAGAAACTAAAATAATGTCGCATGCCGAAAATGACGGTAAGGTTGAGATAATCGCATGCAGTTTTAACACCCAGAGTTTGGTGGCACACTCTTGCGACATGACTTCCGAAACCGTGATCGGGGAAAGTGATTACTTAATCTGCAGCAAAACGTGGATGGATGAGTCCCTGCTACAAGTAAACACTGAAGGTTTTGAATGCTTCTTCTTCTTCTTCTTAAATTAGGACTAGGTCCTGTAATATCCAACAGCAACATCGACAAAGATCCGAAGCCACTGCTGGTTCTGTGAGCATATTATTTGGTTTACATCTGAAGTAGTTTGCTAGACTGGCTTCAGATGTGCCTGTTTTGAATGCGAAGTTTACAATAACAGTGGCAGACAAATCAATCATTGCGTCTAATAAACGCACAGCCGACGGAGTCTGCATTTACAGAAATATTCGCAGTTTGACAGAGTGTAATGCCATAACCAGAGTCGACAACAAAGTGCGCAACGAATGGGAAGATGTGGGAGACATGTGCATGGTAAGCGTGCAGGTCAAGAACCACGTCAAGTTTTGGCAAGAGTCCGTTAACCCTGACTCGAAAGTACACTTTTCCCTATAGAAATGGCTATACCAAACGAAAGAACACAAAAATACAAACATTTTACAGGCAGGAGGAACTTTGTCGGACTTGTAACAAAATTACAATTTTATTTTGAAAATTGCAATTTTCCCATAAGAAATACATGTAAGTGTATTATTAATACACTCAATTATTATCAACATTATTATCAATTATTATCAACATGTTATCAACATTACTCAAATAATTTTATGCATTTTGGTACGTGCAATTTCATACTAGCGGATCTACCTTAAAGCGGGGCTAACTAGAGCAGCGTTAGGAAGGAGTCAGTCGCTCCCTGAGATCCGCCGCGTCAACTTTTAAACTTTTCGAGTTGCGGCCGCATGGGGGATGTTTTTAGTAAGTAAAGCGCGTGTCAAAACTGTTCGGAGCCCCTACCGCGACCCGGAGATGCTCGGGGGGGGGGGAGAATAAGTTTTGACAGCGCAACCATATCAGAAACGAATTTACACAAAAAGTGTTTTTTTTTTAGAAAATTTGTTGTCCGATCACAACTTTAATTTTTTTATTAGCTAATTACACCATTATCTTTCATAATTCGTTCTAAAAAACGAGATTCTGGTATTTTAAATGTCGATGGTGCTCAACTAGGACTTGGAATCACTAAAAAAGTATATCAGAATCATGTATCCCAACACCAAAAGACCAATGGTGCCATGCGGTGATTTCAACGTGGATGTTACACAGGACAAGAACTTCTTAGTCTTCATGAAACTAAAGTTTAATATTATGGACTGCATACAGAATTCTACAAGCACTCTCGGAAATATTTGTCTTGATCTTACATTTACCCGCAATATCAACGTATCCTATCTGCCATAATGGCACCTTACAGGCATGTCGCGAAAAAAATTGTCTTCGATGCGTAACGACGACAACTACGTTTCTATTCGTTGCTTCAATAATGAAGACCAGGAATACGCCAAGATGTTAATTTAGAAAAATTTGACTTATAATAAATTTTATTAAGTTAATATTTACCAATTCTTTAGATTTAATAATAAATTATCGCCACTCCAATATTTTGACGTAAATAATAATGCCAGATGCACATAAAAAAATTAAAATTTGCGGACGGCTCACAGATTTTTGAAAAAAACAGCTTTAAAAATTTATTAACAATGCAATTTACTCATTGCCTCTATTGAACTGTAACCCCGCTCACCAAATTTAAAATGGGTTGTGGCAACATTTAAAATACCAGAATCTGTTTTTTTAGAACGAATTATGAAATATTGTGTAATTAGCTAATAAAAAAATTAAATTTGTGATTGAACAACAAATTATCGAAAAAAAATCACTTTTTGTGTAAATTCGTTTCTGATATGGTTGCGCTGTCAAAACTTATTCTTCGCACCCCTCCGCCCCGCGCTCCTCTAGGTCGCGGAGGGGGCTCCGAACGGTTTTGACACTCGCTTTACTTACTAAAAACATCCCCCTAGCGGCTCCAACTCGAAAAGTTTGGAAGTTGACGCAACGGATCTCAGGGAGCGACTGACTCTTTCTAACGCTGCTCTAATTAGCCCCGCCCTATGGGCTATTCACGTATATAAAATTACAAGTACCGCCAACAGAATGTATTCCATATTTGGCATTTTAATACACAAAAATACACTTACATGTATTTTTTATGGGAAAATTACAATTTTCAAAATTAAATTGTGGCCTTATTACAACGCCAACAAGATTGATCCTCACCTTAAAGAGCTTGTATTTTTGCGTTCTTTCGTTTTGTAAAGCCATTTCTATACGAAAACGTGTGTTTTCGAATTAGGGTTAGTCGACTCTTGCCAAAATTTGTAGGTACGATCAATGTTAATGTTGTTCAATAGTCACTAGGAATTTTTATCCAATTGATGAAACCGAGCAAAATACCTCGATGACGTATTTACGTAAGACCTAACGGCCATGTCCTAGCCTGAAACATGGTCTCAAATTTTTTTGAATTTCTGACTTCAAACGGCCATAGCATCGTAACTATTGATTTTATGGTATTAATGCATTAGTGATTTTTTCAAGTACATTTACTTATCGACAAACTAGTTTAATAACCTCCTATTGTCTAGAATGAACGGATTTCGAGTTGATTTAAAAGTTAAGAGAAGAAATGTTAAAAATTCCAAAATAAATTTTATTTGTTTTTATTGCAAACCACTTACAAAAAACTAATGTCCCAATTCGGATAGACAATTGAACGGGCTATAACTTTAGTCTAGTAAAAAAAAATTGAAAACCAACCCATTTTACAGAAAATCTTAAAATAATGAAATAAGTCAGCACAAAAAAATACTAAATTCAAAAGATTATCAAAAATCTTATCAAAAATCAAAAGTAGTTAGAGCGATCAACTACTGATGCAAAGACACCCGGTTCGATCCCGGGAGCAGTCTAGAAAGGGAAATTTTTTTTTTGATTTTCTTTCTATCTATGCCCGTCTCCCGTGCGTCGGAGGGCTCGTAAATTCGGCGGTCTCCCTGAGTTGATGACTGCCAGCATCAACTATCAAAAAGAGTGACAGGCATATTTTCCAACCCGGACTAAACAACCGTGGGGCCTTAATGCTTACACCTTTCTCTTAGAAAAAGAAGCCGACGCTCAGAATTGGGTGAAAAAAGGCTGACTATAGATAGATAGATAGATCAAAAATCTAAATTTGATCAACAGCTAGATGTGCCGGAATTAATGAAAAAAGTACTGTTATAAACAATTAAATACTGTTTGCCGCTTAAAAAGAGCACGTTTGTAGGTTGAAAATGAGGATGCCCATTTTAAAAACTTATTAAAAGTTCGACCTTGTTCATTATGTTGGGATTTTTTGTAAAGTGTGTTGGTTTTTCAAAAATTGTTACTAGACTAAAATTATATTTTATTAAATTTACTATCTGAATTGGGCCATTACTTTTTTGTAAGTTGTTTTGTTTAAAAGATACAGGGTTTGCAACAAAAACAAAAAAAAATAAACTTGGAATTTTCAACATTTCTTCTCTTAATTTAATTCATAACTAGAAATTCGTTAATTCTAGAGGATACGAAGTTATAAACTATCTAGTAGATAAATAAATAATTTTTAAAAAAATCACTAATTTATACCACAAAATTAATAGTTACGATGCTATGGCTGTTTGAAGGCCGAAATTCTAAAA
Source organism: Lycocerus yunnanus (assembly GCA_036346125.1). NCBI lineage: Eukaryota > Metazoa > Arthropoda > Insecta > Coleoptera > Cantharidae > Lycocerus > Lycocerus yunnanus. The sequence continues at coordinate 965,709 of JARFIX010000059.1, forward strand.
ATTGCTTTAGAAAGAGGTACCTCCCAAGGGTTTAGACTAGAACAAAACTTTTAATTAAAAATTTAACTTAGAAAAGTGTTTTCTATCAATCTATCACCACCTTAAAGGTTTACCATGGTCACGGGGACACCCTGTATATCGCAAACTCCATCGGTTTGTTTTAAACTTAACGTTTTATCTCGGATTTTTTATGACCTACTGAATTACCAATAAAACTCTTAATTTAGTAAGTACTGTGTTCGATAATATTTTATTAAAATTAAAAATATTTGACCAGAGGGTGGAACAGACTTAAAATAGCCTCACACCCGATGAGGTTAATGGGTTGAAGCCTCTACCAATTTTTTAAGGTTTTTGATTAAGATTTTGCAAAAATTCCTGTATTGATTTTGAAATTGTAATTCCTGGCTGTATTATTTTGTAAGTGCCATATTCAATATTTTACAAAAATTAAAGAAAAATTTTAAAAATTAACAATTTTTAACTTTTCGAGGTTATTAGTGCTGTTTTCTATAATATTAATAAATCGTTTAATATAACATTCTATTAAATTCTAAAATATTTGGCCAAAGAGGCAGACTTAAAATCGGTTCATGACTGACAGAAAAATGGCTCCACATTCTGTCTGCCGAAATGCATATAAGCGTCGTTTTGCCGAAATCGAGAAGTCTTATCTTTACCTTCGTGGGAGTTTTGCATTTACCTTTGTGACAGTCTTATCTGTATCTTTGTGGAGAGTGGTATCTTTTTAGTTTTTATCTGAACTTACATGTAACCGTACTTATAAGTAAATTTATCTGAAACTCTATCCTTTTTCTGTAAAGTGCGATTAGTAAATTAGAAAGTGAAAAGTATCAACCTTAAGTTATAACGCCCAGTGCGTATTATTTTTCCAGTTAGCGAGTTATCAAGTGCTATCTTATGCAAAATTATCGTATCGGAAAAATTAAGTTAAACTTTAGTGTTGTGTTACTCACCACTTATCGGCCCATCTCTTTAGTAGTAATATTATTATTAAACGTCTGATGACAGCAGTAACCATTGCTGAAAGCTTACAAATAATGTGTCGTTTTATTGTTCATTTAACCTTCTAATTTTAAAAAATTTGAATCAAATATTTAGTTGCAATAAACTTAAATTTTTACATTTATATAAATAAGTGTTACATTTAAATTACTTCAACGGTAAAACTAGTTTGATGTATTGTTTGATTAATGCAAAATAAATTGTGTACCAGCTAAGCATTGTCTGCCGCTGTACCTAGGTGCTTATTATTATTTCTTTATATAATCGGGACAATACCACCTGACAATTTAACACAACCTCATCAATAAAGTACAAAGTGCATAGACACTTAAGTTTTTAATTAAAAAGTTAAATTAAATAAAAACAATTAAATTACTTATCGCTAATTAGCGGTGACAATTAAATTACTTACCGCTAATTAGCGATAACGTGAGACTGAACTTTTTACCACTAAGCTGGTTTTCCCTTATCATCTATACTTTGTGGTTTTTACATTTTAGGTAAGGTTCATTGTTCGTAGAATTATTAAATATATTTTTTAGTCTACGCCCGTTAGAGCTCTCCGATCGCTAGCCGGAGATATCTTGTACCTCTTAGTTTGTCACACTATGTTGGATAATATTTTATTATAATTAATAATATTTGATTTAAAATAGCTTTACGACCAATGGGGTTAATTGGACCCAGTCCCTTTGCAATGTTTGAATAGAATTTTATCAGCTAATCTTCTATAATTCTTTTTAAATTGTAAATCCCGGGTGTTAAATATTTTTTAAATGCTGTGTTCGATAATATTTTATTAAAATTAAAAATATTTAACCAGGGAGGCGGACTTAAAATAACCCCACGACTAATGGGGCTAATTGGACGCAGCCCCCTTGCAATGTTTGCATCTAATTTAATTATATATTTAATTGAAATATGTAATTATATAATATAAATAATATAAAAAAATGAAAATAATTGAAATTAATTGAACACAGTCATCCTACACTTTTCAAACTTCCCATTAGGAGTAGAGTCAAGAATCCCGAACTCAAAAGTACACTTTTCCCTATAAAAATGGCTTGACCAAACAAAAGAACACAAAAATATAAGACTTTTAAAGTGGGGTAGGTTTCGCTATGTCCTTTAATAAGCCTACAATTTAAATTCAAAGTTCAAAATTGTCCCATAAGAATACATGTAAATGTATTATTGCGTAATATTACGCAATAATTTTATCCATTCCATTAACAGTAGTTGTGGTTTGATATACGTAAATAACCCATAGAGCGAGGCTAACTAGAGCAGCGTTAGGAAGGAGTCAGTCACTCCTATACTTCTATACTTTTCGAGTTTGGGGTACTAAGAGATGTTGTTTGTAAGTAAAGCGCGTGTCGAAACCGCTCTGAGCCCCCGAAGCTAAAGGGCAAGCACATCAATAGTCGAATTCACACAAAAGTGATTTTTTTCCGAAATTTGTTGTCGAGATGACAATTTAATTTTTTTATTAGCTAATTACACCATTATCTTTCATAATTTGTTATAAAAATCGTGATTAGGGTATCTCAACTGTCACTACAACCTATTTTAATTTAGATTGGCGGAGTTACAGTTCAAAAGAGCCAATGATAAAATTGCATTCCTAATTAATTTTTAAAGCCGTTTTTTAACCAAATTTGTGAACCGACCGCAATTTTTTTTAATGTGTAGAGAACGATATTCTCTTTCATAATTCACTTCAAAAATCATGAAATTCCGAATTAGGGTTTATTGGCCTTCCCCCCCATTAGTTTTGAGGTAACATAAAATTTGACTGCTCACACATACAGATATTTGTGAAAATAGTTTTAGTTAGCTCATGAGCCTTCAATTAATTTAAATCCATCAAAATCTTAATTTTGTTTTGCACGAAAATAATACTTTTTCATATACATTATGATAAAGTATAAACATGTTTTAATTGTGACCACTAATAAATTGATCAGTGAAATAAAAAGTAAAATTATTTGTCAAGATTTAAAAGAAACGGCAGATTTAAAAAAAAAATTACGTCAGTTTGAAGGAGCAGACATATAGGATTCAAATGTACAGCAGCTGGAAAATTAACAAAAACGACAATAACTACAAGAAAATTATAGAAACCAATAAGCACGGTAATAATTTAAAAACTTGATTAAAATAAAACTTAATAATTAATAGTTCAAATTATGTAAAACCGACTTTATTCTTGAAAACTTAATTACACCAAATTTAAAGCATTGGTTTTTCATTAATTTTGATTAAGTTACTTTGATTAATTTTATTATTACTAAAAATATTGGTAAATCTATTGGTTCTGCGCCAAAAATTCACACAAATACAGTAGCAAAAGTAAAACGAAATTTAGTTATATAGCTTTTTCGGGTGGAGTCAAGAATCCCAAACTCAAAAGTACACTTTTCCCTATAAAAATGGCTTGACCAAACGAAAGAACGCAAAAATACAAGCTCTTTAAGGTGAGGATCAATCTTGTCGGAGTTGTAATAAGGCCACAATTTAATTTTGAAAATTGCAATTTTCCCATAAGAAATACATGTAAGTGTATTATTGCGTAATATTACGCAATAATTTTATGCATTTTCATAACAGTCCGTGCACATTTACCCTAGCAGATCTACCTTAGGGCGGGGCCAACTAGAGCAGCGTTAGGTAGGAGTCAGTCGCTCCCTGAGATCTGCCGCGTCAACTTTCAAACTTTTCGAGTTGGAGCCGCTTAAGGGATGTTTTTAATAAGTTTAGCGCGTGTCAAAACCGCTCGGAGCCCCGTCCGCGCCCGGGACGGGCGCGGGCGGGTGCGGAGAGTAGGTTTTAACAGTGCAAACACCTCAGAAACGAATTTACATAAAAGTGATTTTTTAGAAAATTTGTTGTTCGATCACAACTTTAATTTTTTATTAGCTAATTACGCCATTATCTTTCATAATTTGTTGTAAAAACGAGATTCTGGTATATTTACAGTCGCCACAACCTCTTTCAATTTTGGGGCGGGGTCACACTTCAAAAGAGCCAATAATAAAATTGCATTCCAAATTAACTTTAAAGCTATTTTTTCAAAATTGTGTAAACCGACCGCAAATTTTATGTTTTTATACGCTAATTAGACCCTCATCTTTCATAATTCGTTTCAAAAATCATTAAATTCCCAATTTGGGTTTATTGACCGTCCCCGCTTCTTCTATTCCTGTCACCGAAAAACTTTCTTAGCTTCAACATCAAAACGTAGGAAATAATTTCACCGGAACAAAATTAAAAATTGCGGAGCACTGTTTTATTCTGATATCTAGCGTCATAAAAGTGACTCATAATATAAAAATACTCAAGTGGTATTGCTAAATGCAATTTTTCACTAATTATTGATAAACTTTAAGAATAAACAAGCGGTTTAGCTCGTCATTTTCTATTTTTAAAGTTATTGAGTTATTTGTAAATTTCGTTGATCCATAGGAATCTCGTTAATCTACTCAATAACGCGTATCATTGGAGATGAACGTTCTCCGTTCTCTGAAGAACGATTAAATTTTTAGATTCCAAGTAAAATTCTTCATTAAAATTGGAATTTTCAAATGTACTTACCCCGTATGATACTCGATCCGTCACAATTAGGTACATTGCCAGACCAATCATGTTGAAATACGTATGAATTAACCCATACACATTAATATTTTTACTAATGTTAAAATGAAATATGAGTAAGTAACTCTTTAAAATCAAATTCAATACAATTATTGCAAACCAGGGAATCATTCCAAATTTTACCACTATGTTAAATTGCTTATATAATAATTCCATTGCTAAATATAAACGATTTAAATGGCACAAAACCACCGCCAAAGGCACACTTTCAGAATCAATGGAATTACTGTTTTTATCTTTTTCTGTAAAATTAGCTCAATTTGTTTATAGCATTGTTTAAAAATGAAACAAAAAATAAAGATACCATCATATGTAACATGGTGCAAATGTTTGAAATGGCGGATGATAAAACGATATTGAACAGTTTGTTCTAAAAATAAAAATTTAATGCATCTATATATTTAACATTAAAAGCAAGAGTATTGAAGAATCCCAATACGCCAATCACGATAATGGAAAGAAATGCTGTTTTACTTCTTTTCACGCATTTGTCGGTTAGAATGCAATGAACTCCAAATTCTTTATAATTTTCTATCATTTTTGCCATTTTACGAAATTCTAACAGCAATACATCAATTTTAATAATTCCTGTAACGCAACATAGTATGGAACTCATATTCCACAGAATTCCTAATATGGAAACAATCGTAACTGGAACATTAACATATTTCTGCTTTACTATATCATAAATATTACAGAAAATATTCATACATTGAATTGAGATTAAAATTACTGCAAAAATAAAAGATTTTTGGGATAGAAAGAATTGGGAAGTGGATTTAGTATTTGTATGAACGCATATAACAGTAATTGGAAGAAAACCGATAATCGAACCTAATTTAATGAATGGTCGTAGAAAACACCCAACGCAACTTTTCATGTTTTGTATTAATTGAGTAAGTTTAAATGAACACTGGTAAGAAATAATTATGATAAAGGAATTGAATTAAATTAATAAGTCAATATTTGTATTGTTATAGATTTTTAACAAAGTTGTTGTATTTTACTTATACAAATTAAATTTTTACCTATCTAATCTTTAATAATGACGGATGTCAGTAAATATAATATAACAGATTTTACATGTTAAATTACTTTCACATTTTTATTAATTACATAAACATATTTGACATAAACATGCAACTACTTCAAATAAATTACAAAAGGAAAATTACAATGAATAGTCGCCATCTTCTTTTTTAGATCGGAAGAAAAATAGTATATTGTGATATACTGATTAAAACAGGAAATTCATTTAATAAACAATTTTTGACAGTAAAAGACAATTGTGTGCGGGGGCTGCACTGAAAAATAAGAAAACCTCTTTGGAAAAATGCCACATATTATTATTTTGATACCCCAAAAATTTTTGGGGACTTGTCACTTTGTCTGTGCCTTCTGAGGTTATAATGCATCTCTGATTGGTTGACTAATAAAAGAACGAAGATTTTGTTTTGTTTTGCCAATGGATAATAAATTTGTCAAATTTTAATTTGACATAATATTACTCTTATTTTCTATTTTAAGGTTTACTTTTATAAAGGTTTTAACTTATAAAAGCTTCTCCTCTCTTCTAATTAACTACAATTAATAACCATGTATGTTTTGTCTTTACGGATAGATAGACTGCAATATTCCACTTTATTGGTTTCATCTCTCTTCTTTTCAAATGAAAGGAAACTGCATAAAATCTGCAGCCACCACTATTACTGGTACTTCTCAATTTCTTACATCGGTTTTCATATTTTTCTGTTTTCTCATTTCTCGAATGGTTCTCAGTACTTCCTCCGTTTCGGAATCTTCATCTACCAATTTCTTTGTATATTTCTGCTTTATCGAGGTGGTCGTGCTGATCTGGAACACTTTATCCAGGTTTTCAGTATCTTTTCAGTTATCGATGTTTCTTTTTCAAATTTACATGTAGTAACAATTTGCTATCACTATTTGCACATTCTCTTGGGTTTTTGGTATTCATTAATTTGTCTTTTTATTTGCGCAGGGCTTCTGATCCGGGTCTACCTCTATGAGATCGCAGTCTTGTTTACCAATTGTTCGATTTAATATGACACACGTATGTACGTACCTTTATCTCTTCATACTAACAATTTTCAAAACAAAACGTTCAAAGATATCCCCGGCTAGCGATCCTAGAACTGAATCGGGCGTAGACCATGCGATACATAGTTTCTAAGTTAATTTACACATGAATAATTAATACGTCAAAATTAAATAACATAAGGAATATTTTTAATAATTATATTTACAAATTTAAACAAAAAAAATTAAAATTAAAAATGGCAATGGCTAATATTACACTAATGTTTGTTGAAATCAACTGTATACCGTACAAAGTTTAAGTTATTTTTTGTATAAATTGATGGTAATTGAACGAAGTCGTTTTGATAAGTTTGCAATATTGCACTGAATAAATTTGTAAAATTAGCAGATAAAAAAACGTTCATTTCTTCTTTCACTAAGCCACAATAACACTGTTCTGCATAATGGCAAGAAGAAAACTCTTCACAATGGTAAAACAAGACTGTCGCGAAGGTAAAGATAAAACTATCGCAAATTTATAAATTTATCGACTTCTTCCAAAGTCACGGTAAGACAATCTTCTTCTTCTTCTATGTGCCCTGCTCGGTGCCCTGAACGTCGGCAATCACTGCAGCGAGCGCGTTTCAATCTTCCGCCATACGAAACAGTTGTTCGGCGCTTCGAATTCCCGTCCATTCTCTAATATTCATAAGCCACGAAGCTTGCTTTCTACCGACATCTCTCTTTCCTTCTATTTTATCTTTCATAATAAGCTGTAGGACTCGATATTTGTTTCCTCGCAATACATCTCCCAGGTTCGCAATCTTTCTAGACTTTATAACTGAGATCAATTCCCGTTCAGCATTGTCTGCCGTGCAATCCATGGGACCCTGAGCATTCTGCGGCGAATCCACATCTCAAACCCTTTTATGCGGTTCATTGTCGTAACTTTCAGGGTCCAAGTTTCCATGCCATATAGCAACACCGCCCACACGTCTATCACTTTAAAAAACACCACACATCCTAAAGGTTAGGTTAACATAATAATGTGGTTTATGACCCACCTACCTATATGTTATCCCCCTCCCATTAAATAAAGATCCAAACAGCTACAGAGGGTTGAGTGTAACTAGTACGTTAAGTAGACTATGGGCCAAAATTATCCAAAAACGATTACGAGAAGAGATTGGAAATACCATTGCGGAAGATCAAAGCGGATTCACTCCAGGGCGTTCATGTGTCGACAATTTGTTTACCCTACAACAGCTCATTGAAAAGAAAATTAATAAAGGAGAAGAAATCCATATCACATTTATTAAAACGAGATTCTAGTATATTTACAGTCGCCACAACCTCTTTCAATTTTGGGGCGGGGTTACACTTCAAAAGAGCCAATAATAAAATTGCATTCCAAATTAACTTTAAAGCTATTTTTTCAAAATTGTGTAAACCGACCGCAAATTTTATGTTTTTATACGCTAATTAGACCCTCATCTTTCATAATTCGTTTCAAAAATCATGAAATTCCGAATTTGGGTTTATTGACCGTCCCCGCTTCTTCTATTCCTGTCACCGAAAAACTTTCTTAGCTTCAACATCAAAACGTAGGAAATAATTTCACCGAAATAAAAATTAAAAAATTGCGGAGCACTGTCTTATTCTGATATCTAGCGTCATAAAAAGTGACTCATAATATAAAAATACTCAAGTGGTATTGCTAAAATGCAATTTCTTCACTAATTATTGATAAACTTTAAGAATAAACAAGCGGTTAAGCTCGTCATTTTCTATTTTTTAAAGTTATTGAGTTATTGTGTAAATTTCGTTGATCCATAGGAATCTCGTTAATCTACTCAATAACGCGTATCATTGGAGATGAACGTTCTCCGTTCTCTGAAGAACGATTAAATTTTTAGATTCCAAGTAAAATTCTTCATTAAAATTGGAATTTTCAAATGTACTTACCCCGTATGATACTCGATCCGTCACAATTAGGTACATTGCCAGACCAATCATGTTGAAATACGTATGAATTAACCCATACACATTAATATTTTTGCTAATGTTATAATGAAATATGAGTAAGTAACTCTTTAAAATCAAATTCAATACAATTATTACGAACCAGGGAATCATTCCAAATTTCACCACTATGTTAAATTGCTTATACGATAATTCTAATGCTAAATATAAACGATTTAAATGGCACAAAATCACCGCCAAAGGCACACTTTCAGAATCAATGGAACTGCTGTTTTTATCTTTTTCTGTAAAATTAGCCCAATTTGTTTATAGCATTGTTTAAAATGAAGCAAAAGAATAAAGATACCGTCATATGTAACATGGTACAAATGTTCGAAATGGCGGAAGATAAAACGATATTGAACAGTTTGTTCTAAAAATAAGAATTTAGTTCATCTAAATATTTAACATTAAAAGCAAGAGTATTGAAGAATCCCAATACGCCAATCACGATAATGGAAAGAAATGCTGATCTACTTCTTTTCACGCATTCGTCGGTTAGAATGCAATGAACTCCAAATTCTTTACAATTTTCGATCATTTTTGCCATTTTACGAAATTCTAACAGCAATACATCAATTTTAATAATTCCTGAAACGCAACATAGTATGGAACTCATATTCCAGAAAATTCCTAATATGGAAACAATCGTAACTGGAACATTAACATATTTCAGCTTTACTATATCATAAAGACTACAGTAAATATTCACACATTGAATTGAGATTAAAATTACTGCAAGAATAAAAGATTTTTGGGATAGAAAGAATTGAGAAGTGGATTTGGCATTTGTATGAACGCATATAACAGTAATAAATTGGAAGAAAACCGATAATCGAACCTAATTTAATGAATGGTCGTAGAAAACACCCAACACAACTTTTCATGTTTTGTATTAATTGAGTAAGTTTACATGTATACTGCTAAGAAATAATTATAATAAAAAAATTGAATTAAATTAATAAGTCAATATTTGTATTGTTATAGATTTTTAACCAAGTTGTTGTATTTTACTTATTCAAATTAAATTTTACCTATCTAATCTTTAATAATGACGGATGTCAGTAAATATAATATAACAGATTTTACATGTTTAATTACTTTCACATTTTATTAATAATTACATAAACATATTTGACATAAACATGCAACTACTTCAAATAAATTACAAAGAAAATTACAATGAATAGTCGCCATCCTATTTTTAGATCGGAAGAAAAATAGTATATTGTGATATACTGATTACAACAGGAACTTCATTTTTGACAGTAAAAGGCAATTGTGTGCGGGGCTGCACTGAGAAAATAAGAAAACCTCTTTGGAAAAATGCCTCATGTTTTTTTTTTAGGCTTGTCACTTTGTCTGTGCTTTCTGAGGTTAAAATGCATCTCTGATTGGTTGACTAATGAAAGAAGGGAATTTTGTTTGTTTCGTCAATGGATAATAAATTTGTAAATTTTAATTTGACATAATACTACTCTAATTTTCTACTTTAAAGTTCACTTTTATAAAGCTCTTAGCTTGTAAAATTTCTCCTCTCTTCTAATTAACTACAATTAATAACCATGTAGGTTTTGTCTTTACGCTTAGATAGACAGGTTTAAATTTCTAAAAAGCCTTTTTGTAGTCAACCAGATAGGCAAATACGTCTTTGCGCTGATCACGGCATTTCTGTAACAATACTTGTAGGGAAAACAGAGCTTCTCTAGTTCCAAGGGAGTTTCTGAAGCCAAATTGTATGTCTTCTAGATCTTGTTCACATTTAATCTTAATTCTGTTGTGAATTATTCTAAAGAACACCTTAAGTATATGTTTCATGAAACTTATTAATCTGTTATTGCTGCATTTTTTTCTTTTTGAATTGGTATAAATTCAGACAGCAACTATTCTTCTGAAATCTTTCCGGTGTTGTATATTCTGTCGAAGAGCCTTACTAGAACATGAATATTGTCTTCTTCGATTAGCTTAAACAACTCTATTGGAATTTTTGGCAGTTCATAAAGCGTACATAACTTCGGATTTTAGGATCTTGGGAGCTCTTTCACAGTTCTGGTGCTGGTTAAGTACTTCTGTTCTTTGGTTATAAAATAATTCTTCTATATAATTTCGTATTTGTTGTTCTTAGCTAGCCTTCTTAGTTCCATCAATTTGAGTATGTCCCGTGTCATCCATTTTTATTTCGATTTTTATTTGGCCATTTAATTTGTTGCTTGTTACGAGCACCTTTTTTACTTTATTTTGAAGTTCATTCCATAATGCACTTACATCTTCCTCACTTCCATCCATTTCCCGCAAACCAGCGCTTAGTTGTTGTGCTATCTGCATTCTCGTATTTTCATCCTGTAGTTTCCATAGATTCTGCTGTTTGGCATCTTTCTTCTTTAAGTTCTTTAATCGTAATTCTGTGTTTGCAATCAAAGGGTTATGGTCGGATGATATGTCTGCTCCAGGGTAAGTAGTAACTCTTTTTATGTTATTTCTAAAGCGTTTATTTATAAGGATATAATTTATTTGATTTCTTGTTGTTTCCGGACTGCAACCATCATCCGCAGGTAATTTTCATGTATACAAACGGCGTTTTGGTAGTTTATACCATGTGTTGGTTACTATCATCTCGTTTTCCTCACAAAACTCATAGAACTTTTGCCGCGTTCGTTAGGTTGTCCCAGTCCATACCCACTGACCTAAACGAACTCGACTCCCTCGTCCACCAAACACAGGGCAGGAAGGCACCAGGCTTCGACAATATACAAGGAACATTCCTCAAATGTCTCTATGTAGTAATCAACAAAATTCTGCTAAACATATACTTCTTCTTCTTCTTCTTTCAGCTCTCTTCAATCCATTTTCGGATGTAGGCCTCCTCAGTTCCTTCCACCTTGCTCTATCCCCCGCTCTTCTCCCCCAGTGCAGTCCCTCATGTCTTTTCAGGTCGTCGGTCCACCTCATTTGTGGTCTACCCCTCGTTCTTCCACCCAGCCATGGCCGCCATTGCTGTAACACTGCGTTCCATCTGTTATCAGTTTGTCTCGCGTTGTGTCCTGCAAATCTCCATTTCAGCGTTGCCACTATCTCGCGTATGTCTCTTACTCCCGTCTTCATTCTGATCCATTTATTTCGCTTTCTGTCTTTCGGGGAGATTGCGAGCATTTGTCGCTCTTTGGCACTTTGTGATCCTGTCCATGTTCTTTTTTGTTAATGGCCAGGTTTGTGCCCCGTATGTAAGTACCAGAAGTATGCATTGGTCGTAAACTTTAGTTTTCAGTTTATGTGGAATTGTTTTGTTCTTGAGTATGTAGCTTAGTTTTCCGAAAGCCATCCATCCCAGCCTCACTCTTCTAACTATTTTGGCCTCTTGGTTTTCTTTATTTGGTTTGATGATTTGCCCCAAATATATATATTCTGAAATCTGTTCCAAATGTTTTCCGTCAGCTGTGATGTTTAGTCTATCATCTGTGTTTGTTATGACTTTAGTTTTATTTTTGTTGATATTTAGGCCAACTTTTCTAGAGCTTGTATCGAGATCATTTATCATAGTTTGCAGGTCCTCTTTATTGTCTGCGATGATGATAATATCATCTGCGTATCTGAGGTGACTGAGATGGTCACCATTCACGTTTACACTTTTTTTCTCCCAGTTCACTTGCTTAAAGACATCTTCTAAAGTATTAATAAAGAGTTTTGGAGACATACTGTCACCTTGCCTTACTCCTCTTTCTATCCGTATTGGGTCCGTTTCTGCATATATCTTGACGATCATTTTGGATTCTTGGTATATATTGTGTATTAGCATCATATATCGGTGGTCGACTCTGCTGTTCCAGAGTGACTCTTCCACTGCCCATGTTTCTATTGTATCGAAAGCTTTTTCGTAGTCTATAAATCCCATATATAGCGGGAGATGATATTCCGTTGCTTTTTCTAAGAGAGTTCGGATTGCAAGCAAATGATCACATGTGCTGAACCCCTTTCTGAATCCCGCCTGTTCTCTGGATTGATATAGTTCAAGCTTGTTATTAATTCTCTTTATGATAATTTTTGTGAACAGTTTATATAGTTGTGTGTCGCCTTTCTTGTATAGTAATATTGTTAATGCGTTTCTCCACCCGTTTGGTATATTCCCTTCGTCTAAACATTTATTTAGTAGCTCTTTTAGCACTTGTATCACACTTGTTCCACCCTCTTGGAGCATTTCTTTAGCAATGTTTAGAATTGTGAACTATAGACATCGAAGGCTAAAAACCAAAAGCTACAGAACAGAAGCTGCAGCAAAAATACTAAACGTAAACTCCGAAAAATATGCCAGATATAACCGAGGAAGAAATAGTCACTCCTTGGGAAAATGAAAACGACAAAGCACCTGGAAAAGATAACATTGCTAAAGAAATGCTAAACATATACATGCGTGCCTAAAACAGCCCACTTCCTCAAAATGTGGCAGATAGGAGTCCTTAAGGTTCTTCTAAAAGACACACCAGGAGAGAGAGAGTCACTCAAAATTACCGCCCCATAACCTTGCTGCTTGTGTTTGGCAAAATATTGGAAAAATTAATCAAAATCAGACTTCTCGAATTTAGAAACCCTTTCACTCAGACAAGCAGTTATGCTAAAAGCATAAGGAAGAGATAGTCAAACAAATACCGAAAAAGGTGAGAACTGGCATATGGTCTTGTTGTTTGGTTAGCATCTTTTTAAAACTTAAAATTAAAGTTTAAAAACGGATCAAGTATACTAAAACGCATAAATGGTATCAAATGTAGAATAAATGCGTTGTGATATAAATGATCTATTGTTAAAAGTACTGAAATCCTTTAAAATTTGAAAGCTTTAGCGAAGCTAAGCTTAGCTTAACCTTCTACTATGCAACCCTAACATCCTAAAGGTTAGGTTAACATAATAATGTGGTTTATGACCCACCTACCTATATGTTATCCCCCTCCCATTAAATAAAATTGATTTTTTATTTTAAAAGTTATATTTTCATATTTTAACATTTTTATCACCCCTTCCCCGAGTTGATCTTAGAACCGCCACTGTCAAATTATGCCTGGTTTTATTAATTAATGATATTAAAAATTGATGTTTTTTTTAGTAATAATCTCTTACATGCGGATGGAATAGCTCTGTAAGGTAGCTGTAGCCTCTAGGAAGTAAAGACAACTTTTGGTTAATTACATAATGCAAGAGCATTACCACATTATCTTTAACAACCTGGTTGCTGCAATGTTTCACCTCACATTTCAAAAATAAATTGTTTTTCAGTTAAAGAAAAGTTAAAAAGGCTTTAAAGAAGAACACACCAAGAGCTCAAATTTTTGGTTTTGAAGTAGAATTTTGACAAACAAAGGATGGAAAGGATCTTAGATTTACTTTAAAAAAATTGGATATATGTATGTATCTATGCCCATGACTTTTTGCCAAATTTAATTTTGAACTTCTTATTAGTTTCTGAGTTAAAGCTCATATACAATTGCATTTGCATTATTTTTCAGTTAAAAGTTAAGACGTGAAAAGGTGGTGGCTCTATAGCTATTTCCTCTACTGCATGTTTAGAGCTGGGAATAGCGGCGTTGACCTAAGAATTTGTATCAGAATCGCCCGTTAAATTTTACTTCATTAGAGCTTTTCGTTGGGGAGAATTTTATGGGACGAGCATGCAAACATTCACATTTATATATTAAGATAAATATATAATATGTATATGGTAAATACCTACTTACTTATTTATTTAGTTAAATTCATTTATTATTTAATATAAAAAATTTGAAGCAACGTCGTAAAACTTAATATTTTAAAAACGCGGAGTAGCCGCGAAATCTTGTTTTTCGCGGTTATTGTTATACTAATACGATTAATTTTTACAGAAAAATTAAGAACAAATGAAGAACAATAAATTAAGAACAATAAAAAAATTTTAAATTTCGATAGAAATTTAGATATTTAGATAGAAAGGCTGGCGTGAAATTTTATTTCGCAGTTTTAGCGATTAATATTAGATTTAAAAAATTTATTTTTTCAGAACAATTGAGAAGAAATAAAGAACAATTAAAAACAATAAAAAAAAATTATAATTTCGATAAAAAAGGGAGGCTAGCGTAAAATCTTATTTCGCGGTTGTCGCGGTTATCGCGGTTTTCGCAGTTTTTGCCGTTTTCGCGATTAAAATTAGATTTAAAAAATTTATTTTTACAGAACAATTGAGAACAAATAAAGAACAATTGAAAACAATAAAAAAAAATTTAATTTCGATAAAAAAGGGAGGCTGGCGTGAAATCCTATTTCGCGGTTTTCACGGTTTTCGCGATTAATATTAGATTTTTTCGATTTTATTGATGATTTATTGCAAAATCAAAAAAAAATTAACAGAACGCTTGTAAACAAATAGAGAACAATCAAGAACAACAAAAAAAATAGAATTAAAAAAAAAGGAATTTAACTTCACGCACATGCAGCTCTAGTATTTATTACAAAATTTATAGTGGAACTATGACGTGATGCAGATAATGATGATGACCCCACTCTCAAAATTTCCCAACTTGACTTGCACTACAAATAAACGCGTCAGCTCTCAAATAAAAAAGTGCAATCTACTTTTGACGTTGTTGTAGTTGCATAACTCACAGGTTATTTTTCTTTACAATACATTGACTAATTTAAATAAAATAATAATGGGAGAATTGCAATTGGTTCACCAAGAGACTAGAAATTGTGGTCCCCCACAGGACAATTAGAACAGATACTATAGATAATACTCACCACGTTTGTAAGACGTTCGCTGCATTCAAGAAATACGTTTATTTCGAAAATATTTATATATGAATAAATGATGAAGAGTACATCCAATTTTTCCATATTAGTTGAGAAAAAAATTATGAACTGATAACTGGACAATATTGTCACAAGTAGGATAACTGTAAACCATAATAAAAATGGTAACCCGTAAGTAAAATTTAGTTGTTTGTACGCTAAATTCATGGCTAAGTATAATCTGCGTAAACGCCGTAAATGAATTTCTAATGATAAAAATTCAGTTTTTTTAGCTACTGCGGCGCATTTTTTTTAATAGAAATAATTTAATTTGAACACAATATTGATGATAGAACATGTAATAAAACACAGTTGTTAACATAAAATTAATAACTGCAATATGTTCGATGTAATTTAACAAACTCCTTCTTATTAAAATATTCAAGAAAAAAAGAATTTAGCTCAAGATGAAAATCTTTAAAAGTGAAAATGACGACAATCGTAGTACTAACTACAAGATACGCAACAACAACATACATAATCTTTTTAGAATTTTTAATCGTTTCAGACGATATAAAGCAAGGTAATCCTAAATGTTGCTGATCTTCAACAATTCGTACAATTTCTCTAAGTTCTAATAGTTTGTTTTTGTAATTTAACAGATTCAAAACACAAATTAAAATTGGAATGATGGAATTTATATTTCGAAGTAGAGAACTTAAAATTTCAAAATGAGTAAAATACTGAAATGAAAAATCTTCTATAAAAGTGAAGCATGCATTAACTAGAAAATAAATTATTATTATAATTGTGAATAGCAAAAATTTTCGAGAAAATATAAACTGCGTATTATATGGTTTTCCATTTTTATGCACACATATAACATTTACAGGGGCGCTGCACAAAAACAACTTAATTTTACGAACGGTTTTAGTAAACACCCCACGCAATTTTCCATGCCGAATGGGTTTTCTGATAAACTTTTCTTACTTATTAATTTTGTTAAGTGAATATAATAATTTAAGATTATCAGGTAGATAAATGAAATCATCAATTTCCCTTCAAATTGGTTCTCTCGTACATAAATAAGCAGGGTGCAATTTTTAATTAGAAAGAAATTCAATAATTATTTGAACATGATTAAGTTTGTCAGCAACCAAATCGATAAATTATAGTTTAGATATACTAAGACAAGTTAAAATTGATTATTGATTTTCAAGTTAATCTGTTAACTTAAAGCTGCATAAAAAACATATTTATTTCAAGACAACAATAATTTAATTTAAGTTGAAAGCCAGCATCGATAAAGTTAATTGAATTAACTCCGACATATTTTTGTGTTCAATTTTCCTTTTACAAATTTTATCACGTTCTGGTGACCTACATTTTTTTAAGGTTGACTTCCATTGAAAATTCGGACAAACTTGTTCTATGAACACGACGATTTTTAGTCTCGTAAATAAATATTATTTTTACTTTTTCACGAAAGTCACCAGTTAATTATTTTTCGCGAGTCGATAATTAAATTTCATTGAAGTATATAAAATTTAATTTTTTTCTAAAGTAGATGTTAAAGAAAACGTATATATGTAAAAAAATCCTAATTTCAAATTAAATTATGATTTGACATCGATCACTCTTTGTTTTTAATTACAGTGAAAACTTATTCCGATTTTCAATTAATAACGTCTTTATATTTTATTAAAGTTTATCTTAGTCAAAATTTATTTTATATTAAGTCAGTTTAATTCATGTAAATAATAATAAATAATAAATAAGGTATCCATTCCTGTTGGAATATGCCTACTCCTTTGATGTAGGAGTCTTTACGATTCATTTCCCGAGGTGAATCACTCCTCATTTTCTCTTCTTCGACAATCTATATTTTCTTATGTGTCTTGGTTTCGTTTACTAAATTTCTCCATACCGTCCTGTTTTCGAATTTTTTCCTCCAATCATCCACACCCATCGCTTTAAGGTCCTTTATTACCTCGTCCAGCCATCTCGCTCTCGTTCTTCCCCTGTTTCTCGTCTCGCCAGGTCTCCATTCCATAATTTGTCTCAAAATGCTGTCTGGTTCTTTTCTAGTCACATGACCGAGCCATCTCATTCTCTGAGCCTTTATGAATTTCACAATATCCTCATTTCCCATTATTTCATTTAGTTCAGCATTTGTTCTTATTCTATATTCGTTCTCTCCTAACTTTTTCGGGCCTGTGATCGTTCTCAAAATTTTTCTTTCAAATATTCTCAATTTTTCCTCCTCTTTCCCAGTCATGTTTAATATTTCCGCTGCGTATGTTACCACCGTTCTCACAAATGTCCTATATATTCTCAGCTTTGTTCTTGTAGAGATAGTCTTATTTTTTAACAACTTCTTGTTTGCATGAAACGCTCTCCAACCAGCTTGTATCTTTTCAATTACCTCGATCGATCTCTCGTTGTTTCTGTTCAGTTGGACTCCCAGGTATCTGAAGTTTTCCACTTCTTCGAACAAGTATTCCCCAATCTTTAGGTGATTCAGTCTCCCACCTTTCTTTCTATCAAATTTCATGTATTTAGATTTGCTGTCATTAATTTTCAACCCCATTTCCTTCGCATGTCTCTCTATTTTTTCGAAAGTCTGTATCATTTTTTGTTTCGATCTCGCGATAATCACAATGTCATCTGCATAAGCCAATACTTGCCATTCTTTCGATGAAATCGTTGCTCTGATTCCTAGCTTTCTCACTACGCTTTCAATCACCAGGTTGAACAACACCGCCGACAGCGCATCCCCTGTCTCACACCGCTGTTAATCGCGAACTCATTTGTTTCATTTGGTCCAATTTTAACGGTTGCTCTAGCGTCTCTCATCGTCATTTCTATAAGTCTTCGCATTTTTCTGGGTATTTTCAGATCTGCCATCACTTCGTACAGCTTTTCACGTTTAACTGAGTCGAAAGCCTGTCGGAAGTCGACAAACAGCAGATGCAGCTCTATATTGTGTTCATATGATTTTTCTGCAATTTGTTTCATTATGTGCAGTGCATCTACTGTCGATCGTTCCTCTCTGAAACCGTGCTGATATTCCCCAGTTTTGTCATCAATCACTGTTTTTATTCTATTGTATAAAAGTGTCGATAGAATCTTGTATGCTACCTGAAGCAGCGTTATTCCCCTATAATTATTGCAAACCTCAATATCTCCTTTCTTGTGGATTGGAATTATTCTACCCAATTTCCATTCGCACGGCATTTCCTCTTTTCTCCATATTTCTAGTAACAATTTGTATATTCTTTGATGTACGTCTTGACCAGCATGTTTTATCATTTCGCCACTTACCCCATCACTTCCTGGCGCTTTTCCGTTCTTCATTCTCTTCAATATTGCTTCCACCTCGCTGAATGATGGCTCTGTTTCTGCTTCTTCCTCCACTCTCTCACCCTCTTCTTCATTGGTTGTTTCTTCATCGTGTTGGTTGAACAGCCCTTGAAAATGTCTCGCCCAAATTTCTTTAATTTCTATCTCGTTGTTACCTTGTATGCCGTTTTCGTCTTTCATGGTTCGAGTCCTTACGTTGGGTTTTCTCTTTTGTTGTTTTATGCCAAGATAGAACTTCTTGATGTTGTTTCTGTTGTAATCGTTCTCTATTTCGTTCATCTTTTCATTCAACCAAATGTCCTTCTTTTCTTGTATTTCTTGTAAGCCTCTCTTTCTTTCTCTGTATGTGTTCCGATCATCTTCTTTGTTTGTCAACATCCATCTCATTCTTGCTTTTTTTTTGTTTTCGGCTTTTTCTTCACATTCTTCATCAAACCAACTCTTATTTTTAACTCGTTTCCTGTAACCTACTGCATTTTTGGCACTTGTCTGCATTACTACTTTGATATTGTTCCATTCATTGTCTATGTTTTGTTCCGTTTCTTTGCTGCGCATTGCTCTGTTTGTTTCTTTTGCATATTTTAATTCATGTATTTACGTCAAATTATTATTTTAATATTCAAGTTTCGCATTTTGTAGTTAAATTATTTCATTCTGTCTGCGAATTATCTTTCATGTTCGTTGTGGTTCGGTTTTGTTAGGATATGTCCAGACTGTTTCACCTTGAAGTTCCAACCAATCCGCAGCTTTGCCGCCAACTTTTGTTTCCCGGCTGCTACCCTGAACGTTCATTTGCATGCATCGTTAGTGAGTCTTGAACTTTTTATAAGTCAAATCATTCCGTGTTTTAACACGTTAAATTTAATTTTACCATCTTTAATGTCGTTTACGTCAGTGAGCTCTAACCTCCCAACAAGCCAACTTACTCCATGTTTTTCGAACGTTAAATTATAACACCATCTTTAATGTCGTTTATGTTAATAAATTAATGTTAATGTTTGATCGTGATTTGAATAATCATTTGTGATGTTTAGTGTTTCGTCCTTTTAAGTGTTGTTTTTCGAGCAGCGAGCATTGTCGTACCGTTATCGTTTCGAATTATTGTTCAAAATCTCATTGATAAATTTATGTACCGTCAAGTTTATTCTTGTCAGCCTCGAAACTTTTTTGTAGAAGGTAATAACTGCCGTCTCTACAATGCAAATATTCATTCATTTTTGTCAACATCTTTATTATCTACCGCAAAACGACTTCGAATTCTACCACCTGAGTCAAAAGCATCCTAATTATGTTAAGCGTCTGAGTCATGGATGTGAATACATTATTTCATTTTGTTATTTAAAAGTGACTACATTACTCGTGTAAATCTATAGAAATTACTCACAAGTTTTATTTTGCTACCACACGTAGCGCTGAAGATTTTGTTAAGCCCTCTGCTGCAATATTTATCGTTTATCGTCATTATTTTAACTATTGTTTATAATAACTTATTATTGACAAATGTCAAAACTTCTGTTAATTAGTCAAATTTTGATTTTACAAGGGAGACCGGCAACTTCCCTTACTGAATTGATTCATTTTCATTGTGCGAGTAAATCTTGTAGTGGACTTCAACAAATGTAAGTATAAGGGCACGCTTCTTTGGCAATTTTAAGAAAATTGTGTTTGAATAATTATATATTACTGATAAACTGCATAAAATTAACATAAATTTGGTAAGTTGTTAATGGAATTGCATAAGATTGCAAAAAATAAAACATACGTGAAGGAACTGGGATCGCATCCAACTTCTGCAAAACAAATTATTTTTATTTATTTGATTAGTAATTCCCCCCAGTATAACATGTCATTGTTCTCAAGAAAACCAAAACGGTATAATAAACCCTACTCATAATCTGTAAAAGTTGAATCGTTTACCTTTCAGCAGTGAGGCACTGGAGTGTGTTCCACATCCCTAGACCCCCGGTCACATACAACTTTGGCTTATTGGGATATTAGTTATTTGAGTGTGACTTGTTAAAGTTAGGATTAATTAGTATTTCTAGAGATTTTTCTAGATCGGTTATGCTGATATCTTCAATTTATTATTAATAAAAAATAAACTGCACAAACCGGGGGTCTGGGGGGTGTGGAACACCCTCCAGTGCCTCACTGCTGAAAGGTAAAACATTCAATGTTTACAGATTATGAGTAGGGTTTATTATAGCACTTTGGTTTTCTTGAAAACGATGACATATTATTCTGGGAATTCATAATCCTCTCCCCGATTCATGGTCACTGTTTTATATTTTTGTGCTAAAACATTCTACATTATCGCTTAATACTGATAACTATAAGTTTGAAAATTTATCTATCACAGTTTGAGTGTATCTGGGGGTGCTCCAACTCCCAGACCCCGGTCTCGACAAAATTGGTTTATAATTTGGGATAATTGAAATATTAGTTACTTGAGTGTGACTTGTTAAAGTTAGGATTAATGAGTATTTCTAGAGATTCTTTTTAGATCGGTTATGCTGATATCTTCAATTTATTACAGTTTTGCAGTTAAAATAAACTGCACAAACCGGGGGTCTGGGGTGTAGAACTTTCTCTGCTGAAAGGTAAAACATTCAATATTTACAGATTATGAGTATGGTTTATTATAGCGCTTTGGTTTTCTTGAGAACGATGACATAAATTATACTGGGGAATTAATAATTAAATAAATAAAAAAAAAATTGGCAGAAGCTGGATGCGATCCCAGTACCCTTCGCATATGTTTTTATTTTTTTGCAATCTTACGCAATTACATTAACAACTTACCAAATTTATGTTAATTTTTATGCAGTTCATGAGTAATATATAATTATTCAAATTCAATTTTCTCAAAATTGGCAAAGAAGTGTGTTATACTTACACCTGTTGAAGTCCACTACAAAACCTACTTGCACAATGAAAATGAATCAATTCAGTGAGGGAAGTTTCCCGGGGTCCCTTGTTAGTACATTCAGTTTTAAAATTAAGGACCTTCAGTCACATTTGTTGTAGCGCTACTTTAAACATTATTTTTGATAAATTTTAAACCATCATGGGAGTGTCAACAAGTCAATCATGTACCGTATTTTCAAAATTATTATAAGTTTCTTTGTATAATTGCGTTTTTTTCTGTCTATGTTAGTTTCAGGTCCAATTTGTAAAACTGACTTGGATGGGATTCTTGAAATAGTATGATTATTTAAGTACGGCTTAGAAAGAATACTGCTAACTTTGTCCTAACTTATGCCGGTTTGACAGTGGCGCCTCTATAACCATGTTGTTGACCATCTAATTTTGTTAAGTGTCTGGATCATGGATGTGAATACATTATTTCATTTTGTTATTTAAAAGTGTCGACATTACTTGTGTAAATATATGGAAATTACTCACAAATTTTATTTTGCTACCAAACGTAGCACTGAAGATTTTGTTAAGCCTTCTGCTGCAATATTTATCGTTTATCGTTATTATTTTAGCTATTGTTTATAATAACTTATTATTGACAAATGTCAAAACTTTTGTTAATTAGTCAAATTTTTAAACCTAGTACATTCAGTTTTAAAATTAAGGACCTTCAGTCACATTTGTTGTAGTGCTACTTTAAACATTATTTTTGATAGATTTAAGACCATCATGGAGTGTTATAACAGGAAATTGTGACTTTAACAATTCCTGTTAAGAAAGGTACGCACCTTTCGTTTGATCCCTGAGTTTTATCAAGTCACGTGGAAGGTGAGAGAAAGGGTACCCGCGCACAAGGACAAGGTCAAGCGAGTGGTGACAAGACCGTTAAAGAGCGAAGAGTGTTAGTTAGAGTTATTTTGCCGATTTGAATTGTTCACCAAAGTTGGTGGAATTATTTAATAACAAATACGGGCGTTTTGAAGTTAGTTATTCGTCAAAACTTTTAACATCTGCTGTGCACCGCTTTTCCTTCGAGCTGTGCGACTATCACGTGACAGTGATAATATATGAAGGTCGATTTTGCGCAGTGCTGGACAAATTAAATTGAGGATTATTCTTACATTTTTTTACACCGACGATTAATTAATTCTAATTTCAACGGCCTGCTTATGCCGAGCAATCACATTAATAATTACTTCAAACGAGTCGTCATTTTCAAGTTAAAACGCAATAAGCACAAGTTAGTGCTTCGTAACTGTTACTCCTGAGTGCTTCGACCGCTTCAACTACCGTTTGGAGTGCTTTTCCGTTCAGCCCTCGAGTGTCATCTTCTTCCGTCCAGACGCAACCGCATCATCCGAAGGCTCCAATCTAGTGAATGGGGTAATCCAGTGTAGTGTGTGCGCGATCAACCTCAAGATTCACCGAGTAGCAGCCCACAACTACCTTTTAAGTGATAACCATTGTCATCTTGAGTATTCTGTAAGGGTTCATTCAGCTGGTGAGTTCATTCAATTACTCCTTAAAATATCTGTTGTTTGGTGCTTTTGTTCTTAATTTTAACGTATTTAAATCACGCAGTTGTGATCTATACTCACTGGATCTGTTACATTAATTCATTAGGATTGTTGCCTGGATTGATTTACATAATTGTTTATAACTGCAGAGCATTAAAAATCCATAGTTTGTTAAATAAACTTAGTAATTTACATATTTGGAGTTTGATTTGCTTTTGATTTCTGAAGCAGCGAAAAGACAACTTGATTTCGAATTTACCTCTTTGCCACCGCTAATATTACAGCTGGCCGAAAACGACGATCAAGGGCAAACACAAATAATAAATTTGTGTTTTTGGGAGCGAAGATAATTTTAAATTTTCCCCAGCTTCCATTTCAATGTCAACAAGTCAGTCATGTACCATATTTTCAAAATTATTATACGTTTCTTTGTATAATTGTGTTTTTTTTCTGTCTATGTTAGTTACAGGTCGAATTTGTAAAACTCAGATGGATAGGGAAAAGTCAGACGGCTTAGGAAGAATACTGCTAACTATGTCCTAACTTATTTGCCGGTTTGACATTAGTCGTGGCGCCTTCTATAACCATATCGGTGGCCATCACGACTTCAACCTATTCCGGTGCATGTATAACCAAAATTCATTCTCGGCTGACCCCGACCTCACGGCGAGTTAGTCGACAGTTTTAAGCCTTGTTGCAGGTGTGTGCAATAAAAAACCAAAATAATATAGTTATTAAAGATAAAAGGAATGTAGACTGTCCTAAAACGATGGAACGACCAAGAGTGGTCGATAATTTTATCAAGACTAATACGAACAAAAGCATGCAGTACCAAAAGAGATCAAAGAAGAACTGAAAATAGACGTAAAGAATATGGGCTTGGAAAACATACCAACTATAGACGAAAAGATTTTGACACCACTAAATCATAGGATAAACAATATAACACCTGAACCTGATGAAGTTATAGTTGACCTCATTTTTAAAAAAATGAACCGATGATACCTTCTTCTTTTCTTCAGGTGCCTATCCGTTACCGGATGTTAGCGATCATAAACTTGGCCGAAGTCAAGATGACTTTTCTTGGGAGTGTAATTCATGGGGCGGTTTCCCTTGCCTTCCCCATAGTCCACAGATCGATATTGGACTTTTGATCACAGCAGTGTATCTAGCGCCAGCAGGTTTGAACCGCGACTTACCGCTTCGTAGTCGACCCGTGCATGCTTCGCGCTATACTGCTGGTTGATGATTCCACCGGCTCATAAACCACGCCAAACCGTTGTTTTAAAGATGTAATAGCTGGTCTTGCACTTCTTTCTCACCAAAGATGGCAATTTGGCTTATTAACATAGCCATTATGCCAGAAATAGGTTTCATCTCAAAATTTTGGTCGAAAACGGCAGATTTTCTTAAAGCTGTTCAAAAGCTCAAAGTCTGCTACGGTGACAATTCGGAAGATCGGCCGGCTTTAATTGTTGAGCGAGTTGAATTTAGTATGCTTTTCAACCAAGATCATTACATAATATGATCTATTTGGTCGCGTATTATCTAATAATGAAAATTTCAAATTTTTCGATGGTATAGCCAATTGTACGTTTGGTAGGTCGATTATATGGACCATTTTGACCTCTTAGGTACAAAATATTCCTCGTAGAATGCTGATTTTTATAATAATGCTGAATAATTTATAGATGTGCCGAGCTAAGTTTTTCCATGATGAAATGTCAAACAATACTGAACAAAAATACCATGACCAACTCTCGCGTCATCTGTCATAAAATCCTTACTAAAAGAAGTATCTTTAAATGAATCACCCTATATATCAATAATTTATGTTTGTTCTAAATATTTTGTGGGGAATTAATAATTATAAATTTTTATTTTGACTTTGGAGAGCTCAAAAGGATAGGGGTCCGGCAAAATCTTGCCAAATCTTTTTTAAAGGGAGGGGGTTAATGAAAATCTCACGTCAACTTTATAATACACTGTAAACATTTCTGGTTTCCGGTGTGGAAAAAATTGTAGGGTAAATCTCATGTGAGGAGGAGAGAGGGGTTCCACCACATCTTATCAAATCCCACAAAAGGAAAGGGGGATCTAAATTTAAAAAAATTACCTCAAGTAATTAATGGACATCCCCTTAGCCTACCAGAGCGTTGGTTTTCTGGTCACTTTCGCGTATGACAAGATCAATAAGAATAAAATGTTAGATCGACTTTCTAATGGTACATATTATTAACAAAAATCGAAAATTGAATTGATTAATTAAAGGAAACATCCACGTACAGCATCGCGTGCGGATCTTCGTAAAAAACCAAAATTGATTGTCATCAGTACTTCAAGGGCACATGATTGCATGCCTAAAAGGTCATTTTATTTGTTCGTTATTAGCCTATTCTTTAACCACTTTTGGGTATAAGCCGCTTTTTCAGAGATAGGATTTAGCATTAAAACCCAACGGTTGCTCATGTGGGTTAAGAAATGTACCTTTAACCCTGTTTTTATTATTAATAGTAGCAATCATCAACACAGGGCGACCGACGGCTTTATGTGCCCTCCAAAGCATGAAAACGGCCATAAGAAATTGCGCTAATTACCAAGTCATAGCAGTCGCCTTAATTTATAGTTATATTAAATCCCTACGTAAATTTTGAATAAAAACTTGTTTTTATTGTAACTTGTGATTTATTTAAATGCTATTCCGCTACTGATTTGTCTGTTACTTGACCTGATGTCAAATGGGTTGGTAATAAATAAACAAACCAAGCAGAGGTGCGAGACTTTCACTTAAAAGCTACACTTACAAAATGCAATAATATAATAAAGAATGAATTTTTAAATAAAAAATTATTACAAAATATCATTTAATTGTAAACCAGTACGGTAGCTGTATAAAAGCCTAAAGAAAAATTTAAATTTTCCCTTACACTTCAAAATTAACAAACATAATTAAGTTCAATGGTAAATCTAATGAACGTATATTTTGTTAAAAATTTAGTAATAATATCGGTAGAACCATAGAAATATATTGTGTAACAAGCTGAAAACGTGAAATATATCTCCGGCTAGTGATCGGAGAGCTGAATCGGGCGTGGACCATGCAAAGTTTCTAGGTTGATTTACAACTGGGTAATTAATACGATACGATAAAATAACCTAGAAATATATTTGATAATTATATTTACAAAAATAAAACCCGGATAAATAAAAACGGATAAATTTGGTTTTACCAATTTGACGTCGCCATATGTATGAAAGGAGCTAAGTAACTACAGGAGAAAAGTGCTAAATAATGACGCAAAGTGCATTTAAGGTATAGGGCAGAAAGGCGTAAAGAAAAGATTTTTAAATAAATACCGACAAAAGGTTACAACAAACACACGGTGACTATTGTTCGGTTGGCGCCTTTTTGAAAACTTAAAAATTAAAGTCTACGTTGCGGCAGGACCGTAATCTAAAAATATCTTAATTAAAATTATAACCTAGAGTGATGCGAAACTAGTTTCGTTATAATTGTTTTTTCAATTACGGCAATTTTTAAAATTGCCGTAATTTTTAGATTATGAATTAAATCGGCCAAATAGTTCTATGTATAGTAATTATTTTGTAAAAACTCAACAGCGCATGCTTCTGCTGATGATGAGAGGCAAAATTTAGTGAGCAGACGGGATTTGGCTGGGATTGAATACTAAAACTGCGCTTTACAATAATTATTGTTGCTGATTAATTGATTTTACTAGTATATTTTTATTTTTAAAACTAATAAATTACAAATCGATTAAATTAAATTGTAAAAATAACTTACCACGTTTTTTAATCTCTCGGTCAATGCTAAAAAAATTGTCATTCCTATGAGGTGTGCGTATGAACTTGAAATATAAAATGAATTTGATCTTTGATTTGATTTTAACATACAAATGATTGTGTAGTTATCTAAAACCATTGCTATTATCGTTATTAAGACCCATGGTAGAAAAAGAAATCTTTGAGCTCTTGTAAATTGTTGATGTGTTATTTCTATAGCCAAATATAACCGAGAGAGACGCTTAAGACAATCCTCAAATGATAATCGATTGGAATCCATCCATAATTCAATTGGATGATTTGGCGATGAAAAAACTCTTTTACGCAAAACGAGCTTAATTTGTTTAAAAGATGTTTTAAATAAATTCAAATAAAACAAAGCAGACATGTAAAATTGCATACCTGCCGTTAACATAATGTATGAAACAAGAATTCGATTTGTATACTTGTAAATGATGTAGATAAAGTTATCGGCAGCCAATTCTTTCAAAGTGTTAATTAGGAATGAACAGCAATTAATGCATGCGGTAACTATAATAAAGTAATAAATTAATTTACTTCTGCGTAAAATTTTGTTTGTTAAAATACATGGAATACCGAAATAATTACAGTTTTCAACAATTTTTCCAATCGAGTTCATTTCGAGCAATTTTAATTTTCGATTACAGATTCCTGTAATACTAAATAAAAGTGTTACTGTCGAATCTATATTTTCTATAATCAAAGACGAAGTTTGCAAACCACCGTATCCTTTTCTATTTAAAGCGTCATAAATGGTAAAGCAAAAGTCGATGTTTTGA
Source organism: Lycocerus yunnanus (assembly GCA_036346125.1). Taxonomy (NCBI): domain Eukaryota; kingdom Metazoa; phylum Arthropoda; class Insecta; order Coleoptera; family Cantharidae; genus Lycocerus; species Lycocerus yunnanus. The sequence goes on from JARFIX010000059.1 coordinate 993,601, forward strand.
AATAAAATAATTATTAGAGCCGTTATTATAAATTTACGAATAATTACAATCTTAGGTGCAAAAGCTTTGTTATTTATATGCACGCAAGTAACTGCTAGAGGTGGACACGAACTGAAAGAATTTAAATTAAAGTACGGCCCAAAAAAGCACCCCACACAATTATTCATTTTTAAAAAAAGTTCCCGCCACAGCACTACCAAAGAATATGTAATACTTCCAGAATAAAATATACTTATTCAAATGGCACTTAAGTCTTAAATTGTTAGTAAATATCACCAAAAGTATCACATAACAGTTTTATTTCAGTGCAAATAAGATATAAAACTTACATTACGTAAGTTATTATTTATTAATGTATTTGAAGTGAAATAATAACAAAGTTATATCTCCTTATTGAATTTTATAAAAAAGATACGTAATATTGTGGTAAAACACAATGTGGCATCCCACAGAAATTTACTTACATTAAAAACAACAAACTTTTAAATCACAAAATTACTTTCCTTTCCTATTTACGTAATAAAATAATGTAATCGAATAGAAATTAAACTTTTAAATAGCATTATTTTTAAGATCTATGTTCTGTAATAATAATAATATTAATAAACTTTAAGAAACAAATATAAGAAATCTGCGTCATGGTTGATGTTGCAGCGCCTCATCGAAGAAAATTTTTACAACCGATAAAGAGAAAATGTATTAGCAATGGAAATTATGGTTTTTTATCAATCATTTGGAAAAAATTATATTTGCGTCTATTATTGTTGTATGTACTGTATGTGGGGCAGTGTCGAAATCGAAGGGCGTGGAAAGCGAAAACGGTGTCTAAACTCAAATTAAAATTTATATTTCTTCTTTCAATGCCATACACTTACACAGTGCGTAGACGATCAACTTAGCTGAAGCCAAGCTGACTTTATTAGGGAGTATTATTAATGAGGTGGTTTCCGTTGCACAGGATGGTCCCTTGATTTCCTTGATCACAGCAGTGTATTCGACGCGACTAGGACTCGAACCGCGGTCTACCGCTTTCCAGTCGGCCGGTGTATGCTTTACGCTATACTGCTGGTATAACAGTAAAATGACAATTAATTGGTTATCATTTATATAATATTTATTAATTTTGTAACAATTTGGTTATATAACAATTTGATGTTGTATTGGGACATCTGCTGCAGTTGTCTGTAACAAGCTGAAACCCCTACAAAGATATCTCCGACTAGTTATCAGAGGCGTTATTAGGGTGTAGACCGTGCAATCGTTTCTAGGTTGATTTACGGGTGACGGTAAACTGCACGAACGACTGCAGGTAGCCGAAAAAAAAGTGGTAAACTGCACCCGAACAAAAAAACAAAAATAATCCCTATGGTAAACTGCACTCGAAGTTCGTGCAGTTTACCATAGGATTATTTTGTTTAGTACAGGTAGTTTCCTTATTATTTTTAATAAATTATTATCTCAGAAATTAACCTAGCTCTTTTGAAGTGTAACCTCGCCCCAAAATTGAAAGAGGTTGTGGCGACAGTAAATATACCAGAATCTCGGTTTTACGACGAATTATGATAGATAATGTGTAATTAGCTAATAAAAGAATTAAATTTGTGATTGGACAACAAATTTTCGAAAAAAATCACTTTTGTGCGAATTCGTTTCTGATTTGGTTGCTAAACTCATTAAAAACATCCCTTAAGCGGCTCCAACTCGAAAAGTTTGCAAGTTGACGCGACTGATCTCAGGGAGCGACTGACTCTTTCCTAACTTTGCTCTAGTTATCACCGCCTTAAGGAAGATCCGGTAGTATGAATCTGCACGGAGTGTTACCAAAACTCAGGTTAATTTTATATAAGGATCATGTAATTAATAAATTTAATCGTATAACAAAATAATTTTGTTATACTCTGTATAATCCGTAATTTTGGGTTGCAGCTTACCTGAAAATGTTCGGGGTGCAGTTTACTACTTTGCAAAATTTTGTGCAGTTTACCATTATGAGGTACATTTGAGTGCAGTTTACCTTACCCCTTATTTACCAATGAATAATTAATACGCATCAATAAAATAACAAAACGAATTTATTTAAGATTAAAAAAACATAGACTTAAGTTCAATTAGAATTGAACCGATTGATCCGATCCTCCGCATCTTCCGTTTTGGTCTCTTTCACTCCGGGCCGTTTTGACAAACGCAACCACGGAAAACCTCGGATTTGCCTTAAAAGTGTATTTTTTCAAAATTTCTGCTCCAACCACAAATTTTAATTCTTTTATTCTCTTAATAAAATCCTCATCTTTCATAATTCACTTTACAAGTCTAGATTCGGGTATCTTAACTGTCACCAAAAGGTAATTTAATTTTAATGGATGGGGTACAGTTTAGAAGAAAAAGAATCACAAAAGCGAGAAAATCTGAAAAACCACATTTCTGTCTAATAATTTGAGATTTCAATGCTACAATAGAAAGAAAGATCAAAGACGCAAACAGCATTGGCGCATTTGGAATTGGAAAGAGAAACAGTAGGGGGGAAAATTATTAAACTATCTGCAATCTGAAAAGCAATACTGTATGAATACATATTCTAAAAAATCAATAAAAAGAAAATGGACATGGAAAAGCTCCGACGGAAAAACTTAAAATTAAATAAACTTTATAATATCCGATAACAAAAAGATTGTAACGGATGTATCAATCTTGAATAGATTCCTTACTGGGAGCGACCACAAACTAACTAGAGGAGTTGAAAGAAGAAAAATGATATGAAAAGAGCCACAACCAACAGGAGAAGTACTGGAACAAAACCAAGAACAATTCAAAAGCGTTTTGGACATCAATCTCGCGGCGACCAACCGAAACCTCGATCTAAACGATATTTCTAAAAATATTACAAAAATAAATGAATAGCGGTAAAAATAGTAAGCGCGATTAAAAAACAAGGAAACAAAAATAGCAAAAGTATTAGTAAGAAAACCAAGAACTTAATAGAAAAGAAAAAGCTGAAGAGAGATTTAGTGGAGTATAGGACCGTAACCAAAAACATAAAGACAAGCATTAGAAGAGACATAAGAAATACCAAACTGATCAAAGAAACAATAGAAAACAACAAAAAACATACCAACAGAGTATCTTTCAATTTCATTATTCTTTGAAAAAATCAATTTTTTTTATTAACAAATTGTTCTTGTAACAAGGTGAAAACGTACAAGATATCTCCGGCTAGCGATCGGAGAGCTAAATCGGGCGTGGACCATGCAATAGTTTCTAGGTTGAATTACAATTGGGTAATTAATACGTCACAATAAAATAACCTAGAAATATATTTAATAATTATATTTTCAAAAAATAATCTAGTAACCCGATTTTAAGAACTATGGAGATCAGAAAACAAAAAAGCAAAAAAATTAAACAATCAGTTTGTGAGTTACAAAATGTCAAAAAGTCGCGCCGCAATTTTATCGTTTTTTGAAGCTGGAAATTTTCCATGTGAAATAGTTGGAATGCTTAAAATTCCTCGACAAACCGTTTCCGACGCCATCAAACGATTCAAATAACTTGGTAATATGGAAGACCGACCCGGAAGAGGAAAAAAATGTTCTACCAACACTCGCCGGAATTGCAATATCATCAAACTTCGGATTGAAAGAATCTCGAGACTGTCGATGCGAAAAGTGGCTTGTAAAAACGGAATCACGCGAGAGTTACTTTATATAAGCAGCAAAAAGCTCAAATGCTAACTGATGAAAACAAGCGAGTACGACTTTGACGATGCTGTGCTCTTCTATATCGCACCGCTGCTTAAAAATGGGAAAATCTCGTTTTTACTGATAAAAAAATTTTTACTATTAAACAATTTCACAATCGTCAAAATGATAGATATTGGTCAAAAGAAGCACCCGGATCTTTTGCCATTGTTGTGATCGCCAATACCCCAAGTCGTTCATGGTTTGGGGCGGTATTTGTGCTACCGATAAAACACCTTTAGTTTTTGTGGAAGAAGGAGTAAAAATTAACAAGAAAATGTACCACCGGGATATTTTAGACCTAACGGCACTTTGGTGACTAACATTGGATCTTTCAACAAACCCGCCCACAAGGCAAAAACTACGCAATTTTATCAGTTTCGTTGAATGGCCCCCATACTCACCAGATCTGAACCCAATGGATTACGCCATATGGTGAATTTTAGAGGCCAAAGTCTGTGCAAAACCCCACAAAAGTTTATAATCGCTAAAACAATCTTTGCGTCAAGAATGGGACAAAACATCCCTAGAAGAGATACGAAAAACAAACGAAATTTTCATTCGACGTTTAAAGCTCTGTATCCACGCAGAAGGAAGCGACTTTAAAATTTTATCATTTATAATAACGTATGGTGAATGAAATACGAACGCGTACAACACTGTTATTAAAAAACGACACAATACTCTTACAAAAACAAAAACACGGCAAAGTTAACTGTACTGTCTATTTATAAAAACAAAACTAAGATTGCTCTGGTCAGTTAAAAATTAGTTATGAAAATGACACTAAACGTGCTAAACCGCCACAAATTAATTTGTAAATTTTGTGAAGAAAATTCAAACAAAATTAAAAAAAGAAATTTTTAGGCATTTTAAGGACATGGGTTTCAAAAAAAAATTTATCTACACGACAATAAACTTATTTAAGAATAATAAATCAATTGAAAGAAAATGTGGATTAGGTTGGAAATGTAGTTTGCAAGACTCCAAAGTTCGGTTAAAACTAAAAAGTGAAACAGCAGGTTGCAGTGTAAATTTTATCGCCAATTGGGTAAGAAATATAATTTTGACAAAAACACAATTAAGAAATATTTAGAATCGATGGGAGTCCAGAAAAAGAAGAAAAAAATAGCACCATTTACTGCTGAAACACAACAGAAGGGTATAAATGCAGGTTACGCGAGCTGTCCAGAAATTACTTTTCTTGCTCATCAGAGTACAAATGCGTGAAGGATGACGACTCATATTTTACCGTGGAAGGAAATGAATGGCAGCCAAAACATTATTTTGAGTCTTCCAGTCACAAAGAAACCAAAAAAAGCTAAATTTATTTGTAAGACAAAGTTTCCAGGAAAAGTTTTGTTGTGGTTAGCCATAAGCGAACGTGGTGTCAGCGAAGCAGTTTTTTTTAAAGGTGGTGTAGCTATGAATGCCCAAGTTTACAACAAAAATGTGTTCCAGCACTTAGCAATTTTATCGAAAAATATTATCAAAAGAAAAATAATTTTTGACCGGATTTGGCGTCCTCACATAACGCGAAATCCACAATAGAGAATTTGAAGAATAAAAAAATAGAACTTGAGCCAAAGAAAATGAACCTCCCAAATGTTCCACAATTGCGATCTATTGAAACTTTTTGGGCTAATCTGAAAAGAAAAGTTTACGAAAACGGATACAGAGCTAAAAATGTTGATTCCTTAATTCTATAAATAAAAAAGGAGCTGAAAACCACAAATACAAAGGGTATTCAGAGGTCAATGAGTGAACTACCAAAGAAAATTAGGAAAACAAATCGCGACGGAGCCAATTTTTTTTGTAAGTGTTCTTTAACATGGAAGCATAAAAATAAATAAAACTTAATTTAAAATAATTTTTTTGCACATGTTTTTGTTTATTCTATACTAGTTCGTATTTTATTCACCATACGTTATACATAAAGTTGTTATTAATGTTATACATTTTTAAATTTTTGAATTGTTGCTTTTAAATAAGTTTTTTTTTAAACGTTTGTTCGAGTTCTTATGGGTCACGCTGTATAAGAAGTATTAATTACTTACCAAATTAAAAATAAGGGTAGCTAAATATTCTATATGGGGGCTCAAGGTATAAACAAAAAAAATCATTTAAACTGCTCCTCGTTTTATTGGTTATATCCACCAAGTGTTTCTTAATCTGGGTGTGTATGGGACCGTCCGCTTTGCTCAATATAAATCGCATCGCACATAAACATAATGCAATTAAATAGGTAAATTCCGTTGTTTATTATTGGTCAGCTAGGTTTTGATATTCACCTTACTCAATTCGATAACTATAAGACCCAACTTGTGGAAATGTCTCCCAACTTGGTTAGGAGACATTGGTCCAACGCAAGGAGCATTTACATAGCCAGGAAATGACTCATGCAGTAATTGAATTGTTTTTTTTGTGTAGTGCTTCATTTTTAATAGTGCTTAACTGTCAGTTGTAACGCTGTCTTTTTTTTCGTTGGCAACATTTTACAACAAAAATGGCGCAAATTTAAAATTTGCACATGAGAGTGCACGTAATTGATAATCGATTAATTAAAATATCTAAAGGCAAAAATTTAATACCCAAAAACTTTTATAGCACGTAAACCGCACAAAAAACTCACAAAAAAATCGCACAAAAAAGGACAGCATAAAAACAGGTTTTACTATACAACCAAATACAACATATAAAAATAGACTTTAAAGATCAGAAATATTCCTGTTATTATTTTACATTTTAATAAAATTTCTTAAGTGATCGGTCGCACATGAATTTATTATACTTTTACAAAAATCAAAAAAATAAATATTAGCGTCAAATTTTAATTTGAAGAAATTAAAAATATTTAATTAAAAATATTTAAATATGAAAAATTGACATAATTAATTGAGCTTAATTTTAAACCAAAATTTAAAAATGTAATACAATTAAAGTTTTTCAATTTCAATTAAAAAACAATGTAAAATAACGAAGAAAATTTAAGTAAAAAAATAAATTTTCCGTTAACCATCTCTATATAAAAGTAATAAACACAAAATTTCTTTGGTAAATTTTGATTAGTTAAAAACGCACTGAAAATTTGACCACAGACATATTATCCGAACATTATTCCAAAACTGGGAAAACTATCTGAAAACTTCTTTTACACCATTGCAATACTTTCCTTTGCTACGAAATGACAAAAGTAAAATTAATCAAATTTGTAATCGTTTTATTCGACTGTCAAATTTTATTGGATAATTTTTATCAAGTTGATAAATAAAATAGACAAACAAAATTATTATATTAAATATTTTTTAGACAAATAAAAACGAATTTAAAAGGGTCAAGTTAATGAATAAATAATATTATATTACCTTAATTGATTTACAGATACCCAACATTCATTTTATAAATAAGTAAAATGGGACAAGTTTAAAAATAAAATATTAAAATTGCAAAATGCAACTTTTTTCGCAATACAAATTTGAAAATTATTGAAAAATACTGCTGATTGATGGGTAATTATTGTTGGCCAACCCAACGTAAGTTCATAATCCTTAAATATTTTGAGTTGTAAAATTTTATTATTTAAATTATATTAATTATGAATTTGTGCAATATTTTAAATTAAAATTTTAAAATTAACAGGTTAAATTGAACAATAAAATAATCGTTTTTTCATACATTCATATTTTATTAACGGATAAGTTTTATTATTTATTATTATAGAAAGCAAAATTTTAAGGGATTTTGGGTAAGTATTACCTTTAATAAACAAAGTATGACTTATTTTTTTAAACACAGGCCTACAAACTAAAACAACTTTACCTCAAAAGTTACTGATGATTTGAAAATTATTATTTTGTTTAAGAAAGTTTATCGTGTGCTTGATTATTGATTAGGGGAGTATCAATTAAATTCTGCTTAAATATTACAACGTATAACTAGAACATAAATAAACATTAAATTGTACCTTTAAATTATTATTTCATAAAAGTTGAATTTTTGAAGATTGTGCTTTGTTGTAATGCAGGCGAACTCTCACACTTTTACATCACACTAACTTATTTTTGATACTGTCCGACAAGTCAATTTACTGACCAATGTATGTTTAATTGATTTATGTTGGTTAAACAAACAATATACATCCATTTTTAGTGAATTTTCCCAGTTTATATATATGTAAATAATTTTAATATTAATTTATGAATGTATCAGTAAGCCAATCAGAATGCCGGATTCGAGCTAGCTATACAAATTGTTTTTCACAATTTAAATTATCACAAAATACAATAGAACACAAAAGTATTTGTTTCTAGAATTAAAAAGATTATTATTTTTGATTTCTGGTTGTTTCAAATATGTTTATATTATTTGAAGTAATAGTTATTTTTTATATAAGGCAATAAAATTGAATTTTATCGACGAGCGAAATTGTTAATTTAATTTTATTTTAATATAAATAAAAAAAACAAGATTAAGTTGAAATAAAAACAAAGCAAATGAGTTAAAACTCCCCTCATCAAAGAATCATTTCTTAGAATTAAAAACTGCATACGTTATGCATCCTTTCAATTAATTTTTAATTATACCTTCGTCAGTATTTTTCCGTTCCCTTTGCAGGATATTCTACAGTTGCGTTTTTATGTACATACTTAGGAAATTTTCTAAACAAATCGATATGTCCTGAATTAGCCCCTTTTTTCTAAATTGAAAAATTCGATTGTATTATATTGTTTTCAATTTGTTTTGAGTGTTTTGCTAAAAATTTTAGTTCTAAACTTAATAATAACCGCGGAAATCGCGAAAAACAGTATAGTGCAGCCCCTTTTTCAAAAATTTTGAATTTTTTTCTTGTATTGTATTGTTTTCAATTTGTTTCGGTGTTTTGCTAAAAATTTTAGTTTTAAACTAAATAAAAACCCGGAAATCACAAAACAAAATTTCGCGCCAGCCCCTTTTTCAAAAATTTGCAATTTTTTCTTGTATTATATTGTTTTCAATTTGTTTCGGGTGTTTTGTAAAAATTTCAGTTCTAAACTTAATAAAACCGCGGAAATCAAGAAACAAAATTTGCGCCAGCTTTTCAAAATTTGAAATTTTTTCTTGTATTGTATTGTTTTCAATTTGTTTTGGGTGTTTTGTTAAAAATTTCAGTTCTAAACTTAATAATAACCACGGAAAATGCAAAACAAATTTCCGCCACTCCTACATTTCAAAAATTTGCAATTTTTATTTATTATGTTGTATTCGATCTTAAAACCAACAAATACAAAACTACCGATGGACTGACGCAACGAAGCATCTGACTACTCGCTTTGGAAAGCTACTAGAAAACTCAAAGGTACGCAACAATTAAATCCACCCATAAAACCCTAACCCAAGATGAGCGAGAATAAATCAAGAAAAGGCTAATACATTTGCTAACCACCTAGCTGAAGTCTTTACCCCTTTCAAACAGAAGAGCCAAACGACGACGTCAACATCGAAAAATTCCTCAATGCTCCCCTCCAGATGGAACTGCCAATAATGAAAATGAAAAAAGTGAGATTAAAAACTACATTAAAGAATACCTGATACCGAACAAATCACCAGGCTTCAACCTCGTAAGCGCAAAAGTCCTTAAAGAGCTACCCGGCTCGGCTATTAGATCCATCACCATAATCTACAACTCCAACTTGAGACTGGGTTACTTTCTTATATCTTAATATAGATAACAATCTTAATTCTTAAACCTGGGAAACCACCAACTGAAACTAACTCGTACAGGCCCATCATGCTGCTTCCTATCTTCTCAAAATTTTCGAGAACGTTTACCTAAGAGACTGATGCCACTGATAGAGAAAATGGAAATAATTCCAAAGTATCAGTTCGGATTTCGCCACCATCACGCAACAATAAAGCAGGTGCACAGAATTACAAATAAAATCAGACAAGATCTGGAGACAAAAAGATTTTACTCAGCCGCTTTTCTCGACGTAACTCAGGCTTTCGACAATGTGTGGCCCACCGGCCTGTTTCCTAAACGAAATTTTAACCTAGTTAAGGAGATGGAGAATCAAGACTAACACTCAGAAGTCGGTGCATGTGACATTCACAACCAGGAGAGACACCTGTCCACCTGTTAAGTTAAATGGAAGAACTATACCTCCAAAAGAAGATGTAAAATACCTCGGTGTACACCTTGACCGACGCCTGACCTGGGGCAAACATACATGGAGCAAGAGGTTGCAACTGGGACACTCCTCAGGAAACACATGTGGTTGCTAGGCCGTAACTCACAACTTTCATTGGAGAACAAGATACTGATATAGTACAAGGTCAAAATAATACCAATTTGGACATATGGCATTCAGCTCTGGGAAGCAGTCAGTAGTTCCAACATTGCCAAGATTTAACGGTTTCAGTCAAAAATCCTTAGGATTATGACTGATGCCCCTGGTTCGTTCCAAACCATGTAGTGTAAACCATGTCCAAGTATTTAGCAACAGATACCAGGATCGAGTTAGAGACCACTTCAACTCTCTCGCAGCAGATCTCCTCACCATTCATCGTACTAAAAGGCTAAAACGCCACGACCCACTGGACCTCCCGCACCGCTTTGGTTGATGCAGTCATGTATTCGAACTCGAAGTCTTGCATGTGATTAAATTAGTCATCAATAACTTGTTAGTTCTATGTTTAGATTCACCTACCATATCTTTTGTTTATTGTTATTATTTTAACTGATTGTAAAATAAATGAATTTCAAATTTTTTTTTAAATATATTGTATTCAATTTGTATTGTTATAAATTTAAGTTCTGAACAATTACTACTATTAAGCGCGAAAACGCAAAATAAAGACAAAAATAGGCTATATCTATATTAGTAAAAAAATGGCATCATAACTGAAGCCAGAGTAAATATAAAAATGTTTTATTCTTGCATATTATATGTATTGTCATGTTATCAACTTAAAAACTAAGATAAATAACCTCAATAAAAAAATAGCATCTTCGGGTTAAAACCTGCAGCTTCGGTGGATAAAGTTGTAACCTCGGATGGAACTTTTTGTGTAACGGGTTGATAATATTTGGCATGTAGCAGTTATAATAGGTTCATGGAATGCCATTAGAGCCATTTTAAATACAAAATTTCATTTCATAAGCTGTCGAGAGCAGTTAGCATTCTAAAAGTTAAATTTCATCCTACGGGTATCACAGATCAAAGTTGGAATTGTTTTGCATATGCAATGGTAGCGTCCGCATTTCTTGGCACTTTTGCAAATGAATCCAAAATCTAAAAGATTCAAATAAGGCTAAAATGAGCAAAAGAAAATTTCATCCTTCGGAAAATCTAAAAAAGAGAGATTTAGGTAACATAAAAAATTGTAATTGGATCATAAGGCATACCAAAAGAAGCGTATTAATTTGTAGAACGATTTGCTATCCAAGTGAGGATGGTAGATGCAAAATTGAATCTTCTACATTGAAAAATGTGAAACTGTAACCTGCAAATATGTCAAAAATGTTAGATTTAGTGATAAAATTGTTAATAGGATAAGGATTTGAGTGAGATTAGTGTTGAAAGATGAGGAATTGAAAACTAAGTGTTATGCAAGTGGTTAGGATAGACAAAGTGTGTGAAAATTAACATGGGGTGCAAGGAAAGAATTCGTACTTTGACAGTCGATTATGAAGAAACCGCTGTAGTTAGAATTTTTCTAACAATTTTGTGAGCAACGGCTTTGAAGACTTTAATTTTTGTGAAAGTTTCATAGACATCCGTTTGATAAGTTTACCCAGCCAATCGGAATCGAGCATTTGTGGAAAAACCCATAATAAACATTTGAATTTTCCAAATTTATGTGCCTCTCGATGCGAAAAATACGTTTAGTCGACTCATTTCACTCGTCCAGTGAACACGTAATAATTTGTGTTCCTGAAAAATTAAATATGAACGTTAACCTATAAAAAATAAATTTTCGACATGCAATGTACAATTATTAGTGACGTCATGGATATTTTACATAATTAAAAGTGAATTTCAAGAAAGTGCATTGGAGAAAAAGAAAATAAAATAAAATTTTCGTATTTACCTGCGGAAATGGTACAGAAAAACTACAACGACACTACGTTTTGGTGCCACTGTATATCGAAGAGGAGTCGATGACCTGGTTAGTCAGCTGTGTTTTGCACCGGTTAGTTTTAGCAAATAATTTAAACTCGAACCATAAATATTTTGCACCATTTAGATTTATTTAGCTTTAAGTAATTTTAATTTCAAATGATCACTTGCTTTATTAGTTTTAAGTCACAGAATACACTGTTCAAGCATTCACACCTGCAGTACAATGCACCAACAAAGAATAAATTCATTGTAACTAGGCTATGTTGGTGACATCTATAATCACTTGTAAAATATTCAATCTAATACAAAGTTTAGTACAAAAGGTCAAGATTTGTGGCAGTTTATTTAAAATTACAAAACAATTTATTCATTAACAGGAGCAAAGTTTTATTCAAGATTCCAGTCCGAATAGTAAAAGTAAGTACATCCAGGGTAACAAATTTATCTACCATTTAACAATTTTATTTTCAATTACGATTTTATTTATCTTCACAATTAATTATTATTTACACAAAGGCATTTCATTACAGTATGTAGTAAATGTAGTTAAAAATACAGAAAACATTTTCCGAAAAATTTTTCCATAATGCTTCAATCGAGATGAAAAGCATATTCACAGAGATTAATTATTACATTTGAGACTGTGTTAATATTAATAACACCAGACATATCTTCACTATTAACCCTTTGTAATATTTTGGCGCAGTCCACTCAGGAAGTTTTGTATTTGTTGGTTTTAAAGTCGAAGACAACATAATAAATAAAAATGCAAATTTTTGAAAAGTAGGAGCTGGCGCGAAATTTTGTTTTGCATTTTCCGTGGTTATTATTAAGTTTAGAACTGAAATTTTAACAAAACACCCAAAACAAATTGAAAACAACACAATACAAGAATAAAAATTCCAAATTTTTGAAAAGGGGCTGGTACTATACTGTTTTTGCGATTTCCCGGTTATTATTAAGTTTAGAACTAAAATTTTAGCAAAACACTCAAAACAAATTGAAAACAATATAATACAATCGATTTTTTCAATTTAAGAAAAAGGCTAACTTCACGGACATCAAATCGATAGGATTTAAATTCGGACTTTAGAGAGGCCATGTTATTACCGTCAGTTTCCGCTCCGACTATATTCTGCTTCTACAAGATAAATTTTACATAAAAACGAATAAACACAAAATCGTTGCCAATTAAAAGGAGTTTTGAAAGTAGTACATTGTACTCTAAGATCGAAGGCACCTCACATCATAACTGATCTTCCCCGTACTTTATGGTCGGTAACATGGCATGCAGGAAAAAAATTTTAATTTTTTGCACGTTTTTTTACCAAACACTACAATCTTAGATTGATGGCTCAATAATATACCTTCCTACTGCTCTACCTTACACATGATAAAACAGCTTCAAGAAAAAAACCCACGAATATGGAATAGAGATGCATATGCTTTTCATAGATTTTAAACAAGCTTTTGACCGAGTAAACAGATTTAAGTTGATAGAGACCATGAGGGAATTCAACATACCAGATAAACTCATAAGAATAATCACGATGACCCTAAGAAAAACAAGAGCCACGGTAAGAACGTCCGAAGGAGAAACAGACAGCTTCGAGGTCAATGACGGGGTGAGACAGGGGGACTCACTATCGGCGACGCTATTCAACATTGCTCTTGAAAAATAGTGAGAAGCACAGGTTGTACTGGTACAATAGTAAGTAAGGAAAGTCAGCTGATAGCCTACGCTGATGATGTCGTGGTGGTATCCAGAACTCAAAAAGGACTGATTGATGTATTGAGAAAAATCAAAAGAGAAGCAATTGAACTAGGATTGATCATAAACCAGAATAAAACAAAGTACATGAAATGTACAAGAGAGAAGAACCCTCCAAAGTTGATCTAACAGTGGATGGTGACGTATTCCAACATGTGGATGCATTCAGTTATCTTGGCGTGCAAATTAATTACAATAATAATAGAAAGGCAGAGGTAACAGCTAAAATACACGCGGGAAACAAAGCTTATTATGCGAACAAGCACCTACTGAAAGATAAACAAATCAAAAAGACACGAAGATAAAAATTTACAAGTCGCTGATAAGACCAGTGCTCGTATATGCGGCGGAGGTCAGCTGCATGACAAAAGAGAAGAAGAGAATTTCGGATATTTGAAAGAAAAGTGATAAGAACGATTCTAGGTTTTAAACGTGTTAACGGAGAATACCGTGCTAAGACAAACGCTGAAGTACTCGAAGCAATGGAAGGGGAAGACATAGTTAAGTTCATCAAGGCGCAAAGAATGAGATGGTGGGGACATGTGATGCGAGCCGATACAGATGAAATCACCAAAACTATAATGACATGGAAACCCCTTGTAGAACGTCCCAGCGGAAGACCCAAGCTAAGATGGAGAGACGGGGTGATGGAGAATTTGGAGAGGATGGGGGTGGGGGAGTGGCGACAAAAGGTGATGGAACGCTCAGTCTGGCGAAGAATTGTTCAAGACGCAAAAAAACATCAGGACCTGTAATTAATGATTAATTGTATTAGGAGGACTAATCCACCTCACTAAATGGATTTTGTAAGTCCCATTACGGACAGCTAAATTCCCATGGAATGTAATGCTAACAATAACATAACTGCTCTACCGATGAAACTCTATGTGTTTTGATCTACTGAAGACGCGCTAGTTTATTAAGTACACTGCTTCCTTAAAAATAGCTTCACCAAACAAAATATGATATTCTTAAGATGAGGTAAAATTTGGTAAGTCCTACATTAAGCCCTGAGCTTAAATTTAAAGTTCACGATATTCCCCATAACAAACACATGCAAGAGAATCATTGCACAAAATTACGTAAATTATTCTGTTGCTAGATCCGGCTCTGTGTATATCAAATTGATATAGAGGTAATCTGGTTTTGTAAATTTAAGACAAAAGAGTAAAGAATCTGAGTTTTGGAAGCGACAGAAACCAACAAAGGAAGCCTGAAATTTGTATACAAAGTAGGTGGAAGGATTAGAGCATTTGCTTGTACGAGATTAAAGTGATTAAAGACCATAGAATGTAAGCATCTGCCCGGATTTGAACCAGGTCGCCTTACGTTAGCAGTTGATCGCGCTAACAACCAGACCAGACCATCTCTCTAGAAATATTTCATAACTTAAAAATAATCCATACTCTTATGTGATTAATTCAATTCTGAATTTTAAGTTGATATTTTTAAGTTCCGAAGTTATAGCTAGTCGATTCATATGTTTTATATTTTTATAAAAATAATCGTAAAAATAACTTACCAGGTTTTTTTAATCTCTCGGTCAATGCTAGGAAAATTGTCATTCCTATGAGATGTCCATACGAACTTGAAATATAAAATGAATTTGAACTTTGATTTGATTTTAACATAAAAATGATTGTGTAGTTATCTAAAACCATTGCTACTAATATTATTAAAAACCATGGTACAAAAAGAAGTTTTTGAGCTCTGATAAATTGTTGATGTGTTACTCCTATAGCCAAATTCAACCGTGAGAGGCGCTTAAGACAATCTTCAAATTTTAAACGATCGAAATTCCTCCGTAAGTCGATTTGATGATTTGGCAATGAAAACACTTTTTTACTCAAAATAAGCTTAATTTGTTTAAAAGATGTTTTAAATAAATTTAAATAAAATATAGCAGACACGTAAAATTGTATACCTGTCGTAAGAACAATATATTGAATAAGAATTCGATTTGTGATCTTGTAAGTGATGTGGATGAAATTATCGGCAGCCAATTCGGTTAAAGTGTTAATTAGGAATAAAAAGCAATTAGTGCATAGAAAAATTATAAAAATAATAAAATAATTTACTTCTGCGTAAAAATTTGTCTGTTAAAATAGATGGAATACCAAAATAATTACAGTTTTCAACAATTTTTCCAATCGAGTTCATTTCGATCAATTTTAATTTTCGATTACAAATTCCTGTAATACTAAATAAAAGTGTTATTATTGAATCTAAATTTTCTATAATCAACGTCAATGTTCGCAAACTACCGTATTCTTTCTTGCTCAATGTGTCATAGATGGTAAAGTAAAAATCGAAACTTTGAAATAAAATAATTATTAGGGCCGATATTATAAAATTGCGAATAATTAAAATTTTGGGTGCATAAGCTTTGTTATTTACATGCACGCACGTAACTGCTAGAGGTGGACATGAACTGAAAGAATTTAAATTAATATACGGTCCAAAAAAGCACCCCACACAATTCTTCATTTTTGAAAAAGTTTTGGCCACAACACTACCGAAGAATATGAAAAACATATTAAATAAACTATTTTTATTAAAATGGCACTTACAGGCCTAAAATGTTAGTAAATATTACGAAAATTATTATAAATACAATTTTATTATCTTTATTGGAGTGCAAATAAAATATAAAATGTACATTATGTACGTTACTTAATAATGTTATTGAAGTAAAATAATAATAATAGAGTTATATTCATATATTGAATTTTATAAACAAGACACATATATTATAGTAAAAATATAATGTGGCTCAAGAAGAAAAGATAAAAAGAATATTTTAATTGTAACTTTAAATTTAATAATTTTTAAATTATTAAGTTTTAAAAATATTATTAAAATAACATTACTCTCGTGGTCTGTGAGTCTTAAAAAAATAATTTATAGGCCCAAAATTGCCTTAATAAGCAAACATGTCATCATGATTGATGTTGCAGTGCTTCTTTCAAATAATGTTTTAAAAATAAGAAAATCTTAAACATTGTGAATGGGATTTATATAGTTTTTTGGCAACTAAAACAAATTATATTTATATCTATTATATCTGTTGCTGGGGCAGTACAAAATTAACCGTTGTTGGTGCAAAGCTTTCTAAATTTAATTTTTTTCCTCCACGGTGACTTAAACGCATTTTATTTTATTACAATCCCTAATTTAAGGACTTCCTGTTTTAATAGAGAAAATAATTTGATAGATTTAAGATTTAATTAGATATCGTAGATTGTTTTAATCATAACTCCCTTCCGCCTTACATGGCTAACTAAACCTCCGTCCAAAAACTTGTTTTTACTCCAGAAAGTAAAAACAAGTTTTAGATAATTATTTAACTCAAGAACATTGCCTTTTTCAACTTTTGATTAACTCTAATTTCTTTCAAGACTGATCATGGTTACAAGAAACAGCCAGAAGCTTCTAGAAGTTTTTGGTTTCCAAGTGAGATGTGAGTTATCAAATACATTGGGCTAAGTTTAGTGTTTTCTTTTCAAAGTTACTGAAGTGGATTGTGAACTGACCTTGTAAATTAGCAAAGCCAATCTGAACCTCAAAGAGTAAATCATCAAGTACATTCTATGCCCAAGCTAAATATCATTTCGTTTAATGTCATTTCTTCGTATACCCTTGGATTTTTCTAGACCTACGTAAACACATGTTTGACAAATGGTGAATTTCCGACGATTTAGAAAAGAGCGCGTCTTGTCCTGCTGAAGAAGGGCAGAAAACCGCTGGAGAACTCCGGCTCTTACCGACCCATCTGTCTTATCAATGGCATTTTTTTTTTTTATTTATTTTTTTTTTTTTTTTTTTTTTTTTTTTTTTTCAATTATATTTACAATCTGTTCAAAGAAACAATAAGTAAATCTGGTGATGTATGTACAAGTCATGCAGAAAACACTCCAATGAATGCTTTCCTAAAATATTATATACAATTCAATGATTCAAATAATATAATTTAGTTAGCCGGGGATACAAAGGTTAAGGTTGTTTTACGTGCCTAGACTCAAGTACATGATCGCTAAGCACGCCCCCAGGGAGTGGGCTCAACCCGCATTCGTTAGAATACGGTGCTTCGCCAATGCACGCCACGATCTCTTTGCAGGGACTCAGTGTCTACCATACGACCAGGGTTAGTGGACCTCTATCACCTATGGTCAGGCCTGGATACTCTCATTATACCAGATTCCGACTAACAGGTCGGCGCCGGAGCTGGAACGCTGCTCATGCGTAAAGGTGCCGCAAAGCATCCTTGGACCAGTGGTCCCACCACAGCCGCCACATGACGGCGAGAGGATCCTTCCCCCCGGGGCTTCTGCGCGGTGGACTTACTTTCCGGCGAATTTATTACTGGGCCGCCGTTAAACCCCGTTTGCCAGGGTTGGGCCACTACCCATCCCCATTACGCAGCTACAAGTGTAGGAGACGCCAACCTCCTCAGGCTATGCGTCACAGAGACCCCCGAGACTAATCGCTTGCGCGTGTTCGGCTTGGCATCTCATGCACAATCACCCCTGCTCCTAAGACCGACTATGCTTTCCGGGGTTTGGCCCTTCCGGTGCAAATCCCTTAGGCATAGTTGACAGCTAGTTTCTGGTCTGGCTGAGGACTTCTGGCCGCTGTGAACGGGGTTACACCCTTCGACACGGGATGTCCCCTGAGTGGGCAGTAGTCAGTTTAAGGTCAGGTTGTCGACCATTTTGCGTGTGCGCATTGGCTGGGAACTTATTAATCATTCATCGTTCTTATTGCCCCGATCGCCACGTGGAGGCTCGCACTGTGCTTGCAGGTTTCTTGCATCTATTGATGTCCTGCCATTTTCGCACGCTTTAGCTAGGCATCCTGTATCCCCCGACCACATGTCGGTGGAGGCTATCACTAAGCTAGGGGCCCGGGACCGTCTTGCATGTGCGTATTGGCTGGGAACTCATTTACATTCATCGTTCTCATTGTCCAGGGTTGCCTCGTGGAGGCTCGCACTCTGCTTGCAGATGTTTTGCATCTAATGATGCTTTGCCATTACCGTGCACTCGAGCTAGGCATCCTATATCTCCTGACCACGTGTCGGGGAGGCTATCACTAAGCAAGAGGGTCCGGAACTCCGGCATGGGAATACTATTGGAAAGATTGATACTGGCCAGGTTGCAATCCCAACTGCAACTGCGGGTGGCTTATCGGGCGCCTAGTTTGGATTCTGCAAGAGCCGGTTCACAATCGATGCTCTCAAGGTCATTGTAAATAAATCACAGAATGCAAATAGCGAAATGGTGCTATATAATAGACCAGCTCGAAGAAAGCGGCATCGAAGCTTATCTGGTCTACCTTTTGAAGGGTTACCTTGGCGATAGGAAGTTTTTGATCGAGGAGATACTCCTGCGAGAATAAATACCGCATCGGCGGGGTTCTGCAGAGTTTGGCACAATGGAGTTTTGCGCCTGAACTTGCAGGAGGCCGTCACTTGTCAGATTTGCCTATAATTTGTTGTTGCTGGTCACGGCTAGGACGGAACAAAACCTTGCGACTATTGCCAATGCGTCACTGACCAAAATCGACGAGTGGATCACCGGCAGGGGTCTCCAACTGGTTCAGGAGAAAACGGAGTCGGTGCTTCTGATAGGCAGGAGAAAGTTTTCGGATATGTCGATCACCGCTGGTGGGGGAAAGGGGGTTGCCTAGTGCCCGAAAGATTTGCAAAAGTTTTGGAGTTATTCTTGACGGGAGATTCTGCTTCGACGTACATATAAAAGAGACGACGACGAAAGCGGCCAAGATGGAGGCGGCGCTCGCAAGACGTGTCCTGATATTCGTCACGCACTCCATCATGCTCAATGATGAACCGGTATAAAATGACACCATGAGGGTAACAAATTACCGCTATCACTATCCAACGTAGAATTAACCTGCGAGTGACATCCGCATACCGCACGGTGTTCAGGGATGCAATCGGAGTGGTGGCAATTCACCTATTGGCGAAAGAGAAAAGGCAAAACCATGATGCCGGCGAGAAAACCGCAGCAGAAAAGAAAAAAATAAAAAGTCCTCTTGGCAGCACAGATGGTCCGACGGCGAAAAAGGGCTTGGACTCGAACACCAATACCAAGCCTCAAATCATGGGTTGAGAGAGGTCACGGGAATCTGAATCACGAGTTGACCCAGGTACTTACCGACCACGGGTGCTATAATGCATACTTGCACCGTTTCAATAGGAGGGAGTCACCGGTGTGCTACTATTGTGGAGAGAAAGACAACGTACGGCACACCATTTTTGAAGGTGGGCACAAATCAGAACAAAATACAACATGGCAATTCTAAACCACGACAATTTGGTTTGCGAAATGCTCCTATCCAAAGAGAATTGAGAAAGGGTTTCAAGAGCGTTCACGGTTATCATAAAACAAAATAGGCCAAAAACTACGAAAAGAATGAGAAGAGAAAAGTCTCGTAAGGCCGAAGACCAATGAAACACGATGGCTGGTTGTAGCGGAAGTAATACCGCAAGGTGAATCCCGTTGCAATTCGGGAGAGGGTTTTTAATGGGTTGAACCCACACTACCATCCAGCACGGGCTGGAGATGTCTTTTTCAAGATTTACCCTTTTCAAACACGCATAAAAAGGGAGGAGTCCTGTCTTTCCTGCTATGGTACCTGATCGTAGATGGCCTCTTGCGAAAGCTGGAATAGAATGGCGTTTATAGGCAAGGATTTCCGGATGACATAATATTAATATTTGGAGAAAAATTTGAGGAATTTGTATCTGCACTGATAGTTGAGTAGATCACAGCTGAGGAGGACAGTAAGACGTTTTACAGAATTCTTCTTTGTAAGTGGACAACTCAAAATTATAGGGTTGGTTGAAAATCCGGCGAGAGTCCGTCAACCCTGATTTCGATTTTTACCATTCTTTTTGCAAATTATGAAAGATACCAAAGCCAGATACACATAAAAAAAAGTAAAATTTGTGCACCGTCCACAAATTTGGTTAAAAAACGGCTTTAAACATTAATTTGAAATGCAATTTTATCATTGGCTCTTGTGAACTGTAACCCAGCCCATCGTTAAAATGGATTGTGGCAACATTTAAAATACCAGAATCTCGTTTTTTACAACGAATTATGAAAGATAATGGTGTAATTAGCTAATAAAAAGATTAAATTTGTGATCGGACAACAAATTTTCGAAAAATCACTTTTTGTGTGAATTTGTTTCTGATGTGGTTGCGCTGTCAAAACCGCTCGGAGCCTCCTTCGCGACCCTCCGGGTTTTGACACGCGCTTTACTTATTAAAAACATCCCCAAGCGGCACCAACTCGAAAAGTTTGGAAATTGACGCGACGGATCTCAGGGAGCGACTGACTCCTTCCTAACGCTGCTCTAGTTAGCCCCGCCTTGTGGTTGATTTGCCAGTATCAAACCACAAGTACTGTTAGTAGAATGCATAAAATGATTGCGTAATATTACGTAATAATACACTTATATGTATTTCTTATGAGAAAATTGCAATTTTCAAAATAAAATTTTAAAATGCTTGTATTTTGTGTTCTCTCGTTTGGTATAGCCATTTCTATAGGGGAAAAGTGTACTTTAGAGTCAGGGTTAATGGACTCTTGCCGAAAATCCTACATGTGGGATATGTGGGGAAGACGAGGGTTAACAGCTGGTGAAGTTTTTTGTACACATCTAATGAAGTACATGAAGTACTGGGGTGGGGGGGGTAGAACACCTTCCAGTGCACAAATTTTGGAATGAAGAACATTGCAGAACCCCAGACCGAGTAGTTTACTTTTTATCAGAAGTAAACTGAAGATCTCCCGTTGCAGAAGCACTGGAGGGTGTTCCACACCCCAGACCCCCCGGTTTAAATAATTTATTTTTTATTAAAAGTGAATTAAATATTTAAGCATATCTCAAGTTTATTAAAATTAGCTATGGCCAAGTAAATGTGTTTAATTCGTAATCTGACAATTAATTATAAACTACCTAATTATAAATTCCGTACTCCCTGGGAGGTAGATCTCTGCAACAGGAGAGTTCAGTTTACTTCTGATAAAAAATAAAATACTTGATCCGGAGAGCTTTGGGGGGGGGGGGAGTGAAACACCCTCTAGTGCCTCTGCAACGGGAGATCTTTAGTTTACTTCTGATAAAAATAATCTACTCAATCCGGGGGTCTGGGGTGTGGAACACCCTCCAGTGCTCAAATTTTGGTATTTCTGTAAGTCTCAGAAATTGAAAGTCTCTGATACTGAAAGTATCGATTAATTACTGCTGAATTATATGAAGGACAAAGAAGTATGGAGAATTGTGATGAAGTACGTGAAGTGTGAAGTTAATTGTACACGATTTCCTCTAGCGGTTGACCCCTTGGGGAAGAGGACTAAACTCAATTACACATTTTATGCGAATTCCCAGTTTAGCGATAAAATTCAAAGGCATTTTGGCTGTCTCTACCTGGTAACCAAAAATATTGCACACACTCCCATCAGCTGGATACTCAATTTTGTTAAGGAAACCAGATTGAATACACATGTACGTGTAGTTGCATAACTCAAAAGTTACTTTTCTTTACACTATATCATTCTGTAGAGCAACAGCGGGAAATTTAAATATTACGACGGGAATATTTGTCGTCGATTCAGTTATCTCGTAAGAATAATTTGCACAAACTTACGAGTTTAGTCATTAAATTCAATAAATCCACTTTCAAGGCAACCAACGATGAAGCATAATAATTTCAAAGTTATTCAAGAAGAAGTTTAAAAATTATAATTTTGTTTATTATTTTTTCACAAGGCAATTACTTAATGTCACACAACAACGCAACACCTCTTAAAGTCCAATGTCTTGAATTATAATCGGTTTCAAAATCAATCGATCCCACATATTTTTCATCAGTTCTTTGCGGTTTTCTATAAATTGGGCATTCGTATAATTTTGGATCCTTTCCGGCGGTTGTATTGATCGCATAAATATAAATAACCGGCATTGGTTCGTACAAAACCTTCGGTTTACTTTCAATCAACTTTCCAGACCGTCTGTCGAGGCTTGCGCCTTCTAAAAATAACCCATGAATATACACGCCCTCTGCTGGTCCTTCTTTCATATCTTCTTTGTTATAGCGAGTTATTAAATTTTGAAGGACGACAGAATCCAACGCCCAACCCTTATGAGCTCGAGTTACATCCTATAATAAGAAATCACTGAAGTTACTTAAAGAAGTCTTTTAAGACTTACCTGTCTCATTGCCGTTAAAAATCCTTGGGGATTGAAAAAACCAGTCATCCAAAACACGTTGGGTTTTCCATTGTTACACCAAGCACGAAATTGGATATCCCGTTCCAACAACTCAGTGTACCAGAAACCCAAAGTTGCCGACTCCCAGGAAACCTCACCATAAAAATAAAACTAAAACACAATCCATTTTTATCGTAATTCTCACCTTCAACCACCGCTCTGGAATTCTGGCATCAAACATCGAGTCCAAAGCTTTCCTGAGGTTGTTACTCATAACTATGGTTCCATCTATTGCCAATTTCAAGTCGCACAAGGTTGTGTATACCTAAAGCAGTGTGAAAGAGGCTATAGCTATCTTCAATCACATGAATTGAGGTATACCTCTTTAATAACTTTTTGAATCCTATCGATTTCTTGCCTCAAAAATATATTCATTGGTAAAAGAGCACCCATCCTTTGCAGCGATTCCTTTACCTCAAAGCTGTTGTACTGGGGAGGTAATTTTTCCAACATATCTTCCGCGAGACAGTAAACTATACTTTCTCTAGTTTCACCACCACCACCACCCCCTTCTTTAGGTTGTACGTTTACAATTGTGTCCAAAATTCCTGCAAACTTTTTGTAATAGACGTTAAAAAGCGCACATCCACGTTTTTACCTTTGATGGTGTTGATTTGATATGTAATATCTGCATTTCCATGTAAACCAAACACTTCGGGTGTGTCAGACAAAGGTAATCCGTTGATGTAATCTACATAACCTTGCAAATTCCTCGTTTGAGGAACTTTATAACCTTTGTAGAATTCAAAACCGGGTCGCAAAAGAATGTCGCAAAACCAAACCTGAGTAAAAGTTGTTAGTAGGCGTTTGTCAAAATCGTCGGTAACACGACCACCATATTGCACTTCCCTAACATGTAACAAACCGTTGGCCACGAAACTCCCTTTTTGGGATCCATATCATCCAAATGATTTTGTATGAACTGTACACTGGCAGCGAAATCGGCTTGGTTAAATTCGTATGGTACATTCCAACCCAATGGTCCAAATTTTCTTCGTTCTTGAACAACCGTGTGCAAAAATGCAACCGCATACAGCAACGGAGGCCATTGCGATTGCGACGAATAATCCAAAAAGTCTTGGGTGATATTTTGGTAAGTACGTTTCATGCTAGCTCGAATTCCTTGGGGCGGTTCATTGGTAAATTTTATGGACATTTGAAGCAATCCAATAGGGAATTGCTCGTGAACTTCTGTGGTTAACCAAATTCTAAAACTTTCGTTGATGATTTCTTTATCTGCAACCATTGTCATTACTTCTGTAGCAATAGGTAGAGAGATGAACATTTTGAAGTAAAACCCATCCACCGTTTTGCATCGATGTTTCGATCATCTCTCGTGCCACGATTTCTTGTCCTTGTCCCATTGAAACAGCTTTCAAACCTATGAAATTTAAAAAGAAGGTCAGTAAGCTTAATAATATTATAAATGTAGATGTTTATCTTTTTACCAATTTCTTTTAGTTTAGCGAGAGTATGTATCTGAGGAGATGGGTCCGAACCTATCGAGAGTATGCATATTAGTGGTATTTGAGGTGCAGATTCATTCCAAGTTGCTTCCAAATCCAAAATTAAACCTTCCCCGTATCGATTGCCCAATGAGTCTAAAAATATAGTTAGCAAAATTCAACATCAAATTTCCAAAGTTACCCATTATGTATCTTCGGGCCTGAGATAATGTACGATCGGGACTCCAAGACCGAACAAGCAATAATTTTCTGAAAACGTCCAACGATTTATGATATCCACAAGGTAAATCCTCTTCTTCTGGTTTTTCCTTTTCGTACCAAATTTTCCAGTCCTTTTCATTTTGTTCAATCTAGTCAAAAAATATAAGAATAAAGAATGACCATAACTGACTTAAATTACTAGAACCTTCTTTAAAACTTGTGAAAACGTTTCCAATTTTTGGACTTCAACCAAATTTAACCACGTAATGTCTAATATCCACCTGAATGGTTTTGGTGTTACAGCATTGAGATCCAAGGAAGCGCCACCTTTTATGAAACACATAAATTCGTCGTGGGTTATAACTTTTTATGTAGATCCACTTTTATCGCCATCATTAACGTAAATAAAGCCTTGTGTCGTTCGTACAAACTTCTTTGGGTGAAAGCCCAAACTTCGTAAGTTAAATATTGCAATATAATATCTATTCGTTCTTCCGTATCGGTACTTTTAGTCGATTTGGTGATTGAGTTATCAAAAATGCTCAAAAATTGTTTCAAAGAATTTTGATACATAACATTCACGTTGCTCATTTCAACAATCAAAAAGTACAGAATGGATCCCCTTGCAGCCACTGCCCGAAACTCTTCCCGAGCGATATTAATTTTCTTTTCCGTATTAACAGACACTGAAAGCTTTTGAGTAACTTCTTCGGATGTCACTTTAGTAACTTCCAAAACACTGATCAACTCTTCATCGTCAACCAACGAGCCTTCCGTAGAATTAAGACGACTTAGCAAATTAGTTTCCAATTCTTTCATCCTACATTGATTTTGCATAACAGATTCGAACAACGTTACACGTTCTTCTTCCAAATCTGACTTTTCCATTAAAATTACTCTTCCTAGCAATTGATCCTCGAGACCTAAAATAAATTTTTATTTCCTGTTGTAAAAATTTGAGCGCTTACCTAGCATGGTAACTGTAAAATCGATGATTGAAGTTTTTGCACTTACTTCTGGAGAGTATGGAGGATTGGGGAGTTTGGTTGTGATGTACAACATGAAACCGTTTAGAACGTCGCATTCTTTGTCTCCCACGATAACTTTTTTCGATTGAACCAGATTTAATAAAGTTTTTTTCCAAAACGTTATCCAAAACCGGATCCATTTCCACGTCGATGTCTTCTATTAGGAGGGGTCTTCCTAAAATTCGCAAACTATTGCAAAAAAAAGATTGAAATTTGCTATTATTTACCAAGGGATAAGCAATCTTCCAGGTGGTTCCTGAAATATTTATGATCCAGTTTTGTAATTTGAAGGTTATTGTTAGCTTCTTTGTTTTTTATCCACATTTTTCCTTGAGTTTGTGGATCTATCAGTAGTGGATACGACCTGGCCTTAGTTACAATCAAAGCATTTTGAACGGAGAGTTCATCGTTTGGAAGTCCTTGAAGGGTCCACTGTGACACCGTGGAACTTTCCACTAACATGTTAATGATGTTAAGATTGTCTGTAAATGGTATTTCGCGATTTTCTAAAATTGTCATCCATGTTTTGACCAGGTTAGCTCGATACTCTTGGTTGTACGGACCACAGTACGACAAAAATCCTGTTGCTAGAAGAACGTCGCCGACCAAACGACCCAATTGTTCTTTAAATTCTTTACTTTGTTGCGTCCATCTTTCTTTTTCGCCCCCCAGGCCGTTGATTAAAGTGGTGGCAGTGTTCATTTTTCTTAAGCATGCATTTGCGGCATCCGTGAGTTCTTGTTTCTCCATTACTGCTTTGTCGTATTGTTCTTTTACTTCTCTTAGCGATTGTTCTCTTTCTTCCAGCTGACGTTCTGCAGAAGCCAGGTCATCCATTGCGACCTTTAAAAAACATTTTCCAATGTTTAAACAAGAGGTATGATTTAAAGATATCTGAATAAAAAATTGAGTTTAAAGATTTTGGGAAAGATTATCTCCAAGAAGTCACCCCACGAAGTACCCCATGAAAAAGTGGTTGTAGTGATTTACTATATCAGTTAATAAATAAATTAATTTGCCATGAATTTTTTATAAAAACAAAGAGGAGTGTTTTGCAATCCATAAAATACTTATTATAAATAAAAACAAGGCAATTAATTTATTTGATAAGATTTGAGCTATTAAATTTGCTATCTCTTATTACCAACTTTTTAAGCGTTGCCATATGATTCACTTGAGCACATGCTCAGATAACGGAAGATACGGAAGCATCTAATTAAATTGAAAGATAAATGGATGAAAATTGTTTTAAAATTTTTGCTGATGTGCAACAAATCCCCAATTATAATATTGGAATGGGAAATGGTTACCTTCAGTCGGGCTTCCTGTAAAGTTAAATTAGCTTTCAGAGGTAACACTTCCTTGTTAACTCCATGGAAGAATCCCATAGCTTTCGTCCAGGATAGCAATCCTGCAACGTCACCACAAACTCGTTTGGCTGTGTCCATATTGTAGTCTTCCATTTCAAAATAAGGCTGCAGGAACTCAATCATCTCATCGTTTATCATGTCTTTTGGATAATTTTGTAATTGCAGAAGAAAAGTTGTCGAGGCCATCATCTGGAAGAAAGAGGAATTTTACTCTGAACAACTGCAAAGGAACATAAAAAACAAGTTTCTCAAACTTGAAATAATTGAGTGGGGTTTTGTACCCAAATTTTAATAAAATAAAATAACAACATTTTCAATAATTTGTAACAATTTAATCAATTTTAAGAATAAATAATATGAAAATTGAATTTTTTTTTTAATTTATTTACAATAAATTCTATTCAATTGCATCACAAGTTTAAAATAAAATCAATTAATTTTCAACATATCGAGATAAAGAACTGTTTTAAAGAAATAATAATTGTGATAAACAGTTGGATCAGTGTCAAAGTTGACGAATAAACATATTACGCTGACTGTAAATTAAATTGAGATCGCCAAGACAATAAATTTGCAGAAAGTGAATAGTAACAGTTTTTTCATCGAATGTTAGCATAAAGGTAAGCGATAATTTATTTATTAAGTTTTAGTACCACTGCTATGCACCGATTTAAAATTTATTTTAATTACAAAAGAATTCAAAAAGTTCACTTATCTAAAATTGCATAATTGCATAAATTATTTTGGAAAAAAAAAAACAAAGAATTGTCCCCAATGCTGCAATCAATAATATTCAATAATTATTGTTTTTTTTAATTTTATTTCTTTTTTTGAAAAAATCAACATAATCGCTATAAAATTTTCCACATTTTTTTATTCATAAAAACTCAAAAATTAAAAACGTAATAAATACTTTAGTAAACAATAAAAAATTATTTTTTCGAATTATCGAAAATTTCGATTTATCGAGGTGATTTCTGACTGCCTTCGATATATAGAGGTGAGGTGCCAACCCAAGCAACCTAAAATTCTAAATATAAAGGTCTTTCTGACCAGTACTTTGATACGTAGAAGTAAAAATAGTATGAGAGTGTTAAGTAAGTCCAAGTAAAATGGAAATTCTTTGATTTATCGAAGAATTCGATTAATCGAAGTTCCACAGTCTTTTAATTATTTATTGTTACAGTTAGGGTTATAATTTTATTTGTATGTTAAATTACTACAATTATTATTGGTTATTGGCATCAATAGATAGTTGGCGGGAGCTTTAAGTTGCTTAAAACCGGAATTATCTGTGTAAATCTCCGAGTTTATAAGTTTTATTTATTTTAACTTTATATTAATATTTTACGTACTGACTTTTTAATTTTCAATAATCCTGTCTCCTTCATGCCTTTTTGTGGAGGAGGAGGAGGGGGATTTTCTGCATGGAGGTGTCACCTCCATGCTTTTTTATATCATATTCAGGGTGTCACCGATATAAAGTAAAGCCCCCTAGTTATGATAGAATGCATTTTACTAAAATTTTAAAGTTAAAAATAATTTAGAATTAAAGTTTTTATATTGAGAATATAATTTCAAATGATGGCGGTACCTACGGCACCGCGTCAATCCATTAAAAACATCTCTGAGCTAAAACAGCACTAAAAAAATTAGATAGGATATTAAAATAGATACTATCGTGTGTTTGTCATAGCCGATTTAAAAAATATCGATTTTTGACATAATGGCGAACGCTGAACGCAATTTTCAAGAAAAAGTTCGTTTGTATTTTGTAAAAAAAAAATTAAAAATCGAAAAAAAATCCTATGACAAAAACTAAATAATTATGTATGCAATATCCCCAAAAAATTTCGGCAAGAGTTAACTAACCCTGACTTGAAAGTACAATTTTTTCTATAAAAATTACTTAGTCAAATGAAAGAATAGAAAAATACAACCTCTTTAAGGTGAGAATGAATTTATTTGGACTTGTAATAAGGCCACAATTCAATTTTGAAAATTATGATTTTCCATAAGAAATACATGTAAGTGTATTATTGCGTAATATTATGCCAAATATAGTAAACATTCTATCACCCGTCCGTGTGCTGTAGGTGGGTCGACAGTTATTAGCGGTGGGGAGATACCAGTCGCTCCCTGAGATCCGTCGGGTCAACATCAACACCTAGCCGAGTTAGACCGTTCTAGGGGGATATCGTCAATGAATAAAGCAATTGACAATTTTGACAAACTCAATTACCACAAAACTCAAATTCGTTCTAAAAGTGTATTTTTCCAAAATTTGTGGACCGAACACAAATTTTATTTTTTATTTGTTAATTCGACTTTCATCTTTCATAATTCGTTGTAAAAATAGTGATTCGGGTATCTCAACTGTCACCACAACCTATTTTAATTTAGATTGACGGGGTTACAGTTAAAAAGACCCAATGAGAAAATTGCATTCCAAATTAATTTTTAAAGTCGTTCTTTAACCAAACTTCTAGACAAACCGCAAATTTTATTTTTTTTTATGTTTATCTAGCATTGTTATCTTTCATAATTTACAAAAAAATGATAAAAATCGTTAATTTACTCTTGCCAAAATTTCAAGTTAATCGGTTCAATAATTTTCGAAATATTTTGAGTACCAGTTTGGAAAACGTTGTTTTAAGAAAATCCGGTTTGAAAATGGTTCGAAGAATAAATCATAAGATTTATTTTACTTACACAGAGTCATTGATATGACTCTGTGTAAGAGTCCCCCCCCCCATTATACCACAAAGCACAATAGATCCGAGCACAATAAAATCGAAGGAATGGTAAGGCAGTGCTACCTAAGCGGCTTCAGGTCAGATCAGACCGTACTACCCATAGTACAAAGGCAATTTTACTTTGCCATTTTTGCAATTTTACTTGAAGTTTTCACCATATATTATTAACATAATATATGAAACTTTAAGAAAATGTAAAAATTAAAAATTGATTTTCAGGTGTACATTAAAGATGCTTTCAAGTTCTACCTCGTCCTAAAAGTCTTATTTTAATGTCTTCGGTTAGAGTATGTTAACTGGGACTTTTGCCTGTGATGATTTTACAAATGTTTATTTAGAATTAGGTAGAGAACGTTAATACGAGTGGAATGTACTATGGATGAAGTTGATATTTCTAATAATAACGCTAAAATTGATTTTAAAAATCACGGAATACGGAATAACTTCATTCTATTAACGGGACGTGTCTATGCCTGAGTTGAATCTGGCTAGTGGCGGGATATACCAGTCGCTCTCTGAGATCCGTCGCGTCAATTTCTATAATTTTCGAATTTGGAGTACTTGGGGATGCTTTTAGTAAGTAAAGCGCGTGGCAAAACTGCTCGAGCGCCCGAAGCAACCAGAGAGTCGCGTAGAGTACAGAGAGTAGGTTGTGACAGCGCAACTACATCAATAGTCAAATTCAAATAATAATGAAAAATAATTTTCTTCAAAATACTTCTTAAATCGATGCAATTCCATGTTTTATTCAAATAACAGTACACATATGTGACGTCTGCATTAAAATGTGATAAAATACGTGATTTTTAGTAAAATTGCTACAAAAAATTCAAAATGGGCGAGGATTAAGGTTTAAATGTAGCCTATCATGGATACGTATTTCAATTTTGAGTTTTAATGCCTAAACGTGAAAATTTTAAATCATCCATAGTTTATAATATTTCTAATTATGTTCTTTTCATAATATTATACCATTTCTATAGGAATTTGCGATTTTAAAGTCCCAGTTCGTACCCTGCCCATGTCCTCTATTTGAAAGAATTTTTAGTAAATATTAAACTTTCAAAACAAGTTAACAAACTCAGTCAAAAATATTAAAAGAGCAGCATTTAATTTTTAATTTAAATTCTATTATATAAAACTAGTAATCGGCTAGGTCAGTATTTAAAATAAAACATAGGAGTAATAATTATATTGAATACAAATTTAAAAGTTATGTATCTGCATGCTTTTAATGAAACATTGATGGTCGGTGTACTACATACCTACTATTTGATGTGGCGGGCAAAAGGGCAGCTAAGGGAAGCTGAGCCCTCCCTCCCCATCGCCATTGTCCGTATTGCCACTTTGGCACCCCAAGAAAAATATTTTGTAACATTTGGTTAAAAATAAATTGTAGAATTAGTTCCTCTTACTTATTAATACGCAGTAATTATTTAAATTAATAAATCTAACAGGAATTAAATCTCTTCATCCACTTTACTGCAATGACGCGCACTGTTGGAGGATATGTTTTCCTCTGCTATGCGGAATTATAAATTTAATATAATATGACTAACTATGTCTTCTCCAAGATTTAAAATTTTTACATTAAAATCGCCAAAGTCAGATACAGTAAAACCTGTTTTATAGGTGGAATTGTTTTTGTGTTACTTTTTGTGCGATATAATATAAAATTTCATTAAATTATGAATAAAAAGTAAAATATTTTTAAGAAATTCCATTTATGCGATCCTATCCCTACACAAAAACAGGTTTGAGTGTACTTCTGAAATCTGGTCTAACATACACACCCAAATTGGAATTTCACAAGATAAGATCGTAAAGTTTGGCCCAAAAAATTAGCTTTAATTTTAATCGAATCTGAGTACACATACAAACTTACGAAATGAACCTTTCAAGTGTACCTCTAAAATCGCATCAAGTCAAAGAGTTGTTTGAATTGGTCCTCTGCTTGTTGAAGTTTTGGTGGATAGATCTAACAAAGCAATTTCGTCTCAGTGCTAAGATCGATGCCTACATATAAATTATTATGAACGATATTTGCTACTACTTAAACTAATTAATCATCATCATCATCATCGTCAGCTGTCATGGATTAAACCAATTGGTTTGTTCCGATTCTCATATGATAAATCTTTGTTATCTTTTTATTGCTAATTAAACCCTCATCTTTCATAATTCGTTGTAAAAATAGTGATTCGGGTATCTCAACTGTCACCACAACCTATTTTAATTTAGATTGACGGGGTTACAGTTAAAAAGACCCAATGAGAAAATTGCATTCCAAATTAATTTTTAAAGTGGTTTTTAACCAAACTTGTAGACAGACCGCAAATTTTATTTTTTTTATGTTTATCTAGCATTGTTATCTTTCATAATTTACAAAAAAATTGTAAAAATCGTTAATTTACTCTTGCCAAAATTTCAAGTTAATCGGTTCAATAATTTTCGAAATATTTTGAGTACCAGTTTGAAAACGTTGTTTTAAGAAAATCCGGTTTGAAAATGGTTCGAAGAATAAATCATAAGATTTATTTTACTTACACAGAGTCATTGATATCTCCCCCCCCCCCTTCATTATACTACAGAGCACAATGGATCCGAGCACAATAAAATCAAAGGAATGGTCAGGCAGTGCTACCTAAGCGGCTTCAGGTCAGATCGGGCCGTACTACCCCCTAGTACAATGGCAATTTAACTTGGCCACTTTTTGCAATTTTTACTTAAAGTTTTCACCAAATATTCTTAACATACTGAAACTTGAAGAAAATGTAAAAATTAAAAATTATTTTTCATGTGTACATTAAAGATGCTTTCAAGTTCTACCTCACCTTAAAAGTCTTATTTTAATGTCCTTTATTTGAAAGAATTTTTTTAGTAAATATTAAACTTTCGAAGACAAGTTAACAAACTTTAGCAACAAAAATGTTAAAAAGAACAGCATTCAATTTTTATTTTAAATTCTATTACAAAAAATCGGATGTGGCCATGCCCATGACTTTATCATACCTTTATTAATTAAAAAAATTATTTTTAATAATAAAAAAAAGGAAAATATTATCTATCAATTAATTTCAGCCAAAATCTAATCAGCTCAAACCCTCAATACAAAATACCAAATTTAGTTTTGAAATTCTTATTAGTTTTTGAAATATTTAATAAAAACTAATATTAAGTAAATAGATTAAAAAAAATTGTTTCAATAAAACAATTTCAACCAAAATTTAATCTGCTCTAATTCCTATCATAAAGATACAAAATCTCAAATTTGGTTTTAAAACTCTTATTAGTTTTTAAAATATTAAATAAAGACTAATATTAAATAATAAAATTTAAAAATAAAAACAATAGTTTTCATAAACCAATTTTAACTAAAATTTAATCAGTTCTAAATCTTGACATAAGTATGCTAAATCCTAAATTTGGTTTTGAATTTACTATTAGTTTTTAAAAAATTAGTTAAAAACTAATATTAAATAATAAGATTCAAAAACTAAAAAAATAGTTCCCGTGAACCAATTTTAACCAAAATCTAATCAGCTCTAAGTCTCAATACAATGATACAAAATTCAAAATTTTGTTTGAAAATTCTATTAGTTTTTGCTGTAGGTGGCACACAAAATTTGACCACAGACACACACACGGACATTTTTTGAAAATTGTCTTATTTTACTCAGGGAACCTCAAAAA
This sequence comes from Lycocerus yunnanus, assembly GCA_036346125.1. Taxonomy (NCBI): domain Eukaryota; kingdom Metazoa; phylum Arthropoda; class Insecta; order Coleoptera; family Cantharidae; genus Lycocerus; species Lycocerus yunnanus. The sequence continues at coordinate 1,027,025 of JARFIX010000059.1, forward strand.
GTGTAAATTTTCCAAAATCTTAAATTTTTTTTCTACACGAAAACAATACTTTCTCATATTACATAATGATAAAGTAAAAATTAGGAATCGGCTGCTTGTTGAAGTTTTGGTGGATAGATGCACAAAGAGGCTCTTAATTTAAAATCGCCTTGTAGATCTAACAAAGCAATTTCGTTTCAGTGCTAAGATCGATGCCTACATATAAATTATTAAAAACGATATTTGCTACTACTTAAACTAATTAATAATACAATCAAAACAAATTTTCAACTTTTTGAAAAAAAGGGGTTGATGCTATAATTATGTCGCGATTTCCTCGGTTAATATTAAGTTTTTTTAACTCTTCTTCTTAGTCGTTAACTCGATTTCGAGTGTAGTGACCACTTCCAAATAGGGGGGAGGTGCTTCTTGGCTATTTACCTCGGTGGGTAGCCACTTCCTTGCGAGAGAAAACGGTCAGAATAATTTTTTTTTACTCCGCCCGGGTTCAAACCGGGTATCTCGGGTTGGTGTTCGACACACTCAAGTGCCAAACCATGACCGTCTTAATATATACCATACATATAATACAAATTAAATACAACACAATACAGAATTAATTTTTAAGTTTTAGAAAAACGAGGGCCGACGCAAAATTTTATTTTGCGATTTCCGTTAATATTAAGTTTAGAACATACATTTTTAACGATAGACGCAATTAAATACAACACAATACAAAAGAAATTGCAAATTCTTGAAAAATAGAAAAAAACCATTTTTAGCTATTTTTGATCTATTATTTTGCAAAATTACAAAAATTTTTAAGATACAATTCAAGCAATTATTTTTGATTTAAGAAAAAGGGGAGGAGTTTAAACTTGGCGAACATTAAATAATCGCACTTTTAAAATGTGTATTTTACAGTAGTATTTGAAAAGATGAGAAACAGCAAGTTACGTTAACTTTTTCATTTTGCAATTTTGAAAAACTTTAATTTTGATTTTAACCAAATTTTTAGATTTCATTTGCAATAATTAATTGTTATTCTCAATGAGATAATACTAATGAAGAGAGTTTAAGTCCGGGAGAGTCTAACTCTCTTATGACCGTCTCCGTGCTTCGGAGAGCACGTAAAAACGACAGCCCCTTGTGTTAATCTTAACGATGTTAACCTAACTGTTAATATGTTAACTTATTAAACTGTTAACCTAACTATGGTGTTAAACCTTTTTTTAGAGAAAGATGCCGAACGTTCAGACGGTTATTGGCCTGGTTGTTAGCACGATCAACTGCTAACGTAGTAATAAAGTCTTAAAAACAAGTGTTCAGTTTTTTTCTAAAATAATTAGGCAAGGTAATAATTCAACATTAAGAATTTAGCACTGAAAATTTGATGGTGACAGAATCGATGCACCACCCTGTATTAATAATAACTGTAATGACTCATTATAGATTTTGTAATACTGACTTATTCTAAAATAACGGATATTTTTAATCTTTGGTTATATTTTCAAGATGAAAATTAATACTCTATAGTGGGGTAGTACGCTTATGCCAATAAATGAAATTAAAAAACTGCTACCTGTCGAAATACTGTTCTCTTTCTTTGATTTTGCAAATAAACTCCCTCATTCCTAGTTTCAAAACTTAGGCTAAAATTTTCTCAACTATTATTCTTTAAATTTCAATTGTTATCTTTTTATAGTGACCTTTAGCCTAGTCAACCTTATTTGCAGTCGTTACAACATGTAGTTTTTCTGTTTTCTTCCAAACAGATGATAATATTATGTTTACATGCTATTACTTATTAAATAATTAAATTGAAATTATAAAAAGCAAAAGACGGCAATAAAGTAAAGGCAAGAGGCAGGGTATTCACAAATTTTGAAAATTAAAAAGTTAAAAAACACTTCTAGTATAATTTATACATATTTAAAAAATGTTTCAACATGATGTATAATAGTAATAGGGCATCGGAGCAGTCTTAAAACAACAGTTTAATATTTAAGTTCTATTTAATCTTTGAAGCTTGAATTATAATTACACCTACTTTTGATGTGATCTTTCCATTTTATATTATGTTCGTGTCCTTTGGCACCACCTACACTTAAAATTTAAGTGTCCTTAAATCTTATTCCAAGCAAAGGGAAATCGGCACTTAACAATTTAAGTGACACTTGGCGATTTAAGTAACACGTATAATTTTAAGGGTTAGTAGTACAAACTAGTGTCAACAGAATAGTAGAATATTATGAAGCAAAATATATAGTAAAATCTGTAACGAATACAACTTAACAGCAGAAAGCAAAACTTAAAAAACACCTATTGGAACCTTTTTGTCAAACTTAATATTCAAAAAATCGGTTAATGGTATCTATTATGAATTGACCTGAAAATATTTGTATGTAATCCTTGAAAATTGGTATCCCGCAACGACGTATTTAGCCGGACAGATGTAAGTTCCACCGATGGTCAGTTTTTAATCCTTTTTTACTAAGTAAGCGAAGGTCAATATGTAAGTTCCACCGATGGGGCGGTATCTTACCAGAGATAGTACTTAGTGAAAGAAGTACTTATACTAGTGTACTTAATAAAAGCCGCCAGGATTTCATTTCGGGGCACTTGTAAAATTTTCCACTTGAAAATACCCACATCTATTTTATTTTCAAACATCAAATTTTTACTTTCAAAAGAAATTTTTAACATTTCAAGCCCCATGTGCTTTTCCTGGCTACAGGCCTGCACCAAATATTGTAACAATTTTTTTGATTCAGCCGATACGTATTTAGAAGAAAATGCTATAATTTGTATAAAATATCGAATAGTGACGTTTTAAAAACTATTATTAAAAAAATATAATGAAGCGTATATTTTTAAAGTGAATTAGAGATTTAACGTGGTTGCGTTAGTCAAAACCGCCTTCCACACCTTCCACTCCGGGCCGTTTTGACAAAGCTTTACTAATTTAAAATATTCCCCTAGACCGGTCTTACTCGGCAAAGTGTGAAAGTAGAACGACGGAATTTTAGTGATTATATTATTACACTAACCTTAACCTATTTTAAAAAATATCTTTTGAATATTTTTGAAAAATATTTTAAATAAAACATAATTTAACATGAATTAAATGTGCCTCTAAAAACTAGATAGAATTAACATACAATGCTCGCATTTATCAGCTTAATTAAAAGTACGTACTTAAAATATTATGGCCTTATACCCTTCGCCCCACAACTTTAGTTTACCACCGGTGGAAATTACATGTCAGAAAAAAGGTACTCAAAATTTATCGGTGGAACTTACATGTCGGATTAAAAAAGATTTGACCCACCGATGGAACTTACAATCGCCCTTTTAGCCATAATGTCCCCGAGCATAATGTCGAAGTCTAGGCTAGTTTCAAAGCTTCGAAACAATTTTATTTTTGCTATCAGGTCTTATTTTTGCCGTTAATATTTATATTTGCAAATTTTTAAATCTGGAAAATTCAAGATATTTTACCAAATTATTATACACCTTATACAAGTTATTGTAAAACCAACGTAGGTATTTTATATTGCTATGGTCCAATTTATTTTTATTTAATGATGTCTGAAATTGGGTGCCAGAAACGATAGTTTTACACTCAATTTAATTACTTTGTTATTGATGATAAATTTCTTAGACTGATTGCTTTCCGGTGTCGTGACCTTTATTTCTTCAATTTTAAAATGTTGCTTCTGTTTTAGAGAAAATAGTCATATACAGTTAAAAGCCTAAAAATGATAAATCTACCCTAAATGTACAATAAATAAGTCTAAATAATGAAATAAAATTTTGAAATTTGTAGTGACCACTTTTTAAATTTTTATTTGAATCAAGTTTTTCATTTTTTAAATTTTACCAAATAGTACTTATTATTTCAAAACCTTTCAAACCCAATCATTTTGTCCTTCTCCCACATTAATTTGTATGCATTTCGTTTTATTTATAAATTTTTGAACCAAAATTTAATTTTAACACAGGCACTTTAGCTTCAATTAATTCTTAATATTGGAATTACTCCAAACAACAACACACAAAAATTAACTATTTTATTACTTCATTTTATTTATTTAAATTTTGTAGAATCACAACAATAAAAGCTGTTTTCAGACACTTTTAAAACTTAACGCATTTTTGCATGCACGCGTATTGCCGGTTGTCATGGAACTGTAAAACCTTGGCTTTTTATTTCTGCTTAAATTTTGTTTTGTTTTGTTTTCTCAACACTTTCATTTTAAAATTTGTACTTTATTTTACTGTTAATTTAGTGGTCACAATTTTTTAAATTAAAGTTAAACAGTTTTTTCACGGAAAGCAATATTTTACAATAAAATTTACAATTTATAATTTTCGGCTTAAAAATTTACAAATCTATTAAAAATCTATTATACAATTAAAACCCTTCTAGTTTCATTTAAAAATCAAATTCCTTTCAGGATTCTTTTATATATACAGTGCGAAGAAAATGTATCAGGATACTAGCATAATATGCTGATATTATATCAGTGAGGTTGTATTACAGAAAAAATTTTTAAATGATTGCTGAGTATGCATCAAGCTATCGTACAATTGAAGAACCTACTAAGTAAAGTTACTAAAACTTGAGTTAATAGATAGCTCTGGTTGCACCACATATTTCAAGTTTAAGTGAAAATCCAAAAGTTTAGTATACCTACATCAAAAATGATAGTAATCAATCAAGAACTTAATTTTTTGTAACTCGACTTACTAGGTTATTCAAATGTACGATAGATTGGCTCTTAACAATAGTTTTGTAATGGACAAATTTCGTTATTTTTTTATTTGAAAGTAGAGGTCAAACTGAAACATCAGTTTTTTTGTTGGATTTTTGAGTGCATTTAGCATGAGAAAAAAATTATTCAATACAAAATTTTTTTCCATAGTCAAAATGTTTTTTATAGAGGCACTGCAACATTAATCATAATTGCATGTTTGTTTATTAACACAATATCAGACCTAACACACTTTCTTGTCTGTCAAGATTATTCTGTCCCTATATAAGCTTCCCAACTAATTAAAATTATTAATGCTGATTTAATTAAACAAAAATGAACTAATAATTAATTACTTTTTAGGAAAAACATGAAGCCTACGCTACCAATTGGAATATTACTTGCAACGCTTTTCATAGCAATTTCTGGATTATCACCCAACTGCAAATGGATCGAGAATGGGGCGTGCAAAAAATTACAATGCGTAAATCAAAATAAGGATTCCAATTTTTCAATGAAATTGGAGAAAGATATCGGCTCTCAGTTCAAAAATAAAAGTTCGTGTTTTTCTTTGGAAATTTTAGGATCAAACGACGATGTCGTCAAAGAAATCAATATCGACAATCAACATACATATAAAGAAATAAGACTAAATAACGGTTTTACAAAATCAGTTGACGGCAGCACTTTCCAAAAATTTTCCAATTTGAGTCGTCTGCACTTGGAAAATAATAGAATCCAAAGGGTAAAATTGAGCCAAGGAGTAAACACTTTGGATGAATTGTACCTAACTAATAATAATTTGACAACATTGCAAGTAACCGATTTACCCAAATCTGAACGCCTTCATATTTTGGATGTAAGTCATAACAAATTGGCTTCTGTCGATAAATTGACTTGCAATTATATTAATTTGGAAAAATTCATAGCCAGCAATAACAAAATTACCGATATCGGGCATTGTTTTCAATTTAATAAAAAACTGAGGCTCTTAGATTTGTCATATAATAAATTAGAAGCAATTGATGGAAATTTGTTGTTGGGACTTATCAAACTGGAAACTCTGACTTTAAACAATAACGAAATTAAAACAATTAATAATGGGTTAAATTTGCCAAATTTGCGTTCCTTATATTTGCATGATAATAAATTGAATGCTATAAATGTGATAACCTTTGCTAATATCCGAGACTTACGGTTTTTATCTTTGGATAACAACAACCTTGACAACATTCTTCCAGGCACTTTCGGAAATTTAAAACATTTGAGACATTTAAGCCTTCAGGGAAATACTTTACGAATTTTATCCACCGACATGTTCAGCGGTTTGAGAAATTTGGAAAATTTGGATTTACAAAATTTGAAAATTGAAGAAATTCGTGATGGCGCATTTAGAGGTTTGGAGGAGTTAAGATCTCTGAATTTATACGATAATGCAGTTTCTAAAATTGATAAAAACGCTTTTGCCGGATTAAATCGATTAAGGATTTTAAATATACAGTACGTTCATTTTCAAAAATCTAAACGTTTTCAACGGTTTAAAAAATTTGAAACAGCTTCATTTACAACGCGGAAGTAGTGGTACCCATTTGGTTTCAAACGGATTCAGTGGTTTGCCGAGTTTGGATAATTTAGATTTATCAAATTTGAATCTAGAAACGATTGAAAGCGAAGCTTTCAGCGGCTTAACGCAAATGTTATTTTTAAATTTAGCGAACAATAACCTAGAAACCATCGAGAACGATTCGTTGGTTGGTATTCCAAATTTGACCACTTTGGATTTGAGCCAAAACAAAATTGCAGAAATCGAACCAAAAGCGTTCAGTGCATTGAATCAAGTTGAGCTATTTTACATTAGCAAAAATGAATTAACCGTTTTAAGGGAGAATACTTTCGAGGATTGAAATTAATTAAAGATTTGGATTTATCGTTCCAAAATATCACCGTAATCGAACCTGGAGCATTTAATGATTTAGAGAAACTGGAAAATTTACTGTTGAACAACAATTTCATCTATGACATTAAAGTAGGAGTATTCAATTTAACCCAGCTTGTAAAATTGGATTTAAGCTACAACAGAATTAAACCGAATTCGATCCAATGTTTTTGTCGATCTTCCAAATTTGCAGATTTTGAACCTGAGTAATAATGAAATCCAATTTGTGGAAGATAATTCATTTTTAGGCTTGAATCGACTTTATTCCTTAAATCTAAACGGAAATTTCTTGAATGTTTTGATCAATAACACATTTTTGGGATTATCAACTCTGGAGTACCTAAACTTGACAGATTTGCGCATTCACGAAATCAATTCCGGATCGTTCAATGGTCTCGATTCGCTTCGATCCTTAGACTTGCATTTAAATCCGATTAGATTCTTAAAACAACAATCTTTGTTGGCATGCCATCCCTAATGGAATTAAATTTAAACGAAGGAATTATCGTATTTGATAATAACGTTTTCAGTGAGCTTGACAATATCGAAACGTTAACCATTAGAGAAGGAAAAATAACCCATCTCAACACCAACGTTTTCAACGGATTATCTAATTTGAAAAACTTGTCGTTTGAAAATTCTGATATTGGTGCAATTTTTGCTAACGCGTTCCAAGGTTTATCCAATCTGGAAGAAATCTCTTTTGTAAACAGTACCATTGAAGTAATAAAAACGGATGGATTCTCAAATTTGGGAAAACTGAAGTCGATCAAATCCGATTCCTGCAGTGAAGAAAATCTAGAGGATGGTTACTTTGGTTTTTGCAACATGTCGATTAGACGAATTGAAAGTGGAGCTTTCAGTGACTTATTTGACCAAGAAGACGATGGTACCAAAAATTGGAGTTTGGATTTGTCGAACAACAAATTATCAATAATTTTAAGCGATAATTTTGTTGGCTTGGAGCGTATTTCAACTTTAGACCTAAGCAATAATAAAATTGCTATCCTACAAGGCAACGCCTTTTCAACGCTTACCAATCCTGAGAACCTTGAAACTCGATGGTAACGAAATCGACAACTTATCTGACGCCATCTTCCAAGGTTTAAAACAATTGGTCGTTTTGGATTTGGGATCTAATGAACTAAATTCATTATATTCTTATCCATTTACTAGCTTGGTTAACTTGAATTATTTGAATTTGACGAACAACGAAATAGAAGAAGTGCCCAAAGATGTATTTGCTTACCAAACACTTAAAAGTTTGGATTTCAGTAAAAATAATATTTCTAAAGTATTTGAATTATCGTTCTCCAATCAAGGAATTTTGAAAACCTTAAATCTTTCTCACAACAACATTACTTATTTGAACATTACTGTATTTAAGGCACTGCCTTCTTTGCAAACCTTAAAACTGAATTCAAATAATCTAGCAACTTTAAGTAGCGACCTGGTGGAGGTCGTTCCCAATCTCTCCGAAATTGACGTAAATGATAACCAAATTCCCTGTGAAGACCTGAAGGAAACTTTAGAAAATTTGAAAGCTAAAAGTGTTGGTTACATTGCAAATCCAATTGAGGGGAAAATCAATACGATGGAGTATCGTGCATAGTACCAGAAGAAACTAAAAACGTATCCCCTTGCGATTGGGTCGAGAAAACTGAAGCACGCTTGGAAGACTTTGTTAAAAAAGTGAACGACATAATGAAGAACCTTAGTAATGACACGGATGCTTCGAAATTTAAACATTTGGAAAATTTCAAAACTAGAATCCAAAATAAACTACAAAAGCTGAACATTACTGATAAGCCCAAAAAATATATCGTACAGGCTTACGATGACCGGTCCGAGAGTGCTCCAAATCTTAGCATCTTTCAATCTTTGCTGGTAGCTGTTAGTGTTCTCATTATCTTGGGGCAAGTGGTGTACATCATAAAACGAGTCAAACGGAACAGATCGGTTTGTGGAATGAGACGCAGCAATTCCGAAATCGAGCTGTTAGGTGGACGCAATATAAGGGAATAAAGGGTGGCTAATATTTTTTTAAGAAGTACTTTTCCAATTTTATTGCTAATTTTAATAAATTTAGATTAAGAATGTTGTTATTACTTAATGTAAAAATATAATTTTTCTATGTCATTCAATAAACTCATTTAATCGTTCTTTTCTGTTTGTCTACAATTCTATACCTTTTCAGGATCACATCGTCAGTTAAACCAAGTTCAAAAATTTTAACTCATTGGTTTATCTACTCTGACGGAATAAAACAGGGAGATAACTCCATTTTACTATATTACACAGTTTTATTTCAACTTTGGATGACTAAAACAGAGAGATAAAATTATCAAAAAAATTGTGTACCCAAAACTCTAGAATCGAATTCCAAGAATTTTCAAAAAATTCTAGTGATTTACAAAGTGTTTCATAGATTCTGTCAAATCCCTAGCTCTTTTGGCTGTTTTTATTTACATTTCCTACATACAATTTCATTTCCGCTTACCGTATCCTTTTAAAGGTTTATTTACTTCAGTATAATTGTTACGGCGTACAGAGGAGTATTTGATCCAAAAAGCTGGCCAAAAGTCCAAAAATAGATATTGTTAAAAATCAGAAAAAAATTTTTTCTTTATAGGTCTATAACTATAAAAGCATATATTTCCTATTTTAAAAAAGTCGCACCTTGTCCCTTGTTGTAAAATAATTCAAGTAAATTTAATTGATTAATAAAATTAATTTTGTAATGAAGTTAAACAAATGCAATTTGTTTTATTTGTTAGATATTTTAATAAACTTATGATCGTTTTCACCAACCGAGTCCTAATGTTAGGAATTCCCTAACTTTGACATAAAAACTTTTATTAGGAATTGGTTGGTGAAAACGGGCATTATTTTTGCAACAAAAATTAAAGTTTGTTAATTTGTTTAAATTTTATAACAAATTTGAAAAAAGTACATGTTGCTGACACCGCTCTTCTCCCCCAAATTAAATTTTTTATTAAAATTAATGTCAAACATTTAAGCTTGTTTGAGCCTTAATGAGCTTTCATTCCCATCGTTTGAGCTTCAATGGTCACAGAACTATTCGCAAAATCTTTAGAAAGAGGGGGGCTGTAGGCACGTTTCTCCCTCGTAATAGAATTTTGGGATAAAATTAGTGTCAAACGTTTGAACTTGAATATTTGTTATTTGAGCTTCAACCTTCGCAGAGTTATTTGTGAAAACTTTGAAAAGGGGGTGAGCTGTAGACACAATTCCCCCCCTCAAGTGCAATTTTTGAGTAAAATTGAACTTTGAACTTACATTCTTGTTGTTTGAGCCTCAATCTCCTCCAAAACCTCCTCCAAACCTTAATCAAAATTTGAGCTTTAATTTTAATTTTAATTTAATTTTAATTTTAAATAAGCAATTTTTTATTGAGTTTGTAAACAAATGAATTAAACTTCATAGTATTTAAGCAACAAATAATAAAACAGCATTAATACATGTCGCTAACAGAAGTTCAAACGTTTGACACCAGTGTTATATGAAAATTTGACTTGGGGGACAAACGTGTCTGCAGCCCCCCCCCCAATTAAAATATTTCGCAAATAGCTACGCAACGGCGACGGTTGAGGCTCAAACTACGAAAGTAGAAGCTTATTGAGGCTTAAACGTTTGATACTCATTTTTATCAACAATTTTACTAAGGGGGCATTTGACACCAATTTAAATACAAAATTTGATTAGGGGGGGGCATTTTTTCTTAAAAAATAGATTTCTTAAGTTGTAAATTTTTTGCTAATAATAATAATAAACACCGCTACTTCTTTTTCCTGAAAAGCCACAAAAATCGTAGTATATGAATTTTTCTGTCAAAATTTAATTTAACCAACAAAATTAACAATTTTGATTTCAATGAAAACAGACTTTCTAAACAACAAATACTCCAACTTAGTCAAGTTTTCTCTTAAAGGGCAAAATGAAACACAAAACTACAAAGAAGTAAAATGCTTGCTTTTCAACTTTATATTTTATGTTTTTTGTAGGACCTTTTCCTTTCGAGCGGTCATGGTCTGGCACTTGAGTGTGTCAAATACTAAACCGAAATACCCGGTTCGATTCCGGGCGGAGTAAACAAAATTCTGACCGTCGTCCCACCGAGGAAATTAGGCAAGAAAGTCCCCCTTATAAGGGGGGAGGGTCACAATACTCGGAATCGAGTTAACGACTAAGAGGGAGATTCCTTTCCAGCAAATCGCAAAAACCACGCTTTGAATTGTGACTTTTATGCGGTGATTAAAAACATCAACTCTTAAAAAATCATAAACCGGTAAACTTTTATTATAAAAAAAAAAAAGAATAGAATTTAAAGATAATTTATTTATCTACAAAAAAGATCTCTTGTAATTTTGCGGTAAAATTAGGCGTTTTGTAATTATACACAAAAGTAATTTTTACGACTTTAACAACCCTTAAAATGATAAGTACCCTTAAATTTAGGATAGACTCATCGGTTCCTGAAAGAGTGCCCAAGTATTTGACTACATCTATGCCGAGTTTTGTTAATCCGCTAATTTTTTCTCTTAAATGGCGATAATCCAGCAATTTTACTGTATTTTTCTTTATTTTTCAATTTTATCAAGAAAGACAGGATGTGTTACTTCTCTGAGATACAAAAGTGTTGTCTACGACAGATAGTATTTGAATGCGATAATGAGTCAAACACGGGGACAAGGTTATGATATAAAGAGAAAATACATTTTTTTGCACGAATATCTACTCCCACTGTAACTTTGGTCATAAAGGTAAGAAAATGATGAAACAAGGAGTTCGTTCATCTATAAAAGGGGATACATTTTGCTCATTGGAGATACTTTGGTTAAACGATTGGTCCGTTACTTTTGAGCGTATCCGGTCACTTAGACTATTAGGCACTTGAAATATTTGGTCCATTGATAATTAGTGAATTAAGCCAAAATACTTTTATTACGCTTCACTATTTGGTAACAACCTTTTTAATGGCTGACTCTTGAGCGCCGAAGAATTAGTGACTAGAACTGAATAATAGTTTTCCTCTTACCTTTAAAGATTCCGGCCAGGATGGTTTTACACTTAGTGCAGGTGGATCTGGGATTACATTCAAAAGTTTACGTTGAAAAAGTATCAGAACGCAATCCATAATTCGCATGATGAGATGTGGTGGTCTGCCCAACTTTCGGACAGTTGCTGGAAAAGCATTAAATATTTGTGTCATAGTTGACGAAAGATCAATAGACTTTACCTATATGAGCCTGTTTAATTGTGTTCAATGCCGATTCAGCTTCTTCCAGAGCAGGCTTTGCAGCCTCCAACTTTTCTTCCGCTCTTGCCTTTTCTTCCGCTATGCACGAAACCAAAATTTCAGCTTTTTCTTTAACTATTTGCACTTGAGTTTTAAAAACTTCAGCTTGGCTAGCTCGTTCGGTTACCTAAAAGCAAAATCTGAGTAGTACTGTTGATAGGCTACTCAGAACCGTTTACCTCAGTTAAAACTCTCTGAGCACGTTGCGATGCTTCGACAAGCTCTTTTTCCATCACCGCTAAATCTTTTTTCCAAAACTCAACGGAAGAAGAAGCCTCCGCTAGTTTTTCCAAACCTGTATCCATCCGTAAGGCACCTTCTCTCAATTGGTGACGTGTGTGCTTATAAATGCTTTTGTATCCCGCAATAAAGTTCAAATACGATTTTGGTGTTACATGGGTTGCACGCCGAAACCTAAATGAAAAAAATAATAGTAATAATAAATACCACGAATAATGAAATCAAAAGTTACCTTTGAAAATAATCTAATGATGTTTCCGAAACAACATCTTGAATGGTACCGAGAGCTTCAACTAAGTTTTTCTTAACGTCCTCCGAGCAGGTGATATCAAAACTGATAATAAAGTGCCGAGCAACTGAAACCAAAGCGTCTTTAGGCCATGGTTGAAACCAATCCAATGTGCAGCCCGATATCAAAGCTGGAAATCTCAATGCTCTGTTGCGAAATTTCTCACCTACAGGAGAGAAACATAAAACAACATGCAAATTTTGACAAGTCCTGTTCATAAAATATTCCATAACAACTTCCTGGTTTAATGTTCTTTTAGGATTCTCTTCTCATGATTGGGCTTAATTCTTGAACTATTTCAGCTTGCTCGTCTTTTGAAAATAAATTGGTTATAACACCAGATGATAAGATATTATTTAAATATTCTAAGAAGCCTTCTTCTTTAATGTCAAGGTCGGTAAAAATAAATGTTGTTCCTTTTGCTTGGCATCCGCAAGATTTGTACAACGCTTTGATGTCTTCCAGATAATTTGCAATGTTGTAAGATCGGGTTAAAGTTATTTGGAAGCTTTTGTAGCCTGCTATGAAAGATGAAAGTTTGGTTAGGGATTGTTTTCCACTTCCACCAACGCCTTAAAAACAGCAAAATTGGAGACTTTAATGGCGGAAGCAAAATAAAACTGACCAACAAGCATGACGTTTCCTCTAGGTGACGAATTACACGAGAAATTTTTACTAAATGTAGCATTGCATCCGGAAAAAATACGAGATCCATGCCTGACCCACGCACCATTTCGTTAAATTGGGCCAAAAACATATCCAACCGTTCTCTTAACTCATTGTCATCAATTACGGGTTCGTAAACCTTTGGAAGTTCCATATCTGCATCTTCTCCTTCTTCGCCGGTTGGTTCGGGTGCATCTCTAAATATGTCAAGATATAAATGGTCCTCGAGTAATTTCCCAAACTTTTTACCTCATGAAATCGACAAATACTGGGTTTGGAAGGGACATCTTTCTATACTCAACTCCCATTTCCTTTTCAGTGATTTGGAGAATTGTTTCGTCAAACCACTTTTATCTTCAACAATAGTAAAACGATCGGAAAAAACTCGTGTACATTCGTGTTTCCATAAAATCATCAAGCAAGCTTGTGATTCTATAACAGTACATAATGTTCCCACCTAGAAAAATGTATTCATAATAATTATGTAAACTATGCAAACAAAACTACAAAGCTTAACCATTCCCTGCCAGATTCTGGATAAATCTCGCAACGAAAAAACATAATGAAATTTTGCCGGCGTTGGAAGAAGCTGTGCACGAGTTGCACGCCAAAGAAGTCTTGTTAATGGAACAAGCTTCTTTATTAAATTTCGAACCTCCAGTGAAAATCCACGCTTGACATTGTAATGACCTTGACCAATTACATTAAATATTTTGTCGATAGATGGGTCTGTTGGTAACGGGCAATTGAATATACAAAATTGCCTTTTCAATCTGGATGGAATATCATTGCGACCACCACCTGTAATCATCAGGATAAATTTTCAGTTTTTGGACTAACGATGTGATGTCAAAACCTGGATGTCCCATAGCTGCCACAAATTGCACATCCACGATTGAAGTGAATTCGCCCGGTTTCTCCAAACTGTAGAATCCATTCATATCCATAGTTTGGCGAACGATTTCGTTTGTGATCTGTAATTTACTTGTAGTGATTACAAAAGCTCGAAATATCTGAAGATTACCTGATCTCCCCAACAGTTAATTTCGGGCAAGTTTATATCATCAATGAAAGCGATCATCTTTTTTCCGCCCGAAGGACCAAAAGTATTACCTCCACGTTTATCTACATAACTTTCGATTGTTTTTTGGAATTGATAAGGCGTAGTAGCGCTGGAAAAATTGAAAGAGCGAATTATATAACTTTCTGAGTTGGCATTTTTTCATGTAATTTTTTATCATCACTGTCTTGGCAGAACCTTGCTCTCCAATTAGCAATACCGCTTTGTCTTGCTTTGCAACGAGGTCAATCAGATAATTCACCCGAACATTATCTGGGATAGGTATCAAAATGTTGGCGTAATCTGGTGTGGCCAATTCAGGGTACACGTAATTTGTAACTCGCGATGTCCACAATTCCCATTCGCCATTATCATTCACAACGTAATCAAAAACTGTTGCCTAAAAAATAATGAAGGTTAACCTTTCGGTTAAGTTCTTTAGAAATAACGTACATTTTGGTTTTTTGAATCGTTTACTGGGATGTCGATGTTTTCAAATTTTTCCTTTAGGAAAGTGTCAAACTTCAATCTATCCTCAGTTTCCAATAACGATCCCATCCCCCAAACAATTGCAAAAAACATAGAATTTCTGGAGATGTTCTTCTGACAACATTGAAATAACTTCTGGGTTTGGAACTTCCTCCAATAGTTCATCTTCCAAATCTCCGTGTTCTGACTTAGAAGCGGTGGTTTCGGCAATTTCTTGCACGACGTTTGGAATTAAACCTAAAACGACAAATTAAAGTAAAGTACCGATTTGGTATCCTGATTTACCTTCCAAAAGGTATAAAGTTTGCAAGGTTACGTTACACTGTAACAAATTCATGGTAAGAGTAAGATTTTGAGTAACCCAAGAATAAAGAGCGCTAAAGGACTCATCAAAACCCGCCTTGAATATTTCTTGCTCTTTGGAGTTTCGCTTCTTTAACCAAGCATTTACTACAGGTTTCCAATTTAGCGCAGATGAACTCATATACACCATTCCATTTCGCGAGACAGTTGCTGGAGAAGCATTGTCAATATTATGAGGTTCAAATATAATTTTGCAAGTTGGCGACATCGATAATCGATCGCCATTGGCCAAAGTTAAAGTTTTATTGTCGTCTAACACTGAATTTAAATTTTCAATCCATATGCTATCCACTGGACCATCCAGAACCAACCAAACATTGTCATCTACAAGAAAGCGTTAATGCTTACAACAGTTACGATTGCATTCACACTGACCATCTTTTAATTTCAACGTTTTCCTCCAAAGTGCTGAAAATATTCCATCCGTCCAATCGTTTGTTGCTACATCCAAGCGTCCAAACATTTGGGCTGCGGTGATAGCTTTAGGATTCATCCTCATTTCTCTGTGACTGTCGCCCGTCTGAGTCAAAGCTTTCATTAAAGTGTGAATACACGTAGTTTTTCCCGCGCCAGTTGGTCCCAGTGCCATAATTCCATGCCTCACGCGTTGAGTTTCGTATAACTGAAATTCTCCAAATAAAAACAATTGGGTTACCTCTTAGTCATACCTGTATTAATTTCAATGCCCAAGGAGCGTGATTAATTAATCCTGCCTCTTCGACTTGAGTGCTGATTGCTTCTTCCAACTCCTGATAAGTGGTTTTTTCAAGACTTTGATTCGGAAACAAATCAGAAACAAGCGAATTAAATAAAGGTTCATCTTCGTCAATCAATTTGGACAAATTCATGTCCCGCAACACTCTCATCACGATAGTGCTTTCGCTATCTTTTTGATTCACTCGTTTTGATGCACCCAAACTTCGCAAAACGGATAAAATGTTCCTTAGTCCAAAATCGTAATGCACCTGAATATATTTCAAATGTTTCTCAATATTTTCACGAAAACAATACACACCTGTTTGGTAAGTTGCTCTTCACATAATTTATACAGCGTATAAAATTTTCGAGCAAGTGTGATATTCTCCAAAAATCCACAGCTGGCCAATTTGACACGAATTATAATTTGGCGATCTGGTACCATCATAGCAACCGTTCTAAACTGAATTTTCAAATTTTCCGGCAATTCTTTACGGCCAGCGTAACCTGGATTCTAAAACATGATGGTAAGAATTAAGTTGAACAGTTTTTCCCACCTACCATGGTAATAAAAATGCCAAATTCGGGACACATTTCTATGGTATCTCCATCGGTAAAAACAATGTTTCTTTTTTTCTTTCTTGGCTCCCAAAACAACGGCAACTTGCTGTGCAGCTACGGAAAGAACTGGTAATTCGATTCTGTTAAATTCGTCAAAGCAACCCCACGATCCCGATTGAGCTAAACCCTTGTAAATTCGTCCCAATCCGCGATAATCCATTTGGTCGGAACAATTAAACACAACTACGTATTTTGCTAACGTTTTTCCCATATCCTTAACCGTTTCCGTTTTTCCCGTCCCTGCAGGTCCGCAGGGAGCACCTCCCATACTCATTGCCAAAGCTTGGGCCAACGTTATGTAACACCTTGAAAGTCCAAATTAAAATCTGAAACTTAAAACTAAAGCATCCAAATACCTGTCAGTTAAAGGTGTGATCACCAAACGATCCGTACATCCTAAATATTCGTTCTGATAGGAAAAGATTACGTCGGTGATGATGATGAGGGTTTTGTCAGATTCTTCTTTAAAATAAAAGCGACATTGTTTGAGCCATTCGAAATCATTCACGTGGCGCACGTTCATACGACACTAAAAATAAATTCAATCCAACCAAGGGGCGACACCAAGACAGCATCCAAAATGGAAAAAAAAGAAGTTCAATTGAGAAAGCCAAACAAAAATAAATTTACATACCAAAATATCAAAAATGTCTCGTTGATGAACATGTATGGTGATCAAAGTTTCAAACTTTGTCCTTTCAATTTTAGTCAAGTCTTTTGTTGTTTGATCGATCAAAGTGTTTAACAACTCCAAAAATTTGTTATTTGTTTCGGCCATAATCTTTTTGTCTGCTCTTGCTTGCATCAGGGCAAGTTCGGAGTCTCGAGTCCAAATCATCTGTAATCCAAGCAAACCAATCTAAAAAGTATTTTCAAAATTATTGGAATGCAAAAACATCCGGAAAATGGATTTTTACTTGTGCTGGAAGTTTATCCAAAAATGAAAGCATGTTAAAGTTAAGATCGTTCATGGTGTTGTAGGCTTGTCTGATAATGGAATGAATAGACGCTTGGGAGGTTACCAATAACTGAGTCAGCCAAGTTTCGACACTGCCTTCTGCACGTACAGCTTTCTCTAATGGGATAATTTCATTTTCGGCCGAAATAACAGCCGTCATTTTGTTATACTCGATATCATGAAATTTAACCCAACGAGTATTATCAAAAATGGAGAGGAGATGATTTTGGATGGTATGAGAATCAGATGCTTGACCAAGAATTTCGAGAAGAGCTGGATCGGACACAAAGAAAAAACGTGGAAACATCATCCTCTTTTTTTCCAAATAACCGCTTAAGGATTTTTGACACAAATCTAATTGTTCTTGTAAATGTGGTAAGAGTTGCTTTAATAAGTCGTCTCCTAAAATTTAAAGAATGAAATGAATTTTTTTTCTGAAAGTGGACACTTACCAACACAACATGAAACTACCCCGGGAGTTTCGTGGGCTCTTTGCATAATTTTTTGCCACGATTTGTCAATTTTGGAAAAACGTTTGGCTTCTTTTGGTAACTGTTTGGCAATGTCACCGCCCACAAATACAGCTTCCAAATAAACCCATAGATTTTGCACCAAAAGCCATCTCTCCAGAATTTCATTAGTATTTGAAAGGTCATGAACCCACTGTTGAATTTGTTTCTTAAACGGTGCGTTATACCTAAAACGTAAAATTTTAAGTTTTGCTTCTCAAAAATTGGGAGGTTACCTGTTGGATAACAGAGAGCCTAAAATCATAAGACTGTCTTCCAATTGTCCAATTGTTTCAGCTGTAGTATCGCCTCGTAATAATAATTCCCTCGGTTGTTAAATGTTTGAAACGTTAGTTCATGAACCGACCATTCGTTGGTTACTTGTCTGAGTTTGGCTTCAATATCCGTTCTTTCATTGCAGAGATACAAATATCCTGCAAAAAAAAAAATTTACATGAAGAAAATCAGAAAATATGGGTTACTTCAATATCCTCCTTGTATTGTAAAATTGGAGCTTCCAAAATATTTTTCAAGCAAAACCCGTCGCTATCCAATTCGAAGATATGATTTAGTGCGTCCATAATTCGCTGCCAATGTCTGGGTTTCATAGCCCTGTTGGCCATGAGCTCCAATAAAGGACACATATCGTTGAAATCGTCAATGGTTTTTTTTAAAGCAAAAAATGCGGGCCACTCCTTAAGACCTTTAGGTAATTTCCGGCACCTATTTTGAAATTCCATCAGTTCGTTATTGATTTCCTCGATGTTAACCTCTCCCCAGGGTATATCATAGTAACTAGTGACTCTATCGATTACATCATTGTAGAGTTTGTAGAGTTTCTGCAGCAGATTCAACTCTTTTCGGATTTGTGCCATATCTGGATAATCTGTCATAGGCAGACCAAATAGTTCCTCCCACTTTGATAAGTCTGGAGCTTACGCCACATTCCATCAAAACGATTCTGTTAAAAGAGGAAAATTGAAGCAGTTTTTTAAATAATTTTATGTTACAAACCTGAAAGAACAGTAATCTGTCAGAAGCTTCTCGTGGTGCAAGTCCAAGTTCCATAGGTCCTGCAACTTTATATTCGTGACAGTAATCCAATTTTTCCTGTCGGAACTTGGCCAAATTTGTACGTAACTCTTCTTGAAACTGTGGTTGCATATCCAAAAGATTAGCATTGACCAATAACGATTTGGACAACATATGGGTCCACGTGTATCTTAAATTATCCACCTGTTCCATTATCTCTTTTTCCACGTAGACCTCATAACGGCTCAATATGTTGAATGCTTCCTAAAGGAAAAATTAGAGCAATCGATTACAGAATTATTTGGAATTGTACGGACCTCAACGGGATCAATTTTCAATTCCATGTCAACTTCTTGTTCTCTTATTTTTTTCAAAGTATCCATAATCAGACGAACGTCGTCCAAATCACGAATGGGTTTGTCTAATTTCCGACCCATTTCGTTTATGACAGCGTAAACGTAATCCATTTCTCTTTTATACTTCTTCTTCAAAACTATTCCAATCCTGCAAAATACGTTATTTTGGTTTTTGCATTTGTTTCAAATAATTAAGTTCATTTTCAGTAATTTTTCGATTAAAGTAAGCCATCCTTGAGAAAAATGATGTACTCTTTTTGTTTGAATAGCAGCATAAATTGTTACAGTCAGTTCACTGTGTTATTTCCTTCCCGGTAACGGTTCGAATTCCCGGGTTGCGATTTTTACCATTTTTGCAGTGGATTATGAAAGATGAAGGTCTAATTAGCGTATAAAAAAATAAAATTTTCGGTCGGTTTACACAATTTTGAAAAAAACGGCTTTAAAATTAATTTGGAATGCAATTTTATCATTGGCTCTTTTGAACTGTAACCCCACCCCAAAATTGAAATAGGTTGTGGCCACAGTAAATATACCAGAATCTCGTTTTTGCAACGAATTATGGAAGATAATGGTGTAATTAGCTAATAAAAAAATTAAATTTCTGATCGGACAACAAATTTTCGAAAAAAATCACTTTTTGTGTGAATTCGTTTCTGAAGTTGTTGCGCTGTCAAAACCTACTCTCCGCACCTCTGTGCGACCCTCCGGGTCACTTCGAGAGCTCCAAGCAGTTTTGACATGCGCCTTACTTACTAAAAACATTCCCCAAGCGGCTCCAACTCAAATAGTTTGGAAGTTGACGCGACGGATCTCAGAGAGCGACTGGTATCTCCCCACCACTAGTCACTGCCAACCCAGGTACAGCACACGTACCGTCTACAGAATGTTTACCACATTTGAAATTTTCTTCTTCTTCTTCACATCAGAGATTAGGCCTTAAGACCTGTTCCGACTTCCTATTGCCATCTTTTTCGGGGTCTTCCCTGGTCTCTCTTTCCATTAGAACGGTATTGATGTGCAAGCTTTGGCCATCGCTGATCGTCCATCCGTTCTACGTGGGCTCTCCAATTATTTCGATTGCTATCAATCGTGTCAACGATTGACAGCAATTGAATTTTATGACACTAAAATACACTTACATGTATTTCTTATGGGAAAATTGCAATTTTCAAAATTAAATTGTGGCCTTATTACAACTCCGACAAGATTGATCCTCACCTTAAAGAGCTTGTATTTTTGTGTTCTTTCGTTTGGTAAAGCCATTTCTATAAGAAAAAGTGTATTTTCGAACCCGGGAATTTGATTTCTCATCTCCCATACCTTCTTAAATAAGAAATGCGCGGCAGCCAGAGCAGGCAAGTTTAGAATCAATTCCTTGACTGTTGTCTTGGCGTATTGTTAACTCCAATCGTAACGTTCGTTAACATTTTCCTGATTTTTTTTTTTTTAGTTTCATTTAAATTCCTTCCGTCTTGGTGACGTCGGCGCCATTTTGGCTGTAAACCGTAAACTTCCGTGCGTTCCCGTATTTTTTCTTTTAATTATTAGCGTTCACCTCAAATTAATTCAGTCAAAAAATTAAAAGTTATTCAAAAAATTTACGCGACACCCCCATCTGTAATATTATTTGTAAATTATTTTTACAACAATTGTTCATAGATGACCTTTATTTGTTTACAAAATGGCCAAATCGGCTGTATTTTTTATCCACCCGGTTTTCACTGAGCTGATCACATCCAAATGAGAGTTATTTTGGGTTTTGTGCCATTTTTGACCGTGATAAATAATTGAAAATTGGTTATTGTCGTTATAAAACTTACCTATGAGTGCAGGATTTTATTTCTGTCCTTAATGCAAATTTAAGTTTGTCTGTTGATATGGCAAGATAACTGCCAATGTTATAAATGTCTGGTTCGTCGGCTAAGCGGCTTTCCAATTCTTCGTGTTTTCTCAACGACGCTTCAAATTCAAACAAACAACAGTTGAGAAGTTCCCTTGGAGTTTTTTCGTTACGCCATAAAACATTATACGGGCGCCACTTTATCAAAAAGTTGTTGACATCCTAAAAAAATTTCAATTATCCAACTCCATGTTGTTCAAAACAGTCTACCTGTTTCATATTTTGAGTGCAAGTGGACAACAACGATAGCGTCTTGATGACTTCTTTGTTTTCCATAACGTTGCTGTAAAAATTCTTGCATTGCAACGGAAAAGCTGGTTTCTCTTCGGTTGTGAGTCGATAAAAACGACGTCTTCTGGTCCTAAAATCTTCTTCCTTGTTTTTGATTCCAGTAATAGCGGAAGAATTCTGATTGGCACAACGAGATACAATATCCACGAGTGTTTTTTGGCGGCCTATTACTTTTTTCCACTTTGATGACAGGACAGGACTCTAGCTTAATGTGTATTATACAAAGCGTTGTGCGGTATTTGTGTTATAAGGAGAGTGTTGATCGGATTAAGTCGTGTGTGTTGTTAATATGAAAAATGTCGTGCGCCATGTACAAAAGTTTCATTATTAAAAGTGTATTTACATTGTTAGTTGCATGATGTGTGTGTGTGTATGATTTGTGCGAAAAAACATATTGCAATTAATATTTGTACGTCTAAAGATCTACATAAGGATTACACTGATGTAATCAGTGTGATTCTTATGAGTTTAATTGATTTAATATAAAATTGAGTGCACTCCACTCTCTCCCCACTTATCTTTACAGTACGGATGAATAATATAAAAAGAAGTTTTATTTACAAAAGTAAAAAATAAAGACAAATAAGGTACCTGAGGCTTTCCAGCTGTCCACTGTCCTACACCTTTCGCGACTGACGTGATACATTTTCCAACGTGGACCAAAACTTCTTGAACCTCTTCCAAATTTGGTTTTACCACAACTTTGGGTATCAAAAGCACAGCTTTTAAAACAAAGACTGGTGTCGCTTCACCATAATAATCTGAAACCACAGGTTTTTCCACATTCTGTTGCTAACATCGTATCACCCACCATTTGCACTAAATCTCTTCCTCAACGCGTCTAGAGAGTGCCTGGTAACACGTATGAGAACGTCTATGATTTTACGGCTATAGTAACGTCTCATTTCCCCCATTGCTCCTCTAACCAAATCTTGCATCGTTTTGGCCATACCAATACGTAACAGCATATGGGGTTTCTCAAAACACTCGTATATTTGGCTCCAATCAGATTGCTGTTGAGTCGAAGAACTTTCACCATCAGTTTGACCATTTTGAAGATCATCTGCAATATCACAATCATAAACTTTTACCTTTCCTCCGTTGTGAGTAATACTACCATCGAAGCAAAAATCCAAATCGTCTCCGATAGGAGGACAATCCTCTTGAACTCTTTGGACCAACTGTAAAATTTCCTCCACAGCTTCTTCCACCATGAGGCTCTTCTTGTGCAACTCAACTGCAGCTGTACGACAAATCTCTTCGGTATGTTCGCTAAAATATTCTAAGGTCCACGTGGTTTTATCGGTTGCTGGTAAAGCATGCAACGCGACATTTTGCATGGACGTCAGCACTTCAAGTATCCGATTCGTGTAAATATCGTGAGCTCTTCCAATCTGGACGAACGAGAATAATTGAATAAAGTTTTTATTGAATATAAATCTTACCAATATCTTAAAATTTTTAACAGCTTCATTGACATTATCTACAAAGGGCTTCCAATCGGACGAAACCCATGTTAAATGATTCAAAGCTGGAGAAATCATATTCGTTAAGCGTACCAACTGAGGTAAAAATAATGGCCGTATTTCTAATTTTACCTCCTGAACCACGCTTAGGAAATCGTTGATCAAAAACTGTTTGAACAAAAATTTAAAAATTTTGAAGGCCAAAAATGTATTTTACCTGTAAAGAATCCTTCACCAGTGTAAAGTGATCTTGCTTGGCGTACAAAGTTAATGCTACGATCGGTAATGGTAAATCCATTTTGGACATTAAATCTGATTCCCTAATAAGCAACGGAATTGTTCTGTGCAAATTAACTTTCAATTTTTGTTGCTCTGGGCATATGGCTATCAGGGATCTTTTTAAGCAACCATCAACATCTGATACCTGAAAATAGATTTTTATTCCAAATTGAGCAAAAAGATATTTTAGCTTACATGTTGAGACATCCAAATTGCAACCATGTCGTTTTCGTATGCTTTCAGCATAGCTTCCACACTTTTGTGTCGCTTGGTTAACTCAATGGTAGCGTACAGCGTTTTCAAAATTGGATGACTTGTTACACTGTCCAAAAGTTCTGATAGATGGTAAGATAAACACCTGGCCCATTTAATTCGACCTAAACATGATAAACTAATATAATCCCTTCCAGTAGAAAAATATTTACCTGAAATGGGTGGAAACATATATGGGACGGGTGGATCATCCTTTTCCTTCTTATACATCGCAACAATTCGGTTTACTTCCTTCTCGCAGTGCTTCAAAATGCGTTCATACTTATCTTCCATATTCCTTAAAGGAATCTTGTCGCAAATCTAAAATTTTGAATTGGAAAATTGCTGAAGTATGGAAAAACGTATCTACTCACCATTTCAAATTTGATAAGAAACTTGATACCTTGAGGTGTTTCCCAAACACTTTCGTAGCTGTTTTCTATTGTGTTTCCAATTTCTGCTTTCAATTCATCGATGCGAATCAAAAAATATCAAAATCGGCATCAAATTGAACATTTCGCTGATCTAAATAATTGTAGCTCTTGTTTATGATGAGCAATTTCACATTTTCAAAACTTTGGATCGCTTCTTCCAAAACTAAAGTTATACAATTACAGCAACCACAGCACAGAAAATTCAAAAGAAAATACCTTCCCCCAAAAGCAAACCCTCCATCCGTCTCTTGAATAGCTCAGTAAAATCTTCGATCAAATCAAAAGTGGTGATAATTTTGCTCAATCGGGCACAAAACGAATTAAATTTTCCAAAAACATAATTTTCGGAAAAATTGAATTGTTGTTGATCGGGCATATTGGATTGACCTTTAACCACAAGATAAGTGCTTTTGTAAGATTGATTCAACGTGATACAATGCAATAACTTTTCTTTGATTTTTGCTCGATCTTGTGACCAGATTGTTTCATTTCCCCTGCAGGTTACGTATTCCTTGCACGTTTCGATCATTTGGTTAGTAATCTTTACCATCAAAGCTGATGTTCGTTCAGAAGTATTATAAAATTGTGAAACGCTGTGTATTAATCGAACTGTTTGAAGCAGCCCAAGAAGAGAATCTTTCATTTTAACCTAAAAATTAATGATTCCAATGGTGATTGAAGTATAACATAGGGTAAACTTACGGGATCGTCCAAATAAAGTGAGTGACAATTTTTTTCCAACGCTTGGATAAACTTTGCGTTATCTTTTGCTTCGTTGTAACAAAACGTAATTTTTTGGTCGGTTTCCTTCCAATCCTTGACGAGTTTTGACCTTGCAAACTGAAGACACATAACCGTTAACTGCACCTCTGTAGCTTGGAGCTGCGTAACGATTTGCGAAAAAGTAGCTCCTCGCTTCTTCCAATACTCCAGTTCATCCTGTGGACCGGAAGAATCATTTTCTCTTCGAATCTGGTCGCTTTCTTTCAATATGTCCGACAAATGTTTCATCCAGTTTTTCACTCTTTCTTCAAGATAGGTAACATCTTCTGTTTGAGTGGACATTTTTTTCAGTTCTTCCAGCCCCAAACCGGCGACCAAGGTCCGGTTATCGTCAAAAATATTTCCTTTGCCACACACTTCTTCGCAAACTAAAACCCTAATTGATGAAAAGTATTTGGTGGCATTCGCGTGTTACCTTTAAGAGCGCTGCAAAATGAACGTAAACCTGGAAGAAGCTGATTTTTTACCATTGGGCAATTAGCAGCATCGTCTTCGCTGTCCGGACTTGGAAAAGCTAATGCTTCCATAAAAACGTGCCTGATGATACGTTCAATAGCTGTTACCAATCCAATTTTTTCTGCGTCGATCACTCCACAAAACAAATCCTAAAGAAAAAAATGGTAAAAAATATGTTATCCCTTCATGGAACTAACTTTTTGAAATCCTTCTTCCGGTAACTGTTTGCTGGTGTTTATTCGATATATGTAAATACAAATTCCATTTAGAGGATGCTGCCATCCATCAGTCAAAAAAAGTTGTTTTTTCTTGATTGGAACGGATAAAGCCTGAGTACGACTCAAAGTTGTTTGAAGCTGCCTACTAGTACCTGCTTTATTAGGATCGACTGTTGGTTCTGGAACAGGTTCTTCCATATCTTGATAAAACCACATCAATTTATTCCTGGCGTGTGGTATAAAAAGTTGGTTGATTTCATCAAGCTAAAAATTTTTTTTAATTTCAGCACTGCTATTACTCCAAATGGAAAACTTTGACTTACCATGTCTCCTTCAAATACATGATCCATTATTTCCTGACGTGGTAACCCAGTTGCTTCAATGAGAATTTGGAAGGTGAATTCAACCGAGGATCCATTTCACCTCTTCGCGCTTTACGCTCACATTCTTCCCTCCGCCGCTAGAAAGAATTTATATTTATTAATTATCACTTGAACACACACAAAAATTAGCGGAATTTAGTGTTATCACGATTTACCAAAATTGCAGCCTCCGAATCGTCGTCATAATCAGACTCTGGATCAGATCCAGAAGGATAACAATGTGGACCATACACAAACATAATAACCGCCCTTATCAAAATTTTGATGCGGATGGTTTGAGTGAAAATTAAATTAAAAATTTTTAACGTCGTGCGGATTAGACATCGCACGATGAAATTTCACAGCACTTTTAATGTGATAATGAGTTGAAGTGTTTTGTAACACAATAAGCAAAATTTTCGTTCCTGGCACCATCGCCACCTATTTATACCCAGGAGCATGTTCGCTTACAATTTTTCATGTAACTTATAATGGGTAGAGTATTATAAATTTATCGTTAAAAGTAATGCATAAAGATTATGTTGAGTTGTAAAGTGCTTGTTTGTTTGGATGAGTTATGCTTTTGTTTTATATAAAAATGTTATCTGATTGGTAGTGACAATTCTCTCGTCGAGCAAATTTTTACTTTGTAAATTCAATTCGGTCAAATTTTTAATTTAGTTTCGCATTAATAAATTTAGGTAAGTGACTTTTTATGTAAAATTAAAAAATTTAAAATTCAAAATCTTATATTATAAAATCCCAACTTTGCGTGTGTTAAGTATCACAGTCTTCAGAGGCATCTGGCTCTGCGAATTTAACGCAAAACGTTGCATCTCAATCTAGGACGTGACATAGGCATTTAAAATTTGTAATCGTCCTAGAGGGAAAGACAGATTCGCCTTCCAACAATACGCGTCGTTAGACTGGATTAACGAGATTCTCATTCATGTTAATGGTAATTAAAGTTAATGGGTAATATAGGAGAGTGGGAGAGGGGGTAGTTTTACACACAAACACCTTACCTCCACTGTGACTTTTGTTATGTGAAGTTTAAAAAAGCAAAGGAAGGAAGGGGGTTGACCACTGACCAAAAATGTGTACACCAAATTTGCATTTACAATAATTTCCAAAAATTTGCAAATAATTTTAAAATTTGCACACAATTGCAAAATTTGCAAACATTTGCAAAATTTACACAGATATTTGCAAACGATTTCAGACATTAGCAAAGATTTGCAGTCATTTGCAAAAGATTTACAGGCATTTGCAAAAATTTACACATTTGTAAAATTTGCAAACATTTGCAAATCATTTACAAAATTATGTACACCAAATATACCAGGTGGTCAACCCCTCGGGAAGGAATAAGGGGTATTTTACTATAAAAGAGCCGTGTAACCCAAAAAAATTAGTAACAAGTAAAAAACAAGTCAATACTCACAAACGCTTGGTCGGGTAGTGAAATGGGTAATTATTCCAAAATGAGATTAAAAATCAAGTTTAGATGATTCAGGAAAGCCCCAGAGTCGATCAGTTAGGTGGGGGGAGTGTAACAAATCTCGTTTCGCATCATTTGAAGTTATAATTTTAATTAAGAAATTTCCAGATTACAGCCCTGCCGCTATGTAAACTTTAATTTTTCAGTTTTCAAAAAGATGCCAACTAACAATGGGTCAACTGAAAATGGACCCATGTGATGGGTTAGAATATTACATTAAAAATGTGATATTCTGTTATATAGGACGTTTTTAAACTTTCTCGCACACACATTTACCACGTGACATTTTTAAGGTTAGGATCGTTCCAGTTTCGGAGTTGGTTGCAAAAAGTGGTAAGTAGATTTTGTATTTTCTTTATCAATCTGGGTCTGAGGAGTTCAATTCCACTTTGTGGATAAGAACGAAGCCTAGGTCATCCAGTAAGTTGTAGAAATTATAATTTTTGTTTGCTATTTTTTTCATTCGACAATGTTGCTGAATACGACTCTGCTGTT
Source organism: Lycocerus yunnanus (assembly GCA_036346125.1). Lineage (NCBI taxonomy): Eukaryota > Metazoa > Arthropoda > Insecta > Coleoptera > Cantharidae > Lycocerus > Lycocerus yunnanus. The sequence continues at coordinate 1,054,736 of JARFIX010000059.1, forward strand.
TCGAATGTTTACGTTGGAGGTGTGTTGTGAAAAAGATGTCTACTTGTTAGATTTTCATTGGCCTATCCACTTCAACTATATTTTCTTTTCAATTTATAATTCAGGTCGACTATGTTTGTCTTTTTTGCATTTTTAAAAATTTCCAAAATTATTTTAAAATTTTGTTGTAATTCATTTTTCTAATTTTTCCAAATTTAAATTTTGACGCTGCTATCAATTAAGTTAAACTTTGATGTTATATATGCAATAATAGTTAATTACCACAAACCATTAGATACCACAACTTATCGACCCATCTCTTTATTAGTAATGGAAACTTAAACTTTTATATTTAAATAAATGTTACATTTAAATTACTTCAACAGTAAAATTCGTTGGATTTATTGTTTAATTAATATAAAATAAATTGTGTACCTACTAAAAGCATTCTCTGCCACTTATTATTACCTCTTTATATCATCTGGACAACACCTCCCGCCAATTCAACCGGACCTCATAACCACAGTGCAAAGTGCATGAATTAATAACCACTTTTGGTTAGCGCTAAGCAGTTTAATTGTTTGTTAATAAGACTAATCTTTTACCACTAAACTTTCATTATCATTTATTTTTGTTTATTTTTACTATTTAGGTAGGGTTTTATTTTGTAAATATTTTTATTGTGACATGTAAACAACCTAGACTATAGCATGGTTCACGCCCGTTTCAGCTCTTCGATCGCTAGCCAGAAATATTTTGTACATTTACAGATTATCACAGAAGTTATCGAATGGTAGATAGCTATGTATAATAGAAAGCTATAATATGGGGGAGTTGACGAGATCAAGATTAAATTTTGAAATAATCGATGAAGACGTCGAACGATTAGAAAAGTCAATTTCTGGTCAAATTGAGTCAAAAAACTAGAGTGGTCCAGAAATTTAAAGAACAATAAAAATTTGGAAGTACGCGAAGGTTAACCAGTACGAATATAATTTATTGTAAATTAATCCTAAGTTAGTCAAAAACTTTAAGATATGTCTAACGAAGACTACAAACGACATTAGAATTTGTTAAGCATCCTCGTCATAATTATCAATGATATGCTAGATAAAGCATTTGACCGCACATACACAGATATCTACGTTTTGGAAATTATCTTATTTCGCTCATGAAACCTCAAAAAGTGTAAATCCATCAAAATCTCGATTTCTTTTCTGCACGAAAACAATGCGAAAATAATTAAATTTTAGCGGATTTTATATTTATAACGTATTTGCAGAAGGTTGACGCCGCCATTGGTAGCGCTCCTTAGAAAAACCATTTTGAGTTGTGAAAATACTCAAAATTATAGATCCTTGACGCAACGAATTGGTGAAAACCCTCTCTGAACGCACGAACTGTTAGCAGAATAAATTAAATTATTATGCAATATTGCGCAATAATTCTCTGTCATGTGCTTCTTATAGGAATTTGATAAACTTCAAATTTGAATTGTAGGTTTAATAATATAGCACCCACCAAATTCATCCTCACCTTAAAAGTCTTGTAAAAATGTTTTATTTCGTTTGGTGAAGTCGTTTCTATAGGAAAAAGTGTACTTTTGAGTTCGGAATTATTAACTCTAGCCAAATTCTTAAAACGTAATAACAAATATACATTTTTTGTTATTAAAACGCAATAAAAAGTTATCATGTTGTTGGAAAAATAATCCTTTTCCATTAAATAAAAATCATCGCAATATGTATAACCAATTTTGCGCTGTAAATGACGTTTTGAAACACTGCTTAAATCGGAGCCTAAGTAAAAATTTTAATTGAATTCCTTAATTTTTTCGCACTTATTAATATTTAATTAGCCCATGATATAATTGATCAAATTCATTTCGTTCTATTGGTACTCGTCGAATGAACCTGCATTAATAATTGACTCTAAAATGTAAATTATGGATAAAATGTATTGATTAATCGAAATGTCAATAAGTGAATAAAACAATTAATTAAACTTCTATATTTGTATTGTTTAGCCATCATTAAGAAACAAAATACTTAATGTTGCTACTAAAAAAAATTAAATGATTTTTTTAAATCTTATTATTTAATATTAGTTTTTAATTAATATTTCAAAAACTGATTAAATTTTAATTAAAATTGGCGTGTGAAAACTATTGTTTTATTATTTTTTGAAATTTTATTATTTAATATTAGTCTTTATTTAGTATTTTAAAAACTAATAAGAGTTTCAAAACCAAATTTAAGATTTCGTATCTTTATAATAGGAAATGGAGGTGATTAAATTGTGGTTGAAATTGATTCATGGAAACAATTTTTTTTAATCAATCAATCAATCAAAATCTAAAACCTCATTATACCCGTAGGTGTTGAGGTGTTCCACATCATTCTTTATGTGGTGGTTCTCCATTTACAAATCTACGCCACTCTATTCTTTCCACTGCCATCTCCTTCGCTTCTCTCCAGGTCTTTCCCATCTCATTCAGTACTTGTCCGATATTATCGTCCCATGTTTTTGTTGGCCTGCCTCTCCTTCTCCTTCCCGCTCGTTTTGCCTGCCACACATTTTTTCACTGGCATATCGTTTTCCATCCGGTTCAGGTGGCCGAACCATCTCAACTGATTTTCTTTAACTTTCCTCAATGCAGGCTTCACCTCGAGTCTATCTCTAATTTCCTCATTTCTTATTCTGTTCATCCTCGTCACTCCCTCCACTCTCCTCAGATATTTCATTTCCGTCGCCTGTATTTTGCTTTCCATTCTCCTGTTCAGGTTCCATGTTTCGCTTCCAAACGTTAGTGTCGGCAGATACACTGTCTTGTATACAGTTACTTTTGTCTTCTTCGAAATTTCCTTTTTGTTTATTATCGTTTTACCCAGCGCATGGTATATTCTTGCTGCTGAGCTCACTCTACCATTTATTTCGGCCTCGTAGCTTCCGCTTTCATCGATAATTATTCCTAGATATTTGAATTGTTTCACTTGTTCTACCCGCCTTCCAGCGATTTCAACTTTCATCTCTTCTTCATATCTTCCTATTTTCATTACTTTTGTTTTTGTTGCATTTATTTTCATACATCTGCGTTCCAGGGCCCGATTCCATATGTCAACATTCTTTTGTAGGTTTTGTACGTTGTTTGCGAATATCACCAGATCGTCTGCAAATGCACACTCCGCTATCTCCACTGTTTGCATGTTTCTGTATCCTATTTCCAGTTTTTTGGTTTTTGTCTTCGTTTCTTTTAACACCTCGTCCATTAGTATAATGAACAATATGGGGCTCAGTCCTCCACCCTGTCTCAGCCCTTCTACCGTGTTAAATTCTTCCGACTTGATATTGCCCGTTCTTACATAATTTCTTGTCTTTTTGTATATACTTTGTATTGCCTGTATCAAGTCCTTGTTGACCTCTCTTTCTTTTAGCAGTTTCCAAATTTGCTCTCTAGGTGCTCTGTCAAATGCCTTTTCCAGGTCCACAAAACACATATATATGCCCCTGACGGTTCTTTTCTGTTTTTCTATTATTTGTGCTATTGTGAATATGTGGTCCTGTATGCTGAAACCTTTTCTGAATCCGCTTTGTGCTTTCTCTAATGTTGGTTCTAATACTTTCCGTAACCTGGATTCCAGTATCCCCTCATAAACCTTGGCTGCCACACATATCAGAGAATTTTTTTAATCCATTTATTTAATATTAGTTTTTATTAAAAATTTCAAAAACTAATGAGAATATCAAAACTGAATTTAGTATTGTGCATCTTTGTATTGAGACTTACTCCCGAGGGGTTCACCACCTAATATATTTGGTGCACATAATTTTGTAAATGATTTGCAATTGTTAGCAAATTTCTGCAATTGCTTGCAAATGTGTGTAAATTTTTTGCAAATGCCTGTACCTACATTTTTGTAAAACCTGTAAATCTTGCAAATGACTGTAAATTTTTGCAAATTTATGCAATTGTATTTACAAATTTTTGCAATTGTTTGCAAATTTTGCAAATGCCTGTACATTTTTGTAAATGCCTGTAAATCTTTTCAAATGACTGTAAATGTCTGAAATTGTTTGCAAATACCTGTGGAAATTTTTGCAAATGTTTGCAAATGTATGTAAACTTTTGCAAATGTGTGTAAATTTTTGCAAATGACTGTAAATCTTTGCAAATGTCTGAAATTGTTTGCAAATGTTTGCAAATTTTGCAGTTGTTTGCAAATTATGAATTATTTGCAAATTTTAAAATTATTTGCAAAATTTTTGCAATTATTTGCAATTTTTTACAAATTATTGTAAATACTAATTTGGTGTTCACATTTTTGGTCAGTGGTCAATCCTCCGCTTAGTCCTGATTCGATTTTGGGTCAAATTGATCAACGGAAAATATTTTTTTCTTTTTATTATTAAAAAATTATTAAAAAGTTATTAAGATTTAATAAAAGTATAGTGAAGTCATGGGCATGGCCACATCCGATTTTCTTCATTAAAATCGGTTATAATGGGAAGCAGGAATTAAAAAAAGCAATTTCCTATGTTAATTCCCTATGTTCGGGTGCCCAATCGGCCACCCGGTATAAATTTTATTTATCTAATCCAAGTAGTCAAATACGGGGTTAGCTCTTCCATTTATTCTTCAAGTGCCATACACTTTACAGTGTGTAGGCGATCAACTTAGCCGAATCCAAGCTGATTTTAATAGGGAATACAATTCATGGGCTGGTTTTAAATTTATAGAAATTTAAAAACTTTTAATTAATTTGCATTGCACTATTTCAGACCAGCAGTGTAGCGTAAAGCATACACCGGCCGACTGGAAAGCGGTAGACCGCGGTTCGAGTCCTAGTCGAGTCGAATACACTGCTGTGATCAAAGGTCCAATATCAATCTGTGGTCCATGGGGAAGGCAACGGGAAACCACCTCATGAATTATATTCCCATGAAAATTCATCTTGGCTTCGGCCAAGCTGGGTCACGACGCTTCTGACAAGAAGCAAAACCATGAAGAAAAAGAAGATTTAAGAAAAACTGAAGTTTCAGAAAATCTCATCGCTAATAAAGTACTTTTTTAGTATTTGTATACTTTAAAGTATATAATATCAAAACAAAAACTTAATTAAAAGTTTTTAAATTTCTGTAATATTAAATTTGGCGCTGTGAAAGAAAACTTAAGTTTTTACTTAAGTCAAAGGCGGTGTAACCGGGCATTAGAGATCGCGTAAGAAACAGCGTCATAAGAGAATCTTGTCAAGTTTAAGATATTATGAGATGGGGCAGACAACGCAGAAGAGAGTGGAATGCCCATGTTGGAAAAATAGACCGCGACCGACTAGCCAGAATCGCCAAAGACGGAAAGGTAAATGGTCAAAGACCGCCAGGAAGACCACCAACCAGATGGCGAGATACTTGGCAGTCAATATCGCAAGATGACCCAACAGACTAAGACCTAAAGCTGGAAATAACAAACTTTAGCCGTAAATTCAGTTGAAGAAGAGAAGAATAAATTAATTATGCTTACGTCAAAATATACTCGTATTCCTTCGTAAAACGAACAAAATACGAGCGCTATAAAAATCTTAGTTTGGAGCATAATCTTAAGTTACATGCGGAGCAAACTTAAAAAAGATTCTTAAATCCAAGATTTTTAGCGTTCGTATGTTGTTAGTGTTTACGAACAAATACGAGTATTGTTTTGACGTATGCATTTTAATTATTTATTAAAAAAATTAATATTAAATTATTATATTATTAAAAAAAATTTTTAAATTTATTAAAAAAGTACAAATTTTAGTCAAATGTTGGTCAAAAATAATAAATTCAACTAGCTTGCATACAGGTGGATCGATTAATTTTTCTGATTTTCGTGGTATTTTAAAATAATTTACTGCATGTGATGTAAATAATAAATTATTATTTAAACCACAAAACGCAACTAATAATGATGAAATGATAAAACCAAAATCCTACTTATTTTTGGATTAAACAGCTGACAGTTCACAGTACAACACTGAATAAAATAGCCTTGGGCTAAGAGGGATGTTCATTAGATACGTGAGCTCAAAAGGGGGGGTCTATCAAAATCTCATCAAATCTCATTTAAAGGGAGGGGGGTCAATAAAAATCTTACGTGAACTTAGTAAATCAGAGAATATAAAGTACGTTATCATGATTCTAAAAGCTGGTCAAGTTGATCTGGTTAATGTGAACATTATAATTTTTTATAATTAATTATTTTTCGAAAATTTTTCGACTTTTTGATTAACATGATTTGGTCGATCAAGTCAATTCCTTTTTACGGCACATGGACAGATTGCCGCTCAAACGGAGCTTTACTATATTATGAATAATGGCCGGTGTGTCCTTCGTCTTGGTTTTCAAAAGCATAAATGTTAGTAAAAGCTGAAGTTTAAATTATAGATTGTTAATTTACTTTCTAACAAAAAAGATTAAATTGCTTTTTCAGAACTTTTAACTTTTTTAAGTCTCTGTATAGAAAATACGCCTTTTGTTTGATCAATAAATCGACAAGTTAAAGTAATACTTAATAATTATTATTATTACTAGCGTATAATAAATACACTATGGGATCTATACTATCTATGTAGTAGTAGTAATAATTAATAATTTTTTTTATTTAAATTCACACTTTCAATTATCAAAACAGGGTTGAACTGGCTCACCATGAATTTTTTACTAGAAATAACTTTAATATTTAATTTGAAAATTATTTTTAAACAATCAGATGATATCAGGTCAATATTTATTGCAGGTTTATAGATCATACAGTACTTACGTTTACAGTTTCCAAGCTAAAAGATCTACTGGGCATAGCGAATTTTCTTATTCCTCCTAGCAAAATTAATTTTCCTGCCATTTTCGATTTTGCCTTTGGAGAATTCATAATTATTGCAGTTTTATTATTGCAAGAAATAAGTAAATACAATAAATTACGATTTTCACATTTAACTTGAAAAATATTTTTACTTTAAAACCTAGCAACTGAGGTTTTGTCAATACTTCTTTTATTATCACTTATAGATCAAATCAAGTAAAACTAATTTGAAATATTTGTATATTCGTCCACATTTATCAAATTAAATTTTTTAAGATTTATTAAAATAATATGTTTGTATAAACAAGAAATTGTAAACGTTTTTTCAATTTTCCAGTATAATTTTCTACGAGGGACGTTCGGAAAGTTGTAACGGTAACTTTTAATATAAATTTTTTTCTGATTATGTAGATTTAATGTTTAGTTTTTATTAATTTATCTAATTTAAAGTCGAGAACTATTATTGTAGTAAAAATATGATATGTAGCAAAAAGGGTAGTTTAAAATATTTTTTTATAATGGTTTACTTTAGATGTAATTATTTAATAAATTACAGATTTTTTAAATTTTACTGCAAATAAGTGAATGAGGGATTCAAAACTTACAGTACAACATTGCTGAACACCATAAACTACTTTATTGATGTTTCTAAGACTCTAAATGGGGCAATCTTTAATTGTAATTAGTAGGATACACCGCAATATGTTAGCATTGCGTGGTGGTAATTCCCACATTTACATCACAGATTTCGCCAACAGTTTAATTTTGAACAATTTAGCCATACAAAATTATATCCAAAATATTTTTAATGCGATACAAAATAATTATTTGATGTTCTTCCACGGCAGATATTATTGTATAATCCTTTATTAAATCGGTCCTAGGACCGCCACATATTCCTTCCCAATAAAAGCATTAGTATCTACTTTCAACCACATTGATAATCATTAAATACAAAATATACAGTAAAAGAAATATTTATTTAATTCTTTTGCTGTTTATCATTCTTTGGTAATATTAGGATAGTCGGAAGTATAAATCTGAGATTCGTCGTCTCCCAATGTTAGACTGGAAGTAAATAGTTGCAAATATCGTATTATATATTAAATCTATTAATAATTCCAGAAAAATCAGTCTTAAAAGTATAACATATAGTAATTTAGCACAGTTTGGGAGTACTGACCGAAATTGCGTTGTAACCTCGAGTTGCCAGACGGTCAATTTTATAATCTGAATCTGCTAAAAAATATATAAGATGCTATTTAAAAAAATAAAGTTAACCTTAAAATTAACAACCGGACAAAACAAAAGTAATGATAATATCAAAGAGACCAATTAACAGCATAAACAGTAATATAGAGGGTGATCGATTAAAGAGGGTGGATAAGATCAAATATTTGGGCTGCTGGTTGCATGAAAACTGAAATCTCAATGATGAAATTAAGAAACGGATAGGGATAGCACACAACTCCTTTTTCAGGATAAAAACCTTATTATGCCGCCTGGAATTAGATCTGAATACCCGCTGGAGCATCGCAAAGTGGTACATCCTATTGTTACTCTTCTACGGCGTTAAAGAGGGGGGCGGCCCTAAAGGTTTCATCCATTAATAAACTGGAGGCTTTCAAAATGTGGATGTACCGAAGAATACTCAGAATATCTTGGACTGAGCATGTCACAAACGAAGAGGTTCTGCGTCGCATGGATAAAGATCGAGAAGTCTTCACAACTATCAAAAGAAGGAAAGCGGCTTACTTTGGGCATATTTTCAGAAATGAAAAGTATGCTCTTCTGCAACTCATAATGGAGAGTAAAATAGAGGACAAATGAGGTCTCTGAAGAAAAAGGCAATCTTGACTGAAGAACCTAAGGTAATGGTTCGATATTCGGGACGCCGCAACACTTTAAGACTCGCGAAGAACAAGGACAAATACAACGCCATGTAGCCAACCTCTTATGAGGAGACGGCACTCTGACAAAAACAATTAAAAAAATAATTATACCATATTCTTCTCCTCTCGCCATTATACAACTTTCGTTCAAAACATTTTTTCATCTGACGTTTGGTTTTTGAGATATTTATTGCTGGAAGTTTTAAAATGAACACCCGGTATAATAAATGGACAATTCGTTTGATCGAACTGTGTTATAATATTATTTATTAGATACGTTTTTGTTGTGTACGGGAACCGTACGGCGGTTTTGTAGTGGCGGAAAATCGGGACGCGGCGAGTTGAGGCGGCGGCGAGTCGGTCGCGGCGAGTTGTCCCTTCAATTTTTTTTAAGAAATAACTGATAAAGTAATACATTTATTTTAATTTAACAATTTATTGTTTATAAATAATTTACTTAATAATAGAGGTTAAAACACAATCTAAAATTCAAAAAAAATGTTCTTTAAAAATATCATGAAAAAACTACAAATTGTGAGCTACAAAACAAAAAGAAAAGTGCAATAGAATATTTATTTTTATTTAAAATTTAAAATTGGGTAGAGTCAAGAAACCCAAACTCAAAAGTACACTTTTTCCTATAAAAATGGCTTGACCAAACAAAAGAGCACTAAAATACAAAACTTTTAAGGTGAGGTAGGTTTGGTAGGTCCTTTAATAAGCCCACAATTTAAATTTGAAATTAACATATTCCCATATGAAGTACCTAGTACATGTAAATGTATTATTGCGCAATATTACGCAATAATTTTATGCATTGTAGGTGAGAGTTCGAATTTAGGGGTTCGTAAATACACTTTTCCCTATAGAAATGGCTATACCAAACGAAAGAACACAAAATACAAGCTCTTTAAGGTGAGGATCAATCTTGTCGGAGTTGTAATAAGGCCACAATTTAATTTTGAAAATTGCAAATTTCCCATAAGAAATACATGTAAGTGTATTAAAATGAAAATATGGCGGCCATTCTGTTGGCGGTACGTGTGCTGTGCCTGGGTCGACAGTGACTAGTGGTGGCATGGGTGTTATCTCCCAAGTAAAAATTCGGAACATGTTTTAGTTTATTCTCCAATCACTTTGGCGCTGTGTGCGCTAATTTTAAAGTACGTCCTTTTAAGTTGGCAGTTACTTAACCTATAAATTTTAAAAGATTGGCGGTACGTGTGCTGTGCCTGGGTCGACAGTGACTAATGGTGGGGAGATACCAGTCGCTCTCAGAGATCCGTCGCGTCAACTTTCAAAATTTTCGAGTTGGAGCCGCTTAAGGATGTTTTAATGAGTTTAGCGCGTGTCAAAACCGCTCAAAGCCCGTACGAGCCCCGGAGCGAGGGCGGGTGCAGAGAGGGTTTTACAGCGCAACCACCTCGAAACGAATTCACACAAAAGTGATTTTTTCGTAAATTTGTTGTCCGATCACAAATTTAATTCTTTTATTAGCTAATTACACCATTATCTATCATAATTCGTCGTGAAAACCGAGATTCTAGTATATTTACTGTCGCCACATCCTCTTTCAACTTTGGGGCGGGGTTACAGTTCAAAAGAGCCAATGATAAAATTGCATTCCAAAATAACTTTAAAGCCGTTTTTCAAAATTGTGTGAATATTCCGCAAATTTTATTTTTTATACGCTAATTAGACCCTCATCTTTCATAATCCACTTCAAAATGGTAAAAATCGCGATCAGGGAATTCGAACCGTCACCTGCATTGTATTTACAGTGCGTGTACTGTAGGTGGGTTAACAACGACTTATTACAATTGCTCCCTGCTACCTGTCGGGTTAACATCCCCAATTTTTGAGTAGGACCGGTTTTCAGAACAGCCTGTAGCAGCCGAAGCACAGCAGAGCACAGCAACCACAGCCGTTTTTTCAAAATTTGTTGACAGACCGCAAATTTTATTTTTTTAATATGTAGAGAACGATGTCCTCTTTCATAATTCACTTCAAAAATAATGAAAATCCAAATTCGGGTTTCTTGACCGTCCCCTAAAAAATTTACTATTCTGAATTATTAAAATTAAAATAAGCACTTTTAGAAATTAATTATGTACTTGCAACAAAAGTTTCTACTTTTCAACGCAAATTAAATGTTGAAAAACAGCACAAAATAATATTACTTCTTCTTGTAGTTTATGTAAAAAAAAATAGATAATATGTACCACGTGTTAATTTCAATTATGAAAGGATGTTGCTTAATTTTTTTGTTTTAATGTCATATCAACAACATATTTTTTACCCCACAAAAAGCTAACAATAATATAAACTTTAAAAAATGCACTTACTGCAAACGAAAATTAGCAACTTTTTATATTTATTAGTTCACTGCCATTGCTAGGCTAATAAATTAGATGTTTATTTTTAAAAATAAACAATAAAAATATTTTTTAAACTTAATCCAAGTGCATTTTATTTATTTCAGAAATAGCTTCAAAATCTGATTTCAATATAAAATATCATTTATTAGTCGTTTCTGCGCCCCCTCAATCCTAGATCTTGTGCGGTGCACCTGTTGCCTAATTATGGCACTGCAAAGGGGTTTTAGAAGTTTGAATTCCGCTAAAAATTCAGTACATTAAGTTGAATAAATAAAATAATAAATTTAAGAAGCCAAAATTTTAAAAATTGGAGGTTGCTTATAACTAAAATTGATGAAAGTCATTGCGTAGACGATATAAAAATTTAAAATTAGTAAAAAAAATAAAAATTTTACAAAAACAACACAGTACCCCTAGTTAAAACATGGAAGAACTTTGATCCGAAGATTTTGGACCAGAAACGGTAATTTTAACTGAAACAGCCTACTTGGACTCCAAAAAAAAGGAGTAGAAACAAAGAAGACCCAAAAAAGAAAACAACGTAACAAATATAGTAAACATTTTTAAAACTAAGCTTAATAAAAATAAATTTAAACGACAATAGTCATAACCAAATTTTCAACATTATTTCATTAATAAATTTTTATAATTGTAAACATTTGGAGATGGTTATAAGTTTTTATCCTTTTTTTTATTATAAATACAGTAGTAATAATAATTTTTGGGCCATAGCAATATATTAATTTATTTCGAACATTTTAGTATTTCATTTTCTTTCCCCATTTTCTTTCGTGACTTTCTAAATATAACAGCAAAAAAAAACCTCTATGTGGGCACAAGTATCAAAAGATTTGCGATTAGTTTGGTTTTGATTTGGTATACCAAATCCAATAAGAAATAAAACTGGAACAAATTTTATTAGATAAAATTACCTAATTAAAAATTAAATTACAGTAAAAGTTTGATCTATTTTTCTTAAACTTGTTAGTTTTAAGTTTGGCCTAAATGTAATGTCTCCCAGCTTATAGATTATCGAGTCCCAATTGTGTCAATCAATGGTAACTAACGCAAATTAAATCGCTGTAGTGAAATAGTTCTATTGATTTAGCTGAATATAAATGCCGAATCTTCGAAAATCTGGACAACTTTTTAAATTTTATTTTAATTTATGGCGAGAATTAAATGTGGAACCTTCAGCATCCTTTATGCTCAATTTTTTAAATTCCCTAAATACGGCTCTTATTGGTTACCAACATTATTTAATCAATTCGCTTTGTTACATAAAATTTCTAATTTTAAAATATGAGTACTTTCTACAAACTAGAAATTAAATTAAATGATGTTAATAATAATAAAAATTGATGATAAAGCTTCGAACATAAACTCATTCAAGAGGATTATGATATTGGTACTTATCACGCGATTTAGTATTTTGTATATAAATAATTATCAACTATAGATTAATTTTTTATTGCATTTTTCCGTTCTTTTAATACTAATAATAGCTCTTTGAGCACATTTAAAATCAATACTTTAAAAAACTTTTAATTTTAATAAATCTAATCACTTAAAATCTACCCATTGGTCGAATTAGTGCTCTTAGTCACCGTGGCCTTTGCATGGAATGCAACTGTTTGTGATTTTTATTTTTTTTTTTGGGAGCCAAATGTAATAAATAAAACTATTCTCCGGTGGCTAAAGTTGGCATGCGGGCCAGGGTCAGACCTTAATTGCCGATATATTATCGTTAGCTTACGTGAAGAGATTTTAGCAGAAAGGATTAATAAAGCAAATAATACAGGGTCTTGTAACCATATTCACACATCATTTGAGTCATGACAGCTTAGCTATATATATAGTACTTCTATTTAAGGATCTTCCTACGTGGAGGTTATTCGCAACAGTGTTTACAAATTTGAAGATTTGAAGACTTTAAACCGTGAAAAGTGTAGAAAATGAGTTCCTTTACCGCAGAGCGTAAAATCAGGACCAATAAAGCTAGATTTTAGTCCAAAAAATCAAAATAAGTGGAAGACTTGAAGGATAATAGCAACATGATAGTTCTTCTGCATCAATAAATAAATTTGAAAATGAAAAAGTAAGAAAACGACTAATGACCGATTTCTTCACCTAGAGATATCTCTTAGATAATTTATCCATTAGATAAATTAACAAAGTAACCAATCAGGCAGCAGCAAAACAAAAAAATCAGAAATATAATTGGCTAATTCGTTAATTTATCTTATAAATATATTATCTAAGAGATATCTCTAGGTGAAGAAATCGAGCATAAGACGCCAACCAAGGATTGCACAGAAGTAGAACGCGAAGCAGAAGGAGGCAATTTGGATGAATGGAAAGCTATGGTAAGTGCGCTAGAATTTACAGTCTCAATCAGAAACACCATGTATAGCAGATAAGATAGAAATAACAACTGGGCAATTCAACAGAAAAATTAAGAAAGAAAAAAGGTTAAATGCAAGAGATTGATGTCAATCAGAATCGGGACTTGAAAGACTAGCGGGGTTTTAAACAAGGTAATGAGGTACGGGGTGGACCAACAAGAGCTCAGATGAAACGGAAAAAGTAAAGTACCAAAAAACCCTTCACTATGTTTTTCTAAGACAAAAAATGGTAAAAAAATCATAGTAAATGAAAACTATTCGGTGTTGTAAAATGAGTTTTTACAATAAATTTTTTAGGAATTATTGAAACTAAAGGAAATTCTAACCAAGTTAGTTACAATGACCTTAATAATTTGCAAGCAAAATCGGTCCAGTTTAAAGCATTTGTGAATACTACAACTATTCAGGTAAGAATAATTTATCTAAAAGATTTTTACATGTGCCAATTTTTTTTTTAGAAAAACAAACTCTTGATAACTTCCTCTTTTGTTCAAGAAAAGCTGCGTATTGAAGAATCGGTTTTAGCAGTGTTTTTAAATTCAATATTGATTTTTTCTCATTTTTAGTTTTTCACATTGACCGTGACTCAACCAGGACCAAGAACAAGAATACCAGAAAAAACAAATAAGCAGTTTTAAGCAGTGCAACCCTTAAATTGGTAGCATCTCATTTAGTGGTCTACTTCTGAAGTCTGCTTACAAATGAGTAAAGCATCTGTATTTATAATAAAGGTTTTATGATCGAAATTCCTTTCCTAATGGAATTCCTCACTTTCAAGCTGAACATATTTTCAACTTCTAAAAACCAAACAATCGTTACTAAACATTTAAACATCAGTGGGGCTGCAGCCATAGTTAAATCATTTTTTCACAAAGGCTTCATTGGGTGTTTATTTCAAAAACAGCCAGTAAATTTGAGAAAAACCATAATCACGTCAGATTACCCAGCAAGAGAAACGTTCAAAACCAACACTGTTTAAATTTTAAGTTTAACCCCTCCCTCCAGCTGACCCTTCTTTAAATTTTAAATTGCACGCCACAGCTTGCAATACATTATTTTAAAGATAGAAAAATTCTCGTTAATTCATGTTAAAAAAGTAAAAATTTTTGGATTTAAAATTTAAATTTTTTTGAAAATTCATAAAATTAAATTTTCAAAATGTTCTCTGTTAGTGGCAAGCTATGTTGGAACTTTTCGGAGACTTCTTTTTTTTAATTCTTGAAGTATCTCCCCAAGACCTCGTTTATAATAATAAAGCAACCGTTTTCCAACTTTTGTTTTAATTTATTCTAATTATGCAACTACATTATTTAGTTTTAATATTGCGGCTAAGTTCTAAGCTAAGGGGGGGGGAACACTTTTTGTAAGCAATTAAATTTTTACTTACCCTATTCATTTCCTCTTCATTCATGATTTTGTTTTTAATTTTATTCTAATTCACCGTTAACAAATCACAATTTTTTATAAAAAAATCTTTAATTATGCAAAGAGTTTTTTGCGCTACTATAAATAGTTTGGGTTTGCTTACACAAAATTAAATGACGATGTTATAGGTAGGAAGTAAATCTATGACATGCCTCTAATTCGAAAATAATTTATCAGATTGGCTTATGGTAATAATATGCAAAATAGTATCGTGATTTTGGTATTTCCAACTTATAATTTAATTTTTCGTGATTAGATCGGTGTAATTTGACAATATCACGCATATCTGTGGTATTATCGAAATGTCGTGATTGTATATCTCTAGAATGATGTTTATTAATGCCGGTTACTATTTGCCCATACAAAAATTTATATTATGTGAACGATAAATCAACCAGTTAATAACTTTTTTTGTGATAGATTGTTATGACATAAAAATTGTAGGTTTTTAATAAAATAACAATGTTGAAGATTAGCTGGTTAATATTGATCGAAAGTATTATTTTTAATTTATTTTACTCTCAAAACTTAGAGTGCAAGTTAATGTAGTACTACAATCCAAAAACTAAGCGACAGCTAAAAAAAATTAATTGTTTCAAAAAAACTTGAAGGCGAAACGCTCGCGGCGAACAATCTTTGCAGCGAAACGACTCCCGGCGAACAATCTTCGCAACGAAACGACTCGCGGCGAACAAGGTTCGCGGCAAAGCGGCTGCGGCAAACTGTTCCATTCCCAGAGAGAAGGTCTTTGTACTATCAGTTTTAATTCGTAACTTGTTGAAATTTCTTGTAATTTTTCATGTTTTTTTGTAATTTCTAAAATAAAAGGTTGTTCGGTAAAGAGATGAGCTAAAATAGAAAAAAATGTTATTTGGTGAATATCTGACAGAATTATTATAAAACTACATATTTTAGGAAATATTTAAGGTAACCCAGAAATTTAAAAAAAAATTAGTTTAGCCGCAACATAAACTACAAATCTAACTTTCAAGCTTTAGCAAGATCTAAACAAAATATCATAATAATTCAATTATTGAAAGTACGAGCTTTTACAGTACTGTATTTCCCATAATTTTTATTATAAAGAAAATCAGAATTTCTTTGTTAAAATTAGTGCCAAATTAGATTTTCTTATTTAATATTTGCAATAAAAACTAGTTTTAATTTTTAATTTTGATTAACAAACATTACCTAAAATATGTAGTTCTATATTAATATCCGCAGAAATTCATCAAATAAAATTTTTTTCTATTCCTACTTTTTTCTTATATTATTCTTATTTTTTCTTAATTCTGATTGGTTTTTAAAACTCCGCTTGGTTAGGATAACTACGTCATAACCCTGACTCTTTTTGAATTTTAATAATTTTTTTCTCGTGCTAAACGCACTCAAAAATATTAAAAAAACTGATGTCTCAGTTTGACTTTCAAATAATAAAATTGAAAAAATGGCGAAACTCCCTCCTATGTTGAGAATTCGACGGGTATGTTTTTCACGCGTGAAATTATTTTGTTAATTCTTTTTTTTGCAATGGATCGATTAAATTTCATTTTAAACGTTATACTCGTGCAGGTAAGTTAATTTTATTTTACCTTCGCCATTAAAAATTTCTAAACGGGTAAGAACTTTTTACCACCTGGGAATAGGGTAGATTTTTTTTACTTTTTAACTTTTTTAGCGATTTTCGGGGGTTTTATATTTTGTACTCGTTGATATGGAATTAGAAGACTTAAGTTTGCACGAGTTTATCCTATTGTGTTATCTTGATTAATTTTATTAAATTTTGAATCTTTTCATTCTGGATAATATATTGTTATGGATCCGTTTTATTATTTTGGATAATTGTTGGATTCCATATGGGCATGTGTTGCGCCGATTATGTACATAATATGTAAATAATTCCCTATTGGTTAGTTTATAACCAATGGCTTCATAAAAGAATGAGTGGGCAAATAAACTAGAACCACTGCGATTGCTAAATATATCTTAATCGATGGACATAATGCTGCTTTTACAAATCCCAAAATAATCAAATCAGGCACCAAATATAAAGATCGGCTCCTTCACGAAATGATATTTATCGAGAGAAAAAAGAACGCAATGAACAGAAAAACTGACATTGAAGGTTTAAGTAATATCTACAGTTATCTACTCATCTAAGCTCTAAATAACGTATGGGAGTTAAGTTTTCCTATTTAATGAGTTTTAAGTAGATTGTTCCTTAACTCGCGATTATCCAAAATATCTTTCTATGTGCCCGATGACAGTAGTAACCATTGCTGAAAGCTCACGAATAATTTCGTTTTATTGTTTATTTAACCTATTAATTTTAAAAATTTTAATCTAACATATAGATTATGGTGTGATTGATTACGAGCTGTTGCAAGATGGTTAAGGTCGACATATGAGATGTTAAGAGTGTATCGATTCCGGATATCTTGGTTTAGGATCTTCTTGTGCGAGAGTCGTGGACAATTGTCATATTGACGGACTTACTTTTATTTGGACGTGCGCACATGAATATTATTTGTTATAAGACCGATTGCAGATATTTCCAAAGTGTTTAATGAGATTTTTATACGTTCTGTAGTTTTCACACTTATGCAAAGCGGATTGCTAACATTGAACCAGAAGGTAAGAGTTCAAATTTCCGGATTCGAAATTACACTTTTTTTACAGAAATGGCTTTACCAAACGAAAGAACAGAAAAATACAAGCTCTTTAAGGTAAGAACGAAAGTTGTCGGACTTGTAATAAGGCCACAATTTAATTTTCAAAATTGCAATTTTCCCATAAGAAATACATGTAAGTGTATTATTGCATAATAAAATGCCAAATATGCAAAACATTGTGTTGACGGTACGTGTGCTGTGTCTGAGTTGACAGTGACTAGTAGTGGGGAGATACCAGTCGCTCCCTGAGATCCGTAGCGTCAAAATCCATGCTTTTTTTAATTGGAGCTACTTGAGGGATGTTTTTAGTAAGTAAAGCGTTTGTCAAAACCGCTTGTAGCGCCCGAAACAACGCTGAGCAGAGCGCAGGGTGCGGAAAGTGGGCTTTGACAGGTGCAACTACATCAAGAGTCGGATTCACGCTAAAAAAAAAAAAACATTCAAAATTGTTTGTAGCCCTCAAAAGAGCCAATTTTTATTCTCCCAGCAGCTCTCCAAACAATTACACTGATACCGCTCCGTGATTTGCATAACCATGTTTTCAAAGCGTTCTATATGTGTACGTCCAAAATGGACAACCACATATATTCCTGCAAATGTTCGGGTAACATGGTCGAAGCTAATATCCTAACCGTCGGCAATACATCTTCAATCTCGACCAATAGCCTTCAACCCTATTTGTGCAAGCCCCGGTAACGGGATCCACAAAATTCAAGCTACAATTTTGTAGGTATAGAACGAGACGCCATCAAGACGATTTAAACCCGAATAACCCCTCCAACAATCGGTCCAAATCTCGGTGCCAGGTCTAATGTACTTTAAAATGAGTCGCCTTAACGTAGCAGAATCCTACTACCAATGTACAGTACGATACCCTTACGTTCCAACGTACTGTACATTCCTAATATCTACTGCTGTTGACGGGAGGGGGATATCCAATCAACACCAGCTTTCCGCTTTCTTATGACTGACTCATCAATCTGTACAACCTGGCCTGGACCACCGATTTGAAGCAGAATCGTGTTTACCACCAGCGTCCAAGAGCAAATACGTCGGAACGATTGGTATAGCCGGTACACAGCTTGTCGACGAAGACCAAATATAGACGCAGCTACCCCCACCCTAGTATTGCACGCCCAAGGCCACAAAACTTAAAACACAGTCTTCAGAGGAACATATTGTCGTTAAAGAAGGTATTCTCGGTTAGGCGGTATTTCTTCCTGCAACCTGGACATCTGAAGCAGTGCTTTAAAAAATAGTCTCCGTCACGTACCACATTACAGTATCGCCTGCAAGTGTGAACTTTGCATCGCATGTTCAACGGCAAGTAGTGCAAGCCCTACAGCAATTCAACTACTTTCGTGTCGCCACGGTTGAAAATTCTCAGAATATCTTCAAAATTTGTAACGTTCATGATGATCGTAACAAATAAAATGGTTTAAAATCATAATTTCGAGTGCTTATATAAGAATAAATGTGGGGGGGGGGTTTGAAAGAGCCAATGAGAGTACCTGATTACATTTGAACTTCAAAACCTTTTTTTCAAAATTAGTGGTCTGACCGCAAATTTTATTTTTTTTTATGTTAATTAGACCCTCATCTTTCATAAACCACTTCAAAAATAGTAAAAATCCCGATCCGAGAATTCGAACTGTCACCGAACCAGAAATATACCAAAGTTAGAAGGATTCCAATGACAAAAGATATTTTTGACAAGATGAATACAATTTTTCTGTGCGGAGTTGGATGAATTTTAAAACTTTAAGGATGTGCAATGCTTGTTTTTCACTGATGAAATGACTGGCCACCAAAATTCCCGATTTAACCCCCCCCCCCGGACTTTTTTTGTGGGGTTATTTAAAGAGTAAAGTGTACGTCAGCAAGCCGAAGACCATTAACGAGTTCAAGACCAACATTCATGACGAAATAGTTGCCATACCGACCGAAATACTCCAAAAAGTGATGAAAAATGCCCGAAAAAGAACACAGCTTGCGATGGCCAATAAAGATGGTCATTTGACCGATGTTGTTTTTCAAAAAGTGGTTCAAATAAATTCTAAAGGATTGATCTAAATAAAAAAACACCATTCTTTGCAATCTATTGTTTCTTTCTAAAGTTATTCAACATTCTCATATCGGAGAAACAGATGGCGCACCCTGTATGGTTATGTCGACAAGTATTTCATTGTTGCAGCGTAGCTTGCTTTGTTTGTTTGTATTTTTGGATTTAGTTGGCTTTCTATCCTCAATGGAAAGCGACGATAATTGTTTGAATTTCCAAACTTTAGATCTTCAACTAATAAATGTTTTGTATTGTCTCATATCCTGACACTTATACACACGCTTACAATTTGCTATTTTGAGGAGAATAAATTAAAACTGTTAGTTCTGTTGTAACATTTGTTTTTTGTAAATTACTTGTAAAGAATTTACGGCCCTCGCATACCGTCGAAGCTTAGCCAATGCAAAGCCAGGGGTAATAAACGTATTTTTGAAAGAAGTGGACTAACCTTTCGGTTTAACGTTTTTTTCGGATGACCAAGTGGTTAGAAAAAGGGGGAAAAATTGTTATAATTTACTATAATAAAATCATATATTACGTTTTTTTAGTTTTCTAAATTTATTGCCTATCACCTTATCATCACAGATGATAACACCTTTCACGAGAGAGGCGGGTGCAGGTAGGATTCCCGGATCGCGATTTTACCATTTTGAAGTGGATTATGAAAGATGAGGGTCCCAATAGCATATAAAAAAAATAAAATTTGCGGAATATTCACACAATTTTGAAAAAAACGGCTTTAAAGTTAATTCGGAATGCAATTTTATCATTGGCTCTTTTCAACTGTAACCCCGCCCCCAAAATTGAAAGAGGCTGTGGCGACAGTAAATATTCCAGAATCTCGATTTTCACGACGAATTATGATAGATAATGGTGTAATTAGCTAATAAAAAAATTAAAGTTGTGATCGGACAACAAATTTTCGAAAAAAAATCACTTTTTGTGTGAATTTGTTTCTGAGGTGGTTGCACTGTCAAAACCTATTCTCCGCACCCGCCCTCGCCCCTCCGGGGCTCGTACGGGGCTCCGAACGGTTTTGACACGTGCTAAACTCATTAAAACATCCCTTAAGCGACTCCAACTCGAAAATTTTGAAAGTTGACGCGACGGATCTCTGAGAGCGACTGGTATCACCCCACCACTAGTCACTGTCGACCCAGGCACAGCACACGTACCGCCAACAGAATGACCGCCATATTGGAAATTTTACAACACAAAATACACTTACATGTATTTCTTATGGGAAAATTGCAATTTTCAAAATTAAATTGTGGCCTTATTACAACTCCGACAAGATTGATCCTCACCTTAAAGAGCTTGTATTTTTGCGTTCTTTCGTTTTGTAAAGCCATTTTATAGGAAAAGTGTATTTTCGATTCCGGGTATTTTACCTCTAGCCGAGAGGCGAATCCACTTATTTCAATTCTTATCAATAAACCAAACACGTCATTTATCACTAAATCAAGTAATTTAAAGCTACAAAATTAATTTGTCTATTAGCATCAGATCCGGACTGGATCGGCGGGCAAATGACCGATGGGTAGAAGTATTTTTCTTCTTCTTAAATGTTTGATCTTACGAAACATTTTTTAAATTAGTAAATTATTGTAAGTATTACATTGTTAACTTATAAAATATGTTTTAATAATGAATTTAAAGATTTCAATTTAAGTATAATTTATATATTAATAAATTTTTTTCTCGCTTATTTATTTTAAACGAAAATCAATCCAGGTTTATCTGATGAAAATCAATAAAATGAAATAGCACTAAATTATACGTTGTCGGACGATTATCGTTAATCGGGCGTTGTTTCTTGTACTTTACGTCAATATAAATTTTTTGGTTTATTTGGCTTGATTTCCTTCTCTTTGAACTTTGCATTTCACCTTCATAAAATTATGCTATTGCAAAATTTTTAGCTTTAATGTCCATTGAAAAGAATATTTTTATAATTCTTTTTAAATATATTAAATCGTTAAAAATAAGGATTTTTTACGTACATAGATTAATTTGCGTAATTCGGCAGGATCAAAATTAATCCCAAATATGGACCAAGTAATATACAAAAAAATTAAGATAAAATACACAGAAAAATTTTTCAAAATAGCATAATAATGTGGGAAGTGTAATTAATGCAACATATATTTGATTCAAATTTTTTAAAATTATAAGGTTAAATGAACAATAAAACGAAACATTATTTGTAAGCTTTCAGCAATGGTTACTGCTGTCATCAGACATTTAATAATAAATTAAATTTTACTTTGAAGCTTCAGAAAATGCTAAATATAATATTATACTGAGAAATTTTCTCAGCGAAATGTATTAAAAGCAGTAAAAAAGTGATTGTTTTCAAACTCTTGATGCTCGGGGTTAAAAAAATTTTTATATTTTTTCTAAATTTTTATATTTTGTACTTACGTTAGTTATAAAAAATGTTTTTAAAACTGGGCTACTCAAAGGAGTTACCCGGTAACTAAATTATTGCCAATCTGGGCCTGTCCACAATTGTTCAAGAAAAGCTTTTTTCATACTTTCGTCGAAAATAAAGTGATTAAACACGACTGACCTCTTCTAACCGGTAGTGTCCCCGGCTACATTTTTAAATTTTTTACAAAAACTGCAAAAATATGGGTGTTATATTTTTGCTTAAATAATTTTTGACCATTTTATTCCCGTTTTCTTCACCTAAAGAGAACTATTAGACAGCAATGGATTATTCTGATTATTTTTAAATTTTTCAAAAGTTATCTATAGATAGATGAAAAAAGCGGGCATTAATGACAAAGTCTAACAAAAAGTTATTTGGAAATATTAATTATTATTGATTTTCTATTATAAAAAAAATATTTCAACTCAGAAAAGTAAGTTTAATACAATGTCCACAACAATGAGAAACGGGACCACTGTAAAATCAATTAGTTTGAGGAATTGGATATTCACTTCGGATTGCTTACCCCCCTAAGGACCAGTCAAGTAAAAAGCTTCAATCAAATATAAGCCAGAGTTATCGTACTGTTCATCCAATGAGGGAGGCTGAAAACAGAGTTGACTCTAATCCGAGTTCTAAATTGAATTCTAAATTGTTTCTCATAAAACTTAATTGTAGTGCCGCCTTTACAGAAACTAGTGGTACAGGTAGGTTAAAAGCGGATAATTTGAAAAAATGTAGGTTTATAAAACAGAATATAGGACATCTCACCGTTACCGTTGGCCATTTCACCGTAGCCAAACATAGTAGTAGTTAATGGTTCAATTTCAAGACTGACAAATGCAATTGATTACAGCACTCACATGTTGGAATATACGTTTGTTAACTGTATAAAATGCAATACATCGTGATATAATTTCAGGAATATTACGCACCCAGCAATTATTAAAGACGATCATTGCATAGTACGCAATAATTATTTTTCAACATTTATTTTTTCTTCTTTTTCTTCATTAACCTATCCCCGTCCACTCCTAAATGTAAGCCTCTCCAATTTCATTCCATTTGTCTCTGTTTTAAAACCAATATATTTTCCTGTAACACTCTTATGTCGTCTAGCCACCTCTTTTGAAGTCTTCCTACGCTTCTTTTGAGCTACCAACATTTAATAATAACATATTAAAAATAATAATTATTATTTTGTACATTTTGTTTGGAATCCGTTTTACAAATTAAGGTGTGCAAAGAGCAACTCGTAATAGATGTACTAGAACATGGAAGTTCCTCTAAATCAGATTTCTCGTACATTTTCTAGTGATGGATTCATTTGCTTAAAGATAAGATTTTATGAATAACACACTGCTATATCACCAGCTATTTTTCTCATCAGATCAGTTGCTGCTCATAAACTTCCATCTTTGCTAAATGTAAAACAGCAGTTGCTCGCAGAGAGTGCTTTGTTATCTGAACTTTTTTTGAGTCAATTTCGATTTTGCAGCACTTGTATATATTTATTCAACGAATTTCTGCCCACTGGAAGATTTTTAAGTCACCGATTCGTTTTTGCATAAAGGATTTTTTGTTAGAAATAATCTCTTTGTGAAGATTTTTGATTTTTTAAATAACCTGAAACATAAATGTACAAATACATTTTAATTTAAAAAAATATTATTTTGTTTACCTGACAGGGCAGATCTGGATTTTTAACATTTTTCCAAATCATTTGCTATCTACCAATTTGTGGCTACCTCCTTACGTGGTTTTACTAAAAACTGCATTCTCCCAGAAGGCAGACCATTATTGTTAATTTTATCCGTCATTATGCTCGTGCATTAATTTAAAGTTGATTTTCTTGTAATTAGTACGAAATTATTACGTATTTACCAAAAAAAGGCAATAATAGGTACATGTTTCGATCATCCATGTGAACATCTTCAAACCCATTTTACGTAAAAATTTTACAAACATCGACTTCTCGTTTGGGTAAGCAATTTTGTCAAACTCTAAATTCTATTTTACGTTACTTAAAGTTTTATTAATAATTGTAAATGTTTATTAATTTGTGAAATTATATGTTGAATAAAATATTTTAAAAATTAAAAGTTTAATGAAATTTGAAAATTTTCCAACTTACATTTTAGTCTAGGACCCCGTTACCCATAAGTGGTTTCATTAAATATTTCATTAAAGTTGTAATTTTTAAAATATTTTATTCAACATAAAGTTTTATTATGAATAATTAGAATAATATTTTTATTGCTTTTGTTAAACAAACATAAATTGATTTGAATGTATTTTAACAAAGAGATAAGCAGTTCTATAATATTATCTCCAAGGTTTAGTAGCAGTGTTATCACGAAGCTCAGGTGCTGATTGAGTAAAATTTGGTCTTCTTTCTTTTGGCAACTCTTTTTTTATATTTTACTTTCCAAGCCTTCAAGTAGGTTCAACCTAAATCCTTCGTTGGCTTTGTGAAGGATTTCATTTTCTTCTTTGTTTATTTTGTGATTTTATTTAGAAATTCTCACTAATTGGACCCTGGTAGTTCTGTATTGTGTACATAATTTTTTCGTTTTTTCCATGTGTAGCAGTTTTTTGCCTTACCTCTCTGGCAAAAAATCCTCAAAATTTTGAAGTATGTCTATGAAGTGCTTGAAAATTTTTGAACAAATACCTTTTTAGAAATTTAAAAATATTATTTAATATCATGAAGGCCAAGTGTACTTCTAAAATTAGTAATAAATTTAAATTAAATAAAAAAAATAATAAAACGTAAACTGGTAACTTCAATAAAAATGATTTCTATCTTAAATTATTTTCTCGATTATTGTCTAAATAAATCTTAATCAAATATCTCGATTATCTCAATTAAAACGATTATCTTCTACTGGGTGGAGCAAAAATCATCATCCGATTTTCTCTGCTTATAACTTTGATTTTAGACCTTTACCTGTGACGGTGCCAAATGATTGCTTTTTGCAAAAACAAGAATTTGCTTCTCAAGATGCCCATATAGGCCACGTCACTCTTATTTCGTTACAATTTAAAATAAATTTAGAGTCTCTACTATTGAAATGTATTAAAACATGACTAAACATTGAAAAATTCACATCGGATGATGACTTCTGTACCACACAGTATATTAAAGCATTTAATTCAATTTATATTAAATTATTGCCATTAAAATTTCTTTATGTAAATAGAATTTCAATTAACAGTAGTAATGGGTTTAAAAGTTTCTCTAAAATATGGCTGCGTTTAATAATTTCGTACATGATATTATTATAGTGCAGATGATTCCATAAATAAAAATATATTATTTAGTATAAATATTTAGTTGCATTCTATTATGTGAATCCATGATGTGTTTTACCTCAAACCAAAGAAAATTCAAGTTTACATTAAAAAGTTTCCAACTGCTTATTTATTATTCTTATTGTTAAGTTGTATGAACATTCAACACTCCATCGTGTACGTAAAATGATCAAAATGTACAAAAATTACAAATATACTTTGATTTTCCTATTAGTATCAAACCGTTGTTCGCCCCGAATCACCAGCCAATTTGTCCACAACCTACAATAATAACAAAATTAATTTGCTTAAAACTGCAACAGTAGTAAATTATTACTAACCATACTAACACCAGGAAAGTTTAATAAGGTCCCCAAAACTGGAACCCTCCTTAAAAAATTAATAACCACGGGAAGAATCCACTAAACAATAAAACAAAACCATAAGTCTCCAAAATCATGCCAACAATTGGCCACCCAATTAATACTATAATAATTCCAGAAAAAAAAGCCAACGATGCTTTTACTTTATGCCGTTGAAAGAAAAATCTGAAAGTCCGTTCCAGCCCTATTACGCACGATAATCCACAAATAAATAAAATCTAAAACAAACATATAAACACCTCGTTTATTAATTCCTCAAGTTTAAATGGTACTCACATTTCCTAGCGCCAGTAGACTCTTATCGAATAATAAAATTACACCTAAGAATAAGAAAAACATACCAAAGCCGGTGAGACCAACTCCAATCTCTGAAAGTTATACCGGTTAATTATAATCAAAATTTATTCGCTTAAACTTACTTTGCGTGTCGGTTATTTCAAACATCTTGATCAATCTTCAGGAAGCCTTTAAATAAAAACAAATATGTGCAACATAACCTCAATCCACGTCAGTAGCCTATTTTTGCAATGTACAAATTTGATACATTAGTAGGAATTTAATTAATTAATTAAATTACACAACAAGTTGGTGCGTACGACTATAAATTTAGCATGGCAGAAATTAAGAAAACTCAAATCGCAACAATATGGTACACCACATCGAGGCGAAATACAGGGTAGGACAAAAGTTGTAAAATATAAATTTCGTGATAAATTTAATAAGATTATTAATAAAAATTTTATCTATACAATTATTAAATTAACAAGCTCAACAAACACTGAATTTTAAATTATACAGATTCTCTTATTTCGAATTTTAAAAATATTTTCAATTGAAAGGGTAATTGTTTATTTCTTGTTCTTCCCGAAACGCTCGTTTTGGAAAAGGGAAAAGGGTTAAATATCCGATGAAAAGACGCTTTTCTGAGCCATGGTTCGGATTTCACATTGAACTGTAAGTCCTGACTGATCTACGAGTATTGAAAAGGGCTGCCCAACATGATGAGATGAAAAAAAACATTGGCAATTTGACACATCTAATTGAGGGGGGGGTCAGTGGAAATAAGAACTGTTCGGGTAATAAAAATTCATTATTTTCTTCTTTTGGTGCCGATTGTTACCAAATGTTGGCGACCATCGTCGACTGCTGTTGGGAACAGTCCCATCGTTGACTTACCGAACCATGTTCTCAGGTTTTAAATTAAGATATTCTTTGTCGGCAAGAGTTAATTAAACGTGACTCGAAAGTACACTTTTCCCTATAGAAATGGTTCAACCAAACGAAAGAACAGAAAAATACAAGAACTTTAAAGGCAGGATGAACTTAGTCGGACTTGTAATAAGGCCACAATTTAATTTTGAAAATTGCAATTTTCCCATAAGAAATACATGTAAGTGTATTAAAATGAAAAGGTATCGTTCATTCTGTTGGCGGTACGTGTGCTGTGCCTGGGTCGACAGTGACTAGTGGTGGGGAGATACCAGTCGCTCTCAGAGATCCGTCGCGTCAACTTTCAAAATTTTCGAGTTGGAGCCGCTTAAGGGATGTTTTTAATGAGTTTAGCACGTGTCAAAACCGTTGGGAGCGCCGTACGAGCCCCGGAGGGGCGAGGGCGGCTGCGGAGAATAGGTTTTGACAGTGCAACCACCTCAGAAATGAATTCACACAAAAAGTGATTTTTTTTCGAAAATTTGTTGTCCGATCACAACTTTAATTTTTTTATTAGCTAATTACACCATTATCTTTCATAATTCGTTGTAAAAAACGAGATTCTGGTATTTTAAATGTTGCCACAGCCCATTTTAATTACGATGGGCGGGGTTATAGTTCACCAGAGCCAATGATAAAATTGCATTTAAATTAATTTTAAAGCCGTTTTTAACCAAATTTGTGGACAGTCCGCAAATTTATTTTTTATGTCTATACAGCATCATTATCTATCATAATTTACAAAATAATGGTAAAATCGCAATCACGGTTAATTAACTCTCGCCTCTTTGTCTTCCGAACCTGTCTTTCCATACACTTTACCCTGTAGAACCAATAGCAGGAGTTCCAATCGTTTGCTGTTTCTCATTATATGAGCCAGCTACTCCAACTTTTTCAGTTTAAAAGTTATCAAAATCTTTTTGTCTTCCACGATTCTTGTAGTTCTTTATATGCTGAACCCAAGATATCCTTAACATGCATCTATACAGCCACACCTTAAAAGCCTCCAGCTTGTTTCTGGATGAATCAGTGGAATCAGTTAGAATTGCTTTAAAAGGGTACCTCCCAAGAGTTTGAACTAGGACAAAAATTTTATTTAAAAATATCTCTTAGAAAAGTGTCTTCTATCAACCTCAAAGGTTTACCGTAGACACGGAGACACCCTGTATGACTATTACATTTTTTGTACCGACCTTGTTCATTATTTTGGAATTTTCCGTGAAATGGGTTGGTTTTCCAAAAAAATTTAATATACTAAAGTTATAACCCGTTAAATTTTCTACCCGAATTTAGCTGTTAATGTTTTTGTAATTAGTTTAGTTTAAAAATGAAAAATAAAACTTGCATTTTTTAACATTTCTTCTCTTAATTTTATTCATAACTCAAAATCTGTTCATCCTAGACAATAGGAGGTTATAACCTAATTTATAGATAAGCGAGTGATCTTTAAAGAAGTTCTAATCCATTAAGTCTAAAAAATCAATAATATCGGAGCTATGGCCGTTTGAAATCAGAAATTAAAAAATTGCTTTAAGGGGAGGTACCCCAAGGGTTGGACTTAGACCAAAATTTTATTTGAAAATTTTACGAGTTTTTAAATTTGATAAAGTGTCCTTTCTCACCACCTTAAAGGTTATCTGCGGTCACGGGGACACCCTGTGTATGTGTACACTTACATTTTGTGTTTAGGCTACTCTTTAGGTGGATCTGAATTGATTATTGAATTTTAAAAATGCAAATAATTACGGAAAAATGTATTTAAATTGAGGTGTCACTATATGAATTATTATTTAATAATACAATTTTTATACCGACCTACTTAATACCTAACACATAAATTTATTTAACTTTAAAGCAATTAGTTAAACCAAAACGTTTGTTCTTAGAAAGACAAAATCTTTCAATTCCACTGCCCATGGCTTTTGGGGAATGGAATGCGTAGGCAGATTTTATGTTGTCTCAAAATTTTCTAGAAAAATGTAAATGAAACAATTTCTTAGTCTTTAATTAATTCCGAATGGAGAAAATAAATATTGATGTGATTTATAGTGTAGTAAAGGGGGGTATTAAGGAGTTACGGTGGTGAAGTTTACCGCTAAGCCATTGTAGTCCGGGCAGGTTTTGATAGTAGTTTCAGTGAAGTTCATTGCTAATACACCAATGTGACCAGGAAGGGGGTTATTTATTATTTCCCCCCGCTAAAGATAACGTAACTAGGGGATAATATATGTAGTGGATAGGGAGGGTTGAGTAACGTAGGAGCTGCCACAATTTTTCTACATGAAAGAAAATCAGAGTTACGGAGAACATGATAATCAGGATGATTCCCTGTTTTCCACTGTTGGTCCACTTTTTAGTTTTAAATTTTGGAGATAAAAAAATATATTGTAGCATGGATTTCGAATTTTTATGACGGTGACATCAAAAAGATAATCTATAACAAATAGCTGCGGGGCTTAACCTCACACCTCCTTCATCAGGCTGGACGTAGTTCTGAGGCGCATGGAGAAAGTTGAAAATGGCGTATGCCAAATCGGGTTAGTCTGGAAGGTGAGCGAAACGTAGCAGCATCACGCATCCCGGATCCGGTAACAGGTGCGCAGCTTCATTCGTACGTATGTTGTGACGTCAGCAGATCACACAAACCAACTACAGTTGATTTACATTGTTAACGCGGAATCCGAACCGCGGTATACGGAAGTCTGGGGTCGCCATCGGGAATCGTGCACCAGCAGCTCTGATAAGCTGCCTGCATATCACGACGTCTTAAACCAAGGACATCCATACACTGAATCTCCTGCTTTACGTGACACCCATTTGCTGCAGAACACCGGTGAAAATTAGTCGTTCCTACTCGAGATTCGAACCCCTGTTTTCAAAACGTGAGCCACGAAACCGAGAGTACTAGACCAACTCCGTGTTCAGACATTTCTGGGGATAATACGGTTTAAAACTTTGATTTCAATAAGCCGATAGTTTGACCAGCTGAGTGGCATGTTCACTGAAAGCAATTCTTTCTCACCCTTCTTGAAATTGACCCAATCATGGCACATTCTTAAATTCAAACAAAACATGCTTAGTATTCAGATCGCGATCTGATCAATACTTTGCAGGGGGAATATATTAAAAGGTTTGTAAGATATCCATCAATGATGGAAAATAACCGAAAAATAATTTTGGGGAACTGTCACACCCCCTTGGTGGCATCCATGATTGCATTAACTACATTTCTCACATTATTTTACAACGTGGCAATGTTTTTCATCTAGCATCTACAGTTGCAAGCGCTTCCGAGGTAAACTTTTGAATAATGTTTTATTCCGTCATTAATGGTATTAATTGTACCAGGTCCGCAGCCAAGATTTCATTTCAGGGGGGGGGGATTCTGTAAACATCTGTAAACATTTTCCTACTTCAAAATACCTACATCAATTTTATTTTCAAAATTCAAATTTTTTACTTTAAAAAAAAAATTAACATTTGGAAGGGGGGGGGGAGACGTTTCACCAGGTGCCCCCTTCTGATTACGGGCCTGAATTGTACTTGAACTCATAGTAAAAATTTCAATAATATTTCACACTTCTTTTGTTTTGCTTAAAAAGAAAACGGCGTCGCTCCAAATGGGAAACCCATTAGGGGACGTCCATTAACTGCATGAGTTAAAACTGTATGGGGGGGTCGGACAAAATCGCACCAAATCTCAATTTAAGAGGGGGGGGAGGTTAATGAAAATCTCAAGTCAACTTTGTTTGGAGAATTACATTATTACAACAGATTTACTGTAAAAAATTACTGGTTCCCGGTATGGTAAAAAATGTAAAAAACACGAAAGCTCGACAAGTTTCCCACCTCTAGCCTTTGAACTAACGTCACCATCCTTAAAAAATGGCGGTCGAATTGATTCCCCGCGTTGGTTCTCGCGTTTTTCTCCAAAACCGTTAGTTTTACGTCAATTTGAAAGAGAACCTTTTTTAAACAGCTTAAAATTTCCAATAAGAGGATAAAGCTGTTATTCTGGTTCGATGCTGAGTTTTCCCGAAAGAAACTACACATTGAAAACTTTTTTTCAGTTCAAGCAATTTACTCAGATCAATTATTGAAATTTAGGATCATTTTAAACAATAATAGATTTCCGAAAATAATAATTAATTAAAAATACTTAAGATGCTTAAGATGAATCATTAAGGTTTACATTAAACATATTCGTTCTATTTCAACTATTTCTCGCATTTTCAACAAGAAAAAATTTTATTTTGTCATTTTTTCCAGGATAGCCTTGAATCAAACTGAAATAATAGCTACATATTCTTATTGGAAATTTCATGCTTTTTAAAAGGTCCTCTGCAAAATTGACGTACTTACAACTAACGGTTTGGGAGAAAACGCGAAAAACATCGTGCGGAGCAATTTTTTAAAATGGCGGCGTTAGCTCAAGGGCTAGAGGTTAGAACTTCAGAACTTTAGGTAATATAACTGTGGAGAAAAAATCCATTATTAATTTTATTAAGCTTTTTTGCTAATTCGGCTGGACTAGAGTTAAATTTAATTTTCTCAGGGAGTGATTAGCACTCCCCAAGACGTGCGGGAAGTTGGCTCTCCCATTTTGTGGCACGGCTAACTTTCACCCTCAAAATACGCGGTTTCCATAAAAACCGAAACTAATAAAATAAAATTAAAAAAGTTACGGCACAAAGCAGCACAAATCGAGCACAACTCAGCACAAGTTTTATTTTTTTATTTTTCAAAAATGGCACGGTTAACTTCACGCACATCACAATTTAGCAAAACAATACAAATTTAATTTTTCAAAATGGGGGCTAACGTAAAAATCAATTTTTTTATTTTAAGTCTAAACAAACAACTGAATCTTTTTTCTTCGATCGGCACAAGTTGGCACAACACTAGGTGTATGTCGTCAGTCTCCTCCACCACTTCGAAATTTTTATTCCAAAAAATCTAAATCGTTTGTGCATTGTTTGTGCATTATTGTGCATTCTTTACTTTCATTTGTACCTCTTCCGTTTTAAAATTATTTGAAAATTTAGTTAAGAAGAGGAGGGGCTGGAGACATCCTATCTCCCCCATTCAGAATTTTAGTTCGAAAATGGTCTTAATCGTTTGTGCATGATTGTGCATTGTTTATTTTCGTTCTTTTGTTTTCGCAAAAGAGGTACAAACAAAAATAATTTTCAAATAATTCGCGTAATTGAAAAGTTTTGGGGGTACAAAATAATATTTTTGCACCACAAGTACAAACGAAGAACAAACAAACTAAACAATTTTGGATCCGAAATTCAAAGTTCAAATTTAGCATGTCTCCAGCCTCCCCCCCCCTAAACTAAATTTTCAAATAATTCTAAAACGAAAGAGATACAAACGAAAATAAACGATGCACAATCATGCACAAACGATTAAGACCATTTTCGATCTAAAATCGATTATCTGTATTCCAAAAATCAAAGAATTCGTTATTTGCTTTAAAAAAAATACTGGGAATTTCGTTAATCTTGCTGCGCGTCAATTTAGCTTTTGTATTTCTTAAAAATCTCGAAACGAGAAGAGGTACAAACGAAAATAAAGTTTACACAAACAAGTAGATACGAAGAACAAACGATCTGAATAATTTTGAATCCGAAATTCAAAGTTCAAATTGAGCATGTCTCCAGCCTCCCCCTAAACTTTTTTTAATTACGCAGAAACAAAAGAGGTACTAACGAAAATAAACAATGCACAATCATGCACAAACGATTAAGACCATTTTCGAACTAAAATTCTAAATTGGGGGACCGAGATTTCTCCGCCCCCTAAATAAATTTTCAAATAATTCTAAAACGGAAGAGATACAAACAAAAATAAAGAATGCACAAACGATTTAGACTTTTTTGAATAACAAATTCGAAATGGGGGGCTGGGGACATGTACCTCACAATATTAGCACAACTCAGCGCAACCATCAAAACTAAAAAATTTTTAAAATGGGGTTAACTTCACGCCCCCCCCATCTAATTCCTGTTTTAGCTACACACATGACGAGATTTACTACAATCTACTCGGGTAGCGATGGCTAATTTCTGCAATTTTTAAATTTCAAAATTTGAGCAGGCTCCAAGGGTCCCCCATTTTTTAAAAATTAATATTATATCTTGAAATTTAAAAAAACAACTATTGAAAAATAGCAGGTGCTTTTCTAAATAACTTCAAAAATATTGCTTCTAAATTTCAAAGTGATATCTTAGCGAGTTTTTTAAATGACTTTGAAAAATGAAACCACCCAATTATTTTATTTTTTAAACATTTAAGAACGAAGTCCAAAAAATAGGTAGACAGTAAAAATTAATTCAAGTAATAATATATTTCCAGAACATATTTTTAAATAAAAATTGAAAAAAAGTTAATGCTTGATTCCTAATTTATAAGTTTTTGTGAAACAAACAGCGATTGCTGAATATCTTTATAAAGCTTTTTATTAAAGTAATTATAATTCCACACAATATCTTTGCTCCCTTAAATTTTTCGCCACTGGAAGCGCTGCCCACTTTTCCGCACTTAGCTTATTGATAAGGTTTCGAAACAACCTGTATAGATATGGCAGTGAAGTAGCAAATGGGCAGTCTATCTAAATAGGATTTCTGGTTTATTTCCATTGTATCGCAATTTAAATCAAATTAGGGATTTGAGATTGATCGGTAGTGCAATGAAAGTTGCCTAACCTACGGGCGCTTACTGATAAAATTTTATTTGTTTGAATAAAATATCGATAAAATAACATGTTTCGCTGCGTGGTGGCGGCGCTCGTCGCAAAAATTTATTGAAAATTATAAAAATTTAAACTTTCCGCCTAAATTATAACAAATGAAACTTTTTTTGAAAACTTTCGGTAGGCCATTGATTAAAAAAACAATTGAACAATAACAGTTTCGATTGTCTTTTCTTTAGAAAAAATTACTGCTTGAACCGAATAACAAAGAAAATAAATAAATTAATTGGGATTAAATAAAAATTTCTTTATAGATAATGAAGCCCGTAGGTCAATGTCCAACAAAGATGCAAAAAGGGTGGGGTCACGTTATGCATGTGCATGGCAACAAGGCCTAAATTTACGGGGGTTGGGGTGCGCGTCGCTTGACTACGAAGAGTGACGTCACATTTCAGCCCGGCGTTGGCTTCTCTTGGTTCTTGTGCTTCTTGCCACTTACTAGTTGTATACCTGCGTGGTTGTGATTACAGTACCTCGTGTGCTTTCATCGCGTGTTATTAGTTGTGTGTTAGCATTTAAATTTTTTCTACAATGGCAACCGAAGTTGAAAATAACGTACCAATACCTACCGAAACAAAAGAAGTTAAAGAGGACGCTCTGACAGAAAAAGCCGAAGAAGCATCCAAAGTTGAAGCCGCTGGAGATGCTCCACCGGCAGCGACCAAGGAACCGGCACCTCCAAAAGTCCTGGTGCACAAGGCTAATTTCGACAAGGATATTGTGTATTTATATCAATTTTCGCGTACCCCACTGCTACCCTCTTTATCACCTTATTGCTTAAAGGTGGAGACCTGGTTGAGACTCGCCGGAATAAAATATGAGGTAAGATTTTTTATTTTTTTTAAATATTTTAAACACCGCTTACTTGATATAAGCGGGTGGATGTAAAAAAAAATTTAGGGTTGTTGCCCTCTCCTTGTCAGGTCAGGGTTGGTTCTTTCGCACACCGGCGGCCATTTTAAATTGCTAGAATATTTGCACCTCTTGCCTTTTTTGCTAACCAATTTTATAATTATGTTTTTTTTATTGGCCCGCGGCTTTTAAACAACCATCGCTTTAAATTACCCACGCGATTTTTATTTACATTGTCTTTTTTTAATTTTCAAGTTTCTTTGTGGGTATAAGGGCGTTGGTGGTTTAAGGGATTAAGCCAGGTTGACAGCGACTACATTTTGTTCAAGAGCAACGCCGTTATAACGAGGCCCACGTTTTCTGACCAATTATTTAATTTTTTTGGTACCCCTACTGTGATTTAAATTCCGATCTCGAAACTTCCGGCTAATCGATACTTGCGAGTTCAAAACTATAAATTTTAGGAACGCCGAAATATATGGGTAAGGGTTGATAACCCTTTTTGTTTGGATCGAGTTTCAAATTTAATTTGTAATTTTGTCGAGTGGGCGTAAATTTTTTTCGACATTATTTACGGGCAGGGTAACTTTCTTTTGAATCCTTTTAACTTCAGGTCAAGAAATTTTTAATTCTGTAACAGCTTTAAATAGTCCGCCTGCAGAACCGTACTTAAAAAATTTTATACTACAAGAGATTTACGAGATGACCCGTGTGTCAGTCTGCAATTTATTTACAACTTTCAATTCAAATTAATTCGATCCATTAGCTCTTTATTGCCCCCGTTTGAACTTTGCTGAAGTAGTGAATTTTCTTGAAATTCCAATTAATCATGTTTCCGTTATTTTTCGTTCGGAAGTTTGATTTAGAGTTGCCGAATGAAAACCAACTCTTCTTTTCTAAATCACTTTTTCGGGTTGAAATTTACGAGAAGTTTCCACCCTTCTTGGCTCGGCATTAAAACTCGCAAGTTTTGCAATTTTGATCAATAAATGTTACATTTGATGTTATTTACCCGAGATTTATGTTGGAATATGGACGCGTCCGGAATGGGTTTTTATATTACGAAGTTGGATAACATTAAGCGATACACATTCGTCATCATGACTGATAGGAAGTTGAAGTAATTTATCAAATTCCTAGTTCTATACACGAATCCCTTTCAGGAAACCACTTATGAAGTAATTTTCTAATTCGTTACGAAGTGAGTTTGAGTAATTAATTTAATAATTAATAATCTTATTTCTCTTTTCACTCGAACCTTGTCATTAACTTGCAGGGTCTGACCTTTTTTTAAGAAGCACGTTGGGATGTTTCTGTAAGATGCCAGTTTTGGGTGCATTCACCCAGCACGATATTTTATTTAATGTCACGCATCAGTGGCGGAACATAAATACCGAAGCCCTAACAACATTAATTTGCCTTCTTTTCACTGAAAATTCGTATAAGCGTAGATATTTAACGCGCATTAAAGTTGGAAAGTAAAAAATAATCACAAAATAACTTGAAAAATTTTTCTCCTGGTTGTTACGCCTATGGCGAAGCTAATGGAAACAATGGTATAACTGGAATCGTTGATCACCTTGATTACCATCAACAAACAAAGAATCACACCTACCGCAATTTGTATCATCGAAATTTTAGATAATTTTTTACCGTATCCTATATAATTTCCTCAGGGTTCCATCTTTTTATAGAATTTTGAGAGACAATACGGCCTATCTCCAAAATGTGCACAATGCAAATGCGTTTTTAATGTTTCTCTTTGTTTAAATTTTATGATGGATTAGTGTGCAAAAGACCTTCTTGAAATTTGGTTTTATTGCACTGTTACCTGAATGACTACAATTAAAGAAACGTGATTGGAATCTCATTTCGGCAATGAAGTTTTCTCCAAACTCGGATGATAGACTGAAATGGATTTAAAATTGTCTTCTTGCCAAGCGATCAATATTTTTAAAAGCTGGCTGAAGCCGTATACATTTTAAGCAATCGCTTGACAAGAACAGTTTTGATTTTATTTATGTCGCTAGTTTAAGCGAGCAGGTTTATCTTCATAATGTTTTACCTACATATTTTTTCTAAACGCGGTTCTTTGAGATAAAAAGGTCCTTGTAACGTAATCCGCATTCAGCCAAGTTTGTGTAAGTTTATACAAAGTGCCACGCCTAACGGTACACAAATTTGCTTTGTTAAATTTTCTTTTTGATTTGTTTACCTGCTTTTTTGAAGAAAAAACCCTTATTAATTCTTTCACCGCAGCATTACGATACTATACATATTTTTAAATTTACTGTTACTGCCAGAATAAATTGAAGACATTACTGTTTAAAAATATTATAAACGCCACTTTTGAGGCATCTGATCTCCTGGATAACCCACAGCGAGAAAGAGATTCAAAATTTTTGGTATGCGTCATGGGAGTGGATGAACGAGCACCCAAACTTCGGTAAACGTTACGCCTGTTGTTCATACATTATTTGATAATGACGTCAACGAATTCTTTATAAGCGATTATTTTGTTTTTCTGTGCGATATATCGTAAAATTCCATCAAATGCATAGTATGAATAAAAAATTACATCTTTTTTGAAGGAATTCCGTTTATGCGGTCTCCGCACAAAAACAGGCTTGAGTGTACTTCAAATAATCGATTGTAGATCCATTCTCAACGCGTTTTTAGCCGCTTCCATTATTTATCGGTGATTGTAAGTTGCACCAGGCTTTTTTTAATAATCCTACCCGTAAATTGCGCCAAAAAATTGTTTAAGTAATATTAAATAACGTCAAAAAACATTCTTGTTTGATATCCAAATTTTTGAAACTTTAAGAAATCCAAACTAATTTTTTTCTAAAATTGTTTAAAACACTTATTCAAAGAACACAGGGGGTGAAAATTGAGTGAATTAATTTATTCTTATAAAATATAGTTTTCTTGTCAGCCCCCCCCCTTCGACAGAGCATGTCCCTGAGCGGGCAGCACCCAGTTTATGGTCAGGCCGTCGACTCCCCGTTTGGAAAGATATTTTGAAATGTTTCCAAAATAAGAGCGCATTAACATGTAGCCCCCCTCCCAACGAGACGTCATTTCTAGCAAAAAAATGTACGAAAAGTAAATTTTATTTGGGCTTTAGCTCACGAAATATTTGAGAAGCCCAGAGAGAAAATATTCGAAGTTGAAACCCCACGTTTGCTTAGACCGGGTTTGAAAATGTGTCTGTAACCTTGTTTTTATTGTTTATGGTTACAATCGTCACCACAAAAGAACTGCTTTTGTCAACGATTTTGCTGTTGTATGCATATTTTGTAATAAAATGTTTTCAAATACACAGGAGACCTACTGTTTAACGTAGGATCCGAACCGCAGTAAGTTTTCACTTCATTTTGAGAAGCATTTCCATGGCCGATAGTTTCAAGTCCAAGGAGAATGTAATACTTTGGGCATGGAAAATGATTTGAAATTAAAAAAAAATAAAAATTTAATTTAAAAAAACCGGAACGATCACAAAACCCGAATTCGGATTTATAGATTTTTAAAGCGAATTATGAAAGAGAACATCGTTTTCTACCCATTAAAAAAAATTTGCGGTCGGACTACAAATTTTGAAAAAACGGTTTTAAAAATTCGAAATTGGCGGTGGTTGCGTTAGTCAAAACTGACTTTCCGCAGCCTACGGCCGCTACAAGCCGTTTTGAAAAACGTTTATTCGTTAAAAGTATTCCCCAGACCGATCCTACTCGAAAAATTGGGGATGTTAATCCGACAGATACTAGGGAACGATTGCCGTTTGTGCAATATTGCGCAAGAATACACTTACATGTATTTCTTATGGGAATATGTTAATTTCAAATTTAAATTGTGGGCTTATTAAGGGACCTATCGAAATTTACCTCACCTTAAAAGTCTGATTTTTTAATGCTCTTTCTTTTGGTGAAGCCATTTTTTATAAGAAAAAGTGTATTTTCGAGTTCAGTTTACTGCAAAAAATAAACAACGTTTTATAATTTTTTAAATGTAATTTTGTTTATAATTAGGATTCATTTTGTATTTCAAAATTTCAAATATTGAAAATTAACCAAAAAATATCATTATATTTATTAAAAAATTCTTAGAATTCAAGAAAAAAATTTTGGGAAGTTCTTAATTGTTTTTGGTTTAATAACTCAATGTTTTTGGTTTTGCAATGCAACTGTTTGGTTCAATAGTTTAAGAGAGGGATTTTATCAATACAAAAACCAACAAAATAAACAAAAAACAAGTTTTGCAGATGAAAATCTTTTTATTAAATTAAATTTTTAAGAAATAAGGTTGCATTGATGTACATTTACGAAAATTTCTGACAAAATGTATTTAACCAAAAAACTATGTCATTCCATGATTTACTAAATATAAAGTTTAATTCTAGAATCTCAAGATTATAACAACAATATTTTGGTTTCTTTGTAGTTTTTTGTTTTTTATTGTCGCGCCATCTGTTGACAACATATTTTCATCTTTGAGAAAATACCTTCTCACTCTTCGGTATTTTAATTATACTTACTTTAATAATTCAATTGTTTTTGGTACAGCAATTGAATTATTCTTAATTCAACAATTATATTTTCAGTAATTTTCAACAATTCCACAAATTTTTCAATAATTTTACTGTTTTTTTTCAGCAATACAAGTGTTTTATGCAAGAAGTTACTACTTTTGTCTAAAAATACTACTACACTCAAACCTTTTTTTGTGCGGGCGGTGGGGACCGCATAAAATAAATCACTTAAAAAATATTTTATTGTAATTATGGCACAAAAAAATCGCACATAAGTAACTCCACATATAAAAACCGCACAAAAAAATCACCGCATGAAAACAGGTTTGACTATACTGTTTTGTTCAATAATTGAACTGCTTTGTTTAACATTTTAATTCACTTGTTTGTTGTTAAATAATCCAATTATTTTTGGTTCAAAATCAGATTTTTTTAACAATTCTACCGTTTTTTCTACAATTCAATTGTTTTTGAT
The DNA here is from genome assembly GCA_036346125.1 of Lycocerus yunnanus. Lineage (NCBI taxonomy): Eukaryota > Metazoa > Arthropoda > Insecta > Coleoptera > Cantharidae > Lycocerus > Lycocerus yunnanus. Next base: position 1,094,316 of record JARFIX010000059.1, read on the forward strand.
ATAATAATTCGTTCATACTTGATTTTTATTCACTAAGTTTTTGCCAAGTCAAGGAAAATTGTTAATTTTAATCAGGGAAAACTTAAAAAGTTGGGAAATGTTTAGAAAATTTGGTTGGAACCTTTTTAACTTTTGTGATCGTCTCCGTGCTTAGAAAGATATGTAAAACCGGCGGTCTCACTGTGTTCTGAATCCGGGTCATGTTTCTTTTAGAAAAAAACTCATTTCCAGCATTAGGTATAGGGCTGAAGTTGATTTTTTTGAATAGTGAAACTTTCAAATTTAATAAAATCAAATTAATGAACAACGTTTTTAACGAAGGAAAACATAAGGTAATCCCGGTCACCCGTCCAACAAACGTGCTAAAAATTTTCCCGTATTATACGCTTGTAATAATTAATTAAATTAGTAATTTTCATTCCATTTTCGCACTAGTGCCAGAGGCGTTCTTATATGTGAGTAGCGGAGGGGGAGGGGAGTATTTTTCTTGAAAATAACCAAAATATGTGTATGATTTTGATAAATATGTTTATTGGTTTAATATGCTTTAACCTAAGGTCATGCCCCCCCCCCCTTGTGACGATTTTACTTTCAAATTTAATAATATCAAATTAACGAACAACGCTTTTAACGAAGGAATAAGGTAATCCTAGTCACCCATCCAACAAACGTGCAAAAAATTGTCCCGTATTATACGCCCATAATTAATTAAATTAGTAAATTTCGTTTTATTTTCGCGCTAGTGCCAGAGGCGTTCTTATATGTGAGTGGGGGGGGGATTCTTTTTCTTGAAAATAAATAAAATATTGAATAATATGTGTATGGTTTTGGTAAATATGTTTATTGGTAAATATGCTTTAACCTAGGGCCGTCCCCCCCCCTTTTGTGTCGATTTTACTAAATAAAATAATCACATTAAAATTGTTTTGTGGTCTACCGAGAAAGGATGCATAGTTTCTGCTCTATTTTGAAATTTTTCATTAACGAAATTATATTATAATAAATAGAATTTGGAAGTAAACGATAGAATTACACAGGACAGGATTTTATAATGAATTCCTAAAGAAATAAATAATTTATTTAAAAGTTTCTCCACTCATCATGAATTTTTTGCAAATAGCACTTGTCAAGCTCCGACCCTGACTATTTTCAATCAGGTTAATTATTTTTTTATTCTTCCAAGGCAATCGAACATGTTCATTTTTTTTAGATTTTTTATCTTATTTTTATTCTGTTGGTTATGAATTGCGGAAGGGGGGGGTTAATAAAATTTAAAAACAGACAGGGGTTAATCTGTCTTAAAAATGTTTGTGATTTTAATATAATTTTTCAATAATTCATTAATTTTTAATATACTTTTGATCGAACAATATTTGATAATTGACCTTTCGCCTCAACAAAAGTCGTCTATATGAATTTCGCCTTCTAACAATTTCATCACATGGAACATCGTGATAACTTCATCGGAAAAGCGACAGACTGACTTGTCAATAATATTGGCAGCACACTAACTATTGATGAAGGAAATTGAAAACAAATTAAATTAGGTTCAAGTTTAATTCATCTTTTGCAAAATTTAAGAACTGTCTATCGGCTTTGAAATTTTTATTAGAAAATCACTGACTTTCTGCTGCCCTTCTGAGTGGTTGTTCTTCATGCAAATGGCTTCTTTCGAAGAGAACGTGAAATGGGCTGTTCATTTTTATAGGCAATTGAACCCAATTATTTATACAGCAAACCCACATTCGGTGAGTTTTTTTCATACTCACGCATACCACCATTTAATCAAATAAAGTAAACTTGGTATGTAACATAACGCACCATGCTGTAGATAAATTAAGGGAACATCTGCTCCTTGATGAAAACTTGCGATATGTGAAACGTTAACTAAATGATTGCAATAAAGATGAAATTAAGAGGCCGTGGGACTGTGGCGTTTTAATTATTTTTTTAAGTGACGATTAACTAGACTTTCATGTTTTGTAATAATTGATCCGCAAAACTACAATTTGAATGGATTTTGGTAGCCTAGTTTGATGGGAAAACATCGAGAGGTTGTAAATGGCAAGATTAATCTACAAAACTAGAAAAACTATTTGGGTAATCGGACATCCTAAGTTTTATTTTTATTCCCACTTTGAAAATTACCAAATAAGGGGAAATTTTCTTTCACAATTTGCTTAATTCTATTTTGGTTATTTTTATCTTTTGGAATGCGTGCATATAATTTATTACACTGTTTAAAGTTTTTCTCACATCATCATGCGTCATGCTATAAAAATTCATGTATTTTTATCCAAGTGCATATCTTCAGTTTACAAAAACTAAACCTTCTGAAAGGAAAACCAGTGAGATAGTTTCACCGACAGAGAATTTTCAACAACCGAAATTACAAAAAATTCCATTAAACTGGACCCGGTTAAATTTTTCACTTAAAATGATTTTTATTGAATAATTTCTTGAAATTAGATTTACGCTCATTAGAAACACGTTTACTATAATTTACCCATTCGTTTAATGGAATGATGTGCTTTTGTAAAATATTTTTATTGCGGTCTTCTTAATTTGCACTTTCACTGATTGAGCCCTTTCATCTTCTAAATTGTCGTTGCTGTCCGGAGAAGGAAACATGTAATTCCTTTGATTTATTAAATTATATCTTGAGAAATTATGAAGCTACCGGATATGTCTGTCTGTCGGCCGCTTGGAATTGCACTTGCATTAACAAACGATTTTAATTTGACCAATTTTGAGTTGCACAAATCTCTAGAGATTTTTTCATTTTAAGTTGTTGGTGAAATATTTAAAAGGGAAGGTCCGCACCCTAACCAGGAGCGATTGCGACCGAAAAAGGGGTTCAAGTAATTAAATAATTAATGCCGAAACAACTGCCATGCGGGTAATCTATGGCTTCACATTTTCGTTATCCCAAAAAGGATCTAGGCGTCGTGGTAATTTAATGCATCCTACACAAACTAAGTAAATCAAATATGGATGGATAGTGTTTTCGCATTATGCAAATTGGCGAAATTGTATTGTAAGGTAATTTTTTGGTTCATTTTGCACAGTTCAACAATCTGAAGAACTTTCTTTGTTCAGATCAACATTATCCATGGGATAACACTGAGCAATTAAAAAGAGGGCAATGTTGAAAATTGAGGGGAAAGAAAAATTTCGATTTGGTATCATGGGAATTCAATAATTGGATAGTTTTTATATTTCGAGTATTGATCTCGCTTATTACCATGATTATTTTTAACCATGGGTCAATGTTCCGAATAACATTAAGATTATTATCGGTGATTATTCAAAACTGCTGCCTGTGTGTTTATGTTTGTATGTAAATTTTAACATTTTCCAAAGCTGCGGTTTTCGCGGAAATCCCTGGAAGTACAGTTTTCCATTTGGTTGCACCCTTGAAACAGTTACTTTACGACCCACAATTTAAAATCGATAATCGGTTATTTTTTTTAATTTTAGTTTTTATTTGCTTTGTCAACACAAACGTACAAGATACTACCAGACACACAAGGTCGCGTGTAGGTAGAGTAAATGAGTTCAGACACGCTCATGGGTTCAGGTAAAATCAAAAATGATGGTAACACAGGTGTCCATGTATTCGAATAATAATAAAAAATTTACATCGAAAATGGAATTAGGGAAATAACACAAAGGAAATGAACCAATAGATACAACGCGCAGGAAGCGCATGCTGCTCTATAATCGATTACTATTTTTTTATCATCAAAAGTTTCATAATTTTTACCAATTTGTCATGCATTTCCATATATTATCTGCGTTTAGTCACGTCGTGGTTTTTATTGAGGAGAAAGATGGTTGGGTCCTCGAGCTTATCATGACTGTCAGTTACCAAACTTGGTAAATACAGCTTCATAATCTGCTGAACTATTTGTTCACATCAAAGAAATAAACCGCTCATAATAATTTTGTCATTAAAATTGTTTACATCAAACCGATGGTTAAACGCATTCCAAATGTGTTGACATAATGGTAATTAAACATTTGAACAACGGATCCACGCAACGATGCGTCTTAATTCCAACGTGGTGGTAACGCATGTTCATTTCATTTTGTTGTAATTTGTGTAAAACGGCAAAACAAAGTACGCGAAACTAATTTGTACCTACCTGCTTTTCTCACACATGGATTTTGACCTCGCTACCAATTTCTGGGAATACTCCACTGGTTTCCGTTTTGAATTTACAATTAGCTTCCTCCCGACTTACTTCTCGTCCTTTTACCCTGAATGCAGAAATCGTTTGACCGTTTCCAAACGTTTGATGCAGGGCTTCTGCAGTGCTGATGTCGCTTTTTGATGTGGAAACCGCACGGATAGAATAATAGATTAACCGGATAAGCATATCCTTCGATTTCCGAACGTGGAAGTATTCCTACTTCCACTTTTCGGAACGTCCAATCATGTCGTTCTCTTACAGGGTGGGTCCAGACCAGTAGCGGTTCTGAAGAACAGGCATGCTAGGCTCGGCCTATCCTAAATTCTTCTCTTTTCGGTTTAAAATACTTTATTATTTATAAAGTTTTAATTTTTTCCATTCAAAATATTACAATAATACTGCTAAAAATCACTAGGCGTATTTTTATTTCCATTTGCTTGCAAATAGACGCACCGGCCAAACCAGCTTACATATTGTTAGATACGTTCCATTGGCCGCCGACACCGTACGTACGATTCGGGCATCAGGCTACAATGCTTAGATTGTAGGCACGCGCTTACGGTACTCAATGTATGCGATTAAACCTCCAGTAGTAAATAAGAGATTTATAATAATAATCGGCAGGGTACGAGAACACGAATTCGAAAATTGAAAATTTCTTATAGAAATGGTATAAAATTATGAAAAAGAACATAATTAGAAAGATTATAAACTATGGATGATTCAAAAATGTTTAGGCATTAAAAAATATAAAATTTAAATACGTATTTATGATAGGCTAAATTTGAATAAAGCCGTCGCACCCGTCACATACTATCTGTACTGTTATTTGAATAAAACATTGAAAAAAAATAATTTTTAGAGTAAATTCGAGCTTCGACGTAGTTGCGTTTGTCAAAACCCACTTTCCGCATTCTCCGCTCCGGCCGCTACAAGCGGTTTTGTTTTTACAAACATCCCCAACAACGGTCTAAATCGGCAAAGTGTGGATGTTAACCGACGGATCTTCGCTCCCTCACAACGCTGTTCTAGTTAGCCCCGCAGAGATAGACAGATCTTCGCCTGACTACATTGGTTCTCTTTCTAGGCGTTTTTATAAGGGCTCGTACTCATTTTGGTCAGCCAGGTCTGCGCCAGCCATTGATCCACTGTCGCGGATTTAGCTAGGCGAAATTAACTCTGGCGGACTTATCATTTCGCGCTCGTCTTCGACTTCCCCCCCCCTCTTATCCATTTGTCGGTTAGAGCCGGCATTTGGCCGGGATCTGCGCGGCGAGTCAGTTAGCCCCGCCCTATGGTTGATTCATGCATATCGGAACACACGCACCGTCAATACAATGCAAATTTTGCCTGCTTTTAGAATTTTAAAAATCGATTTTTAGCGTTATTATTGCAAATATCGACTTCATCCATAGTACATTCGACTCGTATTAACGGTCTTTAACTAATTCCAAAAAATATTTGTAAATCATCACAGGCAAAGACGTATTCCCCCATAATAATTATTAGGTGAGAGTTAAGATTCCCGAAATCGCAAATTCACCTTTTCCTATAGAAATGGCTTTATCAAACGAAAGAACAGAAAAATATAAGCTCTTTAAGGTGAGGATCAATCTTGTCGGAGTTGTAATAAAGCCACAATTTAATTTTGAAAATTGCAATTTCGCAATATTACGCAATAATTTTATGCATTGTATTAACGGTACTTGTGCTTGGATATGCACGAATCAACCATAGGGCGGGGCTAACTAGAACAGCGTTAGAAAGGAGTCAGTTGGTTCCTAACATCCGACCCGTCAACATCCATACTTTTCCGAGTTGGAGGTACTTGGGGGATGTTTTTAGTAAGTAAAGCTCTTATAAAAACTATAGCGGCGGAGCGCAGGGTTTTGAAAGAAAAGTGGGTTTTGATAAACGCAACTACTCCAAGAATAGGATTCACACAAAAAGTGAATTTTTTCCGAAATTTGTTGTCCGATCACAAATTTAATATTTTTATTAGTTAATTACACTCTCATCTTTCATAATTCGTTGTAAAAACCGAGATTATGGCATTTTTACTGTCGCCCCCAACCGATTTCAATTTTGGTTGGCGGAAGAAAATTGAATTCCAAATTCATTTTTAATAGCGTTTTTCCAAAATTTGTGAACCGAATGCAAATTTCTTTTTATATGCTAATTAGACCCTCATCTTTCATAAACCACTTCAAAAATGGTAAAAATCGCGATCCGAGAATCTTAACCATCATCAATTAATATTATAATATTTAATAATCTCTCTAAAAATCTCTTTTACTTATAATTTGTTATAAAATTGAAATAACAATTATTTTTTCCAGCAGAACCAGCGGTGTATTTAAAAAAATTCCCTAAAACCAGATTTTTAAGAACCTCGTTAATCCATTCATGCGCGTCAGTGGTAAAGAGAACCGACAAATTTCAAAATAAGAAATTCAAAAATTATTTAAAACTCAAACCTATTTAAATTTTAAAACTACGTGGTAAACATTATTTTTATCACGGGGTTCAGGGATACAATCCGAGTCATCCTTGGGGGAAATTAAATAAAATTATGCAATAATGTGTTAACAGTTCACTCTTTGTTATAATTCAATTCATTAGGAATTCATTCACGATTTAGTGAAAATTCACGAAAAGTGCAAGTGAATTTTTGTTTCAAATTTCAAAATGAATCCATTGCTCGGTTAAATCGAAGTGAACTACAAGAACTGGGGAACTTTGATATTTCTGAAACAGGTACTTCTAAATACAAAATATTTTTGAAATCTTAGTACAATATTTTTACGCAATTACAGCTGCGTTTTTCCGATTATAACAAACTCCAATTTTTACAATTACAATGATACACAGTAATTTCTAAAATATAGCGAGAAATTTCCGAAAACTTTAATGAACATGCAGGTATCTCCGTGACCATGGAAAACCGTTGAGGTGGTGATAGAAGACACTTTTCTAAGAGCTACTTTTAAATAAAATTGTTTTCCTAGTTCAAACCCTTGAGGAGTACCCCTCTTTAAAGCAATTTTTTGAATTTATGCCTTCAAACGGTCATAGCACCGTAACTATTGATTTTGTGGTATTAATGGATTAGTGATTTCTTAAAGGCAATTTATTTATCTACAAACTAGTTTATAACCTCCTACTGTCTAGGATGAACGTATTTGGAGATATGAATTAAATTAAGAGAAGAAATGTCAAAAAAATTCCAAGTTTTATTTTTTGCGTTTTTTTGCAAACCTTGTATCTTTTAAACGAAATTATTTACAAAAAAACTAACTGCCTAATTCGGGTTTAACTTTAACGGGCTATAACTTTAGTCTAGTAAAATGTTTTGAAAAACCAACCCATTTCACAGAAAATCCCAAAATAATTAACAAAGTCGGTACAAAAAATATAATAAATTCAAGAGATTATCAAAAATCTAAATTTGATTGACAGCCAGATGTGGAAAAATTAATGAAAAAGTACCGTTATAAATAATGCTGTTCTGCACTGTGTGTGGTAAATGCGGGGGGCCATTTTGAAAATTTATTAAAATAAATTTTTTTGAATTTTTGTACCTACCTTGTTCATTATTTTGGGATTTTTTGCAAAATTGATTGGTTTTCCAAAAAATGTTATTCGACTAAAATTATAGCCCGTTAAATTTGCTATCCAAATAGTGCCATTAGTTTTTTGTAAGTAGTTTCGTTTAACAGATACAGAATTTGCAAGAAAAACGAAAAAATAAAACTAGGCATTTTTTAACATTTCTTCTTTTAATTTAATTCATAACTCGAAATCCGTTGATTCTAGTGGATAAGAGGATATAAACCAGTTTTAGATAAATAAATGATCTTTAAAAAATTACTAATCCATTAATACCATAAAATCTATGATTACGGTCCTATGGCCATTTGAAGGCAGATATTCAAAAAATTGCTTTAAAGAGTGGTACCCCCAAGGATTTGGACTAGGACAAAAATTTTATTTAAAAATATCTCTTAGAAAAGTGTTTTCTATCACCACATCAAAGGTTTACCATGGTTACGGGGACACCCTGTATTTAAAGTATATTTTTATAAAATTGTGCAAAAAATGTTCAATTTTTAGTGAATTAAAATTCTAATTTTTTTTAATAGCTATACAAAAATTTAACAAAAAGCCGTACCAAAATAAGTCATTTACCCCCCCCCGAGCTATTCTGAAATTGCTGGCCTACCTAATATTTTTGTTCACGAGCCGCCGCTGGTCAAGACTAAATCGACGGTATTGGTGTAGGACTGTTGCATCCGCATGCATTTATAATGAAATAGGATCACAATGAATAATACTGTAAAAGGTTCTCTTCAGTTGAATATGGAATATGAGTCATAGTGACAACGGTACATGTTCCATTTAGGGTCACCCATCCATCAAGTAGTTGTGGAAATGCAACAAACATAATTTTTCATTTATTTATTTCTATTTTAAAAAATCTAAACAGCAGCACCAACAGGTTGCACGAAACTCATTGTTCTTCAATACAAACATGAGATACATAGATAACCGCATATCAATATATTGATCAAATTGTTGGTAATTATGTAAATCAGTGGTTCCAAATATTTTTCCGCATTCCTAGGGTCAAGGTTCCGACCCGGTTTGGGTGAATATTAGAATAAATTAGTAATTTTTGTTTGGCAATAATAGCTAATTGTCGGTTTGGTTATCTCGCGTTATCGTTTTCTATGATTTACGAAAACGGAAATAAATAAAATATGACGCATACTGATTACATAAAACAGTTTGTTACTCATCTGTCAAAATTACGTGTTTTCCAAGTTTCTTATTCTCCGTTACAAATTCAACTCCATCCATTCCGAGCTATGAGATACAACTTGGATTAGCGAAGAAATGTTTTATTGTGATGAATTCGACCTACTTCGTCTTTCTTAGCTTTAATCTCATCTAATCCGACTGATCTCGCCTGACAACTTTTATGTTGTTGTTAATCTAGGAAATGAACAAAAAAAATCCTAATTGAGATTTGAACGCAATTCGATAATCGAATTAGTTTTACTTGGTGGTTTGGAATGGAAGCTCTTCGGTTGGTCGATTTTCTTAGGGAAATCGTGCAGAACAAAAATAATTTCTCGCACCCGCATTTATTTGCTTTTTGGATTTTTACAATTGACTTTCTTACCTTGTTCAACAGTTTCCTTCTTTCGTTTTCTAGTCAACTGCACTTAACAGCCTCTATTAAAATGCACTTAGAAAATTTTTTTCATTGTTTTCGATTTCTCCACAATAATTACCTTGTCCACAGGACATTCTTTTCTCTCAAATTTTAGTAATTTTATATGTACGTATCGGATAATTATCGCCAGCAGAAACCTCATTAGTTAAATTTGTCTAAATGACCAAAAACAGCAATGAAAACTTTTTGCCCAGTAATCTGACGCCTGGGTGCTTTCGTCTCTCATTTTGTGTTAATCGACCCTCATAAAAGCAAGAATTTTTACGTGCGAGTTAATTTTGTTCTTATCTTTCACGTCAAATTTTACAACTACTACAAGCAGAGTAATTTAAGAAAATGACAAGAGGAAGATTATTTCATGTCACTGTTCAACTGTACTTTGAAAGCGCAGAGATAACATTTGGAAAGTTGGTTTTGCATGATAAATTCCGGTGATTACCACGATGGCATTAGGAATAAATTTTGAAACTTTGTTGTCTGGGGTGGCTAGTTTCCTGCCGAAGGACAATTTTCAAGCAACTTGTTTTTTTCCAAGTTTGTATTGTTGTTTTCCAATCAAGACGGGTTAATTGCGATAAGAAGGTCGTCGCTGTGATAAGTCTGCATCTTTTTATTGCTTATTTATTTGTTCAATATTTTTCAGATTTATTTGTGCATTTTGTCAACAGAAACCCTAGATAAGCGAACTCAGATAAGATAAAATATTTAGGCAAGCACTTCAGCCCTTCCTTTCAATTCTGGGGTTGATTGTTTAAGTTTACCCCGGTATCGTGTGGGTTTCCCAACAAAGTTTTTTTGCTGATACAACAAAGTTTCGGTGTGTTAGGTACATTGTTGAACCGATTTTATTAAAAGTATGGAATGGAAACCATATCTCAGGATGCAAAAACATTTACGTTAATCTCAAAAGTATAAGATGTATACAGAACGACTGGACATTTTCAGCAGGGACCATTATGTTGAACCTCTTCCAATGATAGCATCTCTTTGTGTCAAGTATGTCGCTCGACATCAGCAAGAATTCAGGTATGAATTTACTTCCTGGTGAGGAATTTGAACTGACATCTTTTGTTAGTGCTGTTCTTAATTTCGTACAATGGATATGTTGCTCCTTGTAGCTGGATAATTAACTTTTATTTGCAATTAATGGGTGAACACGTGAAATTTTTTAAATTACTCCTCATAATAGTTCTATTGATGGCCAAGTGTATTCAGGAAGTTAAAACGGTTCAAGACAGGTTTTACAGTTACACTTTATTTATCCTGCATCTTTCTAGCACGAGTGATGATGGTACAATTCGGAATATCAATTGGTAAACCATATGTCCAAATTAGTCATTTCGGTTTAAAAATCTCCAATTCAATTATCACAATCATAGCGCTTATCCTATTCAAATCGTTTATTTCCCTCGTAAGTCGAGGTTTTGTAACCATCAAAAAGAATAAACTGGTCGTGCAAGTTGGCACACACTCCTACTAATTTTACCACAAGGTAAGGTTATATCTTGCATTAAATGTAAAGCATATCAATCGGTTAAAGGAATAGCACCTGTAAAGAATTGCAAGTTCTCTCAAACCGGTTATACGTCAATTTTAAAAAACTTCGAACCAGTTTGGTATATTAAAATCCTCGTGAGCAAATTGCACGTTTTTGCTGTTAATTGCCTCTTCAATGACGAGTATACATTTCCTTATTCAGTTCTAGATCTACGCACCCAATTCGGTCTCCAAAAAAAACATCTCGAGGCTTCCTGCCTACCACATAACCAACATCAAACTTGATGTTTTTTAACAGCGAACAGTATCCTCGCAAGGATCGTATTTCTTTATCTACCGAAATAACTACAAAATGGGATGTAATTATACCCATGACTATCATACTTTAATTGCATTTGCAATATTAAAAAATAGTTTTCAATAACCAATTTGAACCAAAATCTAATCAGCTAAACAAGAATGCAGTAAAAATTTGTACTAGAAATATGAGCTTGCAACGTGATTGGTTAAAATTCATGTAAGTCTACACTCCTGAAATGTCATTTGCGATCGTCATTTCACAAATCGAAATAAAAATTTCGATTTTTTTGATTTTGTTGTAAATCATGCATTTTGTAGGTTTCTTAAAAGTTAAATACAAAAATTGTGGTTTACTTTTGGTTTTTGATTCTTGTTTCAAATGGACTATAAGCCTTAATATACGAAATACCAAACTTGTTTTTGAAATTCCTATTAGTTTTTGAAATATTAAATAAAAAGAAATAGTTTCCATGAACCAATTTCAACCAAAATCTAATCAGCTCAAGTTATAGCGATACAAATGCCAAATTTGGTTTTTAAATTTCTATTAGTTTTTATTACTAATTATTAAATAAAAGTAATATTAATTAATAAAATTTAAAAAAGAAGTGTACCAATTTTAACCAAAATCTAATCAGCTCAAGTCTCAATATACTAAAATCTGTTTTTACGCGGTCTTTTATGTGGGATTTTTTTTGTGCGGTATGCTATAAAAGTTTTCGACTATAAATTTTTTGCTTTTAGATGTTTGAATTAATCAATTAACAATGATGTGCACTCAGTTTATTATAATAAAATTGAATCGTCACGTTTGCTGTGTAAGAGAATATTATGTACTCCTTCAGTTACCTACATTCTTATGTTTTATTTCAACTATGGACGAGAGTTAATCAACCCTGATTGCGATTTTTACCATTTTTTTAATTATGAAAGATAATAATGCCATAGACGAATAAAAAAAAGAAAATATAGTTGACGTGATAGGCCAGTGTAAATCTAACAAGTAGATACCTTTTTCACAACACATTACCAAAACAAACCTTCAAAATAGCAGGGTCGCATTCAGCAACATCGTCGAATGAAAAAAAAATAGCAAACAAAAATTATAATTTCTACTTAATTTGTGGCGAGAGTCGATTAACCCTGATTGCGATTTTCAGCATTATTTTTGAAAATTATGAAAGATAATAATGCCAGATACACATATAAAAAATAAAATTTGCGGACGGTCCACAAATTTGGTTGAAAAACGGCTTTAAAAATTAATTTGGAATGCAATTTTATCACTGGTTCTTGTAAACTGTAACCCCACCCATCGAAATTAAATCTCGTTTTTTTACAACGAATTATGAAGGATGATGAATTAACTAATAAAAAAAATTAAATTTGTGATCGGACAACAAATGTCGTAAAAATTCATTTTTGTGTGAACTGACTCTTGGCGTAATTGCGTTTATCAACACCTCCGGGTCGCTCCAGGCGCTACAAGCGGTTTTGTAATACAGAATAATACACTTACTTGTATTTCTTATGGGAAAATTGTAATTTTTAAATTTAAATTGTGGCCTTATTACAAGTCTGATAACATTGATCCTCACCTTAAAGAGTTTGTATTTTTCTATTCTTTCGTTTGGTAAAGGCATTTCTATAGGAAAAAGTGTACTTTCGAGTCAGGGTTAGTCAACTCTTGCCTAATTTCTACCGAGGTTTCGTTCTTATCCACAACGTGGAATTGAGCTCCTCAGACCCAGATTGAAAAGAAAATACAAAATACAGTTTACTATTTTTTTGATTCGACGATGTTGTTGAATGCGACCTTGCTATTTTGAATGTTTGCGTTGGTAATGTTGTTAGATAGATTATATTTTCTTTTCAATTTATAATTCAGGTCGACTATGTTTGTCTTTTTTGCATTTTTAAAAATTTTCAAAATTACTTATAAAAAATTTTGAATTTATTCAAATTTAAATTTTGACGCTGTTATTTAAAAAATATTTTTGGTGGGCCAAAAACGGCAATAAAGGTATGCGATTATTTTATTCATGCTCTCACCCTTCCACAATTAACCCCGCCCATCAAAAATTAATGGTTAATTTTATATTTAAAAGTATGTGCTGAAGGTTAACGCCGCCTGCGGCGGCACCCACTATAAAAACATCCCTATTGTGCGGTCCTACTCGAAATTATGGATCCTTCACGCGACGGATGCTTGGGTAGTGTTGCCAGATTTTAGAAAGCTGTGGCGCCAACTCAAAACCAAAAAAGCGCAACTAATTGATCATATCGCGCTTAAATTAAATTTTGCTAATTTTTGTGAAACCGGACATTAAATAAAGACAATTTTAAATAAATAATAAAAATAAATTAAATGGAACGTTAAATAATTAAGATTTCTAAAATTCTTCCATTATCAGGGCTGGGCAAGGCGCTTCTTTCAGCAAAAATAAATTTAAAAAATAAATTTTTTAAAAATTAAAGTAATAATTAATAACAATTCGGACAGAGTTTGCTAAGTGCCGCTAGAAATTACAAGTTTTTCTATAGAAATAAAAGCAAATTATGAAAGAGCATTAAATTAGAAGAATTATAGGGTGAGGATGAATCGAAAATTTTGAAGTTTAGGCATTAAAAATTCAAAAATTGTAATACGTTTTTATGATAGGCTAAATGCGAACCTTAAGCCTCGCCTATTTTGAATTTTTTTTTGAAATTTTACTAAAAATCGTGTATTTTATCACTTTTTGATGCAGCCGTCACGTATATGTATTGTTATTTAAATAAAACATTGAACCACTTCGTGCTATGCGGAGATTTTAACGCGAAAATTGGCAGGAACAAAATTGTGGACCGACGATTGGCAAACACAGTCTACACGAACTATCAATAATAATCTATGATCAAAGAAAAAACCTTCTTTCAATCACTATACAATCCTCTGGAAGAAGTGTGCAAAATTTCACTAATCGATGTATTACTTTTTGAGAAATCGTGTTCACCGACTTGAAAAATAGAGTTTTGAGAAAAATGGGATTCAAGTTTAAACCTAATGATTTATTAGAGGAATTTCTAAAGGCTTTCTCGCCTAGAGTTTTAATCCGATTGACTTGAAACTTTGGAAAAATGTTCTTGACATTTTGTACTATTAGAAAAAAAAAGAATGTTTAGAAATTTCTAAACCCACGTACTGTTTAATGTAAAAGCATTGGGGGTTAACCTGTTAAAACCCCTATACTGAATCTTTGCGCTGAGAAGGGTGTGAAAACTGAATTACGAAGATTATTTAAAAAAATTAATAGCATTTCCAAATCTAAAAAAATTACATTAAATGCAAAGTTGCACTAAATTTAGATAGAGGTTAACCGCGATAAACTGGATAAGTTCGAAAGAGAAACAATTTTATTTAAAGTGAAAATGATTTCATCGTGATTTTTTTATGAAAATAAAATTTCGAAGTTGCACATTCGCTGCCACGAATTTACCCGTTAATGTGAAAATACGGTACACTTGCCGTGTTTTCGTGAAAATTTCAGGCCTCGAACTTGTCGTATCCGTTCGAGCAGAGGTCCCAGATAATAAAAATGAATGTAGTAAGAATTTCAGTTATCTTTTCAAAATACCGCATTTTCATTTATTTCTAAAAATAAGATATTTGATAAGCAGGCGGGTCAAAAGTCATTGAAAATGGCACTTGAACAAAATAGTTCATTGTCTCGACTCTCGACGACTGTCTAGTTTAATCCAGCCGAGTTATTTTGTTAAAATTTCATTCCAAATTGTCGGAGGAATTTCTGGAACTTTATTTTTGTAATGAAGCAATTGAGAATTTTTATAGCTCACTTACAAATGACCCTTGTTATTTGACCCCGGATGCTGCGGGGTCTTGGAATGTTGCGAACGAACACCCTCGCGTTTCTTATCCCTAAATTTAACTTAATTATTTTGCATAACTTGTTTACTAATTATTTTCTTTTTTTCCAGGTGAGTTCGCTTACAAGGGCGTTGCGGTGAGTAAAAGCGCGTGTACCGAACGACAGATGGAGCTGTTCATTTTGACCTTTATTTTTTAAATTAGATGTCTAATCTTTGAAATCTCTATTAAGCATAAATTGAATTAAATGTTAATTTATGATGGAACTAGCACGTGCAAGTATAAATAAGCAATCATTAATGGTGTGCTGGTATCATTACAAATTAACTTTCGATTAAGTCATTTTGTTTGTATTTAAATTTATTAATACTATTCATCTGTTCTATTTCTGTCGAGATCCATTGAAGTCTTTTGTTTACCAAATTTATTCTATTTACGATTGGAATTTCAAGGAAAACCGCGACACGTAGCGAAAATTGATTTTTAATATGGAAAACCATTGTTGTCCAAATACCAACACGTTGTAATTTCGATCAATGAGCTTTTCGATACGTATCGAGGTTATATTTTATTAAACTTGAAACAACGTACTGAAACTTGTTGAACGACCCCTCGTGTTAAAATCCAAATACCTTATCGATTGATTATTAACTAAATAATAGTTGCCCTATCAACTTAAGGAATTTTATCATAAGAAATGAGGTTATTAACCAGTAGAATAGTAAACCTATTTATTAATTTATTTATTGCTCAGATTATGCAATGAAATAGTTTTCTTATCTAATTTAATTATTTTGATAAACAAAAATCCAGTGATAGAAAATATTATAAATTCAAATTTAATTCTGTAATATCGGTAACGACGACTTAAGACTGTGATTTCACTGACAAAGAAAACATCATCTTCCAATGCAATAGAAAAAGACCGCTATAGGCATATAAATAATTTCATTAAATGGAAGTTGGCAAATTGTAACATTTTTGAAAAATTTAGAAGCTTGTAATAATGAACAGGCCTAATCCTTGAAGTAGATGATGATGATCATTAATAATGTAATAACTGTGTTTCTAATGAGCGAAAAAATGATTATTAATATTCAAAATTTTAAATAGTACTGGAAAAATCTACCTTAATAGATCTCTAAGTTGGGCTGACATCCTGTCAGATATATCTTTTCATCTTGATCCTTTAATGTTTTCTCTTGAACTTTCTCGACGGACAAAAAGCTCGTAGCCAATGCTGTCCGTTCAAGAAAGCTTTAACTACACTTTTTAAATGCTCGTATTTTTGCATGAAACTTCTACACAAAATAGTTCAATAAAAATAAACTGTCTGTCTGTAACTTCTCAATGGAAGGTCAGAAATTATTGTGATTTTTTTAATTTGATCTGATTTGGTCAGGCGGTCAGGTGCTCTCATCAGATTCTTCATAACTTGACGATTTTGTCGTTCAACGGGGTTTACTTATTAAAATGCTTCTATATTTTGAGATTCTATAATTCGATTTTTTACCAGCCACTAAACTTTTTCTTTTATATATCTTGAAAAGTAAGCAAAGTGGAGCAAAAATTAATCATGGTTGCAGCAAGAAAATGATCCGCTCATCCAAAGTATTTGTTTTTCATTATTTTCAACAAATGAAATCATTAAAATCAACAAAAAATAACATGTCACCCGTGGACCCAAAAAATCATGGCACAATAGATTTTTTACACTTCATGTATTTTTATTGGAATGTAACTTGGATTTTGTGCAAAATTGTTGGCAAAACCTTTTGGTACAGAGAACTAAGCGAATTTCTGAGACAATTGAGTTCTGCACTCCGGTGGGTGTCCTTATCTCGTGTGTTGCTCGGAGCAGTAACACCTAAATCTTGTTAATCCATTTATGCACTCCACCCAATTCGCGTGCAACTATCCCAGGTTTTGCTCGTAAATTCTTCTTCATCGTTTTTTCTTGTCAGCAGCGTCGTGACTCAACTTAGCCGAAGCCAAGATGAAGTTTCTAGGAAGTATAATTCGTGGGGTGGTTTCCTGTTGCCCATAGTTCACAGATCGATATTGGAATTTTTGTCCACAGCAGTATTCGAACTACGACTTACGCTTCTTATGCCCGTACTAAAAGTCACGGCTTGACTCTTGAAACTAGATTTACCTATAGTGTTTTACTGGTAAATCTAGTTTCAAGCCGTGACTATTAGTACGACATTAGTCGACCCATGTATACTTCACGGTATACTGCTATACGTAAATTAATAATAATAATACAAGCATTACATTCCTGACGGAATTTAGCTATCCCTGATAGAGATTTAACATATTTGATTATTGGGGTGGATAAGTCCCCATATTCTATACATTGCCTTCTCATATTCTTCCATCTGTCTTTGCTTTCTTTACAATTCTTCTCCATACCAATCTGTTTGTCACCTTCTCTCTCCAGTTTATGATCTTCATCATTCTCAAGTCCTCCCTAACTTGGTCCTACCTTCTCACTTTGGGCCTTCCTCTGGTACAGTCCTCCATTGTCCTTTAAATCCATTGTCCTTTAGAACTTTTTAAACTTGTCCGGAGCAACAAAACTGATCGAAAAAATAAACAAAAATTACTTGCGGCCTCCGTTCAGGAGTTCTTGTACTGCCCCGATTGGAGGATTTTGGACGGTTCACCGCTCGGACAGCGTCACCCAAAACGCGAATCTTGAATCCCCACTCTTCCGCTATTCGGAGCTAGTTTATACGAATTTTCGCCTTCTCATCTGTTTTGCATGTCGCCTTCGCGATTCCCACTGCAGTCGCACCTCCTAGGAGAGCCCTGTCCCTTCTTTCATTCCTTCCATTGTATATACGCGCGCGGCCGATCTCGCTTCCGAAGGTTTTTTAGGCTCCCGAATAAATTCGTAAGACTTAGTTTGCTCAAATATTGCTTGGAGCACATATGGTACGAAGATATTTGTAAGCAGGAAAAAAAATGGATAGAATTTTTCAAGTTTTGATAAAAGAGATTATTAGGGATCTTCTTGTCAACCAACAATTCGGCGTTCTCTTCGCGCTTTGAACTGGTAACTCCGACGCTTATCTTCTCGCGCCTGGGTAATCCTTCTGTTCTATTATAAGAAACAGTACTAGTAAATCGGTTCGAGGCGGATATTTTGAGAGAAACAAAGTTGGAGAACCGGGCGTAGGTCTTTCGGTCGGTTGACGAATCTGCCCCTCTGCGCTACCCCAGCGGGCAATTTTTCTTGCGAACATTAACTAATGAATAATTGGCAGAAAGGGGAAGTGGGATTAGCATATATGTAAGTAGAATGACGAAGGGGTAGAGTGTGATGATAGTGAGAGATAAATGTTCAGTAGTCAAAGAAGCCTTCGGAGACAATGAAAAAGGTGGAGAGATAAAATCCCCGAACTATGAAAAGGTAACCGAATCTAGAATTGGCAAAAACCTAATTTCAAATCGAAGAATTATTTGTATTATATTAGTTTTTTTTTGTTATTTTCGCTTTTTAGATTTCAAATTTGCGACAAAACAGGTTTTCATTATTTCTCTTGTACCTACAACGGACGCTAATTATTTTATTCAGGTGGGAATAATTATAAGAAATGGTTCTTTACTGAAAAAAAATCGGATGTGGCCATGACCATGACTTTATCATACTTTCATTAAATATTAAAAAAATAATTTTTAATAATAAAAAGGAAAACTTATTTTTCGTCAACCAATTTGACCCAAAATCTAATCAGCTCTAAGTTTCGATACAAAATACCAAATTTAGTTTTGAAATTGTTATTCGTTTTTGAAATATTTAATAAAAACTAATTTAAATAAATAGATTAAAAAATATTGTTTTCATGAACCAATTTCAACCAAAATTTGATCAGCTCTAACTCCTACTATAAAATATAAGAATAATATTAAATAATAAAACATAAAAAAATAAAAAAACAATAGTTTTCATTAAACAATTTTAATTAAAATTCAATAAGTTTTAAATCTCGACATAAGTATGCTAAATCCTAAATTGAGTTTTGAAATTCCTATTAATTTTTGAAATATTAATTAAAAACCAAGGAAGAATACTTTACCCTACCCTTACCCTGAATACGTCATTTGAGTGGATAATGTTAGAACCGAACTTGCCATAAAACAAGAAGGATTCATCTTCCAACTGTGCGCATTGTTTGAGTGGATTAACGAGATTCTCGTTAATGTTGAATTTACCCATTGGATTAATGAGCGGCTCATAAATCTTGAATTACTGAATAGATTAACCTTTTAATTACAGACTAAATTAACGAGATTCCCATACTAAACATGGGAAAATTCTCGAAGAACGAGCTTAACCTCTTGTAGTTTTAAGGCGGAAAAAGGGGTTACCTCACATTAAATTTTAATTTGGAAGTACCTTTTAGATTTAGCTAATTTGCTTGAACTATTAGGAGGTTGTCCTCCCCCAAGGGAGTTTGACTGTACGATAAAATTACATTCATATACTTCAATTTTACAAAAATTGGATCTTAGAATTAGAAAAAGAGAACATTACCTTTAGGAATCGCAGATTTGTAGTCATGCTTATTAGCAGTTCATGATCGTCGCCAAAAAAGGTTAAAAAAGAATAAAATAAAATTTTCCGTGAAAATCGGTAAAACAATGGTGACTTGGAAAAATTCGATATGGGAAAACACAGACGATTATTATCTTACCAAATCTTTTGAAATTATAGATTTTTTGTTTAGCTGTAAAATATTTTTTATTTCAGGGGGTTGGGTGCGCACACACTAAAGTTCTATCATAGGTTTTCCACGGACGAACGGTTCTGGAATTGTATTAACTAAATAACTATTAATAACTAAATTTTCAATCTATAATCTGGGAAAACCCTGAAATGCATTCAGTTTTACTGAAATAATCCCATAAAATTTATCTTTTTATCACAATAATAATATTTGGGTCGTCTTTTCTTCGTTCCTCGAATCTCATTTAAAATAATAAATGATTCTTTTATGGGAGATTAATTACGACTTTTAATTATGATGTCGTAATTAAACCAAAAACAGAAATCTTTTTGTTCGCTGTTTATTAATTTTCTATTTAATTTTAAAAACATAGGATTGGTGCATATAAATAAGTTCTTTGTTTGGAGCAAACATGCGAAATAATTTCATGTGTATGATTAAATAATGAATAAATCAAAGTAAACTAAACGAGCTGCATTTTATAAGGCGTCGTTTCGAGATAGTTAATGAGTTAGTCTTGGGGTTCATGGTCGATGTCCTAGTCTACTGTAGAATTGCAATATTCAACATCTGCTGTGTGTGTGTTCCACATTTTGTTATTTCCGTTTACATTCTTTCTATTTTTAAAAATTGTTAAGCTTTAAAGAATCTCTTTATCATTCGATTTCTTTTTTTCTAATTATCGGGACTAATTAACCACATAAGCGGAATAACAGTGGCGACTCGTACCTCTTCTTGTGGTCTCGGATAACAATTGCAAATTATACTTCACTTGTTTCGTGGGTATTGTGTAAAATTAATTTTGTAGTTGTTTGGAATACTTTGATCTTGCGAGTAGCCTGCAAATTTCAAAATGTGTACGCTGCTGCAGAAATAAAACTGTAAAGGTCCTCCAGACGACTCAATTTGGTCAGGCGTTTTAATTTATTCTATCAAGTCAGCAGTTCGACAACGAACGTGAAGAGTTGCAACGAAGTTGCAAAATAAATAAAAAACGTCTGGCCAAATTGGGTCTCGTGGGGGGTCGAGCCACGGAAATAAGACTCGAGTTCGCTATGCAAACTATTTTCACGTATATACGTGCAAATTTGTAAAACAATTTATATTGTGTGTTAAAGTTTTGCCATATCTTAACTTCCAATTTAGGGCAAGAATTCAAGTTACGCATACTAAATAGTTACGGTTAATTTAAATATGGTGTCACGATGTTGTAAATTTACCAATACACAACTACCATAATCATGGAGATTAGTTCTTATCAATGAAAAATAAACCAGTAACAATGTTTCGAGTTAATCGGTGAATGAGAAAAACAAACAACTTCGTTTTTTTTATTGCTAATTTACATTTAAAAAACATAATTCATAATGCCGTAAAGTATTATTTATATACCTCGCCTATAATTTTGCCAAGCTACCTTTGGGAACGAAAACTTAGTTAATGTAGGTCGAGAATTTTTATTGTTTTATTATTGTTACTGCTACTACTACAAGCCTAAAATGGAGTGAAAATCGTGCTTTATCTTTGTACTGACATTTTAGTCCTTGGTAGCAAAACTCAAAAAGCACGTACCTATTCGTCTGTACCATGTCATAAAAGTTAGATGACTCGATTTGGACTACTGATTTACTGTAGGTAAACTTAAAGCCCAATGGTAGTTTATTTATATTCTCAGTGCATAGCCAAAAGCATAATTTAGTCGATGGAATTTAATAACGACGATTGCGTTTTGCGATTAACTATTCTACACTGGAATTTATAAACAAAATCGATACCTTGTTTGTAATTATTAATTATAATATTACGAGACATAGTTTCAGTTTTCTAAATTTGGCCGTAGACCAAATATATCGATGAGTGTTTGAAAATATCTGTACTGTAATTTCTATTTTGTACCATACAGAAACGTTTTTTTCCTGTTCCACCAAGAACGTTCTAACAATATGAAATTTTATGGAACGCTAGTAAAATTACACCTTATCAAAAATGATACCACCTAACTTATTCAAAATTTATTATTACCGGTGCATAACAAATTGCTTTTTTAAATTATAATAGCAAAATATGGAAAATTGTTAAAAATACATGGAAATTTCTATCAAACCAGTATCACATCCATGACTACTTTTAATAAATTTTTAAATTTTAAAAGATTTTTTTTAATTGACAAAATCAAGAAGATAGCGAAATACATGGCAATATGTACCTGAGCCGCAAACATTTCTCCAAAAAGAGAGCTACATGTCTTCAGTTTAGGGATGCCACTTGTTCTCAAATTCTTAAAATTGTGAAAAGTGCTCAATGATTCCTAAAATTGTCCTTAATAATACTTTCGATTCCTAAAATTCCTAATTTTAAATTTAACTTACTTTTTTGCTCTCATTTGGTCTTAATAGTAGGTGCTGTTTCAGAATAATTTATTTGTTAAGAAATGCAGTGCAGTAAAACTTGTTTTTACATGTGGAATTGTCTATGTGCGATTTTTGTGTGGGATATATTAAAAAATTCCTTTTATGCGGTCCCTATCCCCCGCACAAAAACAGATTTGAGTGTATTACTGATTAAAAATTGATTGAACAACCCAAAGAGGAGCCCCAATTTTTCAAATCGACTTTACTAAAATATCAACACAGAATTTATAAATTTATTCTTGATTCTAACGCACTTGAAGCCCATAGTAATACTTTTTCAAATTTCTCTGTTGATGTTGTAATAAATACGATTATAAGCCATTTGAAATACAGCAAAAATTTGCAATTGGGGGGGGGGGTATTAATGGGTTAAAGTAACAAAAATGTATTGCAGAAATAGGCTTGACTTCGGGGTTGGGAGGGGGTAAAGAACCATCTTCTAAGTTGAAAATCGTGATCGTGACAATTTTTTGACGTTTAGTTTTTGCTAAAATGTTACAAAAATATCTCTTGTAACATAATAAAGAACTGTTTATGTTGCTTAAAAACAGGATGCTAAAATTTGTGATATTTCTGTCTTAGACCCTCCGCTTTTCATTTCCAATTCAAAATAGTCGTATGTCTGAAGATAATCACTCAAAAAGTGCATGATTGTCCGTCTTACTTTCATTTGTAGTACCTTTTGGTTTTCACTTAATTAAAAATTAACGGGGGGGATGTCTCCCAGGGACATACCAGCCTCCTCCCTATTTTGAATCGAAAATGGTCTTAATCGTTTGTGATTGGTCTGTGAATAATTGTGCATCATTTGTTTTTATTTGTATCTCTTTTTTTAAGTAATATAAAAAATTTGGGAGAGTGACGGCTCAAAACAAGCTAATTTTGAATCCAAATTAGTCGGGATAGTTCTTTGTTTGTACATATTATTTGATTTTTATTTGTTCTTTAGTTTTCAAAATATTCCGAAAAATAATATTGACGCGCTAAGAGGATTAACAAACCCATTAATCAGATTTCAAGTATCCCGAAAACTAAAGAAGTATAAACGAAAATAAAGCTTACATAAACATGTACCGTGTGGCCAACTAAGGGCGGATGTCGGCTGTCTATCAAAAACTATTATGCCTATCTATAGACCCCTGCCTATTATCTCACAGTTTTGTGAAAAATAATTTATTGACGAAAGTGGCCATAAGAAACTGCGGGAAATATTTTTCGAGCTTTTAAGGTGATCGATAGAGGGCCTAATTGACAACGAAACACTGCAGCTCTACCAAGTAAACAATAATTTTGAGTGGGCGTGTTTGGCGCTAGTAGAATTATACGTTCATTCATTGGTTCATTCAAATTTTATAACATTAGTTCGCATATTTTCCGAAATTATTGTAAGCTTGGTGGCACTGTAGTTCATTTTAGAACGATTAAAGATACATAATTATATTAACATGCGGTTTGAGCAATAATTTGCGTTTTTTCCATTTAAAATTTTGAAGAAAGCTTTAATTAATTATCGCTAAAGGCTCTTTGCATCTAATTTTTTAAAGTAAATCATTGCTAAGAATTCCGAATCAGCATCAGATCGATAAGAAGCTCAAGCAATTTTGGTAAGGCTTGAAGGAGATAACTCTTCGACCCCCCCCCCGCCTTTATTAAGTGGAGTGCTATAAAATAGTAAAAATCAAGCGGATACGGATTTAACTCGGCTTTCCAGCGGCGCTCAAAATTATACATTATTCACTCTATAAATTATGCCCTCTATCGGGCTATCCTAGAAACTTGAAAAATATTTTTAGCAATTTAATTAATTATTTTTTCCAATACTAAGATAATCAGTTATGATATACAGTCGGCATCCTTCCTTAGTTGGGTACGTGGTAGAAACGAGCTGAACTAATTTGATCCATAACTGTAAGTTCAAAATTAGCGTATTTCCAGCCCCCCCAACTTTTTCAAATTATTTGAAGACTAAAAATGTAAAAACTAAAATTTAATCCATTTAAATTATTTTGAATTCAAAATTTAAAATGAAAGCTCTGCAAGTTGGTACAGTAAAAGTTTCCTTAATGATACATCCTGTAGGATATCAAATTAAACGAACTTTCAAAATAATAAATAAACTTTTTCACGAAGGGACACTTTCTTTGTTCTCAAAAAGAAGACAAAAACTTTGTGCCCATTGCTGTCTGCTCAAGAGTTTCATTTTATTTAGCGATTTATCTTGGTATTTATTTGCAATGTTTGTAGTTTATAAAATGTAGAGGTTTTTGTTCTCTTTTTTTTATCAAGTCTTATTCTTCTAAAAACGAATATTAAGGAATACTTTTGTAGTCAGTGGTGTATTTAAAAAATTCCTATGAGGGGGCACCAAGTGATTTTTAGTTGCTCGTTAATCCATTCATGCGCGTCAGTTAACAAGCTAATTAGAAAATTTCAAAAATCAAAAAAAATTCTAAACTTATTCCAAATTTAAACTTATTTAGAAGATTCCTGCATCTGGATTTTACCATTTTTAAGCGGTTTATGAAAGATGAGGGTCTAATTAGCAGAAAAAATTTGCGGCCAGTTCATAAATTTTAGAAAAAACGGCTTTAAAAATTAATTTGGAATGCAATTTTCTCATTGACTCTTTTGAACTGTAAAGATACCAGAATCTCGGTTTTACAACGAATTATGAAAATGAAGGTCTAATTAACAAATAAAAAATAAAATTTGTGGTCGGTCAACAAATTTCGGAAAAAATTCACTTTTAAGGTGAATCCGAGTCTTGACGTAGTTGCGTTTGTCAAAACCCACTTTCCGCAGCCTCCGCTCCGGCCGCTACAAGCGGTTTTGACAAGCGCTTTACTCATTAAAAACATCCCCAAGAACGGTTTAACTCTACCCAACCTCCCACTAAATGAGGATGTTGACCCGGCGTATATCAGGGAGCGACTGGTATCTCCCCACCGCTAGTTACTTTCGGCCGACCACAGCACGCGGACTGTAAAATGTTGGTTAGTCCTTAGTACAAGTCCGACTAAATTCATCCTCGCCTTAAAGAGCTTGTATTTTGCTATTATTTTATTTGGAAAAGCCATTTCTATAGAAAAAAGTGTATTTTCGAGTCCGGGATTCTTAACTCTAGCTCTTATTTAAATTTTAAAATCACGTGGTAAACATAATTTTTATGACGGAGGGCTTCCGAGATACAGAGTCAGCCTTGGGGAGGCAATTGCCCACTCCTAAATACGCCACTAGAGACCTCCGTTCGCTGTTACACTGTCTAATGTTGCGTTGGATGGCGGAGAAATCACTATCACATTAAAAATTTCAAAAACCCGACCTAAAACCAGGCCCGGACTGGCCAGCGGACAAAAGACCAAAGTAATTTAAATATTTTTTACCTATAATTACTAACACTTAAATGCAATGTAAACAATTACACAAAATACAGAGACATCCAGTGGTGAATTTAAAAAATATCTATTGGGGAGAGGGATGGGCAAATCAAATTATTTTGCAGATTCTCGTTAATCCATTCGTGTGCGTCAATGATACAGAGAAACTGACAAAATCTAAAAATCAAAAATATGAAAGAAATTCAAAACTTTTCAAAAATGTAACTTATTTAATTTTATTCTGTCTATAAATAAAATAGACAAGTTTTAAAGGATTCGGCAAATTTGCATTGGTATCTCTTAATTTTTATTAAGGGTCATTAGGATTTTTTTATTGCATTTTGTGTAAGTACAACGAATAGAACATAAAAGTTAAAATTGACAAAGTTATTTATAGTTTCAAGTTAAGATTGTATTGAAACACGTTTTCCTCAAAACGGCATTTTCACAATCTGTGATCACGATATATCGAAAAGTAATACATCGAATTGTTTCAAATTTTGCTGATTTATTTTAGATAATTAGTCCTTGCACAATTCTGTTTTCGGCTCGCAATTTTGTTTTGTTGACGAAAAAGTAGCCATATCTCCATCAAAAATCTAAACTTTGACTTTGAACGTGTGCTATTTTGTTTTAAATTGATATTTTGAAAAACTGTTTATTTAAGGACTAAAAATTAAATTATTTGAGTAAAACTTACCGTTTTATGTCTACTAACATATTTTAAAATAAAGTTAACAAAAAATTTTCCAATATTAGATATTTTTGACTGAGCATGACGCCTTAAGGGTAGGTTCCATGGGTCCCTTTCATCTATTTTTATAATTGGTCAAAAATATTAATTTTAAACAAAAATTGAAAGGGGGGTATGAAGCCTACTCTTAAGCAGTGGATTTCGGGTTTCCACTTAAATGAAAGTTATTATTAGCTTCCAATGTAAGTAAAATTTCTATGCAGTTTCACCCCTTTGCAATACTGAGCGAATAATTTGATACTTGAAGAACCTGAAATGTTTTGTTTTCTGTTATTCTTCTCACGTATTACATAACATAGGTAATCTTAAGTACCAAATTACTTTACACTTCAACTAATTATTATCAGTTTCAAGTACATCCTTGAGTTAAATCAAGATCTTAAGTTGCTATTTACCCAGTTATTAACGTCAACTCAATATTGGTATTAACACTAAGGACGAATATGACAATGGAATTGGAATGATTAACCAGCTTATTTTCTTATTGTTACATGTTAGTGCTCAGCTCGAGGGATTTCATAAGTAGGATCCTATTGTTTATTACTTTGGTGTTATAGTGACATTATGATGGTAGCATTGTAATTCACTTTTGATCTGCCGCTTCTCCAGAGAATCGAGCATCTTTTAATGAAGAGCTTTATCACATTAATTTCAACCAATTAAAGACCATCGCATAGTTTGTTTTTGGAAAATTTTAATTCACACACGAAAAACCGACATAACTTTCTTTTGAGACGAATTCGATCGTATTTTAATTTGGAATTCCGTTAATAAATTGATATACAAATAAATAACCTTCGCGTCAATGGATGAGGGCTATTAACTTTTTTTATTCATGTGGGAATTAAAGCTTTATGCGGGGATATTTGATTTTAATTCATAACAATTTGTTAGGGTGAGAAAGCCAAAAACGAATACCTCGGACTGACTCATCCAAAAAAGAGAGTTGTGAAGATTTCGAGAACTATTTTTGGAATAGACAAACAGCAAAGTTGTTAATGAAGACCTTCCCAAGATAACTTTTCTCAAATATTTGCTTGTTTCTTGCTCAACATAAAACCTTTTAACGAGGATTTGAAATTTTAAAAGGATTACTCTTCTTTGTAAAAAATTATCTAAGCTATTTTTGAAGCTGCGATATCATTAATTATGTACACATAATTTGCATTTTATTTAAATTCGTTTTCTTTAAGCCTACAAACCGAATTACTGTATAATTTACATATTATCGTTCCTGTAAATTGTAAATAAAATGCAAAACTTTCTTCTCATTTTTATTACCAAACTTGCAAATAATAAATTACCGTTGCCACTATTCTAATGACTATTGTAAACTTGGATTTCTCAAAGCTGTCCAGATTTGCCATTATCAGGTCTCTTCAGAAATCGCAATTTATCGCTGTTGAAATAACACCTTGGGGTGAAGTCGTGGAAGTTCAATTATAGGAGGATTTGTTAACATTGTAGGGGGTGTGATGAGATAATTTGATAGAAGAGTTAGTCGATTACGATACCTGATAGAAGATGGAATTTAAATAATAGAAAATTACTTAACGCCTCTACCACATAGGCAGCTTCGTGTAGGTTGTAGGAGTTTTCCGAATGCAATCAGATGTGCCAGAGTGAAACCCGGATCGTTGCCATGGAAGCTAACTCCGGGAACGCTATAAGTTGCTAGGCAACCATCTGAAAAGGTCTTTGTTCTCCTACTTGTACAATGTATTGCCAATTTTGTATTTATATTTAGGACCTTGTAATAACACCAACGTTACATGCAAATTTGACTGTTTAAGATGTTAACACATTGACAAAATTGCACTAACGACTTCATTAACTTTTTCTTAATTCAAACTTGGAATAATTAGTAATGCTTCTGCATTTTTCAACAGAACCCGCTCTTATGAAATTCAAAAGTTCCTAATTATGTTCTGGTTCAACTCCGACTTTAACCTTCGATAATGTCACAATAAATCAATTTATCTTGATCGAGTTTTAGATTTCCCTCTGGAATTCCAAACAACCTACTCTCTCGCCATCGGAATTGTGTACATCAAAAACTATTTAACATGTCAAGTACAACTTCTTCTCATCCTTTTAATTTGCAGTAGTTCAATTTTTCCACTTCCTCCACCCAATCCACTTTTACTGCTAAAAACCTTTTATATGCGAAATAAAAGAATAAGGGCACTCAACCTTTTTATTTTAGTTTTTCCTTTTCCTTTCGATTCTTTTCTTAATTACCCATTACATGGGAATTATTTATATTTAATATTGTGCTGTTATAGTCCAGTCATTATGTACGAAAAATAGGGGGAGCTTAGAAAAGCTTAACTTAAAATTGTCGACCAAGATTTCCTATGAGCGATCTTGAGAAAAGGTGTAAATTTTGTTTTCTTGCGATAACTCGGCTATCCGCCATGATACAAAAATTACGATTCTATACTTTTTTGTTGTTTTTTCACGCTCTACAATTTTGATTCTCTGAATTTTTCTCCTACCGGCGATCGTTCTTGAGATATCGAACGAGAAAGTAAAAAATTAAGAGATTGAAACTTGTTTTTTGCTGTTTTCTCCTTTTCATATTAAAAAAATATTTATTATCAAACTTGTAGAATTTGTTTTGTGTTTTTTTTAGACGAAAAGTATAACTTCTAGCGCACTAACATAGATTATTTGTACAAATGCTTTGCTTTTATTTTGCAAAATTCGAAATTCAAATTCGAGACGGTCATTGGCGTAGTTGTTAGCACGATCAACTGCTAACGTTAAGGCAGCCAGTTCGAATCCAGGCAGTGGTTTATTTTGTTGTGGCCGTCTCCGTACTTCGGGAGGTGCGCAAAGCATTGCCATCATTAACAATAAAAATATGGTACACAGGAACATCTGAGGCCAGCCTAGCAAGCTACTTCAGATATAAAGCAAGTAATGCTCACGGTACTAATAATAGCTTAGGAATGATGCTACTATTAAGATATAACAGAACCTTGTCCTAAATTAAACAGAAGAAGAAATCAAAGTTGAACAGGTCTTTGAGAACGCAGATACCCTGATCGTAATTACAGCAATTGAAGAAGCATCGGTTTATGACTTTGTTGAAATCGTCGGCAAAGACACCGATTTTTTGGTTTTAATCAGTGGATTTACGCAGGATAAAGCAAACGTATATTCCAAAAACCAGTAAAAGGAAATATGTACATACGCAAAAATCTCATAAAGCATGATAAGTCCGTTCTCGACAACATACTTTTTCTTCTTTCATGCTTTTTGCTATTTTCAACGATGGAAAATCAAAATCCATCGACACTATCGAAAAGCAGATGGAGCTACGGTCATCGATGGAATTATTCAAACAAGAAAAAGTCAATCCGGAGGTTCTGACTCCCCACGAGAACAATTTCTCATCGCCCTATATGACAGTAACAAGCAGGAAAAATTTATAAATGTTTTACGATTTCACCGCTTTGCTAAATAATTAAATCCGCTGAACTACCCCTAAAGCAACGAAAAGCGTAGCACGTCAGCATATATTCCGTACGTATCGCCAGGTGCAAACGTGGCTCGGATGTTACAAGGATCATCAGAAACGGGGTTGGGTCAACCTCACCTTCTCGTGGTACACCCTGATTATACAAACGAGGCACTGATGACCGAGTATTGTTGGTATAACCAAAAACATATTTGCAGGAAATGGCAAAAGATAAGACTTCTACCAGTTTAGGAGAAGAAAAACTGGGAGCTGGATCAGAAGCTCTGAAAGGGCAGCCCCTTACTGATCTTACCTGTAACAGGATAGTCTCCTGTTCAGGAAAGAAATTGACTTTCACTCACTCAAATGATGCCTCGGATGGTAGATCGGATAAAATGATGAAAGATCCGTAGGTCGCCCCAAGAAGAGATGGCGAGATCAATTATGAGTGACGTAACGGACCGCGGTCTTACACGTGCAGTTGATGATGATGATTATGGGGTTGGTGACGAACAAATCATGGACTTGAACCGGTTATTAGCACAGCTGAATCCGCGTCATCTGAACTTTTAAAGCTCATATCGTGCAAGTGTAAGGAAAACTGTGGAACTGCCTGTGGGTGCAGAAAAGCAGGGATTGATTTTTCCATTATTTGTCTAAATTGTAGTGGGCCAAAGTCGAGATTTCCTGCTCAATGAGGATGATTCGACTATCGAAGAATTATCTCAGGTGGTTGAAGAATCTCCACAACTCGATGGTAAACTAGGACCATCGAAACAAAGTGAAATATACACATATTAAAAGCGGATCTCAATTCATCTTCATCTTCTACAACACAAAAACATGTAGTGTGATTCCTAATTTTACTGTTTTATTTATTTATATTGTACTTTAATAATTTTCTCAAAAAATATAAATCATTACATTAATCTATACAACCGCGCGAGCTATGAAATTGAAATTTCGCGCCGACTTTCCAACTTTATAGAACACTAAAAGTCGTAATTTTTGTCTAAAAGAAAAACGTTTAGGGATTAAAACTCAAAATTGAAATATGTATCCATGATAGGCTAAATTTGAACCTCAAGCACCGCCCATTTTGAATTTTTGTAGCAATTTTACTCAAAATCACGTATTTTATCACATTTTTATGCATTCTCGACGTAGTTGCGCTGTCAAAACCTACTTTCCGCACCCTACGCGACACTTCAGGTCGCTTCGGGCGCTACAAGCGGTTTTGGCACGCGCTTTCTTACTAAGAACATCCCCAAGTACCTCCAACTCGAAAAGTATGGAAGTTGACGCGACGGATCTCAGATACCCACTGGTATATCCTTACCACTGGCCAGAGTCAATCCAGGCATAGCACACGTCCCGTCAACAAAATGAAAATATTCCTGCATTTCGTGATTTCTAAAATCGTTGTTTAGCGTTATTATTGGATATATCGACTTCATTCATAGTAAATTCCACTCGTATTAACGTTCTCTACCTAATTCTAAATAAACTTTTGTAAAATCATCACAGTCAAAGAATCCCAGTTAACGCACAAAACAAAACAAAAATTTATATTGCAGGTATTAGCATGCTCTTCAAATTGGATAATAAATATTTTTTCAATAAAAATCATGGGAATGGAGAAAACAGCAAAAACCAAGTTGCAATCTCTTAATTTTTGCTGTCTCTTTCGATATCTCGAGTAAGATCACCGGTAGGTGAAAATTCATAGGATCCAAATTATGGAGGGTGAAAAAGTATAGAATCGTAATTTTGTATCATGGCGGAGAGCCAAGTTATCGCAAAACAAAATTTACACCTTTTCTCAAGATGGCCGAGAAAACTCATAGGAAATCTTGGTCGACAATATCAAGTTAACCTTTTCTAAGCTCTCCTATAATATCCAAAAATCAGTCTTCTTGATTCATTTGCGTTTTCAAATGATTGGACCAATAGTAATTCACCCATTTCATATTTTTATTTTGTTTGGCATTGAAAAAACTCGTAAATTTTCCACGTCAGGCTCCCACCGGAGAAATTTATATCACCTGAGTCCCTAGGCTTTCCTTCTGAAAATTATAATATTCAGTTTCCGTCTTATGACCCCTAACTGTTAAAGGACAAGGCCATAAAGTTAAAATTTTGTCATATTTTTGCATCTTATTCTCGATTGCAATTCACCTGGGGTTCAAAAATGAGAAAATAAAATTGACACATTGAGACAAAAATGTTTTTTCAGGGCATCCATGATTTCTTCTGTGACATTTTCATCTATCGATAACAGCAAGAGAATGCATTTTTCTTGCTCTTCTACAATTCTGAAAGCCTCCTGACCGTAATACGAGATTGGTAAAAAAGCAAGATACGAGAGGACCTCTATGAAAATGGCACTGACACCAGAAGGTTCATATAAGACTCCCAAAGCAGGTGGAAGGCCAGTTTCCGCAACCTTAAAAATTTTCTTCATACAAAAATTAAATCACAACAGCCTCTGGTGTCGGTTCGAATACCTAAAACCTAAGGAGTACAAATAAAGACGAGGATTTATAAAATTTCTATTTTCCAATTCAATTTTGAGAAATAAAAAAATTACAAAACATATTCAAACATCTGCTTGCTGAGATTCTTCAACTTCTCGGGAGATTCTGTAAAAAAATTTCGTACTAAATAAAACAAATAATAAAGTAAAAGTTGGTTTATTGGGTTTTTATATCGGCAAATAAATAAAATGGGTCTAAAAGTTAAATTTTGTTTTGCAACTGGAAGTCGATGCCATGTTGGATTGCTCCAAACCACTTGGAGCTATAGAATGCACAATTTGTGAAGGTTCGCCTCTAAAATCATTTTCGACACCATCGCACTTCTTTTTGCAAGGATCAGGTTTTTTGCATGGGTTCTTCTTCTTCTTCTTCTTTTTGCATGGATTCTTCTTCTTACATGGATTCTTCTTCTTCTTACATGGATTCTTCTTCTTCTTTTTGCACGGATTCTTCTTCTTCTTCTTGCACGGATTCTTCTTCTTTTTCTTACAAGGATTTTACGCCACTGCATGGATTTTTTTTTCCGCCCTTTCCTCCTTTTTTCCTCTTACAATCCATTCTGGGAAGATATTCTGAGATTTGCTTACTGGTGTTGGGTTGAAAAATGCTTTCGTAAAGATTGGATTGAAGCCCGCTATTGGCACAAGTTTTAATTACCGAGTTGGGTATGTCGTTTAAACCGGTACCTTTCGTTCGTCCAGTAAAATAAAATTTGTGTCGACACTTGTGTTGCACTTTGTACGCGACCCCGTGTTTCTTGTTCATTTTTCGAAAATTAGCTAAACCTACCGAATTAACATTTGAATCGTTGAAAGGGTTTATTGTAGCACATAATTTTTTGCATTCGGTCACCAAATTCGAAGTCTTTTGTACGATCTTTGGATTGAAGTGGATTTTTGTAATGGTCGAAAGATCAGGCGTTATGTTTCGGGACAATAATTTTGATTTTACCAATTGCTGCCTGGGAAAAATTTCCATTGCTCTCGGTTTCCATTGCTTGTGGCTAAAGGTTGTTTCAGTTCGTCGTGTCGGATCAGATGCGTTGAAAAATTTAAATGACGCCAATAGTCTTTTTAACTGTAAATTTGATATTTTTTGTATTGAATTCATTTTTGGTCACTGTTCACTGTTAATTTTGATTTAAACTTATTAAAACTTGGGATCGAAAAAATTACATGGTTGTTCCGTGAACAAATTTTGTTGACTAAATTTTTGGTTTTGGTTGTATCAATAGCAACCAGATTTACTAAAAACAGCGTTTTGATCAAAAGTTTTGTAATTTTAAAAAAGAATCTAGTTTGGTATAAGGAATTTCATGAGATTTTCATTTTTTGTAGTAAAAACAGCGTTTTGATCAAAAGTTTTGTAGTTTTAAAAAAGAATCTAGTTTGGTATAAGGAATTTCATGAGATTTTCATTTTTTGTAGTAGGCAGACGAATTATCTGCAAATAAGTTCAAATATTGGCGCGATCGTCAAATTTACAAAGGAAATTTGGGTTAAGCGTTCTTTGTGGTGAACAGTAAATTTATGGCTACTTAAATTATTTATAGTTAATTTAATAACTGTTGGAACGTAATTTTTACAATTATCCAAAATATTATGGTTTAAGGATCAGTTTTATGTGCTAACTGTAGTTTTTAATATGGACCGTTAAAGGAGTGGAACCAGCGTGATATATGATGTATCTGGAAAGCGAAACGACGATTTTTTGCTCTCATAAACTAAAAAGCATGTTGCCTAAAATTCCATTGAGCAGCATTGCTCAGCAGAATGAACGGAGCACCGAAGCACAGCGATCTCTGGAGATGACTGAACGTTGGATTTGTCAAGTTTGAACATCAAATTTAGCACAAAGCTATTGACCATTAGGTTCGTGTAGAACCCCGGAGGTGAAAAGCGAAAAAAAAAAAAAGGTACTTATTTGCAGATAGAGGTGTTCATCTTGCAATGTTACGTTGGCCTGTGGCTACTCCGAAGGGTTGCGTTCCGGTCACCACTTCAGTTTTTAAAGATTTCCAATGGGCGAGTTCCTTCTGTGGTTTCAAATTGTCTTCTGAAGGAAGACAGTTGGACTGAAACGGTTGCCCCATCCGGAATCGAACCGAGAATCTCGACTTCTTCTAAAAGGTTTGCCTTTTCGCACTGACCACTTTGGCCCTGTTCTCCAGTTTTGATGTCGCTCACCGGTTCCAAATTAATACAGCAAACCTACTAATCGAGCTCTCTGAATTTTCAAAGTGTTCTTCAGCTGATGGCAAGTCAGCTAGGAAAAAACAGGAGATTTCTTCTTTTCTTGACTTGCAATTGGCGGAGAAATATTTGCTAATAGGAAATTTAAATCGAATTGAAAAATAATTCTCTGCGAGTTTACCATGCAGAGGAAGATTTAGAGGAGTTGCGGCGTAATTGTTCGGATTTAGGGCTTAATTAAGAAGATTTCAAGACGCTCGTTAGCCTGGTTGTTAGCACAATCAACTGCTAACGTAAGGCGCCCGGTTGCTAGCAACATCTTTGAGGTAGAAAGTGCTTGAGTGCCCTCTTGGGAAACGGTTAAACGACGTAAGTTGTATCCTTGCAAAAGGAAGGCCGAAATAATAATTAAGAAGATCACCATAAATGTTTACATTAGGAGGCGGCATTCAGGAGTTTCTTTTTTCTTCTTCAGATTTGTTTACCTACATACGAGGGCAAATCATTACTTAGTATTTAGAAATAAAACTAAGATGTCGCTAATATCATCAAGTCAAGTGTTTTTACTGCCAACCTTCAAACCCCCAAATATAAAATGTCAATTGTATAAATTTACAAAAATTGAAAAAACTGAGAATCGTGCGGTTATCAAATATTTGTAAATGAAAGGCTTAACACTTTCAAAAATAATTGCTGATATGAATACAGTTTTGGGCAACTGCTCCGTCGGCTGCCACCATAAACAATTGGTTTTGAATTTAAACGTGATCGTATACGCACAAACGATGAACAAAGAAGGGTCAGGACGGCCAAAAGACGTTGTTACACCAGAAATTGGTGAAAAAGTCTCATAACATCATATTAAATGATCGAAAAGTGAAATTGCGTGATGTAGCTGACATATAAAAGTGTTTGGGAAAAAAGTTATCATCGAGCTGGGGCCGGATTTGCTCGCAAACGATAAAAACGCATTGGAATGGACATTTCAAAGCGGTGTTTGACATTATTTTGACATATTTATTGGGACATATCTCAAAAATAAAATAACAATCAAACAGTAGATTGAAGCTGGTGGAAGAGTTCATAAAAAATCAAAACTACTTCCATCGGGTGGAAAGGTTATGTCAACTGTTTTTTGGGATGCATCTACATACCTTAAGAAAGGAAAAACAATAACAGGAGTATATTATGCAGAATTATTCGATCAATTGAACGCTGCAATCCAGGAAAAACGACCTTATTTTAGCAAGAAGAAGTGTTGGTTCTTCAAGATAATGCACCAGCGCACACGTCAAGAATTAGAATGGCAAAACTTCACGAATAGGTCGGTATTCCATAACTAATCCCTTACGAAAGAATCGTTTCACTAAAGGAAAAGTTTGCTTTCCATGTAAAATTATGCCAAAAATGTGTCAAAATTTTGCGTGTAAACTAAGTTTTATTATTTTTTTAAAGGATATTTACGTCAAGGACGAGTTACAAAATACCGGCCTTAGGCTACGAATTACTTCCGAGTCCACCATATTGACCAGATTTGGCTCCAGTGATTTTTACATCAAATGAAAAAGTGACAGATGCAACAACTGCTTATTTTGAAGAGTTTGGGAAATCTTATTATACTGATGGTATCAAAAAACTTGTAAGTGAAGTATTGTGGTTTCCTATTTTAGTTAATGCTGGCGGCGATAAAAACCTGCG
The DNA here is from genome assembly GCA_036346125.1 of Lycocerus yunnanus. Lineage (NCBI taxonomy): Eukaryota > Metazoa > Arthropoda > Insecta > Coleoptera > Cantharidae > Lycocerus > Lycocerus yunnanus. Next base: position 1,130,587 of record JARFIX010000059.1, read on the forward strand.
GCGTGAAAGGATTCCCGATGGAAGAAACTAGCATGGTGGATACGATACTGGGTATCAAAGCTGACAAAAAAATTATTGAATATTGAATGAAAAACATTTAGTGAGTTTTGCTATACATCAGTTTTAACTTATCGAGCAAAAATTTGCTCATGAGAAATGTGTCAAATCAAAATTCAATTAATAATGTCAAAAAAATCTGATGTGACATCACATCGTGACTTTCCCATTTACTGCTAGATTTATTATAATAAAACTTTACTATGTCTGCCTTTTTGCTAACCCAAAATTTCTTCAATTTAAAAAAATTGCTGTTATTGTTTCCAAGGCAGTTCACATTCTACTGACTTTATTTTATTCTTCTTCCTTCAGCCCACTGCAGGACTGGAACCTCTTTCTCTAAGAGAAAGGTTTAAGCATTAAGACCCCACGTTTACTAAGTCCGGGTTGGAGAATGTGCCTGTAACCCTTTCAATGTTAATGCTGCCAGTCATCAACTCAGGGGGACCGCCGGTTTTACGTGCCCTCCCAAGCACGGGAGACGGTCATAGATAGAAAGAGAGTCAGAAAGAAAATTTTTCCTTTCTAGACTCCTCCCGGGTGCCTTTGCATCAGTAGTTGATCGCTCTAACTACTAGGCCAAGACCGTCTCTTTTTTAATTTATTATTTAATAATAATTGTGGTGCGGAGGGGGAGGGGCAATTGTTTTCTTATGTATGGTATGGACGCCAATGTTGAGTTCTCATTAAGTAGAGTAGGCAATACAACTTGAACAGTTTTCGGGAAGGTCACCTCGGTGGTTTAGGCTAATGGCCTTTTTTCCCCCGAAGCTTTTTGCATGATATTTATGAAGGTACAATATACGAGGGTTATTCTTACGGCTGTAATAATTCGGAATAAAAGATTACTCTAAAATGTAAATAAAACAAATTCTCTCTGAAATGACTTCTAATGAGTTATTGATTAAATCACATGAAATTGGAACAAGCCAATCATGGCTTAACCATGAATCATGAAGATAAATCAAAAAAGTGAAACGGGTTCGATCGGGTGATCTATTAGAAATACAGTCAAACCTGTTTTTGTGCGGTTTTTGTGTGTGCGACTTTTTTTGTGCGTAGTAGCATCTTCAAGTGGCGAAAGTGATTTTGAACCAATTCTCTACAACAAATTTCGAGTACTTGACTACGATGAATAGTTTTAAATGCACATTTTAAGCAAATACAGCATTTAAAAATGTTCTGCAGTGTAACTTAAATTTTTTCTTATTTGAAAATTTTTTTGAATTTTATTAATAAAAGTTAATTAAACAATTTAATTAAAAAACAATAGATAGCTGTCAAAATAACATGCAAATTAAAAAGAATTCCACAGATGATCCACCCGATTCACATTTCGGCAAATTTTGATTACGTACACATATTGCATTATCTATCACATTACATACATTATAACCGTCTGGTGATTACCTCTGGTAATTATGCTGCTTTATTGCTATAATAATTTCAATGCAATATCAAATATTTTCTATGTGGAACTGTCCTTACCGCACAAGAAAACTTTTGCAAATAATATATTTTATAGCGACATACTTATCAAGTTTAAGGATTTTTTATGTAATTTCATTAAATACTTCTTTCCACAATGCATATTCAAAGCTTAAAACGAAGCTATGGTATGGATGTAAATGTAGATTGTCGGTTCCATGATAGAACAGAACAGTAAAAAAACAGAACAACGATAAAATAGAACAAGGAAAAAAGAGAACACTGAAATAACAGATCCTTGACGAAAGAGAACACTGAAAAATAAGAACATCGGGATGAAGTTTTGTCAATTTTTTGCGTGAGTTTTGATTATTTAAGGACGTATTACACCGAAAATAACGTAATTTAACAATTTTTTGGTCTAGCCGACACGTGTCTGTAAGAGAATGCCGTAATTTGTATAAAATATTGAATATTGACGTTCTAGGAACTATTATTAAGAAAATATAATATAGCATATATTTTTAGGGCGAATTCGAGATTTGCCGTGGTTGCGTTAGTCGAAACCGACTCTCGGCAGCCTCCGCTCCGGCCGCTACGGACCGTTTTGACAAACACTTTACTAACTAAAAATATTCCCTAGGCCGGTCGGTCCTACTCGGAAAGTGTGAAAGGGATGAATGTCTTATATATGTGGAGAAGAAATATTATTGGGCACCAATTAAATAATAATCAAAACTCATAACAAAATCGTAACTAAATAATAAAAATTCATGCGAATTAATTAACAAAACTTTATTCCGTTATTCTCATTTATTTATTAAATAAATAAATAAATAAAAGTAGTAAATAAAGTTTTCGTGCAGAGAAAAAATTGAGATTTTGATGGATTTACACTTTTTGAGGTTCCCTCAGTAAAATAAGACGATTTCCAAAAAATGTCTGTTGTCAAATTTTGTGTGCGACCTACAGCAAAAATTAATAGGAATTTTCGAACAAAATTTTGGATTTTGTATCCTTATGAGTTGATTACATTTTGGTTAACAGTGGTTCATGGGAACTATTTTTTTAAATTTTATTATTTAATATTAGTTATTTAATATTTCAAAAACTAACAGGAATTTCTACACCAAATTTGAGATTTCGTATATTTATGCTAGGAATTAGAGCCGATTAAATTTTGATTGAAATTGGTTCAGGGAAAAAATGTTCTTTTTGTACAAGTTCTGTTATTTCAGTGTTCCTTTTTGTCAATGTTCTGTTTTTTCATGTTCTGTGCTGTTCGGTCACCTAGATTGTCACTTTGGTTTTGCCCAAAGGGTTTCACCATCCTCAGATAGCAATGTCCATTTTCAAACCGCGCGAAGATAACTGAATAAATCCCTTGATTAATAAATATTATGCATCGCTGACCTAGATATGTACAAGATATAATAATGTGAATGTTAAAATATATGTTCAGTTGGAATCTCAATATGCACTGGTCTGTTTTATTTTATGTTTTTCTTTATCGATCTGGGTCAGAGGAGATCGATTCCATGTTGATCGTGGGCAAGATTGAAACCGCGGTCATCCAGTGGGATGTTTGTAGAAATTATAATTTTGTTCACTATTTTTTTCATTCGAGATGTTGCCTTGCCGTTTGGATGTTTTGTTGGTAATGTGTTTTGAAAAGCTATCTATTTGTTAGATTACACTGGCCTATCACATTTTTTTTTCAAAAGAAATTGAAGTTGGAACTAAATATTGACTTTGAAATAGCAACATTCACAAATAAGGCGATCGGTTCGAATCCGGGTAGAGATTGCTTTGTATGACCGTCTCCATGCTTCGGAAGGCATGTAAAGCAGGTGGTCCTCTCACAAGGTGCTAGCAACATCTTTGAGATATGAAATGCTATATACTCTCTTGAAAATGGAGGAATCGAAAGACGTCGTAGAACGTTTAAAAGACTAATAGGTAGAAATACTTATTTTCCTGTGTAAATCTTACTTGCCGTATGAGGCGCCCTCTAGATTCAAAATAGATTTCTTTTCGCTTTTTGGCGAGTAAAGAAAGTAGTAATGGGGGTCAGCTGCTTGAAGAATTTGAAAAAAATGAATGGCAATCGTGTATTTTAATATTGAAATTGTAAAACTTGATATTTTTTTCCTGATGTTTTAGGGCGACACATTAATGTTTAAGCTCATCCTTGGCACCGCCACTGGTCGGGATAACTTTTTTAATGAAACATGGCAAAAGCCAGAGGCTAAAAGTTTTATCTTTTCAATTAAAGTACATTTTTAATTTAAATGTTAATCCTGGTAAAATGTACTAATATTTTTATTTTTGTTTCAGGTAAATATTTTCTGCAGTTCTTGAAAAATGTAACAGTCGCAATTTCGTAAGTAATTTAAAATTGTAAAGCTTTTGAAACTTTATTTTTGCGAAACTTCCTGGCATTTAAAATTTATTTTATTTTTTTTAATTTAAAAAATTTTATTTTATTTTTTAAAAATTGGAAGTTTCAAGGTTTCAGCTTGACTGAAATACTGAAATTTACATTTTGTCTTTCATAAAAAATTAATGACATTTACGTGCTTGAATAAGCGTTTTATAATTTAAGTTTTAGTAGTAGACGGCGCCCATGAGTCAGTCGTCCCTAACTTCCGCTTTTCACCCTTTCACTTTAATAATTGTTTCATCAATCCCTTGCTTCAAGGATACTTCAACGCAGACAGTAGATGTAGATAATACACCGATATTGCTAGTATGAACTGCTCAAATAATTTGACAAATTGATGACGTTAACGATGGCCTCTTCAAGATTTCAAGTTTTCAAAACTGAATCGTGGAAATCTTCATTTAAAATTAGGTTTTGGTTTTCCACCATCGATTTTTCACATTGCATGTAAAAATGTCATTTAAATGGTTAAACTGGGAATAGGGGCTAGATTATCTGAGGAAATGCGTCTAGTCGATTTTGTGCGATAATGCGAATTATTTCCCTTTTCCACCTTATTAATAAGCAAATTGAAATTTTTTCCCCTCCAAATTGAGATGCTAGTAACCCATTTACTTAACTTGTTCAATTCCTCATGAATTCGTAATGGGCAAAAACACAAGTTTGACTAACCAATTTGTCATTCCTCATCAAAGATCCTGAATAATTCGGGTAAATAAACACACCCCTACTTGAAACTTTATTCAATCAAACAGAAAACATGAAGCTATCCTTAATTTGAACATTAAAACCGGAAGTAAATTCTTAAATCATATCTTCTCCCCTATTGAACAGACGCAACTGCTGAGTTGTTTTATTGACATTTCGACACCCCCAAGTGGCTGCGTTGACAGAAACCGTTCCCTCTTTCAGCTTTCAAGTATGGGTCTTCTCATCCCAAAATTCTCACTTTTTGAGTTTGTTTGAACTTTTTTTTTAGTATTTTCAAGTGTTTGTTTTAATCGGATAACCAAATAAGCTTCATGTTATCAATTGTCACTTCTTTTTTCTATTCCAGATGTTTCAAACGAGGCTTTAATTAAAGCTAAGTTTATTCACTTCATTAGTGGCATCTTCTCCAACATAAATTGTCGAGGTTGTTACACTTTTTCTTCCATCCATTCCCCTTTTCGTTTATCTCGTCGGTTTTAAAACTTGACAGAAATTTGGCAAATTAGAAAGTTTTCTGATATAAGAAACCAGAGTACTATTTTTTTAATTTCCACCTTCACCATCTAATTGCGAAAATTATTTGACAAAATGAACTTGTGCAAATACACTTCCCAAAAAGTTTACTTTCGCTGGAAAATAAATTTCAAGGGTTTGAATTTTATTTTTAGTTGCGGTGAATATTGATTTACGCGAAATGGGAGAACTAGGATAGGTTTCTAGTTACGGGTGAAAGTTGTTAGCCCACATGAGTTTACCTTCACTCCAAACCCTTAATTTTTTGGGAAAAAAATCGGAAGAAGTTTTTTTCCCTCCATCCGGTAATTTCAATTCTCTGTGTGAATGAAAATTTAATTGTATAAAAAAATACTCATTTACACAGACACGAATTAAGTGCTAAAAATAGACGCACATAAAACAGACCCAAATATGTGTAGGATCGTAATAAGTAATGCAACTGTTAAATTATGTCTAAAAATATTTTTTCGAAACAAATAACATTAAACGTCTGGAAACGTTTACGTGCACTCGACATGGAAATTGTGTTTATATTTACGAGTGTGTGGATCACTCGTTGGAAGTAAAAAAAAACTCTTGAAGTCATTCCGATGATGGATTTGTTATGGTGAAATATTTTAGAGCTAAGAACAGAAAAGTTTTTGTTTCGTCAGAATTTGAAAAATGATGAGCTTTTACGTAAAAATTGCTTTGGTTTCAGGTTCACTATCCTTTCGCAAGTTTAACATGACAAATTTGGTTACTTTAATGCAATTTTGTAGCTTACAAAGCAAAGCCCATTTGAATAATCTTGTTAGACCTTTCCAAAAGCCCCAAGTCGCTTTGCAGGCCTATTCAAATTTGCACGCTAGAAGTAGCGCATCTTTTCTTTGTCAATTCTTTTTTGAGAACATTGGCACTTAGTATTCATAAAAGTTTACGACTGTGCAGGATAAGTGTTAACCATTGTTAGCCAGTGACGTACCCAGAATCTGTTTTTGGGGGGGCTAGTAGTTACGAATATCAAAACTCTCGACCTTCTTTTGTCCCTTCATCAGGGGACAAAGAAACCTTCTAATACGTGAAAATTCATTTTACGCGATGCACATTCTTAAAATACATCTATTTAGCAACTAATTTGTTTTTACATATTTTAAACAAAATCATTTTAGTTTAGCTGTAAACTAAGAGATGGTGGGTAGTATTTACGTTATTTTCCATCTCGTTCCGTTTGCAGCGAACTTGTCTTCGGGAGATTTTCGTATTTTATCGTAGATTATCGAACTTTATCCCGGGGAAGGTCCTCGAGCACGGTTTACTCCCACGTGGATGAACAATACTGTGACATTTTTATTTAATACAGTCAAACCCGTTTTTATGCGGTTTTTATATTCGAAATTGTTTATGTGCGCTTTTTTTTATGCGATAGTATATCGAAAAACATATTAATAAAAAATGAAATATTTTTGTAAGGTATAGTGCCTATCTTCCGCACAAAAACAGGTTTGAGTTCGCCGATTAATAATAAAAATAAGCCTCCCGGACACTAGGCTTCTACATAACTACTTTACTAAACCTTTCTGTTTTCGTAATAAATGTGTTTTGGCGGAAACGTTTTCCCTTAGTCGGGACGCCCACGAATAGATTAACGAGATTCATAGTTTTTATTCGATAACTCTAATTTCCCAGTAATATTGCTCACAGCAATATTCATGCTTACAGCTGTGGTGCTTTTCGACTTCTTAAAACTTCCCCGTCATTACTTAAAATCGTACGAAAAGCTTACCGTTTACATGATAAACCGTAAAAACCCGTTGATGGGGAAATTTTTTTTAGTGTATTTATTACAGACCTAAAATAAGGCGATTAAACTATAGTTCTTTTCCCCCCAATTATTTCTATTTCTTTGTTACTCGTCGACTCAAGTAGCGGGTCTAGGATTCATTTGAGTGAGGGGGTTAGTTACCAGTCACGTCAAATACTGTATTTAAATTTAAAAATTTTATTCAGTTTTAATTAAATAATTATTACCTTATTTATTATTAACTATTAATTAAAAAATAAAAATCCATACTTTTTAATTTATATTTTTTGTTTTTTTAATTTTTTATCCGCGTTTTTAAGTGCATTTTTTATTGGCAAATTTTCTTCTGTATTTATTTACGAATATTTTAGAATCGACTGTTAACCCTGCTTTTAAGGGAGGGGTTTTTGCTATGTTTCACTAGAAGACACTTATTTTATAAACCACATATCGGAAAAATATATTACAACAGAGGGAACACAATAAGCTATTTTATATTTTTCAGAGGTGACAGTTAAGATTCCCGGATCTCGATTTTATCATTTTTGAAGTGGTTTATGAAAGATGGGGGTCTAATTAGCATATAAAAAATAAAATTTTTCGGTTCACAAATTTTGGAAAAAAACGGCTTTAAAATTAATTTGGAATGCAATTTTTTCATTGGCTCTTTTGAACTGTAACCCCGCCCACCCAAATTAAAATAGGTTGTGGCGACAGTAAATATACCATAATCTTTTTTTACAACGAATTATGATTGATGAGCGTCTAATTAACTAATTAAAAAAATAAATTTGTGATGGGATAACAAATTTCGGAAAAAAATCACTTTTTGTGTGAATCCGACTCTTGACGTAGTTGCGTTTATCAAAACCGCCTGTAGCGCCCGGGAAAAGGGAGGGTGCGAAAGTGACTTTAACGTTTTACTTACTAAAACATCCCCAAGTATCTCCAACTCGAAAAAGCATGGATATTGACGCGACGGATCTCAGGGAGCGACTGACTCCTTCCTAAGTAGGCTGCTCTAGTTAGCCCGCCTTATGGTTGATTTATGCATATTAAAGAACATACCCGGTTATACAATGCATAAAATTATTGCGTAATATTGCGCAATAATACATTTACATGTATTTCTTATGGAAAATTATAATTTTCAAAATGAAATTGTAACTCCGAAATTATAACTCCGACTAGATTGATCCTCACCTTAAAGAGCTTGGATTTTGTGTTTTGTTTGGTAAAGCCATTTCTATAAGAAAAAGTGTATATTCGAACCCGGGAATCTTAACTCTCACCAAGACTAGAGTTAAGATTCCCGAACTCGAAAATACACTTTTTTCTATAGAAATGGCTTCGCCAAACGAAAGAGGGCAATTTTAGAAGTCTTAATGTGAGGATAAATTTGGTAAGTCCTTTAATAAGCTCACAATTTAAATTTGAAAATCACCAATTTCCCATAAGTAATACATGTAAGGTTAATATTATGCCAAATATAGAATACATTCATCATCAGTCCATGCGCTGCAGGTGGGGAACTACCAGTCGCTCCCTGATATCTGTCGGGTCAACATCCACACCTTGCTGAGTTGCGCCATTGTAGGGAGACATTTTTAATGAGTAAAGCGCTTGAAAAAAAGGCTTGCAGCGGTCGGGGAGTAGCGGAGGCTACGGAAAGTCGGTTTTGACAAACGCAACCACGCCAAATCTCGGATTCACTCCAAAAGTGTATTTTTTTAAAAACACTAACTTGAAAATATTAAAAACTGGACTTGAATCTAATCGGGCCTGCGTCTAACTGTACTCGTACCGAACTGTGCCCTGACATGGGCCATATTTTTTCGAAAATGATGCTGGTTCCCGTACAGTGACTGGATTGCGGTACCGAACAATGTTGACTGATTTTTTGACCCGAAGTTGGTGCTATGGATGTGAATGACGTTTATTTCCAGCTGAACGGCACAACATGCCGCACAGCTGGTAAAACAATTGTTCTATTGCGTAAAAAATTTCCTGGACGTGTGATTTCTCGAAATGGAGACATGAATTGGCCGCCGAGATTGTGCGATTTAACGCTTTCAGACTTTTTTCTTTGGGCTACGTTAAAGATAAGATCCACGCCAATGCTCCAGCAACGATTCTAGTGCTCAAATACAACATCAGAGCTGTTATTCGCGAATAATGCCACAGTTATGCGAAAACGTAATGAAAAATTTTACCAACGAAAATAGATATAGATTGGCGAAGAAGAAAGATGGCGTGGTTTCCCGTTGCCTTCCCTCTTAATTTAAAATAAAACCTCTTGTTAAAAGAGCCTTTATATGGCTTAAAAATTTTAAGTTAATCCGTCAAGCTGTTTTATGATGAGCATTTTCTAGTGCAACACCGCCTTAAGATAATTGCCGACAGCAGCCGATTTTGTTTTTGCAGATAATTTGAATATGCAATAAATCAAATTTCTTCAATTTACTAACAAAATAAAATCCTTCAGTTCTAACGGTTTCTTAAAAGTTGATAATACCGGGCGTAAAGGATTAACTGTTTAAATTTTACAATAGAGGTAGATCGACTTGTTTTGAAATTTACCTGAGTAAGGGCACAAAATTAATTTAAAAAACTATCATTTTGAACTTCAACGCAAAATTAGAAAGAAAATATTTTGGTATTTCAATGCTCAAGTAATTTTTTTTCTTTTTTTAAATCATGGGGGCTAAAGCATCCTCCGTAGTTTCTGTACTGGTCAACTCCAGATTTCCAAAATCGAAATATTTTGAAAAGGATGGATTTTCTGTACTTTTCGTAAGTTAAACAAAAATCAGTTAGTAGAGCTAACAGCCGTAGATCACACCACCCTCCCTTGGGCATTTGACGTTCTCGTGATCTCACATTACATTTAAAACAATAAAGCGTGATCTGTTCAGTATTTTAATAATTTTAAAGGCAGCATCTGCAGTCACAGTGAAACCTGTTTTTATGAGGTGTTTTTGTGCGGTTTTATATATGGAATTGTTTATATGCGACATTTTTTGTACGGTATATCAAAAAATTCAATTAATGCATAGTATGAATAAAGAGGAAATGATAAAGAAGCGCAAAAACAGGTTTGAATGTATCTGTAATTCGTACGAAAATTTTATTTTCATTACTTGGTTCTATAGTTCCAAACTATGTTCTATTTTAGTTCTTCTTTGGTTAAATATCTTTCGATGTGGCTCATTGTCAGTGGTGCGTGACTGCTAACGTGGGAGTTCTCTGTTTAACTTTGGGCTGTAGTATAAGCCAAACAAATGTAAGTTTTATTTTAATACAACATTTTAATGCACTCAGTATTATCCGTAAAACGGATGTTTAAAAGGTAACAACCCTAAAAACGCTGATCACGTTGATATCAATCAAATATGAAATTGTTGACCAAACACATAATTATTAACCTAGCTGCAATTTTTCTGAGAGAACTACTGAATCTTCTGATAGTCAATGGCGATCTAAATATTTTGATAAAACAGATCGTATTTCAGGGCGAAGTAAAAATGAAATACTCTCCTTAAGTATTGTAAAATTTTTTGCAATGTGATCGTTTTCGATATAATAAAACTACAAATAACAGCTAATTATGACGTTTACATGCGGGGAGGATATTATTAAAGCGTAAGGTAGAAAATGTCTCCCTTGGGAAGCAATGGCAAACTATCAATATGAAATCAAAATTAAGTGCACTTTAGAGTTTGTGTATGGTAACGTAGAAATAGGATGGAAAGTGGCCAAGGAGACCTGCCCTTTCCAAATAGCTTAACGATGGGGTCGGTTTTACCCTCGTTTGCCTACTTCACCTGATCTTGTTTTGATTAACTTGTATGATTTATACTCTCATTCCAGCAATAGGAATGAATTCTTTATTTCGTGAATATTAAATCTCACAAGTTATTTAGACCATAACCGCTTTATCTCGGTAGTGCTAATGGTTTGATGGTATGTTAGGATGCTATATTTCAAAGCATATGAGTTAAATGCAAATGTCGACAAACCTGTTAATGTTATGAATACGCAGAAAATATCTGAAGTGTTAACGTTGAAATGCAAACTCAAAGGGTGGGTTTTTTGCTGTGAAAATGCTCTTCTTCTTCTTGCAGGTGGGTTAACACCGACTTACTGCAATCGCTCCATGCTATCTGTCGGGTTAACATCCCCAATTTTTTGAGTAGGACCGGTCTAGGGGATATTTTTAATGAGGAAAGCGTTTTTCAAAACGGCCTGTAGCGACCGAAGCGGAACGGAGCGTAAGCTGCGCAAGGTCAGCTTTGATTAACGTAACGACTGCCGATTTTGAGTTTTTAAAGTCGTTTTTTTTCAAAATTTGTGGACCTTTCGAATCCTTCAGTCACTGAAGTACTATAAATGAAGATACACGTAGGTACTTATGTAATATTTAAACATCATAATCTGGATAAATTTGAACTTAATTCTTTTATTTGTTTCAATTACTGTGAAAAGATTTTTATTTTCATTTGTTATTTTCTTTTCCATTATTTTAACTGTTATTTTACCACTACATGAACGTCTGTTGTTGTATTATACGTAACTTACTGTTCTTTATAGTTTTATTTTTTAGAACAGTTGGTGACATAATTGAAGTTGTGTCCCATCCATCCAATTACTCCCTTTGAGTTGATCATAACGTCGCTTTAAGTACCAGAATGTAATACATTTCCAATCAATATTTATTGCCATACGAACGCCACTGGCTTGCATTTGTCCAATAAAGTATCGTAACTGGAAATTCCTATGATGAATAAATTTTATTTTGGGATCAGAATAATTTTACGTCTAACACTGAATTTTCATATTCCCGGTAAAGTTAAGGTGATACTTTAAAAGCTTCTGAAAAGTACGTGCTTTTAAGGTTCGACCCCTCTATGCTTAGAAAATCTGATGTAAACGGAAGCTGTTAACAGTTTGTGGGTTGTGGTAAATGAAATAAAATGACTTGGGTCGTATTAGACCGATGCATTTATATGATACTCCTAATAATAGTCAAGAGCGAACATTGAACCTGAACACTTTGCGAATTATAGCTCGTTTATGTGAAAATTTGTTTTGCAATTGCAAAAGAAATTATTGACGACAAGAATATTCATATTACTTTGGTTAGCCGTCAGAATATTTAAAATAAATACACTTAGGTAGCTAATTATTACTTTTAATTAATGTGTTTGTTTACTTTTTCTCGAGATAGGTTATAGTACTAATGGCCCACCGCCGCGTGGGAAATATTCACAAATTTTGAAAATTCATATTTTTTATATTTGTGACGATAAGAGAACAGTCAAAACAGTTGACACATTTGATTTTTTTTGTTTAGGACTTGATTTGAGAATAATATATAAATAGGGCGTACAAAGTTGTAACTTTCGTAGATGTAAAATGTTTGAAATTCAACTTTTCAAGTGCACCACTTATGGAAGAACTTGACCCTGAATACATTAATTACTCGATGCTTTTACAGATGAATGAATCAAGTTACCGATGAGCAATAGTCTATTAGTTACCCATTTGTTCGTTGAACCGAATATTTTTTAAGTTGGAATTATTTAAATGAAAAATCACTTTTAATTAATATTATTTTGCTTATTTGATTCACGATCGTTAATACTATTCAATGGAATTTTTTGAAGGGATCTGAATGAAGAAAAATGAAGATAACCAGTTACACTTTTGTAAGGAAAATTTAAATTTGGCAAATCAAGTGACAATTATTGAAATTGACCTGCAAAAAGAATATATCTATTTTAAATATGAAATTGAAAATTATCATTTTACCATTGTTGATGCGAATTTTATTAATAACCCTAACCGTTTTTATGTGGGATGGAAATAATTTGGTTCCCTAACCTGAGAACTTTTAGTCTATAAAGGAACTCTTTCAAGACAATTTTTGAGCAATTATGGAGCACTATTAAGAATTTTATTTTGCCTTAAACATTTCAATTAAAGAAATTAAGTCTAATATTATTCTGTGCCATTAGAAGAAATTTATTAATAAAATGAATTAAAACTCTATCCATTTGAGAATTTTGAGTTATGAATTAAATTAACAAAACTGTAAAAATTCCAAGTTTTAATTTAATACAAGTTTTTGAAACCTTGTAACTTTTAAGGTATATAAAGAATTTTTAAACTAATTTTCGAGAAATTTAAGGGCTTAACTTTATTTTAAAAATTTTGATAACAGCCGTAGATCACACCACCCTCCCTTGGGCATTTGACGTTCTCGTGATCTCACATTACATTTAAAACAATAAAGCGTGATCTGTTCAGTATTTTCATAATTTTAAAGGCAGCATCTGCAGTCACAGTGAAACCTGTTTTTATGAGGTGTTTTTTGTGCGGTTTTATATATGGAATTGTTTATATGCGACTTTTTTTGTACGGCATATCAAAAAATTCAATTAATGCATAGATATTAATAAAAAAGCGCAAAAACAGGTTTGAGTGTATCTGTAATTCGTACGAAAACTTTATTTTCATTAGCTGGTTCTATAGTTCCAAACTATGTTCTATTTTACTTCTTCTTTGGTTAAATATCTTTCGATGTGGCTCATTGTCAGTGGTGCGTGACTGCTAACGTGGGAGTTCTCTGTTTAACTTTGGGCTGTAGTATAAGCCAAACAAATGTAAGTTTTATTTTAATACAACATTTTAATGCACTCAGTATTATCCGTAAAACGGATGTTTAAAAGGTAACAACCCTAAAAACGCTGATCACGTTGGTTTTGGTTGATATCAATCAAATAGTAAATTGTTGACCAAATACATAATTGTTAACCTATCTGCAATTTTTCTAAGATAACCGCTGAATCTTCTGATAGTCAATGGCGATCTAAATATTTTGATAAAACAGATCGTATTTCAGGGCGAAGTAAAAATGAAATACTCTTCTCAAGTATTGTAAAATTTTATTGCAATGTGATCGTTTTCGACATAATAAAACTACAAATAGCAGCTAATTATGACGTTTACATGCGGGGAGGACATTATTAAAGCGTAAGGTAGAAAATGTCTCCCTTGGGAAGCAATGGCAAACCATCAATATGAAATCAAAATTAAGTGCACTTTAGAGTTTGTGTATGGTAACGCAGAAATAGGATGGAAAGTGTCCAAGTTTTGGGAGACCTGCCCTTTCCAAATAGCTTAACGATGGGGTCGGTTTTACCCTCGTTTGCCTACTTCACCTGATCTTGTTTTGATTAACTTGTATGATTTATACTCTCATTCCAGCAATAGGAATGAATTCTTTATTTCGTGAATATTAAATCTCGCAAGTTATTTAGACCATAACCGCTTTATCTCGGTAGTGCTAATGGTTTGATGGTATGTTAGGATGCTATATTTCAAAGCATATGAGTTAAATGCAAATGTCGACAAACCTATTAATGTTATGAATACGCAGAAAATATCTGAAGTGTTAACGTTGAAATGCAAACTCAAAGGGTGGGTTTTTGCTGTGAAAATGCTCTTCTTAAAATGGCTAAACGAATTAACTCAACATTTTGGGAGAAATTAAAAATATAGAACAGAAAATTGTAGGTTAAACTGTCAAGCCGCTATTAAGATGATTAGGCAAGAGTTTGACTTTAGGGGTTCGAAAATACACTTTTTCCTATAGAAATGGTTTTACCAAACGAAAGAACAGAAAAATACAAGCTCTTTAAGGTGAGGATGAATGTTGTCGGACTTGTGATAAGGTCACAATTTCATTTTGAAAGTTGCAATTTTCCTATGTAAATGTATTATTGCGCAATATTACGCAATAATTTTACGCATTTAATTTACGGTGATTATACTGTAGGTGGGTAAACACCTCGCTCCCTGCTATCTGTCGGGTTAACATCCCCAATTTTTTGAGTAGGACCGGTCTAGGGGATATTTTTAATGAGGAAAGCGTTTTTCAAAACGGCCTGTAGCGACCGAAGCGGAGCGGAGCGTAAGCTGCGCAAGGTCAGCTTTGATTAACGTAACGACTACCGATTTTGAATTTTTAAAGTCGTTTTTTTTCAAAATTGTGGATCTTCCGAATCCTTCGACCACTGAAGTACTGTAAACGATGATACACATAAGTACTTAGCGGAGCTAAAATAAGAATATTTAAACATCATAATCTGGATAAATTTGAACTTAATTCTTTTATTTGTTTCAATTACTGTGAAAAGATTTTTATTTTCATTTGTTATTTTTTTTTCCATTATTTTAACTGTTATTTTACCACTACATGAACGTCTGTTGTTGTATTATACGTAACTTACTGTTCTTTATAGTTTTATTTTTTAGAACAGTTGGTGACATAATATAATTGAAGTTGTGTCCGTCCATCCAATTACTCCCTTTGAGTTGATCGTAACTTCGCTTTAAGTACCAGAATGTAACACATTTCCAATCAATATTTATTGCCATACGAACGCCACTGGCTTGCATTTGTCCAATAAAGTATCGTAACTGGAAATTCCTATGATGAATAAATTTTATTTTGGGATCAGAATAATTTTACGTCTAACACTGAATTTTCATATTCCCGGTAAAGTTAAGGTGATACTTTAAAAGCTTCTGAAAAGTACGTGCTTTTAAGGTTCGACCCCTCTATGCTTAGAAAATCTGATGTAAACGGAAGCTGTTAACAGTTTGTGGGTTGTGGTAAATGAAATAAAATGACTTGGGTCGTATTAGACCGATGCATTTATATGATACTCCTAATAATAGTCAAGAGCGAACATTGAACCTGAACACTTTGCGAATTATAGCTCGTTTATGTGAAAATTTGTTTTGCAATTGCAAAAGAAATTATTGACGACAAGAATATTAATATTGCTTTGGTTAGCCAACAGAATATTTAAAATAAATACACCTAGGTAGCTAATTATTAGTTTTAATTAATGTGTTTGTTTACTTTTTTTCGAGATAGGTTATAGTACTAATGGCCCACCGCCGCGTGGGAAATATTCACAAATTTTGAAAATTCATATTTTTTATATTTGGGACGATAAGAGAACAATCGAAACAGTTGACACATTTGATTTTTTTTTGTTTAGGACTTGATTTGAGAATAATATATAAATAGGGCGTACAAAGTTGTAACTTTTGTAGATGTAAAATGTTTGAAATTCAACTTTTCAAGTGCACCACTTATAGAAGAACTTGACCCTGAATACATTAATTACTCGATGCTTTTACAGATGAATGAATCAAGTTACCGATGAGCAATAGTCTATTAGTTACCCATTTGTTCGTTGAACCGAATATTTTTTAAGTTGAAATTATTTAAATCGAAAAACGTGTACTTTTAATTCTAATATTATTTATGCTCTAATTGATTCCACCTTATCGGTTAATACTATTCATGGAGAACTTTTTTCGAGAGGCGATCTGTAATAGGAAGCAGAAAATGGAACGATAACCGACGTGTACCACTTTTGTAAGGAAAAATTCAAATGTTTGGGAAATCAGTCGGTCTAAATTCTTTTGTTAAATTGCAACTTGCCAAACAAGAGGAAAATATCTAGTTGAAATAGCAGAGAAGTTGAAAATTATTCATTTTGAGAATCTGTTGATGCTGAATTTTATTAATTATACCCTCACACCTGTTTTTATGCGGGGGATAGGGAATTTCAATACAGGGTGTCCCCGTAACCGTGGAGAACTTTTGAAGTGGTGATAAAGGACACTTTTCTAAGACAAATTTTATCCAAGTCTAAACCCTTGGGGGTACTTATTTTAAAGCAATTTTTGAATTTCTGCCTTCAAACAGCCATATCACCTTAAATATTGATTCTATAGTATTAATACTATATTGGTGATTAATATTGGTGATTTTTAAAGACAATTTACTTATCTACAAATTAGTTTATAACCTCCTATTGCCTAGGATGAACGAATTTTGAGTTATGAATTAAATTAAGAGAAGAAATGTCAAAAATTCCAAGTTTTATTTTTGGGTTTTATTGAAAACCTTGTATCTTTTAAACGAAACTACTTTAAAAATTAACTGCCTAATTCGGGTAGCAAATTTAATGGGCTATAACTTTAGTTTACTAAAAATTTTGGAAAATCAACCCATTTCACTGAAAATCCCAAAATAATAAATAAGAACGATACAAAAATACAATAGTCATACAGGGTGCAGGGTGTCTCCGTGTACATGGTAAACTTTACAGTTGTGATGGAAGATACTTTTTAAGATATATTTTTAAATAAAATTTTTGTCCTAGTTCAAACCCTTGGGAGGTACCCTCTTTAAAGTAATTTTTGACATTTGTTCATTACTTTAGGATTTTTGTAAAATGGTTTGATTTTCAAAAATGTTACTAGATTAAAATTATAGCCCGTTAAATTTGCTATCCAAATTGGACCATTCGTTTTTTGTAAATAGTTTCGTTTAAAAGATACAGGATTCGCAAGGAAATTTTTTAACATTTCATCTCCTAAATTAATTCATAACTCGAAATTAGTTGATCCTAGAGGATAAAAATTATAAACCTGTTTGTAGATAAATAAATGAAGGGTACAGGAATAAAACAAGGTAAGTCCATTTTTTGCAAAATGGAACTGTTAATCCCATTTCTTGCCTCTATGTGGCTCTTTCTACATGTAAAATACCAAAACATAAAACTAAGGATGTCTACAAAATTTAACGTTGAAAATATAGTATACCGTAATAAACTATAGAAGAATTAACATTAAAAAATTTAAAATTACTCAATATTCTACTTTTGTGACATTCCTGTTTTATTCCTGTACCCTTCAAATGATCTTTCAAAAATTACTAATCCATTAATACCATAAAATCAATGGTTACGGGGCTATGGCCGTTTGAAGGCAAACATTCGAAAAATTTCTTTAAAGAGGTGTGCCCCCCAAGGGTTTGGACTTGGACAAAAATTTTATTTGAAAATTTGTCGTAGAAAAGTGTCCTTTTTCACAATCTCAAAGATTTACCGTAGACACGAAAACACCCTATATGACTGTTACATTTTTGTACCGACCTTGTTGATTATTTTAGGATTTTCGGTGAAATGGGTTGGTTTTCCAAAAAATTTTAGTCGACTAAAGTTATAGCCCATTAAATTTTCTACCCGAATTGGGCCATTAGTTTTTTGTAAGTGGTTTCGTTTAAAATATACAGAATTTGCAAGAAAAAAAATTGCAATTTTTTTGACATTTCTTCTTTTAATTTAATTCGTAACTCGAAATCTGTTTATCCTAGACAATAGGAGGTTATAACGTAATTTGTAGATAAGCGAGTGATCTTTAAAAAAGTTCTAATCTAAAAAATCAATAATATTGGAGCTATGACCGTTTGAAATCAGAGATTCAAAATATTGCTTTAAAGAGAGGTACTCCCCAAGGGTTTGGACTTGGACAAAAATTTGTCTTGAAAAAGTGTCATTTATCACCACCTCAAAGGTTCTCCACGGTCACGGGGATACCTCGTATGTAAAGGAAAAAATTGATAGTCAAAACCTTTTATAGCAGGTATACCGCACAAAAAAATCGCGCACAAAAAGACCGCATAAAAACAGGTTCTACTGTAGTTAATATTTTTCTACATACTGCTGCTGTGCATTGTAGTTTACAATCATCGTACATGGAAAAGACGTCTGAGACTTTGAATAATTTTGCGCCATCTTTGATTTGCATTTACTGTCGTAACACGTTTTTCATAAGACATTTTAAAACCATTAGGGGCATAAAATTTTAAAATTTCCAATAAAAAGAATTTATTGGAATCCCATCCGTTACATTTGGCCCCAAAGGAGGGTGCTGCATAATAATGGTCGAATTTTGGCGAAAAGTGGCATGGTATTTAATTTAACGAAAGCTTCAATTAACATTTTTTGACTCAAGTCCTATCGTTAGTAATCGACACTCCCCTGTATGATCTATATATATAATTTTAATGGCCGTTCACCCCTATAAATAAATAAGCGACGTGCATCTGGCCTCACCCTCACCTAACCCACTATTGGGTGCGAAGAGAATTTTATTAGGGAAGGACCAAACGAATAAATTTTGTGTTCCATTTGTTAATTAATCTAATAACCAATAATTAGAAAACGAGATTTCAATAATTTAGCAGGATTTTATCAAATTGGGATAATTTCCTTGATCCAAATTTTTTTCTACTCCGAATAAACGATGCGGTAGTAATTGGATTTTTCGGAAAATCTTGTTAGCCAAGATTAGAGCTTTCAGCTTATTACGAGTCCCTATTCTCAATTGTAACTTTTGGATTTCAACATTTTGATCCGATTTTGAATTTATAAAACGTTCGAACCGCTTATCGGTCATTGATCCTTATCGCGTTTAATGGATAACGCCCATCGCTTCCAATGTTTTATTTGGATTTGTGGGTTCTAATTTTTTTTATCGAAATTTACTTTTGCACCCTTAACTAATTTCAAAGTGGAAGCTTTGATTTAAATTCTAGCTCTCCAACGAACTTGTGTTCTCATTTTGGTTTATTTATTTTGATTCCCCTTGTATATAAAAATCGCGAATTATTGCGAAAAGAATACATAAATCACAATAACACAGCTTAATGGATACTCCATTTATTTACTCTTCAGCTTTATATTGAATGTGATCGCTTTCTATTGAAACTCATTCCGTTTGATCTGTTTCAATCCGCGCCGAAGACACATAAGTTTTTGATGGGTTTCGAGTTGCAATATTCAGTTTCTCCGGGATCGGGTTTCTCATCATCAAATTTGTTGGTGCGCCCTATTTTTAACCCACTGACTAATACAACGGGGTTGTAATGTCTAAAGTAACATTATGGTTATTACTTGTGACAATAACCGATTTGCATGTTAATTATTATGCCATGTATCCCCTTGGTAAATGCATTTTAAGGGTGTGTTTCCACATTGTGATATCGAACGTTGATGTCATAATTTTTGAACAAATTTATTTGTGCAGATTTTGCGCCAGTACTTTTTTTCCCATTGGTAGTCTTCATCAATCATTTTTTGCAATTGTGGATTTTTCTAAAAATTATTTTCTTAGCTTCTTTTTTCGTCTAACAAATTTTCGTACTTGCGCTCTTCGTCACAATATATTTTCAAGTTTCATTAAAAGTTACACCGCAAAAGTTTCCAACTTTCCCCGTTTCTAATAAAACTGGACAGAATTACATTTCACTACTTCCGAAGACAGTTCCATTCTGCTTTGTGATGTCCTGCAGTTTTCAAATATTATTTTGTCCTTTTAAAATCCGAATGAACGTGTTCTCTCTCCTTCCGTTTATTTTCTCAATGAATGAAATAAAAATTTTATATTTCCGCAGGTTGCTTTTATTTTAATAAATTCCTCACGTAATAGTAGGTTGAATACCACTGGCATAGATTTTGTGATCAATACAGAGTTCTGTTGTACTGGCAGGGGTCAACATCCCTTCTAGACGTACCCAATCCACCATCGGGCGTCTGACACGTTTCCATGGTTACCACCCTATATTTCCTTCTTTCTCTATCATCCCTTGTGTCACAACTGCACCCTTTTTAAAATGCCGAATTAATTTACGAGCTTTCGTACCGCTGATTTGCTTAAGCTTCATTAAAAATGTGTGTTTCTTTTTTTCCGAAAAAATTCTTTCTTAAATATTTTTATTCGGAAGTTAACATGGCATGCGGGGCAAAAAACTTTGTAGGGGTTGAAATTCTGGTTTTTTATGGAGCTATCGAACTTTCAAGTTCCTGTTCAAGATTAGCTGTGGATTTTTTGTATCAGTTTAAACTTGCAGCTTGAAATATTTTAAATTGAAAAATTTTTTTCTTTACGAATTTTATTTTTTTCCAGGAACAAAAAAATTTTCTCATTAATTTGTAATTTTTGGGGAATGGGCGGTTTGCTCTTGTCATCCTGAACTACAGGATAATATGCGATTTCTGCATCGGCTATTCCGGACTACGGATGGATGCTTTCATACCCGGCTTTTCCCGGTTTTTGTAATTACACAAAATTGAAGTACCCGTAGATTCATAAAACTTAGATTTGGCCTCCTTCAGTTTTCAAAAAAAAAAGAAAAGGTACAAAAGGTATAAAAGAATACAGCTGTGTACTCGGAGTAGGTTCAAAATAAAAAAATACCCTAAAGGCAATTTATTTAGGGTTAAAAGAATTTCTTCACCTCTCTTTAAAATTGATATTATACCTAGAAATTTAAAAACGACTTTTGAAAAATAGCAGGTGCTTTTCTAAATAAGCTGTGTACTCGGATTAGGCTCAAAATAAAAAATACCCTAAAGGCAATTTATTTAGGGTTAAAGGAATTCCTCCACTTTTCTTTAAAATTGATATTATACCTAGAAATTTAAAAACGAATTTTGAAAAATAGCAGGTGCTTTTCTAAATAACTTCAAAAATGTTACTTCTAAATTTCATATTAATATCTTCCAGGGTTTCTTAAATGACTACGAAAAATAAAGACACACCCATTATTTTAATTTCTCGTGGTCATTTAAGAAACTTTACGATATCACCACGAAATTTAAAGGAATATTTTTGAAGTTATTTAGAAAAGCACCTGCTATTTTTCAAAAGTCGTTTTTAATTACTACGTATAATATCAATTTTAAAGAAATATGGGGGGAACTCAAGGAACCTACGCTTAAACTCTCTTAAATTAATAGTTCGGAATTTGTGTAAAATTGCATTGTTTCGCCCACACAAATTTTTGACTTTCTGATACTTTAATAGTTCAAAAATGCAATATTACTTGGTGAAAATCGAATTTGTAGGAATTCGACAGAAACGAGCAATTTTTACTTAAATTGTCATAAAATACTTAAAAAGTGTTTTCGTAAAAAAAGTTCGGGGACGGATAATAAATTCGAACTTCGATTTTGACCAGTTTTAAAGTGGATTATGAAAGATGGGGGGTCTAATTAGCGTATAAAAAAAAAATTTACGAACGGTCCACAAATTTAGGAAAAACCGGCTTTAAAATTTTATTTACATTGCAATTTTCTCATTGGCTATTTTGAACTGTAACCCCGCCCATCGAAATTAAAATAAGTTGTGGTGACAGTAAAGATACCCAAATCTCGATTTTTACAATTTATAATTGGTCATCCAATTGGATTTGTGGTCGATCCACAAATTTTGGAAAAACTGAGTCTTGCCGTAGTTGCGTTTGTTAAAACGGCTTGTAGCGGACGTAGCGAATTGGAGCGAAGGCTGCGCTTTACTCATTAAAAATATCCCCCAAGTAAGGTTCGACTCGACAAAGTGTGGATGTTGACCCAACGGATCTCGGGGAGCGACTGGTAGCTCCCCACCGCTAGTCACTGTCGACCCACCTACAGCACACGGACGGGTGATAGAATGCGGCCTATAATGACCTATACCTCGCAATAATACACTTACATGGGAAAAATTTTCAAATTTGAATTATGGCCTTATTAGAAGGCTAAATTCATCCTCACCTTAAATGATTGGCATTTTGTCCACTTTCGTTTGATAAATATAGGAAAAAGTGCACTTTTGAGTTCAGGTTTATTACCTCGACCCAAATGTGCAAGCAATAAGATTCTTATTTAATTCTCTAAAAATACTAATAAAAAACACCCCGCCCCGAAGTCGGCTCAATTGCCCTTCGACATTATTTTGTCCTATTATTATAACATTACTGGATTATATTAATTAACAGTGTTCCGCCACTAATGTTCATAAATAATATAGTCATTTCCTCAGAAGTCAATATTAGCGCCATTATTTTTACTGACTGCAAACTGCAAGATTTTCTACCTTCGCTATTGAGTACGAGTGAATTTCCACCCAGCGCCAGTGGTGATAATTTAAATCAGCGGTGGGCTTATTTAAATTATCTATATTATCGACACCGATCAGCTGTCAGCTACGTTACGATGAACGTTGAATGTAAATAGTGACATAATAATAGTGTTTTATCATTCATACAGGGTCAATTATTGCAACACAACATTAACGTAAATATTATGTCGAAAGTGAAAGGACCACGAGTGATGTTCAAGGTGTCCGCATAGGGTCGCGGTTTTATCATATTCTCTCGGACTCTATAGAAAACTCCGTATTTATTTTATTATATTTAAATTAATTTCCCTACGTTTCCTGTGCTGTTTTACAAATTATTCTGTCAAGGCTTAGAAATTTGAACACAGTAAAACCTGTTTTTATGCGGTCATTTTATGTGGGTTTTTTGTATGCGATTTTTATGCGGTATACGTGCTATAAAAGTTTTTGGCTATCAATTTTTTGTCTTTACATAATACTTTATTAATCGATTATATCAAGTATCAATGATGAAAATGAATTTGTTTTTTAATAATTGTACTGTCAATGTACAAATTGTTAAAAGTAATAAACAAAAATAAATTGTTAATGTCAAACTGAGACATCAGTTTTTTTTGTCTTTTTGAGTGTTTTGAAATTCAAAGAGTTGAGGTTGTGACGTAATATCCCTAAACAAGACTTTCACATAAAAATTTCAGTTTTGGGATTTGTAAAAAAATTGTACTCGAGTATTTTTTTCTTATAATTTTAAAATTTTAAAATATAATCATGATAAATGAGGGGGGGTCTTTGATTTGTGACCATTGGACGTTCTGGAGAGAGAGGGGGATAAAATATTATGATTAACTGTCAGAAACTGTAGAGGGGATCAAATATTTGGAAAAAATTGCGGACGTCTTTTATGAACGGCTCCTTAGACAACATTGCACAACCACGTTTAATTTTGATTGGTTAACACCACGGGAAAATTAAATATTTTTTTTAAATTGAAAAAAAATTTAATTTTAAAAGAGTGACGTAACGGATTTTATGGTAGGTCTAAAACATGCAGATGATGAAAAAAAAATTTTTAATTGTACGGAGATTTGTGAGATTAAGCAATTGTATCAGTATCCTGCATTTTCATTGGACGTTTAAATTTATATGTTATTTCAAAAATTTAAAACTAACAAAACTCCTATACTTACTAAACGAGCATAATATGATATAACTTTTAACGTTTCAAACAATTGGGATTGAAATTCAGGTCATTCAATTGACAGGAATCACGTGAACTGACGCAGAAAAAAGTAAATTTATATATTTTCTTAGGACTTTTCGTAGGACTGTTTTTATGCGGTAAATTTACCTCATACTACATATAACAACTTTTTCAATTGTGTTACAAACAATGTATTTTATAGCTACTTATGAAATTTCAGGATATTTTTTTTATGCAAATTCATTTATGCGCTCCCTAGTCTCCGCACTAAAACAGATTTGAAAGTATTTTTCAATATGCCATCGCATTTGCCTAAACTTTGGAGATAGCGGAAGAACAATATTCAGTTTTCTGATTACGATGGCAATTATTATGTATTTGCGAATAATCTTTTTTTATTTTCATTTTTCCAAATCTCTTTGGAAATAAAACCAACACTTGTGCTTAACAATTTTGACAGTTCAATTTAACTGCCGAGAAAATGCGATTTTCAATGGAAGAACAACGAAATATGCTAGACAGAATACTAAATAGGTACAAACAAAGGCTTTGGGCAGCATTGAAACTAGCAGCAATTGAAACTTGCCCGCCGGCTCAGTCCGTGCCTGCATTATATTGTCTTATTCAAAGTTAATCCTTCAGGATTTGAACCCGGTTCAAATGTTCTTTCTGCCTTTCTTTATTAAGGAACATATATTAATTACGTGACGTGTTTTTTTTTAATTTGGACCTCCCCCTTGGTGAGATTTAGTAAGATGTGGTGGAACTCCCTCCTCCTCACGTGAGATTTACTCTGCAATTTTTACCGCATCGGAGAACAGTGAATCTGTTATAATAATGTAATTCTCTAAATTACAAAGTTGACGTAACATTTTCATTGACCCCCTTAAATGAGATTTGGTGAGATTTGCCGGACCCCCCTTCCTATTAATTGTAGGATTTCAGCCAATAACAGTCTTCATCAACAATTGCTGCAGTAAAAAAGTAAAAAATAAGTAAGTAAAAAGGCGACATTTAGAACATACAATTTTTATCGTGAAATTAAATTAAATTTAAAGCAGAACTAGAAAACACATTAAAATCTCTTCATAATTACAAATAAATTTTTCTAAAGCAGGGCCCTGTCTTTATATAAAACTCCCACTGGATTTCCACAGAAATATTGATTATAATAAACTTGAAGAGGGTGTGAAAAAGAGGAAGTGAAAGTGAGTACATAAAAGCACCGATAACTTCTTTTCTTTAGCCATCTACACTTTTTTGAGATAAATTATTAGAAATAATTCTTTATAATTCAATTGTAATACAGAAATCATCAATTGTAATTCGGATTAGTCATTCTGATACTTTCTGATTTTAAATTGATTAATCTGAATTACAAATTTAATCTTGGCGCTTTTTTATTATTAAAACTGGAAAATAGTTTATTACTTCATGATATAGTATATTTTCAAATATTAGAAGTTATATGAAAATTTGATAAATAATTAGTGAATTAAATTTTTCCAAACTTACATGTTATTAGTTCATATTATATAATGTGTACACGCATATTTCATACTTTCTGGCAATCGTCAGAAATTACTTAAAAATTTATTCATACTATGCATTTGACGTACATAAACAATTCTACATATAACAACCGCATAAAAACAGTTTTGTCTGTAAAAAAGAGCACGGTTGTATGCTATAGCAATTCGAGTGTTCGATTGTTTCTGCTGTCATGGATTTGTTCTCCGACTGTTCCTTACGGGAACGAGTAGAAAGGCTAAGGAGGCCGAAATAATAATATACATGATGAAACAAAAATTAATATTCTCGCTAAGCTGGATTTTTTTTAAACTTCTTCTTTCATCTCTCAATTTTTTAACTTACACTATTTCTCTCGCTACTATTACTACCATTGAAATGCATAATACAATTTTATGGTAAGCTCTGTTCATACGTGACGCTACATGCGATAAGCATTCACTTTGCAATTTGATTTTATTTTCTATTTTTGCTCAACCGTTACAGAGCTTTCAATTTATAATTTTTTTAATTTCAGAATGTCGACCATAAAATGAAATTCAGATCCAAAAAGGGACAATTGCCTTTCATCGAGCTTAATGGAGAAGAAGTAGCAGACAGCCAAATCATCATCAAGGAATTAACCCAAAAGTTCAACAATGATTTGGATGCAGATTTATCAGCCGAACAACGCAACATTGCTCACGCTACTACCTCCATGATTGAAAACCATTTAGTTTGGGTTGTTATGTGGTGGCGCACAAAATACCCCGATCAAGTAATCAAGGGGTATAAAGTTAATCTTCAGCATGCCCTTGGCACTAGAATACCAAACGGCATTTTGAACTTCTTTTTCAAGTTTGCCTTTGGACGTAAGGTATGTTTTTATATTTTTATATTTCATTACCACTTTTAGTCTTATTTAGATTTTTATTATTAGTGTTGGTGGCGTAACTAACCACTACGGTACGCCACTGGTTGATGTAGCCTGAAACTTAGAATTTTACGTGTCCCATGCTTGTTTTTTCCGTTTTCATCAAAACTTTTGTCATTTTCAATGGGTCAACGATTTTCTCTAAAGAGTACAATGCAGTTTGTACTACTCAACTTATTTCTTTACGATCCAAGTTCCGTTAATGTTTTCTATTTCTACATCGATCTTATTTCGGAATTTGTTCTTGGCATTGACGGTAATTAAACAGCACTGACCTAGAAGTGCTAACAAGTAATAAATTTTATCTTTCCATTTATCTCGTCATTAGTTTAATAAACGATTCCAATTTTTTTCAATTTTTATTACAATTACCGTAGCGTGATTTTATAGGAATTTTTGCAAATTATGTAATAATGTAACGGAAGTTGTGGGATTGTTGGTGAAGATAAAATCATTTTATGTTGTTGATTCCATTGACTATAAATAAATATCAGAAAAATGCACTTTTTATTCCGTTCAGTGATTACGTGGGAATCCAAAAATAATTGAATTTATTTCGTTTGCTGAAAATCCCCTTCCCAGTTTTAAAAATTGTAGAATTTTAATTGTGTTAAGCATGTGGTACATGGTTGATTATCAGCACGAGTAGCGTTTTATAGATTGAATTATTGGTATTTTTCGATTTTTCTTTTCCATCATTATCAGGATATTGACCGAAATCGGGACAAATGTATGAAGATGCATTCAAAAATTTTGATTAGTCATCAGTGGCGTAGCTTCACATGGGCGATGGGGCACTAGCCTCATTCCTGTGGACTATTTTTGGACCTCATTCCTGAAATAGCCAAAGTCCCCCCACTCTTCAGATCACGCTACGCCATTGTTAGTCATCAGACGGTTTTCAAAATCCATTGATGAATCATGAACCATAAACTGATTTACATTCCATATTAATTTTTTATTGCCATAACAAACGTTTCTTTTACGACTCCCGGGTTATGCATGCATCGTAAAAATTATGTTCTGTCTGTACCTACTTTTTTTATTATACACTTTTTAATTTCACGTTTATGCACCCACTTAATTGTATGATTGTTATTGACAAAATAACACAACAAAACGAGACACCTAAATTTGGAAAAAGTTTTTAAAATCCTTTACCAAAAATGTTGGCCTTATTTCTTTTTTATGATTCTGGAATTTGGGACACTGATTATTTTAAGTTTTATTTTATTTTTTTAATTATGTCTTGCGTCTACTTGCATCTGTAGTGGTGATGTGGTAGAGCATGTTTTTTCCAGTGTTGTGTTGTTTTGAGTTTTTTTAATGTGATATTCATGGCTTAGTGGTTCCAGGGTGCCAAGAAAGTTAAGGCACAAGGTATGGGAGTTCATTCCGCTGAGGAAATTAGCGAATTTGGACAAGGCGATCTCAAGGTTCTTTCGGACATGCTAGCCGACAAACCATTCTTCTTCGGAGATGAACCAACCAGCGTAAGTTGCTTTTTAATTTTAATATGTCTTAATTTTCAGAATTTCTGTTGCACTCTATGCCAAATACAGTATTTTATATTACGTTAGTTCAATTGCCACCCACGAGGTGGGTGGGCGTTTATTGTAAACGTTTTGGTTTAATTTTAATAAATTAAATCACTCCATTACTGTATTATTGTTATTCTTTATTTATTGCTGACTATCCTGTCGGCATGTTTTTCAAAAAACACCTTCGTGTGTGTCCTCCGATGTTGAAAAATTTTGTTTTTAAAATATAACATATTTTATTTCAGTTGGACGTAGTTGCTTTTGCCAATTTGGCCCAGATCTATTTCATCGATAAGGAAGTCAGTTACACACTCCGTGATTACATGACCGAACATTGTGCAAACTTGGTGGGTTTGGTAAACCGCATGAAGGAGCGTTGCTTCCCAGATTGGGACGATATTTGCGCGACCCTTGACCTCAACTCGCACTTGCCTAAACCACCAGCAGAAGAAGAGAAGGTTAAGGAAGCGTCAAAAGACGAAAAGGAAGGTGACAAGGAATTGGAGCCTGAAGATAAAGACTCCGAAAAGGAGAAAGTGAGTAAAGGTGAAAAACGTATTCTCTTAATTTATTGTTTGCTTTTAGACTGATGAGAAAGACGTAGAAAAAGAAAAGGAAACAGAAGAAAACAAAGATAAAGAAGGAAAATGAAGGAATTAAGTTTTTTCATTCCCCCCTCGTTTATTTCTATCCCCTGTTTCATCCTTTTTTCCTAGTTGAATCCTGGTATGTTTTTATATTGAAAATTTGTGCAAATGGTAGATTTAAGGGCCATTTATAATTAACCACTACAATTATTATTAATAATCAGACATTTATTTATAAATATTATATATATTATATATATATATAGCTTTCATTTTCGAATTAAAAAAACTAATGTATTGGACGATTTATTCATTCTCACTTGTTTAGTAATTTAAGGATTTGTTTGTATAAATAAACATAGCTAGATTTTTTATTGTAAGCAAAATATAATTGTATGTCTTATGAAGTGGCAGATAGCACCCTGAATGAACGTGCCATCTGCAACTCGAGTTGTTCATGTTAGTCCAGTCTTGTTGTAAGAAATTATATTATCGGTAGCGCATTCTGTATTCATTATACTCATTCCAAACATTGCATCACAAAATTAAATATTGTAGCTTTTAACAAAAACAAGAAATACTGTAATTTGTAGATTTTTTGTATTTTTTTAATGCATAATTTTAAGATTTAAGTGCTAAGAAACATTTCTACTCGTCTCTAAATTGTAAATTGGTTATAATAAATTATAAATTCTGCTATTCACAGAAGCTCAAAAATTCTTTCTTTAATAGTTTTAATCGATTGATTGATTGATGATTACGTGTTAAAATTTAATTTTAGATAGATTTTATTATTGTATGTTTATTCGACAAATGTGTTGTACGCTATTACAATTTAAATAAATATACAGTAATTTTAAGTTGATTTTTCTATACGGAAATGTCCATACAAAAAATTAATCGACTCTTCCCCATATTAATTAACAAGATAAATCCGAAACAAAGATGGCGTTAGAAATTACATCATCTTCGAAGATGCTCCGAGGATGAATTGAGGCATTGTCTCCTCCTCTTTTAACTCAAGGATAGGATTCCCAAAGTTGTAGTGACATCTGTGATTGTTGATTATAGCTAACACACACACCGACAACAGATAAACAGTTTCCGAGACTTTGTATGGCTCGTAAATTTTTCTCGGATCACAGGATCTATAATTTACTTTATATAATTTCCAATTAATATTTTTCTTGAAACTTGCAATGCAATATTCTTGATATAACATTTTCAAAATCGGTGACCACAATATATTAAAAACTATTACATCGGTATCTTTTCTTCCTGGTGTTTCATAATCTACGGGATTAGCAATTAATCCTTCATTATTTTATTGGTAACAATGTTGCTTATCGGCAGTTCATACATACTCTTTGTCATTCAAGTAGCTTTAAACAAAGATAAAATCCATCAATTTCACTGTCTATGCAGGTTGTAGACTAAAAACATAATTTCACAAGTTAATAAACGATTTATAAATAAAATAAACTCTAGCGTCCATAATTCATTAATTTTTTGTTTATTGTGTTTTTTTTTCATTCATGCGTCCGTTCGTCCGTCCACATTATTTAACTAAAAACCATAGAATCGGTTGTGTCTTTCTTTTTCTTTGTCAGCTCTTTCCGCCCACTCCTGAGCATCAGCCTCTTTTTCTAAGAGAAAGGTTTCAAGCATTAAGACCCCACGGCTGCTTAGTCCGGGTTGGGGAATTTGCCTGTAACCCTTTATTATTGTTGATGTTGGCAGTCATCAACTCAGGGGACCACCAGTTTTACGTGCACTCCAAGCACGGAGACGGTCATAGATAGAAAGAGTCGGAAAGAAAATTTTCCTTACTAGACTCCTCCTGGGATTGATCCGGGTGCCTTTGCATCAGTAGTTGATCGCTCTAACTACTAGGCCATGACCGTCTCTTTCGGTTGTGTAACAGAAATTTATCCTTAGATTATGCTGATTCGTGATTCAAGTTTGGTGATTATTTCGGTAGTTATTACACCTCGGACTAAAGTGATTCAAGGGAAAACGCCTGTTATATATTATGTAATTAGTCCGTAATTGAAATATGCGGACGGACGGGTATGGGAGCTTCATAAGGCTTCTTTGAGGGTTAAAGTTAAAGGGGGCTCAAAAATAAAATCAGTAGTGGGGTAAGAGGACCCCTGAACCACTTCTTTAAATTCTAAGTCCGAATTTGATTAGGTAATTAAAATTTAAAAAAATAATCCGAGGATTAATTCTAATTAAAATAACTCCGCGAATTCTTTTTCATATTAACATGCTAATTGATCGGCGGCATTCACTGATGAATTAGATCGATATGGTAATTAATCAATCCTTTCATTATTAACGAGTAATTATTAATTATTTAATTATATTTTGATAGGCAGCGTAATTACATTTATGTAATTAGATTGATCGATACGTGAATTTCATTGACGAATTATTTATTCTCTCTGGCTTGTCGCCAGCCCCCCCCATTTGAATTTTTTATTCAAAAACGTCTAAATCGTTTGTGTATGATTGTGCATTCTTTATTTTGTTTGTACCTTTTTTGTTTTAGAATTATTTGAAAATTTAGTTGGGGGAAGGGTTGGCTGGAGATATGCTAAATTTGAGCTTTGCATTTCGGATTCAAAATGGTTTAGTTTGTTTGTTCTTGCAAACCTCTTCTCGTTTCGAGGTTTTTAAGAAATACACAAGTTAAATTGACGCGCAGCAAGATTAACGAAATTCCCGGTATTTTTTAAAACTGAATAACGTATTCTTTGATTTTTGATATAGTTAATCGATTTTAGATCGAAAATGGTCTTAATCGTCACATACAGATGTCCATGTGCGAAGCATAAATTTTAGTAGTTTTACACCTTGATAATATTGAGTTGAAACTTCCTATTTTTAACTGAGTTCAATGCTATCTTGAATCGTGTAAACGTTTGTTTTAATGCGTACCACTACCCCACCAAAACAAAATGTACAAAATTAATTAAAACATTGTTGCTATAACTCTGAAATTAAAGAATGACATCTAAGAATGAAAGCAGAATCATACTGATTCGTGGATCAAGTTCGGTGATTGCTTGGTTTTTAAATTGTCAATCAATCATATTTTATAATGTTTTTATAACTCTCCGGTGTTGACAAGTTAAAATGTTAAGCATTGGATATATTTTTGAAACACCCTGTATATTAATTTTTTTAACCAACGTCGGTTTTGGTGTCACACATCTAGAAAATATGGTTTGCATCTAGAAAATCTTATTTACAATACCAAATTTAGGGGCGGGGGTTTTTTTGAAGTGAATTATGAAAGAGAACATCGTTCTCTACATATCAAAAAAATTTGCGGTTAGCCCACAAATTTTGAAAAAAAATGGTTTTAAAAATTCGAAATTGGCCGTGGTTGCATTAATCAAAACCGACTTTCGGGAGCCTCCGCTGCGCTACGGCCGCTACAAGCTGTTTTGAAAAACGCTTTACTCATTAATAATATCCTCTCAAAAAAATTGAGGATGTTAACTCGACAGATAGCAGGGAGCGATTGTAGTAAGTGGGTGTCGACCCACCTACAGCGCACACACCGGTGTTAGAATGCGAAAAATTATGACGTAATATTGCGCAATAATACACTTACATGTATTTCTTATGGAAATATGTTAATTTGAAATTTAAATTGTGTGCTTATTAAAGGACCTACCGAAATCTACCTTGCTCTTTCGTTTGGTGAAGCAATTTTATAGAAAAAAATATATTTTCGAGTTTAGGTTTTTTACTTAGCCCTTGGTAATTCACGTAGATTTAAGCATTTGCTTAATTTTTTCAAATTTTAACAATTACTAGTTTTATTCACCACCCAATGACCAATTATCTAGTGTCTACTTAAAACAATGATTTTGAAATTATTCCGTATATTTAACGTTTATTATGTAAGCAAAGAAACGTTAAAATTATTAAACGTTAAAACTTATGATAGAATAATCATTTCGTACAATTCTCTCCGAGTCTCGCCGTACGCGGCATAGTGACCGCTTCATTTTCCAGAAGGGTTTTCTTGGCAATCCACTTCGGTGGTTTACCATTGCCTGCCGAGGAAGACGGTCAGAATATAATTCTCATACCGCCCAGATTCGAACTGTGGCGCGTGGCTTAATAGTTGCCGCACTTAAGCGCCAAGCCGCGACTGTCTTCTTTATAGAATTATGAGGTCACAATGAATTTGGATCGAATACCTACTTTTCGGTTTGTAAAGCTCACCTCACACAACGCTTATTTTGCTGATGGATTGCTTGCTTGCTTTGCTGCTGGTTTTCAAGTGGCGGAAATCGTGATGGTTTCTCAGCGTTGGTTCAACATGAATTTTGTGGTTTTAATGCTTTAACAGCTCAGCTCTAACAGAGTGCCAGTTTGTAAAATGGACGCAGTTTAAAGGAAATTCGTCGTAGACAATAAGTTATTGGCATGTTTTGATAATAGATCAATTAGATAAAATGGACGCCAGAAATATAATCAGCTGTTACCATAGTCTAGCAGTTAGCAGCCGTTAGGCCGCTGTAACCCGGTAGCACTCGTGTTTACAAAGACGACGCGACTTTATCATTGGTTAGCGCTTAAAACCACCAGGAAAACTCGCTGTGATGGGACCGGTGCTGGATACTCTGATGGAAAGTGACTGCCCACTTGCTTGTTTTTGTGATGGATTTTGTGACAGAACATGTGTTTTTTTTTTGCTGGTTTTTAACGATTTTAAGCGGTAACCAATAATAAAATCGCGTTATCTTTGTAACAAGGGCGAGGGGGATATTAAAGAATTATTCCGCCACTAAGCCATTATAACACGGGGGTTTGTAAAGAAACTTACTACTATTCTACTTTTAAAGTTAGCGCAACCAGAAAGTAAATATAATAGCTTGGGGAGTTAATGTTAAGTAGCGTGAGTATGCTACGACCACTTTTTAAGAGAAAGAAAATCAAGGTTTTGGAGGAAGTGGGAATCAGATGATTCGTTGCTTTCACTAAATTTCACTTTTCTTGACTAACCTCGGGATTAAAACTGGGGATAAAAACTCGGGGATACAAAATTAATTGTAACTAACAGCTTTGTTGTTACGAGTCTCGGAACAATAGTTCAAATTTGGATATTTACGTACAATTTATACAATTCGCAATCAGGCCTCTCTTTCGTTTGGATGCAATAATTCGAAATTAAATAAATTAAAAATCAAATTAATTAAAAAAGTCTCGCATGGTTTCACTTTAGGAAAAGCCAAAATGCCTTTTCGACCGAACTCCATGACTTGGGCTGACGGGCCGACCAAACTCCACTGCCAGGATGAAACTTCCCAATTGAACTTCCTGATTGAACTCTGTTTTCCCTATATTTATGCCTTTCACATTTAAGTACCGTTTTTGGGATTCTGACCTAGTTGTGACCTGATTATGTAATTGTTTTGAAGGTGCTTGAAATCTTTATGGCAAGTGGATTGAAAATACCACTTACCGTAGATTTTATCAATTAAATAGTGATTATGATCTATTAAGAAAATTACTTAAATAAAATTAAGATATCGACACTCCTAGCAACATTTAATAATTTAAATAAATATACGACCAAATTCAATTAATTTATAAACTTATTGCAATATAGGAGGACGATTAAAAATATGAGATATTTTGATTATTACTTAAGTGGCTCTTCAAGTCTTTTGGCGCGATACTAATGCAAGTAGAAAATTTACGTCAATTGAATTTGGTTTAAATCTTAAATAATAACAAACAAAATAATTATTCAATACATTTTGGAATTTGGCGGTTTACTACATCTTCGTAAACACGAGTGCTACCGGATTACACGACCTAACTGCTGCTAACTTCTAGAAGATGGAACCAGCAGCGAAGAAATTTTTATTTCAAACGAAAATGAAAGTGCATTTTTCAAATTGATAACAAAATCATTGTTTTAGAATGATTTATGTTGATTAATTTTTATTTCTAAGCCATGGGGAGGGGTTTTTACTGGATCGATTTTAAAATTCTAAGAAGTAACTAATGTAGACTAATAATATCTTGTTAAAATATTTTTGAAAATATCGATAATATTTACTTAAATAATCGGTTATTTAAATCATTAAATAATAAGTAATTGATTAATCATTAAATCAAATAATCCATTAAACTCAATTTAATTATGTAATAATCAATTATTAGATTAATTGCGATAACTTTTGTAGTATTGATCAAAAATTGATTAATCGATGCGATTATCGATTAATTGAAAAAATTAAAAATTTTAATATTTCAAGACTTTTTGTGTTTTTGTTGAAATACAAAATTTCGTTGTAATTTGATGGAAGAACATGGTTCATCTCAAGCTAAACCTGTGCTGAAACTAAAGCTCAAGTCGTGGGTAGTTTGGGTTGTCCGGTTTGACTGTTCGAAGTTGGTTTTTGATAAACAATAAGTATAAGCAATTGAAAGTTTACTCTTTATTTGAATTTTTTTTTAATACATTTACAATATGAATTAAATAGTATTCGAGAATGCACCATACAATATACAAGATGAGAGAATTTGGCTAGTTTATTTAATTAGTTACCAGCCATGATGCCCATGAATTCCATGAATTCCGTGACCAAGAACTGCTGGTCCAGCAATTAAAGCTCCATGTGCGGTGGCAATACCGTGGTGTCCAAGACCAAGACCATGTACAGCTGGGGCAATGATTGCAGCATGTCCGTGTCCGTATCCATGTCCAGCCCAATCTTGAGATTCTAAGATACCTTCTCCGTGCCATTGTCCATTGTCATGACCATGACCAAGATCCAAACCATGAGCTGCTACTAAACCATGTCCTCCAACAAGAAGACCAGCATGATGTCCAACAGCGTTGTGGTGTCCATCGGGGCCAACTGCGCCATGTCCGGTAACTACTCCTGATGGTCCAGCGGCACCATTGCTACCTACTACACCAGAGGCTCCTACCAAAGGAAGGTGACCATGACCATGGGCATAACCCAAATGTCCCAAATAACCAGAGGGAGTTGCACTGGCTAAAACGGCGACACACGCAAAAACAGCTAAGGTCTGAAAATGATAAAGTAACAAATTTTGTTAGAATGAAAATTTTAGAATTAGCAATGAGATTCTTACCAAAGTATTCATTTTTGGATTAGTTGATCTTGTAGAGCTAATTGAACTGTACAATATCGATTGAGAATAATTTTAGTTTATATAGTTAAAACTTGTCCTTCATATTAGAAATAATTGTGTAATTGTATAGTAGAAATTTCTCCAGATCTTGGTGACCCTGCTTTAGTTCCGTAGTTTTTTGGCGAATTAGAAGGTATTTTATAGCAATGCCATGCTAAAATATTGGCGATTTTTAACAAAAAAATCGTGTGAGTAATTCGGAATTTTAATTAAGTGTGGGCAACTCCTTTAATTTAATTTTACAAAAATTAATTTTACAAAAATTAAATTAAATAATAAAAAAATTAATTTTACAGAAATTAAATTAAATAATGCACATCTTAATAAACAAAATTAGTGATTCTCGAATGCAAATTAGTGAAAGTTATTCAAATTTTGATTTTGATTCTAAATTTACCAATGTTGGTAAAAAATTAAAATCTTCAATTGATTTTTTTTTTTGATTTAAATTTGTTTAAACTAAAAAATTTTCTTAATTGCACTTTTATGTATTAAATACAAACTTTCTTCTCTTGTTCTTCGTTTTATTCATAATTACAAAGTTTTGCAACATATAATTATATTTTTTATAATAATTATAGAACAGGGTTGTCCTACGGGTGGCCCTCCGTTTATCGTTATGATGAGTTCTATATAAAAATTGAAAATGTACATTATATAATTTATTCATGATAATATAAACATGCGTGCTTAAAATATGTAAAATGTGAGGTTTGTATTATGAACAATTATTATATTGTTAATAAAATTATTGAAAATAAATATTATTATAATGCCAGGTTCAGGCAAATTAATTTATTAAAAAATGTAAGAATCGTAACTAGAACAGAATGTTAAAATTTAAAAAAAATTTAAACTTGAGAAAAATTAGTACTAGGACTAAATACATTTGCATTTGATTTGCATAGTGGACCGTTGCGTTGATGCCCATGGATTTCTGACTGCCCACAATAATGCAATTACGCATCAAATTAAATTCTTTATGTTTTAAAAAAGTTTATCCTTTTCGTGCTGTTTTCGTGCAGAAAAAATTGAGATTTTGATGGATTTACACTTTTGAGGTCTCCTGAGTAAAATAAGGCGATTTCAAAAATGTCTGTGTGTGTCTGTGTGTGTGTGTCTGTAGTCAAATTTTGTGTGCGACCTACAGCAAAACTGATAGGAATTTTCAAACAAAATTTTGGATTTTGTATTCTTATATTGAGTTATATTGAATTCGAGGTCTACGCGATAACCGTGTATAGCGGCTCCGTTACCTTAAGCTGAATTTAAAGCGATTTAAGTGTGAATGAGATTGATAAGGCAATTAAATCAGATTATTAGAAAAGAGCAGAAGTGATAAAGTGGAGAATCAGAAAAAAAACGAGATTACGAAACCTTTTGGAAATTATAGATAAAAGTAAGAATTAGGTTAGAATAAAACGTAAACCTCCGAAAAGTTGATTTGGGTGAACGTTTTAGCGCGAATATAATTTGAAAACGTTGATAAGGATATAAATACGATACGTGTAGGTTGGGTTGCATACTTCGTGGTTGGCATAACGAATTGAATTGAATTTTGGCTTGACAGCATAAGGCGACACTACTGAATATCTAAATGTGTAGCAAAGATAAATTTAAAGAAGAACAAATAAAGGGTGAAGCACGCAGAAGAACAAACAGCAGTGGAAGCATAGAGGGCTATATCAAAAGAGCGAGACAGGAGGAAACAGATACCAGTGCAGAATTTTACAAAAAAAGTAAAAAGATGTTAAGATCGCCGCCGCAAGAGAGTAAAAATAAAAGTGGAAAGAATGAGGAAATGGAGGATATTAAAAATTTCCTAAAAACCATAAGCAATGATGTAAAGCAAATAAGAACGGAAAATGCTGAGGTAAAACACGAAATAAGAGAAAATACCCAGATGATACAGGAGCAAATCAAAATGCAAACAGAGGAGCTGGAAATGCTAAGAGAGGAATTAAGGCAAACTAGAGAAGGCTGGGAAAATGATAAAAAGCTAAAAGATAAAAGAATAGACGAACTCGAACAAAGATTAGGCGATGTCGAACACAAATTAGAATTGCAGGAAAGGAGAAAAGGAAAAATAGATTGGTCGTGTCAGGAATTAAGATGGAAGAAAATGAACAGAGGCCTCTAAAGGATAGTATTGGGGATTTCTTAAAGAACAAGCTGGATGTCAGCGTAAAGATAACCACAGCTTATAGTGTGGGAGGCGAAAGAAATGTTATTGAGATGGAAAATTTTGAAGAAAAAATGAAAGTAATGAGAAATAAATTTAAGTTATCAAAGTTGTCCGGAAGGAGGGTGTATGTAGATGATGACTTAACATACATCGAGCGGAGAATTCAGAAGGAGATAAGGAAACAGGCGGAAGATCTGAGAAAATCGGGAAAGAATGTAAAGGTTGGTTATCAGAAATTGATATGTGACGGCAAACTCTTAAAATGGAACCAAGATGCTGGGGGGCTACGAGAAGTAGATAATCCACCGCCGCTACCAAAAAACTGAAGAACCTGAAC
This sequence comes from Lycocerus yunnanus, assembly GCA_036346125.1. Lineage (NCBI taxonomy): Eukaryota > Metazoa > Arthropoda > Insecta > Coleoptera > Cantharidae > Lycocerus > Lycocerus yunnanus. The sequence continues at coordinate 1,168,829 of JARFIX010000059.1, forward strand.
CGCAGAAAAAACCCTACGAAGACCAGGCATGAAAAGGACAATGAAACGAAACAACGGTATAAACAAAATAAAATAGGGGAAAGGCTGTTTGTAGCCACTTGGAATGTAAGGGGAATTTATGTAGAGGGAAGTATTAAACAATTGATTAATGTATTAAACAGATATAAAGTAGATATTATTGCAGTGCAGGAGACAAAACAGACTCACTCGGACATACTCGACATAGGAAATTACACTTTCTTTAAAAGTAGCGGAAAAGACAGAAAATTAGGAACAGGGTTCTTAGTTAGCGAGAGGGTGAAGAGAACGGTTCTAGATTTCAAACCAATATCTGAGCGGCTGTGCCAACTACGGTTGAAAGGAAAATACAGAAAATTACAATAATCAATGTGCATGCCCCGACGGAAGAAAAAGACGCAGAAGTAAAAGAAAGGTTTTACGATACATTGGATAGGTTGTACGGAGTATCCCTAATTATGATCTGAAGTTGTTGGTTGGAGACTGGAACGCAAAAATAGGAAGAGAGGAGATCTACCAAACAGCGATAGGAAGGCATAGTATGCATGAGGAAACCAATAATAACGGTAGGTTTCTGATCGATTTTGCTATGGAGAGAGGTATGAAAATAGCTAGCACTTGCAATGAACATAAAAATATTCACAAGGGTACATGGATAAGCCCCGATGGCAGGAGTGTAAATCAGATTGATCACGTACTCATTGAGAGAAGACACGAAAGCCATATAATTGACGTAAGATCGTATCGAGGAGCAGATGTGGACTCGGATCATTTTATGGTTGGAGTAAAAATGCAACAGGTAATACCTATCAATGAGAAAAATCGTGCAAACGCAAGGAAACCATTTAGAAGAATACAACTCAATAGCAAAGAAGATCAAGAGATGTATAGAGAAGAATTAGAAAACTGTTAGTGGAATCGGAAGGAGAACATGATGCAGACGAGTTAATGGTATTAATACAGAATGGGATTGATGAGGTAGTAAAGAATAGGTTTAACAAAGGAACAAATACAAGAAACGGATGGTACGATGAACAATGTAGAGAGGAAGTGAGGAAAAGAGAAAAATTAAGAGAATTAATGTTAAAAAGTTGCTCTGAAGAAGCCAAACTTAAGTACCAGAAACAGAGTAAGGCATGTAAAAGATAATAAGAGAGAAGAAACGAAAGCATAATGCCCAAAAACTAGATGAGATGGGGGAAAAATACACAAGAAACGAAATAAGAAACTTCTATCAGGGGGTAAAGAAAGTTAAAACAGGATACCAGCCAAAGACAACTTTTGTTACAAACAAGGATGGAACGTTAGTAGGCAGTGCGGAAGGAGTAATAGAAAGATGGAGGGAATACTTTCAGAACCTGTTGAATAAAGATCAATTTAAAGATGAAAGAGACAACAAAGATTATGACAATGAAGTGAGTAATATAGAAAATGAAATGCCCTGTGAAGAAGAGATATTGGAAGTAATCGCTAAACTTAAAAACAATAGAGGAGCGGGAATTGACGGAATTCAGTCCGAGATGATAAAGTATGGTGGCGAACAACTGTCTAAGATGATTGTGGCAATGATACAGAAAGTTTGGTCCAGTGAAGTAATGCCGAAAACATGGAAAATGGCCATCATCTGTCCGATACATAAGAAAGGAGCGAAGACTGAATGCGAAAATTACCGAGGAATAGCATTACTAAATGTCACATATAAAATATTGGCAACTTGTTTAAAGAATAAGATAGAACGTACACGGAAAACGCATTAGGAGAGTACCAATGCGGATTCAGAAAGGATAGATCGGTGACAGATCAGATTTTTGTATTGAAGGAGATCCAAGCAACAAGCCATGAATTTAAATTGAAAACGCACGCACTCTTTCTAGATTTCAAACAAGCATACGACTGCATAAGAAGAGACGAGTTGTATAAGGCGATGTACGACCTAAATATTCCAGAAAAGTTGATTAGGCTGACGAGGATGACGTTGAATAATACCCAAAGTAAAGTAAGAGCAAATGGTCAAATGTCGCAAGAATTTAAAGTAAGAGTAGGTTTGAGACAAGGAGACCCACTATCGCCAGTATTGTTTAACATAGCTCTTGAAAAGGTATTAAGAGAAGCAAAACTGAACGGAAGAGGAACAATATATGGACAAAGACATCAGTGCCTTGCTTTTGCTGATGACTTCACTATTCTCACAAGATCAAAGGAAGAAATGAAAGAGACCACTAAGAGATTTGTATTGGCTGCAAGTAAAATAGGACTGGAAGTTAATGAACAAAAGTCAAAGTATATGGTATGGGAAAGCGAATCAATCCGACCGAGTGGGATGCTGGACGTCTGGATAAGTGAAGGCGTAATGATGAAATTTGCAGAAGTAGAAACGGTGGTATACCTAGGAACCGTCATCTCAAAGAAACCTGGAAATGAAATGGAGATAAAAGCAAGATTGGCGGCAGGATCAAGATGTGCGTACGCGATGAAACCAATTTTGAACAGTAAAGTCCTCTCCCGATCACTGAAGGTAAAAATTTATAAGACGATAATAAGGCCAACAGTAACATATGGATGCGAGATCTGGTCAATGAAAAAACAGGAACAGTTGATGTTGGAAATATGGGAGAGGAAGATATTGCGGAGAATTTACGGTGGAAATGGGTGGAAGGGTGGTGGCTTAGAAGAACAAACAAGGAAATCTACGAACTTTATGAAGATCAAAACATCGTGAGCGTAATAAAGACCCAGAGGGTGAAATGGCTGGGACATCTAGTGAGAATGTGTGAACGAGAACTCAGAAAATGATATGGAAATCGGAGCTGGGGGTACTAGGAGAAGAGGAAGGCCAAGAATAGATGGAGTAGCCAGGTGCAGCAAGATTTAGACGAAATGGGTGTAAGAGATTGGGAGTCTATGGCAAGAGATAGGAGACAATGGAATATAGTGATAAATCAAGCCAAGGGCCTACTAGGCCTATAGTGCTTAATATAGATAAATAGATATTGAGACTTAGAGCCGATTATATTTTGGTTAAAATTGGTGCAGGAACTATTTTTTTATTTTTTAAATTTTGTTATTTAATATTAGTTTTAATTATTATTCGAAAAATAATAGGAATTTCAACACCAAATTTAGGATTTAGCATACATATGTCTACATTTACAACTGATTAAATTTTAGTTAAAATTGGATTATGAAAACTATTGTTTTTTATTTTTAAGTTTTATTATTTAATATTAGTCTTTATTTAATATTTTAAAACGAACAGAATTTTCAAAACCAAATTTGATATTTTCTATCTTTATAATAGGAGTTAGAGTTATTTTAATTTTGGTTAAAATTGTTCACAGAAACTATTTTTAAATTTTTAAATCTAATTATTTAATATTAGTTTTAATTAATATTTCGAAAATTAATACAAATTTCACAACAAAATTTAGGTTTTCGCATATCTAAATCGATATTTAGAACTGATTAAATTTTAGTTAAAATTCGCTTATAAAACTATTATTTTTATTATTTTAAATTTTATTATTTAATATTAGTCTTTATTTAATATTTTAAAACTAACAGGATTTTCAAAACTAAAGTTGAGATTTGTTATGTTTATGCCAGGAATTAGAGCTGATTAAATTTTGGATAAAATTGGCTCATGGAAGCAATTTTTTAAATCTTTTATTTAATATTAGTTTTTAATAAATATTTTGAAAACTAATGAGAATTTCAAAACTAAAGTATTTTGTAACTTTATATTTAGACTTGGAGCTAATTAGATTTTGGGTCACATTGGTTAATGGAAAATATTTTTTTATTATTAAAATTATTTTTTAATATTTAATAAAGTATGATAAAGTCATGGGCGTGGCCATGACATCCGATTTTTAAAGTAAATTTTTAATAAAAAAAATTTTTTAATTAATTTTTCATCATGTTTTGATTTTCCCAAATCAAAGTTAAATTACTTGGCCCCAATAATTGAGTAAGGTAAAAATTGCATAAAATTCAATTTTTATGTTTTTGGCCAAGTTTAACTGAATTCACAGCTAAAGTACGTAGAAAAATTAAATATTAAATAGATGACATTAGGTTTTAACAAAGCTACACGACAAACCACAGTTTGTCACAAAATAATTACAAGAAGTTTTATTTTTGAAAAGATAAAAATTTTAGCAATTTCATTCTTCAAGGGTTTTGGACAAAATTACCAAAATAATTAATTAATAAAAAAATAAATAAAATAATGAGCTAATTCCATATTTTCTTAAAATTCTTCAACATTATGTATCTAATTTATTGACTAACAGGCGCGTAGCTAATGGGGGCGTGTCCCCGAAAGGTTAAAAAGAAAAAAATTTAAGTAAAATATTTGGGTTTCTAAAATAAAATAGGAATATTTTCAAGTTTGAAAAATAATTTTTTTAATTTAAGGGGCGTAATTTATTATTATTTATCTTGTCGCCTTATCTCTGCTTATCTCTTTTTACCTGAAAACCATGTAGTCTAGTCATTATGTAAGAAAAAAAGCAAATAAATGCAAATGAACCGAGAAGGCTGATTTTTAATATTGCGCAGGGGGCTTCTTCTTTTTCTTCTTTCGTCAGCCCTTTTTCGCCCACTGCTGAACTTTAGCCTCTTTCTAAGAGAAAGGTTTAATTATTAAGACCCCACGGTTACTAAGTCCGAGTTGGGGAATGTGCCTGTAACTCTTTTCGTTGTTGATGCTGGCAGTCATCAACTCAGGGAGACCGCCGACTTTACGTGCCGAAGTACGGGAGACAGTCATAGATAGAAAGAGAGCTAGAAAGAAAATTTTTCTTTTGCATCAGTAGTTGATCGCTCTAACTACTAGGCCAAGACCGTCTCAGGCCGTAGGGGGGCTTACTAAAGCTGAACTTGAAATTGTCGGCCAAGATTTCCTATGAGCTTTCTTAGCCATCTTGAAAAAAGGTGTAAAGTTTGTTTTCTTGCGATAACTCAGCTCTCCGCCATAGTATAAAAATAGCAATTCTGTACTTTTTTGTTCCTGTTTTTACGCTCTTCAATTGTGTCATATAAATTTTGTACCTACCGTGGATCGCTGTCGAGATATCAAACGAGAAAGTAAAAAATTACGAGATTGAAGCTTATTTTTTTTGTTTTCTCCTTTCTCGTGACACATATCGGAAAAATATCAATGATCAAACTTGTATAGCATGTTAATACCTGCAATGTAATTTTGTTTTCAGGGGTGTGCCAATAGTAGGGCGTTGGGTAATTCTTCTTTATATTTTTCAAATGCGATCGAAGCGTCGCTGTTCCAGATAATTGCTGTATTGTAATTTTTCTTGTTGCCGGTTAGCAGTTTTTGAAGGATTCCTTGTGATAATACTGCGCGTGGAATACAACGTCTGTAAAAATTTATTGATGCTAGGAATCTTCTCGACTCCTTTGCTACTTTGGGTTGGGGAAAGTTTTTTATACTTTTAATTTTTTCGAAGAACGGGCGTACACCGTCTTTGTTGATAACGTGTGCTAAGGATTGTACTTCTGTTTTAAAGAACTCGCACTTCGTGATGTTAATTTTTAAGCCGTATGTTAATTTTTAAGCCGTATTCTCGAAATCTTTGAAAAACTAATCGTACGTGGTTTTCATGTTCTTCTCGGTTTTTTGAGGCAATTATAACGTCGTCGGTGTACTTGAAAACAAAATCCATTCTATTAAGTATCTGATCGATAAACCGTTGAAATGTCTGTGCTGCGTTCCGTAATCCGAATGTCATTGCGGTAAATTCGAATAATCCGAAAGGTGTGATAACTGCCGTTTTGGGTATATTGTCTTTGTGTAAACAAACAATTGGCGTATGCGTATAGCATAATATTTTATGTAGGCACAAAGCATAAACAATTGAACAACAATAAATTAGCTCGCATTGAAAATTATTGCGCAATATTATAACATACAATATAAAGACAGCACAAAACGCTTATCTTATTTAACAGTCTTCGATGATGATTGAAGAATAGTTTTGGTAGGTGAAGAATAATTTTCCTCCACAAGAAGTTTCCAAATAAAACAGGGCGATAGTAGAGCTTGATAACGATGCACGGCATCAATAATATTCCCAAACTCATATTACTTGAGACGGCCATTGGCCTGTATGTTGGCGCGATCAACTATTAACATAAGTTATGCTCGAATGCGGGTAGAGGCTCAATTTATATAGCTATCTCCGTGCTTCGAAAAGTACGTAAAGATGGTGGTGTTTTCACAAGGTGATAGCAACATCTTTGATGTATTATATGCTCGAGTATCTTAAGATACTCATTGCAAAGTGAGTTCTGTTCGGATTCGAACTGGGGCGCCTTATGTTAGCAGTTGATCGGTTTTACAGCTAGATCAATGGTCGTCTTTTGACCGTCAATGACCGACAGGATAATTACTTACCTTCAGGCCTGTTTACCTTAATTAACAGATACTGGCACTGTCATGTTCTGTCTATGTGAGAATTAATCTTAATGTTATTGTAATTTTTCTTGCAATTAAATAAGTTTCAGAATTTTGCAAAGCTTCAATCCTTGTTCTATTCGGATATAAAACTATTAATTTGTGAATTATTTATTTTGGCTTTGTTGTTAACGCGATCAACTGCTAACATAAGGCGCCCCGGTTCGAGTCTGGACAAAGCTCACTTTGAAATTCCATCTCCGTGCTTCAGAAGGCACATAAAGACGGTCATTCTCTCACAAGGTGCTAGCAACATCTTTGAGGTATTAAAAGCTCGAGTACCCTCTTGGGGGAACCTGGGAAAATTATATTCCCTAGTAAGGTCAGCGTGGCTTCGTCTAAATTGATCGCCTACGCACTTTAAAGTGTATGGCACTAGAAGAAGAAGAAGAAGATACTGACAATAATACGAACGCCGTAATTTTTGAATGTTTACGTTGGTAGGGTGTTGTAAAAAAGGTGTCTACTTGTTAGATTTTTATTGGCCTATCACCTCAACTATATTTTCTTTTCAATTTATAATTCAGGTCGACTATGTTTGCCTTTTTTGCATTTCTAAAAATTTCCAAAATTATTTAAAATTTTTGTTTTAATTAATTTTTCTAATTTCTCCAAATTCAAATTTTGGCGCTGCTATCGAGAATAATAATTATTAACTATTATTAAAGTTTAGGTTTAAAGATTGTTTATAGCAATAAATAATTGAGCTTAAATAAAATTAACTTTTACAAAAGTTTCATTTGAAATTTTGTATTTCGCGGTGAAAAATTTGTACCACCAGATGGCGGCTATTTAAAGCTTGTTTACTTCTCAATTTCAAGATGTCTGTATTTCAATTCATTTCTATTCCATCGTTTCAAGATGACATGTGGTTAGCTAACCTCAAAATAATTTAATATACTTGGGTAAGTTTTTTTTTTACTAATCTATAAACAATTTTTACTGCCTCAATTATCTGTAGCCTGTAATAGATAGTTTTGCATGCGAAACTAGAATGCAGGGTTAAAATTTCATTCACCTCCACCTTTTTTGTTATACACGTGGAAATTTTTTGATTACCACGTTTTAGTTTCATTTTTAAATTATCATTTGATATCGTTTTAATATATTTATTTTTCAATGGAATACATTATTGCCATGGATTGCATTCTCTTCAGAAATTCTCTAAAAATAGTTCCCACATGGAAAGTTGAAAATCGGTTTTTATTTTTAATTGTATGAGATAACCAGCATTATTATCATGCATAATTAACAATGATGCATTCGGTCATTTCGTATTTTTTTGGCATTTGTACTCAATCTCAATTATGTATAAATTTTAGGTTAATCATGTGGTTATGAATATTCCAATCGGACTGCGTAGCTTCAAAATGAACATCAAAATATATGGGGATAATTTTTGTAGCTGAAAATTAATGAATTCCAATCGTAATGTGAAACGACCTGTTAACCTAAATGTTGGAGGAATTCCCATCAAGTAAGTTTTACGTTAGATTTTTCTATTACGTTCACATAATTCTGATGACAAAATACCAATGTCTGAAGGTTTGAGATCCATTCAGCTCTTTCTGTTATGAAAGACATTCGAGGCATTTGGCTGATGTTTGATTTTAATGTTTTTCGATTTAATTTGGTCTGGCATTTTTGTAAAATTTTATTTGTTACTTCCAGGTGGGCCCGGCATGCTTTCGTAAAGATGGAATGGTGGAGTTCTTATATAAGGTAAGAATTATTTCAAATATTTTAGCCAATCTGATAAAAATATGATGATTCAATAGTTCATATGATTTAATAATGATATTATTTTTTCGCCCCTATCTGATCTTTTATATTACAATTTTATTAGAAGCTTTCTTGTCGTATACTTTACTAATTTGTTCAATTTTTCATTAGGTTTGCTGATTTTCTGAGCTGCAAGCTTGTTTCATCTCCTGGAATGTTAACTACACTATAAGTAAGTAAATTGCGTAAATAAATCTATTATAAAAAATGTACCGCCCAAGGTAACGCAGTAAAAACCTTTTTTAATCGAAGCTGTTTCCGCTGTATGACATTGATCAGGGCATTACAAAATTTGTTATGATGAAAATATACGAATGTCTGAGGGTTTGAGATTCCATTCTACTCTGCCTTTTTGTGAAAGACAAACGAGGCATTTGCCTGAGTGATAATTTGCAATTTTAATTTAATTTTACCCAAGGCTTAATTTTAACATTTTATTTTTCAATTTCAGGTTTTTGCTGTGTTCTGAATGTTTCATCTCCTGGATTGTTTACTTAACTACATTATAAGTAAGTAAATTGCATAAATAATTCTAATATAAAGAATCGCACGGGCCACCCGGTGCAGCGAATACTTTTTTTAATCAAAGCTGTTTTGCTGTATGACATTGATCAGGGCATTAAACTTGTTATGATGAAAATATACAAATGTCTGAGGGTTTGAGATTCCATTCAACTCAGCTCTTTTGTGAAAGACAATCGAGGCATTTGCCTGAGTGATAACTTGCGATTTTAATTTTATTTTACCCGTGGCTTGATTTTAACGATTTATTTATTTATTAATTTCAGGTTTCTATGTTGGGAATAACAATTTGATGCATTTGTTCTGGTAAGTTTCATTTTAAATATTTTTCTTTGTGATTTACAGCTGAGATTACCTAAAATTAAAAGCAAATCTTATCGCAATATAAAATATGTTCGTTGTACACCAACTAATTGATATTCTATTTAATAAAGCAATTATGCACTGTTCGGAAGTAACTTGGTAGTAGAATTGTACAAATTGCTTAGGTAATCTTGGCCATTGTTTTTAATGATGATTCAATAGTTCATATGATTTAATAATGATATTATTTTTTCGCCCCTATCTGATTTATTATTGCTTTTCAAAGCAATTATTGTAAATTATTTGTATATTTAAAAATAAAATACAATTTTAGGTTGGACCAGGCAGAAAATGTTGCTTCATATGAAAACAAGAAGATCCTTACCACTGGCCACAATTATTTGTCATCGTCATTATCAAGTAAGTGTTGAGGGTGTCCATTTTATTTTATATTGTATTAATATGATGAAATGATACCAACGTCTGAGGGTTTGAGATTCCATTCAACTCGGCCTTTTTATGAAAGACAGTTGAGGCATTTGTCTGAGTAATAATTATAAGTTTTAATTTTAGTTCTTCATCATTTAGTCACTACTAACATTTAATTTCTCAATTTTAGGTTTCTGTGGAATTGTTTCTTAGACAACTTGGCGATTTCACCCTGGTAAGTTACATTTTACATATTTCTGATTTATATTTTTATTTGCTATGATGATTAAATAGTTCATTTGATTATATAATGAAAAATTAATATTTCGCCCCTATCTGATTTAATTTTATCCTCAAAACTTACGTTGTAGTATTATTTTTGTATTAATTCTAAAACACAATTTTAGGTTTCGTTTGCAATGAATAGAATCACTAAAATTGGCAATCAACGTGACGTTTCCATGCACCATAACGAGTAAGTATTATACTTCTTTTTATTATTACTTAAATTACTATGTAAGTAATTTGTTAATTAAATCACCATGATGAAAAGATACCAACGTCGGAGGGTTTGAGATTCCATTCAACTCTGCCTTTTTATGAAAGACAATTGAGGCATTTGCCTGAGTAATACAATCAATTTTAATTATAGTTAGCTAGGACTTGGCATCGACATTAAAATTTTTTTATTTTTAGGTTTGTCCGGAAATGCTCTATTGGTACTTCTTTAAACTTGTTCCTTCAACGTGGTAAGTGTAGTTCTACCTACTGCTGATTTAGGTGCATAATTGAGAGTACAGCCCCACCACTTTTCAAGACTGGTGAAAATGTACTTGCAATTATGCACTACTCCTTTGTATGATGATTAAATAGTTCATTTGAGTATGTACATTGAAAACTTTATTTCGCCCCTATCTGAATTTTTCTTATATTTTTTAAAACCTTTTTTCAAAATTATTTGTATTGATAATGCTAATTTTAGAAAAAGCAGCCTACTTATGGAAACATGTTGATTTTCCATCACGACAGAATAATTGACGGCAACATCTCAGGGTTGTGCCTTCTCACCTCCATTAACGACATCTACTAATCTATGAAGCACAGAAGATCACGAAAATGTTGCTTTATTTGTTTCATTTTTTATTATGATTTTTAATTTTAGATAGGATAAAACAGTAAAGTTGCCTATTAATCTTCTAAAATTTTAATTTAATAAAGAGTAAAAATTGAATTTTAGTAAAAAAAAGTTTCTATCACCTAATTGCATTAGTTTTTAATACACAAAATTTGGCAAGTTGCACATTTTGGAAATTTTATTTATCAAATAAATTTATATTGATGACATAAATCTCGACTTGTAAACTTTTATTAGTGGACAGTAATAGTTTCCGCTTGTAGGTTTAGGTATAGTAAAAGCAAATAAACTCAAGATAACTAATACCTCGTGAGCAAATGAACTGTAGGATATAGAACGTACGTTATGACTTATTATTTATTACTTTTATTATGGACGTGACATTACATACGTTTTCTTTACGTCCACTCAACTTAAACTATTAGTCATCCTCGAGTTCATTTGGTTATGACTATAAAAATCAATTGACTTGATGACAACGATATGAGTATTGCCGTTCGAAGAGTTACATAATAATGACTTGTAGTACCAATTTTTTCTGAGCTTTGGTTACGTATTTTACAGCAAATTTCCCTTTATCTCCCACACATCTTACCATCTCCAGTCACTTGAAGTTGAATGATCGAGACCATAAAACATCGATAATCAAGACAAATACTTTACTTTTGAACAGGAATACAATTTTTAAACAAAAATATAAGAATGTAAAAATAAAATCTTAATGATCTACAGGATAATAAAAAGAAAGAAACTTGTAGTTATAATTAGGAATCATTTAATATACTTTAGGCAACGGTGGTAGGATCAAACATAAGGGACAATTATAGTATTTCTTAAACATTTTACTTTTCTCTGTCCATTCAGCAACCTTTCGTATTGGTTTTTGGAGATACTCAGTTCTGTAAACTGCTTGGAAGTAGCAGCGTGTCTCGTACTGTAACTTGGAAAGATTAACACCACTTTCCGCAAGAGCCATTTTTATCCATTTGTTGAGAATTTGCTGGATAGATAAGATTTTTGTAATTAATATTAAAAAAATCAGGTTTATTATTCTTGGTACGTGTTTGATAATCATCAATTGAATCGCTTATTTTTAAAAGGACCTAAGTCATTTTATTATGTTTTGAGATAAACAAAAAACTTCATAACTTTTTACTTTAATTATTTTACAAAATTTAAAATATATTTCACAAGTTTATTAGAATACTATCAATATATAAAAATTTGAAAAACTGTACTGTTCCAGTTTTTCAAAATAAATTTTTTCAAATCGTGACTTAATTCCTTTTAATAATAAACAAAATAAAATTAATATTTGCAACTTTATTTTTATTATAATAGTATATTACAGTACTAGTGAAGAAAGCACGTGTTTCGTTCACGCATGGGCCAGTTTACACACGAGGCGCTAGCCGAGTGTGGAATGGCTCATAAGTGAGCGAATTCGTTTCTTCACGAGTGCTGTATAGCGTTTTGTTTGATCCTGCGATTGAAACGTTACTAAAACCTATTAAATTTTATTAATAAAATTATTTATTTAATATAAATATGTAAATCAAGGTAGATAGTATATATTGCGTTGCTATGGTTTGTGTAAACAAAAATAAAACATTCGCAAATTAATTAATTTGTAAAAGTTAAAATCGTGTTTAATGTTTGAAAATATGGAGCAAGAAGACGATATTATTGTGCCTGAAGACATTTTGAAAGAAGCTGATGACATAACATTTAGTATACTGCTTGTAAAATCTAAAGCAAGGTACTTAAAAGAACTAGAAAAATTTCGTGATTGGATGAAATCAAAAAATGTATTTGTTGTAAAGGAGGAAGTTATTTTGGCTTATTTTAATGGTTTAATACAAAAGTACGCGCCTCCTTCTTTGTGATCTACATACTCGATGTTGAAATCGACCTTATTTGTTTTTGAGAAAGTAGATATTAGCAAGTAAGTTTCAAAGAGCTAAATTTTCAAAATTTCTTAATGTAATCATGTGAATAATTTGTAGGTTTAAAATGTTGATAGCTGTTTTGAAAAGTAAATCGAAAGGATATCAACCAAAACAGGCGAAGACGTTTGATCAAAAAGATGTGGAGATGTTTATCAACAAAGCTGCCGAACGATGCAAACGATGAGACGTTCTTGTTTTTGAAAGTAGTTACTATAATGGGAGTTATGGGGGCCTGTAGGTGCGATGAACTAGTCAATCTCAAAACAACTGACATAGAAGATAAGGGAAATTTATTGGTCGTCAAAATTTTAAAAACCAAAAATTACAAGTCTCGTTCGTTTGTTGTAACAAGTGGTGAAGGAAAAGATACATTAAACGGTTTAGAAATTTATCGCAAATATGCAGCGTTGCGCCCTTCAGCTCTTGGTGAAGGAAGATTCTTTTTGTGTTATCGTCTGGGGAAATGTACAGTGCAACCAGTAGGTATAAACACATTAGCAAAAATACCAAGTTTGATAGCGAACTATTTAAACCTGAAAGATCCCCATTTATATACAGGACATTGTTTTCGCCGAACATCGGCAACGTTTTTAGCTAATGCCTCGGCAGATATTTTAACACTTAAACGGCATGGAGGTTGGCGTTCTTCTTCTGTGGCAGAAAGTTATGTAGAAGATTCGCTGACCAATAAAATCGACATAGCGAGGAAAATAACTAACACCGAGGAAAACACCTGTAAAAAAATTCGTATACAAGTTAAAGCAACAGAAGGTACTATGGAAGCTACTGAAGATCAATTTTCTGTTGCTGGTACCTCTGGTACGTTTGGTTTAAATAACCCTACTTTCAATAATTGTACTGTTAATTTTCATGTTAATAAATAAATGTGTTATGTAGATTACATCGTAATTTGTTTATTTTTCATAGTTTTCCTAGTTTCAGCGAAAAAAAAACGGGCAACATTGTTCATACAGCGAGTGGGCGAAAGTAAATTACACCACTACTTTCGCCCACTCGTTGTCATAGAAATAATTTGTGTGAGCAAAACAAATACTTTCAAGCAGCGTAACTAAGCAAGAAACAACATGTTTCTATGGCAGGATTAAACAAAATCATTTTATGCAAAATATATTTTCAAAACTAAGTGAACATATTTATTTAAAGACAACAATAACATTAATAACAGTAACAGAAATAAATAAGTATTAAAGAGCTATCCAGTGAGATGGAAAAATTCGTCCATAACAGTTTGCGTAGGCATCGACCCTAACACCGAAGCGGAATTCTTCCTCTTTGGATACACAAACTGATTCTCTGAATTAAAAAACTCTTTGTACGTTTATCGTCCGATACATCAATAACTAGAAGACCGATCTTAGAGATCAATTCCTTTGGATCGTTACTCCAAGGATTAAGGGTCTCAACAGCGAAAGCTGAAAAATCGTAACGATCTTTCACACTTCGATATTTATCGTGCTTTAGAGTTTCAGATTTTGTAACTACTGAACTGACAATTTTGCACGAAATACCCAAGTAACTGGGGCCAAAGTATTTACACATGTTCGCGTGTAGAAGTCGAATTTAATAAAATCGAAATTTCAGTATTTGTCGAGTTTTAAAAAATTGCTGTAAATTAAACGTTATCTTAGCGATGAAACTTATAGAATTTTGAAAGATATGAATAGTCGATCTTATTCCTTAGCATTAAAATATAGAGAAACGATGTATAACTTATTATTGATAAAAATGTGTTTGTCAAGTTTCAAAAAACGGTCGTCAATTATAAGCTTTGTTTCATCGAGCATACTTTGAACAGTTCTAGAACTACCGAGTTTTAATTCAGAATTTTTCAAAGCGCACGCGTGAGCAATAACTGTTTTGAACTAGTAGTCAAAAAATAATCGTGATGAAACGCTTTCGGTACAGTTATAATTTTTCGAGATTGCTCGGACTCATTCGTGATTTAACGAATTATTTTATTAAAACCAAGGTAAATATGGGTATGATCTAATGGTGAACTAAATCTCGTCATGTACTGCGCATTCAAATATGGCCGTCTTAGTAATTTAGTAATTTAGTATAAAAACCGTAATATACTTATTAAAAGGTCTTCCAAAAAACCACGTAACTTAAAATAAAACACTGTTTGCTAAGCAAGAACACTGTAGGTAGTAAATTATAAAAAAAAACAGTTATTTTTATAACTGTAATTTTTATTACAGTTATAAAATTTTAGTACAAATCGAAAGAACATACAAAATGTACTTAATTTCAATAGCTAACAAAATTTTCCAATTTTTGGCTTAAGCCCTTCTTACTAATCACCGGAGAATTTCTTCTTGTGCATTTTTTGAAAAATTTACTTATTCAAATACGATGCTAAAATTCGTACGAGTTCGTCTTCAGTCGAGATATTATGGGCGGTCACCTTTTCAAGAACTTAGTAGTTCTTGCTCACGAGCAAGTACTGATTTGAACCGTTCAGAACGACTCTAGAACTCCCAAGAAGGGTGATGAAACAACGGACTAGTAGTTCATAGAATTAGTAGTTCTTCTTTTAACGTTTGATGAAACAGATTTTAGTTAAAGCGCATGCGTATAGCACTAGAACTAACGAGAACTGCTTGATGAAACAAACCTATAATCGGTATTGCAAAGGTACTAAGTCAGGCGACTTAGTACCTTTCAAAACCAAACCAAAATTAGAAGTGTGCAATACTTTCATTTACATTCGTGGAACTTAGTCCCTTTTATCACCAAACGATTCGCTTAGGTCATTATAATGGGAAACAATATATAACTCAAAATGGTAAAAAAGTGACTTAGGTCCTTTTAAAAATAAGCGATTCAATTATAGAAGCTAAACACAGTGAGTTTTCTCGGAAGTAAGATGCAACCAAAAGCGGTTGAAAATTCGTTCTACAATTGGGAGGTTTTAATTCCGATCCTCAAAACTCACGATATTTGTTAAGCGTATTTTGGACAGCGTCTGCATTCTGTGTCCAATTATTCTCCATTGCCGAATGAATTTTTGACAGATGTCGGAGCACAAGATGGGTTCCATGTAGATTGGGACTTTGGCTTAGGAGGATTCTGTTTATATAGGTGCTACCTTTCAAAAAGCGCTTCAAAAATTTTTATCTGTATTTTCTATTGAAAAAGCTAGTGAAGAGTCGAGGTTAGAAAGCGCAAGAATTAAATTTACTGTTACTATGACGAATGAGTAACGATATGGGTTTTTGACTTATTACAGCAGAAAACCCACCATTTCTTAAAATATATGCTGTGTTGAGCTAAGGTATTTTTTGCAATTCCAGCAGTATAACGCGAAGCATACACTGTTCGAAGCGCTAGATATACCACTGTGATTAGAAATCTCGATCTGTGGACTATGGGGAAGGCAACGGGAAACCACCCCATGAATTATACTCCAAAGAAAAGTCATCACTTTCGGTAACGGATAGGCACGTGAAGAAGAATTTTTTTTACAATGGTAGCCAATTTTTGGAAATCTTCCATTGGTAAATAATTTCCTGATAAAATTCCAATCTGTAGGATAAGTTGTTTCCAGAGAGAACGTGTCAGCCTGAAAGGGAAGAAAGGAAAGTTTCATTTGGTTTGAAGAACACCGACTTAGTTATCCACTACTTTTGAATGGCCGAATACCAAGCTTGTGTGTCGCAACATGAAACCACCTTTTTCGCTAACAGTTTTTGCAAACTTTTTACCATAAGATAAAATGCTGGGAATGCATAGAAAACTTCTCCTTTCCAGAATATGGTAAAGGCGTCCACCTTAAAAAGTCTGGGTTCGGTCTCCAAGAGTGGTAACGAAAGCGTCGTCCGTCACATCTTTTTTTTAGTTGATACTTTGGCCTCCAGAATTAACCATATCGAAAAATTCATTGGGTCTTTTAAGTCCGTGGAATATGGTATATCAGGAAATTGTTCAGTTATGAAAGGTACGCTTTGTCGCACCTTTCTCATTTTCCCCTTGGGTTTTCTAAATCACGTGTAAGGTGATAAGACGGTCATGCTAGACGAGAGGGTGATAACCGGACCTCCGAAGGGTAGGGTTCGGAAAATGCATTATAGTTTCTGCGTTTTGGGTTACCTACCAAAATTAATGTAGGTTTGTAATTATAGTGCATGAACGCCGGTAGCGATTGTCTAAGCGGATTTGAGTTGCATCACTCAAGAGAGCTAATTTTCCATATTTTTTGAAACTACATCTGGCTTCAAAATTTTTCGACTCCATGTTTTTAGGAAAATCGCAAGGTTGTGATTTTCGAGTTGCGCGTAGATTGTTATCTTACGGGGTTTGTTATTAGTTACGCCGTAGAGTGGAAAATTATTTCCAAAGAAGAATTCAACAACCAACTCTCAATTATTTTCAACCGAACATAATTATGTCGATTTATGCAATAACGGCGAGTCAGCGAGCATTAGTAAATTCAAGGTTTAAAACGCGATAAGTACGATTCTGTACTTGATATCGGTCTTTTCCGAAGTGTTTTTATCGCCTCAACTATCACCTGGAGTGCGTGGTTAGTGCCTCGAGTATCTTATTCCGTTCTGGAACAGCAACATCTTCGGAAGGCATCAATCCGGTGGAGAAGATTACCCAGTGTAGTTTTTCACTTCAACCAGTGGCTGCCCGCAACTGCTCTTTAAGTGCGGTCCATTGCCATCTTGGGCTACATTAAGATAGATTAAGAATCCGAACTCGAAAATACAGTTTTCCCAATAGAAATGGCATACCAAACGAAAGAACACAAAATACAAGCTCTCTAAGGTAAAGATCAATCTTGTCGGAGTTGTAATAAGCCACAATTTAATTTTGAAAATTGCAATTTTCCCATAAGAAATACATGTCAGTGTATTATTGCGTAATATTACGCAATAATTTTATGCATTTTGGTGGCGGTCCGTGCACATTCATACTAGCGGATCTACCTTGGGGCGCGGCCAACTAGTGCAGTGTTAGAAAGAAGTCAGTCGCTCTCTGAGATGTGCCGCGTCAACTTTCAAACTTTTCGAGTTGAAGCCGCTTAAGGGATGTTTTTAATAAGTTTAGCGCGTGTCAAAACCGTTCGCTCTCGGGACGGCGGGTTCGGAGAGTAGGTTTTGACAGCGCAACCAAATAAGAAACGAATTCACACAAAAAGTGATGTTTTTTCAAAAATTTGTTGTCCCATCACAAATTTAATTCTTTTTATTAGCTAATTACACCATTATCTATCATAATTCGTCGTGAAAACCGAGATTCTGGTATATTTACTGTCGCCACAACCTATTTCAATTTTGGGGCGGAGTTATAGTTCAAAAGAACCAATGATAAAATTGCATTCAAAATTAACTTTAAAGACGGTTTTGGGGTGGTTAAGAATCCCGAATCGGGAATTTTACCATTTTTGAAGTGGATTATGAAAGATGAGGGTCTAATTAGCGTATAAAAAAAATAAAATTTGCGGAATATTCACACAATTTTGAAAAAAACGGCTTTAAAGTTAATTCGGAATGCAATTTTATCATTGGCTCTTTTGAACTGTAACCCCGCCCCCAAAGTTGAAAGAGGCTGTGGCGACAGTAAATATACCAGAATCTCGGTTTTCACGACGAATTATGATAGATAATGATGTAATTAGCTAGTAAAAAGAATTAAATTTGTGATCGGACAACAAATTTTCTGAAAAAAATCACTTTTTGTGTGAATTCGTTTCTGAGGTGGTTGCACTGTCAAAACCTATTCTCCGCAACCGCCACTGCCCCTCCGGGGCTCGGACGGCGCTTCGAACGGTTTTGACACGTGCTAAACTCATTAAAAACATCCCTTAAGCGGCTCCAACTCGAAAAGTTTAAAAGTTGACGCGGAAGATCTCAGGGAGCGACTGACTCGTTTCTAAAGCTGCTCTTGTTGGCCCGCCCCAAGGTAGAACGATTAGGGTAAATCAGCACGGACCCCCACCAAAATGCATAAAATTAAAATTGCCCGCAAAACTTTTTTTGGAAAAACTCCGACAAGATTGATCCTCACCTTAGAGAGCTTGTATTTTTGTGTTCTTTCGTTTGGTATAGCCATTTCTATAGGGAAAAGTGTATTTTCGAGTTCGGGATTCTTAACTCTAGCCACGGTTTTTCAAAATTGTGTGAACCGACCGCAAATTTTATTTTTATACGCTAATTAGACCCTCATCTTTCATAATCCACTTCAAAATGGTAAAATCCAGATTCGGGATTCTTAACCGTCACCCTATCTTGTATATTTTGTAAGGTATCATCCAGCTGGTGAGTCCAATTTTTTTACTACTAAAGTACCCGTGGCTTTGCTGGACTATTAGCTACTTTTTCTAAGAGTAAGGTTAAGACCCCACGGTTGCTAAGTCCGTCTTGGGGAATGTGCCTGTAACCGTTTTCATCGTTGATGCTGGCGTGCCCTCCAAAGCACCGATTCACCGAAGAGCACATGAGAGATATTCCCTACTCAAATTATGCAAGGAAAGATAGAGGGCAGAAGAAGACCGGGTGAAAGACAATCCTCCTGGCTCAAGAACATTAGAGATTGGGAGTTAACTCATACGCATCGTTGAGAACAGCTTAGAACGCAATTATTGTTGCCAATCTTCATTAGGAGGAAGGTTAATAATTAAAAGTGTTAATAGTCCTTACATGCCGTGTAGCTTATTATATTTTTCCCGCTACTGCAATGTACCAGTTTAATGTAATTATTTTAAAAACAATTTTGACATCGATTGTCAGAACTTTAATTCGAATTTTCATTTCGTTACTTTTATTTTCTAAGTTAGCTTTGCTTGTTGCTTAGTAATAAACAAACAATTATAAATAATCAAAATAGCAAAATATAAAAATTGACGAAGCCGTTAAAATTGCTTGCTTAAATTTGCTACCCATTAATTCAAGAAAAAGTTATGAATATACCTACGATGCATTCAAAGAATGGTTTATTAAGAAAAATGTGGAGATTATATCATAAAACGTGATGCTTGCATATATGCTTCAACGATCGGAAAAATTAAGGTCACCAGCCAGTTTATGGTGTGGGTACGATATTTCTATGTTGAAGACCACCATTTACTACAATGTAAATGTTGATATTTCAGAATTTACAAAACTAATTGGTTACCTCAAAAGTAAGAATAAAGGCCACATTCCAAAAAAGTACAAAATACTAAACAGAGGGGATGTCGAAAATTTAAAAAAAAATGCTCCTGATGACAAAACTTCAAAATTTTTAAACTTGCCAGAACTGCATTTGTATAATGAGCATTATTTTCGACGCTCTTGTGTCACTTTACTTGTCAATTCTGGAGAAGATATTTTAGGTTTAAAACGCCATGGAGGGTGGAAGTCCACTACCGTAGTAGAAGGCTATGTGGCGGAGTGAATTAAAACAAATTAGATATCGCCAACAAAATACTTGATGACAAAAATGTAAACTAGCAGGTAAAATCGGCCTTTCGGCCGATTTCACTTGCTAACTCTGCGAGGCGCCGACCTCTGGTCGGCTCGGCCTTCGGCCGCGCGGTTTTCTTGACGTTTACTTTTTAAACTGAATTTTGGTTTGCGTTTGGTGGTTTCATTTTGAAAGGATTTTTCATGGTCACCAGAACCTGATGTAGTAGTGAACAACACTTTTGCGATGATAATTTGACGTGTGATTAGCTTTTCCTTTTTGTTTGTAACATTAGTTAGAATCAAAATTTCGACGTGTGCCAATAATTGTCGAGTTTCTAACATTGCGTTATGCTCTTTTATTTTGGATCACACCAATAAAGCCACGTCACCTGGTAGTTTAGTTCAATTTGATACAATTAAGCGCACGCCATTTTGGACATTTTAACAGAGGAGTTACCAGTCCTTACCTTCTAAGTCCATGGTTCAAACTAATAGGATAACAATTGGAACCACGCCATCGTGACCACATAGCAAACATTCAGACAGCATTGGCAAAACCAGAATTTTTTATTAAAATAATCAAAACTATTTTTCTGGAAACGTATTTAACGCAAAATTTAATGAAAAACATTTTGCCCATTTTCGATTTTATTGTAGGACGAAGTGTTGCCAAGATATTTGCAATTTTTCAAACTTTTATTAGGCTTTCTCAATAAAATAAGCCTCTCGACATCTCCATAATAAGTAATTCTCAATTACAATAATGAAACTTTTGTTTAAATAAAACATTTTGATTAATTATTTAAAAATTATTTCCGACGTACTTTATTTTCCTGTTTTCGAAAAAACTATCAAAATTAGGTTCAAGTTTGGACAACGACGTTACAAATGCATTTTTCTGAAAAATTTTTGATCATTATTTTCTAACCTTTTTTAAAAACAAAATTTTTTTTTATTAAGTTCCATTTATTGTCAAAAAATAATGTCTGTGGAACATATTTTTGTAGGACCAACGACTTTTACATATATCCATACGTTTGAAAATTTTTGATTTCGACGCAACTCTCAAATTCAAAAAAATTATATCTCCGCCAAAAACAACTGAATCGAATAACCAAATAATACGGGTGTGAAAAATTTGTGAGCATCACTGTGCTTAATTTTTAAAATATCGCCAAAATAAGTTTTCTATACGATTTTATTGCCGGAATTAGTAGGAAAAACTTTTTAATTTAGTCATGCCTACTTACTTTAAGCTAAAAAACCTTTTGCAATTATTTGCATCTTTGCTAAGTAACATTCGCAGTGTTGAGGCGAAGGTCGCCAAAATCTTTTTTCTACATTTTGAAAACGAATTATTTTTTGTTTTTTGGCACACACTTGCAAAACTAAATCGAAAATGTGCTATAACATTTTTCGAAAATCAATCCTATTACGTACAAAACTGATGATTTTGTTTTCATTTAAAACGCTCCCGGTTTGTATTGAAAATTTTGAAGTCTGCAGTTTTTCTTAGATTGTGCCTTTATTTACCGTTTTTCGACTAAATGTGTAATACAAATAAATTTCCGACTTTCGTAATGCTATCCGATAGTGTCATCACATTTTAGAATATTTGACGAAAAACACGCATTTCTCTCAAAATGATGTAAACCGTTCAGAGTGTCCCAGCGTCCTTATTAAACGACCAAAATATAAATTTAAAACGGCTATTTATGCATCTAACTAAATAGGATTTTTTATGTATCCTAGATTTTTTTCGTAAATCCACCGTTTTTTCAAGGGGTACCCTTATGATTTTCTCGTGATAAATAAAATTTATTTAATTTTAAATCAAGCGGGATTTATTTATTTCCCTACTAATACTGAACATTTTGCAATAAAAAATTTTATAATTTTCTTTTTGGTTCGTCCACAATGTTGGCCCGACTGTGTTAAATTTTTAAAATACTAACAAAATAATGTCTCTCTCTGATGCTGTCGACGAAAAAAAGGAAGAAAAAATTTAAAAATTTATGTTACCGAAAACAGAAAATCATTTTTTGAAATTCATTGCACTGTTTCCAAGTAAGTTTTGCTTCGTTGCGGCTAGGTTCAGCAAAATATTTTTTTCCAAATTTTTGAAAATTAAACATTTTTTTCTTTTTTCACGCGGGTTCGCTTGAAGTATAAATTTTTTTGGCACTGAATATTTATTTGGATTGAAAAATTTGAAAATGAATGAATTTGAAAAATGGCGTCAAGACTTGAAAAAAATTCAATAATTCCTGTCATCAACAATTTTTCTTTAATAAATAGCATCGCCAAAATTTGACTTTGGAGCAATTAAAAAAATTAATTGAAATTATATTTTATTTTCAATTTTTTTTAATCTTTTAAGTTTAATTTCGAAAAAGAATCAAACATATCGAGTTTTCAAACTTGTGTATTTTAGTTGCTTTAATAATATCATCTGTCGTCCTTAAACTTTCTTTTTATAACACGTGACTTGACATGGCTTCACAGCTTTGAAAAAAAAATTCAACAATTTTTGTCATCAAAAAATATGCACCATTTTCTAATTCAAATATAATTTGATAAGAGTGTAAGTTTGATTTAAAAAAAACAATCGAAAGTATTCAATAAACCTTAAAAAAACTCGTTCTGTCTCTCTCGCTCTCATACAAAACGAAATTTTAATATCGACTGTCAAATTAATTCGATAAAATATAATCTGACGTTTGACGTTTTGAAAATGTATATCGCAATTGTGCAAAATTGGCGCGTTTAATCGAAAAAATTGTAGAGCACAAAATTATCCACATGATCCTGCTCTCGGCGTACGCGCAAACGCGATTCGATTCGGGCTCGAAACGGCGGAGCCACGTACAAAACAGTGCGGCGCGCAAGTAATTAAACTTGAGGGCACAAAAAGAGGAATTTCCCGATGCGCGACGTACCATTTTTTTTGCAAAAATGCAAATCTAAAATCGAGGCAAACCGATCGAGCCCAAAACGCAAAGATCGGGCTTCAAACGAAGCCACCATTGCGTTTCAAAGGAAAAACCTCGCATGCGCTCTAAAATAAAAACGGGGCAAAAATTCAAAAAGTTAATTCCGACAAAAACTCCATTTTCTGTCCCACACCCTCTCCCCAAATTTAATCGAAATCTTCAAAAAACTGTGGAAGAAGTAGCGAAAAACTAAATAAAAGCTCAAGTGTTGTGGGGGCGCCGAGAAAAATTTAAAAAGTAAAATCGGTTTCGCGCTCTGCCCTCCCCAACCTACCCACAAAATTTCGACCTTCTAGTTGAATTCCACATTTTTGGGCCCCTTTCGGCCCCGTTTGACCCTTCCGTGCCCCCACCAAAATCCGACAATTTTCCCGTTCAATCCCCGTCGATTCCACCTACCACCAAATTTCACCTCTCCCCGACCACCCACATATGCCCTGTAAATTATGAATGAGTGAGTGAGTGAGTCAGTCACGGACTTAACTTTATATATTTAGAACTAGCAGGTAAAATCGGCCTTTCGGCCGATTTCACTTGCTAGCTTTGCGAGGCGCCGACCTCCGGTCGGCTCGGCCTTCGGCCGCGCGGTTTTCTTGACGTTTTACTTTTTTAAACTGAATTTTGGTTTGCGTTTTGGTTTCATTTTAAAGGATTTTTCATGGTCACCAGAACCTGATGTAGTAGTGAAAAACATTTTGCGATGATAATTTGACGGTGATTAGCTTTTCCTGACATTTTAACAAAGTTACCAGTCCTTACCTTCTAAGTCCATAGTTCAAACTAATGGAAAACAATTGAATCGATCGTGACAATAGCAAACATTAGCAGATTGGCAAAACCAGAATTTTTTGTTAAAAAATCAAAACTATTTTTTGAAACGTATTTAACGCAAAATTTAATGAAAAACATTTTGCCCTTTTCGATTTTATTGTATAAAGTGTTGCCAAGATATTTGCAATTTTCAAACTTTTATTAGGTTTCTCAATAAAATAACCTTCGACATCTCCATAATAATAATTTCAATTACAATAATGAAACTTTTGTAATTTTGTTTTTCAAAACATTTTGATTAATTATTTAAACATTATTTCCGATGTACTTTATTTTCCTGTTTTCGAAAAAATATCAAAATTAGGTTCAATTTGGACAACGACGTTACAAATGCATTTTTCTGAAAATTTTGATCATTATTTTCTAATTTTTAAAACAAAATTTTTTTATTAAGTTCCATTTATTGTCAAAAAATAATGTCTGTAACGTATTTTGTAGACCAACGACTTTTACATATATCCATACGTTTGAAAATTTTGATTTAGCAATTCAAATTCAAAAATTATATCTCCCCAAAAAAGACTGAATCGAATAACCAAATAATACTTAAAAATTTGTAGCATCACTGTGCTTAATTTTTAAAATATCGAAAATAAGGTTTCTATACGATTTTATTGCCGGAATTAGTAGGAAAAACTTTTAATTTAGTCATGCCAGCTTACTTTAACTGAAAAACCCTTTTGCAATTATTTGCATCTTTGCTAAGTAACATTCGCAGTGTTGAGGCGAAGGTCGCCAAAATCTTTTTTCTACATTTTGAAAACGAATTATTTTTTTTTTTCGGCACACCTTGCAAAACTAAATCGAAAATGTGCTATAACATTTTTCGAAAATCAATCCTATTACGTACAAAACTGATGATTTTGTTTTCATTTAAAACGCTCCCGGTTTGTATTGAAAATTTTAAAGTCTGCAGTTTTTTTTAGATTGTGCCTTTATTTACCGTTTTCGACTAAATGTGTAATACAAATAAATTTCTGACTTTCGAAATGCTATCCGATAGTGTCATCACATTTTAGAATATTTGACGTAAACACGATTTTCTCAAAATGATGTAAACCGTTCAGAGTGCCCAGCGTCCTTATTAAACGACCAAAATATAAATTTAAAACGGCTGTTTATGCTCTAACAAATAGGATTTTTATGTATCCTAGATTTTTTCGTAAATCCACCGTGGAAAGCGTGAGAAGCGAACGTAATTTTTTCAAAAGTTTTCAAGGACCCTTAGATTTTCTCGTAAAAAATAAAATTTATTTAATTTTGAATCAAGCGGTTTTATTTATTTCCCACTAATACTGAACATTTTGCAAAAATTTTTATAAATTTCTTTTGGTTCGCCACAATGTTGGCCCGACTGTGTTAAATTTTAAAATACCGACAAAATAAGGTTTCTCTCTGATTCTTCTGAAAACGGAAGGAAAAGACATCTTGCCCAAAACAGATAATCCTTTTTTGAAATGCATTGCACTGTTTCCAAGTAAGTTTTGCTTCGTTGCGGCTAGGTTCAGCAAAATATTTTTTCCAAATTTTGAAAATTAAACATTTTTTGTTTTTCACGCGGGTTCGCTTGAATATAAATTTTTGGCACTTTATTTGGATTGAAAAATTTGAAAATGAATGAATTTGAAAATGGCGTCAAGACTTGAAAAAATTTAATAATTCCTGCCATCAACAATTTTTCTTTAATAAATAGCATCGCCAAAATTTGACTTTGGAGCAAATAAAAATTAAATGAAATTATATTTTTTTCAATTTTTTTAATCTTTTTAAATTTAATTTCGAAAAGATCGAACATATCGAGTTTTCAAACGTTGTGTATTTTAGTTGCTTTAATAATATCATCTGTCGTCCTTAAACTTTCTTTTTCTAACACGTGACTTCACGTAGCTTCACAGATTGAAAAAAATTCTACAATTTATGTCATCAAAAAATATGCACTATTTTTTAATTAAAATATTATTTTATAAGAGTGTAAGTTTAATTAAAAAAAAAACAATCGAAAGTATTCAATAAACCTTAAAAAAACTCGTTCTGTCTCTCTCGCTCTCATACAAAACGAAATTTGAATATCGACTGTCAAATTATTCGATAAAATATAATCTGACGTTTGACGTTTTGAAAATGTATATCGCAATTGTGCAAAATTGGCGCGTTTAATCGAAAAAATTGTAGAGCACAAAATTATCCACATGATCCTTCTCGGCGTAGCAAACGCGATTCGATTCGGGCTCGAACGGCGGAGCCACGTACAAAACAGTGCGCGCGCAAGTAATTAAACTGAGGGCACAAAAGAGGACTTTCCAGATGCGCAACGTACCATTTTTTTGCAAAATGCAAATCTAAAATCGAGGCAAACCGATCGAGCCCAAAACGCAAAGATCGCTTCAAACGAAGCCACATTGCGTTTCAAAGGAAAAACTCGCATGCGCTCTAAAATAAAAACGGGCAAAAAATTAAAATTTGTTCCGACAAACTGTTCAATTTACATGCCTCTAAATTTCATCAAAATCTCGAAAAAATGTGGAAGAGTAGCGAAAAACAAATAGAAAGCGAAGCGTTTTGGGGAGAAAAATTTAAAAAGTAAAATCAATTTCCCCTGAACCTGCCAAATTTCAATGTGAATTCTATTTTTCCTTTCGGTGTTTCGACCCTTTTGACCAAAATCTGACAATTTTCGTTCAATCCGTCGATTTACCCAAAATTTCATTACGACCAACATATGCCCTGTAAATTATGAATGAGTGAGTCAGGTGACGAACTTAGCTAATATATAGAACTAGCAGGTAAAATCCCTTTCGGCCGATTTCACTATTTGCAACTCTTGTCGCTCAGGTTCGGCGGTTTCTGACGTTTTATTTTTTGACACTGAATTTTTGGTTTGTATTTGGTGGTTTCACTTTAAAGAATTTCATGGTAACAGAACGTAAAGTATTTGAAAACACTTTACGACATTGATGTGACATGTGATTAACTTTTAATCATGCAATATTTTTAATCTTTAAACCCCAAAAAATTTTTCGACAACGTAGTGACATCTCGTAATTCAGTAACTAATTGGTTTATTTCCTTATTCTACAAAATTTTCAGAAATTCAATGAAAAGGAAAATTTGTAAAACTTTAGAATTAAAAATATTTTTCTTTAACCACCAATATTTAATTTGAAAACGGCTGCGTATGCCTCTAACTATTTTTATAAAACAGGTTTTTTTCGTAAATCCACCGTTAAAGGTGAAAAAGTTTTCAATTGACATTACGATTTTCTCGTGAAAAATAAAATTTATTTAATTTTAAATTTGCGGGATTTATTTTTTCCTACTAATACTGAACATTTGCAATACAATTTTTTATAAATTTCTTTTGGTTCGCCACAATGTTGGCCCCACTGTGTTAAATTTTAAAATATCAACAAAATAATGTTTCTCTCTGATTCTTCGAGAAAAGAGGAAAATTTAAAATTTATGTTTACTTAAAACTGAAAATCATTTTTTGAAATTTATTGTACTGTTTCCTAAGTTTTGCTTCGTTGCTAGGTTCAGCAAAATATTTTTTCCAAATTTTGAAAATTAACATTTTTTGTTTTTCACGCGGTTTTCTTGAAGTATAAATTTTGGCATTGAATATTTATTTGGATTAAAAATTTGAAAATAAATGAATTTGAAAAATGGCGTCAAGATTTGGGAAAAAAAATTTAATAATGTCATCCCAAATTTTTTTTTAATAAATAACATCGCCAAAATTTGACTTTGAGCAATTAAAAAAATGAAATTATTTTTCTTTTCAATTTTTTTAATTTTTTAAATTTAATTCGAAAAAAGAAAAAGAATCGAAAATGTCAAGTTTCAAACGTTGTGTATTTTAGTTGTTTTAATATCATGTCGTTCTTAAACTAACTTTTTCTAAACACGTGATTTGACATGGCTTCACAGGTTTGAAAAAAAATTTTGTCAAAAAAATATGCACTTTTTTCTAATTCAAATATAATTTTAAAAGAGTGTAAGTTTAATTAAAAAAAACAATCAAAATATTCAATAAACCTTAAAAACTCGTTCTGTCTCTCTCTCTCATACAAAACGAAATTTTAATATCGACTGTCAAATTAATTCGATAAAATATAATCTGACGTTTGACGTTTTGAAAATGTATATCGCAATTGTGCAAAATCGGCGCGTTAATCGAAAAATTGTAAAGCACAAAATTATCTGATCGTGCTCTCGGCGTACGCGCAAACGCGATTCGATTCGGGCTCGAAACGGCGAGCCACGTACAAAACAGTGCGGGCGCAAGTAATTAAACTTGAGGGCACAAAAGAGGAACTTTCAATGCGACGTACCATTTTTTGCAAAATGCAAATCTAAAATCGAGGCAAACCGATCGAGCTCAAAAACGCAAAGATCGGCTTCAAAGAAGCCACCATTGCGTTTCAAAGGAAAACTCGCATGCCTCTAAAATAAAAACGGCAAAATTGAAAATTTGTTCCGACAAACTCCATTTTTCCAACACCTCTCAAATTTAATCAAAATCTCGAAAACTGTGGAAGAAGTAGCGAAAAACGAATAGAAAGCGGAAGCGTTGTGGGCGCCGAGAAAAAATTTAAAAAATAAAATCGGTATCGTCGCCCTCGCCCCAACCTGCCCACAAAATTTCGACCTCTAGTTGAATTCCACATTTTTCGCCCTTTCGCCCGTTTCGACCCTTTGACCAAAATCCGACAATTTTCCGTTCAATCCCGTCGATTCCACCTACCCACCAAATTTCACTCTCCACGACCACCCCACATATGCCCTGTAAATTATGAATGAGTGAGTGAGTCAGTACGAACTAGCTTTATAGTTTAGAACTAGCAGGTAAAATCGGCCTTTCGGCCGATTTCACTCTTTGCGAGCGCCGACCTCTTTGCCTTCGGCCGCGGTTTTTCTTGACGTATTACTTTTTCGAAACTGTATTTTTAGTTTGTATTTGGTAGTTGCATTTTAAAAGGATTTTTCATGGTCATCAAAACGTGATGTAGTAGTGGACAACATTTTTGCGATGATAATTTGACGTGTGATTAGCTTTCCTTCTTTGTTTGTAACATTAGTTAGAATCAAAATTTCGACGTGTGACAATAATTGTCGAGTTTCTCAACATTGCGTTATGCTCTTTATTTTGGGTCACACCAATAAATTTGCCACCTGGTAGTTTAGTTCAATTTAATACAGTTAAGCGCACGCCATTTTGGACATTTTAACAGAGGAGTTACCAGTCCTTCTTACCTTCTAAGTCCTTGGTTCAAACTAATAGGAAAACAATTAAGCGCAAATAAAATGTATTTATATTGAATCAAGCGGATTTATTTATTTCTCCACTAATACTGAATATGCATTAAAATTTTTTATAAATTTCTTCTTTCCCACAAAGTCAGCCCACTGTGTTAATTTTAAAAAATATCGAAATAAGGTTTCTATCCGATTTTATTGACGGAATTAGTTGGAAAACTTTTAATTTAGTCATGCCAGCTTACATTAACTGAAAACCCTTTGCAATTATTTGCATCTTTGCTAAGTAACATTCGCAGTGTTGAGGCAAGGTCGCCAAAATCTTTTTTCAAATTTTGAAAACGAATAATTTTTTTTTTTCGGCACACACTTGCAAAACTAAATGAAAATGTGCTATAACATTTTTCGAAAATCAATCTATTACAAAAACTGATGATTTTGTTTTCATTTAAAACGCTCGTTTGTATCCAAAATTTTGAAGTCTGCAGTTTTTCTTAGATTGTGCCTTTAATTGCGTTTTCGACTAAATGTTAATACAAATAAATTTCCGACTTTCGAAATGCTATCCGATAGTGTCATCACATTTTAGAATATTTGACGAAATTCACGTATTTTGGCCAAAATGATGTAAACCATTCAGAGTGCCTTAGCGTCCTTATTAACCGACCAATATTTAATTTGAAAACGGCTGCGTATGCCTTTAACCAAATAGGATTTTTTATGTATCCTAGGTTTTTTTCGTAAATCCACCGTGGAAAGCGTGAGAAGCGAACGTAATTTTTTTCAAAAGTTTTCAAGGGTACCCTTACGATTTTCTCGTGAAAAATAAAATGTATTTAATTTTGAATCAAGGATTTATTTATTTCTCCACTAATACTGAACATTTTGCAATACAATTTTTTATAAATTTCTTTTGGTTCGCCCACAATGTGGCCCGACTGTGTTAAATTTTAAAATACACAAATAAGGTTTCTTCCGATTTTCTGAAAAACGAAAACATAATTTATTATCCACAATAACTGAAAACCCTTTTGAATTATTTGCATTTCCAAGTAAATTGGCTTGTTCGGCTAGGTCCAAAATATTTTTTCCAAATTTTGAAAATAAAATTTTTATTTTTCCAACCGCATCTTAAAAGAAAATTTTTTGAAAATATATGCCCAAAATGTTGATTTTAAGTTTCAGCTAAAAATCAAAGTTTGTAAGGAAAATTTTGAAGTTGCAGTTTTTTAGATTGTCCTTTATTTAGTTTTTGACAAATTGTAATACAATAATTTCCATTTTTTGAAATGTTCAACCGTAGTCATATATTTATGAATATTTGCGAAATTCATATTTTGGCCAAATGATGAAACATTCAATTCCTTACTCCTTATTAAAACCGCCAAATTTAATTTGAAAATTATCTTAAAAATTAGATTTTTTTTCCAGGTTTTTTAAATCCAGTAAATGAGAAGGAACGAAATTCAAAAGTTTTCAACGGGTACTTATGTTTTATCTGTGAATAAAATTTTTTAATTTTGAATCAAAGTTTATTTATTTCTCCAAATATGAACATTTTCAATCAATTTTTTATAAATTTTTATTTAAAATACATGAAATATTCAAAAACCAACAAAATCGTTTTCTCTCCGCTTTTATAAAAACGAAATTTTAATATCGACTGTCAAATTAATTCGATAAAATATAATCTGACGTTTGACGTTTTTGAAAATGTATATCGCAATTGTGCAAAATCGGCGCGTTAATCGAAAAATTGTAGAGCACAAAATTATCACGGATCGTGCTCTCGGCGTACGCGCAAACGCGATTCGATTCGGGCTCGAAACGGCGCAGCCACGTACAAAACAGTGCGGCGCGCAAGTAATTAAACTTGAGGGCACAAAAAGAGGAATTTCCCGATGCGCAACGTACCATTTTTTTTGCAAAAATGCAAATCTAAAATCGAGGCAAACCGATCGAGCCCAAAAACGCAAAGATCGGGCTTCAAACGAAGCCACCATTGCGTTTCAAAGGAAAAACTTCGCATGCGCTCTAAAATAAAAACGGCGCAAAAATTCAAAAAGTTAATTCCGACAAAAACTCCATTTTTCCGTCCCACACCCTCTCCCCAAATTTAATCGAAATCTTTGAAAAACTGTGGAAGAAGTAGCGAAAAAACGAAATACAAAGCTCAAGTGTTGTGGGGGGCGCCCGAGAAAAAATTTAAAAAGTAAAATCGGTTTCGCGCCCTCGGCCCTCGCCCCAACCTGCCCACAAAATTTCGACCTTCTAGTTGGAATTCCACATTTTTTGGGCCCCTTTCGCCCCCGTTTCGACCCTTCCCGTGCCCCCACCAAAATCCGACAATTTTCCCGTTCAATCCCCGTCGATTCCCACCTACCCTCCAAATTTCACTCTCCACGACCACCCCACATATGCCCTGTAAATTATGAATGAGTGAGTCAGTCAGTCAGTCACGGCTCAACTTTATATATTTAGAATGACTCAAGAATATTAATTCTCTATCAAAATAATTAATAAAGATTATGCTTCTTCTCAAGTGGCATCAATTTCAACATCTCAGAGTATGGCAGTACCATGTAGTGACCAAGAGACTGATTTTCTGGAAAACGAGCATGTAATTATAAAAATTTTCCTTATCTATCCAGGTGTAACGGTCGGCAAAGATAACGTCTGGACGACATTGCAAAAATTCAACTAAAATGTGCGGTGAAAATGCAACCAAACAGATTCTTTAACCTGGCATTAAAACCCACTAAAAATAAGTGGTAAGAATCGGCAAAACAAAATGGAATTTAATTTATCTGTGATATGGAGGATGAAATAATCTCAGTAGGTTTAAAACACGAAAATTAGCACCAAATTAAAATTAAATACATGCGCGCTCTTAAGATGTTGGTCGAGCACTGCCTTTTTATCAAATAGCGAGCTTATCTATGAGGAAAACATAGTGCCAACTTTTCTTTCACCTTACATGTAAACTTGACAAAACTCAAGGGGACTAAACTTAACATGAATTGTTACAATTTCTGTTATACGTCAACAGTAGCGGTAAAAAGAATTGAAATATATGGGAAAGCCCTGGAGAGAGGCAAATGAAGCAATGCCTTAAAAAAGTACACACCCTCGTTTGAGGATGTGAACTTTCTTGTAGAAGTTTTAATTTTTGTTTCTTTTTGCCCCATGTTTGT
Source organism: Lycocerus yunnanus (assembly GCA_036346125.1). NCBI lineage: Eukaryota > Metazoa > Arthropoda > Insecta > Coleoptera > Cantharidae > Lycocerus > Lycocerus yunnanus. The sequence goes on from JARFIX010000059.1 coordinate 1,201,128, forward strand.
TAATCGTTTCCACTATGTTAACTTGTTTGTGTGTGATTACACACACAAACTAAAACACACCCAGAGCGCACGAATACATTGTAATGACGTACATAACCGAGAGGTTATTATAGGTATGATGATCAGATGAGTGAATATTTACGTGAGCGATCTCTGAAAACAAAAACACTACATATACGTAACATTCGAAAACAGATATGAAATATAATATACTAAGAATTATTTCTATGATTTTGAATATAACACCTATTTCTGTGTAAAAGAGGTAAATTGTTGTAATTGTACGACCGTATTCCTAGACAAGTAAAAATATCTTAGCCTTAAAAAATTAAAAAAGCTTAAAAAAACTGTAATAACACGAAATTCTTATTTTTGAGATAGATAGCTTCAAGAGAAAAGTTAATTATTGAAAAACAAACTTATTTGTTTTAAAAATTAACACGAAATGCAAAATAACAATTACAAATTAAAGTTATGGAGTTAAAATTCTATATTTCGACAATTTTAAAATAAAGTTTAGCTGTTATTTCATGATGTATAATTCATAACTTACACATAACGCGTACATAATTCACAGCGTACATAACAATCAGTTGCATAAGCTTGAAGAGTACGCGTTTGTTAGTTATACATTTACATATATTTCTGTGTAAAAGAGGTAAATTGTTTTAATTGTACGCCCGTCTGCATAGACAAGCCGATAACCTTAAAAGAATACTGTACTTACACAAAATTCATAATTTTGAGATAGATTGAAAGAAAGAGACGGTCTTGGCCTAGTAGTTCTAGCGATCATCTACTGATGCAAAGGTACCCGGTTCGTTCCCGAGAGGAGTCTAGAAAAAAAAGTTATCTTTGTGATTTTCTATGACCGTCTCCCGTGCGTGCTTCGGAGGGCACGTAAAGCCGTCGGTTCCCTTGAGTTGATGACTGCGAGCATAAACGATGAAATGGGTTACAGGCACATTCCCCAACACGGACATAGCAACCGTGGGGTCTTAATGCTTAAACCTGACTCAGAGAAAAATAAGCACTGTGCTGGAAAGAGCTGAAAAGGAGAAAAAGCTTGAAAGAAAAACGTTAATTATTGGAATAAACAATTAATTGAATAAAGCAGTTTGTCTTTTTGAATACGAAAATTTTACCATATTATGTAAAAATAGTTTGTAAAAAATAAATATTTGTAATGATTAAAATTGACACAAATATGAAATATCAATTACGAATTCAAGTTATAGAGTAAATACCAATATGTAGACAAATTATGTACACTTTAGTTGCGTTATTTCGTGATATACAATCGTTATGATATACACTATTCTTTTAAAGTATTGAAGTGTATGTATGTAACTATCAATATATCGAACCTTACTATGTTCGGACATTTAAAACAAATTTTTCTGTGTAAATGAGGTAAAATAGTAAGCCATTGTGTAGCAACTGTTTTGCTTATCATTACCTGTTTTTTTTTCCATACACTTACAAGAAGGTTTAGCGGACACAAACTGAAAATCTTGCTTGTAGGTCCACTGTAGCTTGGTGGATATTACTATGGAAGCCATAATTAACGTATCGTCTGCAAAGGTGGCGGTTTTCGTGAACCCAGTTGTTGGTAGGTCTGCTGTGAATAACAGGTAGAGTACCGGACCCAGGATGCTGCCCTGAGGTACCGCTGAGTTTATTGGGCAGAGGTTTGAGTATGTTTCTCCAACACGAAACATTCTTTCAGTGAGGTAAGATTTTAGTAACTTGTGATAGGCTAAGGTAACTTTTGGTTAATTTTAAATAACAGTCCTCGTGCCACACCTTATCAAAAGCCTGGGTGACGTCAATAAATGCAGCTGTGCAGGTTTTTTTCTAGATTTTATTTATTTCTTCGACCACTCTGTGAACCTGTTGGATGGTAGAATGCTGCTGTCTGAAGCCAAACTGGTGTTCTGGTATTAAGTTTTTCATTAGTACTATCGGTTGGATTCTTTCCAACGTTGGAATATGACGTTGGTTCTTGGAGTGGTTTACCAGGTTTAGGCGATTATCTGTGCCACATTCCATTGATCTGGGAAAACGTTTAAGCGGAGGACGGCATTGAATACATAAGTGACAAAGATTAACCCCTTTTCAGGTAGCTCCTTTAGGACTCTACCAGTAATGAGGTCATATCCAGGCGCCTTTTTGGATTTAAGTGAGTTTAAATCGGTATAACCATAAAACACATTAAACAGGTCTAAATCCTGTTTATTTAAAGAGTATCCTGCTGCCTTGCAGAAAAACGGTATTTTGGTAAAGGCTAAGGGAAGAAAACCCCGAAAATAAACTACCCTGGTCCTCCAAGTTGGGGTTGTGCAATGGGCTCCTCATTCATAGAAAAATCATAAAAAGCTAAAATCCTAAGAGCAAGCTTCGGAAAAACTGGACGGAAAACTTATATTCGAAAAAGAAAGGGAAAAGGACATTGAATATGGGAACATGGAACATTTAAGGAATAAACACTAAGCAAGGCAAGTGTTTGAAGAACAAGAAATACTAAATAGATATCGCTACACTTACGGAAGTTAAGAAAAAGGTACAGGCAGTCTAGAAAGTGGGGACTACATATGGTTTTACAGTGGGTACCTAAGGATGAACGGGCAAAAGCAGGAGTGCAATTGCTATTAGAAAAAATTTAAGAAAATATAAAACACTGGGAAGAGATAAACGAAAGAATGATGAAATTAGAAATCCAGATGTGGGGATATGATATAGTAGTGATTGCAGTCTATGGACCAACAGATGATTATAATATGGCAGAAAAGACGAGTTTGAAAGCAATCTGGCACTCCTCGATACCATAGGAAATAGAAAGGAGGTTTTTAATGGGAGACCTAAATGCAAGAACTGGGAAAAGTCAGAATAGTAAAGTGGTAGGAAGATTTGGAGAGAAATATTAAATGACAATGGAGAAAGATTAATTGAAATGTGTCATAGATTTGAATTGAAAATTACGAACGGCTATTTCCAGCACAAAGATAACCATAAGTATACTTGGATTCAACCAACTCGAAGGCTCAGATCGATAATCGATTACATAATTCAGAGACAGAAAACAACTATAAGGATTAATGATGTCCAAAGAGGGCAAATGGGAAGATCCTTTACTAAAGCCGGTACCTAAAAAACAAATCATTTGTACAAAGTAAAGAAAATGATGCAATCAATTAGACCAAAAAGAATATAAACTAGAATTAAGGAAGAGTCTATACGGTTCCTTTTAAAACTAGAATGGCTGCAAAGTTACAAAATGGTTTAGGGGGGCCAAAATTTGAACACCGCCAAAGAAGCGTTAGGCGAAAAGAAAAAAAAGATAATAGAATAGTTCTGGTGGAATGCTAGGGTGGAAACTCTAACACAAAGAAAAAGGAATTATACCAGAAATGGCTAACGACGCAGAATGCGGAGGACAGAAGATCATATGCTACAATGACTACGGGTGAAAAAAGTTGCAAAGGCCAAAAACGATGCGTGGAGTATGAAATGCAATAAAATCGATAGTTACATAGGAGGTACGCGAACTCAAGAAGCGTGGAAGACGGTTAGAAATCTAAAACAGAATAACCAGAACTTAACAAACATACAAGTGGTAAAGATGGAGAATTGGAAAAAACACTTTGAGACAATGCTGAATGAAGATAGAAAAAAATTTAAAAAAGAGGAAGAAGGAAAAAAAAGAGTAAACACCGAAAAAGAAATTATATCTAGTATCACGAAAAAAGAAATCTATCAGGCCCTAAAATGCATGAAAAGTGGAAGATCCCCAGGCCCGGAGGTATTCCGATTGAGCTAATAAAAATACCCCGTCATGTCTTATAGATGTGATACAACGAATATATAATGATTGCCTTATAAAGGGTATAAGTGTACCACAAGAATGGAAGGTAGCGTATATTACACTCTTACAAAAAGGAAAAAAGACAGATTGCAACAACTATAGAGGGATCAGCGTATTATCATCAATCGGGTTTGGGAAAGAAAAATTGAAAGAAATCGACATAGGAAGAGCAAAGTGCTTCACAGCAGGAAGATCATTGTAGAAACATATTTTCAAATGGCTTATTGACATACGAGACCTTATTTTGGCAAAACAAGGTATGGTAAAAATCGGAAAAACCGTATCCGAATTCTTAATACAAATAAGGGACTGAGACAGGGTTGTTTCTCTCCCAAACTTTGTTTAAAATATATTTTTAATGCAGTCTTAAAAGAATGGCAAAGAAAGTGTAGGCCAATGGGTATAAACATAGACGGCGATATGCTTCATACTCTTGTTTGCAGATGATCAAATAGTAATAGCCCAAGACGAAGAGACATCACATACATGATGAGAAAACTGACGGGAAAACCCATGAAAATGGGGTTTAAAAAAAAATTTCGACAAAACAAAATATCTAGTTGCAGGAGGGCAAGGCAGAGACCTAAACATAGAATCTTTAAAAACAAACAGGAGTACAAATATTTGGGTGTGGTTATATCTGAAGAAGGAAATTGCCAAAGGAAATATCGAACAGAATAATGCAAGCTAAACAAGTAACGCAAAGACTAAATTCACTTCTCTGGTCAAAGATCTAAGAAAACAAAAAAAAAGAATATATAATAGTATGGTCAAGAGCATTCTCACTTACGCCTCAGAAACATGGGAAATAACAAAAGAAATAAAATAGGCTCTTGGACAGAAATGGACTTTTACGACGAAGCTGTGGGATAAGTAGACTGCAACACATAAGGAATGAAGACATACGAAGAAAAATGAGAACTAATGAAACAATAACAGAAGAAATTGAAAAAGCAGCTGTTATGGTATGGACATATGGACAATGCTACCATAGGTGGCCACAAAAGTATGGACCTGAAGTCCCCAGAAAGAAGAAAACGAGGCCGACCTCCAAGACGATGGAATGAAGAGATACAAGAAGCCATGGAAAAGAGGCAGTTGGAAGAGGATCTATGGCAGAACAGAGACCTCTGGCACTTAGGATGCGAAACACGGCGCTGACGTATTGTAATGCTATTGAAATAATAATGTTATAATAGTTATAATAGCTGTAAAAATTCCAAATATATATATTGTCATGTTATCAACTTAAAAACTAAGATAAATAACCTTAATAAAGTAAATTGCATCTTCCGGTTAAAAACCGCAGCTTCGATAGATAAAGTGTAACCTCGGATGGAACTTTTTGTTGTAACGGGTTGTTAATATTTGGCATGTAGCATTTATAGAAGGTTCATGGCATACCATTAGAGCCATTTTAATTACAAAATTTCATTTCATAAGCTGGCGAGAACAGTTAGCATTCTAAAAATAAAATTTCATCCTACGGGTGTCACAGATCAAAGTTGGAATTGTTTTGCATATCCAATAGCAGCGTCCGCATTTCTTGGCACTATTGTAAGTGAATCCAAAATCCAAAAGATTCAAATAAGGCTAAAATGAGCAAAGAAAATTTCATCCTTCGGAAAATCTAAAAAAGAGAGATTTAGATAACATAAAAAATTGTAATTAGATCATAAGGCATACCAAAAGTTGAGGATTAATTTGTAGAACGATTTGCTATCCAAGTGAGGATGGTAGATGCAAAATTGAATCTTCTACATTGAAAATGTGAAATTGTAACCTGCAAATATGTCAGATTTTAGTTTTAGTAATAGATTTGTTAATAGGATAAGGATTTAAGTGAGATTAGTATTGTAAGATGAGGAATTAAAAACTAAGTGTTACGCAAGTGGTTAGAATAGGCAAAGTGTGTGAAAATAAACATGGGGTGCAAAGAAAGAATTCGTACTTTGACAGTCGATTGTAGAACGACCAGTGTAATTAGAATTTTTCTAACAATTTTGTGCGGGACGGCTTTGAAGACTTTAATTTTCGTGAAAGTTTCAAGAAGATCCGGTAGATAAGTTTACCCAGCCAATCGGAATCGAGTTTTTTTTTGGAAAAACCCAGAGATAAAGTAGGAATTCCCAATTTAATATGCTTCGCGATGCGAAAAATACGTTTAGTCGACCCATTTCACTTGCCGAGTGAACATGTGAAAATTTCGTTCCTGAAAAATTTAAAATATGAACGATAACCTAAAAAATAATTTTGTCGACATGCAACATATAACCATTAGTGACGTCATGGATATTTAACGTAACAAAAGTGATTTTCAAGAAAATACAACGAAGAAAAAGTTAATAAATAAAAATTTCGTATTTACCTGTGTAAATGTTACACGAAACCACGACGATCCTGCATTTTTGGAACCACTGTCTGCGAAGAGGAATCAATGACCTGGGTAACAGCTGGTAACATCGGTTAGTGTTCTTTGATTTAAACTCGTAACATGAACGATTTTGCAACACTTTTAGTTTAATTAGTTTTAAGTAATTTAATTTTAAATAACCATTTGTTTGCTTAGTTTAATCAAACACGTTCACACTATTACACATAAGGTTAGAAAATAAAGTTGTAACAAGAAAGAAGTTATGTTGGTGACATCTTTAGTCATTTTGTAAAAATTTTATTCAAGTTAATACAGATTTCAATACAAAAGGCCAAGTTTTGCGGCAGTTTATTTAAAAATTTATTCACAGTAACAGAGCAAGTTTCATTACAAGATTGCAGCTAGAGCCGTTAAAGTAAGTACGTCACAGGTAACGTTTTATCTATCATTAGCAACTTTACATGCAATTACAGGTTCATTTATCGTAAAATTATTTGCAAATTAATTATTATTTACGTCGGAGCACTTTCATTACAATATATTATTGTGGTTTTTCGTGAAAGGACCCTTTCCGAAATTCCGTTGCAACACCATAAAAATTTTTAACCCAGTTGTCTAGGATTAATCAGCGGAGAGCTATGAGACTTACCTAGTAGTGAGTTCTAAGGTTCGCAGCTCTGAAAATGAATAAATGTTCGGCGACCACAGCGCAATTAAAACTCGAAAATATTAAACGTGATTTCAAAATTTGCTTTATTTCCAAACCGATTTTGGGACAAAATTCCAAATATGCCAGATGGTGTAATTGTGTTTTTTGCTTGGTAATTGAAATTTAAATTTAAAATTTGAAATCATTTGCTGAAATTTAAACCACCAAACAATTCTGTGTCTTGTGTAAATCTTTACAATGGTAATAATTTTTAAAATAATTATTCAAAATGTTTTAACACAAATAAAATTTTATTAAATTAGCGCACAAATGTTCAACGACTGACCTTATTAACACTCCAGGTGTTGCCCTAATGCTGACGCTTTCAATTATCCAATTCAATCCAAAACTCGTTGACTCGTACAAGTAAAACTTTGATAATTCTAAATTAGCTCCTCTTTTCGACTCCAATACAAACTTAATGACTCGCTGCACAAATCAAACTTGAATAACTCCAAAATGGCTCCTCTATCAAAATTATTCATTTGCTATCTTTGCAGATTCGATAAATCCAACCAAAACTTTGATCAATTCGCAAAATAAAACAGACGACCCCGTCTTCAGAAGGCACTATCACAAACTCAAAAATTTACCGCTTTCACGGCAACGCAAATCAAAAATCTCAAAATTCACGTCCTCCAACTGACGTGCATACGGTCTCGAGTTCTCAGACCAACTCTCTCTTGTCAATCTTTTTCAAAATTGCCAACATTCAAAAACATTCTTTTCGTTTTCAAATTTTAAATTTTATCCTGCCATAAACAAACGGCGCACAAAATACACTAATGTCAAATAATCACACTGTCAAATTCATCAAAATAAATCATAATTTTGTGTAAAAAGGTGTTGAAAGTAACAATTTTTTGGCATTCTTGTTGGCAAAATAAAGCAAATTTATTTGGTTGATCTTCAAATTGATCAACAAATCGAAATTCTTAAAAAAAAACATTTATTCCTTCTCGCAGTGGCGAGAAACCCAACACTACTGGTAAGAAACTAGTAAAAACCATTTTATTGTATTTTGAAATCTAATTTCAAAAAAATCACCACAATATATAAATCGTTTTCTTAATCTCATGTAGTTTAAAAGGTTTGATTCTGTATTTGGGTTGGGGTGTCTCGAGCTGTGCGTCTTAATTTATACCAAGTGCTAATTCCGGTGGAAAAGGTTTGAAAACATCAGTCAGGTGTGCGGCAAAAACATTCGGCTTTTCCTGGTCTCTTCTTGCTCAGTCACCGTTTTTCCCCCTAATCGGTGGTACGAAAGTTGTTGGCCGTTGTAATTTTCTTGTAGCTTTCCACAACGAGTAGTCTGTCGCTTCAGTTGGTGATAAGTTTTTTCTAAGAAGGTTTGGAAGGATCTGTTTTTTAGGTAATTTAGAAGATTTTTGAGTTTTTCCGTGGCTTGGTTTAATTTTGTTTTATCGCTTGGGTGTCTAGTGATCGCCTTGATAATTTTACTGTTCAAGAAAGGAAACAAGTTTAAATTAAATAACTACAGACCTATTAGTCTCCTGTCAGTGCTATATAGCTTTTACAAAAATTATAACGGAACGATTAACCAACAAATTGATAGCTATCAGCCAAGAGAACAGGCTGGATTTCGGAAAGGATTCGGAACACTAGACAACCTACAAGTAGTAAGAACTACTAAGACCAAGATGAAAATCTACAAACGTTGATTAAACCGGTAGTCACATATGCTCAAAAAATTGTTTCTGAGGCTCACAGGCCGAGACTGAGAGGCTTAGAGTTTTTGAAAGAGAGATCCTACGTACGATACTTTTCCCAAAAAGAGAAGATAACGAAGAATATAGAGCACTGATGAGTTACGAAATATAAAAGGAGATGCAAGGAGAAGATCTAGTAAAGTACATCAAGTCGCTATGAATTGCATGGTTGGGAAAGATTATGAGAACGGATAGCAATGCGGATGACAATGGATGACAACATGGAAACCCATTGATGATAAAAAACGAGGAAGACCAAAAATAAGATGGGATCAAGTAATGTGTGATCTGAGAACGATGGAGGCTGAGGACAGGCCGGTGTGGAGGAAGATTGTTGAAAAAGCCACGAAACTAGAATGAAGATAGGTTGGAAAGAGGAAAGAAAAAAAAAGACAAAGAAAAGAACGTGCAATATTTAATGAAGGCTAATCTTCCCCTTTCCAAACGGATTTGTAAATCCCGCTGAGATAAACAATATTCAGGGTCGAGGTAAGGAACCCATCTTTGAAAGTACACTTTTTCTATAAAATATAGCCACAAATTTTTTTTTTTTTTTTATTCATTGAATATTTACAATCTGTTTTACAAAAAAAACATTAAGTAAATTAGCTGGCATTAATAGGACATGTTAGAATATTTCAGTAAATATTCTTTATAAAATTTTCCATTAGGTTCACATGACAAGTAATTAAGTTTTACAATAAATATTCAGTAAATCACAATTGTCCGTTAAAACGCGTAGATAAATCATGGGGTTTAAAGCGCTTTAGTCTTCTGAGTTCATTCGAGTGGTTTAAGAGGTTGTTTGCCAGTACGTTTGGATGAAACTCGATTCTGTTCCGGTATTTGTTAAAGGAGTTTTCAATTTCGTTGCGCACTGAGTTCACACACAAATCACTATGAATTATGTCATTTGGTACGTACCACGGAGCGTTGGCAATGATTCGCAGTGTTTTGTTTTGGAATCTCTGGAGAATTTCAGATTTGATGCACTCGCAGTTCCCCAAAGCTGTATCCCATATGTCCATATGGGTTTCAGGATGATCTTATAAAGTAAGAGTTTATTCTCCATTGACAACTCTGAATTCCTGCCAATCAACCAGTTCATCTGTCCAAGCTTCAACCCAAGCTGCTTTCTTTTGTTAAAAATGTGTACGCCATGTTAATCTTCTATCGAGGTGAATGCCCAGATATTTTGCGTTGTCTGTTTGTGGTAGGTAGCAATCGTTCATGGTCACTGGTGGGCAGCTATCTCTCCTCATTGTAAACGTGACGTGTGAGGACTTTGTTTCGTTAACATTAATTTTCCATTTTTTTAACCAGATTTGTATTTTATTTAAGTGGTCCTGTAGATTTTTTGACGCAGCTTTAGGGTCGACGTGTGACGCGAGAATAGCCGTATCGTCAGCAAAGGTTGCCACCGTTGTCGATTTAGTGGTTGGTAGGTCCGCTGTATACAACAAATATAGGGTCGGCCCCAGTACACTGCCCTGTGGGACACCTGACTTAATTGGAAATAAATTAGTGTACTCTTCTCCGTGTTTCACCAAAAAATGTCTATTATTTAAGTACGATTTCAGTATTTCATAATAGTGATATGGAAGATTTGTTTTCAGTTTGCAGTACAAGCCCTCGTGCCACACTTTATCGAACGCTTGACTGATGTCCAAAAATGCCGCAGAGCAGAATCTTCTGCACTCAGATCATCGCTGATACGTTTAACTATTCGGTGTACCTGTTCAATTGTTCCATGCTCATTTCTAAAACCAAACTGGTGGTTTGGAATGAGAGCTTTTCCACTAGGATTAGCTTCAGTCGTATTAAAACAATTTTCAAAGATCTTCGATAGGACTGGAAGTAGACTTATTGGACGATATGAGGTCAGGTGTTCTGGTTTTTTTCCTGGTTTTAATAGAAGAATAATTTGCGCAACCTTCCATTGGTCTGGGAAGTGTTTAAGCCTCAAAATTGCGTTGTAAATGAATGTAAGGAGTTTTAGACTTTTAGGTGTTAATTCATTTATTACTTTACCTGTGATTAAATCATATCCAGGTGCTTTTTTAGATTTGGTAACGCTCTGAATAACCTGTTTGACCTCTTTTATTTTGAAATACTTAATAGGCAGGTCCATCTGGAACGGTGCATCCAGATAACTGTATATTTCATCATCTTCTGTAGGTAGTGTTGAAGGAGAAGGTGTAAACACACTCGCAAGATGTCTAGCAAACATATCGGCCTTATCTTTGTCACTTCTGGCCCATTTACCTTTGTCGTCTTTAATAGGTGGTATTGTAACTTGTGGGCGCTTAAGTTTTTTCGTGGCTTTCCAAAGGAGTAGTCATTAGCCTTAGAATTTGATAAGCTATGAAGATAATCCTGAAAAATTGATTTTAGAATTTAAAAGAAGCGTCTTAAGTTTTTGGCTGCTTTATTAAACTTTGCTTTGTTTTCGGTCGTTCTTGAGATTTGCCATTGCTTGCGTAGTTTACGCTTTTCTGCAATTTTTGTTTAATTATGATCGGGCACGGATCTTTAATGAGTGTTTTATTTATATCCGGTGTAGCTTGCCACGCTGCACTTTGAATGGATTTAGTCAAGTGTTCAACTGCATTTTCTAATTCTTCCCTTGACTTTAGTGAAATATTCAAATCAATTTCTTCATCCAATCTTGTTTTAAACAATTCCCAATTGGTCTTGTTAATACAAATAACACAAGTAAATAATTTCTCGCTGGTATAGAAATAGAATACCAAATCGTTGGTCATCAAAATTTAATTAAATTACAAATTTCACATTTTAATGGTGCTTCATCACCTTGATCTGTTAATTAGAACTTGCGACTTAATTAGAACTTTAGGTAAAGAATTGTCACTTGCAATTGATTCTTCTCCTGTATGTGAATATTTACAATGGGAAACCTCATAGGAAAATTTTTTTCCCTCGTGAATTTACGTACACATGGTTTGGTGCCACTGTCAGTTATTCATGTAAGCTAATTTGATCAGCATCAATCCACTCAGTTCTTATTATAACTTCAGTTAACTTTTGTGTTCGCACTTCTTCCACTTTGTAACATTGATTTTCCATAGTGCAAAATAATATGAAACCAAAATGACAGCTGACATAACCAAACAACTTTAAACTCAATAGTACTGTTAAACAACGTTAGGTGGAGCTAGTATCTGCTACGTATCAGAGCCAATCGGGGTCAAGTTATTGCAACGTCAAAATTTTGACGGCCATATTTGATCCAGTTGCACGGGATATTATGGTTTAGTTTTTAAAATTATGAATCAAGTAAAATTAAAGGTTTACGATTAAATAATAATTAAAAATATGGTTAATAATAAGTATAAGTAATCAATGGAATATGGCTTTGATAAAGGACACCTACTGCCGCCGTCACACGCCACGTAACCCCACTATCACAAATCTACTTCACACGTATACCTCTTGATGTAGTTGATGTGCTGTAATTGAAACAAAAATTACGATAATGCGACAGATCAAGTTTGTATAGACATCAAATAATAATACATTTTTTGTTCAACAATCTATGTAAATATGGAAAACACAAGTTCCGAAGTGGAGGTAGTTAAACCACCAAATTATTCTGAAGTTATAATCAAGACGGAGTGGAATGATGACGAGGAAACAGAATTTACAGGTTTAAACATCTTAAAGATAAATTTAAATATTACCTTACGAATGAAATTTTTAGGAGTTGCTTATTCGCATGAAAATATTAAACCCGAAAACTTTGATTGCAAACTAGAAGATTTGCATCATCATCTAATCAGTGTCAAAGAAGAACCAGTGAAACAAACTGAAATTGAAAACTTCAAACGGGAAAAACAAAACCCACTGTTGAAAAGGTTCGACTGCAATCAGTGTAATTTAAAATTTAGTCGGAAAGCTATTTTACAAAAACATTTAGTAAGTCACGAAACTAACAAATCATTGACTTGTGGAATATGTGATAACAAATTTATTAACCAAAGTAAGTTACAATCTCACTTAAGGATTCACACCGACATGAAGCCATTTGCATGTCGAATTTGCAACGACAGGTTTATAAGAAAAGAAACTCTGAAAATACATTTATCGACTCACACCGAGGGGAAAAGAATTTTCATGTAAAATCTGTGATTATAAGTGTTCACGTAAAGGAACTCTAACCATGCACTTGAAAACTCATTCGGGTGAAAAACCTTTTGCATGTGATGTTTGTGAGTACAGGTCTTCGCATAAAGGAAGTTTGAAATTGCATGTAAGGACTCATACCGGCGAAAAACCTTATGAATGTGGAGTTTGTAATATTAGATTTTCACAAAAGGGGGATTTAGTGGTTCATTTGAGAATTCATACCGGCGAGAAACCATTCACTTGTGAAATTTGCGGTTACAAATGTTCGCATAAAGGAAGTTTGACGAGGCATGTCGTATCTCACACCGGGGAAAAACCGTTTAGGTGTAAAATTTGTGATTCTAAATTTTCGCGAAATGGACATTTGATTAGACATTTACGAATTCACGCGGGTGAAAAATCGTTTTCTTGTAAAACTTGTGAATACAAATGCTTACGAAAAGAAGATCTGAAAAGGCATGCAAGTGTTCATACGGGAGAAAAACCGTTTGCTTGTAATATTTGTGAATATAAATGTGTACGAAGGGGAGATTTAAAAACGCATGTTATTATTCATGCTGATAGAAAATTATATGGATATGATGTATGTGAATTTAAATGTATTACGTAATGAAATATCACAGCGATGACAAATTGACGGAGATAAATTTTTCATAAAATATTAAGATTTCAGTTGTATACACAAAAATACTGTAATAAATTTGTTTATATGATAGTTTACTTCAGTACACATGAGTATAAAACAAATTTTCCAAATTTTGGAAAAAAACTGCTTTAAAAATCAATTTTGGATGCATTTTTCTCATTGGCTCTTTTCAAACCGTAGCCTCGCCTATCGAAAATAAGAAGTTAAATTTTTTAGAAATTTACATACTAATTAATAATCTTATTAATTAATAAATCTTTTAGCCACGGAGGCCTAGCAAAGGTTAGTTATTAAAAATAACCCTGAGCGCAGTCCAACTAGAAATTATGGATGTTGATCTGACGGTTGCGAAGATCGATTGGTGAGTTTATCGCGTTGAGTTGTATGCTCCGCTTACCAGAAGTTAGAAGTAACCCGAAATACACGACCCTGAACAGATTAAATTTAATACTGCGCAATAATTGGCTTCAATTATGTTTGCTACGGCATTTTCATGAACTTCAATATTGAATTGTGGGTTTAATATAGGATCTATCAAATTCTACCTCATCTTAAAACTTTAAGGATGTGCAATGTTTGTTATTCAATGATGTAATTCGGTAGGCATTTGCAGTCATTTTTTGGCGTCTGTTATTGTTTAGTAGACAGTCAGTTCTTTACATCGCAGCGAGTTTTAATTGTTTGTTTTTCCTTCTCAGGGAATTCAAACTGTAATTCTGGTTTTGGTCGCTTTTCGTTCCCCAATGGAAATCGAAGTAGTTGTTTGATTTTGTGAACGCCAGACCTTCAACCTTGGTTCATTTTAACTTTATATGTTTTTTATGTTTCATATTCTGACACACGTGATCCATTTTCTTGAGGAGAACAAATTAATGTTTGTCAATTCCTCTTTCCTCATTCCTCCTGATTACCTGTATGGATTCACGGTCTTCGCATACCGTCGGAGCTTAGTCAATGCAAGGGCAAAGGCCTCCTCTGGTTTAGCATTTTCTCCAGAACCAACTTGTGGTTAGGAAAGAGGAAATATTGTTTTAAAGTTCATAATGATGAACCCAAGTTTCGTCCCCAGTAACAGTTCAAGTCAATACTCTTTCTTGTCTTCACTACAGAGGTCAAATTCTCGGCATTCATCTTGCGCTGCCTTTAGTCATGCCAAGATAATCGTGAAGAATTTAAAAAATAGTTGTATCTGATTCTTCAATCAGTTCTGCGAGCTGTTTCTTCTTTGGCGGTCCAATATTATTTTTTCGACTTTCTGAATGATATCCGTAGTGGTCACCTCGATCGGCCGTTGGTCGTTTTCAAGCGAGTTCTTGTCTTGCTTAAAGAGGATATGCTACTTGTAAATCGTAGTTGTACCCGGACAAAAGTCCCCGTAAACGGATGACATCTCTTCCTACTGGAAGAGAAGTTTGAATAGATTTTCCTTGCAACCAAGGAACCACCTTACCTTACCAAGGTAAGGAACTTTATTTTCTCCACATTTCGCAATTCGCAAAAAGAGCCAACGCAGGAGTGGCGATTCTAGTAAATAACAAATGGAAAAGTCAAATTAGCAGTTATACCTGGATAAATGGTAGAATTACTACGTTATGATCCAAAATCGATAGAGGAAACATTACTTTTGTGTCAGTATATGTATCGAAAGAGGGCAAAAAAAAAGAAACAAAAACATTCTATCAGCAATTACCTTATATATAATCGGAGGAGATTTTAATGCCCCAATAGGTAAAACACCCATGACAAGAATATTTAAAAAAATAATTTTTAAAATATTCACGTATTTCTTTTGCGTCCCTTGGATAATGCCTGTTGATGCATTCTTAGCGGTATAAATGGGTAATCTTCACCCATTTATTCTAGTTTCAGTTTCTGTATTCTTGTAGTCCAAACTCTGTAGTGGTGTATGTTTGTCAACAATCTCCCTTAATAAGTTATGTAGAGCAGCTAATACAATTTCTTCAACTTTCAGGTTTATAAGTTTATTACTATGTAAAAAATACTGCAGCTTGCTGTGCTTGTACTAACAGGTGCTACTCGTTCTCTCAGCTATCTGTCGGGTCAAACATCCACACTTTTTCGAGTTGGATCGTTCTAAGGGGATATTTTTAATAAGAAAAGCACTTGTTAAAACGGCTTGTAGCGACCATAGCGGAGGGAAGCTGTGGAAAGTCGGTTTTGACAACTACCGCAAGATTCGGATTCATCTTAAAAATTATTTTCGTAAAAATACTACTTAAAACGACGCGGTTCAGTGTTTTATTCAAATAGTAGTACATATACGTGACGGCTGCGGTGACAGTTAAGTTTCATGCATCGCGATTTTTACCATTTTTGAAGTGGTTTATGAAAGATGAAGGTCTAATTAGCATATAAAAAAAATAAAATTTGTGATCGTTTTACAAATTTTGAAAAAAACAGCTTTAAAAGTAATTTAGAATACAATTTTCTCATTGGCTCTTTTGAACTGTAACTCCGCCCACCAAAATTGAAATAAGTTGTGGCGACAGTAAAGATACCATAATGTCGGTTTTTACAACGAATTATGAAAGATGAGGGTGTAATTAACTAATACAAAAATTAAATTGTGATCGGACGACAAATTTCGGAAAAAAATTCCCTTTTTGTGCGAATCCCAGTCTTGGCGTAGTTACGTTTATCAAAACCCACTTTTCTCACCCTGCGCTCTCCTCCGCTCCGGGTGCTACAAGTGGTTTTGATAAGCGCTTTACCTACTAAAAACATCCCTCAATATGATCCTACTTGAAAAAGTATGGAAGTTGATCCGACGAATGTCAGAGTGCGACTGACTCCCTCCTAACGTTGTTCTATAACTAGAGAACCTTAGATTGATTCATTCATATCAAAGAACACCCACATTGGCAATAATATTTACATGTATTTCTTATGGAAAAATTACAATTTTCAAAATTAAATTGTGTCCTTATTACAACTCCGACAAGATTGATCCTCACCTTAAAGAGCTTGTATTTTTGTGTTCTTTCGTTAGCCATTTCTATAGGAAAAAGTGTATTTTAAATTCCAGGAATCTTAACTCTCCCACGGCTGCATCAAAAAAGTGATGAAATACACGCTTTTAATTAAATTGAAAAAAAAATTCAAAATAGGCAAGGCTTAAAGTTAGAATTTAGCCTATCATGAAATGAATTACAAATTTTGATTTTTTAATGCCTAAACCATTAAAATGAAATCGTCAACTTTGGAAATGTACTCCTTTAAGTTACCTACATTATGATGTTTTAATTCAACTCTGTAAAAAATTCTGTTTAAGCGAGAGTAATATGAAATAACTTTTAACATTTCAAATAATTTGCATTGAAATTCGATACATTTTGAAATGAATCAGTTATGTTTTGAATTCCGCTGACACGGGACACAGCGAGCAAAGACATTTTATCCCAATTAAGGGGTAATGACACTCTAACGACACAAAAAATAGCATAATTTTAATAATTTTTATGGCCTTATAGTAAACGCGTACAAAATCTTTTTTATTTACATTTTATACCAAATTGTAGCTGAAATTCAAGAAAACTCTCAAATTTCTCCGTCAATTTTTGACCTTGAACAAAAAACAAAAATTTTTTCAGTTTTAAGAAAGATTATCCCGAGAAGAAAGTAGGAAAATTAAAAAATATTGGTTTTTGTAAGAATAATGCACGATTGATTTCAAATTTTCATGTTTGTTGTAAAAATTATGTGAAAAAATGTTTATAAAAAGAAAAGTTTACGATGTAACCATCAAATTCCTAAGTACTTATCTAGATAATTTAATTTTATAGCTGCAGTTGAAATTTCAAGCAAATCGGTTCAAATTTGTAAAAATTATGTTGCCGACCAATTTACAAATTGTAGTTTTAACATAAAGCGGTTTAAAGTTTTACATAGCATTATTTTATTGAAATTTTTTAATTACCTCTAATCTGCAATACCTGCACCATACAATTGGCCTTCTATATTAATGTACTGCTCTATTTTTTCTTTCTGACTGATTTTAACGACAGCCGAGCCTCTTTTGCAGCGTCAGACAGCAATCGCTCCGAGAACTTATTGCGGCGTGCATCAGCTTCCGCACAGATTGGGCCCGATTGTCATACCAAAATTTTTTAAATACTACACATACTACAGTTAAATGCACATACGGCAATTTTTGTTGCTATATCGACGATAACTTTGCCATTTGAAACAGCTTTCGTGATTGGGGTCTACGCTAATGCACAATTGCAGAGGGATGCTACCCACTTATAAAATAAAAAATTTTTCGTTCGTTAAAAATCCTAGAGTGTCATTACCCTTAAGCGGCTGGACCAAATAAGTGAAGTTCTTGCCTTATTTGTCAGAGTCAGTACCGTATACACATGGAAACACTTTTAATATGCAATTTTCATTACCTCTGCGCTTGCAAAGATAATTACCAACAGGTAAGAACGTGGTAGATGCCTTTAAGAAGTGTGGAACATTAGGTTCGTACATAAAGTACGAAAGTGTTTGAAATTTCTGGAAATGCTACTAGGTTACCACTAATGAAATCCAATAACAGTGACGCTTGGTTTTAAGCAATTGACTTTTTAATTTGTAAAATTTCTAATAAAATTGAACAAAAATGCAGATATTGCCTTAACACTTCGGCAATTACTAAACTTCTAGTTTAATTGTGTAAGCATAATTATGTATGACGTAATGGTGCCAAGAAAACAAAGAAGTAATTTACGATTCACATTAAAAAGTCCAATGACAGAAAAGTGAGGACAATCATTTGATGCGTATTCTGCTAAGAGAAGCAACTCCTTACTCACAATGTCATCTTCAGAATTTTTGGACGTAACTTGTATTTCGATACTAAACTGTAGCATGATGTCGTTATTTTTTACCTCGTTGGTAACTTCGTCACAATTTATGGCCACCGAGATTCCCATCACCTAAAATTTCAAAAATTTAGTTTTTACATTATCAGTGCTCGGCATGCATAGTTTCATTCCTAGACATTACTAGTTGTGATGACAAGCTAGGACACGTAAAGCAGTTTATACCTTGGTAAGACTACTTCAAGCAAAACTAATTAAAAAAATACAAAGTACCTATTGCATTGGCAAAAAATAAGAGAAAATTTATATTTCTGGCGTCCTTTGGAAGGATACAGCTTACGTCGTGTACCCGTACGCCCAAAGTGGTACTCGAGGATTTTATACCTCAAAGATGTTGATAGCACCTACCAAATTTATCTGATGATGAAAATGTAAATAATTTACAAATTTGACTTAAATATAATTCGATGAAAATAACTGGACGAAAATATTGGAAAATGAAGCAAAATTAAATTACGAAACCGCCAGTTTTTTAAACAAACTTCTTAAAAATAATCTAGAGAAAATACGATAGTTGTAGGTATTTTAACTTGAAGCTTTTCGTAAAGAGTGCTAAAAACTATACCTTCTTGTACATTTTTTAAATAATTTTAAAACGTCGTTAGAAGTTAAAATTGTTATATGATACTAATCAATTGATATATTTTTTTTTCGCTCTTAATTTTTTTGATTTTATTTGACTTCAAACTCGGGTCAGAACTTTTACTCCGATAGTAGTGTAGGTAAGTAATATCAGATTACTAGCAGATCGACATTGTTTATGTAGATGCTTTCCGAAATGGAACTGAATTTATTTCTACGTTATGAGATTCTGTCAAAAATAAGGCAATGTAATTATTTTCGTTTTCTCCAGAAATTTTCTAAATTAAAATTTACTGATCTGAATTACAGTTGATGCTTTCTAAACTACAACTAGAAAAGCTGCAGAAGGATAAACACGATAGTTGGTAAGTTTAATACTTACGTAAATAGAAAAGCCAAAAATTCCAATTAACCATCGCAAGGTGATTTGCTCCGTTGGTAAACTTTTACCTACTGTCTTCGAAACCACGAGAATTAAATGAATTAAATATAAACTTTGCAAGAAAATAAAAAACACAACAAATAGGAATTTACAACCTAAAATTTTATTAACAATAGCGCAAATGTTTAAGGCTACCGAAAGCAGTTTTCTTATTTTCTTGACCTTTTTTTGTGCGGGTGAATTCACTTTTACTACAAATATTGGATATATCATATTATGTAAATTAGGATGAGTATTGTTTGAGTGTTTAAATACAAGAGATAAACGCTCATTTAAAACTCGCAAACGCAATCTGATTAAAGAAACAAAATTATAAATTAACAATATTGAAACCACGAAATATATATCGCTTATTCTTGCAATGGTATGTCCAATAAATACTACCATACCCTTGAATTAAGAGTCTGCGTGGATTCGATTATCCTACTCATAACACAAGAGAACATCAGAATTTTAAAAACCAGGTAAAGTTTTGCAGGTCTCCAAAATAAGTTTCGGCTGGTTAAACCATCATCCAGTTCTTTAAACAGTAATTTTAGCGACGAAAATTCGACAGTGTTCAAGAACGCTGTTGTGTAAATATCAATTACTATTATAATAATCCATACCGTTTGACCACCTGTGCCCAAAGTTAGATACAAAATGTCGTGCATGTAGATGTATGTTAGTTTCAAATAAACGGATGCTACATTATAAATTAACATTGATATAATTAAAACTATAGAATAAATCCTGAATATTTTGATATTAGAATCATTAACCGGTCCCATTAATCCCAAAATGTTTCCTGTACGATACACCAATTTTATATTTTCTATGTAGGAGTTGCTCATTTCTATACTTTCAGTCTTGTTTCTACCACGATACTTTATTTATTGCTCGTAACCGCAATATTTGTATTCCAACTTGTTTGTGAATTATGATTTGTAATTATGATATAAACGCAGTGAGAATATATTATATGATGTTAGATTATGTAATGTATACATTGTAACAATTTATTTAAATTATTTATTCAAATGTAAATAGTTAATAATGTGCAATTTAAAATATGCTGGATCGATTTTTATACCTACCCTATACATAATTATCCTAGCAAATCTGAAAAAATTCTATAATGAATAAAACAAATCATCGTATTGGCTATGATGTAAATTATATTTTTAATGTATAAATTACTTTTATATAAATTTAGATTTGGTGGTGTTTCCAAATTCGAAACCCGAACTCAAAACTCACTTTTTCCTATAAAAATAGCTTAACCAAACGAAAGAACACTAAAATACAAGACTTTTAAGGTGAGGTAGGATTTGTTAGGTCCTTTAATAAGCCCACAATTTAAATTCAAAGTTCAAAATTTTCCCATATACATGTGAATGTATTGTTGTGCAATATTACGCAATAATTTTATTCATTGTATAAACGGTGCGTGTGTTTTCATATGCATTAATCAACCTTGGGGCGGTGCTACCTAGAGCAGTGTTAGGAAGGAGTCAGTCGCTCCCTCAGATCCGTCGTGTCAACATCCATACCTTTTGGAATTGTACGTACTTGGGGATGTTTTAGTAAGTAAAGCGCTTATCAAATCCGAATTTGGGTTTTGTGACCGTCCCCAATTAACATTATAATAAGTTTTTGCATACCTCACTGCTTATTCCTGATTATGCCAGCAGTATAGCGCGAAGCGTGCACGGGTCGACTGCGAGGCGGTGAGTCGCGGTTCGAACTCTGCTGGCGCTAGATACACTGCTGTGATCAAAAGTCCAATATCGATCTGTGGACTATGGGGAAGGCAACGGAAACCACCCCATGAATTACACTCCCAAGAAAAGTCATCTTGGCTTCGGCCAAGTTTATGATCGCTAACATCCGGTAACGGATAGGCACCTGAAGAAGAAGAAGAAGAAGAATCCTAAATATATCCATCTTTTGTTCCCATTCATTCATTTCTACCACACAAACTGTAGGGAAGTGTGGTAGATGTAGATAGTTTATTCTGATGGAAAGGAAAATGATAACAAAATAAGAGAAAGAGGGACGGAAATAGAGTAAAAGTAAACCACATCCTACAGAGAAGCGAATGCAGACTCTAATCACTTTATAGTGGTGGTCAAGGTTAAAAGCAAGAATCATACAACGTCAAAATCAATAGAAAATAACAAATACTTGGCGGTTGTAAAGTTATCAGAAGTGAAGACAAGAAAAAGATTCGAGAGTACATTACAGAACAAATGGAAAGCCACAGTAGAAGCAACGATTAGGATGTAGAGTGTATAAGAATTACAAACATTGTAAAAACATCAACTCCGCCTTTGCTGACAAGGATGAACTGAGTAACTCATCGTATAGCGTTGCCTGTCCCAAGCCCGGATAAAGGAGAGGGAGGAGTAACAACATTTTAACAACCTGGGTTTTAAAAACCTGGGTTCAGTTGGCACCGACTGATTGTACCCAGTTAGTGGCCCCTGCGTAGGGATCCAAGTGAAAAAGATCAATGGCTCAAAGGGCGGAAGAGAAAATCAAAATTCTAACGAATCAAACGGCAGAAGAATTAAACGGTTATTAGGGTAGTATACAGTTTACACAATATCCGAAAACGTGGCTAAATGTGGGACTACGTAATGTGGGAGGATCTCAGGATCTAAGGATCTAAAATCTCAGTTAGATAAATTACCACTAAGTCGCCAACACGCAGGGCTAGCGCGGCGACTCAATAGCCAAAACCCTCAATTCCATATACACCATGAAATGACGAATTTAAATACATACATACCCCAGGTGGGTAGGGCAAACAGCCCGGAATCCCACACCCCAATGCCGGTCTGCCTCATGGAATCTGGGGAGACAAAAATTCGTTACAAAGCAGTAAGACAAATACTGCGACCCGTTCAGACAAGACAAGACTCCTAATTGCAACATTCGACATCAGATCCTAGCAAGTGAAGAAAACTGATCGAACTCGTAGAAGAATTGAAGCATATAAATGGGACATAATAGGTATCTCAGAAGTCAAAAAAAAAAACAAAGTTAGTTAAGGTAGTAGTCTGGTAACTTGGGTTCAAAAATCTAAAAAGTTTTGCTTAATTTGAAAGTACAATGTCTTAAGAATATACTGTGAAAATTTCAGACAGAAATTCGAAATATTTTGGGAGTTATAACGAGTTTGTTAGAGCGCCTCGAGTCCAACCTTTAAGGTCGACCGGCAGCTGCAACCGCTTGGACCCTTTTATTGTTTGCGCGCATTTTTTATACCTGGGTTGACTATGTTCATCTATTATATAAATTTATATATAATATATATTTATTTTAAAGTATATTTAAGTTAAAATTTACAGTACTCTGTTAGTATTTGATCGTACGTTGACACGTAAGCATCTATGATGGTTAGGAAAGGAAAAAACGTGGTACGAAAAGTCCTGGTGATCCAGGCATTAAGCGAAAATTTCACGGTAATAAATACACTGCTGAAAAGATGTAACATTTGTGAGCAAGTCTGCTGAAAAATTAAAAATGAAGGAGATATTGAAGTAGCCATTGATGAGAGCTCAACGTACGCTCTTTTAAGTTTTACTTTAGTATTTAGTGCTTTAGAAAGTGTTCTGATTTGTAAAGCTTGCAAGAGTTATATAAAATTTTAAAAAATCTCAAGTTGGATTGGGATTTAACTTGTGTGTAAAGAGTCGAAGAGCGGACAAAGTTGGGGAGAATGATGCCTATGAAGAGGATGAAGGCATATTATACGCTCAGGCATAGACGATTGACGTCTGTCAGTAAACGTCAGTAAACTATTAAATTTTTCAAATAAATTATAATTCAAATAAAAAAATATTTTCAATATGTAAATAAAAACACTCTAAATATTCACTTGTAATACCATAAGTAGTCATAGATATGTCGAATATTTTGTCCTGATATCACGAATATTCGTTGCGCTTACAAAATAAATAGCATGAGTGCGCTAGCACGAATGCTATTCATTCTGTGATGACAAGTGAATTGAATAGTCAAGATAATTAATTTTATTTTCCTATAAAAACCACTCTCCAAAGAAGTCATGAAAATAGTCATAAGTTACCAGACTACTACCTTAATCTCGCCTCGGGAAAAATCCTGTTTCACACCGGCACAGAAGACACAAGAATAGGAGGTGTCGGATTTCTGGTGAAAAAATCAGCCGCCTCGCAGATCACGCAGTACAAAAGTATATCACACAGAATAGCATACGTAGTGATGCAGATAAATAAAAAAAACTCAACTGAAGATCATTCAGGTATATGCCCTACCACATCGTATGACGATAACGAAGTAGAAACTTTCTACGAAGACATTTCTAAAGCTCAGGACAAACACGCCACTCAATACATACTGATAATAGGAGATTTCAATGCAAAACTCGGAAATAAGATCGATCAAGATGAGAAACGAATAGGAAATTTCGGATATGGTAGAAGAAACGAAAGAGGAAACATACTATATAACTTTCTGGAAGAACAACAATTATACGCCATGAACACCTTCTTTAGAAAGGGGCCTATGAGAAAATGAACATGGATAAGTCATGGAGGAGGAGTTAAAAATGAAATAGACTACGTAATAACTCCAACAAGAGAAATCATCACAGATGTAAACGTAATAAATAGATTCTCAACGGGAAGCGACCATAGACTTGTACAAGCAAAGGTAGAGATAGACGAAAAAATTGAAAGAGTAAAATGGATTAGATCAAAAAGGGTAGATGTGAAGAAACAGATAATTGCAGAAAATAGAGAAGAATATCAAAGCGCGATAACCGAAAAACTGAAAGAGAACAGCGCAACGCAAGACAAAAGCATCGAAGAAATAAGTTACCACGTCTATCCATGAAGCCTACCCCACGATACGCACAAAGAGCATGGGAGGAAAGGACAAACCTACAAATGCAGCTGTTAGCAAGATGATGTATAAACGTAGAAAACTAATCCAAGAACATCAACAGAATTCCATAGAACTAATTGTGCTAAGCAGATTGATCAGAAAGACAATAAAGGAGCACATAAGAAAGAAAAGAGAAAAGAAAATCATGGAAGTGATAGAGAAAAATAGAAACATGAAAGTGCTGCGAACAACTGCAGGCAGACCACGAATAATATTAATAGACGATGAACATGGAAATAATAGACTGGAAATCCTAAAGCGGATAAAAGAATTCTACGGTGAACTATATACATCAAAGGCTAAAAAATTAAAAGCTACAGAACAGAAGCTGCAACAAAAAATAGTAAACGTAAACTCCGAACATAATCGTCGGTTTAGAGGTAAAACTCACTAAGTACAGTTTTGATGAAAATTGAGTTAAATATACCTAAGCAACAATTACTTGAAGTTCTGTCATATGAAAAATCATTAAGAACTTTTATTGTTTCTCAAGCATTTTAGCAAGAAGTAAATTTCATTAAGTACAATTATCACATTTTTCAGGCAATAGTAAAACTCATTAAGTGAATGAATCATGAATTTTGTCTTGTATAACTTATCACTATCTTGTACTTAGTGAATTTTTTCATGAGATAGCAACGATATAATTAATTTTATTTTGTAATTTTATTTAATTTCTCTTAGTATGCATTTTATTCCATGAGTAGTTAGTATGCATTAAATTTATAAAATAGACAAACGTCTAGGAATAACGAGGTACTAATCGTGTGTTTTGAGGCTTTAATTTGTGGCGATTAGAAATAAGCTAATAATCTTGTGCGTCTATAATTTAACAATTTATGAAGGAGGAAAAGAAAACAACGGTTATTGCTTTTTTTGGAATGAACTTAATGGTAAAAGAGGTTCTAGTGAAATAGCAACAATTCTTTTGAGGTACATAGCTGGCATTCCAACCAATATAACCCAATAATCGATGTTTTCGGATACTTGTGGGCCCAAAACCGAAACCAGTATGTTGCAGCAGCTCTTTTAAATTGTGTTCAAAATTATCCGACGATTGTAGTTATTGAACATAAATTTGAATGTGTCTCGATGCATTTGGCAATTGAAAAAGCTAAAAAATATTCATCTGTTTTTCTTATGAAGGATTGGAAAGATATCTTCAGAAGTGCAAGATCCAAAAATATAACCAAGAAAGAACCTTATGAAGTAATTGAATTAAAATTCGGCGACTTTTTTGATTTTCAAGAATTGGCAAGAAAATTAATAAAAAATAAAAATAAGATAAAAAGACATAAAGTTGAATGGCTAAAAATTAAATGTTTAAAATATGAAAAAAAGAACCCAAATGTTATTTCCTATAAGTATAGAAATTCTTGGGGTATACTTATGAGGTAAAATTCATTAAGTACAGAAACGCTTTTTCCTGACGCTGGATTGATACTTTTTAACTATTACTTAGGAGGAATTATTGACACCGAGTAGTATTTCCATTTCCAACAAAATTCTAACCATTATACAGAATTTTCTTATTTTCAGAGTTAATTACAAGTAAATCGTTAATTACTCTTTGGTTTAGAGGTAAAACTCACTAAGTGACAATTTTGAAAAAAATGAGTTTTTTACATTAAGTGCAGCAGGGAAACATATTCTTGGTTTACAATACAAAATATACGGTTATACAATTGATTTTCCCAAAAAATCAGCTCAATCGAACGCAAGACTGATTTTTAAAGTAAAAAATATCTTTAAACTCAATTATCTCATAACCTAAATTATGTTACTTAGTGAGTTTTACTTCTAAACCGACGATATACCAGATATAACCGAGGAAGAAGTAGTCACTGTCTTGGGAGAAATGAAAAACGACAAAGCACCTGGAAAAGATAACATTGCTAAAGAAATGCTCCAAGAGAGTGGAACAAGTGTGATACAAGTGTTAAAGAGCTACTAAATAAATGTTTAGACAAAGGGAATATACCAAACTTTTATATACTCATTACTTTTAAAGAAGCGAAAGGATAACGTAAGCTTTACGAACTCAGGGACCCTAGCTTCCGCTAACATCAAAACTAGTTCAAAACGATCACCAGGCAAACACGTATTTATAAATTTGTGTTATTGCGAATCGAGGTAATTTTAAATTACCGTACTACGTTCACATGACAAGGTGTTTTTTGCTCGTAGTACCTCACCAGCTCCATTAGTCTCTGTAAGAGTGATAAATTCTGGGAGTTAACTGGAGAAAAGCAGATGTACGCTGACATCTCCAAAATAGCACCTCAATCTGATCACTGGAAGATCCAGTCTCCCAATTGCGGTAGGAGATTGGCCTGAAAATTGCTCTTCTTCCTCTTCTTAGTGCCATATCTTCATTAGACGTTGGCTATTAACCTGGCCCACATAACTTTATTGACCGCTGCCCTGAAAATGACCGTGGATGTCATTCCAGTCCATTGTCTTAGATTCTTCAGCCACGAGTTTCTTCTTCTGCCTGGCCCTCTCTTGCCTTTAACTTTTCCTTGAATTATCAGCTGCAGCTGGTGGTATTTATAATTTCGGAGACAGCACGCACCCCTGTCTGACACCTTTGTTTATCTCAACTTCCTCAGACATTTGATTTTCTATTCTTATGGATGCTCTTTGTTTCTTGTACAAATTCATGATGATTCGCCTGTCTTTGTCGTATACTCCAGCTGTTTTTAGAATTTCAAATAGCTTGGCATGTTTTACCTTGTCAAATGCATTTTCGAAATCTATGAAGCACGCAAACACATCGCAATCCATATCGCGGCATCTCTGTATTAGAACCTGCACGCTGAACAGTGCCTCTCTAGTGCCCAGCCCCTCTCTAAAACCAAACTGCGTTTCTCCTATTCGTTCTCTATTTTTTTCTGTATTCGAGCATGAATAATTTTAGAAACATTTTTAGCACATGGCTCATTAGCGAGATTATTCGGTGTTCTTGACATTTCTTGGAGTTTACTTTTTTCGGTAGCGGAATAAATGTCGACTTCATCCAGTCGTCCGGGAGTTGGTCTGTTTTGTATATGGCGTTAAAGAGATCTACTATAACATCTATGTGTTGTTCTTCAAGTAGTTGCAGTAGTTCTAAAGGGATTTCTTTTCTTTTCTTTGCTCGTTTTATGGCTTGCATGACCTCTTCTTTTGTAATATTTGGCCCGGTTTCTATGTAGCTATCATCGGTTTCCATTTCATCATCTTGAAACAGTTTCTCGGTGTATTCTCTCCACAGCTGCAGCTTATCTTCAACCTCCGTAATTATCCTTCCATCATCGCTTGTCAGTATACCCAGTTCTCTCTTTTGATTATTCCGCTGTTCTTTTATTTCTTTATGTAAGTTAAATATATCATGCTTTCCATCCAGTACCTCAATCTCTTCACACATTTCCTTTAGCCACCTTTCTTTTGCTTCTTTGATCTTTCTTTTAATTATTTTATGTATCTCTATACTGTTCTTGATCTTTGTTTTTGTGTGTTCTTCTCTTTTCCATTAGCTTAAGAATCTCTTCTGTCATCCATCTTTTTCGAGGTCTGTCTTCTGTGTTTTTTAAGTACTTTTTAGAGATGCTTATTATTGGGTCTCGTATCCTTTTCCATTTCTCTTCTATTGTGTCATCCGTCCTCACCTTCAGACTTGAAAATTGTTATTAATGTCTTCTCTTACTCTTAGGCGGGTATCTCCGTCTCTTAGTCTTTTTGTATCAACTTCTCGTAATCGTCTACTTGGTGTTATTTTCTTGAGATGGATTCTGAACCTGCCCAGTAATAAATTGTGATCCGACATTGCATCTGCTCCCGGATATGCTTTTACACTCGTTATTGCGTTTTTGAATCTATTATTTACCAGAATGTAATCTATTTGATTTCTTACGATTTTTGTTTCGTTTTCTGCCGGTGAGCGCCAGGTGTACAATCTTCTAGGTGGTAGTTTGTAAAATGTGTTCGTTATGACCAGATTTTGTTCTTTGCAAAATGATATCAAATTTTGCCCTTTCTCATTTTGTTTTCCGAGACCATATCTTCCTACCACCCCTTATTTCGTTGTCACCGACTTTCGCATTGAAATCTCCTGTTATTATTATTACTTGCTCTTTTTTTGTGTGTTTAAGAGCGTCTGTGATGTCTTTGTAAAACTTCTCCATTTCTTCGTTATCATATGGTATATGCCCCAGCAGAAGTCGGGGCATATACCTGGATTATATTGATGTCAAAGGGCGTCGACCTCAATTGAAGCACCGCAACTCGATCGGACAGCGGGATGAATCCCTTTACTGCATTAATGACTTTCTTGTTGACTATAATAGCCACACCATTTCGATTTCGTGTACTCGTTTCTCCGCTATGAAATATTGTGTATTGATCTATTGTACATTTTCCCGAGTTAGGCCATCTCACTTCACTACATCCCAATATGTCAATGGCCAGCCGATTCATCTCTTGCAAAACATTATTTGCTTTTCCAGCCTGATACAAGCTACGCACGTTCCAGGTACCTATTCGCATTATGTCGTCATTATGAATTCCGTCCATCCTCCGGGAGATTCTTCGCACCCTCTCCCCACTTAAGGGTGCCCGGGACTAAGGGCCACTTGTTTAGTTACTTGAGCCATATTAAATTCCTGGGGATTTATAATGAGGTGGTTTCCCCGTTGCCTTCCTCATCGCAATGTCATGATCGTCGAAGTAGTTCTAACTGCGCTCATGAGTGTGCGATCCATTACCGTATCAACTATTCAGTCTTCGCCAATGTTTGCTAATAACAGAATTGCTGCCCTCTGTAATTTTTTACCATATCTGGTTACCCTCACTTGGTTTAGCCTGCAGGTCAATGCAGTTGCCCGGGGTGTGGCGCTGGGAGCCACAAGTGAGAGTTGGATACCCTGTGAGGACCAGTTTCAGTACCCACCTCCTGTATATAACACTCGGTGTGACCGGTGCTGATTAAAGGTGCTACCTCTACAGAGTTATCCCTACACCCCTGAAAATTGCTAGGTGTGGAAATACATGTTTTAGTTTTATTAGAGCGATTACCTGTAAATGTGTTCCCTTTTAATGATGTTGAAATATTGTATTATATTAATATATACGGGGTATTGTGTCCTTGCACACGGCCAGGCGACGGCATAGGGTTGGCATAGCGACTCGGCCATGCTGCAGGTTGGGAATTTGGAAGCTCAATCCACCCAAAATAGCCATCGGACCATCCTGTTGAGAGCATCTTTTGTTTTATTGTGGAGGGTCAGCCACATTCTGAGAGTCTTCATGGATGTCCATCATCTCTGCAGCTACTTCCTCTACTGTTGGTGTTGGCACTGCGTATTCAGTGATGACGCATTGTACTCTCACTTTTATCGTTGAGAATTTGAAGTTTAACTTCCATATCATGGGGACGCCTTAAAAAGTGCGCCAGGGCTACTCAGAAGCTGTAGTTCCCGGAAAGGCACAGTGTGTGCATACTGCGACCTTCCCGAAAAACTCGTCCAAACAAGCCAGGTTAGTTGATTGACCCAGGTGGAATAGTCTAGGCCGCCCGTTTAAGAAGAAATCGAGGTCAAAGTGTAGTGTTGTTGGATCCGGGAGAACTACAACCATCCCCTGGCCAACTCAGCCCCCAGGATCCCTTCATGATTTCCTCAGATTCGTCTGCTTTCTCCACGGTGGCCGTCATTCAGATTCATTAACACAGAGTCATTAGGTACAAAGTATTTTAAGTCCCGGCCAAGGGGTCAACCGCTAGAGGAAATCTTGTACAATTAACTTCACACTTCACGTACTTCATCATAATTCTCCATACTTCTTTGTTCTTCATATAATTCAGCAGTAATTCATCGATACTTTCAGTATTAGAGACTTTCAATTTCTGAGACTTACAGAAATACCAAAATTTGAGCACTGGAGGGTGTTCTACACCCCCCAGACCCCCTGGATTGAGTAGATTATTTTTATCAGAAGTAAACCAAAGATCTCCCGTTGCAGAGGCACTAGAGGGTGTTTCACTCCCCCCAGCCCCCGGATCAAGTAGTTTATTTTTTATCAGAAGTAAACTGAACTCTCCTGTTGCAGAGATCTACCTCCCAGGAGTACGGAATTTATAATTAGGTAGTTTATAATTAATTGTCAGATTACGAATTAAACACATTTACTTGGCCATAGCTAATTTTAATAAACTTAAGATATGCTTAAATATTTAATTCACTTTTAATAAAAATTAATTATTTAAACCGGAGGTCTGGGGAGTGTGGAACACCCTCCAGTGCTTCTGCAACGGGAGATCTTCAGTTTACTTCTGATAAAAAGTAAACTACTCGGTCTGGGGTTCTGCATGTTCTGCAATGTTCTTCATTCCAAAATTTGTGCACTGGAAGGTGTTCTACACCCCCCGTCTCCAGTACTTCATGTACTTCATTAGATGTGTACAAAAAACTTCATCAGCGGTTAACCCCTCGGTCCCGGCCAGACCTCATCGTGCCAAAACAGACCGGACAGCAAAAGGTTTTAAATCTCTGGCACGAATCCTAACAGGTGCACGCCCACCACTTCCTAAAAATACGCAAGCCTCTTTACCACGACAAGGTTAGGCACACCAAGGGGGATGATGCTTTTTTCCGCCTTTGTAGAATATTCATTTTGAGTATTCCTTTCTTAAAATTTAATTCAGGATGGTCTAGTGGACTGTTGCTTTTTAATTTTGTTGTTTATTGGTATAATTTGTTTCAATGGTGATGTCAAAATGTTCCTATGTAACTTCTGACGTCTTTTACACACAACTCACTTTTTGGTGACTCACAACTCACAAATCTCAATTTGGTTTACATTTCTTCGGTCATGTGTTGTCCATGTTCCTTTGTGAACTTCTCTATCTTGATATTTTGTGTTTATATACTATTTTCATATTATGTTCCATTGCAAAATCTACAAGAAACCACTATTTACGTTGGTATCAAAATGTATACAGATTTTCCCGGGGTAGGTTGGTATGTTGGCTCTTTTCCTATTTTAGCATTACAGCCTCCGAGAGTCACCTTTAAATTATATTTTGGCATTTTTTAAATATTCCTTATGTAGAATTTCATAAACTTTCTATTTATCATCTACTTCTAATAAATAAATAATAAATCAACACTACTTTTTAAACAGTTTTATATTATTATTTAGTCTTCTGACATATTCCCCCCTGACATTCCAATTTGCAACAAAAGTATTTGTGTTAATATTTTTCTCACTTATTCTTGTTGTTTTTTCACAACCCGATCGTTTATTTCTTATCTAGCAATTTTCATTATCAATGGTTACGTGCTACTTTACCCGCTGTTAGTTTTTTTGTTGCTTATTTTTCCCACGCATTTCTCTAATATCCGTGGTCCAATGCCAGCGGTACCAGTCGTTAAATATCATCTTTAACCCACACTTGCCTTTTTTCGACTTCTTCTCTCGTCTTTTGCTATATTTCTCAGGTCCATGTGTATTTTCCTCACTACTTTTTCTCACTTTCTCCATAGTTAACTCTCTTTATTACTACATTTTTTTTTCTCTAGCTTCCATGCGATCTAATTTTACCTCCATTGCTATAATCCTTTCCTTTAGAAGTTTATTTTTACTTTTTTTGTTTTTAATAATTTGATCGACTTTTTCTTACTTCTTCGTTATTTCACACATTATTTTTTTTCCTTCCTCCATTTGGTCTCCTTCGACTCTAACCTTGGGTGGAGTTCTAATATGAAATACCTTTATATGCAGATTTCTTACTATATATTGGATGACTTTTCTTTGATTGGTGCCACTCATTAGATCCGTGTTAGTTTGTCATAAACCAGGTCAACCCTTCGGAGTTCACAACACACCTTGTTTGTTGGTCAACTGACCAAAAAAAATTTTTATCTGACTGCATGGTAGATTGCGGCTATACTAATTATTATTCTCTTTGTTATAGTTCTTCATTAAAAATTTTCCAGGTCCGATCTTAACTTTACACCTCTCTATTTGACTTCTAACTTTAACTTTAACTATTAACTTCAAATACATGAAAATGCATTATACACTTATTACATAAATAGCTATTGAAAACTAAAAATATAATTTACCTGATTACGATTACAAAACAGCCATTACGATGGTTTGTTTTATTTATTTTAGAATTTTTTCATATTTGTTAGGATAAGTACATATAAAAATTGATTATTTCGATAAAATTGAACAATTACACATTAATTAATTATTTAAATGTTAATAAATAATTTAAATATTATACATTTACATAATCTGAAATGTTTTCACGGAATTTTTATAGTAATTACAAACCATTCGTCATGAAACATACACGGTTCGAGTTATTTATAATATTGCAGTTAAGAGCATTAATTTAAGTATCTTTATAGAACCATGGCCGAAGGTTTAGATATGGGTACCTCCTACATAGAAAATATAAAAAGGGTGTATCGTACAGGAAACATTATTGGTTTAGTTGGACCGATTCAAGATTCCAATATCAAGACATTCAGGATTTATTCCATAGTTTTAATTCTATTAATTTTAATTTACAATGCAGCATCTATTTATTTGAAACTAACATACATCTACATGCACGACATTTTGTATCTAGCTTTGGGCACAGGTGGTCAAACGGTATGGATTATTATAATAGTAATTGATATTTACACAACAGCTTTCTTGTACGTTGACGAATTTTACTTGCTAAAATTATTATTTAAAAAGCTAGATGATGGTTTAATCATCCGAAATGTAATTTGGAAACCTGGAAAATTTTACGTGGTTTTTAAAATTGTGATGTTCTTTTGCGTTATGAGTAGATTAATCGAATCCACGCACACTCTTACCTTGCGGGGTGTGCTAGTATTTATTGGAAATAGCATTTCAAGAATAAGTGATTTGTATTTTGCGGTTTCATTGTTGTTAATTTATAATTTTGTTTCTTTAATCAGGTTGCGTTTACGAGTTTTAAATGAGCGTTTATCTCTTGTATTTAAACATTCAAAAAAGTTTCATTCTAATTTAAATAATATGATATATCCAATATTTGTTGTAAAAGTCCAGTCAAATTCACCAAAACGGTCAAGAAAATAAGAAGATTGCTGTCGGTAGCCTTAAACATTTGCTCTATTCTCAATAAAATTTTAGGTTATAAATTCCTATTTGCAGTGTTTCTGATTTTTTTACAAAGTTTATATCTAATTCATTATGCTCTTGTGGTTTTGAAGACAGTGGGTGGAAATGTCCCACCGGATCAAATCATGTTGCGATGGTTAATTGGAATTTATTGCATTACTATGCTCGTAAGTATTATACCTAACAGCTATTCTAATTTTTTACCAACTGCACTTACTAACACTAACTGTAGTCAAAAAACAGCAAATGAAATTCATATAAAGTAATAGTTTTCAAATTATCAAGTTATCAATTCGTTATCCCAATAAATATTAGGTCGGAGAAAAAGTTCGTCGCGTTTTCCCGATAGATGGCATCAATTGCAAATAACTCTGGAAATACATATTATAACGACACTAAACGCTTGTCGAACAGCTTTGAACGTCACTTTGAGTGTATAAACACCTAAATTGATGCAGTAGTTGGAAAGTTGTTAGCGTTTGAAAATGGATTCAATTTGTAAAACTCAGTTGAATGGAATCCTCAAAATAGTAAGTTTATCTACGCACGGCTTAGGAAAAAAACTGTTACCTTTTCCTAAATTTTGCCGGTTTGACCTTAGTAGTAGCGCTCTCTGTAACCACATATCGTTTACCTCACGATTTTAACTTGTTCCGGGGCATGCATAATCAAAATTTTACTCGTCTGACCCCAACCTCACAGCAAGTTAGTCGGCAATTTTAGTCCTTGTCGAAAGTGTGTGCGCTGACGAAATTAAACTGTACACTGCTTTGAAGCATTTACACAAAGCTGGCTGCAAAAAGAAGCTCGATGTATAGGTTCCTCATGATAGACCAAATTAACATCTGCGATGCGTTGCTGAAATGCAATGAAACGTGTCACAACCGGTGATGAAAAATTGGTCCGGAACGACAATCAGAAAGATCAAAGATCATGCACAAGGATCGCGTCAAACAAGGTGATGCTGTGTGTATGGTGGTACTGGAAGGAAATCGTCCACCATGAGCTACTTCCAGTTGGTGAGAGGATTGGTTTTTAACTCACTGTGGACAACTAAGAGACATTACGCCAGGCAATTGAAAGAAAACGGTCCAAATTGAATAATAGGAAAGGTTGAAATGTAAACGTACGGTAATTTAAAATTACTTCAATTCGCAATAACACAAATTTATATGTACGTGTTTGCCCTGATGGTCGTTTAGAACTAGATTTGATGGTAGCGGAAGCTAGAGTTCTTTGTTGTTCTTTCCTTCTTTAAAAGTGATGAGTAAATAAAACTCAAATGATTAAAACAAAAACGTTTATTTAATAAAAATGAAATGGTAGAAGCTCTGCAGGTGCGTGTAAGAAATTGCAAAATTAATAAGTGCAACAATCTTTGTGAAACAAAACAAATGACCCAGTGCGTGTGGGTCACAAATGTGTGATTCAATGATGTTAAAATTAAAATGCCCAAAGCAACGGGTACTTTAAGTGGTAAAAATTTGGACTCACCAGCTGGATGATACCCTACAAAGTAAATAAGATGACAAGTTGTTGTACTTAAAGGGCAGTTGCGGGCAGCTACTGGGTGAAGTGTGAAATCATAAAAATACAAACTACACTGGGTAATCTTCTCCACAGGATTGATGCCTTCGGAATACGTTGCGGTTCCAGAACGGAAGAAGATACTTGAAGCACTATCGCGACACTTCAGGTGATAGTTGAGGCGGCAAAAACACTACGAAAAGACTGATATCAAGTACAGAATCGTACTTATTGCACTTGTCGACATAAAAAGGCCGTTGAAAATAATTAGAAAGCTGATTGTTGAAATATTTTTCCACTCTACGGCGCAACTAATAACAAACCCCGTAAGATAACAATGGCGTGGTCTGCGCGCAAACTCAAAAATCGCGACCTTGCGATTTTTCTCAAAACATGGAGTAGATGAAAAATGTTGAAGTCAGATGTTGTTTCAACAAATAAGAAAATTAGCTCTCTTGAGTGATGTAATACAGATCCGCTTAGACAAGCGTAACCCGAAACGACTAATTAATTTACACTAACTTTGGTAGATAAACCAAAATGCAAAATTGACCGCATCTAAAAGAACCATTCGCTTCAAGGTTCCGGTTATCACTCCCCTCATTCTAGCTTGACCGGCGCAACCTTCTTATCTTACTTACACGTGACTTCGTAACCCCAAGGAATATAAGAAAGGTGCTGTCAAGCATACCTTCTGTACAAGAATTTGAAATTTAACAATTTCCTGATATAAGGTGTTGCTTTCCATCATGACACACTTCTTTGACAACCTCTCAAAAATTGCAAGAGCTTAGTTGGGAAGTTTTGATATCTAGTCTGACCATCACTTGTTCCGATCTCTGCAGAACTCTTTGAATGGAATTAAGCTGGTTCCAAAAGAAGCCTGTGAAAACCACTTTATTCAGTTTTTCAACCAGAAACCTCATAAGTTTATTGCCGATGGCATTATGGCTCTACCCGTAAAATGGCGAAACATTGTCGATAATAACGGAATATATTTGGTTTAAATAAATTTATTTTTACACTACAAGAAAACAAGTTTAATTTTAAGAAAAAAACTGCACGAACTTTTTCATCATCATCTACTTCATGGATTAGCCTGTTTTCCACTTTTTCCAGGCCTAATAATTATGATTAGACAACGCACGTATATAAATAGTGGGTTCTAGATTAAAAATAAACATTTCATTTTTCTATTTTCGGGCTTTATGTTCTGTTTTTCAGTTGTAATTTAGGAAATATTATCAATTCTGCATTTAATTCCGAAAAAATGTAATTCAGATTAATTTGTCCAAACTTGGTAATTTCCGACCCCGCGAGCCGTTTAGAATATGTGTCTCAAATTGGACGTGTAGGGTTCTGAGCGCCAATTAGAATGGTGTATTTACTTGAAATTCGTGTACGTCGTCCAGGTACGTCCAGGTCGAGAGCGTGAAGCCGACTTATGTCAACGCGACCCCTTTTCAGTCAGTAGACTCCTGTTCGTCAAAGAGTAAACTTGTTAGTAGTCAAGGCAAGCGTCGCCATTGTTAGTGGATAGGTACATGTGACCGCTAAAAATTATTAATGTGGAAAAGAAATAAAGTGTCAACAAATTGTCGTGCCGTTTTTCGATTCGTCGTTTATTGTTTGTGTTCATTAAAACACAGTGGATTACCCGCGTTTGGGGAATTATTCGTTGCGCTTTTGAATTGTTCTTTGTCACCTTCGTGCATGAAAGTAGCGCCCGCCAAAAAGGGAAATTCATTTAATACTGAGTCACCAAATATCATCATGCCACCACGCCAGCAGACGACTATCGTCCCTACAAGTTCAACAACAAGTCAATAACTTACTAAAATTATTACCATCAGAGTACGTCAAAACTAACCATTGTAAAGTCGGATTCAAATGCAAGGCTGGGATTACCATTGTCAAGGTTAGTTCTGAAACTTTGTTTGTTAACAAGCTACATCCGGGTCTCAAGAAGGACGGTAGAAGCAACCATGGAAGCAAACAACAGAAGGAAAACCTGACGCTACTTATAAACTGCAAACGTAAAATCTTCTTCTTTTTCTTCAAACTTCCTCGATTAGGCTAAAGCCTGTTCTGGCGTCCATCGTTTTCTCGGGTGCCCAACCTCTCTTTTCCCTTTAGAACGATATCCCAGTATCATTTTTACCGGCCTGTTGTTCATTCTGTTCATATGCTCACACCATCGTTGCCGGTATGTTCTAACAGTCTTCATCAATGGTTCCACCATAAGTTCGAAATCTTCTGATTGAAATCAAACAGGTAGAAAATATCAATTCCTGGTAGTCGCCATTGAAATTTTAAATGGCGAAGGAAAAATAAAATTAAATGCTTACTGCACGAATATAACATAAAATAAAATCTAATCGACCCGCTCGCGATAGTAATAATAATTTTATATTCAACAAAATAGCTAGAGTCGATTCCAGCATACAAGAAAAGCAAATAAATAAAAAATTCTGTTACGTAGTAAGAAATTTCTATAATGAAGATATTTTTAATTATTTGAAACAATACAACATAAATTTTATATTTAATTTGTTTTCATTGATGGTAATTTTTTAAATTTTAGATACTGGGAAGCACGGTAGCCATAATTTGTGACGAAGTTACCAACGAGGTAAAAAAAATAACTAGCACTTGCTACAGTTTAGCATCGGAAATACAAGGAATGCCCAACAGCTCTGAAGATGCCATTGCAAGAGAGGAGTTACTTCTCTTGGCTGAATACGCATCAAATGAATATCCTCACTTTTCTGCCATTGGACTTTTTAATGTGAATCGCAATTTACTTCTTGGTTTTCTTGGCACCATTACGTCATACATAATTATGCTTACACAATTAAACTAAAAGTTTAGGTCATACTTGCCGAAGTGTTAGGGCAATGTTTGCATTTTGTGTTCGATTTTATTTGAAATTTCACAAATTAAAAAAGTCAATTGCTCAAAATGCAAGCTTTACATTATTTATTTTGTACGAACCTATTGTTCCACACATCATGATTGTATATTTGAAGCGTTTCTACGTGTATACGGTACTGATGACGGCAAAACAGTCAGAAATTTCGCTTATTTGCAGCAGTCGCTCTAATATTATAAACTTCAATGTCTCTTTTCTATCGATTCACGTTTCTTAAAATGCAAATCGGAAGCTAACTATAGAATTTTTTATAAGAAAAACCTTACTCCAATTGATATCAAAATTGTGAATGTGCATTAAAGCACCAAATGGAATCACGGTTTTTGCTAACATATGGAAATTGAACGACCAAACTTTGTCGTAGAAAGGTAAAAATAAATTAAACTAAAATTTTGCATCTCAGGGTTGTGGGATTTAAACTCACTAAAGGTGGCACAGAAAGCTACCTCAGAGCTATCTCAGGCTCTTGGGTTATAAATTACAAAAACAACTAACTATTATCCAATTCAAACCAAAATAAAATCCTAGGGCTAAAACCAGCTTACACTGAGGAACCCACACCAGTTTCAGAAGTCGACAGCCTGATGCAATATGGTGGATAGCGCTACGTATTTTACCCAAGTTCTGTCTGACAAAAAATGCTGACCCTTGCTTCCAAAAGCACGAAACTGAAGCTATCCCGAATCGTAATGATAATTTTTTTTTTAGATTTTCAGCTTTCGTAGCTGCCGAATTGGCAATTTTGCACGAAAAACCCAAGTGACTAGGGGGCCAAAGTATCTACGCGCGTAGCGTTCCCACTAAAGCTTTCCTTGCCGTCAAGGTCAGCCCGTCTGGTCTCTTTCCATATCGCGCGAAAGTCCGACGGGTTTGAGAATGCTGGAAATGTTTGCAGTGGCAAGAGATCGTCTAATAATGTCGTTTAGAGCAGCATGCTTTGATAACCTGCCTTCACTTCGGAAACACAATAAGCCGTGACGGCCGGACCAATCGACCAAGGCTGCACACACACAAGTATGATCTTGGCACAAACGGGCTTCAATTCTAAGACCTACGCAAATCCACAAAGAATCTTAATCTAGCAATGTGCCCAGATGAGAAGAAGGATACGCCTCGAATCATGAACTGGATTCTGTCTCCGATACAGCCACAATAAGTGCACGATCAATATCTGTTCCACAGTTTAAAATAAAGGAATGCTCCAGTTTTAAGATGGATATCCAAAATAATAACAAGGAAAGAGCTAATGTACAAAGGCCATGCTATGAGGATACCCTTGGTTGGCACAATAATAACGTGAATAAAGGCAGAGGTAATGGCCATTGGAAATGGACCAACAAGCCCAAACAATCAAACCAGACAATAAGCACAGCGAGAAAGAGATGTTGGCAAGAGTCGACTAACCCTGATTCGAAAATACATTTTTTCTATAGAAATGGCTTTACAAAACAAAAGAACGCAAAAATACAAGCTCTTTAAGGTGAGGATCAATCTTGTCGGAGTTGTAATAAAGCCACAATTTAATTTTAAAAATTGCAATTTTCCCATAAGAAATACATGTAAGTGTATTTTTGTGTATTAAAATGCCAAATATGGAATACATTCTGTTGGCGGTACTTGTAATTTTATATACGTGACTAGCCCATGGGGCGGGGCTAACTAGAGCAACTTTAGGAAGGAGTCAGTCGCTCCCTGAGATCCGCCGCGTCAACTTCAAGAAACTTCTTCTAAGAAAATTTGTTGTCCGATCACAAATTTAATTTTTTATTAGCTAATTACACCATTATCTTTCATAATTCGGTTTAAAAACAAAATCTGGTATTTTAAATGTTTCCACAACCCATTTTAAATTTGGTGGGCGGGGTTACAGTTCAATAGAGCCAATGAGTAAAT
The DNA here is from genome assembly GCA_036346125.1 of Lycocerus yunnanus. Taxonomy (NCBI): domain Eukaryota; kingdom Metazoa; phylum Arthropoda; class Insecta; order Coleoptera; family Cantharidae; genus Lycocerus; species Lycocerus yunnanus. Next base: position 1,240,921 of record JARFIX010000059.1, read on the forward strand.
TGCATTGTTAATAAAAGTTTTAAAGCCGTTTTTTTCCAAAACGTGTGAGCCGTCCAAAAATTTAAATTTTTATGTGTGTTTGGCATTGTTATCTTTCATAATTTACAAAAAAAAATCGTAAAATTCGTAATCAGGGTTAATCATCGACTCTCGCCGAGATGTTAATCAAATAGGATTAACAGCGGCAACAAACAATGCACAAGCTGGAGAAGGAACGAGCAGGGGCTTGTCAGTCAGAACAGTTAGAATATAAATATCAGTATAAATTCCTAAGAACACCCTAGGGAATTTATAGATGACGAATTTGAACCAACTTTTATTGCAAAGGCTGAACGACGAGCAGAGAGATATCATCAGAGGGATGCTGCTCATAGCTATGGATGACATTGCAGAAGGTGGTCCATCTCCGAGGTTTTGGAGATGAGAACAAGGGGAGGGTCTTCTCACTGCCTCCTGCACCGACCAAGCTACCAAGGACTGGTTGGAGCGGGTGGCGATAGAAGCATACTCTGGAAAAGCGTCCAACTCCGACATATTAGGGCTTTAACATGGATTTCGGGACCTTCTGAGGAACCGGAAAAAGTATTAAAGAGATTAATGGTCTACAACTCACAGCTTAAAACTAAAGCCTGGGGTGTTTTAGACATAAAGGTTGATCCTAAGGGACAACTAATCTTCCTGATGGATGATTATAATTACAATGCAAACTTTTCTGAATTTTTTCAGAATTACCTTCAAAACCCTGCGCAAAAAATAGAAAGGAAACGCCGAGAAAATAGAGGTGGACAAGAACCTCCCGAACCTCCTGCTGTAAGTAGTACGGAGGAAACTACTGCTGTTTGTGGCATGGAGGAAGCAACCACGGAGGGGTTGCCGTAAGGTGCGCCTTCAAGGTTGTGTAAACCCTACAGCTTCTGCTTAGGACCCACTTCCCAGGATGTGTGACAAAACAAAGAAATCAGGCAACAACCCAGACATACCTCGTGATACCAACTTGTTGAGCTACAAAAGGAGGCTGGAAGGGTGCAACAAAGTCTATGTAAAGTACTGTGTAATAGTCTTAGACCACCTTAAAACATTGATAAACACTGAAACATGTTGAAATTTTTTGAAAATGACCATAGCCACAATCTTTCTGGTAAGAAACTGAATCGTTTACTATTTTTCCGTTTCGTTATAGCCTTCTCCGCCCACTCCTCCCGGGATCGAAACGGGTGCCTTTGCATCAGTAAATGATCGCTCTAACTACTAGGCCAAGACAGTCTCTTTATTATTTTAGTAAAGCAAAAATACTTAGTATTAAGGGCTTGGCCTCCCAGCCCGGCCTTGGCAACCGTGGGGTCTTAATGCTTAATCCTTTCTCTTAAAGAAAGAGGCTCCAGTCCTGCTGGGCTGAAAAAGCTGAAAGGTTGAAAGATGATGATTAAGGGCTTTACGGCCTTGATTAAATTCTAAGTTTTTTGACCTCTTTTATACGCTAAAATAGGTCAAGTTTGAATTCCCGGAATCAAAAATACATTTTTTTTCTATAGAAATGGCTTTACCAAACGAAAAAACACAAAAAGACGAGCTCTTTAAGGTGAGGATTAATCTTGTGGGAGTTGTAATAAGGCCACAATTTCATTTTGAAAATTACATGTAAATGTATTATTGCGCAATATTACGCAATAATTTTATGCATTGTATTAACGGTACTAGTGGTTTGATATGCATGAATCAACCATAGGACGGGGCTAACTAGAGCAGCGTTAGGAAGGAATCAGTCGCTCTCTGAGATCCGTCGCGTCAACATCCATACTTTTTTGAGTTGGAGGTACTTGGGGGATGTTTTTAGTAAGTAAAGTGCTTGTCAAAACCACGCAACTACATCAAGAGTCGTATTCACACAAAAATTTTTTTTTTGAAAATTTTTGTCCGATTAATTGATTATCGTTGGTGGTAATCGGATTCAAACCTTCTCTCAAAAAATCTTCATTTGATCTTCAGTTGATAAGGCCTGTGAATTGAAACATCACTTTTTTATTTATCAATCGAAATATCCCAATTAAAGGCTTCTTCATGTGTCATATTCGTTCTCCCAGACTTTGGCGATTCAACTTGGCCGAAGCCAAGATGAATTTACCAGGGAGTATTATAATTCATGGGGTGGTTTCTCGTTGCCTTCCCAATAGTCCACAGATCGATATTAGACTTTTTGATCGCAGCAGTGTATCTAACGCGAACAAGGTTCGAACCACGAGCTTACGCTTCGTAGTCGACCCGTGTATGTTTCACATACTGCTGGTCTTAAATTGCTGGAATTAAAGGCTTACCACCTTAAATATGCAGGAACGTATATTTTAAACAAAATGCGGAAAATGACATTTAGAATCTGAAATCTGTTAATTACTATAAAAGATAATCTGGAAAATCGTGTTACGGTGGCGATAAGGATATTTTGAAATGCTTGGACGATGATAAAAATGTAAATATTTTTTCAAAATTGGAAGGCCAAGATCGGCTTCTGGTCAATCGGTCCATGCGTTTTTCCTAAATCGTGGACGAAAAAAACGGTCACACACACACATCCGGACGTCATTCCAAAAATTGTCTTAAACGACTTCTATGGACTCATAGACCATGGGAAAAATGCTAACTCAAAATTTTTTTTACTCGATTACAATACTTTCCTTTACTACGTAAATGGGAAAGTAAAATGTTGGAGCTTGATCCAGAACGAAGGATTACTCTTGAACAGGCATTGGCTCATCCTGCTATATGTAAACTTATTTAATATGTATATTCAATTTTGAAGGAAATTCAAATCTATCTCTTTTAAATATATATGTAAATCCCAGGCCAAGCCGAGTATCCTGCTAGTAATAAATGAAACAATATTAATGTAGGCGATAAGATCATTCAAATCTTATAAATCTCCGGAAGGGCTGGGATATTTCCGGCCCTACTACAACAGGGGGCAGAGGAGCTATCCACATCCCTATGGGCCATGTTTAGGGCGAGCATAGCCCTAAAATATGTGCCGAACAGATCCATCCAGTAAAACAAAATGGTTAGTTAGATTCTATTGAACACAGCCATTAATCTTTATATTTTAGTTCCAGTAACCGCCGTTTTATTTCTTTGTCTGTGTTAAAAACATGTGGTTGGCATATCTTGTGTGTAATTTAATAAAAATAATTAAAATCCGTGATCGTAGTAAATGACGAAAACTACCCAATGTAATATGTACGTGTTCAAATTGATTGGCAACAATCAATAATATCGTCTTCGTTATCAGATTATTTCGCCAAATAGGTAAATGAAATATTATTTTAGGTTATGTCACATTTTAAAATGTACAACAACTTTGAATTGTAAGTTGAACAGTTTAATTTTTCTAAATTTTTAACTGTTGAAAAGAATTTAAAAAATAATTCTTGCTTTTACAGTGAGTGGTAATCAATTCACTATTCAGTATGGATTCAAAAAGGATATCAAAGTGGAAGAGGTTGATGCCGAATTGGCATCATTGCATCACTCGATAGACATTAAAGACGAACATGATGAAAAACTAGCAAAGAAAATAACAGTTCATTTACATGAAAATCAGTTTAGATGTGAAATTTGCGATTATAATTGTTCACAAGAGGAAGACCTTACGGAACATTTAAAAACTCATCCGAAGAGGAAACCGTTTAATGTCGTACGTGTGATAAAAAATTTGTGAAAAAAGAAGGTTTAAAATCACATTTGAGTATTCATACCGGCACAAAACCTTTTGTATGTGAAGTTTGTGATCGTAAATTTACACAGAAGGGAAATTTGCAAGTGCATATGAATCTTCACACCGGGAAAAACTGTTTGAGTGTGCAGTTTGTAGTCATAAATTTGCTCAGAAAGGAGGACTGATAATCCATTTAGCAAAAGTTCATTCGAGAGAGGAACAAATTGAATGTCTTTTATCTAGCAAAAAATTGACAACAACAACTTACTATCATAAACCTCGTTCGAGTGGTAATTCTGGTAAAAAACCGTTTGAATGTGAAACTTGCGGTAAGGTATTTTCACAAAAAGGAAATTTGAAAACGCACATGAATATTCATACTAATGAAAACCTTTGTATGCGAAATTTGTAATCACAGATCTTCACAAAAAGGAGGTTTGAAGCAACATATGAAAATCCATACTGGAGAGAAACCCTTTGTATGTGATTTTTGCGATTACGCGAGTGCACAAAAAGCAAGTTTAAAGGAACATTTAAAAGGTCATACCGGTGAAAAACCATTTGCCTGTACCATTTGTGACTATCGTGCTGCCCAAAAACAAAGCTTAACGGCTCATTTAAAATTTCATATCATTGAAAAATCATTTACATGCAAATATTGTGATTTTAAATTCACTGAATTACAAGATTTAAAAAAATCATGGAATCCTAGTTCACGCCGACCAGAAACGATTTACTTGCAAAATTTGTAATTATAAAACTTCAATTATGGGAATTTTAAAAAAACATTTAAATAGTCACACTGGTGAGAAACCATTTGTATGTAATATTTGCGAATGTAAATTTTCAAGGCCGGAATCTTTAAAAGCGCATTTAAAAATTCACACCGGAGAAAAAGCGTTTTCCTGCGCCATTTGTGGTGCTAAATTTAGAGGAAAACCAGGTGTGAGAAAACATTTAAGAACTCATACCGGCGAGAAACCGTATGCCTGCAAAACCTGTGATTTTAGATGTTCCGATAGACGAAATTTGATTACTCATTATAGAATTCATACCGGAGAAAAACCGTTTTCATGTAAAATTTGTGATTACAAAACTTCGCAACAACAAAATTTAAAAAAGCATATCATCCGACTTCATTCAGACGAGAAGCCGTTTGAATGCGAAACTTGTAATCGCAAATATTCAGATAAAAGCGATTTTAAAGCACATTTACTAATCCATACCGGAGTAAAGCGGTTTTTTATGTACAATTTGTGATAAAAAGTTTTTGACAAACACTTATTTGAGAAAACATTGCCGGAACAAGCATAAGAAGTGAAGAATTGATGAATCGGTTTGATATTTGACAATTGGGTAAGTATTTTAATTAATTGTAACTTTAATTTTATTATAGTATTGTTTGGGAGATTCATGCCCTTTTATTGTCACGATCAGTAAATTACATGGATTGACAAGTTTCGTAACGACATCTATGTTCGGTTTCCCTTCGAACTAGAAAAAATTTGAAACAAATTTAATAATACATGTCTTTCAATTAATTCATATTTTGAGTTAATAGGGGTAGTTCTCGCTTTTCAGTCTAATTCATTTTGTAGATTTTGTATGGGATTTAGATTGGAAGACTGTAGCGGAGAATGTATTCTGGGACATTTATACAAAAAGGATTCTTGTGTGATTAATGTTTGGTGTTCAAAATCTAGGATTTGAATTTGATTTTAATACACATCTGTTCAGGATATTGCATCAAATTATGTTCTAAACGGTCCATGTATTTATATTTGTCAAATTCCTACCATGCTTTACTGTTCTATGTAAATTTTGTTCATCATAACAATTTTCCCCATTGTTCTAACCGCTTGGCTCCTCGTCCAGAAGAAAAATGTTAAACCAAGAGGTGGGACTTCTTGGTTCCCAAATACGGCCCTTGCGTTGGCTCGACTTCAAAACAATTAAACAATTTTAATTTATTTTCCTCCAAAAATAACAAACGGTAGTCGTGTGTATAAATACCAGAATTTGAGATAACACTAAAGGCCTCTTCACCTCTTCAGTTTGTGCTGTGTTGTGTTATGCTAGTGTAAAATTTTTTCATAGCATGACACAACATAGAAGTGGTCCACATCCACCTTTTTGAACATTATCCTAATATTCCTTAAATCTTAACCTTAAATATCGATGTTAAGTATTAAACTTAAGTATTGAGAAAATGGACATGGAATCTAGTGACGTTGCTCTAGGTTTAATTTTATTTAATGTACTCTTAATTTAAAAAAAAAAGAAAGAAATCGCGTAGCACCTAAAAAAGTTTGTCGTTGAGGGTACGGCCCATTTACTAAAATCGAGATTTATTTTATCAATTTTTAAATATTTTGTAAATTTATAAGTGGTGACGGTTAAGATTCCCGGATCGCGATTTTACCATTTTAAAGTGGATTATGAAAGATGAGGATCCCAATAGCATATAAAAAATAAAATTTGCGGAATATTCACACAATTTTGAAAGAAACGGCTTTAAAGTTAATTTGGAATGCAATTTTATTATTGGCTCTTTTGAACTGTACCCCCAAATTGAAATAGATTGTGGCGACAGTAAATATACTAGAATCTCGGTTTTCACGACGAATTATGATAGATAATGGTGTAGTTAGCTAATAAAAAGAATTAAATTTGTGATCGGACAACAAATTTTCGAAAAAAAATCACTTTTTGTGTGAATTCGTTTCTGATTTGGTTGCGCTGTCAAAACCTATTCTCCGCAACTCTTCAAGACCCTCTTAAAAGCATCCCTTAAGCGGCTTCAACTCGAAAAGTTTGAAAGTTGACGCGGCGGATCTCAGAGCTCCTTCCTAACGCTGCTCTAGTTAGCTCCGCCCTAAGGTAGATCCGTTAGAATAAATGTGCAAGGACTGTTATCAAAATGCATAAAATTATTGCGTAATATTGCGCAATAGATGTATTTCTTATGGGAAAATTGCAATTTTCAAAATTAAATTGTGGCCTTATTACAACTCCGACAAGATTGATCCTTACCTTAGAGAGCTTGTATTTTGTGTTCTTTTGTTTGGTATAGCCATTTCTATAGGGAAAAGTGTATTTACGAACCCGGGAATCTCAACTCTCACTTCTAAGTTGTTCATTTTGTAATAAATTTCTCAATATTTACAATTAAAATTATAAAATTCGTTATTATGTTGTTGTTAACCTCAAAATCGTGTCCACTATACACTGCAGTAGGAACGAGTTCTACTTCTGTGTTATGCTAAGGTCATGCTAGCATGGCCAACATAAAAGTCAAACAATTTTAGGGTTGTGTAAAACATAGCACAGCAACCGGCATAACTATGTGGACATCACAATTAAAATCGTATGTTTCTACTTTTATGTTTTACATTGACATAACATAGCTATGTGGCGAACCCTTAACCTAAACATTTAACAAAATCAAGTTAAAGTGCACCCAGGTTGAAGACCCGAAGTTCACAAGTTCAAACAAATCGTTGCTTTCAATCATTGAAGATGAAAAGCGACCTTAACCCAAAAACACAGTATGGCTTCTCTGATGCTTCCGTTTGTTTTTCCCCTGAAAAACAAACAAAACCGAAGTAAGCTACATTTCAACAATTAAATGCTCGTCAACGTAACAATACAGTCGACACTATAAATGAATGGCAAAATGTCTATAGGATCTCATCAACGAATGACAAGCATTGCATGCTGTTAAAGTTTCAAAACTCACCCAGCTCCGCACAGGATAATCGCATTTATCTCGTCAAAAATATCCTTTGTCATCGTGATCTTTCTAACTTTGGGATATTCCTAGTGCTACGTTAATACGCCCCGATTTCGCATAAGGGCCAGTTTTTACCATCTCTAGGAGTTGACAACCACTTTGCCGTTTTCCAATCTCTAGTCAAGGCCAAAATGACGTTATGACTAATAGTTAACTTGACTATCAGATTATCTGGTAGTCAAGCTTTTCAACCAGTAGTTGAAAGCGCAATTGTAAAACCGGTCCTAAGTGTTCGTTATTTTTGTTGTGTAGATTTCGAGGGGTTAACCGCTGGTGAAGTTTTTTGTACACATCTAATGAAGTACATGAAGTACTGGGGAGGGGGGTGTAGAACATCTTCCAGTGCACAAATTTTGGAATGAAGAACATTGCAGAACCCCAGACCGAGTAGTTTACTTTTTATCAGAAGTAAACTGAAGATTTCCCGTTGCAGAAGCACTGGAGGGTGTTCCACACCCCCCAGACCCCCGGTTTAAATAATTTATTTTTTATTAAAAGTGAATTAAATATTTAAGCATATCTCAAGTTTATTAAAATTAGCTATGGCCAAGTAAATGTGTTTAATTCGTAATCTGACAATTAATTATAAACTACCTAATTATAAATTCCGTACTCCCTGGGAAGTAGATCTCTGCAACCGGAGAGTTCAGTTTACTTCTGATAAAAAATAAACTACCTGATCCGGGGGGCGGGGGAGGGGAGTGAAACACCCTCTAGTGCCTCTGCAACGGGAGATCTCTAGTTTACTTCTAATAAAAATAATCTACTCAATCCGGGGGGTCTGGGGGGTGTGGAACACCCTCCAGTGCACAAATTTTGGTATTTCTGTAAGTCTCAGAAATTGAAAGTCTCTGATACTGAAAGTATCGATTAATTACTGCTGAATTATATGAAGGACAAAGAAGTATGGAGAATTATGATGAAGTACGTGAAGTTAATTGTACACGATTTCCTCTAGCGGTTGACCCCTTGGTAGATTTATTCAAATTTTCATTTTGCTGTTTTCGTGCCCTTAATAAACTAATAATCTAATGATGATTTGACATTGTTTTTTAAATAATTGAATTACATGGAAATCATTGCAAATTTTATTAGGTGCCCGAAACATTCATTTACTCACTCTATGTATGTTTTGTCTCATTAGACGTCATCGGTATCGCATACATAACGTAAACTTTTAACTTTTATATTTAACTTTTAAAAAACATACAAAATGCTTGATTTCAATAAAATCGGAAGTTTATTTCGTTAATATTCCATTTGTGAAATGACAATAGCAAATGAAATTTCAGCAGGTAAACTTGCATATATTTTAACCAATCACGTTGCAAGGCCATATTTCTAGTACAAATTTTTACTGCATTCTTATTTCAATATAGTTTTAAATTTTTATAACAATTGACAGCGGCGGAATCGGTTTTTAAAACAAATGTCGACTACAAACTCTCGGTAAGAATAATTTTAAATATTTAATTAACTGACTGCATTTTAACGGTTTTAACTTCTAGCAAAACAAGATCCCTAATTTATTGACTTCCGGTTTGAGATTACAAAAAGCGACAAATGTGACTTTCCGGTAGACGATGAAAATTCACTTGGAAATCGGTTCAAGTGTTTTTAAATAAGGATTCTAATTGGATATCCCAGGTTTCTTTAATCAAAATACAATTACGTAACGCAAGAACATTGCCGCCTTTAACTTTGATTTAGAAGGTTTCTTCGAAGATTTAAAAATAGAACCAACTCTAATATAGTAATATACCAACATCATTGCTTACGGAGAAGTAAAATTTCTTTCAGTTTTATCGTGATAAAATTGACATTTCTAACATTACCTAAATGGCCCTAGTTTCGACGTCGTAGGTAATCTAGCGTCGAACTACGTTTACGAGAAAGAACAGGGTGGAAGGTTTTAGATTCAGTTTTACCATGTATCGGCAATGGTTTGTAAACTGAAATCGTAAACTTGCAAAAGTCAACCTTAGCCTCAAACATCAAGTTTACCATACAATCGAAGAACCTAGTACGTAGAGTTACTAAAAATTGAGTTTTTGAATAGATTTTGCTTAACTTAATTTTGTAAAGAAATGTAGGTGTGCAAACTTTTAAATTTTGAACTAACCTACATTTGATGATCCAACCTGAAGTTATCCATTAACTCAATTTTTAGTAACTTCACGTACTATGTTCCTTGGTTGTACCGAAAAAGTTAACATAAAAGACACAATGACTCGGGATCTACTTTATTCAAAAATGTAGTTAACTTTCGGAAACTTATTGCATGGATTCCACCTTTTCCCTTCCTGAACCCTCAAAGGGTCCACCCTTTGTGAACCATATTGATGAACAGCAGTATTGCGCGAGGCATACACTGGTCGACTACGAAGCGGTAAGCTCGCAGTTCGAACCCTGCTGGCGCTAGATACGTTGCTGTGTTCAAGAAGTCCAATATCGATCTGTGGACTATGGGGATGGCAACTGGAAACCACCCCATAAATTATACTCCCAAGAAAAGTCATCTTGGCTTTGGCCAAGTTTATGATCGCTAACATCCGGTAACGGATAGGTACGTGAAGAAGAAGAATTGATGAACAAAGTTCAGATCGTCGAATGACTTTCGACTTACAGGGTGTTTAAATTGTGTAACTGGAATTTCTTACAAATTCCGTTACGAGGTAAAATTATTAAATGTAATATTATTTTCAAATCTAAGTATATTTGATAACATTGTTGCTTCTGATGATATTAGTTCTTGTTTCATATTCTAGTGACGCCTGGATAATTGAGAACAACGCACAACTTTTAATATAAAACAAGGTCTACAACGATATTCTGAAAGCTACATGGACTTACGGTATTTAATTGCGGGATATGGCAGCAATCTTCAATTTTGCAAATCAAATCTGGTATATCATCTAACATCACATACGATTGTTTTCATCAAAGAAGAGATTGAAAGATTTAGTATTTTCTGTTCTTCAGCACTTATAACATAACTTCTATTTATTATTAGAGAAGAGTGTTCCATAATGAGACAAAAATAAGTTTTTATTTTTTTGGACGTGTTTATCATGGTAAGTGTGTCTAATATCAAACCGAAATACCCGGTTTGAACTCGGGGGGAGCAAACAAATTTATTCTGACCGTTGTATTTTGAAAGAAAGTGGCAACCAACGAGGTAATTACCCAAAAGGTAATTACTCGGATTTGAGTTAAACGACTTATGTCCGTACTAATAGTCACGGCTTGAGATTTGAAATCAGATTTACCAGCAAAATACTATAGGTAAATCTAGTTTCAAACCTCAAGTCGTGACTATTAGTACGGGCATAAGAAGAAGTATAATGGTGACAGTTAAGTTACCCGAATTTGGATTTTTACTATTTTTAAAATGGTTTAAGAAAGACGGGGTCTAATTAGCAGATAAAACAAAATTTGCGATCGGTCCACAAATTTAGGAAAAAAACGGCTTTAAAAATTAATTAGGAATGTGCATTTCTCATAGGCTATTTTGAACTGTAACACCGCCCATCAAAATTAAAATACGTTTTGGTGACAGTTAAGATACCAGAATTTAGATTTGTATAGCGAATTATGAAAAATTAGGGTCTAATTAACACATAAAAAGAACCAAGTTCGTGTTCGAGCCACAAATTTTGAAAAAAATACAATTTTAGAGCGAATCCGGGTCTTGTGGTGGTTGCTATAAACGGTTTTGACATGCGCTTTACTCATTAAAAATATCCCTCTAGAACGGTCCAACTCGGAAAAGTGTGGATGTTGACTCGACAGAGATCGGGGAGCGACGGTAGCTCCCCACGTACAGCGCACGAACTGGTAATAGAATGTATACCATATTTGGCATGATTACACTTACTTATGGGTATTACTTCTGGGAAATTCGTGATTTTTAAATTTAATTGTGGGCTTCTTAAAGAATTCACGAAATTATCCTCACTTTAAAAGACTTCTAAAATAGCCCCCTTTCGTTCGGTGAAGATATTTATTTAAGAAAAAGTGTATTTTTGAGTTCTGGAATCTTAACTCGAGCCAATATCATCATTAGTATCATAATAATTGTTATATGTACAAATTTTTCGAATATCTCTGTTTTTGTCTCCTTGTTATCACTCCGGTAAAACATTCCCAAAGAGTAGGTTGCAGTAATGGCATGCAATTTAAATTTCATTTACAACGAATTTATAAAAGAAATTTTAGTAAGTATGAAACTGACAATAGGTTTGTTCACTGGATGCCTTTGGAACTGCTCTGAACAGTTCCATATTACGTCACACTGCCAGTTGTTGAGAGCAATATTTGGGGAACGCTTTTGAAACAACAGCTTTTGTCCTTGATATAAATAACCTAACCTCAAAATATTTTGTAAATAAGCTGTCATTGTGGTGTCTAATAATCTTTAAGCTACAAGATATTACAATTTAGGTAAATTTACAAAATATTTTGAGGTTAGGTTATTTATATCAAAAACAAGTTGTTTCAAAAGCGTTTGTCGAATATTGCTCTGCACAACTATCAGTGAGACGCAATCTGGAACTGTTCAGAACAGTTCCAAAGGCACCCAACGAACGATCCTAATATTAATTAAAATTCTAGAAAATTACGATCATCTTGTAGAAGTAGAGACGTTGATGCGCTATGTTACAAGCTACCAAATTGAACACATTTAGAATTCATTTATTAACTTGTTAAGTTATATGTTTAAACGATGAAAATTTAATTGAATTTATAAATTATTAAAAATTTGTAACTGAAAAATTTACCCATTTCTAAATTCAATTAAAATTTCACTAAACTTGAAAATTATTAAATTCATTCTTAAAACATATTGAATGTAAAACCTCAGTGGCGGAGGGTTTAAGTTTATTTGAAACGTTTGATTGTAGAACATGTCTCGTTGTAGAACAATACACAGTAAAAATCTTGTGGATATTTTAGTAGTTAAATAGTGACATTTTATTATATATTATATAAGTGATGGCGTATGTTACATCGACTAATTTATTTTTGTATGTACTCGTACTATATTCGAGTTTTTACATTTTTTCGAAAAATAATTTATTCATTAAAAAACAGCTAGTTTCGGCAGCACATTGCTGCTGTGATTACATTAGTAAAACAAGTGTTAATTTAGCGGTTTTGAACCCTAAACTTTTTATTTCCGTTGGTATTTCAGACCGGTTTTTCGCCTTGTAGGGTTCTAAGGGTTAAAAATGTAAATATGATAGCAGTTTTTTAATAAATGAATTATTTTATAAGTATAAATAATATTTTTAATATTTTTTAATATTTTTATGTGTGTAATTGTTTGTATTTAGGATTAAATAAACTAACGCTCTATTTTGTAACTGCTTTGTAATCATACCGAATTCGTTCGTAAATTTTAGTGTACATCCAAAGTTAACCTTAAAATTAAACAAACGAAATTAACGAAAACAATAACAAAGCAGTTACTGATTAGGGGTGATAAAGTTTGCTCAGACACTCAGATAATTTGTGCCACATGTTGTAGAAATTTTAAATGAGCTCTTGCTATTAATTTTAGAATTATTTTATAAAAATATGATTGAAATCTCAACCATGTCATACATCTCTTGAAAATATGTTGTCATGTGTATTATGTACATTTATTATTTGAATATATTCTAAGTAATATCAAATATTATCTTTATTTTAAAAAAATTATATTAAATTTCCCGTGTTTTTATGTAATATATTTATTATTATGTAATCGATTACTCAATCACCTCTGCACATAGGTGGATTTTAAGTAATTAGGCGGCCAAAAATATTTTTTGTTTTATCAAATTCGGAATAGGATATTTCATTAAAATAGAAGATTATCTTACCAAATAAAGCAATTTTAATGATATAAAAATAATTAGGAACCTAAATTAAATTCAGGAATGTCATGGCCTCTCCTGAGAACCACTAATTTGATTTAAGTGATTGACTTTATATTGAATTCAGTTCTAGTAATATCAATTTATCTTAATTGTTACCTTGAAATTACTTCTGTGATCGAGTTAAAGCACTGTTCCGTTCTATTCCCGTGTGGAATATTTATGTTGTAGCTTAAGGTGATGGAAGTAGTGCACTATTGTGATTAAGGCATAGCGATTCAAACCGCTCTTCCATTTTAAGTAATCCAGTGAGTTATAGTAGGAGTCACATGTTCCTATAATCAATGTTATGTGCAAATCGAAGGCACGCATTTTGAATGGTCTGTAGTCTGTGCTTCACTGTTCGGTAAGGTAACCATGGTAGACAGTAATGCAGTAGTCAATGTGACATAATACCAGCATAACTGTAAGGTTCCACTTGACATCAGATGGAAGAAGGTTTTAAATCTGTACAAGGATTTCAGTTTAAAGAAACATGTACTAGAAATTTTATTGATGTGATCAGTGAAGGAGATGGTTGTCCAATATCATGCCCAGATTTTTCACTTTAGAACAGAAGTTCACCACTTGCCCATTGAGTTTCACATCGAGTCTTCGATTATCCATTGCCGTTTTGTATCCATTGGGACTACTAAAGCAAATACATTGGGTTTTGGTGGGGTTCAGAATCAGTCCGTTCTTTGTTGACCATTTGAGCACTGAATCCAGATTGTGGTTTAGAGTTCCAATGATTTCGTTAATGTTGCTAGGATAGTCGGATATGTATAGTTGAGTATCATCTGCAGACGTGTGGAAGCTGCACTCTTTGGTAAGAACAGAAGGAAGATCAGCAGTGTAAATTGAGAAAAGCAGTACACCTAGAAGACTACCTTGCGGAACACCTTTATTACACGTGAGTTGATCGGAGATGAAGTTATTCCATTTAACCCGTTGAGTTCTATCCGATAAATGTATTTCTTTCTATGTACGTACAATTTCTATGTACGTACATCCTTATTATTAAGTACAGCAATAAAAATGTTTTTCCACTACTAGCCATAAACACTATCATTTCAACGTAAGTAATCGAACTGTGAACCACGCCTTCTATCACCTGAGGTGAATAATATTTCATTATTCACTAGTAGTTAATAATGAACATAAATGCGTAGTCCGGAAACTTCGGGCCATTTTGAAAGAAAATTTATGTGTAAAACGAATTAGCATAACCAAGAAATTCTATCAATAGTGTTTAAATAATTAAAATCGGTCTATAAATAAGATTAATTTGATATTTAAAATGTTGATTAAATTGGAATTTTGTGACGTTTAGCAATTAGGCGAAATGAGAATTATGAATTATGACAGCTCATGCCAGCATGAAGTGACAACTGAAAACTTTATAAATCGATTATTAATAATTATTACAATCAATTATCGTTACAAATAGTACATTTTTCGACAAAATAATTTTCGTCAACATCTATTTACTTGCATTCCACGTTCACTAGTTTTTATTCGATATAGAATTTTTTTGTTTGGTAAGTGTTTTGTTACATTAATATTATTAAAAATCTGTATATTTTCAATTGTAGGATAACTGGATTGTGAAGATATTAAAGAAATTAGTGGTCGAAACAGAATCATGAAAAAATTTATGCTCTTCGATGTGCAAATTTATTCTATCGTTAGAAGTAGTCGTTCGCAAACTTGTTAACCTTTACTCCATTAGAAAATTTACAATCTCCGTGCTATTGTAACTACAGTTTAAAACACTTCAAAAGGCTCAAAATTTCTTACTAGTTGGAAGTTGTTTGAAAAAAGTTTTATGACGATAACTAACAACTTGATTGATTAGTATTACATAAATGATTATAATAAACACAAGATATTAAGAAAATTTATTTATAAAAATTGTAATTGATGTTACAATTATGGCATTCCATTGATATATTCATTCCTCCAACATTTAAGGAACTAGAAGAGGTAGGTACATTAATAACAGAATTATTGATAATGTGCCCTCTTCAATTGTAGAACTGGATTTAAGGAACTGGGGGTGTCGAGGAACTTAATTTAAACCGGGTTGTACAGGAAATTTGAGTGCAACTTCAATTTCAGAACCATTACGATTGTTCATGGTAGATCAAGTAATAAATTATTGGCTTTGAAACAGTTCATTACTTGGACGCGAAAAGACTGCTACTAGACTTCAACACATTTTTCAAATTCAGAATTTCTACCTAAGCAAATTTAGCGGGGAGTGCCCACTGGAAATTGTCTCTAGGATGACTTTTAACCGATAAATTAATTCCTGATTAATTCCTGTGATCTCGGCTGCTAGCTCAGTATTTTCAAAAAACCGTCTACTGGTGTTTCCGTCATTTGTATTGCCGAAGTTGGCTTTGGGCATGTCGACTAATAAGCCAGTTTCGTTTCGGAATCGCTCCTGAATTTCTTTTTTTCTTTCTTCTTCGATTTTCTTTTCTTCTTGAGTTTTCCTCTGCCTATATTTTATGTTTCAAGTCCTTTTTTTTGTCATCAGAGTCTCCGTAACTCATGATAAAATCATTTTCCAAATACTCCAATTTTTCGTCAAAGGTAGCTAAGTTTTGAGTTTTCATATGGTTAAACAAATATTTTCGCGTTACGACTTTAACGCCAGAAGCACTTGATGACCCTAAAGCAAAGAAAACCTTTTTTTAATAAACTTAGAATAAAATTAAATTTCAGGTAATTTTCTTTAAATATATTCGAAAAATATTTTTTCGGAAACTTGCGGGATTCTGCGGCAGATTTTCTTAAATATGTAATGTCAATTACATAACATATTCAATAAAAAATTAAACAAGACGGGGACAAATAGGGATGGGTCATAAAAATACCAATTTATTCTTAGAATCGTGATGACTTTGTATTGAAAACGTCAAAGGTTTGATTTGTGAAAAAAAAAGGAAAACTATGTCAAAATAAAAAAAAATATATAGCGTCTGAAGGATACATACCTGTATTTCCAGAATCCATCACTGTCACTGGTGTTTTATACGTCAAAACAAAAATATTGACTTTGAAAATTATATCACTTTGGGAGCGCTGAGAACAGATGCGTGATCTAACCCTAACAAACAAATTCCGACTACCTGCACTTAAGCGGGGACGTACGTTCGTGAAAAAATGGGTGGGTGGTAATTCGCAGAAGTGTTAACTATGCGTAGACGTCAATATTTTGTGCCTACATCTTATAATGAGTTTGGATTTTTCAAGCATGCTTGTCTCCATTCAGCAATTCACTTTTTGTGTTAATTTCTCATTTTAAAAACACTAAAACTTTAAATATCAAAATATTTAATGTAACCTTTATGTCAAAATTAATTAAAATTTTCAACAAGTTTAATCAAAAAAATTTTTATTTAAGTTTGATAATATAAAACGATTTACTTTATTCATTAACAATTATTATTATAAGAGTAAACAATCCTAGTAGTGGAAAAATTGTATATAACCACGGTAGTGAAGCTTTTCCTCTGCCTATATTTTATGTTTCAAGTCCTTTTTTTTGTCATCAGAGTCTCCGTAACTCATGATAAAATCATTTTCCAAATACTCCAATTTTTCGTCAAAGGTAGCTAAGTTTTGAGTTTTCATATGGTTAAACAAATATTTTCGCGTTACGACTTTAACGCCAGAAGCACTTGATGACCCTAAAGCAAAGAAAACCTTTTTTTAATAAACTTAGAATAAAATTAAATTTCAGGTAATTTTCTTTAAATATATTCGAAAATATTTTTCGGAAACTTGCGGGATTCTGCGGCAGATTTTCTTAAATATGTAATGTCAATTACATAACATATTCAATAAAAAATTAAACAAGACGGGGACAAATAGGGAAGGGTCATAAAAATACCAATTTATTCTTAGAATCGTGATGACTTTGTATTGAAAACGTCAAAGGTTTGATTTGTGAAAAAAAAAGGAAAACTATGTCAAAATAAAAAAAAATATATAGCGTCTGAAGGATACATACCTGTATTTCCAGAATCCATCACTGTCACTGGTGTTTTATACGTCAAAACAAAAATATTGACTTTGAAAATTATATCACTTTGGGAGCGCTGAGAACAGATGCGAGATCTAACCCTTACAAACAAATTCCGACTACCTGCACTTAAGCGGGGACGTACGTTCGTGGAAAAAATGGGTGGGTGGTAATTCGCAGAAGTGTTAACTATGCGTAGACGTCAATATTTTGTGCCTACATCATGTTTAAGATTTTGACTTTTGGCCGCCTAATTACTCAATATCCACCTATGTGCTCTGGGTAAACAATTGTTCATGAATTAATTTTTTTAAAAATTAAGCCAAGTGGGACATTAAAAAATGTAGTTAACCTATAAAATTAAATCGTAAACATTCAAATTCTAAAAATAAATTTATTTCATTATTGATTTATAATAATAATAATAATAATTTATTACATGAGTAGATTAATTACAACAAACATAATTAGTAACTAAAGTAAATGGTAACTGTTCAGCAAAGTTGGTTTTCGACAGATACCTAAGATATCAGGGAAGGATCATTGGCCTTTCATGAGAAGTTCCACTAAATTTGATTTAAAAGTGGACTTGGTTTTTGATTTCAGGAACAGTTCCAGGTGTCTGTTATAGATGGTACACGCCGTGAATTGGAATGATCCTTGAAATTTAGACGTTCTGTGTATCGGAGTTGACAAGCACTGGTTGCTTCTCAGGTGGCAATCACCTCTTCTGGTTGTTAGGCCCTTAAGGTAGATTGGAAGTGAGGTGTTATAAATTGTGAATAGTTGCAAGGCAAACTGCAATTCAAACCGCTCTTCCATTTTAAGTAATCCTAGTGAGTTATAGTAGGAGTCACATGTTCCTATAATCAATGTTATGTGCAAATCGAAGGCACGCATTTTGAATGGTCTGTAGTCTGTGCTTCGCCTGTTCGGTAAGGTAACCATGGTAGACAGTCATGCAGTAGTCAATGTGACATAATACCAGCATAACTGTAAGGTTCCACTTGACATCAGATGGAAGAAGGTTTTAAATCTGTACAAGGATTTCAGTTTAAAGAAACATGTACTAGAAATTTTATTGATGTGATCAGTGAAGGAGAGATGGTTGTCCAATATCATGCCCAGATTTTTCACTTTAGAACAGAAGTTCACCACTTGCCCATTGAGTTTCACATCGAGTCTTCGATTATCCATTGCCGTTTTGTATCCATTGGGACTACTAAAGCAAATACATTGGGTTTTGGTGGGGTTCAGAATCAGTCCGTTCTTTGTTGACCATTTGAGCACTGAATCCAGATTGTGGTTTAGAGTTCCAATGATTTCGTTAATGTTGCTAGGATAGTCGGATATGTATAGTTGAGTATCATCTGCAGACGTGTGGAAGCTGCACTCTTTTGGTAAGAACAGAAGGAAGATCAGCAGTGTAAATTGAGAAAAGCAGTACACCTAGAAGACTACCTTGCGGAACACCTTTATTACACGTGAGTTGATCGGAGATGAAGTTATTCCATTTAACCCGTTGAGTTCTATCCGATAAATGTATTTCTTTCTATGTACGTCCAATTTCTATGTACGTACATCCTTAATTTTAAGTACAGCAATAAAAATGTTTTATATTGGAGTTTAACAATTATTATTGTTCATACAAATTTATGTGGTTATAAGAAGTATTAATTATCAAATTTTTTTTAAATATTTTGCGGTTCCTCCTTGGTGACTTAGAAACTCGTGAGGCTATGGATAGAATGAAATTTTGTATAGTTTCGTTTAAAATTTCTTCAAACCAAGCTTTTTGAGTGATTCCACTATTTACTGTTTGAGGTTTTGGTTGTCGGATTTTATTCCCAAAAATTTTCAATGGGGTTCAAATTAAGGCCATTACCTGGCGACGGCACGACGCAGTCCCTTCCCTGTGTTCAAAAACTCATATAGAAAAGGTATTTACTTTTTTTAGCAAAATTATAATTAATATATAGGAGGAATATTCCATTATTGTTGTCAACCTTCATTAGGAGACGGCACATCAAGAAGACGATATCGAGGGGGCAAAATCCGTTTAAAATTTCACCAAAATTGGTGTTAACAAAATAAACAATTGTAAATTGTTTATTTTACGGATGTTTATCAGACGGTCATTGGCATGGTTGTTAGCGCGGTGAACTGCTAAGGTAGGACTCCCCGGTTCGCATCCGGGTAGAGTTCACTTTGTAATGCCGTCTCCGTGCTTCGGAAGGCACGTAAAGACGGTGGTCCTCTCACAAGATGCTTGCAACATCTTTGAGGTATTAATTGCTAGTGTGCCCTCTTGAGGGGACGGTTAAACGACTTCGGTTGTATCCTTACATAAAAAGCCCGTTTCTTTATAGGGTATCGGACAACGTCGCAAGACGTTTAAAACCGATTGTATGTATGTATGTAATTTTAGGGTGTCCGCAAAACCATTATTATTGGTATATTATGTACTGCTATGCGATCGTGGATTAAAGTTGGTTCGGTACATCCAGTTAGATCTTGGTTAATCAATTTCGGTCAAGGACTTGTATCTGCTTTTCATATATGCATTTATTCATTACTTCCTAAGCTGGCAGCTACATGGTTTGGCTACGATCAAATATCTACTATCATTGGATTAGGTTTTGTTGGAACCCAAGTAAGTGCTATTACGACTTACTTATTTTAGTAGAAGGGAGATGCATTAAAACGCCCAAAAGGAAGAATAGACACATTATTAACTCGCCCTAATATGCGATACAGAAAACGAATAGGAATTTACGGAGAACGAGATGTTTGGGGCATTTAAGTACCATTTGTCTAAATCTTAGAATAAAGAGTAGGGATGAAAGAGCATTTGAATATATAATCCGAGTCAAAGAGGTAGACTATGGTGGCCTATGAATTAAGCATATTATGGTTATAAATTATATAACCTCACATCAAATGACCATGTTATGTTACTGACTAGTAATGATAGGATTTGCTGTTGTTCTTCTTCAAGTTTGATTCGGCGTTGGAAAGCCATTCAGGATGCGAACGGATCAGAAATGATACAATTTATTACTTTGTATTATTTGGTGTATATAATTTACTTTTACTTTATCATATGTAATATGAGAAAGTATTGTTTTCGTGCAGAAAAAAATTTGAGATTTTGATGGATTTACACTTTTGAGGTCCCTGAGTAAAATAAGACCATTTCCAAAAAAAGTCTGTGTGTGTGTGTTTGTAACGCATTTGTTGTGGCATTTGTGCAAACATAGAGCTGTACTGTTGCATCTGTTTTACTTGTGGCATCTAACACTCCGATGTCACAGCAAAATTTGGATTAGCTTCGTAATTCATGTCACTTTATAATTCCATTTTAAATTTCCTGCGCTTATGGGAGGATCCTTACGACATGAAATGAACCAATTGGCGTTTGTATCATTTTTAGAGTTGTGTATGGTGTGGCACAATTTGGTTTTAATTCTGTGAGTTTTAGACCTAATTGTGCCATCATGTGTAAAATGGCGCCATCTACGATACACTCGCTTTTTTTACTCGAACTAAATATTCAGTGACGTCGAATCATAATGGATAAGCATTACGAATCATACTGTTCGTAGTACGTTGCTTTGTTCATAGCGGTTTTCAAATCTTGTACTTGCGTGTGATATTCAAAGTGATGATGGTTTATTATGTTAATAATAATTTTTATTTATTTAATTATTAGTTTAAACCAATAACTGAAAAAAAATAAAACAGAAAAATTAAGCATCTAATTTTATTAAATTAATTTTATGTCAATCATCACAGCATCAAATCATGTCAAACCACCACAATATTGAAGTAGATCGGAAATGATTTATTTTGTAAATTAATTTGTAAATTTGTACAAAATAATTTATGCAGTCCATTTCTTTCATTGCTAAATCGCTTCATTGCGAAATAATCAAAACCAGTAGACGTGTT
Source organism: Lycocerus yunnanus (assembly GCA_036346125.1). Classification (NCBI taxonomy): domain Eukaryota; kingdom Metazoa; phylum Arthropoda; class Insecta; order Coleoptera; family Cantharidae; genus Lycocerus; species Lycocerus yunnanus. The sequence goes on from JARFIX010000059.1 coordinate 1,262,304, forward strand.
ACATATCATATTACTTTGTGCATTTTACTTGCAAGACTAATATTAAATAGCGGCAGCTATTTTAAATTAAACAGCTACCTAATTATAATGAACTCTTTACTTTATTACGAATGAAGTCATTTTTAACTTTTTTTTGTGACTTACACTGATTGGCTTCTAAACCCTCCCATATGAGCTAATCTTGATCCAACAAATAATTATAATTTGATTTTTTAATTCTATAATTTTAAATCATAATAGGTAGTCAAATGTAAAGAAAGTAAAATATTTACATAATTAGCAAGCCTTTACAATCAAATGCAATTTTATGTACTTCTAATGCAAAAGCTCACTTGTACGCCGCGCCGTCACTCGATTTTCAGGTGGCTTGCATTTTTAACGCTTATCGCATTTTATGCACCTAATGCACTTTTAATTTTAATTCCGTTGATGTGATTCTAACAAGTGGACGCATTCAATTAAAATACAAAGATTTGGCCGGTGCCGAGGTTGACGGCGTTTCGTACAAGTGAATGCTTACCTCTCTTACGAGAGGTTATTCACTGAACCAAAAACGCTAAATTCTTTTCTCAAATTAATAGAACATCAAAGCATCATTTGGGTTTGTACAATATTTCCATCGCGTGAACTTTAACGGTAGCAAATCGTTATGAGTATTTGAAATTTTCATTAACTCCGAGCAAGTTACGCCTGGTAACATTCGACTTTAATTCTATGTTATCTGTTGAAACCTCAATAAATTTATTGTAAACACATACGTTTGTACAAAATGTATTCTGTACAAACCTTAGATACAGGCCCGTAGCCAAGGGGGTCCCTGGGGCACGTGCTCCCCACCCCGAAATTTTAAGAAAAATCTTTTTAAAGTAAACGATTTGAATTTTATAAATATAAAAAGCTACATTTTAAAGTTGGAAAATTCGTAATAAAAGGGACCCCCTAAATTTTATTTTTCTGAAAGATTTTTACAAGTGCCCCTCGAAATGAAATCCTGGCTACAGGCCTGCTTAGATATAAGATTGACACAGATTTACACACATTTGTGGCGGTGTGACATGATTTGATGAGGTGATGATTGAAACAGATGTATAAATTTCGCCAGTTTACGCTGGATGGATATTTTCCAAAAACCAGACCAAATATCACCAGGGTCGGCGCCAGCTTTTATGCTGTTACAAGCAAGATTTAAGATTTGCCTCCCCTCTCGAGTAAATAATGCGTTTGAGTTTATATAATTAACATTATCATTACAGCCGCCGACGAGCGGCATTAACTGTTAAGTAAAAATATGCCGGTGACTCGTTGCCAGCACTATAAATAAAGTACTTTAGTGCCACTCGTAGATGGTAGTAAAGTTTGTCAAGTTAATCAATTTAGCTAGGGAAGCTCCACCATAGTCGAGGGGGAAGATCCACATATCACCCGTTTAAAATTAGACCCATATCTACGTATTCTCAAAGGAAGGGGGGGTAATTTTTAAAAACTTCACCAACCAGCTTTTCAGCAAGCAACAGTAAGTGGTTATTGGATCTACGCTTTTTCGAATTAGTCCAATTTGGGAATATTAATTTAATCATAGACAGTGAGCATCTCAAACTTGTTCAAACCCCTACCCCAATCCGAAAACAGTTGAAATCCGTAAAATCCCCCCCCTGAAAACCAACATAGCTACGGTACTGTTCAAAGCTTTTCACTCAAAATTAATAATATTTTGTTATTAAAACTATGGTTTACAGCAATAGAAGAAAGCTGAACTGGCCCTTGGAAAATTCACATAAACCGTATATAAATTAGGTCGTTCGCCCTCGAATCACCTTAGTCCGTTAGTCAAAATTCGGCGTTTGGTTGATAATTTAATAACCAACTAATTACCGAACTTAAATCACGGATCAGCGAGATCTGAGGATAAACTTTTGTTATACAACTGGTTATGTGGCTCTTAGTGTAATAATGTGGATGGAAAGAACGGACGCATGAATGAATTAGCAATTCCTAAAAATTTTATCAAGTAGCCCCATTCTACGGTACCTACAAAATTTAGAGTATTTGAATATTTTCGTTTTGTGGTCGGTAGGTAACTACATATTTCGAATTTCAAGGTACACACAATATTGATAAAGTAACCTTGCAATGCTTGCACCGCACGAGAGTAATACGATACACGTCTGTGATTGCCAGTAGCGATTCGCAATAAAAGAAAAAATGTATGTACAAAAATCTGCCTGAAGTTTGACGAGTTTTTTTTATACCTAAGTTTGACATGATTGAATTGATGCTGTAGTGATTCAAACAAATGTCAAAATTTCACCACTTTACGGATAACTAATACGCGCGTATTTTTTTTCCAAAAACCAGACCAAATATCACCAAGGTTGGCACAAGCTTCTATGCCGTTGTAAAAAAGATTTCAGATTTGTCCCCCCCTCTTTCGAGTAAATAATGTGCTTGAGTTTATATAATTGACATTACCATTACGAACGGCACTAAACGAGCGGTACATATAAATTTTCGGTAACTCCGAGCAAGTTACCGGTGTGTGCTTTAGGGGATGTCTATTAATTACGGGAGCTCAAAGAGGGTGAGAGAGGTCCGACAAAATCTCATCTAATCTCATCACCAAAATCTCACCCTCAAAGGGAGGGTGGGTCAATGAAAATCACTCGTCAACCTGTAAAAAATTACGTGTCTCCGGTGTGGTGTGTAAATAATTTGGTGTGAAAATTTTAAACACCAAATATGAGAAAGTTTTATAAAATAAATTTAATTATTTATAAATTATACTATAACTCTCACGTGTAGGAGAGCCCCCCCTCCCCGGACCACATTTAACCAAATCTCACCAAGGGAAGGGGAGTCAAATTTTAAAAACTACCTCACCTAATTAATTGACGTCCTCTTATTTTATTAGAAGTAACGCCAGTAATCATATACATAAATATGTACGTAGTGACTAAATTACATTAATCTGAAAATATAGAACAATTTTAATGAAAATTTTTTAAAGGTTTTCGTCTGAAGTCATACTTTTAAGTTAAAATTCTAATTATTATTTTATACGTATTTTAGAAAACATGAAATTCAAAGATTTTCGAGTTTTGGCTTATAGTAAATGTAAAAATAACTTTTATTTTTATTGTTATCCCATATTTTTTGGCGTTAAAAGTCGAGTTTTTGGATGAAATTAGCGCCAAATAGTTGAGTTTCATGAGTTTCTACTTCCATCGATTGAACCATAACCGTCCGTAAAACTAAGAGCAGAGGATGTTTTTTTCTATTTTCCGTTCCATTTTGAATATTTGTGTGAAATCGATGTCAATCTTATCTAATCTTTGTACATTTGTACAAACTTATGTGTTTGCAGTTGAGGTTTTAACAGATAACATAGATTTAAAGTCGAGTATTACCACTCATAACTTGCTCGGAGATATCGAAAATTTCAAATAGTCATAACTTGGTACAAACTGAAATTAAAAGTATATTAGAATTTCATTGGAGCTCAAACGAAGTTCTATGAAAACGAATATAAGTTCAAAAAATGTCCTCAGGTTCCTCAAAAGTTGTAGCAAAGAACTTTGCTACCGTTAAAGTTTTAGTCACGCTCGGGAAAGGTAATCACAGGATAATAATTATAACTACGTAAAATGATCTAGGTATAAAATGATCTAGGTCATGATAAATTCCTGTTAATATTAAACAATTTGGATCAACTGTTTGGATTTTTTTAATTTCCATGTTACTTTGACAGCTATTTGTTCTTTACTTTCTAAATAAATAACATTAATTTGTTAATTAATTTTTATTCATGAAATTAAAAAAAATAGAACAAATCTGCAAAGGTAAAATTTAATTTAAACAGAACATTTTCCAAAATTTGCATTTAAAACTGTTTATCGTAATCAAAATTTTAAATGAATTTTGTCGTAACAAAATTTTGACCGAAAATGGACGGATTTAAAATTTTAGATCAAAAATCATTATTTGTCGAAAATTAATAAAAAAACTATATGTATGCTAGCCAACAATGAATTACATGCGTATTTTGTTTGAAAGTTGACCTACACAAAAAATCTTTAGATTTGTTGGAAAAAGATCGAGGTAAAAAATTTTCTGTTGGGCTACATCATAATTAATTATAAATAATTTTTTAAATTTTACTTGTAACGGCGAATTCATTTTTATTTATCATTATTGTACGTCAAGATTACATACCGATTTATTATCACCTTACTGATGTTTCATAGTATGCATAGTAGTAATTCTATTCTTAGAAATTCGAATAGTTTGCATTTTTAGCTTTCCGTTTTTAATGTTTTATTTTACAAAAATAAAGAATATTTTAGCGTGAAATCAGTTCTGGAAAAGGTGTTGTAGATATTAATTATTTACAAAAAATGTTTTTAGGTCTTATTTTTGTACTATTGAAATAAAAATAATATTTACTGAATTACTCTTGTTTATTTTCATTATCAGGATCAAAACTATAGTGAAAACCAAGTAGTATACTCGAGGATGAATATAATACCTTATTAGTGCAATTATAAAATACGTAGACAGGTTAGCTATCTCAATCGTACTTACAAGAATTACTATTAGAAAAGAGATGGAATGAAGGAAGTACGTCTGCCATGTATTTAAATGGGCGTATAGAAAACGTATGTCAATCATTAACTATTTATTGTTGGTTAAACTAATGCGACGTTCGTCTGATTATACATAATCAGCGTTCGTCCGAATTCTGATTTCTGATCGACTGTAAGCGCGGCCTTAAGTTTGACAAGTCTTTTTTGAACCCAAGTTCAAAATTTGATGTTGTTCTTGTTCAGTGATTTGATGCTGTGATGATTGAAACTAAAGTCCAAATTTTGCCACTGTACTGGATAACTAATACGCGAGTATTATTTACCATAATTATAATTGGCATTACCATGACCCGACACTAAATGTTAAGTAAAAATATGGCTGATGGCCCGTTGGCAGCGAAAATTTAAAAAAATATTTCAATTTTTATTCCTACTATGCATTTGATGAAATTGTATTATTTACAGCACAAAAATAAGAAAACAATTGCCAAAAACACCGCATAAAAATAGTATGTAATATTCAAGAAAATTGCAAAATTTGAAAATAAATTATAAGTAATTTAAATTTCTGGCTTATAAAAAGGACTGTGAATAATTTTAAATTCACTCTGTATGGTCTATTATTATATTTAATCATACATTTTTAAGTGAACAGTAAAAATGTTAAAAGTTTAAAATAAAAATATTTGCAGTCAAAAGTCCAATATAACGCAATATTTGTTACAGCTGCACATACATAGTATATAGCTGGATACCGGCTTTTACTAAAAATAAAATACTTTGCCTTTGTCTGAATTTACTTTTTTGAAAAGTTTGAGAATTTTAAGTTAAGGAAACGGTAAAAATTGTTTGTTCGGACCAAACAAATTTATTTGTTTGATGATTCAAAGAAATCTTGTCTTCTTCTTGGGTTCTTCTTGCATTTTTGGAAATAAGGAACCAACTGCATGGTAAACTTGGCCTTGAATTTTAAACGTGGGCATAAAATTTCCATGCCGTATCTCGGTGACACCAAACGATGTCATTTGAAAAGCGGAGTTGTACTTTCGTATATTTCTAAGGAAATTGTCCGAATTATAGTGAGTGCCAAGTAGTAAACTCTTTAATGGTTCTGGCGGTTCAACAATGTCACCGGTAAAACTTTTCCACTACAACAACACAGGCCAGGTGCTTCTTTTTCCCATTTTAATGCACGACAGTAGTTACTGCTGGAAGTCATGGTTTCAATCGAAACGTGAGAATCGGTTGCATAATCAATGGAGACATCATAATTAAATCCAGACATTTCTCTACTTTTCCATGGGACTGAAGGAACACTTTCATTTTCTACTTCCATATCATGCAAATGATCACCATCATTAACTCTTATTGGGGCTTGGATTTGCTGTGAAATGGAATCCTGTGCTGGGTCGGAAGCATTACGATCATTTATGTTATCGGTACTTTGATTTTGTCTACAAAAACGCTGTTTTTGTTTGTTTGTTATGATTCCTTCGTTCCTTTTTTTGTCAGTTGATTTCAGATTTTTAGTTTATATAGTAATTTGAAGTAGGTTATTTAACCAACCTAAAAATGTCACTAATCTGTAGATTATCAGATTAAATCTGTAGATAATCTGTTCAGACGTGTGTTACAAAAATGTAATTACTTCATTGTTTATTAACTTACAAACGCGGAATTAGGCTTTAAACCTGCTCCAAGATGTACTCTATCATTTAAAAAAAACGGCAAGTCGATCGATTCAGTAGTTTCGGAGATCATGCGTGACAAAGAAATACCATTTCACATTTATATATATAGATAGATAGAAGATAGAAGATAATTTTAAATTCACCCTGTATGGGAATCTCGTTCCATTCATGCGCGTCCGCAATTTTTCACTTTTTTAAATTAAGCTTTTCGGTCTCGGTTTTAGCGGAAAACCTCTTTAGGGTCCTAGAGAGTAACTGTGCAAAATTTGGTTGGGATCGGTCGAACGGTCTAGGAGTCTATAGAACAACACACAAAACACACAACACACACACAAACATCATCCATTTTATATATATAGATTAGCCTTTATTTAATATTTTAAAACTAAAAGGATTTTCAAGACTGAAGTTGAAATTTGTTATGTTTATGGGAGGAATTAGAGCTGATTAAATTTTGGATAAAATTGGTTCATGGGAGCAATTTTTTAAATCTTTTATTTATTATTAGTTTTATTACATATTTCAAAAATTAATGAGAATTTCAAAACTAAAGTTGGTATTTTGTATTTTTATATTTAGACTTAGAACTGATTAGACTTTGGGTCACATTGGTTAATGGAAAATATTTTTTCTTTTTATTATTAAAATTATTTTTTAATATTTAATAAAAATATGATAAAGTCATGGGCATGGCCACATCCGATTTTTAGAATAATACTTTACGCAGAGATTTTTTAATATTTTTCAAATGTTAAAAATAATTGTAATACCTATTCGCAATTTTGCATTCCATTTGTTGCTATCTCTACTTCATCATTTGTAGAGGGAGACAATCCGTTCCGGCGAGAGTCGATTAACCCTGATTACGAATTTTACCATTCTTTTTGTAAATTATAAAAGATAATAATGCCAGATACTCATAAAAAAAATTAAAATTTGCGGACGGCTCACACATTTTTAGAAAAAAACGACTTTAAAAATTTATTAACAATGCAATTTACTCATTGGCTCTATTGAACTGTAACCCCGCCCGCGCCCACCAAATTTAAAATAGGTTGTGGCAACATTTAAAATACCAGAATCTCGTTTTTTAAAACGAATTATGAAAGATAATGGTGTAATTAGCTAATAAAAAAATTAAATTTGTGATCGGACAACAAATTTTCGAAACAAAATCACTTTTTGTGTGAATTCGCTTTACTTACCAAAAACATCCCCCTAACGGTTCCAACTCAAAAAGTTTGGAAGTTGACGCAACGGATCTCAGGGAGCGACTGACTTCTTCCTAATGCTGCTCTAGTTAGCCCCACTCTATGGGCTATTCACGTATATGAAATTACAAGTTCCGCCAACAGAATGTATTCCATATTTGGCATTTTAATACACTTACGTGTATGTAAAAGTGTAAAAATACACTTACGTGTATTTCTTATGGGAAAATTGCAATTTTCAAAATTAAATTGTGGCCTTATTACAATCCGAAAGATTGATCCTCATCTTAAAGAGCTTGTATTTTTGCGTTCTTTTGTTTTGTAAGGCCATTTCTATAGGAAAAAGTGTGTTTTCGAATCTACGCCCTCACATGGTTTCGTTCGGGGTGAATGTAAATTGTGTCTCTAAGGCCTAAGGTGGAACTTGCACAATTCTTTCATGTACTAACGACAATCAATTGATCAGAAGCACTGGTTTTCCGTTCATCTCTGTAACTGCAATTGGAAAAGAATAGACATTACAATAAATTGTTAGAACATCTGTGAACTATAAACCCTATTTATGCGGATAATCCTTCCATTATTTTTATTTTTATCCAGTTATTTTTGTAAAAACATATCAGTTATTAATAAAATGTTTATTTGTATATAATTTTTATTATTAAAAGAAAAACGTAATAAATACTCGTGCTAATGATACGCTTTACAACACATGATATGACATAAATATGTTATCATATTATGATAAACACAAAATATTTTTGAAAATATTGTTACATGGAAGTTTAAATTTGTTAGTTTGAACACCAGCAATTTGTGAAAATTGTCAACAATCAAGTTGCTAGACATATTTTTAAAAGATCTCCCAGCAATAAAATATACAGAGTGGTAAATCGATTCATCATAGGATTTCTGATACTAAATTTTGAAAACAAATATGTTTGCTCAGCGAACAAACACTTTGCAGCCACTAAAATTTATTTTATTGTGACTAAGCCCTTGATGGTCGTTCGTTGCCCAATGTTACGGTGAGCTATGGCAGTAGATCTAATTGATAATTCGCTCTCTGCTTTCAATTAAACCTTTTATTAGTAGCAATCTAGAATTTATTGAATAGAATATTATCGGTTTAAAAGGTCAAGCGAAAGCACTGGTCTCTGACCAAAAAGTTGAAACAAACTGAAATATTGACCAACGGGTCTCGTAAAATCAAGAAATTACGATAGGTCGAGTGCCAATGTAGTTATCAATCAATACAAATCGAAATAAGAAGATTGTCAGCTGTTAAATACAATTAAATCTTACCTCACTGATCAGAGAAGTAACACAGTACCACCTTTTACAAGATTATGATAATCCCAAAGATGCTGGGTAGAAACCAATCGATTTGAAATAGACTTTTAAAGCACTGGTTAAGATTGAGATGGAAAGGGTTGAATTGTTGTTGCAGAAAACGGTTCGCTGAAAGATCTCCAGCAGCAGCGAAATCGTGTTCCACTAGGATGATACCAAAATTTAGATTAGGCCATTTTACTGACTAGAGTTGTCAGTAGGTTTAGCATTGTACTCATTTGTTGCATCAGTTGTTTCATCATATTTTGAGCTCTTTGATGTCATCTGATTGTTGTATTGGAATGGTTTGGTTTATCTGGTTTGGATAATTAGTAAATTGGTTGTGTGCAGGTTGGCTTGCTTGTTGTGCGTACGTTAATCCTGGTACGATTTGCGGCGGGGCTATTGATTGTTGGATGTTATTTTGATTTCTGTTTGTGTTGCTTCTGTCCCTCAAGGTTGGATACAAACGCTGTTGGAGTTGCTTGTGGACTAGGCATCCCCTATAGTTTGCAGGATGCGCCTCTCACAATTAACGCACCTGACCCCGGCATCTTTCTCTTTCCTTGGACATTCTTTTGACAAATGATTTTCCATGCACTTGACACATCTCGGGGCTTATTACAAAATTTTTGTGTGTCCAAAACGTTGACATTTTACACATTGAGGTATTTCCCTTTTGGTATGGGGTGCTTCAAATTGTATGACAGAGTCCATGATGCGATTAATTTTGTACACGTCTCTATTGTTTTCCTTTTGTTGCAGTTCAACATAGAACATGGAAAGTTTATTTTTATTGACCCGGTGTTTTATATTATTAACGCTTTTGACTGTGTGTCCCAATTTCTCCAGTTCGGCTTTAAGCTGTTCGACATCTGAAGAGTAATGTAAGCCTTTTAGTACCACTCGAAAGTTTCGATCCTGCTTGGGTTTGTACGTATGAAAATCTGTTTTCTTTGCTTTTAGCCCATTAACAATATTAGTGTAATTTTCACTAGTTTTTGGTAATATTTTAACCTGATCGTCTTGTAAAGCTTTGATTGTATAACTGTCTTTTGCTACTGTAGTCAAAAATTCCAAGAGTGGTTGCACATTTTTCACACCTTCAACAAAGATAGGTGGTGGCTTAGGTACGGTTGGCTCCTCGACAACGTCTTCAGGTTGTTCTTCGGTAGCGTTTGCTAGTGGGGCAAACTTATTTTGTGTTTGGGTAGGAGGATTTAGCCAATAGTCGCTCACCTTTTTTTGTTTATAGTTTCTGTTGATAAGGTCGGGGCTTCTCAATCTTTTCTTTTGTCTTTGACTCTCTACAGTTTTCCATTCACTTGTCTGTGGCATCTGTTGGATCGGTGGGTAGTTTTGGTTGTAATAAACTAGTGGGACTGTCTGTGAGATCTGGGGCAAGTACGGCCCTGGAACTTGTTGCATCAATTGCGGGTTTAGACCAAAGTAACCGGGGTCATTTAGCGGCAATGTTGTTCCTGGCAGACTTAATCGTGATTCTGCACCATGGGATTCCACCTGTTGAGGTGGATTTAGCTTGGGTGGTGTACGATACATAATTGTTTACTTCAGCTCACATTATAACCTCACTTAATGTCAGGCGGAAAGAAATCTTCGATGTTACAATTTCTGTTGAGGACTTGGGAGAATTACACTTACACAGTTTACTTATCAGTTTATCTGTTTAGTATACACTATATCACAATAAAATATACGATATACGATATTTTAACTAACTTTATTCCACACAAATCAGGAAGGCAGTGTCTAAAGTATCGCTAACGGCTCGTATCTAAGTTTGTAAATCTACAAACTTTTGATAATAAATTATTATACTACATATTGCTATGATATATTTGAAAATAATTATCGAATTCTTCAAATAAACTTTTAAACTCGTAATTTTTTTCTCGTAATTGTTAACAATTTCCATACTAGCTCAGTATGTCATTTTTTTTTTAAATAATTGCGACTTATTGCAGCAGAATAAAACGTATCTTTATTAACTAAAATATTTAATTCTGCAAAGTGCATAATTTATGCAACATCTTGTACACAGTAAAATGTAATAATTCAAAAATGTAATAACTTAATTCTATTCATGCTCACAAATTTTATGCAAAATCCTTCATTTTAAAAAATTTAAAATGCCTTTATTAATAATCCGATGATTTATGTAACTAATTTATTGTCAATATTATTAATTTTAATCGTTTTTATTTTTAATATTGTTTTTAAAATATTCTTTTTAATTATTCGCCCTTATCAAAAAGTATATAATATACTCTTTGTCCTTATTGATATGAATATGCATTTGCACTTGTAAAATGCGCGTTAAAGTTACTCGTGACTTAGTTTTGAAATTTCCAATCATCTACAATTTGGTAAGCAAATTAGTACAAATTTTTATAAATTCTTATCATAAAGTAATTAATCTTTGTGTATAGTTAAATATTTTCGTAAATTTTCAAAAGATGATCAATTCACGGATTAATCCTTTACAGTTAATTGGGCCTCGTTAATCCACCAATAACATCTTACCCCTCTTGTTAAATTTTACAAGTTCGAAATTGGATTATAGCGTCAGTTTAATAAATTAATCCAATAAATTAAGTGCAACTTAAGCAGATTAATTAATGGCCTGTTAACCTAAAAATTATTTAAATTTAAACCAGAAAGATTTAGAACTGCAAATTTAATCAATTTTATGATCCCTTTTTTAGTTCAATTATTGTTTCTAGTTCACGATTCTTCTTTAATCATTGCCGGTTCACTTCTAGGCAAAGATTTTACCCCCCCCCCTTCCGCGATAAGTTATATAGCGAGGCGTGTAATTATGTTTGAACAGAAAAAAAAAATTATTGGTGATCTTTGTACTTTTAATTTATATAAATGAAAATAATTCTTACTTTAATTTAACTTGATTTATTAAAATGCTCAACTCTACACTACACACAAGTAACTCGGCAAGAGTCGACTAACCCTGATTCGAAAACACACTTTTTCCTATAGAAATGGCTTTACAAAACGAAAGAACGCAAAAATACAAGCTCTTTAAGGTGAGGATCAAACTTGTCGGAGTTGTAATAAGGCCACAATTTAATTTTGAAAATTGCAATTTTCCCATAAGAAATACATGTAAGTGTATTAAAATGAAAAGGTATCATTCATTCTGTTGGCGGTACTTGCAACTTCATATACGTGAATAGCCCATAGGGCGTGGCCAACTAGAGCAGTGTCAGTCGCTCCCAGAGATCCGTCGCGTCAACTTGCAAACTTTTCGAGTTGGAGCCGCTTAAGGGATGTTTTTAATGAGTTTAGCGCGTGTCAAAACCGTTCGGAGCGCCGCTCGAGCCCCGGAGGGGCGAGGGCGGTTGCGGAGAATAGGTTTTGACAGCGCAACCACATTAAGATATGGTTTCACTAAAAAAAATATATTAACGCAATAAAATACCCTATTCTGATTAAATTTTAGCCCTGAAAAGGGCTGATTTGTTAATCGGAGACTATGTGGAGTAGTTATACCGGATATCGCTCGGTGATTTGCCTCAGCATATTTTCAAACCGCTCCACATAGGTGCGGCCGAAAATAGACACCCACATAAATTGTCTCAGATGGCCTGGTAACATGTGGGAAGCTAACACCCCTAACCGACGGCAATACATTTTTAGTTTACACCAGTAGCCTTCCACCCGATTTGTGCATGCCCCGGTAACTGGGTCGACAAAATTGGCGCTATGGTTGACGGTTTTGTGAGTGTAAGGCGAGACCCCTCCAAGACGATTCAATCCACGATATCCACCCCAGCAATCCGTCCAAATTTCAGTGCCAGGTCGCACGTACTTCAAAATTAGAGGCTGCAACGTAGCGGCATCCCTTCTAGAGACATACAACACGATACCCCTACTCTCCAATGTGCTGTACAGCCCTACGATCCACTTTTGTTGGCGGTCTGGTACTCGTCCAACTCCAGCTTTTCGCTTCGTAATTACACTCTCGTCAATCTGCACGACCTGGCCTGGACCCCCGATCTGTAGGAGGATTGGATTGATCTGCAGCGTCCAACTGCAAATACGACGAAATGCCGTATAGTACTGGTACACGGTTTGGCGGTTAACACCTACAATGTTACCAGCAACCCCAGCCCTGGTCTCGCAAGCCCACAAAAACAAAATGTAAATCACAACCCTGGGTGGTAATCTACAATTCTCGAAAAATGTACCGTCGGTTATGCGGTATGTAATTCTGCACTTAGGGCACCTGAAACAATGATTTAAATAGTAATCATTGTTTTTAATTAGATTACAGTACCGCCTGCATGTTCGTACGGTGCATCTCTTGTTACGAGGTAACAATCGATTTCGCGTTAGCAAATCAACTACCCCAGCATCATCCCGATTGAAAGCGTTCGCAATATCGTCAATATTTCTTACATTCATGTCGAATATAACTGTAAGACTAGTTAAATCGGGGTAAAATGTGTCGCTTTTATATGAGACCGCCTTATTCAGGAGGGGAGAGCGTATAGGAATATGTGTGCACCAATGAAATCAACGCATTTGCTGGCATTTTGTTAATGCCGTTTTTACCAAAATGTGTCGTTCGTCCGCAAATTTTATTTTTTTTATGTCTATATGGCATAGTTATCTTTCATAATTTACAAAAAGAATGGTAAAATTCGTGATCAGGGTTAATCGACTCTCGCCAGTAACTCAACACTAATGGTTATCTAAAAACACTAAAATTTTGAATACACGCGTAATAACAACATTAACGTAATAACAGCGCAAAAAATTGCATTTAAATACTCTGTAGCGTTTTATATTATTAATATTCACTGTATTATGTTATAGCTTATAGATGTAACACTGGAAGTTAAGTTCTAATTATTTTTGTATTATTCTAGGGCGTACGTAAAACTGTTATTATTGGAATAATAGGTACTGCTGTAGGGTCATGGCTTAAAGTTGGTTCTGTGCATCCGGATAGATTTTGGCTTCTACTTTTGGGTCAAGGAATTGTATCAATTTTTCAAGTATGCATTTATCCATTGCTTCCTAAACTTGCCGCTACATGGTTTGGTTACAACCAACTATCTACTGCTGTTGGAGTAGGTTGCATTGGAATACAAGTAAGAATAAAAATTTTAATTCTATTAGATAGCACCGCCAAAATTTGAATTTGAAGAAATTAGAAAAATTAATTAAAACAAAAATTTTAAAATAATCTATCTAATAGGATATCTATGTGATATCCACTTCGTGGATAAGAACTAAACCTAGGTCTTCGAGTAAGTTGTAGAAATTATAATTTTGTTTGCTATTTTTCATTCGACGATGTTGCTGAATGCGACTCTGCTTTTGTGAATGTTACGGTAATGTGTTGCAAAAAGGTATCTACTTGTTAGATTTTCATTGGCCCATCACCTCAACTATAGTTTGTTTTCCATTTAAATTTTATTATTTATAATTATACCTATAGCAGTTACCCTACTGGTCAAAAATTTGGAAGCACTAAGAAAATTCAAATATATTGTCATGTTATCAACTTAAAAACTAAGATAAATAACCTTAATAAAGTAAATTGCATCTTCCGGTTAAAAAACCGCAGCTTCGATAGATAAAGTGTAACCTCGGATGGAACTTTTTGTTGGAACGGGTTGTTAATATTTGGCATGTAGCATTTATAGAAGGTTCATGGCATACCATTGAGCCATTTTGAATACAAAATTTCATTTCATAAGCTGGCCAGAGCAGTTAGCATTCTAAAAATTAAAATTTATCCTACGGGTAGCACAGATAAAAGTTGGAATTGTTTTGCATATCCAATAGCAGCGTCCGCATTTCTTGGCACTATTGTAAGTGAATCCAAAATCCAAAAGATTCAAATAAGGCTAAAATGAGCAAAGAAAATTTCATCCTTCGGAAAATCTAAAAGAGAGATTTAGATAACATAAAAATTGTAATTAGATCATAAGGCATACCAAAAGTTGAGGATTAATTTGTAGAACGATTTGCTATCCAAGTGAGGATGGTAGATGCAAAATTGAATCTTCTACATTGAAAATGTGAAATTGTAACCTGCAAACATGTCAGATTTTAATTTTAGTAATAGATTTGTTAATAGGATAAGGATTTAAGTGAGATTAGTATTGTAAGATGAGGAATTAAAACTAAGTGTTACGCAAGTGGTTAGAATAGGCAAATTATGTGAAAATAAACATGGGATGCAAAGAAAGAATTCGTACTTTGACAGTCGATTGTAGAACGACCAGTGTAATTAGAATTTTTCTAACAATTTTGTGCGGGACGGTTTTGAAGACTTTAATTTTCGTGAAAGTTTAAAGAAGATCCGGTAGATAAGTTCACCCAGCCAATTGGAATCGAGTTTTGTTGGAAAACCCAGATGTAAAGTAGAAATTTTCAATTTAATATGCTTCGCGATGCGAAAATACGTTTAGAAGGTCCTTTTCACTTGCCGAGTGAACATGTGAAAATTTCGTTCCTGAAAATATTTAAAATGAACGATAACCTACAAAATAATTTTGTCGACATGCAACATATAGCCATTAGTGACGGCATGGATATTTAACGTAACAAAAAGTGATTTTCAAGAAAATACAACGAAGAAAAAGTAAATAATAAGAAAATTTCGTATTTACCTGTGTAAATGTTACACGAAACCACGACGATCCTGCATTTTTGGAACCACTGTCTGCGAAGAGGATCAATGACCTGGTATAACGGCTACTGTTTACATCGGTTAGTGTTTCTTTGATTTAAAACTCGTAACAACAATGAACGATTTTCCAACACTTTTAGTTTAATTAGTTTTAAGAAATTTTAATTTTAAGTAACCATTTGCTTGCTTAGTTTAATCAAACACGTTCGCACTATTACAAATAAGGTTAGAAAGTAAAGTTGTAACAAGAAGGAAGTTATGTTGGTGACATCTTTAGTCATAAAAAATTTTATTCAAGTCAATACAGATTTCTATACAAAAGGCCAAGTTTTGCGGCAGTTTATTTAAAAATTTATTCACAGTAACAGGAGTTTCATTACAAGATTGCAGCTGAGAGCCATTAAAGTAAGTACGTCACAGGTGGCGTTTTATCTATCTTTAGCAGACTTTACATGCAATTGCAGGTAATTTATCGAACAATATTTTGCAATTATTATCAATTATTATTTCTGTCGAGGCAGATATTACAAATTTGGCTTCACCAACGTGGGGCGATAATTATTCAGCAGGGCAGATATTACAATATATATGTATATTGCAATGTCACGATTGCATAACTTCCAAATGGGTCACTTCATGACAAAGTTGTACACCGAAAACCTAAAAGAAATAGTAAAATAAAAATTTTGCTGTCAAATAAAAACAGAACTTACCAGGGATTCCTGTAAACATCATTTAGTGAAAACAATTTTATAAAAATCATAGGACAACCAATATTGCAGTTTGGTTTGTTTCCGAAGAGTAATCGATGGACTTTCACATGTTCTTTCATTGTTCGGAAGAATATACAAATAAAATTCAAGTGTTTTAGCTTTAAGTTTTTGTAATAGTTTAGTTTAATTTAGTTGTTAAAAAAAATGGGTTCGCAAAAACAATTAGTGCTTAATTATAAACAATTAAATAATTAAAGTTCGGTAAAGAAGATAAGACATTTTTAATTCCGCGGGAAAACCAGTTGACCGTTATTTTTGCTGTACCAGGATTGGAGGATTTTAATGGCATGTTTATTTTCGAGATCCAATGGAAGAAGCACCTACAAAAGACCGCGAAAATAAGAGTGTGTTGCTAAAAGTAAGCGAGAGAAAAGTAACGGCTTTGTTGCTAGGCGAGTTTAATTGGATGCTCGGAAATCATAAGATAATTTTGGACCAATGTCAGGCGAGAGACGGTACGCGCGAAAAATAATGTAACGGTTTTTTCGGTGACGTGGAAAAAAAATAACCGACACGGAAGATATAAAGGGCATTTTGGAAAAAAGTAGTTAGTATTAGTATTGGGACGATTGAGGACAGTGAAGATTGATTGCAAGTTTAACATAAGAAGAGTACAGTACCACTAAAAGTTTTTAAGTTTGTTCAAGAGAGGTTTTATAGTACCGAGGAAGATGTATGAATTTGATAAATAAAAAAGTGAAAAATAATTTAATAATACAAAAGTGAATTGTGACGACAAAGCGAACACCAAAAACAAGGTTCAATTTTAAGGTTAATTTTAATTTAATTTAAAATTTTAAATTTTAAATGCATGCTTATAGTTAAGAATACTTACATAAAAAGATTATTATTGTTTAATAATAACTTGGATTTTATTTTATTTAAGGTGATTGTCCATCGAATAAAAATTGTAAAAAAGAATTGTTTTCACGAGTTTAGATTTTAGTATACATAATGGCAAGTTGCACATGGTCAAAATACATAAAGAGCAATAAACATAACATTCAGTTTTTTAATTTTTTATTATTAACAATGTTTACAAAAAAATATTTTTAGATAATAATATAATTATAAATTTGTAAAGTTCATTACAATATTAGCGAATATTGTAAAGGAACCCGTTAATTGTAAAATTAACTCGAATTTCCTTGTAACGATAAATTGTGAAATTTGTCGTCTTGAATATGAATTTACACCATCAAACCCCTCTCTAGGTCACCAGGTCACGAGGGTACCGGGAGAGGGCAGAGAGCTGCGCGCGAAATTAGATCGGAGGCCAGTGGTTTACGAGCTAGGGAACCGAAACGTTGATTTCGAATATTATTTTGGAGTTTTTTACTTTTTGTTCACCAAGTT
Organism: Lycocerus yunnanus; assembly: GCA_036346125.1. Classification (NCBI taxonomy): domain Eukaryota; kingdom Metazoa; phylum Arthropoda; class Insecta; order Coleoptera; family Cantharidae; genus Lycocerus; species Lycocerus yunnanus. Next base: position 1,279,932 of record JARFIX010000059.1, read on the forward strand.
AAAGTGAAATAATCAGTTTCGGGATCAAGTAGTTTTTTTGTTTCCGCTGAGTAACACGCAAATGCGGATATCGTCGGTGTAGGCAAAATTTTCTAACATCAGCTGTTTCCAACTACGCATGTTATCGACACCAATTGCGCGCAACATTTTTCTCCGAGGCCGAATGCTAACATCTGCATGGTGTTAAGGCAAATAACTTATCTATCAATACGCAATTATTACAACTACGATAACCATAGTTTTAATCACAGCCACCTGATGTTGAGTAATCTAACAACAACGACAACGTATTTTACCAACTGTTATCAACTTTACTTTTGTGCGTTAGAATTGAACGCCAACAACATTTTTTCTTGTGCTCCAACCGTTCCGTTCGCTATCGTGATTAGTGCCCCGTTCGATTATACTTGTGCCATCCAACGTCCCATCAACGTAATCGCTTCGCTTGGAGGTCAACACCTGGTGAACTTTAACCTACAGTGTCAGTGGTATTGGTGCTATTTCGAGGTTCAACAATTAGCTTCCGTTAGTGCTTTAAGTAATCTTTCTTGTCGCTATTTACAACTTGTGAAAAACAACCCGATCGGTGAGTTTTATTTTGTATTATTTAAAGCATCGTTCGTTTGGAGCTTATTCCATTCATTGGTAATTTTGTCAAATTACATAGTAGTTGCCAACTGTCATTGGACCTGTATTGGGATTTCATTTAGGTCGTTGACAATTTTAATTTGCAATTTTGTAACCTACTGCAGAGCAACACAACCTGTAATTTTTGTTAATAAATCATTAGTATCAAAACAAAAGAGTTTAATTGTTTTGCAATTTACAACAGAAGCCATAAGGCAGAGGATCTCGAATCCACCCTTGCTCGCCGCTTTACCAACAGCTGGTCGAAAATCGTCCATCAAAGGCAACACAAAATAAATTTGTGTTTCGGAAAGCAGGGTTAATTTTCCAATTAGCCCCGGTTTTCTACACCCTGACACAAATTTATTTTGTGTCGCCTTTGATGTCCGTGTTTCGGCAAGCTGTAGCTGATGCGGCAAGCGAGAGGTGGATCCGCTCTCTTTGTCTTTTGGTTACTTTAGGTAAACACCAAACAATTAAACTCAAAAGTTTAACAATAACAATTTATTAAAAAATTAAGGATAAGAGTTGCTTTGCAGTAAGCTATACAAATGCAAGATAAATGGGTCAACAACCCCAACAGAATTCAACAACTCCAGCGACAATGGGTCGCTACTAAGTAATTAACAACAATTACTTTATTGAATATTAAACTCCAAACGGAATATACCCCAATTAAATTTAAATAGTAAAACTCACCGATCGGTTTGTTTTGTATAGCTGTTAGATGTCGACAATTGGATTCAACTAAGGCACACTCCGGAGTTATTAGCTGAATAAAAGAGGCACACCGATTGCACTGGCGATGAAAAACCGTCGAGGGTCGACCTTGGAGTGTCTTCCGGGCGTCAATTCGGTGTAGGGAAGCACAGGTAACGGCGAACGGATCACTCACAATCACTACTTGGGCGGTTGAAATAACAGAGAAGCAAATTGTAGTCGACCTTATCGCAATAAGGGAAAATCGGTTACGGTGGTCGTTAATTAATAAATGATTACTGAACATTCGCAGGCTGTTAAATTACGCTGGTTACTATTGCGTAATACGAAGAATAATGTGCAAAAAAATATTTTCCCGCACAGCGACAGATGGTCCCCTTTCAACTTATCAGCGCGCTCAATGAAAAATGTGTTTAGCGGTCGGCGTTGAAAATACACGTGCGTGAACAGCTGACTTCTTACAAAATACGTAGCTGACGATAACATCCGCATATAGCGCTTTAATTGGTCACTAATTACCCACTCACTACAAAACTGCAAAAATTTCCACTTAATATGGTGAAAATTAAAAGGTTTTCAAAATGAAATTTTGAAAGACCCAGCGCTTGCATCGAGAGTTTGTTGACCACTCCTAGTTCGACCTAAATTCGTGCGCAGCCCCCCTACTCCCTTCGCTCGCGTGACCTGGTGACCTAGGGAGGGGTTAGATGGTGTAAAATCATATACAAGACGACAAATTTAACAATTTATTGTTACAATATTTACAATAATATATTGAATCGTATTTCGCAACCTTTCGCCAAGCCTTGCACTAAGAAAATTCAAATATAACCATAAAAAATATTTAACGTATTTATTTAAATTAAAACTTATCTAAACTGAAACAAAATAAAGAAAAAAAATTTTTAAACGCAATTATCTAATTTTAAATTAAATTCTTGCTTCATCGAAAAGACCACCTTTATTCTTGATCACTTGCGAACAAATTTCTGGCATTCTATTTATTAATTTTCTTAAATATTCCAAATTTAAACTTTTCGACTCTTCTTGTAAGTATATCCCGAGTTGCATAGCACTCGTTGGAGAATGATTTTTACTTTCCTGCCTAATTGATCCCACACCAATTCAATTGAGACAGTGAAAACAAACGTGTTTGTCATTTGGGCAAACAGTTTGCAGTCACAAAATTTCTTTTTATGACTGGTGGTCTTTTCGGCTAGCTCTAGCTATAGCGGTGAGCTATGGCAGCGGATCCTAAATGATTGGGTTGCTCCTCTCAATAAAACCAAAAAATAAAAATTATAACAATTTTAATGATAAATGTTATCATAAATTTATAAAACAATTCCGTGCTGCAGTTGGTCTCCGCATGTCGTGCGACCCCAACACCAACCACTGGTACAACGTGAAACAAAGTATTACGATGGTCCGCTTCGCGGACGATTCTAAATGAAACGCGAACAATTCGTCCTACTAAAATGGCAGCTGCTAAAATGCAATAATACTTTACCTCACTGATCAGATCGGTAATAACAAGCTTTACGTGATACAAGTAGCTTCTAGCAGCTGCAGAAACCCAATTCTTCTGGGATGGAATTTTCGCAAATTAACACTACGGACACTACAACACTGGCCAAGGTAAAGCTGGTCGCTGGTTGTGGTGGATGAAGGCACGCCAGAAGGTTTCCGACAGTAGGGGATTTTGTGTTCCACTTAAGATGATTTTAAAGATCGGCAGGTTAACTCGGTGGAAGCTGGTCATCTGGCGACTTAGGTATGACGTAATGCCAAAACGGAAAAAAATGACTTAGGCCCGGAAATGTTTGAAACACTGTTGTTACAAGCCAACTCAGGCTGAAGGCCTGAAGTTCACAAAATCAAACAATCAATGCCGCTTTCCATTGAGCATGGAAAAGTGGCCAAACTAAAATTACAGTTTGAATTCCTGACGCGGAAGAACAAAAATTAAAACTCGCTGCGATGCAGCAAAACTGCCCGCCGACTAAACAATAACAGTCGACAAAAATAACTACAAATGCTTACAGGATTTTATCATTGAATAACAAGCATCGCACATTCTTAAAGCTTTTAACTCACTCAGCTCCGCACAAGAGAATCTCGTTCATCTCGTCGAATTAAATTTGGAAATTTAATTTCCCAAAAAAATATTTTATCCAAAATCTATAAAATGTCTATAAAATTTAATAATTTATTAAACACAAAGTTTGTTTTTAATGAACAGTCAATCGGGTTCTTCGGCAATCGAGTTGCATATCAATTGAGTTCCACTGAATTATTTGTTAGAAGTTTACAATTTAAAGGGTTGTGCAATATGCATGATTTATTGAATATTTTTGTATTGATTGATACAAAACAGATTGATTTTAATCATCTCAAAATGACTTAAAACATTAATATTAAATATTACTATTTCAGGTTGGCAGTGCTTTATCTTTTATAATTCCACCATTGATAGTGTGGAAAGGAGAAGTGGAAGATATCGAGAGAAGACTTTACTTAATGAACATAATTTATGCAGCATTACCTACCGCCATTATACCTTTTATCATTTTATGTAAGTAATACAGGTTTGCAATATTTTGTTACTGAACCCTATAGAAACTTTGTTATGAATCGCTGCATATTGCAACAGTGCATTAATTCTTTAATAGCTATTTATGCCACAAGTACTAAAATGATTTTAGTTTACGCCCCAAAATTTGCCCAAAATAGTTGCGTGTAAATTATTATGTCTTTTCGAATCAAATTTTATACAATTAATCTAAAATTTATAAAGAAAAAAAATTAAAAATTACAATTTACTATTAAAATTTATAACCGTACAAATCAGTAACAAACTTAAGGTCGCCCTGTATTAATAATTCTACAATACAAATTGTAAAGGCTTTTCTTCACTTTTAACGTATTTTTATAAATTATTTTTAGTTTTCACCGATGGACCTCCTACACCTCCTTCTCACTCTCAAAGCTATGCCATTAAAGAGAAGATGAAAGATGATAAAAGTATATTTGAAATTATCAAAACCTTATTACGCATTAAACCATACGTTCTCTTTTTACTGATCGAAGGTATAAACATTGGAGTTTTATGTCCATTTATGGTTTTGTCAAATCAAATCATTTTGCATTATTATCCCGTAAGTTTTTTTAAATTCCATACCTGTAATTCTTCTTTATGCTGTACAAATAGAAAAATTTTATTTATATTTTAGACCGCAACGTATGATGTAGGAGTTATCGGACTGCTGCAGACCTTCTTAAGTATGATAGGCTCGATGGGAGTGAGTCTTTTTCTGGATAAATATAAGAAATTCAAGTATACTAAAATTCAGTAACACACAGTAGATATTTTTTACCATATAAAAATAATTTTAGGATCACATGTTGGTTGACCTACTCATTATTTCTTTTATCGGTAGCGTTTTATGTTGGTACGGTGGATCAAGGAATTGCATTTGTATATGTAACCTCAATTTTAACAGGGTACAGTGGCTATATTCCGTTTGAAATAAGAGTAAAGTAAAAAATTTGTACTAGGAATATGACCTTGCAACGTGATTGATTGAAATATATGCAAGTTTACGTTTCTAAAATTTCATTAGCGATTGTCATTTCACAAATCGAATATTAACGAAATAAAAATTTTGATTTTTTTGATTTTAATTTAAATCATGCAAATTGTAGGATTTTTAAAAGTTAAATATAATATTTTAAGTTCTCTTTTGGTTTTTGAGAAAACATTTTTCTTAATTTTCAAGTAGACATTCGCCTTAATTTTTTGGACCTTTTCCTGTGTGAATCTTTCTTCGCGCGAGAAGCGCTTTTACAAATTTTTACTGCATTCTTGATTCAAATAGAATAAGTATAATTAAAACAGATCTATGCATTTTTTAGTATCGGTATGGGTGCTATGTCTACATTGGGAGTTGAACTGATGGTGGAATTTACGTATCCAGAATCAGAAAGTGTCACTATGGGTATTGTTTTAAACTGGATGCAAGCGACATCTATCGGTTTTACCTTTTTTATATGGGTACATTTTCAGAACTGTTAGCATTCTTTGGGCAAACTTAACTATGCTATTCTTAATAATCGCTGTAGATTTGTTGTTCTTATTCTTAAGATTTGATCTACGAAGAAAAGCGGTCCAAGATGCTAAAACTAAAAGCGAAAACTAGGCATGTGATTGGTTGCTTTTTAGTATGTAACTAATTATTTATAATTTAATTTTTTTATATTAGTGGAATTGTTGCTAATATTTTTTAAGTAAAAATCCAAAAATGTATAAAATTATAAACTTTCCATTAAGAGCCGTATTTCCTGTCCGCCATGTTGCTAATTTTATTTAATAAATTACGACGTTATTTTGTATGTCACACAAAAAGTACTTTAATAAAATAATTTTGAAATTACTTTATCTAGTTTGCAGTCATTAAAAATATAAAAAATAAAAATTAAATTAAATTTTTTTAACTAACAACTTGTAAGATGATCTACTTAAAACTAATAACTTTATGGACTACATAAATGTTTATTAGTAATATTTTTTTTACATAAATTGTAAAAAATTGACGATTTATAAAATTTTATATAAAAGAACATTCTTAATAAACATTTATGTAGTCTGGAAAGTTATTAGTTTTAAGTAGAACATCTTAGTTTAAAACAATAAAATTTTTGAGTTTTTTATATTTTTAATGAGTGTGCCAACTAGATAAAGTAATTTCAAAATTATTTTATTAAGGTACTTTATGTGTGAGATGCAAAATAACGCCGTAATTCGTTAAATAAAATTAGCAATATGACGGACACAAAATACGGCTCTTAATTGCAAACACCTGAAAAATCGTAACTAGGCAATTAGAAATAAAAATCAATAAAAGAACACAATTGTTTAATATTATTTTATTAAGGAAAGTGACACAATCAATCACACTACACTCGGTACAACAACAAAATCCCCAGCTGAATGGTCTAACAATTATTGCAGCTAAGGACTGAAATTCTAAATAATTCATAACCTAAATAGTGCAGTAGTTTTACTTGAAACTCACGTCTGATATTTGACGTATAAATGAGATAAATCGATGGTACACAAATACATGTCACATCCCGACACCAAGTGGATTTTATGCTTTTTGCACTTACCAATACCGATTGCTACAGTCAGCACAGCAGCAACATAACATCACACAATTACAAATCATCAGTCAAATGCAAGCACAAATTTGTGACCTCTTAAAAGCTCTCATGTAAAACTCTGACTGTCAAAATTAGGAGACCCTGAAGAAATCCATTATTCACCAGTTTTAAAAGTTTAAAAGACACATTAATGTGTATTAATTTGATACTAAGTGTTCCAAATACTTAAATCGTGGAAATAGAACACAATCGTACACTATTCAGCAGTAATTAGCTGACAAAAGGTAAGTGCAAATTGCTGAAATTATAAATACAGCATTAACAATTTATGTGATGAAATGTAAATATTTAATTCCAAATTTGTATTAAACGCCTCACGCGTGCCCAATATGTGACCAATTTAAATCTTTCACGTGCGCCTCATCAGCAATAAATTTATATACAGGGTGAATGGGACCACCCCTATCGGCAATTCTTTTCAAAAGCGATTAGTTGTAGAGAGTTAGTTGAATATAAAAAATTTATTATAAAAGCCGTAATAAGGAATTGAAATGTGATATTATTTTCCGGAAAAGTTGGTATCCCGAGTAGTTTACTCCAAAATGTCCAGAACTCCAGAATTTTGCATTTGAATTTGCTTTTGAATTTTGAAGAACAGGTCAAAAGTGGTATTGTAGAAAAAATCTTTAAAAAATAAGAAAGTTTTGTAGAAAATATTTTTTTATTACTGCCACCCCTTTTAAGTAACATTCGATTAAAGTTATTAAATTTATTGGGTCGAGTCAAGAAACCCGAATTCAAAAGTACACTTATCCCTATAAAATGGCTTGATGAAACAAAAGAACACTAAAATACAAGACTTTTAAGGTGAGGTAGGTTATATTATTGCGTAATATTACGCAATAATTTTATGCATTCTATCAGCGGTACTTGTGCTTTGATACTCACGAATAAACCATAGGGCGAGGCTAACTAGAAGGAGTCAGTCACTCCCTGAGATCCGCCTTGTCAACATCCATACTTTTACCAGTTGGAGGTACTTGGGGGATGTTTTTAGTTAAGTAAAGACAGAGTTTTGACAGCGCAACTACATCACGAAACGGATGTACACAAAAAGTGATATTTTTCCTAAATTTGTTGTTCGATCTCAAATTTAATTTTTATTAGATAATTACACCATTTTAGTGGACGGGGTTACAGTTCAAAAGAGCCAATGATAAAATTGCATTTCAAATTAATTTTTAAAGCCGTTTTTTTAAATATGGACCTACCAGAAATTTTGTTTTTTAATGTGGAGAATGATGTCCTCTTTCATAATTGACTTAAAAATCTTGAAATTCAATTTGGGTTTATTGACTGTACCCAATTTACTTTATATATTTAACAAACTTAATTTTAAAAGTCAGCATTTAAAATTTAGCTGCCGGATTAGACAATGTGGTGAGAGTTTGAGAGTTCGAATTTAGGGGTTTGTAAATACACTTTTCCTATAGAAATGGCTATACCAAACGAAAGAACACAAAATACAAGCTCTTTAAGGTGAGGATCAATCTTGTCGGAGTTGTAATAAGGCCACAATTTAATTTTGAAAATTTTCTGGCAATTTATGGCAATTTTCCCATAAGAAATACATGTAAGTGTATTTTGTATATTAAAATGCCAAATATGGAATACATTCTGTTGACAGTAGGTGTGCTGTGCCTGGGTCGACAGTGACTAGTGGTGGGAGATACCAGTCGCTCTCTGAGATCCGTCGCGTCAACTTTCAAACTTTTGAGTTGGAGCCGCTTAAGGGATGTTTTAGTAAGTTTAGACGCACCCCGCGCCCTCCGAGTCGCGGAGGGGCTTCGAGCGGTTTTGACAGCGCAACCATATCAGAAACGAATTCACACAAAAAGGGATTTTTTTCAAAAATTTGTTGTCCGATCACAAATTTGATTCTTTTTATTAGCTAATTACACCATTATCTATCATAATTTGTTGTAAAACCGAGATTCTGGTATATTTACTGTCGCCACATCCTACTTCAATTTTGAGGGCGGGTTGCATTCAAATTAACTTTAGAACCGTATTTTTTCAAAATTGTGTGAATATTCCGCAAATTTTAATTTTTATATGCTATTGTGACCCTCATCTTTCATAATCCACTTCAAAATGGTAAAAATCGTTATCAGAATTCGAACCGCCACCGACAATGTTACATGTGTTAAAATGTCTTCCATTTACTTCTTTTATTTTATTCTTTTCTGATATTATTTTTAACGTTAATCTTAGTGTCAATGTGTGCACAAACGCTTATCGAAAACGGTCACAGAAACCGAACTTAGAATTTCATGATTTCTTAAATAAATTATAAAAGAGGACATCTTAATGTACACATTAACAAACAAATTTTGGGGTCGGACCACTAGTTCTCCAAAAAAAGGTTTTAAAGTTCTTGTTTTTCGATGTTGTCATTGATTGTCTCAGATCGTAACTTCGCCTACCGACAATTTTACCCAAAATTAATCAAGAACAAAGTAGTTCTTTGAGCCACGGGGTCCGAGAAAGATTAAACTTGTTAAAGATATCCCGGAGTCGGACAGAAATCAAAATATTCAACTTCAGCCCCCGTGTCCAAGTGTCAGTAAGTGGTGAATGGCTAGGAATGTTTATAATCCGAAATGCAAAAATCGTCAACAGAATGTTTGCAATATTGCGCAATAATTAGTTTTTCATATGCTTTTTTGGGAATTTCGTGAACTTCAAAATTGCATTTTAGACTTAATATAAAGACTCTTCAAATTCTAGCTTTCTTAAAGCTTTAAGCTTAAAGCTTTAAGGTATTACCTTAAAAGAAGAATAAAACAATTGCTACTGTTTAACCCGATAGCTTGATTTTAACTGCTGACTTTTACAATTAAGTTTGTTGTAAATATTTAAATTTAAATTTAATAACTTCAATTGAATTATATTTAAAAGTGGTGGTAATAAATAAAAAAGTGAACCATTAGTCAACCTTCTCCTTCTTAATCTCTTACTAGAATAAACAACCAGCATTACGATCGGTATAACAGTTTTATCTTCCCTGAATATTCGTCAAATATTCCACACATGCGCGTTGCAAACAGGCATTACGCATGCGCAAACAGCAATTATTTAACGAATGACAACAGTGTATGTAGTGCAAAGTGTAACTAACTATTATTAGTGCACTTTAACGGAATTAATTATTAACAGTGAATTTCGAAGTATTCCCAGTACTTTTACTTATTTTTCTCGATATCTTGAACATACTGCACTACCACAAAAACATACGTTAGAACTGTTCCAAACCACTGAAAAAAACATAATTAAAATTATTAGAGAATCACCATGTGCATTAATTTTTGCTTCAAAGAAATAATAATTAAGTTATGTAATTCTTTTCTTTCTTATTTTTTTTCTAAACTTTTTTGCATAAGTTTTTCCTAAAAATATGCATTATAATAATATGGACTATATCTTTTATTATTATGAAGATTCTTTATGATTTGTTTAAACTTTATAGTACGAGATCCCACCTCGTGATTACTACGTTCATGTTTTTAATCAAAATACAATTTTACAGATAAATAATTATTAATAGTGAAATACGATTCTGTCGGGTTGCCTATCAAAATGTGGCCGGAAATAGAGATTGCTAACTGTTAAAGATACATAAGAGCGAGAGAGAGTTAGCCCATTGCAACTTCATACATTTGCAACGTATTTTAATAAATTATATATTAAATAATAATTAATATAATTTAATATAATTTAATATATAAACGACAATACGTAACGGACAATACGTTCAACACGTGAAGATGATGATGATATATTAAATTTAAACTAATTTTCTTTGCAATGGTACCAATTTTTACTGCATTCTTATTTCAAATGGACTATAAGTGGTCCGGTCCAGATAGTAGCCGTAGTTCAGCAGTAGTAATCATTCAGCAACGGTTTTCTTTTTTTTCTTCTTTCTCTTAGGTTAGGTCTAGGTCCTGTAATATTCAATTGTTAACTCGGTAAAATTTCGAAATCACTGCTAGTACTGTAAGCATATTATTTGTTTTACATTTGAAGTAGCTTGCTAGGCTAGCCTTAAATGTGTCATTTACCCTATTTTATATTGTTAATGATGGCAATTCATTAACATAGAGAGACACAGTTTTTACGTGTCTTTCGAAGTACGAAGGCGGCCATACAAAGTGCCTTTACCCGGATTCAAACTGGAACTCGCTTTGAATCGCGGTAAACACCAGGGCAATGACTGTCTCCAGCAAAGCTCTACAAACCAAATTAAGATTTTTTTTAAAGCGCCGTACAACGTGGGTGAACTACTTTATGAACAATCAAAAAAATTGAGTATAATTTTTTGGGTTGGAATTCGTTGACAGGAATAGTTTTCCCTTAAGATTATTGTTAATTTTTATAATTAGTTAGATAACAGTAAAATTATTAGTCTATGCAGGTGAGAATGAACTAATATAATAACTAAATTATTGAAGAAATTTATTTTAAAGTTGACGAATTTCCTATCATAGATACTATGGCCGCGTTCGAATTGGACGCTTACGCGCTGTTGGTACCAACGGATTCAAACGTTTATAGCACGCAAATTTTGTTGTACGACTTGGAAAATGAGCGTTTACAACGCTCACGCTGACGTTTCAAATTGAACGATATGTTAAGTACCATCGGCGCTGCTATTTAAAAGTGACAGTTACTTAACCTATAAAATATTCAAACAATTGAAATATTCAAACAATTACATTTTTAGATAATTTTTCACAAATTAATAACAATTATTTCACATAACAATATATTTTGAGTTAATTAATTTCATTTACAATCTTGTCACTCATTTTTTTTATAAAAAATTGAGGGGTAAAACGAGGGTAATAAATTATTAAAGTAATAATTAATATAGGATAAGTAATTTTATGTTTAAATTTAAATATTGAAGTTAAAAGTAAACCTAAAATATTTAGGTTAACTTCAGTTTTCAAATAAATTCAAAAATAATTACAATTTTTACCACTTCAACACCGCGCTTGCGCTGTATTACCAAAGTGAAATATTCGTTGTGAGCGTGAGAAAATGGCGGCTACGGTTGTGTTTACACTGCGCTGTAAGCGCCAACATTTCAAGTCGAACGCTTAAAGCGTTGGCGTTTGCGCCAGTTTGTACCAACAGCGTTGTAAGCGTCCAAGTCGATCGCGGCCTATAGAAAAGGATTTTGCCACATTTTGTCAAGGGAACTAAGGTTGGATGCACGCATTTCATAGTGGACAAACTCCCAGTTGACTCTCAAATCTCGCTGCTCAAGGATACACATTTTTTCTTTCTGTTTTTGCTCAGTGATATAAATAATTAATACACAGACACTCTAATTTTACATTATTTTTAAATCCTGAAAAGGTATAAAATCATTATCGTATTCAGGATGATAATATAATTCTCATTGTAGGCAAAAATAATCTAATTACTAACTTAATCATTAAACTGAAGCTGTTTTAAAATTAATGTTATAAAATTGGTTGTAAATACTTACTACTGCTATGAAATCTAATCCTACTTCAAAAATATCTCCATACTTGACTTCTATCTTTTGTCGTATTAGAGTTTTAATTGTAGTTTCAATCTACAACAGTATAATTTTAACAAAGTTTGTAATATAACTAAATAATTTATATTACCAACCTCTAGCGCTTCCTCACGATGCAATTTACTAATCGGATATTTATATAAATATGATAAAATTCATCGTTCTAAAAAAAATATTGAATTGTTATTATAAAATAAATTCGACGTCATCTGATGACAGCAGCAACCATTGCTGAAAGCTTACAAGTAATGTTTCGTTTTATTATTCATTTAACCTTCTAATTTAAAAAAAATTTGAATCAAATGTTAATTTCAAAAGTTAATAACATATATAATTTCAATAAAATAAATTTCTTATGCCCTATTTCTTCAATAATAGATATCTCAAGGATAGGCTATGTTTGAGATATCTCAAGGTTAAATCTGATTTTTGTTTGCTTCACGATTTTTTATCTACGAGTTTTGAGATATCTACCACTTTTGTTCGATTTCAACTCATAGATATCTTAAGGTTTTAGTTATCTTTGAGATATCTCAAGTTAGAAAAAAAAATTAGATTTCTTCATATTTTTTTATCTACTAGTTTTGAGATATCTACTGATTATATTGTACCGAGACTTATAGAAAACTACGAGTTATCGATAAGTTTATAAACGTAAAAAATGATTTAATTGTGAGGTTAGAATTTTTTAATAACTTTTAAAATATGATTTGCTTTTTCTCGATGTTAATGTTTTCTCCGATGACGAAGAAGAAATGCAAGAACTCGAAGAACGTATGTTTTACACGATGGCGTAAATCATTTTGAAAGATGGGACACGGTCAATTTTTAGATTTTGTTTAACGAAAAACTTTTATGTTGTTATTTAATAAAATCAATGAAAACTGTTGGTGGTTTGGAATCGGAAGTACCTGTCTACTAGTTATTTGTCGATTATTAGAAAATGAGATTGCATAGCACATTTCTAACAAGGAATGTTCTTTAGTACCTACATATTGTTGAATAAATATGAAATCAATTTCAGAACTAGAGCATTATCTCCAACTTTTATTGATTTTGAAATTGAAATGACCAAAACCCAAACCTGATCTAGAAAGTACCATAAAGATTGCATCTTATTACTCCAGCATCCCTCAAGGATAAATAAAGCAACGCAGCAAAAATCTACTTATGCGACTTTCATACACTATTACAAAATTGTCCCCCTTGTTACTATTGTTTAAAACAAAATAGAGAGCATATCTTGCATCGAATCTATTGAATTCATATATCTATGTGTAATTCTTATTCGTAGAAACAATAGTGCAATCAGACGAAACAACATTAATTTGCATGACTAAATTAATTAGATGGCGACCTCTGGTAACCTCGGCCATTTTGAGCAAAATTCCTTGATACGCCCTTGACCTAAATTTATCTTCAAATCCACCCCATTCAACTAACCACAATTAATTAAATAACCAATCCCAAAATTACAAATAAATCACAAAAAAAAATAAAAAATTTCTTTAAAAACTTTTTAAAAAAAAGCACCTGCGATCAAGTACCAACCAAACGTAGCAGGTAGGTAAACATAAATAAATTAAAACCCGATTCAAAATAAATTCAGTTAATGCAAATCCACAATTTAAACAGATCAAGAAACACCAAGCCATTTTAAACATAAAACAAACACAGAAAAACCATTTCAAAAACCGACGCCAAACAAAAAATCAATATGGTTTCTTCGAACAAAAGGATGAAACTAATAATCAATATTATTGATCTTTTTGTTAATATTACATAAAATTGTACTTACAGTAATTGTTTAATTCACATAAGTTCTATTGTAATAATAATTAGGTATTTAAATTTTAATACTTGCAGAATCTTTGTAAATTTATAATTTTAAAATACAAATTAAAAAGCAGCGGTTGTACTAATGTACCTCACTCGACCTTTCCGCACTGAGTGAAGTCTGCCGGAAAAGATGCTACGAGCTGACCGTCCCGAGATGGCGTAATCTGTCTCAACGCGCGTAATTCAAATTTAAACATTGCGAATATTTTAATATAAAAATAATATTACAACCTACGATGAGATGATAAATAACAGCGTTAAAATTTAAATTTGGAAAAATTAAAAAAAAAAAGTAAAAAAAGAATTAAAGTAAAAAAATTATTTTAAAATTTTTGTCTTTGCCATCTTTCAGGCAATTTTATGATTTCTTTGTCAATATTGGCCTGAGGTCGTCTAGAGCGTTGTTTATCTTGATACTAAAAATCTCCAGAACGTTATTTCGTAAGTGCGTTCTGCCAAGGAAGCTTCGCAATATACTGCTGATATACGCTTGTGAGATTATCCTCGCGAAATAGAAAACACAAAATATGGCGGAAATGTTCGTTTTGGATAGTTTTATTTTTATTACAAATAGACTGCGTTTATAAATGGCCTACTTTGTTTATATAAATTAAAGCTGAAGGTTTACCATTTTAAACAACACAAAATTCGTTTGAATTAGGCGATTTACCTTGGAAAAATTTGATTAAACTAACACTTTAACAAACCGTAAGGACATTCAGAACTACATTATACAATAAGAAAATTAAACTTACCACAGATTTTGCATTTGTATATAGAACGATCAGAAGTAACATCATTATAAAAACTGCCAATAACATCACTGGTACTTCCCAAATTCTTGCCAAGTTGTAATCTTCTGAATTGTAACCATAAACTGTCACTAAAGTGCAGGCAATGGGCAGCATAGTGGTTAGTATACCATATAATAATAAAGTGGGATTGAAAAATTTGTTGGCATGCTTAAATAATTTACACCTCATTTCATGTATTAGTCTAAACTGCCTCAGCAGTTTTATAGTCTTGTACTTCATCGCTGCGCTATTCCCCAAATTCGTGCATGCAATTCGAGTATCTAATCTTTTCCTAACAAATTGTTGACAATTTTGACCAATTTTAGCAGAAGTTAGAAAAACCATAATAAAGTTAGACATAACATAAAGTCGACATGAATTAATATCAGATGAAAAGTATCTAATGTTCTTACAAATGTCGTACCGGATTTAATTTTTAACATTGCATAAAATGCCGCAAATATAATCCATCCAATGCACATTATAGACAAAATAGAATCAATCATATAATCTTGTTGTTTTAAAAGAGGTTCGTGCATTTTTAACTTCCAACGTTGTAAGTAAGTGTCCACGATCATGTAGGCATTTTGAAGATGTTTCGAATTATAAGCACTTATTATTAAAATCATTGTCGTTCTCGTTGTATTTATTAGGCATATACAAAAGAATAACCATTGTGTTATATTTTGTTTATCAAATTTTAAAACCAAACTCATATACCAAGATGAGAAAATAATGCCCAACATTAAAAAGTAAACCATAAAGCCATGTGAAGTTTTGATTTAATTATTTTTATTCCAAAACCATGCTCCTTATGTAAACATTCTATGTAGAACAATGGAATTCCACAAAAAGAAGAAAACCAAATTGAGCGCTTTGTTGCACAACCGATACAATTTTCTTCATACATGCTCTCAACAATACGTCTGATTCCACTATTCTAGTCTCACAAAGTACACATTATTCCTTAGTCTATGTTAGATTTACTAATAATTATAATTAGTAACAATAATAATGTTAATAGTATTTATAACAATAATCATATTGAAAACACTATCATAATAAATATTTTTTTACCATTAGAGCAATTTTTATTAATATAATTTACAAGCATAATCACGTGGTCATTAATATACATATGTATTGAAAGTATTTTGTTTGTTTTCAAACAGTTGACCTTGCGACTATTGACTCTCCATAACTGACCCCAGCGACAATTGATCTTCACGACTATTAATCTCGGGACAATTGATCTTTGTAATGACCCCCAGGACAACTGCATTGACGACAATTGATTTTCATGACTGTTGGTCTTACAGCAATTGACCCCTCTGACAATTGATTTTTGCGACTAATGACCTCAAAGCAGAAGATTAAGTAAATAGCATTTTGAAATGCTCCATGTCTTTGCTGCAATTATTAATTTTAATTTAATTATTGACAATAATAAAAAATAAAATGTGTGATACTGATCTTGGTGTAGCTTCCAATTTAGCTAGAAAAGCAGTAGGAGTAATGAAAAAATGAATGAACTATGGACATACAAGATAAACTTAACCGTTTCCAATACATAAGTGGCACCATCAGAAGAGTACCAAAGAACAAATCCTGAACAGAAACTCTATTAAAATTAAACAAGACAACCTCTGTACCAACAGTACTATATGGCAGTGATGTATGGGTTACAACTAAAACAGATTAATCGTAAATACAAACCGCTAACAGAAGTTCCTAAGAGGGATAAAAAACGTCACAAGATCCGACAGAATAAAAAAAGATCATATACTAAGAGATAGTCTACTAATCTACAACTTAAACGACAAACTAGTAGGCAACCGAAAAAATGGGAAGAACATTTTGACAAAACTCTGAAGGCATCCAATTACAAATCCCAAGGACACAGAGACGTAGGAAGACCAAAGAAGAGATAGGCCTGAACAGGTGTAAGACCTAACCTGGGACGGAACTGATGATGATGAATATAAAATATAGCAATCCGACTAAAGTAACGAAGCTGAAAAGGATCAATTCTATATTGAACTGGAAGCGCTATATAAAGCGATACCTAATCCTAAACATAAAACAATACAATTTTGGGCGACTACTATACAAAAATTAAAAAATCATATATGGGATATGGTGGACATATACACAATACATGGGATGACAAATGATAAGGGATTTAGATTACGCAATTTAGTTGCATTAATAAACATGATAATCTGTCGAACCAAATTCAATCATCAAAAGCAACATAAAAATTGATAGAAATGACCAGGAAACAGCAACATAGAGGGGAACCAGATCGACCACTTATTGGTATGCAAAAAGAACTACGTACATCGATAAGAGATGTTAGGACTTTTACAGGTGCGAACGCGGACACGGATCACTACCTATCAAACAAGAACTACAAGAAAAGAAACAGATTACAATAGAAAAATTTAGTAATGTAGTACTGAGAAAACAATGTGAAGAAATGATTAAAGTGTAATATTAGTACGAAAAAGGAAAGAGAAATGAAACTGATTTATACAACGAATTTAATAGTAAAAAGTATAACTGCAACTGTAGGGTAAGTGATAGGTCATAGAGAGAGGATTGGATAGAAGACTTGGTTTGACAATGACTGTAGAGAAAAGAACAAAGAAAAGAAAGCCCTACAAATAAAATGGCAGGCAACAAATAAATCGGAAGATCTGGATAATTTCAAATACAAGAGATTGGAAGCAAATAGTTTGTTACTTCACAAACACGCCGTAGTGACACTACGCGCTGAGAGCAACAAATATAAGGTGCCGGTTAGCTTAATGGTAGGTCGAGGATTGTTTCGAGTTACTTTTTGAGACTTTCTTTGACTTTAGCGAGTTTGCCCCAAGATGTCTACGCGGAACAAAAGGTCGTTACCTTTAAATAGTTTAGGCGCCACTGGTGCGTTGACGTTCGGCGAGATGTTAAATAATCAAGGGCACCAGGCCAGAATCCGCACTAATAATTTGACTTTTAAAACTGTCCTTGTCATATTCTTGTAAAGCGGGATTCTCCTGCTCGACTTACAAAGGAGGTGTAAGTAAAGTTAAATAACAAAAACAAAACAAAGTTTTGTGGTGTGACAGTATAATGGATCTTAGCACAATCCAAATAACGCTTATTTTTACAACAAGATTACTTGTAATTTCAAAATGGCTACGAAATGCATTCTCGTTTTTTGTTATAATTTCTGTTCTTAAAATTACTAAAATGTTGAAATACTTTGTTACAAGACAAAACCAATAAATGTTGTCCGTAGACAATTTAGCTTTAAAACTAATTTATTGACAACAAAGTATCTTCCACTGAACGCAGATGGCGTTCGTAGTTACAAATGAATTTATGTTTTTAATAAGTAATAGCGGCGCACATATGATGTTTACAATTCAGTTGACAATGGGGGAGTTTAGTGCGAAATTAATTTTTAAATAATATATGAATATAAAAGTCCAATAAAAATGATTCATATTTATACAATTGATTGATCTGAAAACCCCCTGTAGGGGGTTATTATTTTTTAAAATAATATAATTTTTATAATAATTAATTTTTATTAAATGTCTGATGACAGCAGTAACCATTGCTAAAAGCTTACAAATAATGTTTCGTTTTATTGTTCATTTAACCTTATAATTTTAAAAATTTGAATTAATAATTAATTTTATAAATATAATTTTTAAAAATTTTGAATTTTAAAATTACTTTATCCAATACTTCATGATAATAGGCTCATAACTATGGCGATTTTAAACCAATAAACTAACGTATAAGTCACGGAGTGAGCTAAAACATTAAAACTCACGCTAAAATGCTTTAGCTCACTCAAAGTTAAAAATAAAACACTCGCGTACTAATACATTTTTATTAATTTATATTAAACAGATCAACGTGATTAATTAATATTTACATTAATCTGGAAGTTAAAGGACATCGTTCTGTTATTGGTTTCAGGCTGATTTGGGTTATTGGACGTTATAGTTGTTGTAGTACTAGAAAGCATATTTGACGAATCATGAACAGATCCAACCGTTTGATCAACAGTAGTCGAGGGTGAAGAATAATTTGTTGTTTGTTTAACCGGGCCCTGTATCTTCTTGGCTATATCAATCTTGTTGGAAACTGAATCTTGTACATAACCTTCCGCCACCGTGGATGATTTCCAACCACCGTGACGTTTCAATGTTAAAATATCAGCCCCTGCGTTTGCCAGAAGAGTAGCTGAAGTGCGTCTCATACTATGTCCTGTATATAATTGAGCTTCAGGCAGGTTCAAGAAAGACGCCACTTTTTGAGGTATCTTAGATAAGGTGTTAATGCCAACTGGTTGGCTAGTACATTTTTCATTCTTGTAATTCAGAAAGAATCTTCGATGTGATATAATTTGGGGTCTTAAAGATACGTATTTTCTGTAAAGTTCAAGAACATTTAACGAAAACCCTTCAGTAACAATCGTGAAGCTTCTCGATACGTTTGTTTTGTATCCAGTAACATAACATACAGATATCCTCCCTTATCTTCTACATCATCAACCGTCATCTTTGTAATTTCGTCACATCGACAAGCCCCTGATATTCCTATTATTAATGCAACCTAAAAAATAATAACAAGTAAATACTTCAGTAAAACAATAATAAATATGTAATACCTTCATCATCAGGTATTCACTGTTAGGTGCCTCAGTCAGAAACTTTTCAACGTGTTCTCTTTCCAAGATTTTCGCTTTTTTAGGCTTGTAAGGTTTTGCTACACTTTTCAAATAGGCAATCAGTTTTCCGTATTTTGATATGTCAATATTTTTATATATTTTCAAAGTACTTCTTAGCATGGAATATTTCGTCCACATTGATGAAGGTGCTAATTTTTTTCTGCAATTATAGAAATAGGCCAGCATGATATCTTCATTAACTCCAATTACATGTCGCTGCTTACTCCATTCATTAAATTGATGAAATTCTTTATCGTAGTAAATTTTGACTTTTTGGAATTAAATCCTTACATGCTGCTTGCGCTTCTTTCTCAACTTCTTGAGGAATATAAATATTTTGTTGTAATTCAACCATTTCTAATGAATTTGTTGACAATATTGATTTGTTTTAATTCGTTTACCATAGTAACTTCACACGGCATTCTACTACACGGCAGACTACTTATTAAATTTTTTTTTAAATTTGATTTACATACTACATAAATTTAAATTTGACAATTTAAAACGTCAAATTTAAAATTTTGAAATCGTTATATGAGGTATTGGATAAAATCTTGTATGGCACTCGTGTGTTAAGTTACATAACACACTAGTACCATAAATAGCTATAAGTTACGCGCCACAGCTAACTAATGATAGTTAATCACAGCTCTGCAACGTTGTCAGCTATCATGTCACTTATGTTTCGTTATGACAAGTGATTTGTTTTGAAATTTAATTATGAAGCGTTCACTTATTTGGTCTTTTAAAATTATTTATGAAATTTTGAATAATCTGTTAATCAAATTAATATTATTTTAAAGTGGTAAGTATAAAATATTATATAATCGTTTTAATTATAATTTTATTTATGCTGTGTTTTAGAGGTTATATGAAGCAATGGTAGACGTTAAAGCGTTATTTTGTACCATAACGAATCGAAGTTTAAAAATCCTCTTAAACTTTTATGTACGTTCCAGTTAACATTAAGTTAGCTTGGTAAACATTTAGATACGGCAACAGCGTTGCGTTATTATCATCTAATTGGTGATTTCAAATAGGGGGACTGACGTCACAACTTTATATTTTTGAACTTTAAATAATTTTTTTCATCTATTAAACGTACTCAAAAAATTTGAAAAAAAACTGAAACCTCAGTTTAACCTCAGTTTAACCTATACTTTCATATAACAAAACAATAGACTTAAACTCCCCCATTAAGCACATAAAATGGTGAAATCTTGCACCGCGTGGCACTGATAACACTGATAACAGATGAAACAATGTTACAAAATTAACCTGGATAATGGTAATCTCAGCCGTGCATTTGAATCTGAACTTTACAGTGGTAGGTTTCGACGTAAACTGATGGTGATAATTTTCGGTAGGTTAGATACAATGGTCTGTCGGTGTGGTGGCACGATAACTATGGTAACGTAGTATTAATTAAATTTTCCCTTTGGCAGACGTTACTTTCATTCACTTCTTCTTCTTCTTCGTAATTTAGGATTAAATCCTGTATTTTCCAATGAATTATGCCGTACTAGGGGTTGTCTTGGGATCCAGAGGTCCAACTCTCGTTCCACCTCTTTGGTGGCCGTCCTGAAGTCTTCTGGAAACGGGTTTGCCTGACATTGCTATTTTGGCCAGTCTGCTTTCCTCCATTCTCTCTACGTGGTCTCTCCATTGCCTCCTTCTTCTTATCCATCTCACGATGTCTTGGATATCGCATGTTTGTCGTATTTGGTCGCTTCGTACTCTATCCATTAGGGAGATTCCCAATATTGATCATAACTTTTGCATTTCCGTGCGCCATAAGATTAGTTTTGTTTTGGAGATTTTTGCTCTTGTCTCAGCAGCATATGATAGTATAGGTCTAACACATGTCTTGTATATTCGCGTTTTGCTGTCTGTCGCCATATAATTGTTTTTCCATATGACGTCTCGCAATACCAGATACCGCGGCTGCTTTTGCAGCTTGCGTACGTACTTCGTGTTGGGTATCTCTGTTACTGGACAAATTGGCACCGAGATAATTGAAGTTCATTACCTGTGTGATTGGCTGATTATCTACAACAAGCTTGCAGCGGAGGCTCCTTGGATATGGTCATTGATTGGGTTTTCTTGATGGATATTTTCATGTTGTATTTTTTGCAGTGGTTTGAAATTTGTACAGGAGACGTTGTACACCGTCTTCATTTTCTGCTAATAGCACTGCGTCGTCAGCATAACAAATAATTTTTATTGTGTCATTCCCATTCTGTATCCAGCGTTCACAGTCTTTACACACTTTATAATTTCGTCCATGATGGTGTTAAACAATATAGGACTGAGACTATCCCTTGTCTTATTCCAGATGATACATTAATTTCTTCTGTTAATTCCCCATTTACCTTTATTTTGGTCTTGCATTTCGTGTTTAGTACAGCAATGATTTTGATTATATTTCGGTTAACGCGGGTCTTCTGTAATATGTTCAGAGCGTCCTTTAGATGAACTCGATCAAATGCCTGTTCAGATCTTTTTCATTCACGAAAGCGATAAATAACAATTTAAAAGCGCAACGATTAATTCCCTAAGCGCGGGTATACACTGTGTGGTATACACTGTATTTTCATGAACACAAACGAAAAAACCAAAAATTGATAAACGAAACGACAATTTGTTGCTACTTTACTTCTTTTCCACATTAATAATTTTACCGGTCGCATGCGCCTAACCACTAACAAAAATGGCGACTCTCGCCTCAACTATTCAGAAGTTTACACTTCGACGGACGGTAACCTACTGACTTAAGAAAGAGCAGCGTCTGCAGTCGTTTACTTCACGCTCTCAACCTGGACGTACACAAAGTTGATCAGCTAGTGAATACTTTTCTTTGATTGGTGCTCAGAACCCTAAACGTCCGTGTTGGGCCACATTTTCGGAAGTTATTGACTGTTCACGAACCAAACTCAACAGAACCGAACTTAGAACAAGGTCATCCTGCCTGGCATAAAAATAGATGTTATCTTTGTAATTCAAACTTATGAAGTAGAATTTTACGTTACGAAATAAAATATTTGAATAACTAGAAAATTTAAAATATTTATCTTTCATGAAGATAAATTTAAGGAACAAAAGTGAAATATTTGTAAACTATTGTACTTTATACTAAAATTTTACTAAAGGCGGCGCGTTTCACGTTACAAAATTATATAAACAAAAAATATTTATATGGATAGATAAGAAAAATCTCTCTCTTCGATCCTTACTCTT
This sequence comes from Lycocerus yunnanus, assembly GCA_036346125.1. Lineage (NCBI taxonomy): Eukaryota > Metazoa > Arthropoda > Insecta > Coleoptera > Cantharidae > Lycocerus > Lycocerus yunnanus. The sequence goes on from JARFIX010000059.1 coordinate 1,302,661, forward strand.
AAAGACTGTAGTGAAATCTTTGAACACACAGTACATCAAATTTTACGCTGTGATACTCCCGGCAGGTTCTCATCTATCAGCGGTTTTGCCTGATCCACCCATCGCGTCGGAGACCGTCCTCTCGGTCGTCGTTCGTCCATCTTCCCTGTACAATGAGGTTTTCCATTTTGCCTGTTCTTCGGGCAACATGTCCGAGATAAACAAGATATTGCTGTCGTATTCTGGTGAGTAGTCGCTTGGTTATATTTAGTTCTTGTAATATAGAGACATTGGTTCTGTGTGCCATCCAGGATATTCTCAACATCCTCCTATAGCACCACATCTCAAAGGCATTTATTTAGTTACTATCTATTTTCCTGATGATCCACATCTCTGCAGCATAAGTAGCAATTGGAAACACCAGCGCATTATCTAAAATTATCTAAAATCTTTTACGGCAGATTTGCTGATTTACTTTTTCGCCCTGTTCAATGAAAACAAGTGGTGAGCTTCCTGTGGGAGTTACCGCAGCCCAAATCATCACTAATGCAGAGCTTTGCAGAGCAATTTGCTGGTCTAAATTGTCTTTTGATTTGATCTTGCTAGCGATAGCCACTCCTAACATGTGGTTAAGGGATAAAGAATGCCTAGCTAAGGTATGCGGTAATGGTAGGACATCAATTAGCACTTAGTAGAGTGCGAGCTTTTACGTGGCGTCTCTGGAAAATGACAACAATAAATGATAATAATGGGTCCTCAGCCAATGCGCACATGAGGAATGGTCGACAGTCTGACCTTAAACCAGCTGGTGCCCGCCCAAGGTATATGCTCTGTCGAAGAACGTGACCCCGATCATAGCGACCAGAAGTACTCAGGCTGACCATAAACCAGCTGTCGGCTATGCCTAAGGGATACGTACTGAAAGGACCTAACCCTTGAAAGCATAATCGGTCTTTGAAATAGCAACTCGGGTACCAAGCCGAACACGCAATAACGATTACTCTGGGAGTCTTGGGCCACATAACCTTAGGAGGTTGGTGTCTCCTGCACATGTAGTCGTATCATGGGGATGGGTAGTGGCCCTAACCTGGCGAACGGGGATTAACAGCGGCCCAGTAATAAATTTGTCGGAAATTAAATCTACAGACGGAGCCCCAAGAATCCCTCGCCGTATGTGGTGACTGTTGGTGGGACCATTAATTCGAAGATGCCTAACCAGTACCTTATATGAGTGAGGTGCGCAACATCTCCGGCTTGACCTGTTAGTCAGAATCTGGTAGAATGGAAGTAACTAAACCTTTCAAATTAAATTGTAAATGATTGTTAGCCTTTGGTCAGTGAGTAACTAGTAATTTATAATTTGGGCTTGTGGATTAAAAATACAAATACTTGAAAATCGCATCTCGCTAAATAGAAAAAAGAGCAATAACAAGAAACAATTGCTTAATAATCTTTTATTAAAGAAAGTTATAAAATCACACCTAAGTCGGCACTACAAAATTCTCCAACTGAATGGCCAAACAATTATTGCAGCTGACAGCTGAAATGCTAAATAATTCAAACCTAAATGGTTCGGTATTGGTACTTAAAGCTCGCTTGAGATGTTCCCGTAGTTATATGAGATCAATGGTACACAAATACAAGCATGTCACACCCGAAAATAAATGAAATTTATGATTTTTGCACTTACCAATACCGATTACTACAATCAGTACAACAAGACCCAGTTAAACCACACGGGTAGGTTTACAGTAATACAACACCCACAAATACAAATAATCGAAGGTAGACAAGAACGAACTCAAAAGTACAACTTTTAGCTAGATAATTTGTAGTTAATAGGCTCTGACATTAATCGAAAATTGCAATTCCATAAAATACATAAGCTCTATTAAGGTGAGGATCATTATTCTTTGGCGGTACGTGTGCTAATAAGGCGACAGATTTGAATCGTCGTCCAAAATCCTGTCAACTTTTCATAAAAATCAGTTGTAAGGATTAAGGAAAAGGTATCATTTATTCTGTTGGCGGTCGGTGCTGTGCCTGGGTCGACGTTGACTATGTGGCATACCACGCTCCAAACGAATTCACAAAATCTACATACTTTCAAAATTATTCAGTTGGAGGCCTGAAGGGACTGTTTTTCAATGACTTGCATGTCAGGAGACTTCCTGGACGCATCACCAGTGTTTTGACAATTGCAACCTACCTCCGACCAACGAATGTCCGGCCCACAAAATTGCTTTAATAACAATAAACATAACCCCATTCAGAAATATTTTAAGCCCTAAAAGGCTGTTTTTCAATCGGCGACTTGGTGATGTTTTGTTGTAAAGTATACTTCTCTGTGATCTGCATCACCATGTTTTCAAATTGCTCCATATGTGTCCGAACCAGTGCCGTCCTCATAAATTAGCTTCAACGTCGGCATCCTTCTGGCAACAGTAGAACAATAACCACCTTTTCCAAGTACCGTACGACCAGAATACCATGTTTTAACGTACGACCAAACCAGCCTCCGCTTCGGATACCCTATCGATCGTACATTGGTCCCGGATTGACAAGGGATCCACGTACAAAATGAGACTGTAAGGGTTACGCAGTGCGGTGCACCGTAAAGTCGAACGCCGCCTAGATTATGTACGTCCCAGCAATCACGCAAACAATTTTGGTCCAATTTCGGAACCAGGTCGCAGTTTCAAAATTAGGCTTGTCAACGTTGCGGCATCCCTTCTGGCAACGTACAGAACAATACCACGCTTTTCCAATGTACTGTACATACCCAGAATCCACTGTTGTTGGCGAGCTGGTACTCGACCAACACCAGCCTTCCGCTTCGTGATGACGCTCTCATCGATCTGCACCACTTGACCTGGCCCGCCGATTTGTAACAGGATGGGATTGTTCACGAGCGTCCAGGAACAAATGCTACGAAACGACTGATACAAGCGGTACACAGCACGGCGGTTGACACCGACAATGTTTCCTGCAACGCCGGCCCTAGTGTTGCACGCCCAAAGCCACATAACTGTAAACACAATCTTCGGTGGAAGTTTACAGTAATCGAAGAAGGTATTCTCCGTCAGGGCGTACCTCCTACCGCAGCCGGGGCACCTAAAGCAATGCTTTAGGAAGTAGTCCCCTGCACTAATTATATTACAGTAACGCCTGCAATTTCGCGCTTTACAACGTTTGTTGTGGGGCAGAAAACGTGTCTGTTGTAGCAAAGCAACTATATCCGTATCATCCCGATTGAAAATTGTGAAAATATCTTCGATACTTGACACGTTCATGTTGCTGGTAACTCAAGAAATGCTTGAAATTTTCATAAGTGCAACTTATTATATAAGGTCACGTGCCGGAGGGCGGGGGTTTGGTCAATGACGACCAATCATAACATCGGAAAACAAAAACTTTAAAGCCGTTTATTTCGAAAATTTGTCGTCCGACCGCAATATTTTTTTTAATGTGTAGGGAACGATGTCCTCTTTCATAATTCACTTCAAAAATCGTGAAATTCGAATTCGGGTTTATTGACCGTCCCAAATAATCAGCCAATACAAGCACACATTTTGACCTCTTCTTCCAAAACGAAATTTAGCTATAAGTAGTTAATATTCCCGAACTCTAAAGTTTACTTTTTCCTATAGAAATGACTTCACCAAATAAAAATAGACATTTTTACAAGACTTTTAAGGCGAGGATAAATTTGGTCGGTCCTATATTACGCCCATTTTAAGTTCACCAAATTCACATAAAAACACATGTAATAGAAATACATTCTTTACCAGTTCGCGCGTAGTGCCTGAGTCGTTACACATAATGGTCGAGAAGAAACCAGTCGCTTCTCAGAAGGAAACAAAATTAAAATTTTTTGCATTGGAATGTTTTTAAAAAGGCGACGCAGAAGGTGTTGTCAACTTTCAGAAAATACATTATAAATATAAAATACATTAAAACTTAATTTTTGAGGGAAAGGTTACAATTTGAAAAGAACCAATAGAAACAACGCATTTCAATTAATTTTTAAAGCTGTATTTTCTAAAATTTTTCCTTAAAACCCTCATCTTTCATAATCATAATAGACCCTAATTTTTCAGCAGTAATTAGGTACAAAAGGTAAGTGCAAATTGCTGAATTCATATATACAACAATAACAATTTATATAATAAGAATGTAAATATTTAATTCCAAATTTGTATTAAACACCTCCAGTGTGTCCCATTGTGACCAATTTAAATCTTCACGTGTGTCCCATTGTGACCAATTTAAATCTTCACGTGCGTTTCATCAGCAATAAATTCATACATACTAAGAACAACAATTTCAATCAACAAATAAATACGTTAAAAGCTTAAATTCACTGTGAGTTTTATTCTACAAGCAGGGTGACTCTGAGAATCAAACCACAGTACGTTAGTGAGCCAGAAGTCAACCCTCCTTCTTAATTTCTAACGAAATTAAACAAACAACATAACGATGAGTTTTTCGCGAATATTTTTCAACATTCTAACCGCGCATGCGCATATACCGCGAATGCGCTCTGTAAACATAAGTAACGCTTGCCCAAACACTTATTTAATTAATAAAATAGTATATATAGTGTTATTAATTAAATTTTTAAAATTATAAGGTTAATAACAATAAACGACATTATTTGAAGCTTTCCAGCAATTTACTCTTCATCAGACATTTAATAATAAATATAGCATAGTGCAATAATTATTATTAGTGCAATTTAACGGAATAAATTATTCCAGTGAATTTTGAAGTATCTCCAGCATTTTATTCATTTTTAACATAATGTTACTACAAAAACATACGTTAAGCAGTTCAACCACTATAAAACAATTAGTTAAAATTATCCAACGAACAAACCTTAGTTTTTAGGTTGACAATAGAAGTCATAATTCTCATTATAGGATAAACTAATTAATCAATTATACTAAAAGTGTTTTAAAATTAATGCTATAAAATTAACAGTAAATACTAACTACTGATATAAAATCTAATCCTAGTTCGAAAATATCTGCATATCTGACTTGCATCTTTTGTCGAATTATAGCCCTAATTGTAGTTTCAATCTACAACAATATTATTTTAGTTAAGTTTGTAATGAAACTAAATAATTTATACCAACCTCTAGCGCTTCCTCACGATGTAATTTACTGATCGGATATTTAAATAAATATGACAATAATTCATCGTTCTGAAAAAAGAATTGAATTGTTATTAGGATATTATAAAATGAAGAGCTTCAGTGCCGTAGTCGTTAAGGGCAACAGGTAAAACTACACAGGATGCCCTTAAATGAAACAAAAATGAAATTTAATTTTTAAAAGCGAATTTAAGTTTTTAAAATATGGACCACTACTGTGCAAAGTCAGCTATTCCGCTAATAACTAAACGCAATAAAACTAGTTTTATCTAATTACAACTAGTTTTACCTAACGTCTAGTTTTACATGTGACAAATTTTAGTAAAAACTCGTACATTTAAAAAAATATTTTGTTGAATGCAGCAAAATATTACGCCTTATACGTAATGTACAGGACAAAATTACCAGAAGATTAAATTACCGGGATCAAATTACCGGGAACCAAATTACTGGGAGCCAATATATACCAGCCGCCTCTTTGATTTTCTTGTGAAGATTAAATCTATCATACTTTTTCTCTATTTCTTCACCCTTCGAATTCAGCCAACCATTTTGGGTGTCTTATATCCACTTCTTATGTCTTTCTGTATTTTGTTGTATTCGGTGCTATTTCTTTGTTTTTCCATTCTTCTCCTTTCTATTAATACCATTATATTGTAATGAACTATTACAAATTTATATTTTATATTATTATCTAAAAATATTTTTTTGTAAACATTGTTAATAATAAAAACTAGAAAACTGAATGTTAGGTTTATTGCGTTTTAGGTATTTTGACCATTGTGCAACTTGCCACTATGTAAACAAAAATATAACCTCGTGAAAACAATTCTTTTAACAATTTTTACTCGATGGACAATCACCTTGAATAAAATAAAATCCAAGTTTGATTATTAAACAATAATAATCTTTTTCTGACTTGTGCTGGTATTCTTTCTTGTCCCATTCTGTCCAGATGTTGTGTCCATATAAGCCAGAAGGAAAAAGAAATGTCGGACGACCTAGAAAGAGGTGGGCACCGTGACAGGCCTCAGAGCCTAATGCGAAAAGTGTGAAGAAGAAGAAGAATAATCTTTTTATGTAAGTATTCTTAACTATAAGCATGCACTTAAACTAAATTAAAATTAAATTAAAATTAACCTTAAAATTGAACCTTGTTTTGGTGTTTGCTTTGTCGTCACAATTCACTTTTGTATTATTAAATTATTTTCACTTTTTATTTATCAAATTCATACAGGCGTTGATCTTCCTCGGTACTATAAAACCTCTCTTGAACAAACTTAAAAACTTTTACTGGTACTGTACTCTCTTCTGTTAAAGTTGTATTCAATCTCAACTGTCCTCAATCGTCCCAATACTAACACTAACTTATTTTTTTTCCAAAAATGTCCTTTTATATCCTCTGTGTCGGTTATTTTTTTACTTCCACGTCACCGAAAAAACCGTTACATTACTTTTCGCGCGTACCGTCTCTCGCCTGACATTGGCCCAAAATTATCTTATGATTTCCGAGTATCCAATTAAACTCGCCTAGCAACAGAAGCTGTTACTTTCTCTCACTCACTTTTAACAACACACTCTTAATTTCGCGGTTTTTGTAGATTCTTCTTCCATTGGATCTCGAAAATAAACATGCCATTAAAACCTCCAATCCTGGTACAGCAAAAAAATTCCGTGCTGTAGTTGGTCTCCTCACGTCGTGCGACATCAACACCAACCAATGGTACAACGTGAAACAAAGTATTACGATGGTCCGCTTTGCGGACGATAAATGAAACGCGAACAATTCGTCCTACTAAAATGGCAGCTGCTAAAATGCAATAATAACACCTCACTGATCAGATCGGAATAACAAGCTTTACGTGATACAAGTAGCTTCTAGCAGCTGCAGGAACCCAATTCTTCTGGGATGGAATTTTCCGCAAATTAACACTACGGACACTACAACACTGGCAAGTAAAGCTGGTCGCTGGTGTGATGGATGAAGACACGCCAGAAGGTTTCCAACAGTAGGGATTTTGTGTTCCACTTAAGATGATTTCAATGATCGGCAGGTTAACTCGGCGGAAGCTGGTCATCCGGCGACTTAGGTATGACGTAATGTCAAAACGGGAAAAAAATGACTTTGGCCCGAAAATATTTGAAACACCGTTGTTACAAGGTCGTAGATAGCAAGCACCGACCAAGGTGTGCGTGGCAATTGCACGTGTCGTTATCGTAAAGCGTAAAATAAATGCTGATAATTCTCAACCTTGAGAATTTTTGTACTACCATTAAGTTAATCTCGATAATTAAAATCCGCAGTAGCGTCGAAATCAGAACACGTTTTATCCACTTAACGTCACTTTAACTTTACTATTTCCCACTGTTATTAATTATCGAAAATATTCGAAAAATATCAGCCGGCAAAACCACAAACCGTCTGCCTTCGTCAAGTTCTCAACTAGACTCCCCTTTCTCTTTTTCGCGCGTGCGCCGTCCTGTTGACCTCGTCCACGTGGTAATGAACCGCACAGGACCGGCATAGCTCTAATGGTAGATGGAACATTGAAAAATTTCCGTAACAACAGATCAAGTGATTGAGACGACCACTCCATGATTTTCAGAACATTTTCGGCTACTTTCAATTTTAAAATCACTTGGCACAATTTTGAAGAGTGTTTGGGGTCATTATCCTGCTGATAAACAAAATTTGGACTAATAACGTTAACCTCAGATGGTATGGCATGCTCTTGAAGAATTTTAAATAATCTTCTTTGTTTAGTTTCCCGTCGATTTTAATCAGACTGCTAGGTTTACTGTCACAAAGCTCCTCCAAACCGTTACATTTCCACCTCCATGTTTAACGGTTACGACAGTACGCGCTTCTAGAGCCCTTGAAATGGGAGCTTGGGTAATTTAAAATTACCTTCGCCCACAAAAACACAAATTTATATAAGCGTGTTTGCTCTTGGTATTCGTTTTGACCAGCTTTGATATTCGCGGAAGGCAGGGTCTAGATTCGAAAGCTTACGTTGTCCTCTTGCTTCTTTAAAAAATATTGAGTAATTAAAACTCGAAGGATGAAAACAACTACGTTTATTAAATAACAATGAATTTGTAGTAGCTCTGCAGGGTGTGTACAAGATTGTTAAATTAAGGTAGGCAACAATCGTTGTGAAACAAAATAAATGACCCAGTGCGTAAGGGTCACTAATGAGTGATTCAATGACGTTATAATTAAAAATGCTTAAAGCAACGGGTACTTTAAGATAGTAAAAATTGGACTCACCAGCTGGATGATACCTTACAAAATATACAAGATGACAATGGATCGTACTTAAAGAGCAGTTGCGGGCAGCCACTGGTTGAAGTGAAAAACTACACTGGGTAATCTTCTCCACCGGATTGATGCCTTCGGAAGATGTTGCTGTTCCAGGACGGAATAAGATACTCGAGGCACTAACGACGCACTCCAGGTGATAGTTGAGGCGGTAAAAACACTTTGGAAAAGATTGATTTGAAGTACAGAAACGTACTTATTGCGCTTCAAACTAATTAAAACAAATCACTTGAATTTACTATGAATGCTCGCTGACTCGACGTTATTGCATAAATCGACATAAATAGGCGGTTGAAAATAATTGAGAGAGTCGATCGTTGTTCTTAATATTTGGAAATATTTTTCCACTCCTAGCGCAAATAATAACAAATTCCCCCAAGATGCGCACTAACACAAAATTTTCCAAAAAGGGAACCGACGAAAAAGGTTGCAGCCAGATGTTGATCCAACAATACGAAAATTGACTCTCTTGGTGAAGCAATTCAAATCGCTTAGACAAGCGCTACCGGCGTTCGATGCACTATAATTATTAATCACACGATTAAATAACTACACTAATTTTGGTAGATAACCCAAAACGCCAAAACTATAACGCATTTTCGAACCATACCCTTCAAGGTCCGGTTATCACTCCCGTGTCTGCATGACCCTCTTATCACCTTACACGTGATTTAGAAAACCCAAGGGAATATGAGAAAGGTGCGACAAAGTGAACCTTTCATAACAGAAATTGTGACTTTAACAATTTCCTGTTATACCCTTTCATTTTTAAACGGCGCACAAAGACCCGTTTATTGGGACCGAATATTGAAATTTCAATTCATCTGTCCCTAACACTTGATTCCAATATTTATCGTCCAGTTTTTGTGATTTTGGCCCATTTTAATCTGTTTTGCTTGTGTTTATTTGTTAATTTTGGTTTTTGGCACATCCTCTTAAACCCACAGACAGTAGAGTCTCTTAACAGTGAGAACTTGAAACTGACTCTACGATTAGTCTCATTCAATGCTGCGGTGATTTGTGAAGCTGTTAACCGTCGGTTTCGTTTAGATAATATTGTAATATAGTGCCTTCATAACTTTTGTAGCTTTAGGTCGGCCAACCTTGTTGTCGCGTCGATACGACAAGTGGATGCACACCTTTATAAGAAATTTGAGCTTTTGGCAATTTTCCACTACTAACCTTCCTTTTATGAGAGTACAAATAGTACTTTGTTGTTCCACAGTAAGCTGCGTTGCCTTGCCATTTAAATAAAAAGATGGTCAAAATAACACACTGATTAGCACACTGTGTTTAGAAATTAGACTTTTGCCTTCAGCGATGGCCGAAGCTTGCACATCAATACCGTCCTAACGGAAAGGAAACCAGTGAAGACCCCAAAAAGATGGCAATAGGAAGTCGGAACAGGCCTTAAGGCCTAATCCTTGATGTGAGAAGAAGAAGAAGGCTGATTAAACTTTATTTATGCTTATAAAACAGAATGGTTAAAAATATTGGCTTACATGCAAGTAGGTGATACCAAGATTTTTAAAGAAATATGATCAGGGGAATTCTTTTAGCTGAAGTAGTCGTAATAGTCAATAATGAAAACAAACTGTTTGCTAAAAGGGCAAACAGCCTGTGGTCTCAAAAATTTATTTTGTGACACCCCAGATGGAAAAATCGGCTAACTCTGCTCTATAGCGGTGAGCTAGGGTTGTGGGTCTAAGTTTTTGTAGCCCTTTCAATAAAATTCAGAAGAACAATGACAATAAACTTTATTTTCAAGCGGCTGAGTATCGTGATGGTTTCTCAGTCTGTTGGCTGCTCCAGCTTTAACTCTTCGTTCTGGACGTTTAACAAAGTGAAAAGTTTAAAATACAAATTACTGCACAATTTTAAATAAACACAAATACATATTATAAAGAGACGGTCACGGCTTGGCGCTTAAATGCGTTAACTACTAAGTTGAGCGGCCCCGGTTCAAACCCGGTGGAGTATAAAACTTTATTCTGACCGTCTTACCTGGCAGTAGGTATAAAACGCACTCACCAAGACGCTTGGCCAGCGTGGTGTTTTATGGCTAATACTCCCCAATGGGAAGGCCTATATCCAACAATGGATGTTAACAGGCATTATAGTGATTATAGTGACATATTATAATGCACGAGTACGCTTGTCACTGGATTGCAGACGATCAACTGTTAGCATCGCCGTAACCCGGTAGCGCTCGTATTTACAAGGACAAAGCGACTTTGTCATTGGTTAGCCCTTAAAACCATCACGGAAACCAGCAAGCAAATTGTTCTATCACAAAATCCACCACGAAAACAAGAAAGCGAGCCAGCATGTGCCGTCACTTTTGATCAAGGCAGCCAGCACCAAGCATCAGAGCGGCCAGCGAGCAATTCATCAGCAAAACAAGCATCGTGTGAGGGGAGGTTTATTTAATTAATCAAGGCAGTGTAAATAACCACTATTAGTGCACCTTAACGGAATTAATTATTAACAGTGAATTTTTTAATATTCTCAGTATTTTCTATTTATTTTTTTCCATATCTTGAACATACTGCATTACCACAAAAACATACGTTAAAACAGTTCCAAACCACTGAAATAAAAACAATAATTACTATAATATTATTACAGAATCACCGTGTGCATTAATTTTTGCTTTAAAGAGATCATAATCAAGTTATGTAATTCTAATTTTTTTTATAATTTAACATTTTTCAAATTTTTTTGGATAATGTTAAAATTAGTCTATAAAATTAAGAATTAACTAAAATATCAATTATAGTCTATTTTAAACAAGAATACAGTAAAAAATTTACTATGAGAAACAAAAGAGAACTTAAATTTTGAATTTAACCTTTAAGAAACCTACAAAATGTTTGATTTACGATAAAATTCGAAAAAGTGAAATTTTATTTCGTTAATATTTGATTTGCGAAATGGCAATCGCAAATAAAATATAAGCAGTGTAAACTTGTTTAAATTTTAACTAAACACTTTGCAAGGTTATATTTCTTGTTCCAGATGTGTTTAGCCCAGGTTAACTACTGTCGAGATGGATTCCCAGGTACTTAACTACCTCTTGTTGGGGGAGATTGTTTCTATTCAATGACACGTTGGGGCACTTGCCTCTCCTCAGTGTGAAGGTAATATGTACCGACTTGGAGCTGTTAACTTTTATACGCCATTTCTTTAGCCATTGTTCTAGCTTATTTAGATGGATTTGTAGTAGTTGCGACGCCCGATTTGGGTCCTCGTGGGATGCCATTATGGCGGTGTCATCTGCGAAGGTAGCCGTTGTTGTGTTATTCTTCAGGTAGGTCGGATGTATATATCAGGTATAGGATAGGTCCAAGTACGCTACCCTGAGGGACTCCAGATCTTATCGGTATTAGGTTGGTATAAGCTTCGCGGTACCTGATCAGACAATGTCTGTCGGTCAGATAAGACTCTAAAATGCGGTAGAAGGGATGTGGGACTATTTTCTTAATCTTGAATAGCAGTCCCTCATGCCAAACCTTGTCGAAGGCCTGTGAGACATCAAGGAAGGCAGCCGAGCAGTATCTCTTACATTCTAAATCTGTTCTGATCTTCTTTGCGACGCGATGCACCTGTTCAATCGTTCCATGACCTTGGCGAAATCCGAACTGATGATCTGGGATTATTTTTTTGTCTTCAAGAATTGGTTCCAGCCTATTTAAAAATAGCTTTTCGAAGACTTTGGAGAGAATAGGAAGAAGACTGATAGGTCTGTAGGACTGGGTCAAAGTGAGATCTTTGCCTGGTTTTGGTATTAGGATCACCTGTGCAGTCTTCCATTGACTTGGAAAGTAGCCTAATCTAAGGACAGCGTTGTAAATCGTCGTTATGAATTTAAACCCCTCCGCTGGTAGTTCTTTCAGAAGTCTGCCCGTTATTAGGTCGTACCCTGGCGCTTTTTTAGGATTTGTTCTTTTGAGGATAGCAGTTTTGATTGCAATGGTTTTGAAGTTCTTGATGGGTAAGTCCAGTTGGTATGGAGCCGCTAATAGTTCGTGGATAGGAAGTTCTTCTTCGTCGGAGATTTCTTTTGGTAGTGGTTTAAACACATTTGCAGGTGCTCAGCGAAAGTCTGGGCCTTCTCTTCGTCACTTCTGGCCCACCTTCCCGTGTTTGTTCTGATAGGGTGTTCTATTTGATTAGGTTTTCTTATTTTTTGCAATTTTCCATAACGAGTACTCCGTTGCTTCAGTAGCAGAGAGGCCCTCCAAGAATATTCCTATGCTTCTATTTTTATCTGTTTCAAGCAATCTTCTTAGTTCCTTAGTAGCTTTATTTAATTGCGTTTTATCGCTGGGTGCATGAGTAGTTTGCCAACGCTTCCTCAACCTCCTTTTTCTATAATCTTATTTTAATATTTTCCGGGCATTGGTCTGGTTTTTCGGACTGGGGCGTTATTGGGGTTGCATCCCATGATGCTTGTTGAATTTTGTGGTAAGATGTTCGACCGCCGCATCTATTTCCTGTTCACTTTTTAATGAAATGTTAAAGTTCAAATTCTTGGACAGGCTGTCTCTAAAGATATTCCAATTCGTCTTATTATTATACAATGTGGGTGGTTTATTAATGCAACAAACGCAGGAGTCCAGGGTGACTAGGAGAGGGGTATGGTCAGACGATAAGTCCAGGCTAGATGTAATCTTGGTATAATTGTGTGAGATACCTTTTGTAACGCAGAAGTCCAACACGTCTGGGACTTTTTCTGAATCCGTTGGGCAATATGTTGGTTGACCAGCTGAAAGAGAGTGTAGATTTCAACTTTGTATTGCTTTATAAAGCTGCCTGCCTCTGCTTGTTGTTAATCTAGACCCCCAATGAACGTGTTTGGAGTTGTAGTCACCTCCAGAAAGGAATCGCTGCCCCAAAGAGTTGAAGAATGTTTCAAAGTTTTCCTTCCTTATAGATGTGTTGAGGTGGATAGTAAACCACTGAGAGTATAATTGGGCCTGTTGCAAAAGCAACTAAAGGTAAAATTTTCAAAACGGCTGCACAAAATATCTTCTTTGTTGCTCACGTACTTTCAATCCACCTATTCGACTTATTTAAATATCTTAATTAAAGTAAAATGCCGAAAGGAACCCATTTAGCGCGGATCCTTTGCTACCCTGGAAAAAGGGGTTAATCCGGGCAATAAAGTTGATTCTTTGTGCAGCTGACTAGACGTAATTTTAGTTTAAGCTTTGTCTGAGTGAAACAAACACCTGTATAGTAATTTTAGTCGCCACTGGCCCACAGCTTAAATATGCCGCTTAAGTACTAGCGTGGGACTTTATTTTTATGGCTTAATCCTTTATGGTTCTTTCCTTAGAAATTGAATTTTGCGGTAAGTTTCTAAGGAAAGAAACATGTTTAATTCTATTGGTTCAAGTGCTTCACACGCCCTCCTTGGTTGGTCAAAAATCTTCTGCAAAGAAAACCAAGGAGGAGCGAAATTTAACTTATGTGTGAAATACTTGGACCATAATCAGTTTAGTAGCAGATTTCGTATCATACAACTCCAAGAGCTCGACATTACTTCGAGTTCTTGTACAAGTTCGTTTTGTTGTGCATGTAAATATTTTGTAAATACAATCGTTTCAAAAAGATTACCGTATTTTCATCGCACAACTGGTCCTTCGATCCACAGCAAAACAAACCTACGGTAGCCGTAACAGATCAACATTTCCCAGGCCCGTACAGGGCCACTTTTATAATTAATAAGAAAATCTTTAAAGGTAAAATGGGTAGTGCGTTGATTCTTTGATTCAAATAAAAATAATATTTTAAATAAAATAATTAAACATAATTACGAGCTAATTTCATAGTATTTATTTAAAAACAGTTTAGTTTTCAGGTGAACTTAAAAATAGAAATCATGATTTTGATTGAAGGTTGAACAATTAACTAAAGGTTTTTATAAAATTAATGCTATAAAATTGGTTGTAAATACTAACTATTGCTATGAAATCTAATCCTGGTTCGAAAATATCTCCATATTTGATTTCTATCTTTTGTCGTATTAAAGCTTTGATTGTAGTTTCTATCTAAAACAGTATTATTTTAGTAGAGTTTGTAATGTAACTAAATAATTTATACCAACCTCTAGCGCTTCCTGACGATGTAATTTACTAATCGGATATTTATATAAATATGATAATAAGTCATCGTTCTGAAAAAAGCATTAAGATAAAATAAAGTTTCAAAAATATTTCTGAAAACGAATTTCAGCTTTTAAAATATGAATCTACTCTTTTGTTTTTCAGCTAAATAAAAATTAAAATTGCGTGAAAGTCGTCTATTCCGGTAGTAATGTATTAAATATAAACTCAAAAAAACTAGTTTTATCCTGTTATAACTAGTTTTACCTAATGTAAAATTTTCCAACTTATATTTTAGTCTAGAACCCCTTTATATAAAGTGGTTTCGTCTTTTCAAGATATTATCAGCTAAACTATCCCTAAATGATTGAAATGGATTAAAATCCATTAAAATTAAAACCAAAAACTATATTGGAAAATTTTTTATAATAAAATTAATTGACTAATTGTATAACAATATCGTTAATCCGCTCCTTATAGAGGAATTTACGTATCGCCAAGCTCATCTTTGTCAGCCTCGAAGCTTCTTGTAGAAATTACCAACTGCCGTCACCAAATCAAAAAGTTAATTTTAATTTTTAAAATTAGGGAAGATATTTTAAAATAATTAGAGCTTTTTAAAAATTTAAAACATTAGGTTTTTTTTATTTACAGAATCCCAACGATTTTCTGAGTTAAATTACTAATTTAAAATATGTATAAATTCGAGTTTATTTAATAAATTTTAAACCAAGCCTAGTTCTTAAATACAATGACGTTTATTTAAATATTTAACTAAAAAAATCGATTTAGAATTTAAAACGTTGATTTAATAATTTTTTGAACCAAACTTTTTTATTAAATTACGTTTGAAAGTAATTTACAAATGAGTTTAAAAAACTATAATAAGTTCACATAAATTTAGTTTTAATAAATTTTCAAATTGCCTTCATTTTCAGAACACGAAGTGTTCGTTTTCAAAATATGAATTAGCAACGGTAAAATTATGTTGATAAATCGTTCTATTTAATTAAACTCAAATATGAAATTTAATAGTAATTTTTGAATTTAAAATTTAATTAATTTATAACCTCTATAAAGTTTCGATTAAGTTTTCAGTAATTTATGTAGAAATACGATGGTTTACAAAATTAAATTATTAAACCAACTTTGTAAGCCTTCTTAAATTATCCTTTGGTATACATGGGCTGTTATGCTTTTGTATAAGGATTTAGTTTAAAAGTATTACGAAATGTCTGGCAAGAAATTAAAGAAAATAAAAACTCGTTGAATTTTTTGATCATTTTTCTTAATTTAATTATAACTCGAAATTTGTTGATTCTAAAGGCAATAAGTAGAGGTTATAACAGTTAATTTGAAGATATTTTCAAAGGCTAATAGAATAATGCATGTATTAATCCCTTATAACTCAGAAAATTAAAAAATTCGTAAATATGGCTCTTGAAATCATAAATTTGAAAAAATTGCTTTAAAGTGAGGTACCACCCAAGGGGTTTTGACTTAGGACAAAATTTTATTTAAAATATGTCTTAGAAAAGTGTCCTCATCACCACCAAAGGTTCTCACGGTCACGGGGACACCCTGTATTTATTAACCTTGAAATTATTTGATTCAAATTTTAATTATATATGGGTTTAATGAATCACATAACGAACAATTGTTATGCAAAGACAAATGGTTAATGAAATTATCAGAACTAAAGTCTGAATGTAAGCAGTAAATATAGTAGCAAAACTTTTTCACAAAGTATGTACGTTTTAAAGTTGAACTCTATTAGGACGGCTAATTAAAAAATACTTGAATCAAAAAGTTTTGTAATTTATCAGAACATAGAGATCTTCTTTGTATAAACATAAAACTGCCAACATAGACTGTTTAATTAAATTTTACTTTGCTAAAGTTTTGTTTTTTAAGCTCTTCTGAATGATAACCATAAATCGTCAGTAAAGTGCATGCAATGGGCACATAGTGGTTAGTATACCATATAATAATAATGGGATTGTAAAACATGTTGGCATGTTTAAATAATTTACATCTCATTTCATGTATTAGTCTAAAATGTCTAGCAGTTTTATAGTCTTGTATTTCTCACGCGCTATTCGCCAATTCGTGCATGCAATTCAGTATCTAATCTTTTCGAACAAATTGTTGACAATTTTGACCAATTTTAAAGCAGTTATTAAAAATAAAGAAGGTTAGACAAAGCATCACGTCGACATGAAGTAATATTAGATAAAATGTATCTATTGCTTTTACGAATGTCATAGTTGAATTTATTCTTAACATCGCATAAAATACCCAAATATAATCCATCCAATGCACATTATAGAAAAATAGAATCAATAAAATAATCTTGCTGTTTTAAAAGAGGTTTGTGCATTTTCAGCTTCCAACGTTGTAGGAAGTGTTCACCTCCATGTACATATTTTTAATATGTTTCGAATTGTCAATATTTGTCTACGAAACAAAACTCAACGAAATTCGTTATGAAACGAAAAAGTTACAGAATAGGGGTGAGAGTGAGGAGTGATAATATACGGCAAGACAAACAGATCAACAGATTAAAAAAAAAGTAAATAAAGAAGAACATATAAGAATAACAAACACAAATATTTGTTCACACTTCATGAAGACCAGGTAAACGCAAATTGCATAATTCAAATGTTTCCATGTCTAGACGGTATTGAGGACGGCTAAAAAAAATTTTTTTAAAAAAAAACCCTTTTTAAAGAAAAAACACTTTTACCTTTTTTTTTAAAAATTTTTTAAATCAAAAAAACCCAAAAAAAATTTAATTGAAAAACCGTTTATTCCCAAACTAGAATTTCTTTGTTAAATTTAAAATACATAAGCAAATTTTACTTACAAAAAAATATTGTAAAAAATTTTTTTAAAAAGTTTTTAAAAATTTTTAATTATGAGGCTAAAATCAATCTTTTAAAAAAGACAGTTTTGTAAATTTTAAAGAATTATAAAAAATATAAAAGTGTTAGAAAACTCAAGTCATCATGGTAATTATAAAATTTTTGCTAGTTGAATTTTTTGAATTTAAACCATAAAAAACCACTAAATCCATGCAATGGGCACATTATGAAAAAGAATCAATAAAATAATTGTGTTTTAAAAGAGGTTGTATTTTAATTAATTTGGAATTTCACCTCATGTAATATTTAATATGTTTTTTTCAGCAGTTTTATAGTCTTGCACTTCATCGCTGCGCTATTCACCAAATTCTTACATGCAATTCTAGTATCTAATCTTTTCCGAACAAATTGGTGACAATTTTGACCAATTTTTAAAGAAGTTAATAAAAAAATATAAAAGGTTAGACAAAGCATCAAGTCTACATGAAGTAATATTTGATAAAATGTATCTATTGCTTTTACGAATGTCATAGTGGAATTAATTCTTAACATCCCATAAAATACCACAAATATAATCCATCCAATGCACATTATAGAAAAAATAGAATCAATAAAATAATCTTGCTGTTTTAAAAGAAGTTCGTGCATTTTCAACTTCCAACGTTGTAGGGAAGTGTTCACCTCCATGTACATGTTTTTAATATGTTTCGAATTGTAAGCACTAATTATTAAAATACTTGTCGTTCTCGTGGTATTTATTAGACAAATACAATCGAATAACCATTGAGTTATATTTTGTTTATCAAATTTTAAAACTAACTTGAAATACCAACACGAGAAAATAATGCCCAACATTAAAAAAATAAACCAAACCGCCATATGAAGTTTTGATTTAATTGTTTTTATTCCAAAACCACGCTCCTTATGCAAACATTCTATGTAGAACAGTGGAGTTCCACAAAAAGAAGAGAACCAAATTGAGCGCTTTGTTGCACAACCGACACAATTTTCTTCGTACATACTCTCAACAATACGTATTATTCGACACTTTTATTCTCACAAAGTGCCCATTATTCTTAGTCTATTTTAGTTTTAACTAAAAATTATAATTTTTTAACATGGATAATGTTAATAGTTTTTAAAACAATAATCATATTGAAAACTATTATAATAAATATTTTTTACCATTAAAGCATTCATTATCAATATAAACAATAATGTAGCCATTATTTTATATTTCGTCGTTTTCATCATTTAGAAAAACATCATTAAAAAACACTTATTATATGCGATAAGATTATTTAGTAATTTTTCCACATTTGATATTAGTATCTAGTGAATTTTTAAATTTTAAAAAGAAACTAAAAACCTGCGGTAAGTTATATTTTGTAATTATAACGGAAATAGTGATAAGTAATTTTCCATTTAAATTAAATAAGAAACGATGCGAACTGCAATTCTGCATTTCCACAAGATTTATTTCCATCATTCAGCAAACAGTTAAAGAAAATATAGAAATGCATATTTGACATCTTTAATATTATATAAAGTAGCCATTTTATGGTTAGTTAGTTACTCATATTAGTTTAAAGGCGTTATGCTGTTAGTTTTAGTAATTGTTCTGGTGTTGTAATAATAAAATAAATAAATTTTGGATAGTTTTTAAAAATTTCATTGAAGACTTCCAAAATATCACTCGGCAGTATTATTTTTATTTGAGACTAACTTTTTGGTTTTGTATTTTCACTTTAAAAGAATTTCTATGGTAACAGAACGTGATGTAGTATTGGAAGACATGAAATGGGAGTTTGAGTAATTTAGAATTACCTTCGCCCACAGAATCACAAATTTATACAAACGTGTTTGCCCTTGATCTTCGTTTTCAACCAGCTCGTATTGTTGTGGATTACAAAGGTAATTCAGATAGCCTTCGTTGTCCTTTCGTTACTTTTGAAATTAATGAGCAAATCAAACTCAAAGTATGAAAACAACTACGTTTATTACATAAAATTGAATTTGTCGTAGCTCTGCAGTGTGTGTACAAGGTGTTTGCAAAATTAAAATAGGCCACAATCTTTGTGAAGCAAAATAATTGACCCAGTACGTAAGGGTCACTAATGTGATTCAATGATGTTAGAATTAAAAAATGATCACAGCAACTGACGCTTTAAGTAGAAAAAAAATGGACTCACCAGCTGGATGATATCTTACAAAATATGTAAGATGACAAGTTGTTGTACTTAAAGGGCAGTTGCGGCCAGCTACTGGATAAAGTCTGAACTCGATTAAACACGAACTACACTGGGTAATCTTCTTCACCAGATCGATGCCTTCGGAAGACGTTGCTGTTCCAGGACGGAATAAGATACTCGAGGCACTAACGACGCACTCCAGGTGATAGTTGAGGCGGTAAAAACACTTTGGAAAAGATTGATATGAAGTACCGACTCGTACTTATCGCGTTTCAAACTAATTAAAAACAAATCACTTGAATTTACTAATGCTCGCTGGCTCGACGTTATTGCATAAATCGACATAAAAAGACCGTTGAAAATAATGAGAGAGTCAATTGTTGTTCTTAATATTTGGAAATATTTTTCCACTCCCGGCGCAAATAATAACAAATTTCCCAAGATGAGCACTAACACAAAAATTTCCCAAAAAGGGAACCGACGAAAAATGTTGCCGCCAGATGTTGATCCAACAATTCGAAAAATTGACTCTCTTGATTGAAGCAATTCAAATCCGCTTAGACAAGCGCTACCGGCGTTCGATGCACTATAATTATTAATCTACACGATTAAATAACTACACTAATGTTTGGTAGATAACCCAAAACGCCAAAAACTATAATGCATTTTTCGAACCATACTCTTCAAAGGTCCGGTTATCAATCCCCCTGTCCTTGCATGATCGTCTTACACATTATCAAAGGCCTTAATGATATCTAGAAAGGCAGCAGAGCAATATCTTTTTTTTTCCAAGTCATTGCTGATTTATCTGGTAATTCTAATACAGGTAATACAAGTAGAAATTTTTCACATGTCTTTGCGAGTATAAGTAATAGGCTGATTGATCGATAATATGTTACTTCTTCCAGCTTCTTTTTTAGCGTTGGAAGGAAGATAATTTGGGCCGTTTTCCATTGACTAGGAAAATATTTTAATCATATGACGGAATTGTAGATAAATGTAAGGAACTTCATACATCATCATCTTCAGGTTTTAGGCCTGTGGTCCGTTACGTAACTCAAATTTATTTAACTTATAATTTTTGTTGATACTGCATAATGATTAGTTCATTTCGTATGTCGACATTTCTTCTCCGATCTATGCGTTGGTATCCTGCTACCATACCTCATCTCATATTTCAAAAGAATACCTCTTCTGCGTCTTCAATCTGACAGAATTCACCCTAAATACATATTTGACAGGAGATGCAATGTACTGTTAAAAGCAAACGAAATATCTGACTACGACATACACCTGTTTTGGATGGCTCCAAAATAATACCGGATCGGGTGCGAAATTTTTTTGCCGAACTCGATTTAAACATAAGCATACCGCTGAGTAAATTTACATCTGTGTTCCAGCGGAACTTATCGGTATCTTACAACGCAAAAATAGTCCAGGATAGATGCATCCGGAACAAAAATATACAGATACTGTCAGATAACAGAGCAACTCTTGTGGCACTTCGGGGCTATAAAGTCACTTTTGGTCTAGTACTTGACTGCATCTAGGCGCTGAATGGCGTATCCAGCCAAATTGTCCTTTTTCTCTGTCCTGTCTCTGACGTTCTCTTAAAAGGCATCACAGCAACAAGGGTAATGAAAATCTGATAAGCTGGAAGATCCTAGATAATACTCTTTTAAAAATTATTCCTTAGAACTGCACACCAGCAGGTGGGTACAGGGAACTCCACGTAACCAAGCCTAGAGCAGCAATACGCATACCTTCTTGAAAACATGCAAGATCCTATATGAAGCAGTCCAGGGTCCATCTGCGGCCAATTTCTGGGATATTGACTGGGCATTGCATATTAAATAAACACCTCTATACGATGGGGTTTTCAGATGACCCCACATGCCGTGGATGTAACGAAGAGAAGAGGAGGAGATGTAACGAACAGCCGAGTATGTGGTTTGCTGCTGTCCGGCACTAACTTCTACATATAAGAGGATCCAAGTTGGGAGAATTTTGGCCTAACATGGCCAGAGTCAGCGGCAGCCCTTCTGTAAGGATCCAGAAGTTCGTTCTCTAGTTGGTATAGCTGATAATTGAAGTAGCACAATGGGCCAGATTTAGTGGCCTAAGTGCGTGAGCTTATCTTACTCTCATCCATAATCCAGAATCCTTTTAAGTAATTAATATTTGATTGAAATTATTAAATTGAAATGTCTTTATAACGAACTTAATTTTTACAAGGCCGCATTTAAAATCTATTTGCCGGGTTAGATAATGTCACAAGTATTCATTTACATATTTCTTATTATTATTTTTTCATTTTATTTTAAATTTTAATCTTATTGTCAATGTGCGCACAAACATTTATCAGGACGGTTACAGCACCCAAACTGCGAAGTTCATGATTTTTAAAATAAATTATGAAAGAAGACATCTTAATGTATACATTAAAAAAATTTGCTGTCGGCTCACTGATTTTCAAATAAAAAGTTTTACAGTTCATATTTTCCAAAATTGTTATTGATTGTCTCAGACTGTAACCACGCCCACCGACAGTTTTATACAATTTTATTCAAAATTAATCAAGAAAAAAATAGTTCTTTGAGCAACGTAGTCCGAGATGGAGTTAAACTTATTAAAGATGTTCCTGAGTTAGACAGAAATTGAAATTATCCAACTTGAGTCCCGGGGTCCGAGGGTTGGTAAGTGGTGAATTGCTTGAAATGCTCGTAATTCGAAATACAAGTCCCGTCTTCAGAATGTTTGCAATATTGCGCAATATCTTTTTTCCATTTGTTTCTTATAGAAATTTCGTAAACTTTAAAATTGAATTTTGGACTTAATAGAGGACCAATCAAATTCTACCTTACCTTAAAAGCCTAGCATAAATGTCCCCTTTTGTTTGGTAAAGCTATTTTTAGACTAAAAAATGTACTTTGAATTCGAGAATAGTGACTGATACCTAAGAAAAGTTTGTTATAATGAAATATAAATTTAATAACTTCAATCGAATATTACTTAAAAAGGGTGACAGTAATAAAAAAAAACGGATGTGAGCATGCCCATGACTTTATCATACTTTTATTAAATATTAAAAAAATAATTTTTAATATTAAAAAGGAAAAAATATTTTCCATTAACCAATTTTGCCCAAAATCTAAACAGCTCTAAGTCTCAAAATCTCAAAATAAATATAAAAAATACCAAATTCGGTTTTGAAATTCTCATTAATTTTTGAAATATTTAATAAAACTCATATTAAATAAATAGACTTTAAAAAAAATTGTTTCCATTAACCAATTGCAACCAAAATTTAATCAGTTCTATTTCCTACCATAAAAATACAAAATTTGAAAGGTGGTTTTGAAACTCCTGTTAGTTACGAGATCCCAAATTTGGTTTCAAAATTTTTATTAGTTTTTATTGTAGAGCGCATACAAAATTTGACTACACACACACTACATACACACACACACAGACATTGTTTGGAAAGGTTTTATTTAGCTCATGGGATCTCAAAAAGTGTAAATCCATAAAAATCTCAATTTTTTTGTGCACGAAAACAATACTTTCTTATATTTCACATGATACAGTAAAAAATTTTGCTACAAAATTTTCTTATTTTTTAATAATTTTTTTTTTAATGCCACTTTTGATCTATGGTGCTATTTAAAACTCTGAAATTCTAGACATTTCGATTTTTTATTACGGCTTTTGTAATACATTTTCACCTATATCTACTGTACTACAATCACTAATACTCAATCACCCTGTATAATTTAGAACAACAATTTGTCAAAGTGCATTGCGCATACGAATTTTCATTTATTAATGAAAAAGTGTATATATGTGGTGCAAAATGTAAACAACCATTATTAGTGCACTTTAACAGAATAAATAATTATTAACGGTGAATTTTGAAGTATCTCCACCATTTTATTCCTTTTTCTCGATATCTTGAACATACTGTACTACCACGAAAACATACGTTAAGACGGTTCCAAACCACTGCAAAAAAAACTGTAATTAAAATTATTACAAAAACACTGTGTGCATTAATTTTTGCACTTTTCATTTCTTTTCTTCAAAACATTTTAGTATAAGTTATCATACGAATTAAATCTTTATTATATGAAAATTACTTATGATTTGTTATAGTATTTTCCAATGAGACAAATATACGAATGTGTCATTCCATATCAAATCAACCAAGAATTTTCATAAACTTGGTATAATTTATTGTACCTAAGTTATACCAAATAAACATATACCTAGTTTTTTGTTCATAAAGTGGATCTATTCACGTTGTACGGCTTTTCAAAAAAATTCAAATTTGGCTTGCAGAGCTTTGCTAAATTATTTATCCTAAAAAGATAATCCAAAAAAGCGTTTTCAATATCTTAAAATCTACCAGACAAGTCTAGACAAATAATGTACACATTACGTAATAGTTAAAACAGTAGCATGAGACATTTTGTCGAAATTGCGTCTCCGCATAGGATACAGATACAAGTAGATTGTTGTTTTTTGAGTGCCCTACTTTTTAAGCATGCTTTTTTTAGGTTTGAAAGGAATTGACAGGAATGCTGTCTTCACAGATTTTTGTAATTTTTTATAGAATTAGTTACATAATGGTAAAATTAGTCTGTAAAGGTGAAGAGGAACTAAAACATCGATTAATTATTGAGGAAATTATTTTTCAGGTCGATTAAAAATTGAAGTTATGATTTTTATTGTAGGCTTTACAAATTAATTAATTAGACTAAAGATGTTTTAAAATTAATGCTATAAAATTGACTGTAAATACTAACTGCTGCTAAAATATGCAATCCTGGTTCGAACATATCTCCATATTTGACTTCCATCTTTTGTCGTATTATAGCTTTAATTGTAGTTTCAATCTATAACAGTATTAGTTTAATAAATTTTGTAATGTAACCAAATAATTTATAACAACCTCTAGCGCTTCCTCGCGATGCAGTTTACTAATTGGATATTTAAATAAATATGATAATAACTCATCATTCTAAAAAAAGCATTTAATTGTTATTAAAATGTTATAAAATGAAAAACTTCAGTGCCGTACTGGTTATTTGCAACAGGTAAGACCTTGGAGCGGATATTTAAAATGATTATAGCCCAATAATGCCTAAATCAAAAATGAAACTTAAAAGAATACTAGAAGGAAAACATCAAACTTGTGTAGTTTTTCTTTTATTATTTAATTATGCTGACGACACAGTTTTGCTGGCAAAATCGATCTACAAAACATATTTGAAAGCAATAATCAAGATTATAAGTAAAACAAACGTAATGATAATAATAAAAAATCGGATGTGGTCATGCCCATGACTTGATCATATTTTCATTAATAAAAAGAAAAAAAGATTTCCATAAACGAATACTGGTTTGAAACTATATAGTTTTTAAAATATTAAATAAAGACTAATAATAAATAGTAAAATCTTAAAAAATTGAAAAATAATTTAATCAGTACTAAATCTCGGTATAAGTATGCGAAATCCTAAATTTGGTTCAGAAATTCCTATGAGTTTTCGAAATATTAATTAAAAACTAATATTAAATAATAAAATTTAAAAAAATTAAAAATAATAGTTCAAAATGCCAAATTTCTAGGGGTCCCACTATACAACTACTGTGGAGGCAGAGAGTTATTGCTCAGCATAATAAAGAACAGCAAAACATCATATCTTGGTCATATTTTCCGACGTGAGCGGTATCGCCTTCACCGTCTCATCATAGGGGGAAAAATTGAAAAAAAGCGGAATGTAAGAAGGATGAAGATGTCATGGCTCTAAAACATCAGAATGTTGACGGAGATAAACTTCAAGACATTGATTGCAACAGCTAAGGATAGAAGATACGTTTGCTGAAGTTGTCGCCAACCTCCGATAGGAGAAGAGCATTTGAACAAGAAGAAGAAAAGATAAAAGAATAATAAATACGGTTATTTGTCTACACTTAATGATAACCGCAAATTGCATAATTCAAGTGTTTTAATGTCTATACGGTACCGAGGACGACTAATGACCCAGAAACAGATGTGTACTGCTTATCCTTGATTTGTGCAAACTGTTTGTAAAATATATTCGAAATCAAATTTAACTAGAGATTTGTTAGATCTTTGTTATAATTATAATATCCAATATATTAGGCAAGGGAAAAAGAAGCTGGGTACAAAGGGGTATTGTATGTTACTGCGAAGTGCAATTACAGTTGGGTTTTTTTGGGAAAAACTCGAGGGAAAGATATTATGATAAATTCCCATAAAAGGCAGCAACTGGCCAGATAGGCTTATTGTTGGTGAACGCCTCATTGAAACTTGAATATTAAATTTTACTTCGCGGAACAGGGCTGTACTAAGGAGATTTCTTAATTAACGTTACAAGTTCGAATAATGTGAAACGAGTTTTGTTACAACTATCAATAGGAATGAAGCATATTTTAATAAATCCACTTTCACACTATAAGAAAACCAGCTAAATTTTACTAAAAAACGTCACGAACTTTTTCCCTTACCTAAAACATATTATGTAGGTACCTAGGAATATATTACTTACGTAAATATTGTAATTTTAAAGTATGCAATCTAGGGTTGTTCGGAAAGTCTTTGCGGTTTGTTATATTTAAGAAAATTCAAAAGTTTTTTAATTTCATAACAGGTTTTAATTAGTGAAGCAATTTTCTGACCTTTTGCCATCTTTAAGGCAACTTCGTGGATTCCTCGTCAATGTTGGCTTGAGGCTGCCCAGAGCGTTGGTTGTCTTGGGTAAAAAATTTCCAGAACAAAATTTTGCAAGCCAGTGCGTTCTACCAAGGAAGCTTAGCTGTACCCTGCTGATGTTCCCTTGTGAACTTCTGTCGTATTTATGCACTCGCGAAAGTGAAAATGCAAAATTTGGTGTAAATGCTCTGTTTAGTGATCCATATTTAATTTTATTATAAACAGTCTTTGTTTATAAATGGCTTGCTTTGTTTATTATGTAACGCTGAAGGTTTACCCTTTAGAACCATACCGAATTTGTTTTAAGTTAGATGTTGTGCAGCTCGGAAAAATTTGATTAAACATACGCTTCAAAAAACCGCAAAGACTTTCCGAACTACCTTATATTATAAAGCTAAAATCAATACTTACAACAATTTTGAATTTTTATACAGAACGATAAGAAGCGATATCATTAGAAAATCTCCCAATAACAACACTGGTACTTCCCAAATTTTTGCTAAGTTGTAATCTTCTGAATTGTAACCATAAATTATCACTAAAGTGCAGGCAACGGGCAGCATAGTGGTTAGTAAACAATATAATAATAAAGTTGGATTGTAAAACATGTTGGCTTGTTTAAATAATTTACATCTCATTTCATGTATTAATCTAAAATGCCTGAGCAGTTTTATAGTCTTGCACTTCATCGCTGAGCTATTCTGTAAATTCGTGCATGCGATTCGAGTATCTAATCTTTTTCGAACAAATTGTTGACAATTTTGAGCAATTTTAGTTGTACTTATTAAAAAAATAAGAAAGGTTAGACAAATCATCAAGTCGACATGAACTAATATTAGTTGAAGTGTATCTAGTGTTTTTGCGAATGTCGTACCGGATTTAACTTTTAAAATCATACAAAATGAAACGAATGTAATCCATCCCATGCACATTATTGAAAAAATAGAATCAATCAAATAATCTTGTTGTTTTAAAAGAGGCTCGTGCATTTTCAACTTCCAATGTTGTAGGTAAGCATTCACTATCATGTAGAGATTTTTAATATGTTTCGATTTATAAGCACTTATTATTAAAATCATTGTCGTTCTCGATGTATTTAATAGGCATATACAAAAAAATATCCATTGTGTTATATTTTGTTTATCAAATTTTGAAACTAACCTGATATACCAACACGATAAAATAATGCCCAACATTAAAAAATAAACCAAACCGCCATATGAAGTTTTGATTTAATTGTTTTATTCCAAAACCACGGTCCTTATGCAAACATTCTATGTAGAACAGTGGAGTTCCACAAAAAGAAGAAAACCAAATTGAACGCTTTGTTGCACAACCGAGACAATTTTCTTTGTACATACTCTCAACAATATGTATTATTCTACAATTTACACAATACACAAAGTACTCGATATACCGAACCTATTATAGATTTACTACTAATAACAATTTGTAACAAGGATAATGATAATAGTTTTTAAAACAATAATCATATTGAAAACTATCATAATAAAATTTTTTTTTTCATTAAAACATTTAATGTTAAAATAATTAACTCATTATTTCATATTTTGTTCGTTTTCATCACTTTGATAAAATATTACAAAAAACACTTACTATGTGCAATAAGACTTTTTGTAATTTAAAAATAGTACTGGGGTCGACTGTTACAACCATGAATAACAGCAACAGTAACTCGATAAATATAAAAAAAGGCAAATCAATAAAAGGAAACAATTGTTTAATTATATTTTATTAAAGAAAGTAACACAACCACACCAAATTTGGTACAATAAAAATTTGCCAAACGAATAGCCAAACAATTATTTCAGCTGAGGGCTGAAAATATAAATAATCAGCAACCTAATTAGTTCAGTATTGATACTTGAAGCTCGCATCAGATGTTCGACGTTTTAACGAGATCGTTAATAAATACATGTCATCCTTCAAGACAAAATGCATTTTATGCTTTCTACACTTATCAATACCGATTGCTACAAATCAGCACAATAGGAGCTAGCCAAACCACATGGACAGCTTTACAGCAGTACAACACCACACAATTACAAATAATCACTGGCTTGCTTGAAAATTGGCTTTGACACTATTCCTACTGATTCTTACGTAAAACGACCTTCTGAATCCGGGAAACCCCCTCGTAAATAAGATAAGTACCTTCATTTGGGCACTAGGTGATTTGGGGTAGAGTTAAAATTCCCGGGTTCAAAAATACACTTTTTCCTATAGAAATGGCTTTACCAAACAAAAGAACACAAAAATACAAGCTCTTTAAGGTAAGGATCAATCTTGGCGGAGTTGTAATAAGGCCACAATTTAATTTTGAAAATTGCAGTTTTCCCATAAGAAATACATGTAAGTGTATTATGGCGCAATAAAATACCAAATATGGCATACATTTTATTGAGGGTACGGGGATGGGGAGATACCAGCCGCACCTTGACATTCATCGTATAACATCTACACTTAGCCGAGTTAGACCTTTTTGGGGGATGCTTTTAGTAAGTAAAGCGCTTGTTAAAACCGCTTGTAGTTTCCGGAGCGAGCGGAGGGTGCGTAAAGTGGGTTTTTGTACGTCTGCTTTTTATCCACAGAGTATATAACCAGACCCTGTTGGTAATTTATTACCATTGACCAACAGAACAACTTCCAAGCTTGTCTGTCTTTGATGAGTCTACAAACAGTCTGGGTCACATGACATATTCAGTTTTATCATCAATGCATTGAATTAGGGCAGAATACTAAACCTTCGCCTTCTAAAAAAAAGGAGTATATTCGGATTTAGGAGGTTATTTTACAAAAGAATCAGCAGAAATGGTGTCAGTACTTAGTAAGTGTAAACCTGTGAGTCAGTTAAATGCAACCACAAATTTGTGACCTCTTGTTCTATAAAAGAAATTTAAATACGCAAGCTTTGAAGCAAACACTAAAAACTGTTGTCAAAATTATAAGACTCTGAAGGAATCTCTTATTTACAATTTTAACAATGAGATCTTAAATATGTGGAAATAATTTAGATAAAACAGGTTCCAAAAACTTGAACCGTGCAAATGAAGCACGATCGTGAACTATTCAGCAGTAATTAGGTGACAAAAGGTAAGTGCAAATTACTCAAATTTTAAATACAACATTAACAATTTATATTAATAATGAATGTAAATATTTAATTCCGATTTGTATTAAACGCTTTATACGGTGTATATATGACCAACTTAAATCTTTCACATGCGTCTCATCAGCAATAAACAACAATTTTAAGAAATAAATAAACATTTTAAAACATAATTTTGTCGTGAGTTTTATTCTACAAGCAGAGTGACTTCTGTAATCCAAGCAACAGTTAGTGACCCAGAAGTCAACCTACTCTATTTCAATCTGTTAGTTTTCAATCAGCTTAAAGAATCGGTAATAGGATAATCATAACATTCTTCAAGGATTACTAAATATTTCGCGCATGCGCACTACAAACGTGCATTGCCCCAGCGCAAGCACTCATTTAATTAATCAAAACAGTGCATATAGTGCAAAATATAAACAAGCATTATTAGTGGAATTAATTATTAACAGTGAATTTTGTAGTAGTTTCCCAGTAGTTTTATTTATTTTTTTCGATATCTTGAATATACTGTACTACCACAAAAACATACGTTAAGACAGTTCCAAACGACTAAAAAAAAGAAAATTAAAATTATTACAGAACCATTAATTTTTGCTTTAATGAGATGATAATCAAGCTAAGTAATCCTAATGTTTTTTCTAATTTAATATTTTTTAAAACTTTTTCGGATAACGTTTAAAAATCTTAGATAATCTTTACAAACCACCCGGATGGCACAGCTCACGGAGGAACGGCTGTCATAATTAGAAACTGCATAAACCACAATAAACTGCAAAATCATCAAAAAGACTTTCTCCAAGCAACATCAGTCACGATTAACGATCAAAGGGGTCCACTGGCTATTTCGGCAATCTACTGTCCACCCAAAAAAAGAGGACAGGAAGTAATCAAGCATAAACACTTCACGCAATTCTTTAAAACACTTGGTACCCGATTTTTGGCAGCCGGTGACTTCAACGCAAAACACAATCAATGGGGCTCTAGACTTGGGGCTTTACTACAAGAGGCCGCGAGCTATACAAGGCAATGGAATTAAATAAATTACAACATTTATCTACAGGCCAACCAACCTACTGGCCAACAGACAGGCAAAAAATTCCGGACGTGCTTGATTTCTGCGTAGTCAAAGGTTTGCCAGAGATCTACACCAAAATCGAATCAAGTACTGAGCTTTCATCCGACCACTCGCCAATTCTGGTAACAATTAGCGCCCAAGTCATCTTAAAAGAAACACCACCATCGTTGTACAACAAATGGACCCACTGGTCGTCCTTTAGAAAACTCCTTGATGAAAAAATTTCCTTAAAAACTCGACTGAAAACCATAGAAGACGTGGACGATGCTGTTAACCACTTAACATGCTCAATCCAAGATGCGGCCTGGGCTTCCACCCCTAATCACTCAAGGGGAAAAACAACAACTAATAATTACCCATCTGAAATAATGTTAGCTATCGCTGAAAAACGAAAAACACGGAAACGTTGGCAGAACACTCGAGATGCCGATACCAAAAATGAACTAAATAGAGCAACGAAAAGACTTAAAAACATGCTTCAGGAGTTTAAAAATCAAACATTTGGTACCTATCTTGAAAATCTTTCCCCAACAGAAGCTACTGACTATTCGTTATGGAAAGCCACCCAACGATTAAAGCGCCCTCAACAACCATTCCCCCCAATTCGGAAATCAGACACCACATGGGCAAGAAATAATAAGGAAAAGGCTGTAGTATTTGCAGAACACCTTGCTAACGTCTTTAAACCATATCCGATGGAAACAAACGACGAAGAAGAAAAGAAAAAAATACAAAATTTTCTTAATACGCCAACCCAAAAAACTACACCAATCAAACCATTCACGGTCTTTGAAGTCACATCCAGCTTCCAGCAATCTGCAAAATCTAAAAAATCGCCCGGTCATGACTTAATTACCGGAACCATTCTTGGTCAACTATCACCGATTGCAATAAAATTGATTACGTACATATACAACGCAATTTTGAGGCTGCAATACTTTCCGATATTATGGAAAGTAGCACAAATCATTTTAATTCCTAAACCAGGTAAACCACCTGAAGAGGCTGCATCTCATAGGCCAATAAGCTTACTTCCTGTACTGTCTAAATTGTTCGAAAGATTGCTACTCAAACGACTTCAGCCCATCCTGCATGAAGAACATCTTATTCCGGACCACCAGTTTGGGTTTCGTCGTCAACACGCCACCATCGAGCAAATCCACCGAGTCGCAAAACACATAAGAGAAAATCTGGAAGAAAAAAAGTTTTGCTCAGCTGCCTTCATCGACGTGACCCAAGCTTTCGACAAAGTTTGGCACACTGGTCTTCTGTACAAGATAAAACAACAATTGCCATCCACCTACTACCACATAATCTCTTCATATTTATCAGACAGATTTTTTCAGGTCAAGATCCAGAACGAGTACTCGGCTCTCACCCCAATCAATTCTGGAGTCCCACAGGGAAGCGTACTAGGCCCAATTCTGTTTACATTATTTACCGCAGACTTTCCTGTCTCACCTAACGCAACGTTGGCTACCTTTGCTGACGATACAGCTGTGTTGACTTCGCATGCAGACCCATCCATTGCCTCCGACATGCTCCAATCAAATTTGGACAGTATCCAGAAATGGATGAAAACGTGGAGAATTAGAGCAAACGAAAGAAAATCTGTCCACGTCACTTTCACAACACGCAGAGAAACTTGCCCGTCTGTAACTTTAAATGGTAACGTCCTTCCACAGGCTGAAGATACTAAATATCTCGGGATGCATATTGACCGCAGACTTACCTGGAAGAAACACATATGGACCAAACGAAACAGCTTGGCGTTAAGTTACACAAATTGAACTGGTTAATCGGCCAAAATTCCCAGCTAAGTATGGAAAATAAACTTCTATTGTATAAAGCCATTATCAAACCCATCTGGACTTATGGTATACAACTCTGGGGCTCCGCATGCAACTCCAGCATCGATATACTTCAACGATTCCAGTCTAAAACGCTAAGAAAAATCTGCAACGCCCCATGGTACATCACAAACGAGGCTATCCATCGAGAGCTTAAAATAAAAACGATTAGGGAAGAAATACAAGTCTTCAGTACCAACTACTACACAGATTATCAGAACACCCAAACAGACTTGCTCAGAATTTAGCAAACTATATCAACCCCACAAGAAGACTCAAAAGACACAACTTTCAAGACCTACCAACCAGATTTAGTTAGGACTCAATAGATTAGCTGTTTGTTGAAATACTAGGTAACACAAATTATGTACTCGTCTAGCTCTTGAATGTTCATATTGAATTATTCCAGTCGGTAGCTGTCGCTGGACAGTTCCAATCAAGTCTAATTACGTTAAAAGTTTTACTTATTGTACCTTACAAATGTACAGATTGTAAAATAAATAACTGGTTTCCAAAAAAAAAAAAGATAATCTTTATTTTTAAAAAGCTTTAAAAATCGTCAAAATCGGAGTTCGTTCATTTGATATGGATAAAAATAATTTATAAGAAATCATAAAGTTATATTTTAGTAACTTTGGCTTTCACATTTTTCTAATTGAAAGTAAAATGCAGTTGGTTTAAAATTAGGGCGTTTTTCAAACTCAGATAGATTACGCCATCTCGGAACGGTAAGAGGTAATGATTACGCGAATGGCTTTTTCCGGTTCACGTCACTTGTTGTTTGACTCTCGGCAGAGTAAGTCGATTTGATTTACCGTTGCTATTTAACAGTGTTGAAATAAATCTACAAATCTACTAATTAAATAAAATATTTAATTAGTGAAAGTTTATGTAAATAAAATTATTTTTTATTTAAATAATCAAAAATCAATAATTTCGATTATTAGCTTCATCTCTTTGTTCAAGGGAGACATCTTGCCTCGTTGGCTTGGGTCGAAATGCGTTGTCCGTTTTTTTTTTTGTTTCCTTTTCACAAAATGGCCGACGGTACCATGAGTTGATATTTGATTAATCTGGTATTCCAAAACTTAAAGTCCGTCTTTGTTTATTTTATGTGTTCTGATATCTGTTTAATTCATCAGAGATGCCACTGGGTGAGTAGAATTGGGTATTAAGGACGCCATTGGTTTTCGTTTTATGGTTCAACTACTGTATGTTCTCCGTCTGTTCAAAGAAGTTGGGTTACGATTTACACAGCCTGTGGGAGTTCTGTTAACGATCACGATCTTAGGCCAGGTTTGGATTCGAAGTTTGTGGCGCGAATTTCGAAATGCGGGGGCTCATATTACAAAATTTTTTATAATTAATAAGAAAATCCTTAAAGGTAAAATGTATCAAGAAAGGTATCATTCAAATAAAAATAATATTTCAAATAAAATAATTTTAACATAATTACGAGCCAATTTCATAATATTCATTTAAAAACAATTTAGTTTTCAGGTAAACTTAAAAATAGAAATCATGATTTTTATTGAAGATTGAACAATTAGACTAAAGGTTTTTATAAAATTAATGCTATAAAATTGGCTGTAAATACTAACTACTGCTATGAAATCTAATCCTGGTTCGAAAATATCTCCATATTTGATTTCTATGTTTTGTCGTATCAAAGCTTTGATTGTAGCTTCAATCTAAAACAGTATTATAATAATAGAGTTTGTAATGAAATTTAATAATTTATACACCAACCTGTATCGCTTCTTCACGATGTAATTTACTAATCGGATATTTATATAAATATGATAATAAGTCATCGTTCTGAAAAAAGCATTGAGATAATATAAAAAGTTTAAAAAAATATTTCTTAAAACGAATTTCAGTTTATGAAATATGGGCCTACTTTTTCGTTTCGCAGTTAAATAAAAATTAAAATCGCGTGCAAGGTCGGCTATTCCGGTGGTAATATAAACTTAAAAAAACTAGTTTTATCCAGTTACAACTAGTTTTACCTAAAGTAAAATTTTATAGTTAATAGATTTTAGTAAAAACCAGTACATTAAAAAAAATATTTGTTTCTTCCACTTAAAAGACACTTAAAACACATTAAAAAATATTTGTTTAAATGCAGCAAAATACTACTATGTATATTAATATAAATATATTATTGTAAAAACATTATATTTGATTCAAATGTTTTAATATTATAAGGTTAAATGAACAATAAAACGAAACATTATTTGTGAGCTTTCATCAATTACATGTAATTGCACTATTATTATTAAACGTCTGATGACAGCAGTAACCATTGCTGATAGCTCACAAATAATGTTTCGTTTTATTGTTCATTTAACCTTATAATTTAAAAAAATTTGAATCAAATATTAATTTCAAAGGTTAATAATATATATAATTTCTATAAAAACAATATATTATTATAAAATTATAGTCACTACTTTCACTATTCCTTTTTGTAAAAATCGTCTCAATTAAAATTATTATTTTGACCAAAATTGCATAGCTGGTTTGTTTACGAAAAGCAGTCAATGAACCCAAACAGCATGAAATTTCCACTGTTCGAGAAAATATATAAAAATTCAAGTGTTTACTCATAAGTTTTTGTAAATATTTAGTTTTATTTCAGTAGTCAGTAAAAATAAGTAAGTTGGGTTCAAAATTATAGTGAATTTTAAATTTATTTATATGCCGTGAATTGAAATTTTATAAATTAATGTTGACCAATTTTGTTAACAAAAAAAACTGGATGTTTGCAACTACTTAATGTGTATGTATGTAACAAAACTTTTATAAAACTTGCCTCTTATAAAACCATACAATGTAAGATTTAGTAATTATAATCATAACCTATAAATTTTTTTAAACAATGAACTCTCACCATTTGATTGAATTCAAGTGTAATTATAATAAAGGAATTTTAATGGCCTATTAAAACAATAATAATTGTAGTGCCATTAAATTAACTCCGCACAAATAAATATTTTTCTGATAAGTATAATGATTTATCATACATGCATATTAATTCTTATCTACCGAGTGACTAAGAATAAGTTGATTAATAAAATTTTATAAAATTCAATTAAAACTTCTTCAAATTAAAGCATAAAAACAAAACCTTATATGTTGAGCTCGCCGTTAAGGATAAGAAAACTTTTATTATCAAGATCATAATATAATGATTATAATAAAGGTTTTCTTAACCTTTAAAGTGTCATCGGTTTGATGTAATCCTTGATTTTATTTCATAACAATCACGTTAAAAATAACGTTTTGTGATACATAATAGACCTGAATTCATGTAATAAGTACCTACGTAATGCCGGTCGTTATTAAACAAGCCCTAATATAGAGTATGGCAGAGCAAGCTTACGAGCGAGGCAAACAAATAGGGAAAATGAAAATTTTACGTAGTTTATTTTTAAGTTTATGATTTGTTAAACTTATTATCAAATAAAATTTTCCATATTATAATTTTATGTTGAATAAAATATTTTAAAAATTACATATTTAATAAAATTTGAAAATTTTCCAACTTGCATTTTAGTCTATGACCCCGTTGCGCATAAGTGGTTTCGTCTTATCAAGATGTCATCAGCTAAGTTGGAAAATTTTCAAATTTTATTAAACTTGTAATTTCTAAAATATTTTATTCAACATATAATTTCACAAGTTAATAAACATTTACAATTATTATAATTATAAATTGTGCAATTTCCAAAGCGTTGCATTTTCAGACAAAAACCAAAGAAGCTTCGCTGTATGCTGCTGATGTTCTGTTGTGAGAATAACTGCTAGAAATGTTTGATTTCGTGTTTCATATTTATTTTTGTTATAAATAGACTTTGTTTATAAACGACTTGCTTTGTTTATATAAATTAAAACTGAAGGTTAACCCTTTCAAGGAATACCAAATTCGGTGTTGTGAAGCTCGGACAATTATGAATAAACTACCACTTCAACAAACCGCAAGGACTTTTAGGACTACCTTATAAAATGAGACTAACCACAGCTTTTGTATTTTTATACAGAACCATAAGAAGCAACATTATTAGAAAAACCGCCAATATCATCACTGGTACTTCCCAAATTTTCGCTAAGTTGTACTCTTCTGAATGATAACCATAAATCGTCAGTAAAGTGCATGCAATGGGCAGCATAGTGGTTAGTATACCATATAATAATAAAGTGGGATTGTAAAACATGTTGGCATGTTTAGATAATTTACATCTCATTTCATGTATTAGTCTAAAATGTCTCAGCAGTTTTATAGTCTTGTATTTCATCACCGCGCTATTCCC
Source organism: Lycocerus yunnanus (assembly GCA_036346125.1). NCBI lineage: Eukaryota > Metazoa > Arthropoda > Insecta > Coleoptera > Cantharidae > Lycocerus > Lycocerus yunnanus. The sequence goes on from JARFIX010000059.1 coordinate 1,339,399, forward strand.
CAAATTCGTGCATGCAATTCGAGTATCTAATCTTTTTCGAACAAATTGTTGACAATTTTGAGCAATTTTTAAAGCAGTTATTAAAAAAATAAAGAAGGTTAGACAAAGCATCACGTCGACATGAAGTAATATTAGATAAAATGTATCTATTGCCTTGACGAATGTCATAGTGGAATTAATTCTTAACGTTGCATAAAATGCCATAAATATAATCCATCCAATGCACATAATAGAAAAAATAGAATCAATAAAATAATCTTGCTGTTTTAAAAGAGGTTTGTGCATTTTCAGCTTCCAACGTTGTAGGGAAGTGTTCACCTCCATGTACATATTTTTAATATGTTTCGAATTGTAAGCACTTATTATTAAAATAGTTGTCGTTCTCGTGGTATTTATTAAGCAAATACAATTGAATAACCATTGTGTTATATTTTGTTTATCAAATTTTAAAACTAACTTGAAATACCAACACGAGAAAATAATGCCCAACATTAAAAAAATAAACCAAACCGCCATATGAAGTTTTGATTTAATTGTTTTTATTCCAAAACCACGCTCCTTATGCAAACATTCTATGTAGAACAGTGGAGTTCCACAAAAAGAAGTGAACCAAATTGAACGCTTTGTTGCACAACCGATACAATTTTCTTCGTACATACTCTCAACAATACGTATTATTCGACACTTTTATTCTCACAAAGTGCCCATTATTCTTAGTCTATTTTAGTTCTAACTAAAAATTACAATTTTTTAACAAGGATAATGTTAATAGTTTTTAAAACAATAATCATATTGAAAACTATTATAATAAATATTTTTTACCATTAAAGCATTCATTATCAATATAAACAATAACGTAGCCATTATTTTATATTTCGTCGTTTTCATCATTTAGAAAAACATCATTAAAAAACACTTATTATATGCGATAAGATTATTTTGTAATTTTTTCCTCATTTGATATTAGTACCTAGTAAATTTTTTTAAATTTTATAAAGAAACTAAAAACCTGCGGCAAGTTATATTTTGTAATTATAACGGAAATAGTGATAAGTAATTTTCCATTTAAGTTAAATAAGAAACGATGCAAACTGCAATTCTACATTTCCACAAGATTTATTTCCATCATTCAGCAAACAGTTAAAGGAAATATAGAAATGCATATTTGACATTTTTAATATTATATAAAGTAGCCATTTTAAAGTAGCCAGTAGGCGTTATGCTGTTAATTTTAGTATTTGTTCTGGTGTTGTAATAATAAAATAAATAAATTTTGAATAGTTTTTAAAAATTTCATTGAAGACTTCCAAAATATCACTCGGCATTTGCACTTTAAAAGAATTTTTCTTTGGTAACAAAACGTGATGTAGTATTGGAAGACACTTGTACGACGTTAATGCGACGTGTGGTTAACATTACAATATTGCAATAATTTGCTGTACCTTTCTCGCAATGACAAACATTCCTGACAACGCAACGACATCTCGCGGAATTCATTCAACTAATTGGCAATTGTTTCTTTCCTTAAATTGCTACAAATGTTTTCATAAATTTCTAACAAAAAAAAAGCCTTTTTATTCTCTCTTGTGGCACTCCGGGGCCACAAAGTCACTTCTGGTCTGGTGCTTGACTGCATCTGGGCGCTGAATGACGTATCCAGCCAAATTGTCCTTTTCTCTGTGTCCTTTCTCTCTGACGTTCTCTTAAAGGGCATCAAGGCAACAAGGGTAACAAAAAAGCTGATGAGCTGGAAGATCCTAGATAATACGCTTCTTAAAAATTATTCCTTAGAACTGCACACCAGCAGGTGGGTACAGGGAACTGCACGTAACCAAGCTAGAGCAGCAATACGCGTACCTTCTTGGAAACAAGCAAGATCCTATATGAAGCAGTTCAGGGTCCATCTGCGGCCAATTGCTGCGATATTGACTGGGCATTGCAGATTAAATAAACACCTTCATACGATGGGGTTTGCCCATGACCCCACATACCGTGGATGTAATAAAGAGGAGGAAACAACCAAGGATGCGATTTGCTGCTGTCCGGCACTGACTTCTACATATAAGAGGATCCATGTTGGGAGACTTCTGGCCTAACATGGCCAGAATCAGCGGCAGCCCGCCTGCCAGGATCGTGGAGTTGTCCTCAGTTGGGGTAGCTTGGGAGTGACAAAACCTGGGGAGGCTGATAATTGTAAGTAGCACAATGGGCCAAATTTAGTGGCCTAAGTGCGTGTGAGCCTATCTTACCATCCACCTATAATCCAGAATCCCTTTTAAGTAATTAATATTCGATTGAAATTATTAAATTGAAATGTCTTTATAACGAACTTAATTTTACAAGGCGGCATTTAAAATCTATTTGCCGGGTTACACAATGTCACAAGTATTCAAAATGTCTTTCATTTACATATTTCTTATTATTTTTTTTCATTTTATTTTAATTTTAATCTTATTGTCAATGTGCGCGCAAACATTTATCGGGATGGTTGCAGCACCTAAACTGAAAACTTTATGATTTTTAAAATAAATTATGAAAGAGGACATCTTAATGGACACATTAAAAAAATTACTGTCGCCCGACTAATTTTCGAATAAATAGCTTTACAGTTTATATTTTCCGAAATTGTTATTGATTGCCTCAGACTGTAACCACGTCCACCGACAGTTTTATACAATTTTATTCAAAATTAATCAAGAAAAAAATAGTTCTTTGAGCCACGGAGTCCGAAACGGGGTTAAACTTATTAAAGAGTTAGACAGAAATTGAAATTATCTAAAACGTGTCCCGGGGTCCGAATGTCGGTAAGTGGTGAACTGCTTGAAATGCACGTAATTGAAATACAAGTCCCATCTTTAGAATGTTTGCGATATTGCGCAATACTTTTTAAAATTTGTTTCTCATGGAAATTTCATAAACTTTAAAATTGAGTTTTGGACTTAATATAGGACTTATCAAGTTCTACCTCACATTAAAAGCCTTGTATAAATGTCCCTTTTGTTTGATAAAGCTATTTTTAGAGGAACAAGTGTACTTTAGAATTCAAAATATTAAATATTTAAATATTAATATTAAAAAAAATTAATAATAAAAAGAAAAAATATTTTCCATTAACCAATGTGGCCCAAAATCTAATCGGCTGTAAGTCTTAAAATAAAGATACAAAATACCAAATTTAGTTTTGAAATTCTCATTAGTTTTTTAAATATCTATTAAAAGCTAATATTAAATAAATAGACTTAAAAAAATTGTTTCCATTAACCAATTTCAACCAAAATTTAATCAGTTCTATTTCCTACCATAAAAATACAAAATTTCAAACTTGGTTTTGAAACTCCTGGTAGTTGCAAGATCCCAAATTTTGTTTCAAAATTTTTATTAGTTTTTGCTGTAGAGCGCATACAAAATTTGACCACAGACACACACACATACAGACATTTTTTGGAAATGAAAAAGTGTAAATACATCAAGATCTCAATTTTTTTTTAGCAAGAAAGCAATACTTTCTTATATTTACATGATATAGTAAAAAAATTTTTTACAAAATTTTCTTATTTTCTAATAATTTTTTTTTAAATACCACTTTTGATCTATGGTGCTATTTAAAATTCTGGAGTTCTAGACAATTCGATTCTTTATTACGGCTTTTGTAATACATTTTTACCTATATCTACTGTACTACAATCACTAATACTCGTTCACCCTGTATAATTTAGAACAACAATTTGTCAAAATACATTGCTCATGCGCAATAACCATTAATAATGGAAAAGTGTATATATGTGGTGCAAAGTGTAAACAATCATTATTAGTGCACTTTAACAGAATAAATAATTATTAACAGTGTATTTTGAAGTGTATCTCCACCATTTTTATTCGTTTTTCTCGATATCTTGAACGTACTGTACTACCACAAAAATATACGTTAAGACGGTTCCAAACCACTGAAAAAAAACTTTAATTAAAATTATTACAAAATCATTGTGTGCATTAATTTTTGCACTTAACTTTTCTTCTTTTATTTTAATTTTAGTATAAGTTATCATACGGAGTAAATCTTTTATTATATGAAAATTAATTATGATTTGTTATAGTATTTTCCAATAAGACAAATATACGAATGTGTCATTCCATATTAAATCAACCAAGAACTTTCATAAACTTGGTATAATTTATTGTACCTAAGTTATATCAAATAAGCATATACCTATTTTTTTTGTTCATAAAGTGGATCTATTCACGTTGCACGGCTTTTCAAAAAAATTCAAATTTAGCTACAGAGCTTTGCTAAATTATTTATCCTAAAAAGATTACGTAATAGATTACGTACTATAAGATTACGTAAAAATATTAAAACAGTAGCATCACGCATTTTGTCGAAATTGCGTCTCCCGCATAGGATACAGATACAAGTAGCTTGTTGTTTTTTATTGAGTGCCCTACGCGAGTAAATCACTTTATGGATAATCAAAAAAATAGGAGCATGCTTTTTTAGATTTGAAAAGAATTGACAGGAATGCTGTCTTCATAGATTTTTGTAATTTTTTATAGAATTAGTTAGATAATGGTAAAATTAGTCTGTAAAGGTGAAGAGGAACTAAACCATCGATTGAGGAAATTAGTTTTCAGGTCGACTTAAGAATTAAAATCATGATTTCTATTGTAGGCTGAATTTAATCAATTATTAGACAAGATGTTTTAAAATAAATTCTATAAAATTGGCTGTAAATACTTACTGCTGCTATAATATCCAATCCTGGTTCGAACATTTCTCCATATTTGACTTCTATCTTTTGTCGTATTATAGTTTTAATTGTAGTTTCAATCTATAACAGAGTTAGTTTAATAAAGTTTGTACTGCAACTAAATAATTTATAACAACCTCTAGTGCTTCCTCACGATGCAGTTTACTAATTGGATATTTAAATAAATATGATAATAACTCATCGTTCTGAAAAAAAGAATTGAATTGTTATTGAAATGTTACAATTTAAAAAACTTCAGTGCCGCACTGATCATTTGCAACAGGTAATTCCTTGGAGCGGATATTTCAAATTATCATAACTCAATAATCGCTCAAGTAAAACTGAAACTTAAGAAAATAATAGAAGGAAAACATCAAACCTGCAGTACAGGACGATTTAAACATAAACACAAAGATAGCAGCTCCAAAATTTGAATTTAGAGAAATTAGAAAAATTAATTAAAACAAAAATTTTAAAATAATTTTGGACATTTTTAGAAATGCAAAAAAGGCAAATATAGTGAATCTAAATTATAAATTGAAAAGAAATTATAGTTGAGGTGATAGGACAATGAAAATCTAACAAGTAGACACCTTTTTCACAACACACTACCAACGTAAAGATTTTTAAACTTTTTCATCGCTTTTTATAAATATATTTGCTGCATTTCTTTTCTTTTCCAATTAAAATTATGTTATGTCCAAAGAAAAAATCTCATTTTCCATCTATTTTTCATTTTTCTAATGCCCCACACTTAAATCTTGGATTGACCAATAAAAAACTCGTATTTTGTCGCGTACACCTTTTTCACTCAGTTTTGTGTTTACTTTTTCTAATTTTACCAATGGTTAGAGAAAACTAAACCATTTTTCTATTAAATTTTTAAAGGCACAAATAGATGTACTGATTGCCTATCTTTTAGATTTTAATTTGAAAAATTTGGCATTTTTACAAGCAATTTGGTGGCAAAAACCTCTTCCACGCAGACGTTTTCACGTACCAATTTTACTTCTTGTGACGTTAATTTAAAATTTATTTTCTTAAATTTACGACATATTGAAAGGAATTTTTATGATCTTTCTTTTGATGTTAATTTTATTTAGATTTGTTGCTTAAATTTCGATGTAATGCTGCTTTCTAGATCCTTCTAGTACAGAAGTACTGCTGTTGTCTCTGTGATAGATGCGGATCTGTTGTCGTTAATTTTACTTTATCATATGCAATATGAGAAAGTATTGTTTTCGTGCAAAAAAAAATTGAGATTTTGATGGATTTACACTTTTTGAGCTTCCATGAGCTAAATAAGACGATTTTCAAAAAATGTCTGCGGTAAAATTTTGTGTGCGCCTTGCAGCAAAAACTAATAGAAATTTTGAAACCAAATTGGGGATCTTGTAACTAACAGGAGTTTCAAACTCAACTTTGAGATTTTGTATTTTTGTGGTAGAAAATAAATCTGATTAAATTTTGGTTGAAATTGGTTAATGGAAACAATTTTTTAAATTTGATTCAAATTTTTTAAAATTATAAGGTTAAATGAACAATAAAACAAAACATAATTTGTGAGCTTTCAGCAATAGTTACTGCTGTCATCAGACGTTTAATAATCGTTTTGTTTTATTATTCATTTAACCTTATAATTTACAAAATTTGAATCAAATATTAATTTCAAAAGTTAATAATATATTGTGGTGATATTTTGAAATTAGATTTCAAAAATACTAAAAATGGTTTTTACTAGTTTCTTACCAGTAGTGTTGGGTTTCTCGTCACTGCGAGAAAGAATAAATGTTTTTTTTAAGAATTCCGATTTGTTGATCAATTTGAAGATCAACAAAATAAATTTGCTTTATTTTGCCAACAAGAATGCCAAAATATTGTTACTTTCAACACCTTTTTACACAAAATTATGATTTGTTTTGATGAATTTGACAGTGTGATTATTTGACATTAGTGTGTTTGTGCGCCGTTTGTTTATGGCAGGATAAAATTTAAAATTTGGAAACGAAAAGGATGTTTTTGAATGTTGGCAATTTTGGAAAAGAAAGAAAAAGGAGGAGAGTTAGTCTGGGAACTCAAGACTGAACGCACGTCAGTTGGAGGACGTGAATTTTGAGATTTTGATTTGCGTTGCCGTGAAAGCGGTAAATTTTGAGTTTGTGATAGTGCTTTCTGAAGACGGGGTCGTCTGTTTTATTTTGCGAGTTGATCAAAGTTTTGGTTGGATTTATCAATCTGCAAAGATAGCAAATGAAAAATTTTATAGAGGAGCCATTTTGGAATTATTCAAGTTTGATTTGTGCAGCGAGTCATTAAGTTTGTATTGGAGTCGAAAAGAGGAGCTATTTTGGAATTATCAAAGTTTTACTTGTACGAGTCAACGAGTTTTGGATTTGAATTGGATAATTGAAGGCAGCATTAGGCCAACAGCTGGAGTGTCAATAAGGTCAGTCGTTGAACATTTGTGCGCTAATTTAATAAAATTTTATTTGTGTTAAAACATTTTGAATAATTATTTTAAAAAATTATTACCATTGTAAAGATTTACACAAGACACAGAATTGTTTGGTGGTTTAAATTTCAGCAAATGATTTCAAATTTTAAATTTAAATTTCAATTACCAAGCAAAAAAACACAATTACACCACCTGGCATATTTGGAATTTTGTCCCAAAATCGGTTTGGTAATAAAGCAAATTTTTCAATATTCGAGTTTTAATTGCGCTGTGGTCGCCGAACATTTATTCATTTTCAGAGCTGCGAACCTTAGAACTCACTACTGGGTAAGTCTCATAGCTCTCGCTGATTAATCCTAGACAACTGGGTTAATTTTTTATGGTGTTGCAACGGAATTTCGGAAAGGGTCCTTTCACGAAAAACCACAATAATATATAATTTCAATTTTTTTAAAGTTTATTTATTTAATATTAGTTTTTATTAAATATTTGAAAAACTAATAAAAATTTCAAAACTGAATTTGGTATTGTGTATCTTTGAATTGAGACTTAAACCTGATTAGATTTTGGGTCAAATTGGTTAATGGAAAGTACTTTTTTCCTTTTATATTTAAAAATTCTTTTTAATTGTATTACCATGTTATGGTATTGAATTACCATCCCCATGACTTGATGATATTTTCTTTAAATATTAAAAAAATAATTTTTAATAATAAAATGAAAAAAATATTTTTCATCAACCAATTTCACCTAAAATCTAATCAGCTCTAAGTTTCAATACAAAGATACAAAATATCAAATTTAGTTTTTAAAATTCCCATTAGTTTTTGAAATATTTAATAAAAACTAATATTAAATAAACAGATTTAAAAAAAAATTGTTTTCATAAACCAATTGTAACCAAAATTTAATCGGTTCTAATTCCTACCATAAAGATAAATAATCACAAATTTGGTGCTGAAAATCCAATTAGTTTTATAAATATTAAGTAAACATTAATATTAAATAATAAAATTTAAAAAAATAAGAAACAATAGTTCTCGTAAACCAATTTTAACCAAAATTTAATCCGTTCTAAATCTCGATATATGATTCGATAAGGTATTGATATCCTTAATTTTGTTTCAAAATTCTTATTAGTTTATAAAATACTAATTAAAAAAGTAATAATATTACATAATAAAATTTAAAAAAACAGTTTCCATGTACCAATGTTAACCCAAATCTAACAGCTCTAAGTCTCAATATAAGAATACAAAATTCCAAATTTGGTTTCAAAATTCTTATTAGTTTTGCTGTAGAGCGCACAAAATTGGACCACAACATTTTATTTTCCTATTTACGTAGTAAGGAAAGTATTGTAATCGAGTAAATAAAAGTTTTGAGTTTACATTTTCCCAAGGCCTATAAGTGCATAGAAAACGTTTAAAACAATTTTGGAATGATGTCCGGATGTGCGTGTGTGTGTGTGTGACTGTTTTTTTTCGTCCACGATTTCGGATAAACGCATGCACCGATTGATTCGAAATTTGGCACGTTGGTTGTAAATCACCGTCTAAAGAGCTGATTAGATTTTGGTTGAAACCTTTAACTTTGAAATGGTTGGAAAATCTCAATTTTTTAGTGCATGAAAATAATTCATATTACATTATGATAAAGTAAAATCAACCTAATCAAATAAATACACATTTGAATAATAACAAGTATTGAAATTGTGAAAAATTCAGGGCAGAGTACGCGAACTGGGACTTTAAAATCGCAAATTCCTATAGATATGGTATAATATTATGAAAAAACATAATTAGAAATATTATAAACTATGGATGATTTAAAATTTTCACGTTTAGGCATTAAAACTCAAAATTGAAATACGTATCCATGATAGGCTACATTTGAACCTCAAGCCCCGCCCATTTTGAATTGTTTGTAGCAATTTTACTAAAAATTACGTATTTTATCACATTTTGATGCAGACGTCACATATGTGTACTGTTATTTGAATAAAACATGGAATTGCATCGATTTAAGGAGTATTTTCGAAAAAAAAATAATTTTTTGTGTGAATTCGTTTCTGATGTGATTGCGCTGTCAAAACCTACTCTCCCCAAGCTTCCGCTCCATCGAGCGGTTTTGACACGCGCTAAACTTGTTAAAAACATCCCTTAAGCGGCTCCAACTCAAAAAGTTTCCAATCTCGGATGGATCTCAGGGAGCGACTGACTTCCTCCCAACGCTGCTCTAGTAGGCTCCGCCTCATTATCAATTCATGCATATTAAAATGCACGGACTGTTATCAAAATAAATATTTTGCCCGCATTTCGTGCTTTTTAAAATTGATTTTTATCGTTATTATTAGAAATATCGACTTCATCCATAGTACATTCCACTCGTATTAACGTTCTCTACCTAATTCTAAATAAACATTTGTAAAATAATCACAGGCAAAAAGTCCCAGTTAGCGTACTCCAACGAAATTCAGATATCAAGGATGAAAATGTTTCTAAGACAAATGTTTTGTATACCGTAGCAAACAAAGAAGTGCTTTGTGTAGCTGGTGGAGACAGAGAGTTATTGCTCAACATAATAAAGAAAACGAAGGGGTTAACCCCTGGTGAAGTTTTTTGTACACATCTCATGAAGTACATGAAGTACTTCACGTGGAACATTCTCCATCCAGTGCCTCTGCAACGGAAGATTTCAATTTACTTGATAAAAAATAAATAGCGTGAACACTCCAGTGCTCTGCAACGAGACCTTCAGTTTACTTCTGATAAAATAAACTATTCAATCCGGGGGTCTGGGGTGTGGAACACCCTCCAGTGCACAAATTTTGGAATGAAAACATTCAGAACATGCAGAACCCCAGACCAAGTAGTTTACTTTCTATCAGAAGTAAACCAAAGATCTCCGTTGCAGAGGCACTGGAGGTGTTCCACCCAACTCCCGGTTTAGATAATTTATTATTATTAAAGTGAATTAAATATTTAAACATATCTCAAGTTTATTAAAATTAGCTATGGTCAAGTAAATGTGTTTAATTCTTAATTTGACAATTAATTATAAATTCCGTACCCTTTGGGAGGCAGATCTCTGCAAAAAATAAAAATAAACTACTTAATCCGAGGGGTCTAAGGTGTGAACACCTTCTAGTGCCTCTGCAACGGAAAATTTTCAGTTTACTAATGATAAAAATAAACTATTGATCCGGAGTGTGGACCCTCCATTGCTCAAATTTTGAATCCGTGAATTACGCTGAATTATATGAAGTCAAGAAGTATGCAGAATTATCATGAATTACGTTAAGTGTGAAGTAATTGTAACATTCTCTGCGGTTGACTCAAAGAAAAGGAAAACAATTCTTGGTCATATTTCGGCGTGAGCGAAGAGTCTTCCGTATCATAGAGAAAATTGAAGAAAAGCGGATGAAGGATGGAAATGTACGCTCCGAGACATCAGAAGTTGACGAAATGAACTCGAGACATTGATTGCAACAGCTAAGAATAGAGATACTTTGCTAAAGTTGTCGCCAACCCCGATACCATTCTTTGATAATCCGGCAAAATTTGCAAAGTGGTTGAATATTGATGCATCCACCGTATAGTCTAAACATAGCACTCTGACTTCATTGTCCGACTCTGCAGAATTCTCTCTAAATTAATCTGGCTTCAACTGATTCAGTTATTTAACCAGAACCACGATAGTTCTTTACTTGCATCATGGCTCTATCCGAAAAATGGTGAAACACTGTCAATAAGATGGCATATTTTAATAAATTCATTTTACACTATAAGAAAACTAGGTGAGAGTCAATTTATTCGTAAATACACTTTTGTATAGAAGTGTATACCAAAGAAAAATAAAAATACAATCTCTTTAAGATAAAGATCAATCTTGTGGGTTATAATCGTAAATTAATTTTCAATGAATTTGCATACAAATAATACGTAATAATTTTTAAGAAGATTTTATCATCATAAGTATCGGTTTTATATGAAACATTAGGAGTGCCATAACTAACAGGTTGAGAATAGTCGCTCATAATTCGCAAAATTTTTGTCCGATTACATTTATTTTTACTGATAATAACCATTATCATAATTGTGAAACGAGATTCTGTAATTTATGTCGCAACAACCTATTTAATTTGAGGGTTAAAGCAAAGCCAATGTGAAATGTATTTCAAAAATTTTTAACCGTTTTTTCAAAATTGTGTTAATAATCCGCAAATTTTATTTTGTTTATCAATTAACCATCTTTATAATCACTTTAAAAATCGTAAATTCGCGTCAGAATTTTAATTCATGTCACCGAAATGCAAAAGAGCCAATGAGGAAATTGTATTGTTAATAAATTTTTAAAGCCGTTTTTTTCAAAATTGTGTTAATAATCCGCAAATTTTATTTTGTTTATACGGTAATTAGACCCTCATCTTTCATAATCCACTTTAAAAATCGTAAAAATCGAGATCAGGGAATTCGAACCGTCATTGTCACCAAAAACTAGTTGAATTTTACTAAAATACACCACGAAGTTTTTCCCTTACGTCATACATAGGTACCTATATACTACTTACGCATATGTTGTAATTTTAAAGTATGCAATATAGGGTTGTTCGGAAAGTGTTTGCGGTTTGTTTTATTTAAAAAAATTTAAAAGTTTTCTAATTTCATAACAGTTTTTAGTGAAGTAATTTCCTGACCTTTTGCCATATTTCAGGCAACTTCATGGATTCCTCATTAATTTTGGGGCTTGAGGTCGTCCAGAGCGTTGTTTGTCTTGGGTCCAAAAATTTACAGAACGAAATTTCGCAAACCAGCGCAAAACAGAAACTTCTCCTCGCGAAACTAGAAATGCAAAATTTGGTGGAAATGCTCTGTTTAGTGATCTACATTTAATTTTATTATTAACAGACTTTGTTTATAAATGGCTTGCTTTGTTTATTATGTAACGCTGAAGGTTTTCCCTTTAGAACGATACCGAATTTCTTGAAGTTAGATGATGTGGAGCTCGGAAAAATTTGATTAAGCATACGCTTCAAAAAACCGCAAAAACTTTCCGAACTACCTTATATTATAAAGCTAAAATCAATACTTACAGCCATTTTTGAATTATTATACAGAACGAAAAGAAGCGGTATCAATAGAAAATCTCCCAATAACAACGCTGGTACTTCCCAAATTTTTGCTAAGTTGTAATCTTCTGAATTGTAACCATAAATTATCACTAAAGTGCAGGCAACGGGCAGCATAGTGGTTAGTAAACAATAGAATAATATAGTTGGATTGTAAAACATGTTGACCTGTTTAAATAATTTACATCTCATTTCATGTATTAATCTAAAATGTCTCAGCAGTTTTATAGTCTTGCACTTTATCGCTGCGCTATTCTCTATATTCGTGTATGCAATTCGAGTATCTAATCTTTTCCGAACAAATTGTTGACAATTTTGAGCAATTTTACTTGTACTTATTAAAAAAATAAGGAAAGTTAGACAAATCATCAAGTCGACATGAATTAATATTAGTTGAAGTGTATCTAGTGTTTTTACGAATGTCGTACCGGATTTAACTTTTAAAATCATACAAAATGAAACGAATGTAATCCATCCCATGCACATTATTGAAAAAATAGAATCAATCAAATAATCTTGTTGTTTTAAAAGAGGCTCGTGCATTTTCAACTTCCAATGTTGTAGGTAAGTATTCACTATCATGTAGAGATTTTTAAAATGTTTCGATTTGTAAGCACTTATTATTAAAATCATTGTCGTTCTCGATGTATTTAATAGGCATATACAAAAAAATATCCATTGCGTTATATTTTGTTTATCAAATTTTGAAATCAACCTGATATACCAACACGATAAAGTAATGCCCAACATTATAAAAATAAACCAAACCGCCATGTGAAGTTTTGATTTAATTATTTTTAGCCCAAAACCACGGTCCATGTGCAAACATTCTATGTAGAACAATGGAGTTCCACAAAAAGAAGAAAACCAAATTGAGCGTTTTGTTGCACAACCGATACAATTTTCTTTGTACATACTCTCAACAATACGTATTATTCGACACTTTTATTCTCACAAAGTGCCCATTATTCTTATTCTATTTTAGTTCTAACTAAAAATTACAATTTTTTAACTAGGATAATGTTAATAGTTTTTAAAGCAATAATCATATTGAAAACTATTATAATAAATATTTTTTACCATTAAAGCATTCATTATCAATATAAACAATAATGTAGCCATTATTTTATACTTCGTTGTTTTCATCATTTAGAAAACATCGTTAATAGTATATTATACACCAAGGTAGTGAAGCATAGTGTTATAACCCTAGCGCCATATTAAATCCCAAGGTGCGTAGCACCGCGGATTTAAGGCGCGTTATAACACGCTTCACTACCGTGGTTTATATACAATTTTTCCACTACTAGGATTGTTTACTCTTATAATAATAATTGTTAATGAATAAAGTAAATCGTTTTAATTATTTATTTCAAATTATAAAACAAATGATAGTTTTTTGTTTTGATGTTGACACTTGCTTGAAAATGTTTAATTAATTTTGACATAAAGGTTACATTAAATATCGAATAAAAACTAGTGAACGTGGAATACAAGTATATAGATGTTGACGAAAACTATTTTGTCAAAAAATGTACTATTTGTAACGATAATTGATTGTAATAATAATTATTAATAATCGATTTATAAAGTTTCCAGTTTCAGCTGTCATAATTAATTCGTTTTCTCATTTCGCCTAATTGCTAAACGTCACAAAATTCCAATTTAATCAACATTTTAAATATCAAATTAATCTTATTTATAGACCGACTTTAATTATTTAAACACTATTGATAGCATTTCTTGGTTATGCTAATTCGTTTTACACATAAATTTTCTTTCAAAATGGCCCGAAGTTTCCGGAAAACGCATTTATGTTCATTATTAACCTCAGGTGAATAATAAAAAATTATTCACCTCAGGTGACAGAAGGCGTGGTTCACAGTTCGATCACTTACGTTGAAATGATAGTGTTTATGGCTAGTAGTGGAAAAAAACTTATTATATGCGATAAGATTATTTTGTAATTTTTCCTCGTTTGATATTAGTACCTAGTAAATTTTTTTAAATTTTATAAAAAAACTAAAAACCTGCGGCAAGTTATATTTTGTAATTATAACGGAAATAGTGATAAGTAATTTGCCATTTAAATTAAATAAGAAACGATGCGAACTGCAATTCTGCATTTCCACAAGATTTATTTTCATCATTCAGCAAACAGTTAAAGGAAATATAGAAATGCATATTCGACATCTTTAATATTATATAAAGTAGCCATTTTATGGTTAGTTAGTTACTCATATTAGTTTAAAGGCGTTATGCTGTTAGTTTTAGTATTTGTTCTGGTGTTGTAATAATAAAATAAATAAATTTTGGATAGTTTTTAAAAATTTCAATGAAGACTTCCAAAATATCACTCGGCAGTATTATTTTTATTTGAGACTGCCTTTTTGTTTTTGTATTTGCACTTTAAAAAAATTTTTCTTGACACTTATACGACGTTAATGCGACGTGTGGTTAACATTACAATATTGCAATAATTTGCTGTACCTTTCTCGCAATGACAAACATTCCTGACAACGCAACGACATCTCGCGGAATTCATTCAACTAATTGGCAATTGTTTATTTCCTTAAATTACTACAAATGTTTATGAATGACGTATCCAGCCAAATTGTCCTTTTTCTCTGTGTCCTTTCTTTCTGACGTTCTCTTAAAGGGCATCAAGGCAACAAGGGTAACGAAAAAGGTGATGAGCTGGAAGATCCTAGATAATGCTATTCTTAAAAATTATTCCTTAGAACTGCACATCAGCAGGTGGGTACAGGGAACTGGACGTATCCAAGCTAGGGCAGCAATACGCGTACCTTCTTGGGAAACATGCAAGATCCTATATGAAGCAGTTCAGGGTCCATCTGCGGCCAATTGCAGCGATATTGGCTGGGCATTGCAGATTAAATAAACACCTTCATACGATGGGGTTTGAAGATGACCCCACATACCGTAGATGTAACAAAGAGGAAGAAACACCGAGTATGTGGTTTGCTGCTGTCCTGCACTGACTTCTACATATAAGAGGATCCATGTTGGGAGACATCTGGCCTAACATAGCCAGAATTAGCGGCACTACGTCTTCCAGGATCTTGGAGTTTGTCCTCCAGTTGGGGGGGGGGGGGAGACTGATAATTGGAAGTAGCACAATGAGCCAGATTTAGTGGCCTAAGTGCGTGTGAGCTTATCTTACCCTCCACCCATAATCCAGAATCTCTTTTAAGTAATTAATATTCGATTGAAATTATTAAATGGAAATGTCTTTATAACGAACTTAATTTTACAAGGCCGCATTTAAAATCTATTTGCCGGTTTAGATAATGTCACAAGTATTCAAAATGTCTTTCATTTACATATTTCTTATTATTTTAAAAATTTTTTTTTTTTTAATTTTAATCTTATTGTCAATGTGCGCACAAACATTTATCGGGACGGTTGCAGCACCAAAAAAAAAAACTTTATGATTTTTAAAATAAATTATGAAAGAGGACATCTTAATGTACACATTAAAAAAAAATTACTGTCAGCCGACTAATTTTCGAATAAAAAGCTTTACAGTTCATATTTTCCAAAATTGTTATTGATTGCCTCAGACTGTAACCACGCCCACCGACAGTTTTATACAATTTTATTCAAAATTAATCAAGAAAAAAATAGTTCTTTGAGCCACGGAGTCCGAAACGGGGTTAAACTTATTAAAGAGTTGGACAGAAATTGAAATTATCCAAAACGTGTCCCGGGGTCCGAATGTCGGTAAGTGGTGAACTGCTTGAAATGCACGTAATTCGAAATACAAGTCCCATCTTTAGAATGTTTGCAATATTGCGCAATACTTTTTTTAATTTGTTTCTTATGGAAATTTCATAAACTTTAAAATTGAATTTTGGACTTAGTATAGGACTTATCAAGTTCTACCTCACCTTAAAAGCCTTGTATAAATTTCCCTTTGGTTTGATAAAGCTATTTTTAGAGAAACAAGTGTACTTTAGAATTCAAGAATAATAAATATTATATATTTTTTTAATATTTTAAAATAAAAAATTTTATAATAAAAAAAAAGATATTTTCCATTAACCAATTTGGCCCAAAATCTAATCGGCTCTAAGTCTCAAAATAAAGATACAAAATACCAAATTTAGTTTTGAAATTCTCATTAGTTTTTGAAATATTTATTAAAAACTAATATTAAATAAATAGACTTAAAAATTATCCAATTTCACCCAAAATTTAATCAGTTCTATTTCCTACCATAAAAATACAAAATTTCAAATTTGGTCTTAAAACTCCTGTTAGTTACAAGATCCCAAATTTGGTTTCAAAATTTCTATTAGTTTTTGCTGTAGAGCGGATACAAAATTTGACTACACACACACACACACATACAGACATTTTTTGGAAATGGAAAAGTGTAAATACATCAAGATTTCAATTTTTTTTAGCACGAAAACAATACTTTCTTATATTTCACATGATATACATGGTAAAAACTTTTTTTACAAAATTTTCTTAATTTTTAATAATTTTCTTTAAATACCACTTTTGGGGTAGGGTTCGATTTACCGGACTAGAAAATACACTTTTTCCTATAGAAATGGCTTTATCAAACGAAAGAACATAAAAATACAAGCTCTCTAAGGTGAGAATCAATCTTGTCGGAGTTGTAATAAGGCCAAAATTTAATTTTGAAAATTGCAATTTTCCCATAAGAAATACATGTAAGTGTAATATTACGCAATAATTTTATGCATTTTGGTAACAGTGCGTGCACATTCATACTAGCGGATCTACCTTAGGGCGGGGTTAACTAGAGCAGCGTTAGTTAGGAAGTCAGTCGCTTCTTGAGATCCGCCGCGTCAACTTTCAAACTTCTGGAGTTTGAGCGCTTAAGGATGTTTTTAATAAGTTTAGCGCGTGTCAAAAACGTTCGGAGCGCCCTTCAAGACCCGGAGGGTTGCGGAGAATAGGTTTTAACAGCGCAATCAAATCAGAAACGAATTCACACAAAAAGTAAATTTTTTTCGGAAATTTGTTGTCCGATCACAAATTTAATTTAGTATTAGCTAATTACACCATTATCTATCATAATTCGTGGTAAAAACCGAGATTCTGGTATATTTACGGTCGCCACCAACTTTTTCAATTTTGGGGGCGGGGTTACACTTCAAATTGCCAATGAGTAAATTGCATTCCAAATTAACTTTAAAGCCGTTTTTTTCCAAATTGTGTGAACCGACCGCAAGTTTTATCTTTTTATACGCTAATTCATCTTTCATAATCCACTTTAAAAATGGTAAAAATCCCGTTCCGGTAATTCGAACCGCTTCCCCACTTTTAATCTATGATGCTATTTAAAATTTTGGAGTTCTAGACAATTCGATTCTTTATTATAGGCCAGTCAGTAGAGAATCGAAATAAGGTGGATGTTGCAAACGGTGGTGTAGAAGATTTTATTTTTTAACTTGTATAAAAGGTACAAGCATGTGAAAAATAAAATGCTAACACGGCGACCTCAGGAAAACTTTTGGCAGGAAAGAACTTCAAAATTTTAGGACTTTTTTAGTTTTTGCATATAACTCTAAACCGTGGATCCTATCAAAACATTTGTGGTTTAACAAATTAAAGAGCGTTAAATTCTGCGTCGAATAGAGTACTACAACTTAATAATTTGGTCAAGTGGTATAGTCGAAAACTACGGTCAAAAACGACAATTTTTCTAATTTTGTCAAAAACTGAGATATACGTATATTGAGTGTGCGTCCGGCATCGATGCGCTGCACTAAATTCGTTGTAACTTTTAAACTAATTAATGAAATTGAGCATTCAAAAGTTCAAATGAAAGAAGAAAACTATTGAACTATTATATTTTCTAATATAAAATGAATGTATATAAGAGTAGTAAATGTATATAGTTGGAACATACGGAGATATCCGATAAAATCGCTAAGAGCTCTACCATTTCTACAATTCTTAAAATAAAGATCTGAAATTTTACAGATTACTCTAGAAGTAATGTATAAAAATATGCAATAAGGAAAAAATCTCAAAATTTAGTATTAAGATGTATACTTCCAAAATTTCAAAATTTTGGGTAAGTAATAAAATCTGAAATGTATACCTAACTTTAACCACATATTACTCTTGCTTAAATCGCGTTATTGGATTTCTACAGGTGCGATTTTTAAAGCTTGAAATGTGTACTTTAAGATGTATAAGAGGATTTAGGTTAAAAGTAAATCAACCCTTTTATTTTACAGAAATAAAAATAAATTTTTTTGCTCCAAAATTCGTTAAATTAGAAGTACGTTAAACGTTAATAACTTTTATAAAAATTTATTTAACCTACCTAACTAGCATATATTATTAATAGGACTTAAAATAAGTGAATTTAGTGTAAAAATTTTAGAATATATAATAATAGCTTTTAGCGATTTTATCGGATATCTCCGTATGTTCCAATTATATACATATACTACTCTTATATACATTCATTTTTTATTTAAAATATAATATCCAATAGCTACATGTTTCTTCTTTCATTTGAGCTTTTGAATGCTCAATTTCATTAATTAGTTTAAAAGTTACAACAATTTAGTGCAGCGCGATCGATGCCGGACGCCACTCACTATACGTATATCTCAGTTTTGACAAAATTAGAAAAATGTCGTTTTTGACCGTAGTTTTCGACCATACCACTTGACCAAATTATTAAGTTGTAGTATTCATTCGACGCAGAATTTAACGCTCTTTAATTTGTTAAACCACAAATGTTTTGATAGGATCCACGGTTTAGGAGTTATATGCAAAAAACTAAAAAAAGTCCTAAAATTTTGAAGTTCTTTGGCTGCCAAAAGTTCTCCCGAGGTCGCCCGTGTTAGCATTTTGTTTTTCACATGCTTGTACCTATTTATACAAGTTAAAAAAATAAAATCTTCTACACCACCGTTTGCAACATACAATTTCTTTACTGACTGGCCTATACGGCTTTTGTAATACATTTTCATCTATATCTACTGTACTACAATCACTAATACTCATTCACCCTGTATAATTTAGAACAACTTGTCAAAATGCATTGCGCATGCGCATTTTCATTTATTAATGAAAAAGTGTATATATGTGGTGCAAAGTGTAAACAACCATTATTAGTGCACTTCAACGGAATAAATAATTATTAACAGTAAATTTTGAAGTGTATCTCCACCATTTTATTCGTTTTCTAGATATCTTGAACATACTGTACTACCACGAAAACATACGTTAAGACGGTTCCAAACCACTGCAAAAAAAACTGTAATTAAAATTATTACAAAAACACTGTGTGCATTAATTTTTGCACTTAACTTTTCTTCAAAACATTTTAGTATAAGTTATCATACGAAGTAAATCTTTTATTATATGAAAATTACTTATGATTTGTTGTAGTATTTTCCAATGAGACAAATATACGAATGTGTCATTCCATATCAAATCAACCAAGAATTTTCATAAATTGGTATAATTTATTGTACCTAAGTTATACCAAATAAGCATATACCTATTTTTTTTGTTCATAAAGTGGATGTTGCACGGCTTTTCAAAAAAATTCAAATTTGGCTTCAGAACTTTGCTAAATTATTTATCCTAAAAAGATATTCAAAAAATCGTTTTCAATATCTTGAAATCTACTAGACAAGTCTAGACAAATAATTTACACATTACGTAATAGTTAAAACAGTAGCATGACGCATTTTGTCGAAATTGCGTCTCCCGCATAGGATACAGATACAAGTAGCTTGTTGTTTTTTGAGTGCCCTACGCGAGTGAGTCACTTTATAGATAATCAAAAATAGGAGCATGCTTTTTTAGATTTGAAAAGAATTGACAGGAATGCTGTCTTCAAAGATTTTTGTAATTTTTTATAGAATTAGATAATGGTAAAATTAGTCTGTAAAGGTGAGAAGGAACTAAACCATCGATTGAGGAATTTAGTTTTCAGGTCCACTTAAGAATTAAAATCATGATTTCTATTGTAGGCTAAATTTAATCAATTAGACTAAAGATGTTTTAAAATAAATTCTATAAAATTGGTTGTAAATACTTACTGATGCTATAATATCCAATCCTGGTTCAAACATTTCTCCATATTTGACTTCCATCTTTTGTCGTATTATAGCTTTAATTGTAGTTTCAATCTATAACACTGTTAGTTTAATAAAGTTTGTAATACAACTAAATAATTTATAACAACCTCTAGTGCTTCCTCGCGATGCAGTTTACTAATTGGATATTTAAATAAATAAGATAATAACTCATCGTTCTGAAAAAGGATTGAATTGTTATTGAAATGTTACCAAATAAAAACTTCAGTGCCGTACTGATCATTTTGCAACAGGTAATTCCTTGAGGCGGATATTTCAAATGATCATAACTCAATAATCGCTCAAGTAAAACTGAAACTTCAGAAAATAATAAAGGAAAACATCAAAATTTGAATTCAGAGAAATCAGAAAATTAATTAAAACAAAATTTTAAAATAATTTTGGAAATTTTTAGAAATGTAAAACAGACAAACATAATTGACCTGCATTATAAATTCAAAATAAAATATAGTTGAGGTGATAGGCCAATGAAAATCTAACAAGTAGACACCTTTTTCACTTTTTAGTTTTAATACAAAGATACAAAATATCAAATTTGGTTTTAAAATTCCTATTAGTTTTGAAATATTTAATCTTCTTCTTTTCTTCTTCTTTTCAAGTATAGGCAGTTTTATTAAAATATTTAATAAAAACTAATATTAAATAAAAAGATTTAAAAAATTGTTTCATAAACCAATTGTAACCAAAATTTAATCAGTTCTAATTTCTACTATAAAGATAAAAAATCTCAAATTTAGTTTTAAAAACCTATTCGTTATTTAAATATTAATATTGAATAATAAAATTTAAAAAATAAAAAACAATAATTTTCGTAAACCAATTTAACTAAAATTTAATCAGTTCTAAATCTCGATATAAATATGTGATATTCTAAATTTTGTTTTAAAATTCTTATTAGTTTTGAAATATTAATTAAAAACTAATATTAAATAATGAGATTTAAAAATTAAAAAAAAAAACAGTTTCCATGAACCAATGTTAACCAAAATCTAATCAGCTCTAAGTCTCAATATAAGAATACAAAATTCCAAATTTGATTTCAAAATTCCTATTAGTTTTGCTGTAGAGCTCACACAAAATTTGACCACACACACACATTTTACTTTCCCATTTACGTAGTAAAGAAAAGTATTGTAATCGAGTAAAAAAAGTTTTGAGTTTACATTTTCCATGGTCTATGAGTGCATAGAAGTCGTTTAAGACAATTTTAGAATGATGTCCAAATCTGCGTGTGAGTGTTTATTGCTCAACATAATAAAGAAAAGAAAACATTATATCTTGGTCATATTTTTCGGCGTGAGCGGTATCGCCTCCTCCGTCTCATCATAGAGGGAAAAATTGAAGAAAAGCGGGATGTGAGAAGGATGGAAATGTCACGGCTCCGAGACATCAGAAAGTTGACGGAGATGAACTTCAAGACATTGATTGCAACAGCTAAGAATAGAGATACGTTTGCTAAGTTGTCGCCAACCTCCGATAGGTGAAGAGTATTTGAAGAAGAAGAAGAAAAAAAAGAAATTAAGAATAATAAATACGGTTATTTGTCTAACTAATGATAACCGCAAATTGCATAATTCAAGTGTTTCAATGTCTATACGGTACCGAGGACGACTAATGACCCAGAAACAGATGTGTACTTATCCTTGATTTGTGCAAACTGTTTGTAAAATATATTGAAAATCAAATTTAACTAGAGATTTGTTAGATCTTTGTTATAATTATAATATCCAATATATTAGGCAAGGAAAAAAGCTGGGTTAAGTTCGATGACTGCGAAGTGCAATTCATTGGGATTAAAATCGGAAAGATAATTAATAAAGTTCATCAAAGGCGAATGGAAAAGCTTTGTTGGTGAAACCCCACAGAAACTTGAATATTAAATTTTACTTCGCGAACAGGCTGTACTAAGGAGATTTCTTAATTAACGTAATTATAAGTTCAATCTAATGTGAAAGAGTTTTGACAACTATCAATAGGAATGGAGCATATTTTAATAAATCACTTCACACTATAAGAAAACAGTTAATTTTACTAAAAACGTCACGAACTTTTCCTTACGTAAAAATTATTGGTACCTTGGATATATTACTTACGTAAATATTGTAATTTTAAAGTATCAATCTAGGGTTTTCGGAAAGTCTTTGCGGTTTGTTATATTTAAGAAAATTCAAAAGTTTTTAATTTCATAACAGCTTTTAATTAGTGAAGCAACTGACCTTTGCCATCTTTAAGGCAACTTCTGTTCCTCGTCAATGTTGGTTTGAGGCTGCCAGAGCGTTGTTGTCTTGGTAAAATTTCAGAACAAAATTTGCAACCAGTGCGTTCTACAAGGAAGCTTAGCTGTACACTGCTGATGTTCTTGAACTTCTGTGTATTTATGACTCGCGAAAGTGAATGCAAAATTTGGTGAAATGCTCTGTTTAGTGATCCATATTTAATTTTATTATAAACAGACTTTGTTTATAAATGCTTGCTTTGTTTATTATGTAACGCTGAAGGTTTACCCTTTAGAACGATACCGAATTTGTTTTAAGTTAGATGTTGTGCAGCTCGAAATTTGATCAAACATACGCTTCAAAAACCGCAAAGACTTTCCGAACTACCTTATATTATAAAGCTAAAATCAATACTTACAACAATTTTTGAATTTTTATACAGAACGATAAGAAGCGATATCATTAGAAAATCTCCCAATAACAACACTGGTACTTCCCAAATTTTTGCTAAGTTGTAATCTTCTGAATTGTAACCATAAATTATCACTAAAGTGCAGGCAATGGGCAGCATAGTGGTTAGTAAACAATATAATAATAAAGTTGGATTGTAAAATATGTTGGCCTGTTTAAATAATTTACATCTCATTTCATGTATTAATCTAAAATGCCTCAGCAGTTTTATAGTCTTGCACTTCATCGCTGAGCTATTCTCTAAATTCGTGCATGTAATTCGAGTATTTAATCTTTTCCGAACAAATTGTTGACAATTTTGAGCCATTTTAGTTGTACTTATTAAAAAAATAAGAAAAGTTAGACAAATCATCAAGTCGACATGAACTAATATTAGTTGAAGTGTATCTAGTGTTTTTACGAATGTCGTACCGGATTTAACTTTCAAAATCATACAAAATGAAAGGAATGTAATCCATCCAATGCACATTATTGAAAAAATAGAATCAATCAAATAATCTTGTTGTTCTAAAAGAGGCTCGTGCATTTTCAACTTCCAATGTTGTAGGTAAGTATTCACTATCATGTAGAGATTTTTAATATGTTTCGATTTATAAGCACTTATTATTAAAATCATTGTCGTTCTCGATGTATTTAATAAGCATATACAAAAGAATATCCATTGTGTTATATTTTGTTTATCAAATTTTGAAATTAACCTGATATACCAACACGATAAAGTAATGCCCAACATTACAAAAATTAACCAAACCGCCATGTGAAGTTTTGATTTAATTATTTTTAGTCCAAAACCACGGTCCTTGTGCAAACATTCTATGTAGAACAATGGAGTTCCACAAAAAAGAAGAAAACCAAATTGAGCGCTTTGTTGCACAACCGATACAATTTTCTTTGTACATACTCTCAACAATATGTATTATTCTACAATTCACACAATACACAAAGTACTCAATATACCGAACCTATTATAGATTTACTACTAATAACAATTTGTAACAAGGATAATGATAATAGTTTTTAAAACAATAATCATATTGAAAACTATCATAATAAAATTTTTTTTTCCCATTAAAACATTTAATGTTAAAATAATTAACTCATTATTTCATATTTTGTTCGTTTTCATCACTTTGATAAAATATTACAAAAAAACACTTACTATGTGCAATAAGACTTTTTTGTAATTTACAGAATAGTACTGGGGTCGACTGTTGCAACCATGAATAACAGCAACAGTAACTCGATAAATAGGAAAAAAGGCAAATCAATAAAAGGAAACAATTGTTTAATAATATTTTATTAAAGAAAGTAACACAACCACACTAAATTTGGTACAATAAAAATTTGCCAAACGAATAGCCAAACAATTATTTCAGCTGAGGGCTGAAAATCTAAATAATCAGCAACCTAATTAGTTCAGTATTGATACTTGAAGCTCGCATCAGATGTTCGACGTATTAACGAGATCAATGCTTCACAAATACATGTCACACTCCAAGACAAAATGCATTTTATGCTTTCTACACTTATCAATACCGATTGCTACAAATCAGCACAATAGGAGCTAGCCAAACCACACGGACAGCTTTACAGTAATACAACACCACACAATTACAAATAATCACTGGCTTGCTTGAAAATTGGCTTTGACACTATTCCTACTGATTCTTACGTAAAACGACCTTCTGAATCCGGGAAACCCCCTCGTAAATAAGATAAGTACCTTCATTTGGGCACTAGGTGATTTGGGGTAGAGTTAAAATTCCCGGGTTCAAAAATACACTTTTCCTATAGAAATGGCTTTACCAAACAAAAGAACACAAAAATACAAGCTCTTTAAGGTAAGGATCAATCTTGGCGGAGTTGTAATAAGGCCACAATTTAATTTTGAAAATTGCAGTTTTCCCATAAGAAATACATGTAAGTGTATTATTGCGCAATAAAATGCCAAACATGGCATACATTGTGTTGAGGGTACGTATGATGTGCCTGGGTAGACAGTAGCAAGCGATGAGGAGATACCAGCCGCTCCTTGACATTCATCGTACAACATCTACACTTAGCCGAGTTAGACCTTTTTGGGGGATGCTTTTAGTAAGTAAAGCGCTTGTTAAAACCGCTTGTAGTTTCCGGAGCGGAGGGTGCGTAAAGTGGGTTTTTGTACGTCTGCTTTTTATCCACAGAGTATATAACCGACACTGTTGATAACTTATTCCCATTGACCAACAGAACAACTTCCAAGCTTGTCTGTCTTTCATGAGTTTACAAACAGTCTGGGTCACGTGACATATTTAGTTTTATCATCAATGCATTGAATTAGGGCAGAATACTAAACCTTCGCCTTCTAAAAAAAAAGGGGTATATTCGGATTCAGGAGGTCATTTTACAAAAGAATCAGCAGAAATGGTGTCAGTACTTAGTAAGTGTAAACCTGTGAGTCAGTTAAATGCAACCACAAATTTGTGACCTCTTGTTCTATAAAAGAAATTTAAATACGCAAGCTTTGAAGCAAACACTAAAAACTGTTGTCAAAATTATAAGACTCTGAAGGAATCTCTTATTTACAATTTTAACAATGAGATCTTAAAATGTGAAATAATTTAGATAAAAAAGTTCCAAAAACTTGAACCGTGCAAATGAAACACAATCGTGAACTATTCAGCAGTAATTAGGTGACAAAAGGTAAGTGCAAATTATTGAAGTTTTAAATACAACATTAACAATTTATATTAATAATGAATGTAAATATTTAATTCCGATTAACTTAAATCTTTCACGTGCGTCTCATCAGCAATAAATTTATATATAAGAACAACAATTTTAAGAAATAAATAATACTTTGATTCAAATTTCTTAAAATTATAAGGTTAACTGAACAATAAAACGAAACGTTATTTGTGAGCTTTCAGCAATGGTTAATTTCAAAGGTTAATAATATATATAATTTCAGAAATAAATAAACATTTTAAAAATTAATTTTGTCGTGAGTTGTATTCCACAAGGAGAGTGACTTTTGTAATCCAAGCAACAGTACGTTAGTGACCCAGAAGCCAACCTACTCTATTTCAATCTGTTATGAGATTAAAGAATCGGTATTAGGATAAGCATAACATTCTTCAAGGATTACTAAATATTTCGCGCATGCGCACTACAAACATGCATTGCGCCAGCGCAAACACTCATTTAATTATTCAAAATAGTGCATATAGTGCAAAATATAAACAAGCATTATTGGTGGAATTAACTATTAACAGTGAATTTTGTAGTAGTTTCCCCCAGCAGTTTTATTTATTTTTTTCGATATCTTGAACATACTGTACTACCACAAAAACATACGTTAAGACAGTTCCAAACGACTAAAAAAAAGAAAATTAAAATTATTACAGAACCATTAATTTTTGCTTTCATGAGATGATAATCAAGCTAAGTAATCCTAATGTTTTTTCTAATTTAATATTTTTTAAAACTTTTTCGGATAACGTTTAAGAATCTTAGATAATCTTTATTTTTAAAAAGCTTTAAAATCGTCATAATCGGAGTTCGTTTATTTAATATGGATAAAAATAATTTATAAGAAATCGTAAAGTTATATTTTGGTAACTTTGGCTTTCACATTTTTCTAATTGAAAGTAAAATGTGTTGATTTAAATTTAGCGCGTTTTTCAAACTCAGATAGGTTACGCCATCTCGGAACGGTAAGAGGTAATGGTAATTACGCAAATGTCTTTTTCCGGTTCACATCACTTGTTGTTTGACTGCGCAAAGTAAGTCGATTTGATTTAGCGTTGCGATTTAACAGTGTTGAAATAAATCTACAAGGGTTTTGTAATTTTAAATATTCAAAAGAATAATTAAATATTTAATTAGTGAAAGTTTATGTAAGTAAAATTATTTTGTATTTAAATAATCAAAAATCAATAATTTCGATTATTAGCTTTATCTCTTTGTTCAAGGGAGACATCTTGCCTCGTTGGCTTGGGTCGAAATGCGTTGTCTGTTTTTTTTTGTTCCCTTTTCACAAAATGGCCGATGGTACCATGAGTTGATATTTGATTAATCTGGTAGTCCAAAACTTAAAGCCCATGTTTGTTTATTTTATGTGTTTGCTAACTGTTTACTTCATCAGAGACGCCACTGGGTGAGTAGAATTGGGTATTAAGGACACCATTGGTTTTCGTTTTATGGTTCAACTACTGTATGTTTTCCGTCTATTCAAAGAAGTTGGGTTACGATTTACACAACGTGTGGGAGTTTTGTTAACGATCACGATCTTAGGCCAGGTTTGGATTCGAAGTTTGTGGCGCGAATTTCGAAATGCGGGGGCTCATATTACAAAAATTTTTATAATTAATAAGAAAATCCTTAAAGGTAAAATGTATCAAAAAAGATATCATTCAAATAAAAATAATATTTCAAATAAAATAATTTTAACATAATTACGAGCCAATTTCATAATATTCATTTAAAAACAATTTAGTTTTCAGGTAAACTTAAAAATAGAAATCATGATTTTTATTGAAGGTTGAACAATTAGACTAAAGGTTTTTATAAAATTAATGCTATAAAATTGGCTGTAAATACTAACTGCTGCTAAAATATCTAATCCTGGTTCGAACATTTCTCCATATTTGACTTCTATCTTTTGTCGTATTATAGCTTTAATTGTAGTTTCAATCTATAACAGTATTAGTTTAATAAATTTTGTAATGTAACCAAATAATTTATAACAACCTCTAGCGCTTCCTCGCGATGTAGTTTACTAATTGGATATTTAAATAAATATGATAATAACTCATCGTTCTGAAAAAAGCAATCAATAGGGATGTGGCATGATTTTTGAAGTATTTCTTTTTATAAACTTTAGGTGCTGTTAAACAGCACTGCATAGATAAAAAGTTCAGGAGACCTTCAGTTTTCTCAAAAAAAATTTATAAAAAATGATTTTTGAAATCGTGTTTTTAGCGCGAATGACGTCACAAACTATTTTTTTTGACAACTGGCAACACAGCAAATGCAGTTTGTGTTGATAATGTAACCTATAAATAGTTTATGTAAAAATTGAAAAATAAATTTTAATAAAAACACAGAAAACTCGGAATTAACCATTTTTCCTATAATTGTTTGTGCTACAGTTTGTATTAAAATAAATATTATATTAATAAAAAATACAATTTAAATGGTAAACGTTATATTGTTTGTAACTGTCAAATACAAGTCGAATATTTAACTGTCAGGCCTTTGCGACGTTGTAAAATTTTCATAAAAACGTTTGGGAACACGCGTATGACGTCAGAGCCGTAATCGGTTGACCGATTCATGTTTGAATTTCAAATTTGATTTTCTCAGCGCAGACCGAATTTCAAAAATTTTTATTTCGGTTATAAATTTCATTTGATATTATTTTCAAGAATTAATAGGAGTTATCACTAAATTCGATATCATGCAACATCCCTATTGTTATTAAAATGTTACAATATGAAAAACTTCAGTGCCGTACTGGTTATTTGCAACAGGTAAGACCTTGGAGCGGATATTTAAAATTATTATAGCCCAATAATGCCCAAATCAAAAATGAAACTTAAAAGAATACTAGAAGGAAAACATCAAACTTGTAGTGTAGTTTTTCTTTTATTATTTAATTATGCTGACGGCACAGTTTTGCTGGCAAAACGATTTACAAAACATATTTGAAAGAAATAAGCAAGACAGTAATGCTATAGGTAAAACAAACGTAATGATAATAACAAAAAATCGGATGTGGTCATCTCCATGACTTGATCATATTTTCATTAATAAAAAGAGAATAAATGATTTCCATTAACGAATACTGGTTTGAAACTATATAGTTTTTAAAATATTAAATAAAGACTAATAATAAATAATAAAATCTTAAAAAATAGAAAAATAATAGTTTTCATTAACTAATAGTTTTAACCAAAATTTAATCAGTACTAAATCTCGATATAAGTATGCGAAATCCTAAATTTGGTTCAAAAATTCCTATGAGTTTTCGAAATATTAATTAAAGACTAATATTAAATAATAAAATTTAAAAAAATTAAAAATAATAGTTCAAAATCCTAAATTTGGTTTCAAAATTCCTATTAGTGGTTCCTATTTGAAAATGGTCTTATTTAACTCAGGGGACCTGAAAAAGTGTAAATCTATCAACATTTCAATTTTTTTCTGCAAGAAACTACTAATTTTTCATATTACATAATGATACAGTAAAAATCAACCTATACAAATAAATATACGTCTGAATAAAAATAAGTATTGAGATTGTGATAAAATTAAATTATTATGGATGAAAAATTGTTTTACTACTATATGGTATGAAAGGATGGACAACTATGAAAAAGGTTGAAGCGTTTGAGATATGAGATCTAAGACAAATGTTTTGAATACTGTAGCAAACAAAGAAGTGCTTCGTAAAGCAGGTGGAGACAGAGAGTTATTGCTCAGCATAATAAAGAACAGCAAAACATCATATCTTGGTCATATTTTCCGACGTGAGCGGTATCGCCTTCTCCGTCTCATCATAAAGGGAAAAATTGAAGAAAAGCGGAATGTGATAAGGATGAAGATGTCATGGCTCCGAAACATCAGGAAGTTGACGGAGATGAACTTCGAGACATTGATTGCAACAGCTAAGGATAGAAGATACGTTTGCTGAAGTTGTCGCCAACCTCCGATAGGAGAAGAGCATTTGAAGAAGAAGAAGAAAAAGAAGAAGAGGAGATAAAAGAATAATAAATACGGTTATTCGTCTACACTTAATGATAACCGCAAATTACATAATTCAAGTGTTTCCATGTCTATACGGTACCGAGGACAACTAATGAGCCAGAAACAGATGTGTACTGCTTATCCTTGATTTGTGCAAACTGTTTGTAAAATATATTAGAAATCAAATTTAACTAGAGATTTGTTAGATCTTTGTTATAATTATAATATTCAATGTATTAGGAAGGGAAAAAGAAGCTGGGTACAAAGGGGTATTGTATGTTAGTGCGAAGTGCAATTACAGTTGGGTTTTTTTTGGGAAAAAGCTCAAGGGAAAGATATTATGATAAATTCCCATAAAAGGCAGCAACTGGCCAGATAAGCCTATTGTTGGTGGACGCCTCATTGAAACTTGAATATTAAATTTTACTTCGCGGAACAGAGCTGTACTAAGGAGATTTCTTAATTAACGTTACAAGTTCAAATAATATGAAACAACTATCAATATGAATGGAGCATATTTTAATAAATCCACTTTCACACTATAAGAAAACTAGCTGAATTTTACTAAAAATTTACATTACTAAAAATTTACATAAAAGTATGCAATCTAGGGTTGTTCGGAAAGTCTTTACGGTTTGTTATATTTAAGAAAATTCAAAAGTTTTTAAATTTCATAACAGCTTTCAATTAGTGAAGCAATTTCCTGACCTTTTGCCATCTTTAAGGTAACTTCGTGGATTCCTCGTCAATGTTAGCTTGAGGCTGCTCAGAGCGTTGGTTGTCTTGGGTAAAAAATTTCTAGAACAAAATTTCGTAAGCCAGTGCGTTCTGCCAAAGAAGCTTCGCTGTACCCTGCTGATGTTCCCCTTGTGAACTTCTGTCGTATTTATGCACTCGCAAAAGTAGAAATGCAAAATTTTGTGTAAATGCTCTTTTTGGTGTTCCATATTTAGTT
Source organism: Lycocerus yunnanus (assembly GCA_036346125.1). Classification (NCBI taxonomy): domain Eukaryota; kingdom Metazoa; phylum Arthropoda; class Insecta; order Coleoptera; family Cantharidae; genus Lycocerus; species Lycocerus yunnanus. The sequence continues at coordinate 1,370,230 of JARFIX010000059.1, forward strand.
TGATTGTAAACAGATTTTGTTTATAAATGCCTTGCTTTGTTTATATAACGCTAAAGATTTACCCTTTATAACGATGCCGAATTTGTTTAAATTGGATGATGTGGAGGTCGGAAAAATTTGATCAAACATCAAACCGCAAATAACTTTCCGGACTACCTCATAATATAAAGCGAAAATCAATACTTACAACAATTTTTGCATTATTATACAGAACCATAAGAAGCGACATCATTAGACAAACTCCCAATAACAACGCTGGTACTTCCCAAATTTTTGCTAAGTTGTAATCTTCTGAATTGTGACCATAAATTATCACTAAAGTGCAGGCAATGGGAAGCATAGTGATTAGTAAACAATAAAATAATAAAGTTGGATTGTAAAACATGTTGGCCTGTTTAAATAATTTACACCTCATTTCATGTATTAATCTAAAATTCCTCAGCAGTATTATAGTCTTGGACTTCATCGCTGCGCTATTCCCCAAATTCGTGCATGCAATTTGAGTATCTAATCTTTTCCGAACAAATTGTTGACAATTTTGAGCAATTTTAGTTGTACTTATTAAAAAAATAACGAAGGTTAGACAAATCATAAAGTCGACATGAAGTAATATTAGATGAAGTGTATCTAGTGTTTTTACGAATGCTGTACCAGATTTAACTTTTAAAATCGCACAAAATGATAGGAATGTAATCCAACCCATGCACATTATAGAAAAAATTGAATCAATAAAATAATCTTGTTGTTTTAAGAGGGGCTCGTGCATTTTCAACTTCCAATGTTGTAGGTAAGTATTCATTACCATGTAGAGATTTTTAATATGTTTCGATTTGTAAGCACTTAGTATTAAAATCATTGTCGTTCTCGATGTATTTAAGAGGCATATACAAAAGTATAACCATTGTGTTATATTTTGTTTATCAAATTTTGAAACCAACCTGATATACCAAGACGATAAAATAATGCCTAACATTACAAAAATAAACCAAACCGCCATGTGAAGTTTTGATTTAATTATTTTTATTCCAAAACCACGGTCTTTGTGCAAACATTCTATGTAGAACAATGGAGTTCCACAAAAAGAAGAGAACCAAATTGAACGTTTTGTTGCACAACCGATACAATTTTCTTCGTACATACTTTTGAGAACACGTATGAATCGACTATTCTATTCTTACAAAATGCCCATTTTAGATTTACTAATAATTATAATTTGTAATAAAGATAATGTTAATAGTAGTTATAACAATAATCATATTGAAAACCATCGTAATGAGAATTTCTTTATCGTTAGAGCATTTATTATTAATATAATAATTTATTATTATCAAGTACAATGATGTAGTAGTCATTATTATATGTTTTGTTTATTTTCATTATTATTTTAGTAAATTCATATTTAAAAAAATTATAGGAATATACAATTTATAATAGAGATAAGATTTTGTAGTAATTTTCTTCGCATTAAATTAAATTAAATTAAAGACGTTATAAAGTTGAGTTCGTCACTGACTGACTGACTGACTGACTCACTCACTCACTCATTCATAATTTACAAGGCATATGTAGGAAGGTCGTGGGAATATGAAATTTGGTGGGTAGATGAGAATCAGACGGGGATTGAACGGAAAAATTGTCAGATTTTGAAGCGGTGGCACGCGAGAGGTCGAAACGGGGGACGAAAGGGGGCGAAAAAATGTGAAATTTCAACTAGAAGACTGAAATTTGGTGGGCAGGTTGGGGCAAGAGCTGAGATCGCAAAACCGATTTTACTTTTTAAATTTTTCTCGGCGCCTCCACAACGCTTTCGCTTTTTATTTGGGATTTTCGCTACTCCTTCCACAGTTTTACGACGATTTCGATGAAATTTAGAAAGGCGGTGTGGGACACCAAAACGGAAGTATTGTTGGAACAAATTTTACCCGTTTTTATTTTAAGCCGCATGCGAGGTTTTTCTTTAAAACACCCTGGTGCCCTCATTTGAAGCCCGATCTTTGCGTTTTGCGCTCGATTTGTTCTCCTCGATTTTAGATTTGCATTTTACAAAAAATAGTACGTCGCGCGACAGGAAATACCTCTTTTCTGCCCTCAAGTTTAATTACTTGCGCGCCGCACTGTTTTGCACGTGGCTCTGCCGTTTTAGCACAAGAGAGAGAGCACAATCCCGTCCACAATTTTGTGCTCTACAACTTTTTCGATTGAACGCGCCAATTTTGCACAATTACGATATATATTTTCAAAAACGTCAAACGTCAGATTATATTTTATCGAATTAAATTGACAGTCGATTTTAAAATTTTGTTTTGTATGAAGCGAGAGAGACAGAACGAGTCTTTTTAACGTTTAGGTTTATCAAATATTTTCGATTGTTTTTTTAAAATTAAACTTACACTCTTATTAGGCCAGTCAGTAGAGAATCAAAATAAGGTGGTATGTTGCAAACGGTGGTGTAGAAGATTTTATTTCTTTAACTTGTATAAATAGGTACAAGCATGTGAAAAACAAAAATGCTAACACGGGCGACCTCGGGAGAACTTTTGGCAGCCAAAAAACTTCAACATTTTAGGACTTTTTTTAGTTTTTTGCATATAACTCCTAAACCGTGGATCTTATCAAAACATTTGTGGTTTAACAAATTAAAGGGCGTTAAATTCTGCGTCGAATGACGCAAACTTAACCACAACTTAATAATTTGGTTAAGTTGTAAGATCAAAAACTACGGTCAAAAAACGACGATTTTTTCTAATTTTGTCAAAAACTGAGATATACGTATATGTGAGTGCGCGTCCGGCATCGATCGCGCTGCACTAAATTCGTTGTAACTTTTAAACTAATTAATGAAATTGAGCATTCAAAAGCTCAAATGAAAGAAGAAACATGTAGATATTGGACTATTATATTTTCTAATATAAAAATAAATGTATATAAGAGTAGTAAATGTATATAGTTGGAACATACGGAGATATCCGATAAAATCGCTAAAAGCTATTATTATATATTCTTATTATATATTATATATTGCTGTTATAAACTGTATTTGCAGTGTAGAATTTGAGTTGGTACAGTAAGGAGAAGGAGCGAAGCGTCGAAAGCTTTAATCGAGTCACTAAGTTATCGGCAATTCAAGTTGTTTGGCATTTGGCAAATTTGTGCACCTAAAATGAATTGAAATAAAATTTTTTATAAGTAAATGAACGAATTCAATACAAACCTTGAGTTAAATTAATTAACTAAAAGTTATTTTGAATTTAAATTTAAATAATTAAAAAATTGAGCGAAACTATTAAGAGATGGCGTCAGAGTCACATCTAAATTTAACAATGGTAAAATTTGACAGCTACCTAAAAATTTAATTAATTATAGATGTAAATAGTATAATTTTAATAGTTTTAAGAGTTTTGTAAATTAATTAGGTGATCATAGATGTTTAATGTGAACAATAGATTAAAGAAAAAAGAGAAACATTTTTATAAAAGTGAAATTTTCATGCATATTACTTTTGTTACGCCCTGTATGAACAATCGAAAGTGAAAATAAATTGGTGTGCCATGAAAAATCGGAATTAACAAGGGGGCCTAGGTAAATTGGGAGAAAGATGGTGGATTCTCTCTGAGATGCGGGGAGATGAGGACGTGTTAAATTTTGTCCGCAATTAAAATTACAATTTAGTAAGAAAAAGTTTAAAAATAAAAAGGAAATACTTACCAGAAGGCCAGAAGCTGATTGTGCACGGCGAATTGATGGAAAGTGAGTTCTGATGGTTTAATAAAGAAACGAAGGGACCTACAAGATAAAACTCAACACGAAATTTTGGTTATGTAACAAGAAAAGACTCACCAGATGAATTGCTGGGTTAAAGAAAGAAAACTCGAAGTAAGCAAGCAGAACGATCAACAGATTAAATTGCAGTTCGTCAAATAAGGTAAAAATTTCAAACTACAAAAATTGTTTTACTTGTAAAACGCATCTCGCTTACAAAGTTTCAACCTTAAGTGCGATTATCGCAAAATTCGGCGTAATTAGTGGGCATGAGCAAATTGTACGTTAGTAAATTCATGAAGAATACAGGGTATTGCAATAATAAAAGACATGTTTAGTTTGGTAATAATAGCTTTAATTTGTGTAAATTAGTTAACATATGGGTAGAATTAAGTTGTTTGTTTGTTTTTAGGATAAATTGCATTAATATAAGACGTACGAGGAGTTAATTATCAGTATTAAATTCAAAATAAATGTTTTACCATCATATCAAATTAAGTTTCATTGCGAGTAGAGAAGTTTTATTTCAGAGAAGTAAGTAAATAAGAAGGTCACGTAACGGTAAGTCGAGGACACCACCTTACGTAGCAATATATTGCAAATAGCGTAGAAAATTAAGGAAATAAACAATTGCCAATTAGTTAAATTTCACCAGATGTCACTACGTGGTCGAGAAAATTTGTTTGGGGTTTGGGGAAATTAAAAAAATTTGCATTATTCAAAAGTTAATCACATGTCACGTCAATGTCGTAAAAGTGTTTTCCAATACTACATTACGTTCTGTTACCACGAAGAAATTTTTTTAAAGTGAAACCACTAAATACAAACCAAAAATACAGTGTCAAGAAAAAGTATTACGTCAAGAAAAACCGCGCCGACTGCAGATCGGCGCCTCGCAGAGCTAGCAAGTGAAATCGGCCGAAAGGCCGTTGGTACTTAAAGCTCGGTTGAGATGTCCCACGTAGTTATATGAGATCAATAGTACACAAATACATACATGTCACACCCCGAAACTAAATAAAATTTATGCCAATACCGATTGCTACAATCAGTACAACAGGGACCAGTTAAACCACACGGACAGGTTTACAGTAATACAAAGCCGCACAAATACAAATAATCAGCCAATACAAGCACAAATATTTGACCTCTTCTTCCAAAACGAAATTTAGCTATAAGTATTTAGTTAATATTCCCGAACTCACTTTCACTTTACTTTTTCCTATAGAAATGACTTCACCAAATAAAAATAGACATTTTTACAAAACTTTTAAAGCGAAGATGAATTTGATCGGTCCTATATTACGCCCATTTTAAGTTCACCAAATTCACATAAAAACACATGAAAGAGAAGTATTGCGTAATATTACGTAATAGTTTAATACATTCTGTTACCAGTTAGCGCGTAGTGCCTGGGTCATCACACATAATGGTCGAGAAAAAACCAGTGGATTCTCAGAAGGACACAAAATTTTGAATTTTTTCGCACTGGGATGTTTTTTTTAAAGAAGGCGACGCAGAAGGTGTCAACTTTCAGAAAATACCTTAAAAATATAAAATACATTAAAACTTAATTTTTGACGGGAAAAGGTTACAAATTGAAAAGAACCAATAGAAACAACGTATTTCAATTAATTTTTAAAGCTGTATTTCCCAAAATTTTTGGACCGACCGCAAATTTTATATTTTTTGTGGTAATTAGACCCTCATCTTTCATAATCATAATAGACTCTAATTTTTTAGCAGTAATTAGGTACAAAAGGGGTTAGGGGTTAGGTACAGCAGTAATTAGGTACAAATTGCTAAATTCATATATACAACAATAACAATTTATATAATGAATGTAAATATTTAATTCCAAATTTGTATTAAACACCTTCACGTGTGTCCCATTGTGACCAATTTAAATCTTTACGTGCGTTTCATCAGCAATAAATTTATACATAAGGACAACAATTTCAATGAAGAAATAAAGACGTTAAAGCTTAACTTCGCTGTATTGCTTTATTCTACAAGCAGGGTGACTCTGAAAACCAAACCACAGTACGTTAGTGAGCCAGAAGTCAACCCCCTCCTTCTTGATTTCTAACGAAATTAAACAATCAACCTAGCGATGACTTTCTTCCCGAATATTCTTCCAATATTCTAACCGCGCATGCGCATATAACCCATGCGTGACGTAAACATATGTCACGCTTGCGCAAACACTTTGCCACGGTAAAAGCTAATATCAAAGGGATTGATGGTATTTTCTCAAACCTCAGGGTATTGGCATATGCTCCTATGGCTAGCTCAATTAGAGCAAGAAAGAAAATTTAATTGGCGACTACTTTTCAAGCAAAAAAAAACTAAGGAAAGTAACTCAAATTGCCCTAGGCGCCACGTGATTATAAAATGTTACTCCCCAAAAATACTCTACTACCCAAATCACGAGGAGTAGCGTTTAGAAAAGAAGTCACCTGATAAAAAAAATTGCAAGAGTTGCAAGAGACACGCTTGAACTGTAAACAAATGAATTTATTGTAAAATTACAACGGCACCAAAGTTTGATTCGAGCAAAAAAAGATAAGATATGTATAATCGCGTTAGTGTTTCTTGCAAAAGCAAGATTTCCTCACGTATAGCTATATTTAGGGTTACAATGTGATGGTAAAAAAATATTATATAATATATGCACAAAGCATAAACAATTGAATAACAATAAATTAACTCGTAATCTAAATTTTAGTGCAATATCCACGCAATTTATAACAATTAATATAAAGACAGCACAAAACACTTATCTTAATTACAGACTTCGATGTTGGTTGTCCGAATGTGAAGGATAATTTTCTTCCAACTGAAGTTTCTAAATAATGCAGGGTGATGGGAGAGCTCGAACGGCACCAATTCCTCAAAATTCTCAAAAACAAAAAAAAAAACTGGTTCGTACTTCACAATGGCACTCCAGGGCGAAAGATAGCAATTCGCACCTCCAGAAAATTGAACAGCTCAATTAATTAATGAAACTTGGTTGATGTTAACCAAGGGAAGGACCCTAAAAGGATTTTCTTTATAAGAAAATACATTTGATAAAAAAAACACTTTACCTCGTAGATGGTATAATCGAGGGTATAATTCAAATAAAGGCAAGTATTTGGTCAATGTTGAGTTGCAAAAATATCTAGATGATCTTATCCTTATAAGATTATATATTTAATCTCACCTCGCAAACAAACGACGGGTAAAAAAAGTACTCGATACAGCTCGTTGCACAAAATAATCCCAAATCGGAGCGGTAAAAAAATATATACCAAAATTTCAGTGCAAACGGCACATCTAACAATTTTCCCAACTAACAATAATTTATCTTTCGAAAAATACCTTCAAAAATTGTTGATAATATATCAACTGTTTTCTGGTCTAGCGATAGTAACTATCAAAAGAACAGAGCCGCACTTTAAAATTTAAATAATAAATAAATAATTTTTCAACCGTGACAACTTATTTAATTAATAATAACAGTATATATAGTGCATAGTGCAAATAATTATTATTAGTGCAACTTAACGGAATAAATTATTAACAGTGAATTTTGAAGTATCCCCAGCATTTTTATTCATTTTTCTTGATATCTTGAACATAATGTACTACCACAAAGACATACGTTAAGACGGTTCCAAACCACTGAAAAAACAAACATTAATTCAAATTGTGACAGAATTACTGTTTGCATTAATTTTTGAATTTAATGTTAATCAAATTAAATATTTTCAATTTTTTTTTCTAATGTACTTTTTGCCAAAACTTTTTTTGAATGTACTTGTTCAGCAGAGGAAGGATTTACATGGTAGGAGATTTCAACGGAAGAGTGGGAAGAAGTAGTTTTGATTCACAAGTAATAGGTAAACATGGAGAAGAGAGGAAAAATAATAATGGGAAAAGACTGATAGAGTGCTGCAAACTGAATAATAGCTAACACCTACTAGAGCCATAAAGATATACATAAATTTACAAGGCAAGGCAAGGCAAGATAAAGAGCGAGAGATCAATAATAGACTACATACTGGTTGAGAAGAAGAATAAAAAAGAGGTAATGGGTGTGAAAGTTAGAAGAGGGCCAGATATAGGTAGTGATCACTTCATGGTAGTTGCAAAAATTAAAAAGAGAAGCAGCGGAAAGATACAAACACAAAGGATCGATGATACAAATGATTACACGACAATAAGAGCATATAAACTAAGAAGCGAAGAAATAGCAAAAAAATACGAAGAGTGTGTCACAAGAAAGATAGAGAAAGTAGAAGTGGCAGACAAGCACACAAAGTTGGAAGACCTGTGAAACAGATACAAGTGTGCGGAACAATGAGAGCTAAAAGTAATAAGAAACAAACCGCATGGTGGAGTGAAGAAATTAAGAAACAAATAAAAATCAAGAAAGGAAAGTGGAAGGAGGTGTTGCAAAATAGAAACGAGGATACATACGGTGAATACAAGAAACAGAGACGGATGATAAAGGAGATGTTTGAAGTGGCAAAGAAGAAAAGCTGGAGCGAATTTGCGAACACGATGGAAACGAACAGCAAGGAAAACCAAAAACTTCTTTTTAAAACAATGAAATCGCTAAAAACAGTTAAAGATACGCAGACCATGTCGATAAAAGATAAAGACGATAAAATACTCAACGAAAAGAATGAGATTATGGAAAGATGGAAGGAGTATTTTACAGAATTACTATGTGACGCAAATAACCAAAACATAGAGTTAATACCTATCCCAAAGGAGAAAAAAAAAACAGACATATAGGTAGCGAAATAGATATGGATGAAGTAGAGAATGCTATGAAAATAACGAAGAATGGCAAAGCGCCGGGACACGATAGAATAACGGCGGAAATGATAAAAAATGCGGGACCTGAAGAAATAAAAATGTTTTGAGAAATATGTAGAAAGACATGGAAAGAGGAAGAGATACCAAAGCATTGGCAAATAGGGGTCATATTGCCTATATACAAGAGAGGTGACAAAATAAACTGTAACAATTATAAAGGTCTGACATTGCTAAGCACTGCTGCAAAAATATATGAAAAGATACTGGAAAAGAGACTAAGAACATATGTGGAACCTACTCTGGAAGAAGTGCAGAGTGGATTCAGAAGGGGAAAGAAGTGCACAAGACTATATATTCACTCTAAAGCAGATCATACAAAAGGCAGTAAAGAACGGTACAAATGCGTACTTCGCATTTATAGATTTGGAGAAGGCATTCGACCGAGTTCAGAGGCAAATAGTATGGAACATACTCACAAAAAGAAATGTAAATGGTAAACTAATTAAAACAATCAAGAGCTTGTATAGAGTAAATTATGTCATAACTAGAAATATGAAATCTGAGAAATTCCAAACACGACAGGGATTGAGACAAGGAGGAGTGATGAGCCCTGTGTTATTCACGATATTTCTAAATGAAATAATAAAGGAATGCCACCAGCAAACAAATGAAAAACTACCAGTGGGAAATAGAAACATGCAAAAGATAGTGATTTCGGAATGCGCTTTTCCAGATGATATAGGCATCACGGCCGGAAGTGAACGGGGATTGCAGCGTAGTCTAAACGTATGGAACGAAATAATGCTAAAATATGGGATGAAGATAAACACGGGCAAGACTAAAGTAATGGTAACAGCACCACAGAAGGAAACAATTGAACAAGTTGAGAACTACAAATAACTGGGAGTGATTATACAAAGTAATGGTAAACAAGAAGAGGATATAGAAGAAAGATGCCAGAAAGCATTAAAAATGTACCACTCCATTAACAGAGAGTTTATAAGAAGAAGAGAAATTACGAAAGAAACAAAAATTATTGTGTTTAAGACTATCTATAGACTAATATTATCATACGGTTGTGAGACGTGGGTCCTGTTACAAGCTGTTGAGATGAAATATTTGAGAGCTGTACAGGGCATCACGATGCTGGACAAGGAAAGAAACATAGATATAAGGAAAAACCTAGAATTGGAATCAATACACGAAGTGGTAAAAAGGAGACAACTTGGATGGTGGGGCCACTTGCAAAGGATGAACGAGGAAAGACCAACTAAAATGATATGGAAAGCCAGAGAAGGACTGAGAAGAAGGAGAGGTAGACCGCGCAAAACTTGGGACAACATTATCGAAAAAATAGTCACCAGTACAGAGGAACTACAATGTATGAAGCGGAAAATCTAGCGAAGGATAGAAAAATGTGGACACACTATATGAAATACGATAATGAAATATAAAATAAATGAATGTACACCCTACACCTAACGATAAAAGGGAATTATGATTATATTAAATTTGGTTTTAAACATCCTGCGACGTTATCGGAGACGGCCTTACAAAGTAAACCTCTTCCCGAACTCGAATCGGGGCCCCTTATGTTAACAGTTAAACGCACTAACAACCAGACCAATGACTGTCTCTTATTATATTATAAATATTTTTATTTGTTTAATAACTTAAACACATTCCTAGTCGGAATTTTGCTATCTCTCTTCAGAAACATATATCCATTTGTTGGGGTGAATTCGTACCCGTATTAACTACATTTTTCTTTTCATATTTTATTATCTTTTCTTGTCTGTATTACCACCTTCTTCCATGTTTTTCTGTCCATAGCCCTCTTCCTCCAGTCCCCTACCCTTATAGTTCTCAAATCTCCAGTTACATGGTCCCACCATCTTATTTTAGGTCTTCCTCTTCCTCACCCTTCTATGAGTGTCCATTTTTTTTTTTAACAAATTGTAAATTACAAAGTTGCTTTTACTAAATTCTTCTTTTTTTTTTGGAATAATTTACAATTACACCAATTTTGAGCAAAATCGAAAGGGTTGATTAAAATTTTGGCTAGAGTTAATATTCCCTAACTCGAAAGTACACACTTTTTCACCAACCGAAAGAAAACTTTTAAGGTGAGAGAATTTAGTGGGTCCTATATTAAGCCCACAATTCAAACCAAATTCTTATAAGAAACACATGCAAGAGAATTAATTATGGCGCAATATTGAGTAATAATTTAATTTGTTTTGTTACCAATTCGTGCGTGGTGCCTGGGTTGTCTTGATCGAAGAGGTACACGTTGTTCCTCGCATCTGTGGCGGCAAGGATCCAAAATTTTAAGTATTTTCTTGCTCTAGAAAGCTTTTCTTAAATTTTTGCGAGATTTTAAAGGACTTCGCACCGTTAGCAATTTTATTATAAATGTAAAATACCCAGTTTAAAATTATTTTTAGTTTTAAAATATTAATTTTTTAAAAATAAAAAAAAATAATTAATAATGAGAACATTATATTCTTTATTAATTTTTAAAGCCGTTTTTTTTCAAAACCTGTGAACCCATTGCAAATTTTATTTTTTTAATGTGGTAATTAGACTCTCGCCATTCATAATTAGCTATAAAAATTGTCAAAATTGAAGTTTGTTTATTTGATATGGATGGAAACAATTTATAAGAAATTGTAAAGTTATATTTTAGTAACTTTAGCTTTCACATTTTTCTAATTAAATGTAAAATCCAGCTGTTTTAAATTTAGCGCGTTTTTCAAACTTAGATAGGTTACGCCATCTCGGTACGGTGGGATGTAATGATCACGTAGATGGCTTTTTCCGGTTCACGTCACTTATTGTTGGACCATCGGCAGAGTAAGTTTGATTTGTGTTTTGTAATAAATCTACAAAGATTTGTAATTTTAAATATTCAAAATAACGATTAAATATTTAATTAGTGAAAGTTCATGTAAGTAAAATTATTTTTCATTTAAATGATCGAAGATCAATAATTTCGATTATTGCTTCATCTCTTTGTTCAAGGGAGACATCTTGCCTCGTTGGCCTTTTTTCTTGTCCTTTTTTGTTTCTCTGGGTGAGTAGATTTGGGTATTAAGGACGCCATTGGATTTTGTTTTATGGTTCAACTACTGTATGTTTTCCGTATATTTAAAGAAGTTGGGTTACGATTTACACAACGTGTGAGAGTTCTGTTAACGATCGCGATCTTACGCCAGATTTGGATTTGAAGTTTTTGGCGGGAATTTCGAAATGCGGGGATTCACATTACAAAATTTTTTATAATTAATAAGAAAATCCTTAAAGGTAAAATGGGTAGTGCGTTGATTTTTGGAATTATTTATATAGGGCGACCGTCCACTGTATCATAATATTTCAAATAAAAATAATATTTAAAATAAAATAATTTAAACATAATTACGAGCCAATTTCATAGTATTCATTTAAAAACAGTTTAGTTTTCAGGTGAACTTAAAAATAGAAATCATGATTTTCATTGAAGGTTGAACAATTAGACTAAAGGTTTTATAAAATTTATGCTATAAAATTGGTGTAAATACTAACTATTGCTATGAAATCTAATCCTGGTTCGAAAATATCTCCATATTTAATTTCTATCTTTTGTCGTATTAAAGCTTTGATTGTAGTTTCAATCTAAAACAATATTATTTTAGTAGAGTTTGTAATGCAATTAAATAATTTATACCAACCTCTAGCGCTTCCTGACGATGTAATTTACTAATCGGATATTTATATAAATATGATAATAAGTCATCGTTCTGAAAAAAGCATTAAGATAAAATAAAGAGTTTCAAAAAATATTTCTTAAAACGAATTTCAGTTTTTAAAATATGAATCTACTTCTTTTGTTTCGCAGCTAAATAAAAATTAAAATCGCGTGAAAGTCGTCTATTCTGGTAGTAATGTATTAAATACATATAAACTCAAATAAAAACTAGTTTTATCCAGTTACAACTAGTTTTACCTAATGTAAAATTTGTCAACTTACATTTTAGTCTAGAACCCCTTATATAAAGTGGTTTCGTCTTTTCAAGATATTATCAGCTAAACTATCCCTAAATGATTGAAATGGATTAAAATCCATTAAAATTAAAATCAAAAACTATATTGTAAAAATTTTTATAATAAAATTAATCCGCTCCTTGTAGAGGTATTTACGTATCGCCAAGCTCATCTTTGTCAGCCTCGAAGCTTCTTGCAGAAATTACCAACTGCCGTCACCACAATGCAAAAAGGTTCCATCATTTCTCGTCAACATCTTTATTAGCTACCATAAACTACTTTGAGTTCTACCAGCTGAGTTACCATAATATTTTAATTGTATCATCAAGGTCATGTGAGTACATTCTTTGGTTATCATAAAAGTGCCAACATGTGTGTGAATTACAAGTTTTATTTTGCAAAAGTTTTGTTTTTCTTAAGCTTTCTGCTGCATATTTATCGTAACCGTTTGAATTTTTATTTGTAAAACTTATCATTGACAAATGTCAATATTTTTGTTAGCTAAATTTAATATTATTTTTGTTTTAAAATTAAGGACTTTCAGTCACATTTTTCGTAGCGCTACCGTCAACATTTTTAATAGATTTAAAATCATGCGAGTGGCAATAGGTCATCCTGTACCGTTTTTCTTAACCATTATACCTTTCTTTGTATAACTGTGTTTTCTTTTTGTGTTTATCTTAATTGCAAGTTTATTTGTAAAACTCAGTTGGAGGATTTTCGAACTAGTAAGTTTATTTAAGCACGGCTTCGAAAAAGACTACTAACTTTTTCGGATTTAAACCATTTTGTCATTAGTAGTGGCGCCCTATCTAACCCAATATCGTAGACCATCACGATTTCGACCATTCCGGCGCATACATATCAAAATTTATTCACGGCTGACTCCGACCTCGTGGCGAGTCAGTCAGGCAATTTTGTGTGGTGTGTGCGTGCGAGCGCCGACGAAATAAAACTGTAACAAGTTGAACTATTTTTTTAATCAAATCAACAGAAACTTAACCTATAAATTTCTATATAAGTTTATGTCTTTTCCAAATAGAAACCATCTTACGAAACCAAAAATTTTGGTTCTTGTGAACATTTGATTCGACGTTCGGTTTGAGTTCAGTTACAGAATACGATTTTAACGACTTCGTTCAATATTTGTCTACGAAACAAAACTCAACGAAATTCGTTATGATAACGAAAAAGTTACAGAATAGGAGTGAGAGTGAGGAATGATAATATACGGCCAGACAAACAGATCAACAGATTCAAAAAAAAGTTAAAGAAAGAGGAAGATTTAAGAATAACAAACACAGATATTTGTCCACACTTCATGAAAGTCAGGTAAACGCAAATTGCATAATTCAAATGTTTCCATATCTAGACGGTATTGAGGACGGCTAATAACTAAAGAAACACGTTTGTACTTAATTTATGCAAAACAAGATTTACTGGAAACGCTTATCAGAACTAGAATTTCTTTGTAACATAAAATACATAAGCAAATACTTACACAAATATTGTACTTTTAAAGTGTGAAATCTATTATGAGGCTAAAATCAATACTTACGACAGTTTTGTATTTTATACAGAACCATAAGATCTGTCAGTATTAGAACAACTGCGAATGTCATAACTGGTACTTCCCAAATTTTCGCTAAGTTGAACTCTTCTGAATGATAACCATAAATCGTCAGTAAAGTGCATGCAATGGGCAGCATAGTGGTTAGTATACCATATAATAATAAAGTGGGATTGTAAAACATGTTGGCATGCTTAAATAATTTACACCTCATTTCATGTATTAGTCTAAACTGCCTCAGCAGTTTTATAGTCTTGTATTTCATCACCGCGCTATTCCCCAAATTCGTGCATGCAATTCGAGTATCTAATCTTTTTCGAACAAATTGTTGACAATTTTGACCAATTTTTAAAGCAGTTATTAAAAAAATAAAGAAGGTTAGACAAAGCATCACGTCGACATGAAGTAATATTAGATAAAATGTATCTATTGCTTTTACGAATGTCATAGTTGAATTTATTCTTAACATCGCATAAAATACCGCAAATATAATCCATCCAATACACATTATAGAAAAAATAGAATCAATAAAATAATCTTGCTGTTTTAAAAGAGGTTTGTGCATTTTCAGCTTCCAACGTTGTAGGGAAGTGTTCACCTCCATGTACATATTTTTAATATGTTTCGATTTGTAAGCACTTATTATTAAAATAGTTGTCGTTCTCGTTGTATTTATTAAGCAAATACAATTGAATAACCATTGTATTATGTTTTGTTTATCAAATTTTAAAACTAACTTGAAATACCAACACGAGAAAATAATGCCCAACATTAAAAAAATAAACCAAACCGCCATATGAAGTTTCGATTTAATTGTTTTTATTCCAAAACCACGCTCCTTATGCAAACATTCTATGTAGAACAGTGGAGTTCCACAAAAAGAAGAGAACCAAATTGAGCGCTTTGTTGCACAACCGACACAATTTTCTTCGTACATACTCTCAACAATACGTATTATTCGACAATTTTATTCTCACAAAGTGCCCATTATTCTTAGTCTATTTTAGTTATAACTAAAAATTACAATTTTTTAACAAGGATAATGTTAATAGTTTTTAAAACAATAATCATATTGAAAACTATTATAATAAATATTTTTTACCATTAAAGCATTCATTATCAATAGAAACAATAATGTAGCCATTATTTTATATTTCGTCGTTTTCATCATTTAGAAAAACATCATTAAAAAACACTTATTATATGCGATAAGATTATTTTGTAATTTTTTCCTCGTTTAATATTAGTACCTAGTAAATTTTTTAAATTTTATAAAGAAACTAAAACCTGCGGCAAGTTATATTTTGTAATTATAACGGAAATAGTGACTTTAAGTAATTTTCCATTTAAGTAAAATAAGAAACGATGCGAACTGCAATTCTGCATTTCCACAAGATTTATTTCCATCATTCAGCAAAAAGTTAAAGGAAATATAGAAATGTATATTCGACATCTTTAATATTATATAAAGTAGCCATTTTATGATTAGTTACTCATATTAGTTTAAAGGCGTTATGCTGTTAGTTTTAGTATTTGTTCTGGTGTTGTAATAATAAAATAAATAAATTTTGGATAGTTTTAAAAATGTCATTGAAGACTTCCAAAATATCACTCGGCAGTATTAATTTCATTTGAGACTGACTTTTTCTATGGTCTGGTCTACTTTCTATGGTATGGTAGCGGGATACGCTTCCATACCTCATCTCATATTCCAAAAGAATACCTCTTCTGCGTCTTCAATCTGACAGAATTCACCCTAAATACATATTTTCCAGGAAATACAATGTACTGTTAAAAGCAAACGAAACATCTGACTACGACATACACCTGTTTTTGGATGGCTCCAAAAATAATGCCGGATCGGGTGCAGGAATTTTCTTTGCCGAACTCGATTTAAACATAAGCATACCGCTGAGTAAATTTACATCTGTGTTTCAGCGGAACTTATCGGTATCTTACAACGCAAAAATAGTCCAAGATAGATGCATCCGGAACAAAAATATACAGATCCTGTAAGATAATAAAGCAACCCTTGTGGCACTCCGGGGCCACATAGTCACTTCTGGTCTGATGCTTAACTGCATCTAGGCGCTGAATGACGTATCCAGCCAAATTGTCCTTTTTCTCTGTGTCCCGTCTCTCTGACGTTCTCTTAAAAGGCAACAAGGGTAATGAAAAATCTGATAAGCTGGAAGATCCTAGATAATACTCTTTTTAAAAATTAGAACTGCACACCAGCAGGTGGGTACAGGGAACTGCACGTAATCAAGCTAGAGCAGCAATACGCGTACCTTCTTGAAAACATGCAAGATCCTATATGAAGCAGTTCAGGGTCCATCTGCGGCCAGTTGCTGCGATATTGACTGGGCATTGCTGATTAAATAAACACCTCCATACCAGATGGGGTTTGCAGATGACCCCACATACCGTGGATGTAACGAAGAGGAAGAAACGCCGAGTATGTGGTTTGCTGCTGTCCGGCACTGACTTCTACATATAAGAGGATCCATGTTGGGAAACTTCTGGCCTAACATGGGCAGAATCAGCGGCAGCCCGCCTGCCAGGATCCTGGAGTTCATCCTCCAGTTGGGATAGCTTGAGGAGTGACGAAACCTGGGGGGGGAGCGCTGATAATTGAAAGTAGAACAATGAGCCAGATTTAGTGGCCTAAGTGCATGTGAGTTTATCTTACCCTCCACCCATAATCCAGAATCCCTTTTAAGTAATTAATATTCGATTGAAATTATTAAATTGAAATGTCTTTATAACGAACTTAATTTACAAGGCCGCATTTAAAATCTATTTGCCGGGTTAGATAATGTCACAAGTATTCAAAACGTCTTCCATTTACATATTTCTTATTATTATTTTTTTCATTTTATTTTAAATTTTAATGTTATTGTCAATGTGCGCACAAACATTTATCGGAACGGTTGCAGCACCCAAACTAAAAACTATGATTTTTAAAATAAATGATGAAAGAGAACATCTTAGTGTACACATTAAAAAAATTTGCTGTCGGCCCACTAATTTTCGAATAAAAAGTTTTACAGTTCATATTTTCCGATGTTGTTATTGATTGCCTCAGACTGTAACCACGCCCACCGACAGTTTTATATAGTTTTATCCAAAATTAATCAAGAAAAAATAGTTCTTTGAGCAACGGAGTCCGAGACGGGGTTAAACTTATTAAAGATGTTCCTGAGTTGGACAGAAATCGAAATTATCCAACTTGAGTCCCGGGGTCCGAGTGTTGGTAAGTGGTGAACTGCTTGAAATGCTCGTAATTCGAAATACAAGTCCCGTCTTCAGAATGTTTGCAATATTGCGCAATATCTTTTTTCCATTTGTTTCTTATAGAAATTTCGTAAACTTTAAAATTAAATTTTGGACTTAATAGAGGACCTATCAAATTCTACCTTACCTTAAAAGCCTTGCATAAATGTCCCCTTTTGTTTGGTAAAGCTATTTTTAGACAAAAAAATGTACTTTGAATTCGAGAATAGTGACTGATACCTAAGAAAAATTTGTTATAATGAAATTTAAATTTAATAACTTCAATCAAATATTACTTAAAAAGGGTGACAGTAATAAAAAAAAACGGATGTGAGCATGCCCATGACTTTATCATACTTTTATTAAATATTAAAAAAATAATTTTTAATATTAAAAAGGAAAAAATATTTTCCATTAACCAATTTTGCCCAAAATCTAAACAGCTCTAAGTCTCAAAATCTTAAAATAAAGAAATACCAAATTCGGTTTTGAAATTCTCATTAATTTTTGAAATATTTAATAAAACTCATATTAAATAAATAGACTTTAAAAAAAATTGTTTCCATTAACCAATTGCAACCAAAATTTAATCAGTTCTATTTCCTACCATAAAATACAAAATTTCAAAGGTTGGTTTTGAAACTCCTGTTAGTTACGAGATCCCAAATTTGGTTTCAAAATTTTTATTAGTTTTTATTGTAGAGCGCATACAAAATTTGACTACACACACACTACATACACACACACACAGACATTGTTTGGAAAGGTTTTATTTAGCTCATGGGATCTCAAAAAGTGTAAATCCATAAAAATCTCAATTTTTTTGTGCACGAAAACAATACTTTCTTATATTTCACATGATACAGTAAAAAATTTTGCTACAAAATTTTCTTATTTTTTAATAATTTTTTTTTTAATGCCACTTTTGATCTATGGTGCTATTTAAAACTCTGAAATTCTAGACATTTCGATTTTTTATTACGGCTTTTGTAATACATTTTCACCTATATCTACTGTACTACAATCACTAATACTCATTCACCCTGTATAATTTAGAACAATAATTTGTCAAAATGCATTGTGCATGCGAATTTTCATTTATTAATGAAAAAGTGTATATATGTGGTGCAAAATGTAAACAACCATTATTAGTGCACTTTAACAGAATAAATAATTATTAACGGTGAATTTTGAAGTATCTCCACCATTTTTATTCATTTTTCTCGATATCTTGAACATACTGTACTACCACAAAAACATACGTTAAGATGGTTCCAAACCACTGAAAAAAACTGTAATTAAAATTATTACAAAACACTGTGTGCATTAATTTTTGCACTTTTCATTTCTTTTCTTCAAAACATTTTAGTATAAGTTATCATACGAATTAAATCTTTTATTATATGAAAATTACTTATGATTTGTTGTAGTATTTTCCAATGAGACAAATATACGAATGTGTCATTCCATATCAAATCAACCAAGAATTTTCATAAACTTGGTATAATTTATTGTACCTAAGTTATACCAAATAAACATATACCTAGTTTTTTGTTCATAAAGTGGATCTATTCACGTTGTACGGCTTTTCAAAAAAATCCAAATTTGGCTTCAGAACTTTGCTAAATTATTTATCCTAAAAAGATACTCCAAAAAAGCGTTTTCAATATCTTAAAATCTACCAGACAAGTCTAGACAAATAATGTACACATTACGTAATAGTTAAAACAGTAGCATGAGACATTTTGTCGAAATTGCGTCTCCCGCATAGGATACAGATACAAGTAGATTGTTGTTTTTTGAGTGCCCTACTTTTTAAGCATGCTTTTTTTAGGTTTGAAAGGAATTGACAGGAATGCTGTCTTCACAGATTTTTGTAATTTTTTATAGAATTAGTTACATAATGGTAAAATTAGTCTGTAAAGGTGAAGAGGAACTAAAACATCGATTAATTATTGAGGAAATTATTTTTCAGGTCGATTAAAAATTGAAGTTATGATTTTTATTGTAGGCTTTACTAATTAATTAATTAGACTAAAGATGTTTTAAAATTAATGCTATAAAATTGACTGTAAATACTAACTGCTGCTAAAATATCCAATCCTGGTTCGAACATATCTCCATATTTGACTTCCATCTTTTGTCGTATTATAGCTTTAATTGTAGTTTCAATCTATAACAGTATTAATTTAATAAATTTTGTAATGTAACCAAATAATTTATAACAACCTCTAGCGCTTCCTCGCGATGCAGTTTACTAATTGGATATTTAAATAAATATGATAATAACTCGTCGTTCTAAAAAAAGCATTCAGTTGTTATTAAAATGTTACAAAATGAAAAACTTCAGTGCCGTACTGGTTATTTGCAACAGGTAAGACCTTAGAGCGGATATTTAAAATGATTATAGCCCAATAATGCCTAAATCAAAAATGAAACTTAAAAGAATACTAGAAGGAAAACATCAAACTTGTAGTGTAGTTTTTTTTTATTATTTAATTATGCTGACGACACAGTTTTGCTGGAAAAAATGATCTACAAAACATATTTGAAAGAAATAATCAAGACTATAAGTAAAACAAACGTAATGATAATAATAAAAAATCGGATGTGGTCATGCCCATGACTTGATCATATTTTCATTAATAAAAAGAAAAAAAGATTTCCATAAACGAATACTGGTTTGAAACTATATAGTTTTTAAAATATTAAATAAAGACTAATAATAAATAGTAAAATCTTAAAAAATTGAAAAATAATTTAATCAGTACTAAATCTCGGTATAAGTATGCGAAATCCTAAATTTGGTTCAGAAATTCCTATGAGTTTTGAAATATTAATTAAAACTAATATTAAATAATAAAATTTAAAAAAATTAAAAATAATAGTTCAAAATGCCAAATTTCTAGGGGTCCCACTATACAACTACTGTGGAGGCAGAGAGTTATTGCTCAGCATAATAAAGAACAGCAAAACATCATATCTTGGTCATATTTTCCGACGTGAGCGGTATCGCCTTCACCGTCTCATCATAGGGGGAAAAATTGAAAAAAAGCGGAATGTAAGAAGGATGAAGATGTCATGGCTCTAAAACATCAGAATGTTGACGGAGATAAACTTCAAGACATTGATTGCAACAGCTAAGGATAGAAGATACGTTTGCTGAAGTTGTCGCCAACCTCCGATAGGAGAAGGCATTTGAACAAGAAGAAGAAAAGATAAAAGAATAATAAATACGGTTATTTGTCTACACTTAATGATAACCGCAAATTGCATAATTCAAGTGTTTCCATGTCTATACGGTACCGAGGACGACTAATGAGCCAGAAACACATGTGTACTGCTTATCCTTGATTTGTGCAAACTGTTTGTAAAATATATTCGAAATCAAATTTAACTAGAGATTTGTTAGATCTTTGTTATAATTATAATATCCAATATATTAGGCAAGGGAAAAAGAAGCTGGGTACAAAGGGGTATTGTATGTTACTGCGAAGTGCAATTACAGTTGGGTTTTTGGAAAAAACTCAAGGAAAGATATTATGATAAATTCCCATAAAAGGCAGCAACTGGCCAGATAGGCTTATTGTTGGTGAACGCCTCATTGAAACTTGAATATTAAATTTTACTTCGCGGAACAGGGCTGTACTAAGGAGATTTCTTAATTAACGTTACAAGTTCGAATAATGTGAAACGAGTTTTGTTACAACTATCAATAGGAATGAAGCATATTTTAATAAATCCACTTTCACACTATAAGAAAACCAGCTAAATTTTACTAAAAAACGTCACGAACTTTTTCCCTTACCTAAAACATATTATGTAGGTACCTAGGAATATATTACTTATTACGTAAATATTGTAATTTTAAAGTATGCAATCTAGGGTTGTTCGGAAAGTCTTTGCGGTTTGTTATATTTAAGAAAATTCAAAAGTTTTTTAATTTCATAACAGGTTTTAATTAGTGAAGCAATTTTCTGACCTTTTGCCATCTTTAGGGCAACTTCGTGAATTCCTCGTCAATGTTGGCTTGAGGCTGCCCAGAGCGTTGGTTGTCTTGGGTAAAAAATTTCCAGAACAAAATTTCGCAAGTCAGTGCTTTCTACCAAGGAAGCTTAGCTGTACCCTGCTGATATTCCCTTGTGAACTTCTGTCGTATTTATGCACTCGCGAAAGTGAAAATGCAAAATTTGGTGGAAATGCTCTGTTTAGTGATCTACATTTAATTTTATTATTAACAGACTTTGTTTATAAATGCCTTGCTTTGTTTATATAACGCTGAAGGTTTACCCTTTATAACGATACCGAATTTGTTTTAAATTAGATGATGTGGAGGTCGGAAAAATTTGATCAAACATACGCTTTGAAAAACCACAAAGACTTTCTCAACTACCTTATAATATAAAGCTAAAATCAATACTTACAACAATTTTGAATTTTATACAGAACGATAAGAAGCGATATCATTAGAAAATCTCCCAATAACAACACTGGTACTTCCCAAATTTTTGCTAAGTTGTAATCTTCTGAATTGTAACCATAAATTATCACTAAAGTGCAGGCAATGGGCAGCATAGTGGTTAGTAAACAATATAATAATAAAGTTGGATTGTAAAATATGTTGGCCTGTTTAAATAATTTACATCTCATTTCATGTATTAATCTAAAATGCCTGAGCAGTTTTATAGTCTTGCACTTCATCGCTGAGCTATTCTGTAAATTCGTGCATGCAATTCGAGTATCTAATCTTTTCGAACAAATTGTTGACAATTTTGAGCAATTTTAGTTGTACTTATTAAAAAAATAAGAAAAGTTAGACAAATCATCAAGTCGACATGAACTAATATTAGTTGAAGTGTATCTAGTGTTTTTACGAATGTCGTACCGGATTTAACTTTTAAAATCATACAAAATGAAACGAATGTAATCCATCCCATGCACATTATTGAAAAAATAGAATCAATCAAATAATCTTGTTGTTTTAAAAGAGGCTCGTGCATTTTCAACTTCCAATGTTGTAGGTAAGTATTCACTATCATGTAGAGATTTTTAATATGTTTCGATTTATAAGCACTTATTATTAAAATCATTGTCGTTCTCGATGTATTTAATAGGCATATACAAAAAATATCCATTGTGTTATATTTTGTTTATCAAATTTTGAGACTAACCTGATATACCAACACGTTAAAATAATGCCCAACATTAAAAAAATAAACCAAACCGCCATATGAAGTTTTGATTTAATTGTTTTTATTCCAAAACCACGGTCCTTATGCAAACATTCTATGTAGAACAGTGGAGTTCCACAAAAAGAAGAAAACCAAATTGAACGCTTTGTTGCACAACCGAGACAATTTTCTTTGTACATACTCTCAACAATATGTATTATTCTACAATTTACACAATACACAAAGTACTCGATATACCGAACCTATTATAGATTTACTACTAATAACAATTTGTAACAAGGATAATGATAATAGTTTTTAAAACAATAATCATATTGAAAACTATCATAATAAAATTTTTTTTTTCATTAAAACATTTAATGTTAAAATAATTAACTCATTATTTCATATTTTGTTCGTTTTCATCACTTCGATAAAATATTACAAAAAAAAACACTTACTATGTGCAATAAGACTTTTTTGTAATTCAAAAAATAGTACTGGGGTCGACTGTTACAACCATGAATAACAGCAACAGTAACTCGATAAATATAAAAAAAGGCAAATCAATAAAAGGAAACAATTGTTTAATTATATTTTATTAAAGAAAGTAACACAACCACACCAAATTTGGTACAATAAAAATTTGCCAAACGAATAGCCAAACAATTATTTCAGCTGAGGGCTGAAAATATAAATAAATCAGCAACCTAATTAGTTCAGTATTGATACTTGAAGCTCGCATCAGATGTTCGACGTTTTAACGAGATCGTTAATAAATACATGTCATCCTTCAAGACAAAATGCATTTTATGCTTTCTACACTTATCAATACCGATTGCTACAAATCAGCACAATAGGAGCTAGCCAAAGCACACGGATAGCTTTACAGCAATACAACACCACACAATTACAAATAATCACTGCTTTGCTTGAAGATTGGCTTTGACACTATTCCTAGTAATTCTTACGTAAAACGACCTTCTAAATCCGAAAAACCCCCTCGTAAATAAGATAAGTACCTTCATTTGGGCACTAGGTGATTTGGGGTAGAGTTAAAATTCCCGGGTTCGAAAATACACTTTTTCCTATAGAAATGGCTTTACCAAACAAAAGAACGCAAAAATACAAGCTCTTTAAGGTAAGGATCAATCTTGTCGGAGTTGTAATAAGGCCACAATTTAATTTTGAAAATTGCAATTTTCCCATAAGAAATACATGTAAGTGTATTATTGCGCAATAAAATGCCAAACATGGCATACATTGTGTCGAAACTCCCCAAAGGATGTGGCGGAAGATGCTGCATCTCGAGCGCTTTAGTTGCCTTTCGATCAGACTCAATCGAGATTGGTCGAAGAAAGTGTCTTAAGTTAACAACCAAAGCGAGTCGAAGTGCAGGGAAGTACTAACGAGACGACGGTCTCGTTGATACTACCCTTGTTGAGGGTACGTATGATGTGCCTGGGTAGACAGTAGCAAGCGATGAGGAGATACCAGCCGCTCTTTGACATTCATCGTACAACATCTACACTTAGCCGTAAACTTAGATGTAAACATCATTTAGTGAAAACAATTTTATAAAAATCATAGGACAACCAATATTGCAGTTTGGTTTGTTTCCGAAGGAAATCGATGGATCGTCACATGTTCTTTCATTGTTCGGAAGAATATACTGTCATGTTGGCAACTTAAAACTAAGATAAATAACCTTAATAAAAAAATAGCATCTTCGGATGAAAGCCAGTAGCTACGGTGGATAAAGTTGTAACCTCGGATGGAACTTTTTGTGTAACGGGTTGATAATATTTGGCATGTAGCAGTTATAATAGGTTCATGGAATGCCATTAGAGCCATTTTAAATACAAAATTTCATTTCATAAGCTGTCGAGAGCAGTTAGCATTCTAAAATTAAATTTCATCCTACGGGTATAACAGATCAAAGTTGAAATTGTTTTGCATATTCAATAGCAGCAGACACATTTCTTGGCACTTTTGCAAATGAATCCAAAATCCAAAAGATTCAAATAAGGCTAAAATGAGCAAAGGAAAATTTCATCCTTCGGAAAACCTAAAAAAGAGAGATTTAGGTAGCATAAAAAATTGTAATTGGATCATAAGGCATACCAAAAGAAGCGTATTAATTTGTAGAACGATTTGCTATCCAAGTGAGGATGGTAGATGCAAAATTGAATCTTCTACATTGAAAAATGTGAAATTGTAACCTGCAAATATGTCAAAATTTTAGATTTAGTAATAAAATTGTTAATAGGATAAGGATTTAAGTGAGATTAGTAGTGAGGATGAGGATTAAAAACTAAGTGTTATGCAAGTGGTTAGGATAGACAAGGTGTAGAAAATTAACATGGGGTGCAAAGAAAGAATTCGTACTTTGACAGTCGATTATGAAGAAACCGCTGTAGTTAGAATTTTTCTAACAATTTTGTGAGCAACGGCTTTGAAGACTTTAATTTTCGTGAAAGTTTCATAGACATCCGTTTGATAAGATTACCCAGCCAATAGGAATCGAGCATTGATGGAAAAACCAGATTAAACAAATGAATTTTCCAAATTTATGTGCCTCTCGATGCGAAAAATACGTTTAGTCGACCCATTTCACTAGTCCAGTGAACATGTAAAAATTTTGCTCCTGAAAAATTAAAAAAATGAACGATAACCTATAAAATAATTTTTCGACATGCAATGTACAATTATTAGTGACGCTACGGATATTTTATATAATAAAAAGTGAATTTCAAGAAAGTGCATCGGAGAAAAAGAAAATAAAATAAAATTTCGTATTTACCTGTGGAAATGGTACAGAACAACCACGACGACACTTCGTTTTGGTGCCACTGCATATCGAAGAGGAGTCAATGACCTGGTTTAAACAGCTGCGAATCACGGGTTAGTTTTAGCATAATTTCGACTCGAACCATAAATATTTTGCACCATTTAGATTTATTTAGCTTTAAGTAATTTTAATTTCAATGATCACTTGCTTTATTAGTTTTAAGTCTACACTTTTCAAGCACCCACACTGATAAGTTTATTGCTCAATGCACCAACAAAGAATGAATTCATTGTAACTTGGAGATGTTGGTGACATCTATAATCACTTGTAAAATATTCAATCTAATACAAACTTTACACAAAAGGTCAAGATTTGTGGCAGTTTATTTAAAATTTCAAAACAAGTTTATTCATTAACAGGAACAAAGTTTTATTCAAGATTCCAGTCCGAATAGTAAAAGTAAGTACATGCAAGGTAACAAAATTTATCTACCATTTAGCTGGTTCATTACAAGTGCGATTTTATTTATCTTACAAAATAATTACAAACGAAAATTATTATATTACATCGAGGCATTTCATTACAATACAAATAAAATTTAAGTGTTTTAGCTTTAAGATTTTGTAATAGTTTAGTTTAATTTAGTTGTTAAAAGGAAAGATGGGTTCAAAACAATTAGTGTAATTATAAACAATTAAATAATTAAAGTTCGGTAAAGAAGATAAGACATTTTAATTCGCGGGAAAACCAGTTGACCGTTGTTTTGCTGTACCAGGATTGGAGGTTTATGATGGCGTGTTTATTTTCGAGATCAATGGAAGAAGCACCTACAAAAGACGCGAAGATAAGATGTGTTGATAAAAGTAAGCGAGAGAAAAGTAACGGCTTTTGTTGCTAGGTGAGTTTGATTGGATGCTCAGAAATCATAGGATAATTTTGGACCAATGTCAGGCCAGAGACGGTACACGCGAAAAATAACGTAACGGTTGTTTCGGTGATGTGGAAGTAAAAAATAACCGACACGGAGGATATAAAAGGGCATTTTTAAAAAAGTAGTTAGTGTTACTATTGGGACGATTGAGGACAGTTAAGATTGAATGCAAGTTTAACATAAGAAGAGTACAGTATCACTAAAAGTTTTTAAGTTTGTTCAAGAGAGGTTTTATGGTACCGAGGAAGATCAATGCCGGTATGAATTTGATAAATAAAAAAGTGAAAAATAATTTAATAATATAAAAGTGAATTGTGACGACTAAGCGAACACCAAAAACAAGGTTCAATTTTAAGGTTAATTTTAATTTAATTTTAATTTAGTTTAAGTGCATGCTTATAGTTAAGAATACTTACATAAAAAAGATTATTATTGTTTAATAATCAAACTTGGATTCTATTTTATTTAAGGTGATTGTCCATCGAATAAAAATTGTTAAAAAGAATTGTTTTTACGAGGTTACATTTTAGTATACATAGTGGCAAGTTGCCCATGGTCAAAATACATAAAGAGCAATAAACATAACATTCAGTTTTTTTAATTTTTTTATTATTAACAATGTTTACAACAAAAAAATAATTTTTTGACAATAATATAAATGTAGAAATTTGTGATAGTTCATTACAATATATTGTATTAGTTTAAATTTTTAAAATGAAAAGATTAAATAAACAATAAAACCAAATATTATTCGTAAGTTTTCAGCAATGGTTACTGCTGTCATCAGACGTTCAATAATAATAATAACAGCAGTAACCATTCATCCAAGTATAAAAGACTTATATCAGAACAGATTGAAACAGAAGCTAGAAGCAACTATTCCCAGATGCAGATCAAATAGCTGATCAGATGTGGAAAGAAATAAAACTAAACATTACCCAAGCAGCAGAAGAAGCGCTGGGCACAAGAAAGACAAATAAAAACAAAGTTTTCACAAAAACACCGTGGTTCAATGAAAGGATAAGGGACCTTTAAAGGTGCTGATCTCTCTAATTAGTACACAACTACAAGAAAAAATTGGATGTGGCCATGCTCATGACTTTATCATACTTTTATTAAATATTAAAAACAATTTTTAATAATAAAAAGAAATAAAGTAAAAAATATTTTCCATTTACCAATGTGACTCAAAATCTAATCAGCTCTAAGTTTAAATATAAAGATACAAAATACCAACTTTAGTTTTGAAATTCTCATTAGTTTTTGAAATATTTAATAAAAACTAATATTAAATAAAAAGATCTAAAAAAAATTGCTTCCATGAACCAATTTTATCCTAAATTTAATCAGCTCTAATTCCTGCCATAAACATAACAAATCTCAACTTTAGTTTTGAAAATCCTTTTAGTTTTTAAAATATTAAATAAAGGCTAATATTAAAAATAAAATTTAAAATAATAAAAAACAATAGTTTTTATAAACAAATTTTAACTAAAATTTAATCAATTCTAAATATCGATTAAAATATGAAAAACTAAATTTAGTTTAAAATTCGTTTTAATTTTCGAAATATTAATTAAAACTAATATTAAATAATAAGATTTAAAAAAATTTAAAAAAATATTTTCCATAAACCAATTTTAACCAAAATTTAAATAACTTTAACTCCAGCTATAAAGATAGGAAATATCAAATTTGGTTTTGAAAATTCTGTTAGTTTTAAAATATTAATAAAGACTAATATTAAATAATAAAACTTAAAAAATAAAAACAATAGTTTTCATGAAACAAATTTAACTAAAATTTAATCAGTTCTAAATCTCGACATAAGTATACTAAATCCTAAATTTCGTTTTAAAATTCCTGTTAGTTTTTGAAATATTAATTAAAACTAATATTAATAAAATAAAATTTAAAAAAATAAAAAAAAATAGTTCCCGTGAATCAATTTCATCCAAAATCTAATCAGCTCTAAGTGTCAATATAAAGATACAAAATCCAAAATTTTGTTTGAAAATTCGTATTCGTTTTTGCTGTAGGTCGTACACAAAATTTGTACACACACACACACAGACATTTTTTGGAAATCGTCTTATTTTACTCAGGGGACCTCAAAAAGTGTAAATCCATCAAAATTTCAAATTTTTTTTTCTGCCGAAAACAATACTTTCTCATATTACATATGATAAAGTAAAATCGTAATATTTGGTTTGTTTCCGAAGAAATCGATGGATCGTCACATGTTCTTTCATTGTTCGGAAGAATATACAAATAAAATTCAAGTGTTTTAGCTTTAAGTTTTTGTAATAGTTTAGTTTAATTTAGTTGTTAAAAGAAAATGGGTTCGCAAAAACAATTAGTGCTTAATTATAAACAATTAAATAATTAAAGTTCGGTAAAGAAGATAAGACATTTTTAATTCCGCGGGAAAACCAGTTGACCGTTATTTTTGCTGTACCAGGATTGGAGGTTTATGATGGCATGTTTATTTTCGAGATCCAATGGAAGAAGCACCTACAAAAGACCGCGAAAATAAGAGTGTGTTGCTAAAAGTAAGCGAGAGAAAAGTAACGGCTTTTGTTGCTAGGCGAGTTTGATTGGATGCTCGGAAATCATAGGATAATTTTGGACCAATGTCAGGCCAGAGACGGTACGCGCGAAAAATAACGTAACGGTTGTTTCGGTGATGTGGAAGTAAAAAATAACCGACACGGAGGATATAAAAGGGCATTTTGAAAAATAATTTAGTATTAGTATTGGGAGATTGAGGCCAGTTAAGATTGAATGCAAGTTTAACATAAGAAGAGTACAGTATCACTACAAGTTTTTAAGTTTGTTCAAGAGAGGTTTTATGGTACCGAGGAAGATCAATGCCGGTATGAATTTGATAAATAAAAAAGTGAAAAATAATTTAATAATATAAAAGTGAATTGTGACGACTAAGCGAACACCAAAAACAAGGTTCAATTTTAAGGTTAAGTTTAATTTAATTTAATTTAGTTTAAGTGCATGCTTATAGTTAAGAATACTTACATAAAAAGATTATTATTGTTTAATAATCAAACTTGGATTCTATTTTATTTAAGGTGATTGTCCATCGAATAAAAATTGTTAAAAAAAATTGTTTTTACGAGGTTACATTTTAGTATACATAGTGGCAAGTTGCCCATGGTCAAAATACATAAAGAGCAATAAACATAACATTCAGTTTTTTTAATTTTTTTTATTATTAACAATGTTTACAACAAAAAAATAATTTTTTGACAATAATATTTTTTTTTTTTTTGGAAACCATTTATTTATTTTACAATCTGTACATTTGTAAGGTACAATAAGTAAAACTTTTAACGTGATTAGACTTGATTGGTAAACTGTCCAGCGACAGCTACCGACTGGAATAATTCAATATGAACATTCAAGAGCTAGACGAGTACATAATTTGTGTTACCTAGTATTTCAACAAGCAGCTAATCTATTGAGTCAACTAACTAAATCTGGTTGGTAGGTCTTGAAAGTTGTGTCTTTTGAGTCTTCTTGTGGGGTTGAAGTAGTTTGCTAAATTCTGAGCAAGTCTGTTTGGGTGTTCTGATAATCTGTCGTAGTAGTTGGTACTGAAGACTTGTATTTCTTCCCTAATCGTTTTTATCTTAAGCTCTCGATGGATAGCCTCGTTTGTGATGTACCATGGGGCGTTGCAGATTTTTCTTAGCGTTTTAGACTGGAATCGTTGAAGTATATCGATGCTGGAGTTGCATGCGGAACCCCAGAGTTGTATACCATAAGTCCAGATGGGTTTGATAATGGCTTTATACAATAGAAGTTTATTTTCCATACTTAGCTGGGAATTTTGGCCGATTAACCAGTTCAATTTGTGTAACTTAACGCCAAGCTGTTTGCGTTTGGTCCATATGTGTTTCTTCCAGGTAAGTCTGCGGTCAATATGCATCCCGAGATATTTAGTATCTTCAGCCTGTGGAAGGACGTTACCATTTAAAGTTACAGACGGGCAAGTTTCTCTGCGTGTTGTGAAAGTGACGTGGACAGATTTTCTTTCGTTTGCTCTAATTCTCCACGTTTTCATCCATTTCTGGATACTGTCCAAATTTGATTGGAGCATGTCGGAGGCAATAGATGGGTCTGCATGCGAAGTCAACACAGCTGTATCGTCAGCAAAGGTAGCCAACGTTGCGTTAGGTGAGACAGGAAAGTCTGCGGTAAATAATGTAAACAGAATTGGGCCTAGTACGCTTCCCTGTGGGACTCCAGAATTGATTGGGGTGAGAGCCGAGTACTCGTTCTGGATCTTGACCTGAAAAAATCTGTCTGATAAATATGAAGAGATTATGTGGTAGTAGGTGGATGGCAATTGTTGTTTTATCTTGTACAGAAGACCAGTGTGCCAAACTTTGTCGAAAGCTTGGGTCACGTCGATGAAGGCAGCTGAGCAAAACTTTTTCTTCCAGATTTTCTCTTATGTGTTTTGCGACTCGGTGGATTTGCTCGATGGTGGCGTGTTGACGACGAAACCCAAACTGGTGGTCCGGAATAAGATGTTCTTCATGCAGGATGGGCTGAAGTCGTTTGAGTAGCAATCTTTCGAACAATTTAGACATTACAGGAAGTAAGCTTATTGGCCTATGAGATGCAGCCTCTTCAGGTGGTTTACCTGGTTTAGGAATTAAAATGATTTGTGCTACTTTCCATAATATCGGAAAGTATTGCAGCCTCAAAATTGCGTTGTATATGTACGTAATCAATTTTATTGCAATCGGTGATAGTTGACCAAGAATGGTTCCGGTAATTAAGTCATGACCGGGCGATTTTTTAGATTTTGCAGATTGCTGGAAGCTGGATGTGACTTCAAAGACCGTGAATGGTTTGATTGGTGTAGTTTTTTGGGTTGGCGTATTAAGAAAATTTTGTATTTTTTTCTTTTCTTCTTCGTCATTTGTTTCCATCGGATATGGTTTAAAGACGTTAGCAAGGTGTTCTGCAAATACTACAGCCTTTTCCTTATTATTTCTTGCCCATGTGGTGTCTGATTTCGAATTGGGGAATGGTTGTTGAGGGCGCTTTAATCGTTGGGTGGCTTTCCATAACGAATAGTCAGTAGCTTCTGTTGGGGAAAGATTTTCAAGATAGGTACCAAATGTTTGATTTTAAACTCCTGAAGCATGTTTTAAGTCTTTTCGTTGCTCTATTTAGTTCATTTTGGTATCGGCATCTCGAGTGTTCTGCCAACGTTTCCGTATTTTCGTTTTTCAGCGATAGCTAACATTATTTCAGATGGGTAATTATTAGTTGTTGTTTTACCCTTGAGTGATTAGGGGTGGAAGCCCAGGCCGCATCTTGGATTGAGCATGTTAAGTGGTTAACAGCATCGTCCACGTCTTCTGTGGTTTTCAGTCGAGTTTTAGGAAATTTTTTCATCAAGGAGTTTTCTAAAGGACGACCAGTGGGTCCATTTGTTGTACAACGATGGTGGTGTTTCTTTTAAGATGACTTGGGCGCTAATTGTTACCAGAATTGGCGAGTGGTCGGATGAAAGCTCAGTACTTGATTCGATTTTGGTGTAGATCTCCGGCAAACCTTTGACTACGCAGAAATCAAGCACGTCCGGAATTTTTTGCCTGTCTGTTGGCCAGTAGGTTGGTTGGCCTGTAGATAAATGTTGTAATTTATTTAATTCCATTGCCTTGTATAGCTCGCGGCCTCTTGTAGTAACAAGTCTAGAGCCCCATTGATTGTGTTTTGCGTTGAAGTCACCGGCTGCCAAAAATCGGGTACCAAGTGTTTTAAAGAATTGCGTGAAGTGTTCATGCTTGATTACTTCCTGTCCTCTTTTGTTGGGTGGACAGTAGATCGCCGAAATAGCCAGTGGACCCCTTTGATCGTTAATCGTCACTGATGTTGCTTGGAGAAAGTCTTTTGATGATTTTGCAGTTCATTGTGGTTAATTCAAGCACCGAGCTATCTTCGTTTATTTTATGTGTTTTGCTTATTTGTTTAGGTCCTTAGCAACGCCACTGGGTGAACAGATTTGGGTGTTTAGAACGCCACTGATTTTGTTATGGTTCAACTACTGTTTGTTTTCCGTCGGTTTAAAGAAGTTGAGTTACGATTTACACAACGTGTGGGGTTCTCTCGACGATCACGATGTTAGGCCAAGGTTATCTAGGTTGGGATTCGAAATTTGTGGCGCGAATTTCGAATATTAGGGTCCAATTTTACAAACATTAACAATTGATATGATGAATGTAAATATTTAATTCCAAATTTGTATTAAACGCCTCACACTTTCCTTATATAAGAATATATTGAATGTTTTACATGCGTCAATAAATTTATATTTTTATAGGAAGAACAATTTTAATAAATAAATAAATAAATAAATAAACATACTAAAGCTTAACTTCGTCGTGCCTTTAATTCTACCAGCAGGGTGACTTTTGAGGTCCAAGTCACAGTAAGTTCCATGTAGCACACGATATTGCACCGATATTGGCATTACATCGTTTAAATATTGATGCAATATTGATTTCAATATCGCGCCAATATAGTGAAGTAAACATTTTGCAATATTAGGGCAATGTCGTAATGCATTACAATATTGAGACGACATTGCACCAATATTGAATTTCAATATTGTCTGAATATAGATAATCGATATTGTACTAATATTAGCATTACATCGTAAATCAATATTGCATTCCAATGTTAAAACTATATTGCACCAATATTGGCTGTAGATCACTAATATTTCACCAATGCACGATATTGCCCCAATATTGGTCCAATATCGCGCCAAGATTGTGTGCTACATGGGTTAGTGAGCCACAACCTCCTCCTTCTTAATCTCTTACGAGATTAAACAATTAACACTGCAATGAGGATAGCAGTTTTTCCCCGAATATTCTTCAACATTCCAAAAATTCCACGCATGCGCGCTGTAAACATGCATTGCGCATGTGCAAGCACTCAATTGACGAACACAGTGTAGGTAAATAGTGCAAGTACAGATAACCATTATTATTAGTGCACTTTAACGGAATTAATTATTAACAGTGAATTATCAGCAGTACTTTTTATTCTTTTTTCTTGCTATTTTGAACAAACTGTACTACCACAAAAACATAGGTTAAGACAGTTCCAAACCACTGAAAAAAAACATTAATTAAAATTATTACAAAAATTTAAAATTTAACATGTAAAAATTTTAATTTCTTATATGTGGGTAGCATCCCTCTGAAATTCTGCATTAGAGTAGACCCCGATCACGAAAGCTGTGAACGGTATATAGCAACAAAACTGTTTGTATATAACTTAACTGTAGTATGTGTATTTAAAAAATTTTAGTATGACAATTGGGTCTAATTGCTCTAATTTCTGTGCGGAAGCTGTTGCACGCCGCAAAAGGTTCTCGGAGCAATCGCTGTCTGACGCTGCAAAAGAGGCTCGGCTGTCGTCAAGATTAGTAAGAAAGGAAAAAGAAAAGCGGTACATTAATTTAGAAGACCAATTGTATGGTTCAGGTATTGGAGGTTAGAGGTAAATACAAATTTTCATTAAATAATGCTATGTAAAACTTTAAAACGCTTTATCTCTAAACTACGATTCTTAAATTGGCTAAATTATTGACATAATTTTAAGAGATCTTAACCAATTTTCTTGAAATTTTAACTGTAGCTATAAAATAACATTGTCTAGATAAGTACGTAGCGATTTTCCCGATTTTCCAAATTTTGAATTTTGGACCAAGGTCTACTCAGACTAAAGGGGTTTTAAAATGAATATTATAAAATTTGATATAAATACTAACCGCTCCTATGAAATCTAATCCTGGTTCCAACATTTCTGCATATGTGATTTTTATGTTTTTACGTATTATAATTTTAATTGTAGTTTCAATCTACAAGATTACATTGTCATTTTAATCAAGTTTGTAATGCTAGTAAATAATGTATACCAACCTCAACTGCTTCCTCACGACTCAATTTACTAATTGGATACTTGTATAAATATGATAAAAGTTCATTGTTCTGAAAAAACATCGAATTTGTTATTGAAATCTCATTATTTTGCTTATTATTTATTATTTTAAACCTAAAATTTTTAATTTACAGATATTTTGATTTTATTATCGTTATAATCTTCGAGAAACAAAAAATATAACGTGCATGATTAAGCAATCGCAGATTAATATTAAAATATGTGCTTATAAATTAACATATAAATTGGAATGATTAATGATAATATGCTGAGGAAAGCATAAAACATAAGCTCT